>OV725082.1:18566252-19878463 GCA_928085145.1 Nezara viridula | reverse complement strand
ACAAAATCAATTTATTGATTAAAAGATGCTTAATTAGCTTCTGAACTATATAAATACGTCTTTTATGGGAAGAATCAGTTTTTTTTTTTTTTTTATTATTAAACACTTTATTCAGAAATATTACAATTTGTCACAGTTTAAGGACACTTATAATAGAGTTCAGAGATTGCATTCATACCGTATATACAAAAATATAAATAAATAAAGTAATAACAAAAGAATAAGAAAAGAGAACAAAAGAGTAAAGAAAAAAAATATATATATATATATCTATATATACATAAGTAAATAAAAATAGAAATAAAAGTAAAACAAACACCTTATATAAAACATACCTATATACATTATTTACAATTTGCCAGGTGATCTCCGAACCAATCCTGTCCCCTCCACATGTGGAGGGAAAAGGGAGGCTTAGGAGATCCCTACGCTTCTCCCTCAGCCACTTCACTGGTATTTTAAACCAGCGGAGGATGAGTAAGAGCGCTATAGCCACAGACACTCATGCTTGAGTGGAGAATCTGGCCATTGCTAGAACTCCAAAATATCCATATTTACAAAAGGTCTCGTGGCCACTGCCGCTTTAACCCACGAAGGGGATTGTAGGGATGGGTGGTGCTTGATAGGGATTTGGGTGATGAGAAAGGTTCTGGTGAAATTTGGAAAATTTGGCTGGGATAAGATCAAGAATAAATGGGATATTAAGGTCATGGTGTAGGGTTTTATTGGTTACATAGAAGGGAGCATTGACTATTGTACGGAGGACTTTAGACTGAAAGGATTGAATGCGTTTGATGTTAGAAAATTTGGCTGTTCCCCATAGTTCTAGTCCGTAAGTCCAGATGGGTTTCAGTATTGTCTTGTAGATCAGTAATTTGTTTTCACCAGAAAGTTTAGATTTTCTATTCAGTAGTCTATATAGCTGGCCATATCGTCTGTTAAGTTCCTGTCTTTTAAGTCTAGTATGTGGATTCCATGTTAGTCGTCTGTCTAAGAGAAAGCCAAGATACCGGACTGTATCTGAGAAAGGAAGCTGGATGGAGTTAAAATAAACTGGTAGGCAGGTATTACGCCGAAGGGTGAAGGTAATGTGTTTACATTTAGTTTCGTTTACCTTGATGCGCCATAATCAGTTTTTAGTGATTTTTTTTTTCTTTTTCAGAAAAATGTTATTAGTCTGTGGTACAGACCAGTTTTTGTCAAATTATTAACATCCTTCTAAATTTTCATTTAATTTTTATAAGTAACCTATAACTTTTTAATCAATTTCTGAGAAATTGGTCGATTTTTCATAAATTAATGAATTTATTGAGATCAGTAATACTATTAATTTTAAAATTTTTGATTGAAACGATAGTGTTTTCTCTTATATTTTTTTATTGAATATTACTATTATATTATTTAATTGATAATGAATAATAAAAAAGAGGAATGTAAAAACGCTATTGAAAAATTCAAATTTCCCTCGATACTCAATCTATATTTAGAAGTCAACATTCAATCAAAACTTTAGAAAAATTAATAGCTTTATTAAGGCTTAATAAAGCTACAAATTCAAGGGACCAATAAAGTATTGATTGATTAGCCAATTAATACTGTGCCAACCAGAGAACTTAAAGGTTACTTCTTATGATTTTCAAAATAGTTTTCTAGAAAGGAGTGCTCAATGTCACATCCCCACATATATTATTACAGTAAGGCTCGAAATCGGTTTTGTAACAAATACAAGCAGCTCCTGTTATGCTCAAATACCATGGCATGGGGCACCTTTGGATTCAGAATTTCATGGAGGATTAGCGAATCGTATTCTCCACTTTTATTTTTCTTCCTAAAATAAATAAGGTCGATACAATCATTTTTTGATCCGCAATCCATATCATCGTTAATTCTTTATCAAATCCCAAGATTAAACCACCATTTTCGAAGGCTTCATTCTCTCTCAGGCGTATAAAATAGTCCAATCATCCCGAAAATTCAGGCAAACAAGTTATGAAAGAAAAGAAACTTTATTTGCAAATAACTAAAAAAATACACACTTTTCCCTGGGTTATGTAAAAGATTACTCAATTCCCTACAAAAGGGAAAAAAATCATCGAAATGGGACAATTTTTAGAAAAGTTACAGCTTATTGAAATTTGTAAACATGTTGGTACCAAACATTAATGAAGATTTAAATTAATTTTTGTTACCTTTGTCGATTATATTTATCGATAACGTAACAATTGATTTCTTTATCTTTTGATATGTTGCATTATTTCATTTTCTTATTAATTTGGCATTTGATAACAATATGCTGTGCGATTTTTTCGCGCAGGCCTACTAGTTTTTAATACACGCGAACCTGAACATTTATACCATTTTCTGTTGTTTTGTCCTACATATGTAGCTTTTAAAAGGAAGTATTTAAATTAATATATTTATAGTAATTATGGCGATAAAGATCAATTAGCACAATTATTACATATAGAAAACAAATATAAATTCAATGATTTATAATGGTACGTAGAAAGTTGTTTAAAATTAACGAAATATTTTTTTGTTTGTTCAAGAAAAAATTGTTTCATCATCAAGATTTAGGTTATATTTAAATAATAATATTAGGACTTGGTATGATATTTTATTTTGTTCAAGAAAGATTGTTTATAGATATATCAAACACAATAATTTTATTTTTTATATTATATTATATATGGTTTTTACTATTGATGCAGTTAATTAGGTATCATATTTATGTATATTCTTATATAGGTATGTGTATAAAATCCAACTCCATTTTATGGATGGATTTTATGGGTTCACCAGAAAACAAATAAAATTTATTATTATCTTAATGGTATTTGAAAACAAATTAATTGTATTTAATATATATTTTTTAAATAATACACAATTAATTTTACTCTATTAAAAAAAAAATTTATAGAGATTTTCGGTGATCTGCTAAAACAATTACTCCCTTAATCGAGACATCAGATAGGCCGGGTACTTCCAGACATCCTATCCCCTCCTTTGTCTCCCCCTTCCTCAGGACATTCTATCAGGACTTCCTGAGACCGGAGAAGACAAGATGGCGACGGCCACACCCCGATGATGTAATTGGTAACAGTAATGAAGGCAGGTGGCCCCTGGTAATTGCTCCTCCTCAACTGTCTCCCAATTAATCTTACCGCCCCATTGTCTCCCTCCCTATCCCTCCTCATCCCTCCCTATCACCCTCTCTCTCTTCAAGGGACCTTTTAGCACAAAAGGTAAAAACTCATCCCCTCTCCTCTTCCTCTTTTGTCACCTATTCATTTAATTAACGTCCCTCTGTCCATCAAAGGAAAAAAATATTATTAATAAAAAAACCCGAGCGAGCAACTCCCGATTCCAATTTACCGTATTGGATAAATCTCAATGAATGAAGAAAGGCTTTTATTTGAATTTCAACAAGTGGCTGCAATATGGAATGTTTTAAGCAGTATAAAAACATACTTTATCTCAGAGGTCTCCAAACTACGGCCCACAGTGGGCTAGGAAATCTAGCGAGACAATAGTTATGATTTTTGAGAAAAATTACATAAAACTTGTAATTATATTATCAATTATATAATCTGCAGGGTGGACGAGCGAGTTAACGCGTTTGCGGTGTCGCACAGCAGGACGAGTGAGGGAAAACTAGACATCAGCTAAATCTAATTTTTTTTTTTTTTTACTCTAAAAAACAAATAAACTGTTTTATTGATACCTTTTGGAGTTCCCGAGAATATTTTCAGATGGCAGAATATACATATTTCACTGTTTTAATTGAATAGTTCAATTGAAAAAAAAAAAAAAAAAATAACAAATAGATTTAGTCAATGTCGCAAGTTTTCCCTTACTCGCCCCACGGGGGCATATAACTCTAGAATTAATCCCCCGCTCTCTTTCCTCGTCCAGGAATAACCTCGTAGAGCCAAAAACGTAGGATAGAGAAGAAAAAAAATCGTCGTAGAAATGGAAATACAATTATTGATAAATAAATAATAAACATTGATTTTTTTAAATGCCCGTTTTTTTTTTTTTTTTTTTTTTTTAAATTTCTTTATTGAGTATTATAACAATCTGTCTGTTCGACATTGGTTATAGTGAGGTAGGATGACATTCACACCATATGTACAAAAAAATAAAATAAATAGAACAAAATAGTAATCAAAAGTATATACAATAGACAATAAAATAAAATAACCTAAAAAATAAGAAAATTAAAACTAAGGAAAAAAAAAAAAATAACAAGCATACCTATATACAATCAGGCGAGGGAACTCCAGGAGAACCCTGCGCTACTCTCCCAACCGCGTCACTGGTACTAAAGCCAGCGGAGATTGGTCGAGAGCACTTTAGCCACATACACACATGTCTTGAGTGAAGAATCTGGCCATTGCCAGAACTCCAATTTATATAATCTACAAAAGGTCGCGAGGCCACTGCCGTTTCAACCTTCTTGGAGGATTATAGGGATGGGAGATGCTTGATAGTGATTGTGCAAGAGGATTTGGGTGGTAAGTAAGGTTCTGGTGAAATTTGGAGAATTTTTCTGGGATAAGGTCTAGGACAAATGGGATGTTAAGGTCATGATGTAGGGTTTTGTTGGATACATAGAAAGGAGCATCGACTATTGTTCGAAGGACTTTAGACTGGAAGGATTGGATGCGCTTGATGTTAGAAAATTTTGCTGATCCCCACAGTTCTAGTCCGTAAGTCCAAATAGGTTTCAGTATTGTCTTGTAGATCAGTAGCTTGTTTTCAATGGAAAGTTTAGATTTTCTGCTTAGTAGTCGGTATAGTTGGCCGTATCGTCGGTTGAGTTCTTGTCTTTTGAGTCTAGTATGCGGGTTCCAAGTTAGTCTTCGGTCTAAATGAAAGCCAAGATACCGGACTGTGTCTGAATAAGGAAGCTGGATGGAATTAAAGAGTACTGGTGGACAGGAATTGCGTCGGAGTGTAAAAGTAATATGTTGGCATTTAGATTCATTAACTTTAATGCGCCAGTTATTACACCAGTGCTCAATCAAGGTGAGATGACTTTGGAGATTTAAGGATGCTATTTCGGGATCAGAGTTGGATGATAAGATTGCGGTGTCGTCAGCGAATGTTGCAAGAAAAGTATCGGGATGAACAGGGATGTCAGCAGTAAAGAGGATGTAAAGCACGGGACCCAAGACGCTGCCTTGGGGAACACCGGCTTTAACGGAGTAGATATTGGAAAATTCTGTTCCACAGCGAACTCGAAAGGAGCGGTCAGAGAGGTAGGATCGGAGGACTAGGTACAAGGACTGAGGTAAATGGATTTTAAGCTTGGAGAGCAGTCCGGAGTGCCATACCCGGTCAAATGCCTGTGCAATGTCCAGAAAGGCACCCGAACAGTATTCCTTGTTTTCTAGGGCTGAGGAAATATGATCAACAACTCGGAGTCCTTGTTGAACAGTAGAATGTTGAGAGCGAAAACCAAACTGATGGGAAGGGATATTTTGGGATTCTATAATGGGTAGGATTCGTTTCAAAAGGATCTTTTCAAAAATTTTTGAAAGGATTGGGAGTAGGCTGATTGGTCTATAGGATGTTGAGCTATTGAGAGGTTTTCCTGGTTTTGGGAAAAGGATAATAGTGGAGTGTTTCCATAACAGAGGGAAGTGGGTGGTGCGTAGGATACAATTGTAGATATATGTAAGGAATATGACTGCTTTGGATGGAAGTTGTCGAAGGATTTGAGGTGTAAGGAGATCATGTCCAGGAGCTTTACGGAGGATTAGTTTTTTTAATTGAAATTTTACTTCGGAAGGATGAATAGCTTTTGGGGGCAAGGAAAGTGGGATTGGTGATGTAAGGAGTTCTTCTACTGTTACGGTGTGGGCAGGATGGGATTCCGGATGTGAAATAAATGTATTGGATAGGTGAATGGCGAACTCCTCAGCTTTATCTTCGTCAGATGCTGCCCAGGAGCCATCACCTCGTCGGAGAGGATGGGAAATGCGGTGAGGATTTAGGATTTTTGTTGTGGTTTTCCAAAGGGAATTGTCGCGAGAAGAGAGAGAGGATAGGTAGGAGTTGAAGGATTGTGATCTGAAGGTGGCTAATTCCAGTTTTAATTGTTTGCAGTAGTAATTATAGGAGCAGCGGTCGGTAGGATGTCGGGTTCGTTGCCATAATACTCTGGCACGGCGTTTGGTGCGGATTAGGTTAAGGAGGTGTTGGGGTAGAATGGTCTTTATAGGAATTCTGGAGGAGTCTTTTGGAAAGGAGGCAGTCCAGGCGGCTTGTTGGATTGTGGTAGTAAAGGAATTTACGGCACTATCAAGGTCATCGGGAGTTTTGAGGGATATGTTGAGATCAATATTATCGGAGATTATTTGGCGGAAAAGGTCCCAGTTTACTGGGCCCCTAATGAATGACGGTGGAGAAGGTTTGGGAACAGGTTCAAGTGAAACATTAAGGATTAGAGGACTATGGTCAGAGGAAAGTTCATTTAGACGTGTAATGGAACAATTGAGGGGACTTAAGCCGCTGTGGATAAAGAAATCAAGAAGATCAGGATTACGGTTGGGATCTGTGGGCCAGTAGGTAGGAGAGTTGGGGGAAAGGAGGTGAAAACGTTGGGAATTGAGTGCAGACAGCAGGGTTCGGCCACGAGAATTCGTGGTTCTGGAACCCCATTGTTGGTGCTTGGCATTTAGGTCTGCACCCAAGATGAAGTGATGTCCTAAGGAGTCGAGGAGAGAACTGAATTGGGCATTGGATATGGATCGGTTAGGAGGGCAATACGCTGATGCAAGAGTGACCGGAAAGGAGAAGGTTTTTATCACGATAGCGGTGGACTGTAGGAAATCATGTATTGGTAATGGGAGTACGTGATGGGAGAGGGATTGGTGTACAATTACAGCAGTACCGGCATGTGCTTTTCCGTCAGGGTGGTCAGTACGATATGTCAGGTATTGTGGTATATTGAAGTGCTGTTTAGTGGTTAGTCGAGTTTCAGTAATTAGTGCCACATCAATGTTCTTGTCAAGTAGTAAAGTAGATAGTTCGTCTGTATGATTTCTAACACCATTCGCATTCCAAAGGAGAATGGATATGGGTTTAGGGATGTGAGTCATTTAAGGATTTTTCAAAGGAGGGATGAGGTGAGATACGAGATTCGTGAGGAGTGATATGAGTGGAGTAACAAGGGATTTGAAATCGGTGAGGAAAGATGCTAACAAACTTGTGAGATCTGTTGCATTTGAAGGAGGAGGAATATGAGGAATTTGTTGTTGGTGGTTAGGTATATTAGGATGAAGAGGATTTTGAGGTTGGGTTTGAGGTTGTTGTTGTGGCAGGGCTTGACATTTATCGGTTAAAGTCTTACCTCTAAGTAGTTGGGAGAATGATACATCATTGTTTACAATTCTGGAAGGCTCTCTCTCTCTTCTTGTTCTTAGTGCTTCATCTTGAATCCGGTTTTTCTGGTGTCTGGTTTTGAGATTCTTGTAAATTTGGCAGCCTTTGTAGTTGGCCGGGTGTCCCTCCAAGCATAGGGCACATACTGCTGGATCTTGTATAGGTTTGGTGCACTCTACAGATTTGTGCTGTTCACCGCACTTCACGCAACGCGGCAGATGGTGGCAATATGTCTTCGTGTGGCCATAGGTCTGACAATTATGGCACTGCACGATGTCTCTCTTGGGATATGGCTTCTCAACTTTCACCATTGTATAGTATATTCTTGTGATATCATATATTTTTTCGATACCTGGTGATGGCTCCAAGTCCACGAAAAACAATGGTAGTGGGATCCTATTTCGTAATCCTGGCTGCTCCCTGTCCTCCTTCAAAACGTTTGTTACCTGGCGTACATTGAAACCAAGCGTCGTTAGTTCTTCTTTAATAACTTCAGTGGGGGTTGAGGAATGTAAATTTCTTATCACCACTCGTAAAGCTCTTTCCTGCCTCAGCTGGTAAGTGTGAAAATTCGCATTTGTTTCTGATAAGTACTTCACTATTTTTCGGTAGGCTTCTGCAGAATCAGGTGTTATCTTGGTGTCATTGGTCCTGTTAAGGCATGAATAACTGCCAGAGCAGATTTTATTTAGTTGGGTGCAGAACATCTGGAAATTTTTTATATTTTTCACAAATATCGGAGGAGGCTTTGGTTCTCTGGGTATTGCTGCAGACTCCATTACTTCTTTGTCATTTTGAAGCACTTGGTAGGGGTTTGTAGTAAAGAAAGGTGATTCTTCAATCGTTTCTTGTGCAGACGTACCTGGTTGGGGCTGAGGTTCTGGTTCTGAAGTGTTCATTTTGGTCACTGGAGGTATTTCTCGTAGGCAGCGACGAGTCCTTTGTTTGGCTGGTGAGCTAACTCCGTCTGACCGAGACCTCTTGGGCACCTTACTGGCCATCACTTGCTGATCATACCGCATATCATAAGAGAAAAATAAATAAATAAATAAAAAAAAGAAAAAAAAAATTTTTTTTTTTGTTTTTTTTCTTAAAATAACAAAAAAAAAAGATGCCAACAGTAAATATCAACTGCTCTGATATACACTTTAACTGTATCACGTGAATAATCAGAGAGATTCCGCTATAAAATTGGTAAAAACTGAGAGAGGAGTTGAGGAGACAACCTTCCCATCAGCTGATCCACTGCCTTCTTCGCCCGTTTTTAATATTTTCTTTGTATAATCCTGGCAATTTTCTGCCTTCTTAATAAACCTTTTGCTGTCAAGAAGAATCATATGATGTACTGTATTTTTATTTTTAGTTATCGGCGATGGGACTCACTTCTGTCTTGATTTGACCTTAAATAACTTATTTCTTTGGTTTTATTTGATATGCATATATTTTAAATAATAAAAAAACTAATTTTACTCTATAAAATAAAGAGTGGTGGTTGCTAGATTCGGTGATCTCCTAAAACTATTTCTCTCTTAATCGGGATATCAGATAAGCCGGGTCTTTATAATAATTAAGGACTTTAAATTAGTTTAAATTAAATTTTAAAGTAAATTTAAAAATTAATCCTTTCATAATTGTTGCCAAAGTTTTACGATGTTTACAGAACTTAGGCTGTTGAAAAGAGAATTCGTCAACTGTTGAAGCATATTTAAAAAATTGTTTTTCACTTCTATTGAAACATTCTCTAACTCTAGGTAAATTTAGTGATGTTTGTTTATCTAATGTTTCCATTATCTGCATTGTGGTTCCTATCACTATTTTCCTCATTATTCCATTTTGAATAATTTGTAACCTTTGCCCAGTTGCTTTGCAGACATGATCGAACAGAGATGCACCTTAAAACAGAGCCGGCCTTTTTATGCTTGTATAGCTGAGGAGTTTCAGGATTAAGTATAGCTTAGTTTTCCTAATTAAATTTTCGAATCCCTTCGTCTTTGATCTTACTGCTTCAATTTTCTGTAAGTGACAAGCAAATTTTAAATGTCGAAGTGTACGCCGAGATATGTCAAGGCAATCGATATTTTAATACTATAGTTAATTTTGAACAGCTTGCAATTTTGAACTTTTCTTTTGATATGAAAATATAATGCTATTTGTTTTTTCAGCATTAAAATCTATTTTGAGGTTTTTTAGCTGTCCTGAGATTTTTCGATTAGCTGTTTCCGCTTGCCGTTTTTGTTATAACACAGCTGTATCATCAGAAAATGCTGTCACAGAAGCATTTTGTTGCGAAGTTCATTGAGAATCGAGAGCAAATATTTAATAATGTAGCTTAAGTACTTTTTTGATTAGGAGAGTTAACAACTCATAAATTTCAAATCTTTCAGTTAAGTTTTTTCAAAAAGCAACCCAGTGAATTCCTGACAACACTTATGAAGATAACAGCAACATTGCAAGTACCACCAGTGATGGTGAACGCGGTTTGAACGTTTTTAAGATATTTTTCTTTGTATGTTTTTGGAAGAAAACCTCACAGGGTTATGAGGGTATTGAGGGTCTACGGTGAGATTTTAGGACAAGTGAAAAGTTTCAAATATTTGGTTGCTAAACTCAACGAAAATGGATATATTGACGAGGAGGCAAGGCAGAGAATAGGAGTTGCTGGAAGAATGTTCGGCTCGGTTAGGAAAGGCTTCCTGAACCGAAAAGAGGTGACCAAGGAAACGAAGATGACGGTCTACAGATCAGTATTCCTTCCTATACTGACGTATTCCTCCGAGTCCTGGACACTTACTTCGAAACACAGGAACCAAATCCAGGCTCTAGAGATGCGATACCTGCGAAAGGTGGAGGAAAAGACTCGACGAGACAGAATTCGTAATACTACAATCCGGACCAATCTCAACGGTCGAAACCATAATAGAAGAACACAAGTTGAGATGGTTTGGGCACCTTCTCCGTATGGATCGGAACAGAGTCGCAAGGAAGACGTATGAGACTCGCGTGCAGGGTAGGAGACCGAGAGGAAGACCCAGAATCTCCTGGGAAGAGGGCGTGCGAGATGCATTCCAGAAGCGAGGTTTGGAATGGAACAGGAGACGAGAGCTGGTACTGGAAAGGTCCACCTGGTCCAAGCTCTACAAGAAGCAACCTCACACTGCATAGGCGGTAAAGAGGAATATGATATGATGATGATGATGATGAATGAGATATTGCTCTGAAATGGTAAAAAAAGTACATTTTACTTCAAATAATACACCTTCTCATAATTCTAATTCAAACCTTCTCCGGCTAAGAATACCCTTTTTAGTTCCTTCCTCTAGGTTTTGAACTGTTTCTAGAGAATTTTAAATCAGGCCATATTGCGTGAACATAGGGAACGTAAACGTTATTTAAAAAAAGTAAAGATAAATCAATTTTAACGTTTAATAACTTTGTAATTTAATTATTTTTCGACTGCCGGTTTGTATCAGACAAATATGCCCACAGCTCATAGTGGACATAAAGATATAAAAAAGATATGACGAAAGTGTATAGCATTGGAATGAAATTTTTAATAAAAATAATTTTCAACTAGTGAGACGTGTTCAAAAGTATTTTTAAATTGTGGAATGGACTTTACATAAATAGTTATAAAATAATTATTTAAAGAAGGTGAGGACAAGATAAGGATATAAAAAGTTCAATTTGAAAATGGGTAAAATTGGCCTGAAACGATTTGGGAATAAATGAAATTAATTGAAGCATTGAGAGGTGGTGAAAGTGTTTAATAAGTTATTTCCTTGAAATCATTGATTTTATTAATTAATTAAAAATACCCTCAGAAAATTTGAAGATTAACTTAAAGACAAACATATGTTAGTTTTTTCATTATATTATCCTTCAGGAAATAAAGGTCTAAGGATAAAATTTACATTTCTTTCTATATTTTCCTCTTTTTTAATAAATTTTAAAAATAAACGATATAATTAATTAAAACAATGACTTTTTTTTCCTCCTATGTGAGCGAAAGAAATAGTGAGCATGTTATACTGAATATGCCTGGCAATCTTCGATTTAGCCATATGATTTCCAATAAGAAATTACAATTTTCCTGTTGTTTTTTGTTTCTATAAGAACAGAAGGTAGAACTAAAGACCTTAAGTACCATAAATCGCGGAGGGTCTCATTAAGAGAGCTATAATTAGTCGAGTGGGGAGATTTGTCAGGGCGGTCTGAGGGATGTGAGGGGCCGCCCTAGAGCTCTAATGAAAAAGCTACAGTTTTGTCCCCACCGCATCCTTCATCATCCCCCTCCTAACAGATTTCTCAACGATCTGTCACATTAGTTAGCTCTAACTAGTCTCTATTTATTTTAGCTACCTTTATATATATATATATATATATATATATATATATATATATATATATATATATATATATATATATATATATATATAATAGAATAGAATAGAATAGAAAATTAAGCTTTATTCTGGGACTAAGTCCCTTTAGAATAACAATGATGAGTTGATACAAAGTAAAGTACAAATCTGGCCAAAAACTAACTTATAAAAATTTTAATATTATATACATTATTTAAAAAGTATGTAACTAGTAAAAAATAAAAAATAAAATATATATACAAATGAACACAAAATCTTCTCAAAATTACTTAATTGTGATGGAAAAAAAAAGAAAAAAAGAAGAAGAGAAATTACATATTTATATATACATAACTACACAATTTGTAAACAATAGGCTATCTAATAGAAAACTAACTTAATACAAAATATAATAATGTCTACAGTGGTTTATATAATAATATGCAGACACTAAGATAAAATAAAATCTTAGGATACTTGTGGTGTAATGAGAAAAAAAAAAATAAATAATATATATATATATATATATATATACAGATAGTATAGAGAGAACAACTATAATATTACAGTATCCCTTAAGTAGAGGGAACCTTTTGGTGGAATGATAGCAGACCTCATGTGCTACAAAAATTATCACATTAATAACGGGCCAATTTTCAGCAGAAATGTAGAAAAATCAAGTTTTTTTAAGAAGGTCGAGTTTTTTTTCATTAGGAAGCGATAAATAAAGAAATATTCAATTAAAGTAATTAACAATTTCTTCTATGTAAACTAGATAAAATTTAATTTGAAAGAAAATATTTTTTTTATTGTTAAAACCATTTAAAGAGCACTTTTGAGCGGCTATACTTAGCAAAGTTCTGTTTTTAAAAAACTCAAATTATTCGTGATTTTTTTTTACCAACATCCAAATATATTACAGAAACTGCACATTTACAAAAATTTCTTTGTTAAATAAGCTTTAAATCTGTAATCATCTAATTGAAATTGAGAATTTCGAAAAACATTTGAGATTTACCTCAAGTTGTGTGAAAAATATTGATTTTTTACCCAGTCAAATAAAGTACCCCTTATTTAAGCAAAAATGAACACAATTAAGTGCTGCAAAGCTTTTATTTCTTGCTTTGCCATGATTGAAGATCTATTATAATAAACCAAATTGTCTAAACAAAAAAACATAAATTATTCCTGATTTTTTTTATCATCATCCAACTATAATGCAGATACCCCACTTTTACAAAAAGTTCTGAGTTAAATATGCTTAAATTCTGTAATTATTAAGTTGAGGTTTATTATGAAAAACATTTGAGACTCATCTCTAGTTGTGTAAAAAATTATGTGATTTTTCATCATGTCGAGTAAAGTACCCTTGTTTTAAGGAAAAATGATAACAATTAAGTATTGCAAAGCTTTGATTTCTTGCTTTTCCATGATTAAATGGAATACATACATACACACATATACATATATATATATATATATATATATATATATATATATATATATATATACAGGGTATCCCTTAAGCAGAGGGAACATCTGTAGGAAAGTTCTACAAAAATGATCATATTAATAAAGGGGCAACATTCATCAGAAAAATGGAAAAATCAAGTTTTGTGAAGGAGGTCGGGTTTTTTGTTGAATAGGAAGCGATAACTAAAGAAATATTCAATTTAATTAATTAACAATTGCTCCCATTTAAACTAGATAAAATTTACTTCAAGTGAAAATAGTGCTTCTCATTGTTGAAATCATTTAAAGAAGACTAGCTTTGAATAGCTTTACTTAGTTAAATTCTGTTTTAAACAAAACATAAATTATTCATGTTTTTTTTTTTTTTATCATCCGACTGTACTGCAGATACATTACTTTTACAAAATCTTTTCGGTTAAATTAGCTTTAAGTCTGCAATTATTAACTTGAGGTTTATTATAGAAAAAAATTGAGATTCCCCTCATGTGATTTTCATGTGAAAAATAATAATTATAAATATATCAGTTGTTATTTTAGGTGGAAATACAGTTACTATAGGGTGATCAAATCACATGATTTTTCACAGAAATAAAGTTGGATCTCAAGATTTATTTTATAATAAATCTCAACTTCATTAATATGTACTTAAAGCTTATTAATGAAGAAAGTTTTTATAAAAGTGTTGTATCTTGTCCGGTTGTAGGATGATAAAAAATATTCCCGAATAAAATATGATTTAATGTTAAACAAAACTGTATCTAGCCTATCAATAGTCAGTTTAAAATGTTTTTGGCAAAGACGAATTCTACTTGAATTGGAAGGAAATTTTTTCTAGTTTGCTATTTTTTTTTTTTACTATTAAAACACTTTATTCAGAAATATTACAATTTGTCACAGTTTAAGGACACTTATAATAGAGTTCAGAGATTGCATTCATACCGTATATACAAAAATATAAATAAATAAAGTAATAACAAAAGACTAAGAAAAAATAACAAAAGAGTAAAGAAAAAAAAAATATATATATATAGTTTGCTATTAAGTTTTCACTTGGGTGGAACAATACCCGTATTGGTATGCTGGTGATTTGTTACTGTTAAGCGAAGACATGGAAACAATAAAACTAAATACAACAGCGTTGATGGGAACTAGGACTCGAGATAAATGTGGATAACACAAAATATATGTCGCAAAAAAAGCGACAATTTCGATGACATCGATGTAGAAGGGAATGTATTTGAACACGTACAGAATTTTAGGTATCTAGGGTCTACGATAACTAGAAAAAAACGAAATTCAAGAGGATGTTAAGGTTAAGCTGAAGACGGGAAATGCTTGTTTTTTTCTTTGTCAAAATTATTTAGTTCTCGCCTCCTGTCTCGAAACTTAAAAATTAGAATTTACAAAACCATTATCCTTCCTACGGTTCTTTATGGATACGAAACGTGGCCACTTATATTAAGGGATGAGAAAAGTCTTAAAATTTTTGAAAAGTATTGCGCAGAATATTCGGACCGAAAAAGGACGAGTCAACTGAAGAATTTAGGCGGTTACACAACGCTGAATTGCGTTAACTGTATGTGGTTAATATAATCGAGGTGATTAAAATGAGGTAAATAAGATGATCATATAAAATCGCTGGGCTTAGTAACGAAAGAATTCCTAAAAAAAAATATGCGCTTTCTCGACTGGCAAGCGTCCGAGGGGTAGACCAAAGCTATGGTGGGTAGATTGCGTTAAAGCTGATTTGGTGGTGTTGGGTTTAGAAGGAGCCAGGTGGATGGAAGAATGTGGACATTGATTGGTGGTATCGGCATCGAACCTTCGTTTTCACTAAGCCTTATTATTATTACTTTAATTACCTGAATTAAATAATTTTTGTGTTATAGCTTTCTGTAAGAGAAAATGTTACCACTTTAAGAAGAGACGAACTTGGGCTGAACTTCTTTTTCGATGGAAATAGGCCCATATATCAAATGAACTTTGTTAAAAAATTTGTTTAAAATCACCTTATAGAGTTCAGCTTTTATATTTTATGCAGCATTATTACAGATTGGCGTGATTAATGGAGTGTACAACTTAATGTTTGGATTTTCCTTTGGTTTTAAGGCTCAAATACTCGAGCAGGTCATATAAATAATTTTTCATTTTTAACAGTTCAGCCTGGTCAGGATCGATAGATCTTGAGATTTGTTAAAATTCGCTTTGGTCACTTCATTAATCAATATAATTATTTTTGAAATATCACCTGTTCTTAATCATAAGATACCTAAGTTAAAAATCACCGGATTGGAAGGACATTTTGATGAAGCACCGACTGTACCGGGCTAACGAGACGGTCAGCTGTAATTGGAGACAAGAGCGAGGAGCCGCTGACCATTGAGGTCGCCATTTTGCGACTTCATTAACTCGCCATAATTAATGGCCTAAGCTCCTCTCTTTTAATTGCCCTTTAGCTAATTAGTTCACTTTGGATAACGTCATTGCCCTCTTGTTCCCTTGTCTACTTCGTGTCGCTCCTTACTTCGGGGCTTTGTAACATAACATACTGAGCTTTATGTAAAGTAAGTAGATAAATCATTTGCATGTTTTCTACCATTTTTGAAAAGAACATTTCTTTAGGAGCGTTGTACACTTCTTTTGTGGGGAGTGAATTATACTGAGCCGTCAGTCTCGGATATGATTCGCTCATTCGGGTAAAGTAGGCTCGAATTACTAGCGTATCCAGAATTTAGGACTTCAGCCCGAAACCTTTTTTTTTCATAAAAATGACGATAATTACTTTGGAAAAAAAAAGAAAGAAACTAACTTTCTATATGAAATGGGGGTTAAGTGATACCTTAAGTCCTTTTAAATGTAATTACACGAACAATAATACTTTAAGAGATAATTTTTTAAAATATATTTTTCCGTAAAACATAGTTATATTTTACCAATTTGGTGTGGGGAGGCTTCAGACTTCACCTTGGAGTCCAAGGCTTCAGCCCGAAAGCCCCCTCCCTCAGCTCCGTAGATCCGCCCGTGGCTCGAATCGACTAATTGAATTGTTTATGCATGTGGGTTAAAATACAGTTGTATTTTAGGGGGCGGGGTGGCCGAATGGGCTAAAGCTTGTGCACTGCACCGCGAGTTGCCTGGCAACCGGATAAGAGATTTGAGAAGATTTAAAAAGTATGAGTTTGCATCCCGGTGCCGGAGGGGATTTTAAATTCCCGGTCCTCACCCTCCGGTCCAGGAAAATCCCGTATAGCCTAAAAGGCGAGGTAGGGAAGAACAAAAAAAAAAAAAAAAAATGTGGGTTAAAATATCTCAGGAACTAAAAATCGGACCTCCATTTTGTAAGCCAGGGGAAATTTCCAGAAATTCATCCTCTTTCTAATAAGCTATACATTTTACAAATGCTATTATTTTGTGAATACTTATATTATCATAAATAATAATTTTTTTCCACTTGAATCATAAGATAATTTTATCAAAAAAAGGTAGCCTACAAAAATATTGATTCATCTCACCTACATAACCAAGTTTTTCCACAATTTGGGAGTGGAGGTTACGCCAAACGGTCACATATTTTTGTATGCTACCTTTTTTTATCTAATTGTCTTTAAAATTTCAGTGGAAAGCAAATATGTTAATAACTCATTAGATAGAAAAAGATTACTAATTCTCAGATGAAGAACGTCCAATTTCTAAGAATTTTGATTATTAAAAAAATTGTACATTACGATAAGAATAAGATAACATTTACAAAGATTTAGGCGGATATTAAAAATTTTATTAGAAGGAATTTGTACCACGGACTAAAAGCCAATTTACAGAATGGTCACAATTCATATCAATTCTCTTAAGTTTGTATTTACAATTAAAAAGGTTTATTAACTAAAAAAAAAAATCTAATTTTCAATTTTTTCCTTAAGATTAGGAACCGTAAGCATCCTTGTCCATTTCTAAGTAGTTTAGTTAATTACAATCAACAAGGCAAGCATTAAAGTTAGATTTGAGAATACATAAAAGGGGTGGTTTCGGAGTGGTTAAGCTTGGAAGAGGTCTCGAAGACTTATAAAGGGGATTGGAAATCTTGTCAACAGAGCTGCTAACTGGAGTGTTTGTTGATTCTCAGCCATTCTTTTACTCCGTTAGCACTTGAATTCGAATTCAAATACCAATCTTAAATGCAAAGAAATTAAAGGAGCAATTTAATATAGAAGTCATGAAACGGATTGTCTACCGTTGTTTGATTGGATATTATCACTGTTTTTAACTAGTGTATTTATGGAAAATAAGGAACGAACGAAAAATAAAATATAAATTTAAGCATTCAAGTTGAATTGGAGACAAATATTATGCAATATCCAAGAACGCAAAGCAAATAATTAAAACGGAAAAATTTGGATTTAAAAATGTTTAAGGACAAATAAAATTACAGGACTAAAGTGATCAACAACCGTAAATAAGTAACTGGACATAAAGACAGTTTAGTTTTATGATTTAAAGGTTAGTACGAGTGTGGTTAGTTTCATGTTTTATCTATTTATTTCTTTATATTTTATGGTTATTACATTTTTTTTTCTTCTAAGAATTTCGGTATTATTTAATTTCACTTACAGTTACATTTCTTTTGTTGTTATTACAGTATTTGTCTTTGTTATAATATTCTTTTATTGTACTGTATATATGGTATGAATATGCCTCACTTAGCTCTAATGCTCAGTGCCCTTAAGAATGGCGAAATGTATTATTTCTTAATAAAGATATTTAAAAAAAATGTTGCAAAATGTAATGTGAATTCCCTTCGACTACTATATTCTTATGGTTCTTCTATAATGAAATTGATTTTTTTTAAACGTAATGAATCTGTATATTCTAAAAGTTTGTTACAAGTGACAAACATAGGTAATTTCTTTGTTCTCTTCAAATGTTAAGACACACCGCAATGAATTTGATAATAAAGGAGGGTGTTGTTTTGGTGAATTAGGAAAATATAAATTTAGGCATGAGAAAGGATAGCACCCAGAAGCACCTCTTCATATTCTTAAATAATGATAATAAATAAAAATAAGTTAATTACTAAAACATATAAATATAAACAGTAACGGATCCAGAATTTAATTTTTTTTAAATTTATTTATTCTTATTTTTTTATAATTCTGTCATTACTCAGCAAAAGGAGAAACTACATATTTGAAATCATGTTTAAGTGAACGTTGAAAAACAAAAAAAAACAAAAAAAAAAACACACAAATGCTTTGAGTTTTTTTTTTACACGTACACTCACATTCATAAGCATCACAATTTAATACTTCGATTGTTTAATTATTTAGCTTATGCCTCTCACAGAAACAAATATGAACCAATAAAAAATTTTTGAATATAAAATTTCTTTAGGCGCCTTTTTATACTTTTTTTTGTAGAAAGTGAACTAGATTTGGCCGTCAGATCTCCGGTGTGTAACGATCGAGTAAAGTCGGCTGGAGTCGACTAATTGAAGTATTTTCAAAAATTAAAAATGTGACCTGCATATTGTTAGTAAGGGAAATGTTTTCCATTTCATCCTCTCAGTAATGAACCATTATTCAAAATTGTATCTTCAAGCGACGCCATGTTAAGGAGGCAAAAAAAAGAAAAATAGTCTGGATATCCAAATGATGGAATAGAATAGAGAAACTTTATTCTGGGGCGTGGTCCCTTATGAATAACCATTATGAACAAAAATAAAGACCACATCAGGCCAAACATTACATTAATCAAAATTAAAGAATATATTAAATATGTTTAGTAAAAATATATTTAAAAAAAAAAACATTTTGAAAAAAAAAACATTTTGAAAAAAACAAACAAACATTATTGAAATGAAAATTAGAAACAGAAATCAGAGGAAATAAAAAAACAAAATGTTATAAGCAGCATGGGTTGATTCTTAAAATTAAAACTCAAAAAATTTCAACCATTTACCTTAGTCAAAATTTTATTCATAATATTTATTTCATTGTACATCATTTTGGGATGTGAGAAGGAATTAGTAGAGATGATATTTGAATGAGGACAAGGCAGAGGCATGGCGGATATCAGATGACAAGGAATTCGGAATATATACATAAGCAAGGTCTCTTAACAGTAAAATGAAATGCATTTCACACCATGCCCTGTCCATACACTATTTTATCTAATAATTAAACAATTTTCACAATTAATTATACTTTTTTAAAATAAAATCTGGAGGATTTCGACAAGCTGAAAAAAACATAAATAAATCATAGGAATGCATGTTTTGATAAAGCTAAATAAATTATTTATATAATATATATGTATCGTAAAATCCTGAATAAATGAGTAGACACATGCAATTTGCATAAGTGAAAAGGACAGGTACATGATGGGTATTTAGGTATATAAAAAGAATCTTTATATTTTGAAATATGTAAAGTTAATATATGATTGTTAATCGAAAATTATTTTAGACTTGAAAATGGCTCGACGAGCCGAAACGTCGTAATTATGATGCGTAGTCATTAAGTTGACAAAATTAAAAAATTGTTGTAAAATTGGCTGATAATAAAAAAACTTGAAAATTTATATGTCATATTACTAATCTACCCTTTTCTCTACTATTGTGTGGTCTAGAGCACACACTTTAGTTTTATTTTCTATTTTTGGGAGATGTTAATACCATAGCCTCCCTGTAAATTAGGTTATATATACACTATAATAATGATAATTTTGATTTATTATTGAAGCTAACTATTAATTAGGTAGGGGTAGAGTAGACAGAGGCTGGAGGAGCGGCCGCAGCTACTAATAATAGCGAATAAGAACTATAATGGCGAGATAATTTTAAGAAATAGCCTAAGAGGACTATATATACGGCCATAGAGCTGAGAGCTATAGAGGCTAGACAGACTAATTAGCTCGCCTGTCGGTAGCTAGCCTAATGAGCTAGCCAGGCTAGCTGACAAATAGCCTCCACCGCTCCTTGTTAACTTCACTCACCTGTCTCTTCCGTCGTTTGTCTCTGTCTCCTCTACCCCTCCTGAACTCTCTTTTTTTATTATAATTGTATAGCTATAATAATATCGTAACAAATGATCTAAAATATTTGTCTCTTATACAATAATTGATTATGGATGATCGAATTTTAGTTTCCTAATGTTAATTAAGAAAAAACACAAAAATTATCTTAGTTATATTTTTATTAATCGAACATATAATAAAATTCATTAAATACGAAAAATTATATCAACCAAAGGAACGCTTCCGAAAATTCTGTAGTTTTTGGTTCCTTCGAGGTAATTTTCAATGACTTTTCGCAAGTTCCAGGGGTTTTCTCCGCTATAACTTGGCGAATTTTTGTCTTTGGGTGCTCCAACACTATATTCTTGTTGATGTGGACACAAATATTAAAAAAAACTCCCAAAAAAAAGAAAGCCTATCAAATCGCATGTTGGACCGTGTTACTGAAACCACATGTTTTCCATATCAATCCCTCAATTTCATACCAAAAATAATCGATTATTATGCTTTAGTAGCGCCCAAAAAATATTAAGGCCCAATTATGGCTCCTTACCACAGTGCACACCAAACTTGAGGGCCTGCTGACAAAAAAAAAAAAAAAAAAAGACGTACATAATTCATGATTAATTTAGGAAACATGAGATAAAATTTTGGTATATTCCAGTTTGTTTGTTTATTCAGGCTTTAAGGCGTAAAACCCCAAGGTCATCTACGCCTGTGAGTCAGTTATGTTTGTAAACTCTTTAGAGGAGAAACAGAAAAAAAAATGTACAATCAAAAATTAATAATAGATGATATATGCAATAATAGTGGTATATGAAAAAGATATTTAAAAAGATATAAAAAATGATATATATTAAAATAAATACAAAAAAAAGAACAATAAAATATAATTTATATCTATTTTTATATTTTATTTAATAGTCTATGGATTATAAAAAAAATTATCACGGTTCCTATGTTTGATTCGTTGTTGTTTAATACTGCCGATATATCAGGTTTTAGAGAAAATCGATTTAGGCTTGAAGTATAATAAGTGCATTCTTGGAAAATGGTATATTCCAGTTTATTACAAGACATTTGTGTAAAAATCCATGATTGATGACAAATCTTTACAAAAAAATTGTTTTTGTTTTTAAAAAAGTGCATTTTAGTGGTTTCTTGTCTTCCATATGAGGATTTTTCTCATACTGAATGTGGGAATTTCGTTTATTAATGTACCCAGATATCTGTAAGTGAGCTTCATTTAAGAAAAAAAAATTCTTCAAAAAATCAGCATCAACTTCGTGCTGCTGTAACACCCAATCAGGGTGATTTCTTCGCTGCCTATGGTCTCTGGACTTCAGTTCTTGAGTAAACTGTATTTTATATAGGTTTAGGTTCAAATACTTTAGCAAAATGCGCCAATTTTAAATATTAAATTTAGGAAACTCAAATTGGACCACCCTTTACTTCGAAGTATTTTTTTTTTTTTGTTATTTTTGGCTTTAAGAGTTGTAAAAGCATGTCCTATTTTGAAATTTCATGGCAATAACAATAAAAGAAAATGAAAGAATTATTGTATGTTATATTTTTTTTTATGTATTTACGTTAGAATAATTAATTAATTTATATTTAATTTCTACTGATGGTATGGAGGTTTGTAAAAGTTGTGTGATGCGCCCACGATTCCATTTTCTTCAAGGTAATAATAATAAAAGAAAATTGAATTGTGCGCTCACCACACAACTTTTACAAACCTCCGTACCTTCAGTAGAAATTTAATATAAAGAAATTAATAAATCTAAATTAAATACATAAAAAAATATAATATAACATTCAATAATTCTAAACAATATTTATTTTGTAATCAGTGATACATATGTAAAAATTATTAACTACTACAATGAAATTTTTAATTATCTTCTACATTAATTTGTACTTTATTTATTTTTTATATGTTACATTTTATATGTGTTCGTCTTATATAGAGCAATTTAAAATTTCATTTTTAGGGGAAAGAACTATGAAAATTCAAAAGGGTTACAAAAATTTATATTTTTATTTTGAAAAATGAAATGATGAAATAATTGAATTTAGAATAAATATCAATTTAAACAAGCGACTGAAAATACTGTGCTAATTTTTTTCTAAATCGAAATTGAAAGTTTGGCAATAACTAAACGCATATATTTAAATACTCAAACCTATCTGGATATTCGCCTCTCAGATTTACGGCTCGGCAAAAAACACACACAAACGTTATAGCCATTTCAATCCAAAATTCTACGACTTATAACAGGAGCTTTCTGGTACTTTAACAATAAAAGTACTTTACAAAACGACTTACGACAACCAACTGTCGACCAACACATACGTACTCTCTACTCTCGTTTTCATCTCAAACTACACGGACACAACAGCAGACTTATAAACAACATGGCCACGACTGGCGTGCCTATCAGAAGACTAAAAAGGAACTGGATGAGAGATCTCCTAAACTGCAAAAGAAGTAAACAATGACCAGGAAGAGGTGCTGCTGGGTGCTATCCTTCCTCTTGCCTGTAATGCCAATAATTATCTGTTGATTGTTAATAACATGACAAGTGCGGATAGATATTTGAAGTGAAAAAAAAATTATATCGAAAATATGAATCTTAATATCTTAAGACTGTTAATGTGCAAATTACACGAATACTTCAGCAGACCAATATAAGTTCGTTTTTGAAAAAAAAAATGGTTTTAATAATGTTTAAAAAACAATAAAATGTTACGAATTATATGTTTTTATGTGTTATGTTTCCTTCTGCATGAACCAAACAGGTCTTAGATGGCCAGGGCTCAGCTTTGGAAATTATTATACCAAAATAAACAAAAATGTATAAAGAAAGAAATTAAGTCTGAAAAGGCTCTAATTTCAAGAGCATAAGAGAACAGGTTGTTATAATAAAGATTGAGGGTAGGTCACACATGGCTTACACACAGATATCTACATAAATGAAATAAAGTTTTTGTCTGTACATTGAATAGAATCAACTCGTTTTATGATATTTTGCCGTTTCATACATTGCAGACACCAAATCCACTTTAAAAAATATTTTGTCTGTCTGTATGTCCGCATTGCAACGAAATTTTGTCAGGGGTAAGTTCAGCAATGGCTTATTGCAGACTTTTGAATTTTGACATTATATTAAGGTTTGCTTGACTTAAAAAATAGGCTTTAAATGAAAATAAAATATTGAGTATAATCAAAGCTATGAATTCTTCAGTAATTTGTCTAGAGATCTCGGTTAATGCTGAAAATGAATATTAATATTCATTTATTCGTTTTTATTGTTGCCTCTACCCTGTAGGGTCATTGGCAACACTTCCTATTTATACTCTATTGTAGAACTTTATTATTTTTAAGAATTTTAAGGTTTTTTCCACGGCGTTTTCGTTGTCACTGAGGTTTTCTTTTAGACTCTGAGCCATGTCGAGATTTTTCCTTATATTCTTAAACACTGGACAGTCTTGGATGATGTGTTGGACAGTTCTTTGCATCTTACAGCTCTCGCAAGTCGGTGGGTCTAGTCTAATCATGAAAGAAACACCTCTAAAATGTATTAGGTGCGATCTACATTTGACCATTAGCAACATCTTCATCAGCTGTTTTCAAGATTTATTAATCAATAGAAACCTCCACAAAATATAAGGAGATAGCATCGGAAAAATAGTGAAATTTCTAAAAATATATTTTCAATAAAATATTAAAAAAAAAGAATAAAAGAGGTCTAATGACTTCTTTGCTCTCAAGATGTCGAGTGTTAAAAAACTACATTACCTAACCTGACCTCAAAAAGTATTGTTTGTAGAAACTTACTAATTGATCGATTTTTTTTTCACTCGTCGATGAGTGAAAATAATGACGCACCATATGCTCAAAATGTTCGGATGTAATATAGTTTTAGAAAGTATTTAAATTCTGTAATAAGAAAATCTTGATAAATGATTTAGCCAGTGAGTTATATAATAAATGTATTTATTATTTTTTTAAATATACACACAATAAGATGATAGGACATTTAAGAAAGGCAGAGAGCACTAATGACTTGGAGGATGGGTCCCTAATACCGGGCGGTGGGTTAGCTAAAGACACGAGCTCCCGAGCGCTCACCTATTCATGGCGACCTCCCCGCCCCATGATGGTCGTCATGAAAAATGAAGTGGCAATCCTGCGAGTGTATATTTGATGCGCACGAGATTGCGCCGGCGCATGGAACTTTGATGAGGCGCGGTAATGACCGGATATCAGCAGGTGTACCAACCTAATGCCGTCGCTTAGCCAGCTTACCAATTGCCCATCCATATTAGATGAAGTTCCCCCTCCCCCCTCCCAAACCCAGTGTGCCCCGCCGCTTTATCAAAAAAGGGAAAAAAATACCGGTAGAGAGGCCATTTCTCCCCCGGCCCCTTAAATTACTTCTCTGCTCTTTAAACGTGTTCCGCTCAAAGGCTGAAACATTCCCATGAAAAGTTAATCTGCGTGTGTGCTTGCAACATGCTTCCCTTTTCGCCCTCTCAGCGGGTAAATATGCCCAGAAGAGGGAGAAAAATTAATTCTGTCTCTAGCTTGGAGCATGGGTATATTTGTTCAATTAATCCTTTAACTTATAAGCCGAAAACCAATTAATTTGAATGATCAGACTATTTACTAATATATATTTATCGCGATAATCATAACAAATATCGACAGGATACTTAATAAGTATCCTTTAATAATATAAATGACATTTGCAGGAGGGTGACTAGAAAACATTGCATAGCTGAGCTTATAGGGAACATTTGAATTTTGTTTCAACCACATTTTTTTGGAAGTTGCCATACCAAAAAAATAGTTTCCATATATTACTGTCTGAATTGAAAATACCACTAATTAACAAATATAAAATTAGGAATCCACACCTGAATTATTCGAAATTTCAAAATAATAAAGAAAACACTGGGCTGTGAGGCACTTAGGAGTCATGTAAACAACGCACTGGGTTGTGGGATACCCCATAATGACTTTCGATAACTCGCAATAATGATATAAGTCCAAAAATGGAATGTTAATGACTGTAATTAGCTGGGCTATATATGATGTTTATTTACATGAAAAAAACTTGGGCAAAGAGCTCCTTATATAAAAGTAATTTAATATTGAAAATGTTGTGTGATGTGTCATACCCCAGTTGTCGTTCTAAGGGTTAGGAACTGATTAGTGGACAATATCTGCAAAAAAATGTGTTTTAGGTGAAAACCATGAACTCATTACAAACTAACAAGTTTTTATCATTACAAATGTTATTTAATGAATACTTTTTTCTATATATAGATTTTCAAATTTAAAAAATAAATAGATAGTCAGATAAATAAATAAATAGTCAGATCTTCCAGTAATTGTTGATGCCGACTAATTTCAAATAAATTCAGATTATTAATACAGATTCGTCTCTCTGGAAAATACATGTTCAAGGTTCAGTTGACAATAAGATTGTGTGATTTGCTCCACAACTTGAGTACGAAAGAGCCACATAATCATGTATTACTTAAATGCCCAATGTGCGATACTTTAAGAGTAATAATTTACCAGGATATAGGAAATCTTAGTGAGATGGATATATTTGAGCCAACCACTAATAAAGATGTTTTTAAGTGATTCTTGTAGTAAGATTGTTGTAATATTTGTAATGTAGTTTATAAATAAAAAAAGGAAAAATATCTGTAATACTATGATATTAATAATGTTTGTTATAGAATAGAAAGATAGACTCTATTTGTCTGAGATTATTCGCTGAAAACCCATGATTAAATAAGAAAATAAGAAATTTATATTATTTCATTTATAATAAATCAAATTATAGAAAACTGGTGGGGTAATATTGTCCTGTATTGTTCTTTGAATAATATTGCAAACTGTAGTCTGTTCAGGTCTTATTTCTTGTTTATTTTCTTTATTCGTGCCAGTAATTTTTTAATTGAATTTTAAAACATAGTTTATTATAATTATTTAAAAAATAAACTGTATTTATTGATATTGTTCATGTGTTTTGATGGCTTTTTTAGATTTTTATATAATTTTTAATGATTTTGGCAGTCTGACTTTTTACCAAATTTAAGTGGTTCTTGTAATATTCGTAAGGTAGTATATAAATAAAAAAAGAAAAAATATTTGTAATACTATAATAGTAATAATGTAATAGTAGACTGTATTTGTATGGGGTTCTTCCCTGAGAACATATAAAGATGAAATACGAAAATATATTTACCGCGATTCGGGCCAAATATGGACGCGTATATTATTTCTAAGTATTTTTTCTTTTAGCACATATTTCACACATTTGTCTCTAATCTCCTTCATTCTCTCCTTTATCCATTTCTTACCTTCTTGCTTCTTCTTTTCCGCTACAAAAACGTATATGTTTTTCACTATTTTCCCTATTTTTCCTTGTCTTGGTAGTCTTCCTCTATGATACCCATTTTTTTTTCAGGATGTATTTTTATTTTCTGTTGTCACATCGCTTTATCAAATATAACTATTTTTTAACATATTTCGATCTATTCTCTTTAAATGGCCGAAGAACTTTAACCTCCTTTCCTCATTCATGTTTTTAATATGTTCAAAATCTCATTGTTCTTTTTTAATTGGTATCCTCCCCAACTCTTCTTGGCCACTCTATTTTCCTTTCATTATTAGCAACGATTTCATGGTGATAAATCCCATAGTCTCCACTCCACAGAGTATTACCGATTTCATGAATGTTTATAATGTCTAATTTTGTTTTTCCTGGAAAGATTTGTTTTGTTATACAAATTTCAAGAATAATTTACTTAAAAATAAACGGATCGAGGAAATGGAGGAAAACTTCATTATCTGTATATGTAGATTCCGAAAATATATATATAGGGTGTCCCCTAAGTAGAGGTAACTATTTAAAATACTGATAGTTGATCTACGAAAAAATGAATATCAACAATGTCCCAATTCTTAACAGAATAGTAGGAAATTCAAGATTTGTGATTTTTTAAGTGAGTCACGTTTTTTATTGAATAGAAAGCGATAATAACAAAAATATTTAATTTAAGTAATCAAGCAATCGTTGAAGAACTTTCTGAGGTTTAAGATTTTGAAAAAACCAACATTTTTCATTTTCGTTCACCAAAAAAAAGTTGAAAATTAAATTTAAAAAATATTAATAATAAAATTAAACATGAAAATAATGAGTGGCTTCTTATCAAAGCCGGATCTCTGTCATTTTCAGAAAGAAGAGAAAAAGTCCCTTTTTGTTTTTCGGTTCAATTCAAACTGTTTCTGATGATTTTATTTAAGGATATTCAAGTTGAATCTGGAAAAAAAAATAGTTAGAATTAGTTCAAATTGAATTAAATTAAATAAATTTAATTAATTAATTAATGTTCCTAACAATTTTTTTTCAAATTTTAAAAATGACAGATGTCCTTTGAAATTAAGCAACTTATACGTGTTTTATATATATTTTTATTTTTTTTCATTTTGTCATACTGGGCCACAGCAGCGCTTGGCTGGGTAAAGCCAGTTTATTATAAAAAATTATAAAATTATTCTAAATTTTATAATATTTGTAAATTTGTCCGCTAAAAGAAATTACTTGTTTTCTACTTGATTCCGGTACTTCGTGATACAAACCCCTTTTTATCAAATATTAACATCTGAAACTTCGTAAATAGCTTCATCTCATCGTAACCTATACAAGTTTTATTTACGTAAACTATCGGAATTGAGACGTTTTCAACTTTGTCTATTTAATTAGGTACTAAAACAACGTAAATACCCATTTGCTTCTAAGCTAATTTGATAAAAAAATCGATAAAAATGTGGCCTACGAAATTATTGGGCCGTTTGTCTTATATAACCTCGTGATTTTGACAATTGGAGGTGTAGATCACACCAAACGGCGCAATATTTTTGAAGGCCACCTTTTTTCCCGGCTTTGTGCTCAATTTATTTTTCGAATCAAGCGGAAAGTAAATAGCTATTTACTAGTTTTTAGTACCTAATTAAATAGAAAAAGTTTGCCAATCTCCAAATTGAAAACGCCCCAATTTCGAGGATTTAAGTAAATAAAACTTTTGTAGGTTACGATGAGATGAAGATATTTACGAAGTTTCAGGCCGATGTTAATAATTTGATAAATTTGGGCCTGTACCACGGCATACCATTAAATACAGTGAAGTGTAGTGAAGGCTCAAGCCGTACGTTCACTTAGGTAATGCTGGTTTAGATAGCTCTAGTGAAGGTAGAGATTTGTCTGGTTGCCTAACACATCAAGTGAAGGCGCAGCTTATAACTTATGTAGTTGTATTATTATACTCGATAATAATACATGATTAAATATAGTATATTGTTATTATATGTTATATGTAATTGTTATACATTATCAAACTTAAATGCTAGATTCAGAATCATGTTGCCTGAGATTTTTTTGGCATATATTCATTAGAGTCATTTCATTTCCAATTAACAGAGACTTTTACATCTAAGTCTATTACTTCAGTGATATTGGTGTATTAGTCATACCAACTGAATACATTAAAATTCTACTTTAACATTTTTCTTTTGTTTAGTTATTTCAACATAGACTAGCTGACCCGTTCAAATAATTCGCACAGAATATTAGAAGTGAACAAATGACAAAACGGTAAGAAAATAAAATAATACAACATAACATAACATCACTTCTTCTTATTTTTTTTTTTTTATTGTAATCTAAAAGAAAAATATTTTAAAACTTTATTCATGTTTGAAACTACATGTTTAAAAATTACAATAACCTGTATATCTGTTAATAATGGACCAAAATAGATGAATAGAAGGCAAAAGTGGAATGCAAAAATGTCTGTGATGCCAACAGAATAGGAAAAAAAATGTTTATTTATTGTATACACAAATTAATTAATATTTGGTTATTATTTTTGCTTCAGTTTTATTTCATTTATTTATATTTTTCTGAGAATTTGATTTTCATTTTCCACATTGTGACAGAATGTTATCTTACTCAATGAAAATAAAATCACATTTTCCAGTCGATTTTGTTTATTTTTTTCGGTCGATGAAATTCTTAACGTGTGAACCTTATAATAACATGATAACATTTACGAATAACCTAGACCTCCTTATAAACGAGAGTTTTTTTAGTGGAAATCTTTATCTATAATAATCTCTTTTGAATCAATTAAAAAGTTTATTCTGATAAATACATTTTTTCCCCTTTTAAGACTTTATTCTCCTTCCATTCTTCGGCAAGGAGATTGGCAATTAAAAAATGAAGCGGGCTGAAAAATAAGAGAGAGAGCTAATGAGTTGCTAAGTTGGGTCGCCCCCCCCCTCAAGTTGGCCCCCCTCCTCCTCAATTACAGCCTCAACTAACAGTTCTTAATTAGTAATTAATTAACGTCCCCGATATCCTCGGGCGGTTCATTATTCTTATTCTCTCATTTTATTTTCATTTTTTTTCTTTTCTTTCAGTTTTCATTTTCCCTAAGGAAGTTTTTTTTTTCATCCTAATGGCTCCGCAAGAGAGCGCTTTTCATTATACTCTCCGATTGCTTTTTAATTTTAATTAAATGATTAGGATCGTTTTCGATTAATACCCTCCCCCCTCATCTCCTTTAAAATTGAGAAAAAAAAAGTCTGTGATAAAGAGAGTAAATAAACGAGCTATAGAAGCTACTTAAAGAATGATCGTTAATAATTTAGAACTTTTACTGAGGTAATTTCTATCACATCGTATGATATTAGAATGAAATTAAGCTTTCAAATATATATATTTACATACAATTAACAATATATTTTAATATATTGATGGTAAAGACTCATGTTTTTCAAACCATTAATATTCATCCAAAATTTATTATAAAATACGACGTTTTATTCTGAGAAAATTCCGATAAATGAGGCATTTTCTCATTAAATTAATTAATTTAACGAGGTACTAAAAACTCTTGAATACTTGTTTTCAAATCATAAGAAATCAGTCCACATAATTAAAGAGGTGGCCTACAAAAATGTTTTTCCGTGTGGCTTATATAACCATGTTCTTTTTTCTACATTACAGTAACCCTGTAATGGGTGCATATATTTCTACGCGACTATCTTGCGACATAACGCGTATTGAGATAGTTTAAGTAACACAGTATTGATATATTACAATTCTTTAAGTAGTTGGAAAATAAAATAAATAAATGTATATAGCAAATTAGAGTAACATAAGTAAAATAATTAAATATAATTTACAATAACTGAAATAATGAACAATAGTGATAAATTAGAGATTAGATAGTGAAAAGTAGAATGTTTACAACAGAAATGTGGTATGGCAGGATAAGAACAATAGATAAAGATTTAGGGTAAAAACTAAGGGTTTGAGGCTATATTTACAGGGTATGTACGAGTTAGTAAAACAATTGATGTAGGAAATGTTATTGAGGGGTGATTAAGCAACCGTTTGATATTAAGCTCAGAGAAATCAATTCGTTCCAAAAATGCATCAAATTGTAAGGAATATTTTTTTATCAGATCCTTCTTTGAAGGCGGCCATTGGTCTCCATTCACCATGACAGCAGAGACCAATTTGTCTGTATTTATCCAGTCTAGTGCAGTCATACTGTGAACATACTGATGGTTGTATGTTTGCTCATTGTTGCCGTGGCATTTGCAAATTTTGCTTTCGCTTAACTTAAATCTGAATAAGTAGCTTTTGGCTGCTCCGTGTCCTGTCAAAAATAGAGTTAGTTTAGGTGATACTTTTTTAAGTTTGGTTCTTTCTCCTAAATTTTGAAAGTAGTCGTAAGTGTGTCTGTCTTTTGTTGATGTCGCTCAGATTTGGTCCCACGCTTTTCTTGTTGCTGTTGCTATATAACCATATATAACCATGTTGGGGGTTGAAGTCACGCCAAACAGGCAAATATTTTTGTAGGCCACCTTTGTTATCAGTTGTTATCTCGAGATTTAAAACTCCCAATGTATAATAATTTCCGTAAATGGAAATGATCTAGGTTATGATGAATATGAGTAGATAAGATGAAGCTTTATTCTGAAAGCAAGACTGAAAAGACTCACGAATTGCTACATAAGGTTAATCTTTAAGACTGGCAGGCGTATCCATGTATCCCTCTCACCGATTTGGAATGGCTTTATCCAACTTCCTGACGGAAATTAATGTTTTCCTTTTCCAAGTCCTCAGAGCCGAAAATCCTCCCTTTATCCTAGAACTCCTTAGTCTAAGTTCATCTACCCACTCTTTTAATACCGGATCTCAATCGATAGATCTATATACCTTCTCTCATAAAAAAACTTCTAGCAAATCAATCTTCATTTGTGCTACCTTATTTCGAAACTCCTTACATATCTCCAAACGTCAAACCACGACCACGCATTCCTGCAAATACTTCCTATTCCATCACTTACTACACATTCGAACCTCCGCAAGCTTGTAAGATTTTTTAGGTTATATAAATACAATTGCTCACCAAGAGATCCATTTTGTTTTTATATTTATTTATTTATTTTTCTCGCTGAATTTTTGGTTTATATCGGTATCTTTTTTTTTTAGTTATATTTTTATATATGTGTATTATATCTACTTGCCAGACCGATATTTCTTGAATTCTGTTTTTATTCCAAAGGGAGTTTAGTTCCAGAATAAATTAATTTTTAGTTCATTCATACAACACTACTTATCATTATTAACTATTATATCTTATATAATACTATATCTTTGATGATATAACTTTTTGAGCTCTGATAATTACCCGCAAGCTTGAATTAGATCGTTGGCAATAAAAATCTTAAATCTGACCATCTATCACCCATTACATTTTGGAATAGTATATTTTAATAAGAACTTATAAAAAAAAAATCATAAAAAAATACCACAATAACTTTGAGGTAACCTATCTCAAAACAAACTTAATTTTACTTAACTTCTTTATTGATCTAGCCCATCGATTATTTTTTGTTTATTTGTTAAACAGAAACTTTACTCGCTACTTTTCTTCAAAGGAGACCACTTTTATTTAGCGATTGGTCCATCAGGAATGTCTTCTGATCCAGAGAACCATGAAGATAGCGATCAGAGGGATAGACACGGCTGAGGAAGTTGAAGAGGAGTAGAGGACAATAAATAGAAGGAGATGTTTCACGGCCAGTTAGCTACGGACCCAGGACCTATTTCAGCCTCCACTGCGTCTTATTCTAGCAGCGTCTTATCCTTCCCTCCTTTTAGATTTAATCCATCAATTGAAAGAATAATTCCATGCGATAGCAGCATATTCAGGGTGTCCCCTAAGTAGAGGGAAATATTTAAAAGGTTAATAGTAGACATAAAAATCTACAAAAAAGTTCATATAAAAAATTGCCTGATTTCTACCAGAAAAGTAGGACATTCAAATGAGTTTCTTGTTAAATAGGAAGCAATAAATGAGAAAAATATTTGATTTAATAATTAAACATAGTGAACCAGACAAAATTTACTTTTAACGAAAGTAGAGTTTGTCATTGTATTTAAAACTATTTAAAGAGGACTATTCTGCGGGCAAACACAGCTCCTTCCCCTTTTAAAAAAAGTCACAAATTATATGTGATTTTTTAAATTTTTTTTATCACGTTTCAACTATACTACATTTGAAAAAAACACGCCCTCGTTTTATAAGCTTTAAGTCCATATTAATTAAATTAAAATTTAATTTTGAGATTCACTCCAAGTTGTGTAAAGAAATGATTCCCTATCCAGTCACTTTAAAGTACCCATATTTTCAGAAAAAATGACTATAATTAACTGTTGCAAATCTTTTACTTCTTGTTTTTCCTTGATATGGGATGTATTATAATAAAAATAATTGCCTAAAAACAAATTTCATGAATAAATTTTGTTAGTCCTTATTTTTTTTTTTTTTAAATTCTAGTTCATCAAGATTTAGATTAATCGTAATTTATTGTTGTAAGATTATATATTGTTTTTGTCAGTTGATTATTATATGGATTTTAATGATGTAGAGATGGTTGACCGTGATATAATATGAGAAGGAGTTGATCGGGGGCTGCGGTCAAATAAATACTAAATTATACAAATATTATTATTTAATTTATTTGCTGACGTTTCGACCCACTTTGCAGGTCTTAATCAGGGCTACAAAAGATACAAAACAAGTGAAAATAAAATAAATAAGTATAAAATAAGAAGAAGTTGCCTGATAAAGAAATAAAAAGATGATATCAGAGATATAGTGCGTGACAATGTAGTTAAAATATCAAGTATAATATATATATTTATATATATATATAGAAGATACAAAAAAAAATGGAAATAAGTATGAATAAAAATATAAAACAAAGGAGAATATAGCATGTAAGTTAAAAGTAAACAGATTGCGATAAAAAGATAAGGAATGAGTGTATAACAAACAAACAAAGATTACATTTGATAACAGTAGGTTAACAGATAAAGAAAATGAATGTTAACAAATAAAGAGATTGAAAATTGAATAAGTATTAATATAGTAAAGCTAAAATAACAATAAGATAACATAATAATAAGATATCAGTGGATGATAAGCTAGTGGAGGTTACATTTGATAACTGTAGGTAAACAGATAACGGAACTAAAGGTTAAGAAATAAAGAAATTGAAAGATTAATAGGATAACATTATGGATAATATGGAACAATATGGATTTTAATTTTTTAATGTTGCATTTACATTTTTTTTTTTGTGGCAAAATATCTTAATTCAGAAGCTTAACATAAGTTTTGATAGGATTTTGATGTATTTATATTATTAATTAAACAAATAGATGATTTTTCCACGTTTTTAGGTTTTTTTTTTGGTTTTTTTTTTAATCTGTTTATTGAATAATAATACAATCAGCCACTGCTGGAGGGCTATAAGCATTAGGGCTACAAGTTCTCATTCATATAATATATACAAATAATAAAGAAATAAATATAAATATAATAAGTAAATAAATAATATATAAATATAATAAGTAAATAAATAATGTTTTTTTTTTTTTAGGTTTAAATTCGACAATTTTGCTGAACGATTTTGCACATTTTGAGTTTTTTACCGCACATTTTTCGGAATTTTATTGCACGAAAGTCCGGTTTCTAGTTATTAGTTTGTGAATATAGAATATAAAAAAAATTATATTTCATATTATTAATTCCGCCTTGTTGATGTTTTCACTTTTATCGTGTGGTTTTAATCACACATCGAAGTTTTTCTTAAATTAAATTAATTATTTTTTTTAAAAATAGTTTACTTTCTTTTTTGATCTTCATTAATCCACAAGCTCTAGAAGAGAATCATATTGAATTCATTTCTTTTCACAATGGATTCCCTGCTGTACTCTGACTGATTCATTACAAGCTACAATATTAATGCGAAAGCTGCTCTTTAAAATTCTTCCACGAGAAAAGTCTTGCCATTCCCGAGGGAACACGACTCCGAGACAATAAAGAAGCTGGTTCCAACAGGAACTTAACGATAAACGGCCAATTAAGACATCATTATTCCAGAGTGCCTCGTTAGCAGCTTTTTATATAGCGGCTTTTATTACTGTTTTATCGTTTGATTATAGCAGACAATAGGCCAGGAATAGCGGTCCGCAGCACACCACAATGGCCGCCCTATCAGCTAATACCCTGCCCCGCAGCCTGTCAATAATTCGGGACGATTGTTCTCGTTGCGAAGGCAGACCTAATTGGATGAATGTTGCCAAAATATTGATGTCTTCTGGAGGGCTAGCTTGGGTAATTGTTAGTGGTTGGGCTACACTTAACTATGATATTGCAAGGTCGATGGGTAGGTCTTTTCGAGTTAATAGTAGAGTCGTCTTTTCGATAGATCGATACCGCAATATTTTATGAACTAATCGACTCGATAGTCAGTATCAGTGCCGTTTAAACGTTAAAGGGAATGAACAAAATTGGACGTTCTTAAGCAACAACCTATCATCTTCAATAACCACGAATCGATTTTTCATTTCATATTTAGACCATTTTTCATTAATTTTTTTTTCATTTCAGTTACCTATTAAGAAATATATATGAAGTCAAAGTATTGCAATCATGAAAATTTTCGAATGTGAGTTTTCAACGAAAAAAACACTTTTTCAGGTTCTTAGAATCACTAAATCAAATCAAGTCCCGCAAAATCGTCTGTTTATGTGTATCTCTACGACTTAATACTAGAAAGAAGCAATCACCAGTTAGCTAGTCAAATACAGTAAAAAACATGATATAACATTTTTTTCGTTATTAGCGATAGTTAAGGACGGATATCCTGAAATTTAAGTGAGATAACGGAAAGAGACCGATAACCAATCATACTCTGAATTTTATCAGCTTTAATTTTGTGCAGATTGTATTTGTCAATGCGATGGATATTTTTCCTGATATCAGCGAAAATCAAAAAAACACCAATGAGACAAATTGTTTTTTTCTCAAAATTAACGATAGTTGACGATGTATATCTCGGAAACTAAACGAGGTAGCGATAAAAGGTATATAATCAATCATATTGCAAAATTTATCAGCTTTAATTTTGTTTTGGACGTCTTTGTCTATGCGATGGGTAGTTTTCCTAATATAAGCGAAAACCCGAAAAAAAAAATTACCTTCTAGTCACCCTTCCCACTCCTAACCTCCCACATCTGGTTCACCAACTAGGAGTGGGGACTTTTAGTATGTTTACCTCCTTACTAGTCCAACCAATGTCCCGAAGTCAAAAATTGTGTTTCCGCCATTTCCTTCTATAATCATTCATGGAGTGGACTATTAAGACATTATCCAGAAACGATTTCAAGACTTATATAATTTTTGTGGTTACCGGGTCACTCAGATATCAGAGGTAATGAGCTAGCCGATATCATGGCAAAACAAGGAATTACAGAAGGAACTCCAGTAGGGGATGCTTTTCCAAAAGAAGTAGTAGCTTTGGTAAAGAGAAAGGCTCTGGAGAAATGGCAGGGTCTCTGGCATGTTTTAAGAGAGAATAAGTTGAGAGTGATCGAGCCCTCTGTAGTTCCCAATCGAGCGGACCTTCAGATAAATAGAAGAGAAGAAATAATACTGACAAGGCTCCGAATAGGCCCCTCACGGCTAACTCATGAGCACCTGATGAGAAAGGGGACGCCCCCTCAGTGTCTCTGCTGCGGGGTCAATTTAACAATCAGGCACATTTTGACTGAATTTTATGGATATGAAAAACAACGTAATGAAGTAGAATTGGAGAACGATATAACTGAAATTCTAAAAAATCCTACCAAATTGGCAAAAAAAAGTCTTTAAATTTCTTCAAATAACGCACCTTTACAACAAAATTTAAAATTTGCTGACTCTTTTTTTGTTTTAAATATTTTATGCTTTCAATTTATTGTTAAATTTAATTTGATCTAAAATTAATGTAAAATAAGTATTCTGTAAGGGCTAAAATGACCCGTAAGAGGTTAAGGAGCCCCGCCATTGTTGTAAATAATAAATAATAATTTTTAAAAACGATCAACATATAGGACAAAATCTAATGAACCGCAAGATACTACAGTGTAAATGACCCTAGTGGTCGAAATACTTGAATAAATGAATTTATTTTTAGAATAGTATTATGAATATCTTAGGGTGGAAGATCGATCTCTAATGTTTCCCTCTTTTTCCTTAAACAATCTTTTTGAAACAGTGACAGAACTGCGAAACAAGGCTACTCCGTTCTCCCCTGTAAACTTTTTCAAGTAGGGAGTAAACGCCCCCCCCCCCTCCTTAGTTGCGAAGAGAAGTGGACATCTGTTGCTGCCGATCAATCTCGTCGAAGAGGAACCTTAAGAATTATCTCAAGGGAGATCTCCCACACAGCCGGCAATAAGATTTAGAAGCTGGCCATGTTCCAAGATTGTAAAGCTGTCATTCAGTAGAGCTAATAACTAGCGCAGACAAATAGTCTCAGGATTTATATCCTCCAGGACCTACCTAATCAAATGCGTATCCTTTCATCTCCACAAAGGACCTCTTCATCAACTCTTTCATTGTTCTTCGGACTCATTAATGAGCCCCGATCTACCTTCCCTCATTGCCATTATACACTCGTCGCATTCATCCCAATTAGTCCAAATTATTAGCGGATTAAACTAAGAGGCGAGGGTATTTCCTGCGTAGGTTGAGCGTAGAACGCCAATTAGAGTGACAAATTGCTCTACGAATAGTCTGGGCGGGTTCGAGACCGGACGGAATTACTGCATAATAAACTACAGCCCTGGCTCCTTGAGCTGAGGAAGACCTAAATAATGATGGAGTAATGTCTTTAAAAATATCTTTGGCTCTACTCCTCTTGGACCATTTGTTCGGGTAAAGGTTTATAGATTGTGGGACACCTTTGCCCCCTAATATATTACAGTTATTGTATTTAAAGTAGTGATAATGTATTTCATGTAATTATTATTATAGTCGAGTAGTCTAAAGTTGATTGCTCGAGACAAGACCTGGGCAAAAGCTATTATAATTATTATTTTAAAACATACTGTATTATAATTGAATAAAGGTATTTATTAAATAGGTATTAATTAGGTAATTAAATAGCGTTTTTTTAAAACTACTTTTAATAATAAAAATATGTTATATTTAAACATAAAAACGTGGTGTTTTACTATTAATACCTTAAAATATAAGTTTATTTTTGCGAGAAAAAGAGTTATGAGATTACGTGGTCTAGGTTTGAAAAGATTCTAACTAACATATTTATAGTTATGGTACTTAGCAATGGCATATATGATATTTTCATAATTTTTTAGAAAAAACGCAAAAAACTATTATACTAAAACTACAGAAGATAAAAATTCTAAAAACATATATAGTGTAACAAAACAATTTTACATTATTTGTGTTGGTTTTAGCTTGTTACATATCGTTAGATGATTAGATTTTTTTTTTGATTTTTTTAAATAATTAAAAGATATGTTTAAATAATTCATAACACTTTAATTACAAATACTCTAAAAGTTTTTTAAAATGGTTTAGAAGTATAGCATTGCTACTGAAGTAAATAAATTATATTTCATTTAACTCAAAAAGGATGAAATAATTTATTAAATCATTTTGTTAAAAAAACAAGATAGTACGAAATATTTTTATTTAATTCGGGCATTCGATTCGTCGTACTCTCCATGAAACTTCTAGGTATTGTACAAACAAAATTGTTTGCCTAAGTTACAAAATATTCATACTACAGTAAATTGAAACTTTGTAACTTAATATTATTCCGATATAATATTATTTGGTATTCAAAATACCCTTTACTTTCCGACCTTCAACAAGAATTTTAAATACAAACGAATATAAACTCACTCATAGAGACTAGAATAGATGTTTATAATTTGAAAAATCCAACCACACAACCGTCGTGTGTCTGAAATGCAGGTAGGTATTCTAATTTGCATTTGCATTTCGCCATTTTGGTTGATTATTTTTAATAATGAACCATTGTAATCGAACTAAAAATTCAAAAACTTGACCTACTTTCAAAATTTGAGGTTTTACCTTTCAGGATACGTAGAATTCAAAAAATGAATCAATTTTCTTTTTTCCGTCCGCCGTCCGCGCATTTTCTCCGAATGGACTACTGGACCGATTTTTTTCAAATTTGGATTTAAAATTAGAGGTCACCAAAGGGTGATCCTCCTTCATTTCCATTAACTCAAAAAGTATACAATTTTTGTTGGTACTGTATTATGATTATTTAAAAGTTGACGGAATTTCTTAAAAAAAAAAAAAAAAAAAAAAAAAAAAGAAAAGAACGTTAACATCGAACAATCAGGAGCAAAGATATGGCCTCTAGATGTTTTTTATATATTCTACTGCAATGGTTATATCCTTTGTTTTGGTTTTTAATTTTTGAATAAGTTACTGAAGTAATGCTATTTTTTTTATCAAATTACTAATGATTAAAAAATGTTTAGTCCAATAATTGGATTCACCTTTTATTTCTTTTTCTTTGTCACGAGGAAGATAATGTACTTTAGATGTATAATTGTTTGGAAATAATAAACCATTGTGAAATAATTTGCAGCGTTTTTATTTTGTGATTATTATTATTTATTTTCTTCTTATTGATTGTACTTTTTTTTTATTTTTGCAGACTTATATATTTTGGTTGGACGTTAGACGTTTTGTCACTTGTTTTTTTTTCCTGATCAGCTGTTTGACAATAGCCATCCTCAACTGTGTTACCTCATATTTCTTTCAGTATTTGATTGGATATTATGTAGTGATGTGTATTTGGGTTTGTTTTGTTTTTTCTATCCTTATGATGCTTGAATTGGCTGTTCAATTTGTATTTTATCTGTATTTTACAGACATAAGAGTGTGTGTTTTGATATTTTCTAACTATAACCTAACAAAAAATTTAAATATATATCAAAGTAAAAACCTTGTACTTTATATTTATATTTAGTTGTGTTATTGGAATGAAAGCGCCCGATATCTAAAAATTGCCTACCCTACTTCCAACATAACAGAGTCAATATACAAGTGTGTATATATCGATATAGGCATCGATATATAGATCCATATAGGGCCTATATGGTGGGGTCTTTTACCGGCACGACAGCTACATACCGTTGACTGTTCCGCTCGCCCTGAAAGGAGACACCATTCGCTCACTTATTCTATTGTCGTGCAGTTATCCTTCGACAAAAGGACTCTCGTATCCTGGAGGATATAACAAGAGGGTGGTTGGCCAAATATAGCTCGCCTGTTATTTTTTAGGCCATTCCCTCTCACGTCACCTTGTTACTGTCTTCCAGCTACTAATAGAATCATTATGTACACAGTCTACTCTTTATTGTTTATATGCCATTATAATAATATCAAATCTGCAATATATATATATATATATATATATATATATATATATATATATATATATATATATATATAAACTTAACTATTTAATTGGGAATAAGGTCACTTAAATATTATTTAGTAAACTATTGAATGTTCATTTCTTCTGCTTATTGACGTTTCGATTCCGGTATTTTCTTTTTATTAGTCAATCATCGGATCCTCTTCAAAGCTAGAATTTTAAAAAATAGAGCTTCGATCAGGCCAGGGACACACCGACAGTCTCAGCACCGTCCACCAGCACATATATTAAGCTACTCTAGAGGTATATATATATTAGGGAGATCGCTATATGTATTTGGCAGTTACTAAATGTATTATATATTCTCACTACTTTTTACCCATAAATCGAATCCAATAAAATAATACCGCTCAGTTTGTTGATTATTCGTTATTAATTTGTACGTTATGGGGTATCCTTGTCCCCCACTTCAGCATCTAAAATTCTATTAATAATACATCCTAGGTTCTATTCTGAACCCGTCATTCTAAACTTCAAAATGAATACCGAAATATTGAAACGAACTGAGCGTGGTTACTTCATTGAATTCGAACAATATACAAAAACTTGTAAAAAGATATTTTGTGAAAAAAATGTAGAAAATAGAAACTGATAAATATAATATATTAATGCACCGAAGATGGTGGGATTTGAAAATTTTATTTTATTTATTTATTTGAACTATATTAAAATGAAAATATATACAGTAAATGTGAATACACATGAAACGAATTGTTGATGATCTGCCCAGTAGTAGCAATCAAATAATATTTCTACGTTAGGAGATCACAATCTTCTTTTCAGACGCCTCGGAGGGTTCTCAGAAATCGAAGAAGGAAGGTTCGAATGATTCGGAAATTTATTATGGAAAGATAAGCATCTAGATCGGACCATATTGTAAATATATGTAACATTGAGGTTATTATAGATGATTTTATTTGTGGCACAGTAAGGAGTATTGAGAATTTTGGATTATAAGAGATGGAAACGAGTAAGTCCAAATAGACCTGATTATAGTGATATATTTAAGTTTTGTGTAATTAAGAGCATTTTCCCAATTAACAAATTGAAAATTGAAATATATTTCGTAAAATTAAAATAAATTGAATAGGTCTGGTGTTGTTAAATTTAAATATTACAAACACAAAATATTGCCAGTAAATGTAGGGCGAATATATTGAAATTTCAATAAAGAAAAAAAAAATATTCCATATAGGTATAGGTAAGTGAAAGTAATTTTTTTATATAAAAAACGTAAAGCATATTATTTGTGACAACTTCGCAGTTTTAAAACAAATTAAAATAAACCTATTTGGAAATCCTTATTTCAAATCTCAATCATTATCTGAACATTGTCAAATATAGCTGTCAAATTTACCTTAACTATTCACCGGAGTATAAAAATACTACTGTGAGCGTTCAGAACCAGACAAATTCAAACCTAGTGTCACCTATCAATAAATCTTTTCTAACCGAAATATGACAACGTTAAAAAAACCAATGATATCAAAACAAAGATCATGAAAGATTATTATTTTTCAAGAAAACAAGTGGATGTTTCTTGGGCTCAGAGCGATTTGTATTCATTTTCATAACATTTAAGAGAAACTCACAAATGACTTGTTAATAAACAAACTACAAAGCTTTTTAAAATGTCTCTACGAATTCTTGGAGGGATGTGAGACCTGGTGTTGTGCCAGTCCCCTGTCAGGAATACCTGATGCTTCGTCCTCAGTGTTAATTATCAGTGTTCCTCGTCCAAATAATTTTCTTCTTTCTTTGTTACAGTTCATCCATTAGTTTCGTCCTATTTACAAAAACTTAAGAGCTGAGGACTGTACATTATTGAGAAAAAATATTTATATGTACCAAATACCATATTTACAATTAGACATTTGCAAATATATTAATTACAAATATCAATATATAACGAACAATTCCGAATCCGGGTTTTCTGAAGAAATACACGTTGTTAGGTCATCTGAATTAAAATAACTCAGCTTCGTAAATTGGTATGTGTTGTATGAAACTGTAATAACGTATTTCAGATAAGCATTCGAGGTGAAGCTATAAAAAAAATATGACTGATACTGTGAAACATTTTATTTATATTTTATTAAAATTTACTTAATAACCGTTTAATAATAAAATAATGTATTGGTGATTTCTGAGAAAAAAATAATTTTTGATTCGGTTAAATAAAGTAGACTATATAAAATTAACTTTTCTTATACAATAATGGTACAATAAAATTATTTTATTTTTTTAATCTTCATTTGAATAAATCTGATAGAAAAAAATTTATAATAATTTTTTTTAAATATAAAGATTCATTGCATATCTGAAAGAAAACCCCGGTTTCGGAAACCATAAACTCATTTTCATAATACTTTTTTTAGTATTTAGGTTTGTTAAAAAAAAAATTCATTGGATTTTACATATCGATTCCCATGTTACCCGGATTTCTGAAAAAAAAAATCGATTAGGATTCAGTTTGGAAATAAACTGCTCTTATATAGTAATTGACAAGGATGTCCACAAGGAAGTTTCATGGCGTTCATCCCCTCAATTTTTGAGGGGGTATATTTTGACTGGTTTTTGAATTTTTGAGGGAGACAAATTTGGACGGGCTTGTGAATTTTCGGGCTAAGGAACGAGGGGAAAAACACGGTACATATTGCAGCAAGTATAATTGTATATGATCTACGATTTTTCTAATTCTATCTTTTTTTTTTTTTTTTTTTTTCTTACCCTCCAAAATGTTTATTGAAACAATTACATATATAGTATACAATATATACATGTAATAAATTCCTTCCACTGCCCGAGGGCATTTTAAGAATTGGGGATAGCTAGGATTGGGGGTTACTTATGTGGCAGAAGGCCTTGTGACTTTGACATTGAACGGGGAAGGACCGTTCTGCTAATTTTTTATTATTTACAATATATACAAATTAATGAGTCTAATTCTATCTTAGCTTGCTCTGTTTTTTAAGAAAAGATGAGCAATAAAATATCTTGGGAGGAGGGGAGAACCTACTTGCGCCACCGAATTGGGGGGAGAGATGAGCACCACTGGTAATTGTAACAATGAAGTTTAAAATATAGGCAAACTGATTGCATCCTTTCCACATCATTTGGATTTTCCTTTTGCCTGATTAGGATAATTGTTCCAGAACTTAGGAGTCAATCCTCCATCGAATAATTCCATCCAATTGGACCATTCCTTCTGCAGGTTGTTGTACATCACTACCAAGAGATCTTGGACCGAGTTGGCCTTCATGTACTCGTTCGGAACGTACTCCTTGACGTTGTGGGTGATGAAGAACGGCCTCTGGTAGGTGGTGTAGCCGTGCCCGTAGACAAAGTTGTCGTTAGGCGGCTGAGGCACCGGGATGTGCTGGACCCCGCCGAGGTGGTCAGGTCGGTTGTATCCCAGGTTCGAGGCTGCGCCGGAGGATGGCTTTTGGGCTGGGTTCAGAGGAGGCTCCCTGGAACAGATGAAAATGGCAAAGTTTAAAAAATGTTCAAGTACTTTTAAATAACCCTAAAATTCAGCTCGCTATTAGTCCACAATTTAGAACTTTTTTTATAAAATTAATAACAATCCTCTGAAACTTTGTGAATGGCTCCATTTTGTCGTAACCTATAACATTTTTTATTCTCAGACATGTAAGAAAATTCTCGGAAATGGGTAAGTCTTCAATTTGAAGATCTGTATATAAAATAAACAAAAGCAAAATAACAATGTAAAATTAATTATTATAACAACACATATGGATCATCCACCTCCCCTCAGACAATGGTGCCTATGTTTAAATCTGGCCACCTTACCACAGTACTAAACTTCATTATGTGTAGAAATTCAATTACAATATTTTATTGACTGTCATGACAGTAGATAAAATAAATCTTACGTGAACAGATCGAGACATGCTTCTAATTCGGCTAAGGAGAAGTTGGCCCTCACTTGGTTGATGACAGCCAGTAACTCCTGCCTTGACCCGGTGAAGCCCACAGCGCCTTCGACTGCGTACTCCCCGGTGTCCCTCATCGTCGAATTGTACAGGATGTTGAATATGTCCTCCCCGAGGGTACAGCGTCCTGTCGGAGCACCCTGGATCTGGTAGAGTATCTGAAAGTAAAAGGAATAAGTCATAATTAGTAAACCTTTATTTGTAGAAATACTATAATACTAAAAGCTTCAGTAAAGCAATAAACCGATTACAGTACGATTCTTGAAAATAGGCGCATGAAACGCAGATTGGTACGTGCACAAGAACAATTATAAGCATGAGCACACTATTGCTAAAGCAGTAATTGTTTGGTGCCATAAAATGCACCTACGAACTTTCAACATAGCACTAGGTGATGTACGGGTTCCATATTACAAAGAACTAAAAAAAAAAATATCAATATAAAACATTTTTTTTTAAAACTATGTATTCAAGATATTTACAACTGTATTACAATATAAACACATCAAGTAAATGTGTACACAAGAATATAATCACTTGAAAACGCTTGTTGAGAAACTAACCATAGGTAGCACTCAAATAATATGTCTATATAAGGAGATCACGAGGCCATCTTCTTTTCAAACGCCTCGGTGTGTTATCAGAAATCGATGAGGAAGCAAGGTTAGAAACGAGAGGATTCGGATGGTTATGAAGTTTATTATGGAAGGATAGGTATCTGGATTGTACCAAATCGGATACATATGGAACATTAAGGTCATTATGGATTATTTTATTTGTGACTAAGTAAGGAGCATTGAGGATTTTACGAATAATTGGATACGAGAGGAATTTGATGGTTTAGTGGAGCCTCATAGCTCAACTACGTAATTCCAAAAAGATCTTATTATAGTCATGTATATTAGTCTTTTGTAATTAGTAGAAAGTTTAGAGCGTTTGTCTAGTAAGTGTGGAGTAAGCGGAAACGTCGAGCAGTTTCTTGTCGTTTCAGTCTGGTATGAGAATTCCAAGTGAGACGTCCAGGTGGAGTCCAAGGTATCGTATTTGTTCAACAGGGATAAGTGGGGTGTTATTAAAGATACTGTAGGACAGGAAGTCATAGGTTTACGACGAAGGGTAAAAATGATTTGTTGGGATTTATTTTAATCCTCCAGTTTTGACATGATTCTTCAAAGTTTGTGATGTGGATATAAAAAATTAAAATTTAAAGAGGGATATTTTCGTTAAACGTTTTCTTTTTCAAACATCAGGATGATAATAGTAAGGATCTTTAAAAATGATCACTGTATACATAATTTATTAACATTTTCATTGTAAACCAGAAACAAATAAAATTATTAATAAATCTTAAAAAAGAAAATAATAGAGTGTATAAAAAATGTTTTCTACCAAATATTTGTATTATTATTTCTTTGATATTAAATACAATTAATAATCAAAGTATAGTCCATTGTTATCTACCGTCATTAGCCATCTGCTAGCTAATCGCTCGTTCCCACGCTGATACCATTCTTTGGGATGGCTGTCAAAGAACACTTGGACCGCAATTCAACCGCACAATTATCAAATGGCCCATCGATCTAAATAAGTAGTAATCCGATGGTGCGAGGTCTGGACTCTATGATGAATGAGGCAGGAGTCTCATATCAGAAGAATTTTTCAATAAATTTTCTCAAATGTCTAACCTCTTACCTGATTGCTCAGGAGTAAGTTCGTGAGGGACGAACCTACTGCTCTTTTTCACCTTCTCCGTGGAGAGTAGATGGCGATTAACAGAATCTTTCGACACACCAAGCTCTCTGGCAAGTTCTTGAGTACTCGTGGACGGATTTGACTCAACAGCTTCCTGCAGAACCTTATCAATATCCATTAATATTCGCCCGGAATCCTTCCTTTCCAAAGTTATATCTCCACTGCTAAATTTTTCAAACCAACGCCTCTCACTGAACTGCTCAAAGACATCTTCACTTTCCATTCTGCTTCAGAAGTGATGACATTTTTTTTTCCAGTAGTGTCTTAAAATTACGAGAATTTCGTAGGACACTGTCATGTTTCTTTTTTCAAAAAATAATTAAACTGAGGATTTTTTTTAAGAAGTCAAATGGGATTAAACAAGTTTGGAGAATACTCCAAAGGGATTATTAAGTATTAGTAAGTATTAAGTAGGATTAATATATTTACAGTCCTTTGAATTCTTGAATTCAGGCCAAGAAATTGATTGGAATATGAGATATATCGAGCAAGTCCGGTCAATAACCTTAATTCCTTACGAAGAAGAATAATTGGATCTTGTGAAACAAAAACACATATCCAGTGCCGTTCTGCCACTGCTGCTGTTGAAGAAAGATGCCGAGCCTGTCTTAATGCTCAACGAAATCTCTTTGAACAATATTTAATATGAATTTAATGTTTGAGTTTAATTAATAATGTGGTTGTCCAATAGACAGATTGTTATAATACTCAATAAAGAAATAAAGAAAAAAAAATTGATAATGTAGTTGGAAGTTTTATTTACTTAATATAACGTAAATAATTCATAACAACGTAAATCTTTAGGTGTGAATATCTCCTAAACAAATCGTTTGCGGATAGATCGTCAGAGGAAATAATTTTCTTGTTTTAAGGTCCTTAGTTCAATTTTGCAGTTTGCCTACTTAACCCTAAAAACCCATTGCCATTATCCAACCAAAACCATAGATGACATTTTTAATTGTATTATTTGGTTTACTTATTCTTTTCAATATCGGTTTTGGACAATTTTATTTCAATATCGATATTAAGATGTTTAATTAAATAATAGGAATAAGTGGGAAAACTCTGTGGTTGAGCATGTTCCCGGCCCGATCACCTCACTTCACAACAGTACTTCCTTACAAAGTGCTTAAGATCCTTTATTTTATATACATATATTTATCAACATCTCTAACCAGACTGCTCCACAAAGTTCTATTGACGGCAAATTCAGTTATAACTCACTAACGTGTTTAAGCAACTATGCAACTGAATTCTGTATTTTGTGTAGAATAAGAGTATTTAATTATTTAAATCATTTTTAACTTTTTTTGTTTTTGAACTGAAATAATCTAATTTATGACTTTTGAACTGGTTAAGGAACTTAAAACAAGATATTATTTGTTGTTGATCCTTGAACAATTAGGACACGTAATAGACCCATTTTATAATGTATTTACTCAAACCGTAACCGGATAAATTTGTTTATGTAACACGATAAATTATATAACGTTTGATTATTTAATAAACTGCTATTATTGCCAGAAATGTTTACAATCAAAGATAAAGAGTTTCATAATTTATTGAAACTATTAAACATGACTTGCTAGAAAACGTCTTCGTACAACATTTGTTTTTTTTTTTTTTTTGGTTAATCAATAAATATTAAACTTCTAAGTGCCATTTTCGATAAATAAAATAATTAGAAACAAACTGATGAAAAATTTAAAATAATCTTGTATAGGTGAATCTGAGAGTTTTTAGTTTGAAGAATTATTCTCATTGGTAAAGACAAAAAAATCTTGCACAATCACAATCATAATTCAAAGTTGTAATTTTACACTATCGATAACAGTATCGATTATCTAAACTTTATCAATATTCGGACTACTGCCACTGGCCATCATGAATAATCGATTATTGTAATCAGTAAAATAAAATAACTCACGGCAACAGTTAGGCAGAGGGCGAGCACTAGACCGGAAGGCATCTTACGGACTGATGCCCGAATAGGAAGTAACCTACTAAATATACAACTCATTTATTCCACCGCCGTAGGGATATTATGATAATGAAGGCACTGAGAGGTTTTCCTAATTCCTGCCTCTTTTCGAAGGCCACTGTTTACGTCTCGGGCAATCATCGAATTAGGATGCAGTCGACGTAGCAGGTTAGAAATTAGTCATATCATTCGTTCTATTATCTTAGACAAAGGGATTGTTATGTGGAAAACACCCGTAAAATATGCATATTTTTCTGCTCCTTTTGTTTTAAAAGGACAGATATTATTAATACTACAATTTGAGACCGAGCTAACCATGAATTAATTAATTAATTCATTGTTCACGATTAATGAGTACGATTAAATTACTTTCATGTTAATGATGAGCGATCACTCTTTTTTTTAGCCACAAGTAAATTATTCATCACTCATTTTATAATTTCTCTAAGTAAATATTAGGACTAAAAACAAGTTAAGTTTTTCACTTATAAATGCACTTCAATTTCTGTGACAGAAATCTGGGATAAAAACACAATTTCATCACCACCTTACATGATAAATATTTAAAAAATCATTATATTTAAACTTTTTATATTTAAAAATAAAATGATAAGACCCTACACAATGACCTTAATATCCCATTTGTACTTGACCTAATCCCGGAGAAATTTTCCAAATTTCTTCAGAATCTCACTCATCATCCTAATCCTGTAGCACAGTCTCTATCTAGCTCCAGTCATCCCTACAATCCTCCTCGGAGATTAAAACGGCAGTGGCCCCGCGACCTTTTGTAAATATGTATATATTGGCATAAATATGAGTACTGGCACTGGCCAGATTCTTCACTTAAGTTCTGAGCGTCCGTTGCTCTAGTGCCCTCCATCGTTCTCCTCTGGCTTACAATACCAGTGACTCGGCTGGGAGAGAAGCACTGGGATCTCCTGGAGTCCTGTTTGGCTTCCACAATTGGAGGACAAAGCTTGATTCAGAGACCCCTGGGCTGATGTAAATAGTTTACATAGGTGGGAATGTGTTTTATTATCATTCGGCTTTAATGTGTTATTTTACTTATCTTGTATATTACTTCATCTTTTATATTATATATATATATATATATATATATATATATTACTTTCTCTTGTTACTTGTTTTTTTTTTATTATTTTCCTTTCTTATTTAAATATTGTGTAAGTAAGTAGTAAGAAGAGAAAGTAAAATATATATATATTTTACTTTCTCTTCTTATTATTTTTATTTATTTTCCTTTCTTCTTTACATATTGTGTGAATGAATACTATAGTCCTAGAACCAATGCCCTTCAGTGGGGCAGACTGTATTAACACTCAATAAAATAGAATAAAAATAATAAAAATAAAATAAAATGTGTTTTTAGGCAATTATGATTATTATAATACATCCCATATCACGGAAAAACAAGAAATAAAAAATTAATTGTAGTTAATTGCTGTTATTTTTGCAGAAAACACGGATACTTTTAAGTGACTATAGAAAATCACATCATTTCTTTACACAACTTGAGGTGAATCTTTCCTGGTAAACCCCAACTTAATTAATATGGACTTGAAGGTTATTAAAAGAGAAAGTATTTCTAAAAGTGGGGTAAATTTAGTACAGTTGAAGGGTGATAAAAAAAAAATTCCAAACAATTTATGACTTTTTTTATCTGTGTTTAGCTGCTCAAAATTCCTTTTGAAATAGTTTTAACAATGACAAACTCTTCTTTCGTTTAAAGTAAATTTTATCTAGTTTACTATGCAGCTATGTTTAATTTCTCAAGTAAAATATTTTTTGAGTTATCGCTTTCTATCCGCCATGCCCCAACAGAGGTGTCACCTGAGGAGGATAAGGAAGCATTTTATGAAGAACTTGGACGCGTGACAGAAAGCTGCCCCAAAAATGATGTTAAAATCATTCTTGGTGACTTTAACGCACAAGTTGGTAAGGAGGTGGCACTCATGCCGACCATAGGAACCCACAGCTTGCATGAGACCAGTAATGATAATGGGCTACGGATGGTGAACTTTGCTACATTGCACGGACTGGTTGTTGGAACAACTCTTTTTCCTCGAAAGAATATCCACAAAGCAACATGGATCTCTCCAAATGGGCAAACAGCATCACAGATAGACCATGTACTCATTAGTGCCCGTCACAAGTCCAACATGATAAATGCAAGATCTTATAGAGGTGCAAATATGGACACGGATCACTATTTGAGCATTGCCGAGGTCAGATCACGAATTTCGCTGATTAAAAACCACTACCAACGACCAAAGAAGAAGATTGATGTGGTTAAACTTAAGGACTCAGACCACCAATATTCGTATCAACAAGCTGTGGAGACGAAACTTAATGAAGAAGTAATTAATGACAGCTCTATGGTCGATGAACAGTGGAAGAGATGCAGCAACGCAATGAAACAGGCAGCAGAAGAAGCTCTTGGCTACGAGACTAAATCTAGAAGGCCCCCATGGTTTGATGCTGAGTGCCTTCAAGCAGTAAAAGTGAAAAATGAAGCCTACAGAAAGAAGGTTCAGCGTCCCACAAGGCTCTCCCAAGAAACATATAGAAGAAAAAGACGCGAAGAGAAGAGATTATTCCGCGGAAAGAGAAGAGCTTGGGAAAATAAGAACATGGAGGACACAGAGGCATTGCGAGGCCAAAATGAAAGTCGCCTGTTCTTTCAGAGAATAAACGAGGGTAGGGCAGCTTTTAGGCCCAGAGTGACGGCATGCAAAGACACAAATGGAACTCTTTTAAGCCACAAAGATGACGTACTAAGGAGATGGGTACAACATTTCAAAGGCGCATTAAACAGAGGAACGGTGCCTGGAGAAGTAGGTGTAATGAAGGAAGACTCCCTGAATTCTATTGAACCCCCGGATGAGGAGGAAATGGAAAACGCCCTGAGGAAATTGAAAAATGGAAAGGCGCCAGGCCCGGACGGAATCCAGTCAGAGCTGTTGAAATGTGGAGGTGAAGAACTCAAGAAAGCTCTGCATGATTTAATGCTGACCATCTGGGAGAAGGAAGCTATGCCTACGGAATGGGCAACAGCCATTATCTGCCCAATACATAAGAAAGGAGATCAAACAGAATGCGCTAACTATCGAGGAATCTCACTCCTTTCGTGTGCTTATAAGCTGCTCTCTAACATTCTTTTTGAGAGGATCCTCCCGTATTCTGAAAAGGAACTGGGGAAATATCAGGCTGGATTTCGAAGAGGACGCTCAACGACTGATCAACTGTTCTCTCTGAGGATGATCCTAGAAAAGACTATGGAGCGTAAGGTAGTCACCCACCATTTATTCCTGGACTTTAAAGCAGCATACGACAGCGTTGATAGAACGCAACTATACTGTGCCTTGGAGGAGCTAAGCATCCCTCAGAAGCTCGTACGCCTAATCAAGATGACCATGGACAGCTCGAGATGCAGAATACGCGTCGGTTCTGACGACTCCGAAGAGTTTAAAGTGAGCAGTGGGGTTAGGCAAGGGGATGCCCTCGCCTGTCTATTGTTCAATTTGGCAGAGGAGAAAGCTGTAAGAGACTCCGGTATTCAGACCAAAGATATAATCTTCAATCGCCTGACACAGCTTCTTGGTTTTGCTGATGATATTGACATAGTAGGTAGGTCTGAACGGGCTCTCAGAGAAGCGTTTATAAGCCTTGAAGCAGCTGCAAGACCACTTGGTCTAGAAGTCAACGAGAGGAAAACTAAGTATATGAGAGTTGGCGGTGAGGTGGATCTGAACTCTCCATTTGAGGTAGGTTCTTTTAAGTTTGAGAGAGTGAAAAGTTTTATATACCTTGGGTCTGAAATTAATAGCAAGAATGACATGGCTCAAGAAATACAAAGAAGGATCACGGCTGCCAATAGATGTGTCTTTGGACTTGGCCGACACTTAAGAAGTAGGTACCTCTCAAAGAAGACCAAGCTGATCATATACAAGACCCTTGTTCGGCCTGTTTTGACATATGGCTCAGAGGCTTGGACGATGACTAAAAGGGATGAGATGAAGCTGAGTGTCTTTGAGCGAGGAGTCCTCAGAAGGATTTATGGTCCAGTAAAGGAGGGTGATGTCTGGAGGAAAAGAAAAAATAGGGAGCTCAGTTCTCTCTATGCAGACATCGACGTAGTCACGTATATTAAACTGGCCAGACTAAGGTGGGCAGGGCATGTGGCCAGAATGAGCACCCTTGAAATACCAAAAAAAATAATGATGGAGGAGCTGCACCTCGTAAGACGGGTAGGAAGGCCGAGGACGAGATGGTTGGACAACGTGGCCTATGATGCGAGAACCCTGCTTGGTGTGCGGAACTGGAGAGCTGCAGCAGAAGACAGAGCCAACTGGCGGAGGCTCTTGGAGGAGGCCCAGTCTCGGTAACGGGATGTTGTGCCATACATGATGATGATGATCGCTTTCTATCCAACAAAAAACGTGGCTCGTTTAAAAAAACGAATCTTAAATTAGTTTTTAAGTTCTAGATTCTAGTTTTCTTCTGGAAATCGAGCAATCGTTAATACAACCTTTTTTGTAGATCTTTTTGTCTATTATCAACTTTTCCAATATTTCTCTTTACTTAAGGGACATCCTGTATACTGTACATTATCTGGGAGATTGTTTTTTTTTTTCATAGTTATTATTGTTTTCTTACATATTTATTTTCTACTGTATTTTATGTGAATCCCAACATACAGAATTAAGGTTCTAAGCCAAGATATGCTTCCTCAGCTGTATGCAATTGATTGATTGAACCTAAGAAAAACCTGTGAGGAAGTGTTTATTCAGTGGCTAGGAAACGATGTCAGTAATGAGGAGGGTTCGATGGCTCTCCGCAGTCAATTTGTCGGGCTAAGAGATATATTAGAAGATTATAAAAATAGTAAGCGTGGGTGGCAGGGTGCCAGGGGGGAGGAGGGGGGGACGGAGGGAGCTCGCCTGTCTGCTCTGATGGGTCGTTTAGTATCCACTCGCTCTCCAGCGCTTTGATCTCAATCTGTGTATCTTCTTGTGTATATTTGTATCTTTCCCTTGCCCGATCGCTTTATTATTATAATAAAAAATAAATAATCACGGATAATTGACATAAAAGATACTGTGAAATATATAACTTAATAATCTACACTAAATATAATGGGTGATAAATATTCAGGACGCAGTATTAAAAAAAAAAAATTAATTTCATATTTGTGCCAATGTTTCAACCAAAACATGTAGGTCATCTTCTGGATGTGGTTAGAGCACTGAAGGCTTTCAAGTACTTCAGTACTCGAACCACGCTCTGAAGACGACACCCACGTTTGGGTAGAAACGTTGGCACAAATAAAAAAATTTTAATAAGGAAATTTCTTTATTGAGATATATTACAATCTGTCACATTCAAGGACAATGGTAATAGTTATAAAGAGTAGTTCATTCATACTATGCACAATAAATAAAATTAATAACCAGCAAATAAAACATATATTTTTTAAAAACTGCATCCTGGATATTTATCACCCATGATATGTAGAACAGTTACTAGCTTTCTTCAACAATACACTAAATATAATATCTCTTTTCCTGCTCTCAGGAGCGAATGATTTTGACGAATGTGGTATCAAATGAAAAGGAACTAAGAAAAAAATCGACTTCAAAAATTGGGAAATTCTGTTCCCCCTAAGAGAATGGAATTTTAGATCTACTTAAAAATCTTGCATGAATCGATTCCGAAAGGAAAAGGGAGTTAAGACCAATTTTGTATGGTCATATATTTTGTTGAATAAGAAGAAATAGCTCAAAAACAATTCGAGATAATGAAATTATTAGTACACCATCGTACACCACAACTTTTTTTTGAAAATACTTTATTTAAATGAACTAAGGTCAACCATAAAAGGAGCTTTCAGAAGGTCTAATACATCAACTACGGAGATATGCTGCTTGTGTATGGTTATTGTGACCTGAAAGTTCCTTTTATAATTTATTTTAGTAAAGTTAATCACTGTTTTCTTAAAATTTCTCTGCGTTATGATGGTGTTCTTATAATTTTGTAATCTTCAACATTTTTTGTCAAATTCTCCTTCAATAAAAAATTTGACCACCCAAAATTGGTCCTGAGTCCTTTTCCGTTCGGAATGCATCAAATGAACTTTTTTGTTGAAAATTTTGTCTAGAATTTCTCCCCTGAGTTTGGCCATGACTAACTAAGACAACCTGTAGAATTTGAGAGTTCTCACTGGGGTATACCAGTTTTGTTACCTTAAACTAATGGGAAATGTGTGAGAATAACATAATTCATTTTTATTATTGTTAAAAAAAATAAAACCTGTGCCACTACAACCAATGAAGGGTCTTGGGTTCAGTACTATTTAGGGAAAGCACTGTTGACATCAAGGTCAACGGTTGTGCAAGGAGGTGATTTGACCGAGATCACGCTCAACCGCCAGATTTTTCCCATTAATTAAACATTTAATTAAGGGTACCCACTTTATAGAGGCTGGGTGTGCCCAAGGAGGGCCAATGAAACAGATAAATAAATTTTCTGCCATGGGCCGGGTTCGAACCTGGGACCTTTAGCATTGGAAGCTCAGTGCCCTACCAATGAGCTACCCCACTCCCTTTATTACTGTTAAAGATTTTATTAATAACCCATAAAAGTGTTAAATAACCCATAAATAACTCTGACCGATTTCAATTATTAATTTGCCCGATACTTTACTTAACGGAACCAGTATTATTGATAATTGCTAGATAGTTTTAAATATTTAAATAAGAGCGGAGACGACAGAGACAGGCCCTAACTGACTGAGCTGTTTTGAAAAGGCGCGGTCGAGGGAGCGGTGCGAGGGGGGGGCGCTGAGCCGGCAAATCACTCCTAGCCCTCATTAACATTTTTATTACAGCCGCCCCCCCCCCCCGGAGGTGGGGCGGGGGATTTGTACAGATTTGTCTTGCCCCTTCCTAATCCTCCGTGGTCCTCAATGTCGCCAATTACATAGTTGGGCTCCCATTAGGATTATAGACCTCTTTGCCGCTTCAATACCATCCAATCGCTTTCATTTACCAATTGACCGCTCTCGTATATTCCTCATTAAATATGTCGTATACTACTACTCAAACCACCTGATTGTACATAAACTTATTCATTAATGTACATATCCGACTTTTTAATGTATCTGTACCTTGAATCATAACAATATTAATGTCCAAATCTCAGAAACTGGAGTTAAAACGTCCTAAAACATATTATGATTGAAATTACATTATTTGATAAAAGGCCTGCTCTAAAGAATATAAGTGTAGTTGACTTCCGAATTCTGTTAAAATAATATATATATATATATATATATATATATATATATATATATTACTATAATATAATATATATTATTATTATAATAATATTAATATAGTATAATATATATATATATATATATATATATATATATATATTACTTTCGATCTAAAGAACAGATTTTCTTTAATGCGTATTCCACAGAAACGCATACGTCTCGCAAATCATTTCAATAACAACATATAGATTAAGACGTCACGGGGAGAAAATTGGGGACTCTGTATCCTCTTGTGTTGAGAATAAGAAGCAGTTGGCCAACCTGCCCCTGAGCCAACCTGCCCCACCCTCCTCTTATTATTTATTACTCAATGATTGTGCTTTATTTTTATCAGTGGTAAATGTAAAATACTACTTGCAACATGTGTCGAGGGAGACCCGATCTAGCTGCGTACTGCGACGAGGACTGAAGAAATGACTTGATGAGTTGAGGACATAATTTATCGTCCCGCCGACCGCGGGCTGATGATTACACGCGGCGCAAAGTGGCCAATTATGTAATAGCAATCCCGAACGAGGCATCAATATTTCCCTGAATAACAGAAAGGCCCTCTAATGGATCCTTGCAATATTAACTGCTCCTCCCCGCTCCCTCGGCAGTCCGGGAGGAATTATCGTTATTTCCACAGTTTCAACAAAATTATTAGCCATTGTTACTAATTTCGTGTTAATATTCCATGAGGAGCCTACCGCTGACCTTTGAATAGAGAGTAATAAGCCGGCTTCTCTCTCTTTGTAGCTCGCAACAGCGAGATTATCTTGTAACGATGTTGCCATTTCGTGCTATTATATAAATTGTTTTATATTAAAATTAAACTGAAGATTTTGGGATTATATTCTAAATAGTTCCTTTAAAATTCTAGAGAATAATCAAATATGTTATCAAAGGTCCATCATAAACTAAACATTTTCATTTATATACAGGATGTTCTGTAAAGAGAGGGAATTGTCTATATAAGTAACAATGGTCTAAATTTCAGCTGAAAAGTAGATTATTTAAGGTTTGTGTTTTTTTTTTTTTGTAATATGAAGCGATAACTAAATAAATAATAAGTGATTAACAACGGATCAAAAGTAAACTATAGAAAATGTACTTTAAAAGAAAATTATGTATATCGTTATTAAATCCATTTAAAGAGGACTTTTTAGTGACTACACTAACCTAAGTTCTTTTTTTTTTTTAAATTATAAATTATTCCCGATTTTTTATCATCGTCCAACTATACTGCAGAAAAATTTCCTCGTTTGTAAGACTTTAAATCCACACTTATTAAAGTGGAAATTTATTACAAAATAAGTGGAGATTCATCTCACGCTGTGTAAAAGAACCTGTCACCTTGAATTAACCAAGTTTTCAGAAAAAATGACAACAATAAATTATTGAAAAGATAATTATTTATTTTTTTTTTTTATTTGGAACATAATTGCATAAATATACGATTTATTTAAATTTGGTTTAAATGTTTACCCTTCGACGTGAAACTTGCACTGCTATTTTCCTTGACAATATCCAAATTCCTCAAGTTCAATATCTTTGACTGAACTTTGACAGAAGAATGACATGGGGCCAACATATCAAAAACAAAACCAAAACTCTAAACCTAAGACTACGACTATTGTATTCACTCCATGCAAGACATTCGAAATTAAAACTTAGACAGAAACTGAATGCGTATACTTACCTACTTAAGCCCATTTTGACCGTCGCTTCACAGATATACGGGACAGCCAAAAAGACTCACATACGTAAATTACAGACTTTTCAATCTAAAACTTTCAGGACTATCACCAAGGCTCCCTGGTACGTCAGTAACATTACTTTAGTTAAAGACTTACAGATGCCAACAGTTAAGGACCACATTCGAATAAACTACAAGATATTTCATAATAACTTACACGGACATACCAACTCATTGATTCGAGGCATGGTCGCAACTAACATGCCCGAAAAAGGCTTAAAAGAAGGTGGATGAGGGATCTCCTCCACTAACTATACATATTACATTCAAGAAAGGAAGGACGCCGCTGGAGACTCCTCTCTCTTACGCCTATTCCAAGAAATATTAACCTTCTACATCTTGACATTACACTCGCTGATTGTCGGAACTTCTGACAGATGTGAATTGAAAAGTTAGTTAATAATAAAAAAAATGACAAACTCTATTTTCAATTAAAGTTAATTTTGTCTAATTAACAGTTAACTACTAAAATTAAATATTTCTTTAGTTATCGCTTTCTATTAAACAAAAACTACGACTTAAAAAACTATTTGTGCTCCCTCAAGGAAGTGTCGGTGAGCTAATGTAAAATTTGTTAAAAATTCAGATTTATTTCTTTAAATAATCGTTCAGTACTGAATGAGTTTTCTAAAAGAAAAAACTAAAAAAAACTAAAATAAAATACATAGTAACCTTTCCTTAGGATGAATTACTTGATTTCAAATTTTTTAAATAATTTAAAAAAATTGACTATGTAATCAAAGAGCCATATGAGGCCCGCAGATTGGAACACATGTTCTAAAATGTTTTCTTTAGATTATATTATAACGAATATTTTAGGAAGTTCTATAGTTATAACACACATAATACTTAGGTAAGAGGACTAACGCCTGTGCACTGCAACGCGCGTATTGCCCAGCAACCAGATTATAGATAATGAAATAACTACGAGTTCACGTCCCGATGCCGGTGGTTTTTTTTTAACTCTGGTAATAATCCCTCACCCCCCGGACCAGGAAAACCCCTTATAGCCTAAAAGACGAGGTAGGTAAGAACAAAAAAAAAAAAAAACACATAATACTTAGATGTATTTACAGAGTGTCTCAGCTCTTAATGGCCAGTTATGTGGGAGACGATTCTAGAAAAAATTGTCAACAAAAACAGTTCATTTGAAGCATGGGCTAATTCTGAACAGAAAAGGAGTAAGACTAAGTTTATGTTTTTATTAAAGTAGTCACGTTTTTTATTGAATAAGAAGTAATTGCTCAAAAACTGCTCAAGATTATTAAATTTTCAGTACACCATCGTAAAGTAGACACAATTTGTTTTGGATAAAACAGTGATTAAATTTACTAAGGTCAACGATAAAACGGACTTTCAAGAGGTCTAATACGGCCGCTGTTCAAAAGATATGCTTCTCGAGTCACTAGCGTATCCAGCCGGAGGGGAAGGGGGGGAAGGAGCCCTCCCCTGGAGGCTGGAAAAAAAAAATTCCAAAAAACAGATATTTCAAAAAGAGAAATAGAGGGAAAATTCATCATCATGGACGATTAATTTCCTAGTATAATATAAAAAAAAAAATTTATCGTGACCAGCACTAGCAGTTTTTTAATTTCTTAAAGAATATGTTTTTCGCTTTGATGTACTCTTTATTAGTAATACACGAAAAAAAAAAATCAGGTAAATCTGAAATTTTCTGCTGTAAAAAGTTTTCACTTGGTGGTCCGTGTTAGTAATTTAGTTTTTTACATGTTTACACCCAGATACTAGGTGTCTCGTAAGTAGAGAAATATTTAATAGCAAAATTTAATAAATACACAAAAGATTATATAAACAATAGTTCGATTATTAGCAGGAAGGTAGGGATTTAAAGTTTTGTGATTTTTCATGTGTCACGTTCTTTGTTGAATAAAAAAAATATCAAAGGAAGTGATAAGAAAAAATCTATTTGATTTACGTAATTAATGAAAGCTTCACTGAAAACTAGTCAAAATTTACTCTAAATAAAAATGAAGTTTGCTTTTGTTAACACTATTTAAAGAGGACTTTTGAGCGGCTAAACTCTGCTAAGGAGTGGGGGTAAATGGGTAGTGGTTGGGAAACGAGTAGGGGTAGGAAAAGCACGTGGTACAGAGGTGCGCCCCCCCCCCTGAGAAAATTCCTGGATCCACCATTGTCTCGAGTATGGGTACTGTAACTACAGCAGTGCGGCGGCCGTATTAGACCTCCTGGAAATCTCTTTTATCATTGACCTTAGTAAATTTAATCTCTGTTTTCTAAAAAAAAATGTGTTTACTTTACAATGATGTACTTAGAATTTAATTATCTTGCAAAGTTTTTGAACAGTTCCTTCTAATTCGATAAAAGCCGCGACTACCTTAAGAAAAACACAAACTTGGTCATAATTCCTTTTCTGTTCGGAATCGGCCCATGCATCAAATGAAGTTTTTTGTTACAAATTTTTCTTTAGAATATTCTCCCGGAATTTGGTCATTAAGAACTGAACTATCCTGTACATTGTTATTAATAAATACTATTGTATTTTAAAATTATATTTATTTTACATAAGTGAGAACTGGAAAGTGCTATTGAAACATGTTAAACTAATAATTGACTTCGAACTGAACTACTTCGTGTTGAATAATTGGTAGAGCACCGTGAAGGTGGAAAAAACTTCTCTCACAGCCTGCAACAGAAATTGAATAATTAATTAATTTAAACGATTAGTAATAGAGCAAATACATGAGGCAAAAAGTAAAACCAAACTAATTTATGTATATACACATATTAAGTTCAATTCCATAGGTGAATGATTAGTGAACATAAAACAGTTAGGAATAGTTTGTTCCTAAATAGAACTTAATTTTTTTTTTATTCCAAGTTATTGGTTTAATAAATCAAAACGGTCGAATGCTCTTTGGTGGAATGAAAAATATCTGGTGTTTCCATTCACAAGACTTACTAACAGATTTCAAACAAATCTAAGCCAGCGTTAAAACTTGAATATGAATATTAATTCGAGTTCAATGACTTTTCTTCTTTATGTAGGGAATTCAATTTACCATAAAATGCATACTTTTTGTGTTATGTGCAAAAGAAAAAAGAATGTCTTCATAAAATTTTATATCCGCTTTTTCTCTGGAATTTACAGCGAATATATAAAATATGATACTATATTATAGGTTTATAGTAGAACTGTAGTTTAGGTTTTCAAATTTTTAAAATTTTGATCGCGACTCAAAGACATCGATGGATAAAAATACTTTCGGATTCAGGGAGCTAGGAAATATAAAGATCCAAAATTTGACTTGACTGCTATAAAATGTAACTTTTGTTATATTAAACAGCTTTTAGTGACTTCTATATTTTATTTTATTTTAATATTAGGAGAGTATTGCAGGAGCTCAAGATATTTAGCGATTATTTTACCAATTTTACAGCTGTTCATTTAATAACATATGTTTTGAACTCCTCTTACTCTCCTGATACAAAATAAAGATTCCATTTAAAAATTGTACCGAAAATGGTATTTATAGTTATTCACTTGGAGGTGGTAGTTTGATTTTACCTCGGTGAGAGCATTTATTTTTCGATCTAGACATTTCTCCTTGAATACAATATATTAATTATTATATTATATATAATATTATCTATATTATGTTGTGATATAATTATAATTATTATGTAATAGAAAATAAGGCACAATAAAATATTAGAAAGAAATATTAGAAAGAAATGGCTCAAATTATTGTTTGGATTATATTAAACTGATGGATAAGTTGAATATATATTATAGGGTCAAATCGACAAGAATAATTATAATTAAATAATGACATAAATTGGCAATAATGCACGATATATAATATAGATTTTTAAAGAAATTAAAAATTTGTCCATACTTTGACTTCGTTCGTTGAATTCGTTTATTTTTTGTAGATAAAAAATGATACAATCTGAGCTACAGAATACAGTAACAATAAATTAAAGTTATACAATTTGAGCAATACGTAGTGCAATTAAATGAACAGTTGTATAATTTGGAAAATGGGGATTGGTCCGTCGTTAGGGGGGAAGGAGGTACCCCCTTGATTATAATTATATGCAAGATTATTTCATGCTAAATGAAATTGTTATTAAGAGAATTATTTTGGCGCAATCAACAAAAAAAAAAATATATATATATATATATATATATATATATATATATATATATATATATATATAAAGCATTCATGTACAGCATAATGAATTAATTAATGAATAAATTATTTTTTTTTTTTACTTTGTACCAATTTATATTGTGTATCTTTTGTAGCCCTGATGAAGATGTAACCAATAAAATACTATTACAATATACATTATTGAATTTGACCGCACACCCTACCAACTCCTTCTCATGTCCGAAAATTATCTTTTTGGACTCAATGAGGTTCTTAAATATAAAAATCTTTTTGCCTCTGCTCTTCAAAAATTTGATCCAATTACATCACATTTCTTTCTAGTTATCGATAAAATGTTAATATGAGGTAAAGGAATGTAATATTAAATAAATAGATGAAGGGGACGGGATATAGATATGTTACAAATAGCCGAGGCAAACAACAAATTAGCAACATTGATAAAGAGATGTCTGGGAATTAAAAGTTGATAACAGAAAACTATTAATAAATATTTTGGTAGAAAACAGGAAGGGGAAGCAGAATCTATTATTATACTTTTAAGATTATAGTAGACATTTTATATTTCTATGAATATATAATATAACGGTATGTTTCCAAAATTATAATAAGAGATCTAACGCGACTGGTGGAAGTAAACTAATATTTTACGACTGGATAGCTTGAAGTTTTTTAAGTGTTTTTTCTTTTCCTTTCCAAATTGAATTTTATAAATTGATTACATAAATATATATTTTTTTTAAATCTGTAGGAAAATAATGTAAGTGAAAACACCTTATATTTCTATTTATAATTTTCTATAAACAAATTAAAAAAAATATTGAATATTTAATAGTTGACCGTTGCATTATAAAGGAAGGAGATGGTCCGGGGTGGCGGTCATAAATAGGCTAAATAGTGGCAAAACTATTTTATTCTTCAGGGATAGAACGGATAAGATACAAAAAGATAGAGAATTGTGAAAGTTACATAATATTAATAAAAAAATTAGCAACAATGTGAATAATCCTATTAAAATTATAAACAGTAAGTACATTAAAATATAAACAGAGCAAGTAACAAGATCCTAAGATCTATAATCTCTTAATTCTATTTTATATGTATATGTATATATTTATAATTTAATATTTCATAGATATAGTATTTTTGCCCTTGTATCTATTCATATCTTCAAATTTTAGATAATGTAATTTTCTAGGTACTTCCACATTACCCAAACAAATCAGCTGTCCTTACCATCGTCTTCCAGTTCTAAGTGAAACTCCTATCTGAACCCACCTGTAAGTCTCTATTTTTATTCTTTTAATTTTATTTAGTTATTTTTTGGTTTTCTTTTTTGTCTCCACATTCCTTTATGCCTATTCTTTCACATTATATCCTTTTTCCTTTTCTTTCAATCTCTCCTATAGATCTGTTGAAGTATATTCACATTTGCATATAATATATATTACACTACAACAATTGTTACCATCTATTTACTTCAGTTTAGGATCTTGTTGCTTAGCTTACTCTGTTTGTATTTTAATGTATTTACTGTTTATAATTTTAATTAGCTTATTCACATTGTTTATATATTTTTGTTTAATATTATGTAACTTCCAGAATTCTCTTTCTTTTTGTATCTTGTCCGTTCTAGCCCTGAAGAAGACCTGCTAAGTCGGGTCGAAACGTTGGCTTTTAATTTTTTTTTTTTAATTTAAAATTATTATTAAAACACTTTATTCAGAAATATTACAATTTGTCACAGTTTAAGGACACTTATAATAGAGTTCAGAGATTGCATTCATACCGTATATACAAAAATATAAATAAATAAAGTAATAACAAAAGAATAAGAAAAAAGAACAAAAGAGTAAAGAAAAAAAAAATATATATATACATAAGTAAATAAAAATAGAAATAAAAGTAAAACAAACACCTTATATAAAACATACATTATTTACAATTTGCCAGGTGATCTCCGAACCAATCCTGTCCCCTCCACATGTGGAGGGAAAAGGGAGGCTTAGGAGATCCCTACGCTTCTCCCTCAGCCACTTCACTGGTATTTTAAACCAGCGGAGGATGAGTAAGAGCGCTACAGCCACAGACACTCATGACTTGAGTGGAGAATCTGGCCATTGCTAGAATTGCAAAATATCCATATTTACAAAAGGTCTCGTGGCCACTGCCGCTTTAACCTACGAAGGGGATTGTAGGGATGGGTGGTGCTTGATAGGGATTGTACAACGGGATTTGGGTGATGAGAAAGGTTCTGGTGAAATTTGGAAAACTTGGCTGGGATAAGATCAAGAATAAGTGGGATATTAAGGTCATGGTGTAGGGTTTTATTGGTTACATAGAAGGGAGCATTGACTATTGTACGGAGGACTTTAGACTGAAAGGGTTGAATGCGTTTGATGTTAGAAAATTTGGCTGTTCCCCATAGTTCTAGTCCGTAAGTCCAGATGGGTTTCAGTAATGTCTTGTAGATCAGTAATTTGTTTTCACCAGAAAGTTTAGATTTTCTATTCAGTAGTCTATATAGCTGGCCATATCGTCTGTTAAGTTCCTGTCTTTTAAGTCTAGTATGTGGATTCCATGTTAGTCGTCTGTCTAAGAGAAAGCCAAGATACCGGACTGTATCTGAGAAAGGAAGCTGGATGGAAAGATAGGATCGGAGTACTAGGTATAAGGACTGTGGTAGGTGGGTTTTAAGCTTGAAGAGTAATCCGGCGTGCCATACCCGGTCAAAAGCTTGCGCTATGTCCAGAAATGCACCCGAGCAATACTGCTTGCTTTCTAGGGTTGAGGATATATGGTCAACAACTCGGAGTCCTTGTTGGACAGTGGAATGTTGGGAACGAAATCCGAATTGATGAGTAGGAAGGTTATAGGATTCAATTATAGGTTTCAATTATAGGTGGCTTTTAATAAAACTGCTTTGCCACTATTTAGCCTATTTATGACCGCCAGCCCGGACCATCTCCTTCCTTTAAATTAAAGAAAAAAATTCATAGATACCGTCTCAAAAGTGTGAAGTGACAATTCGAATACAAATGCCCCCCTGATGATCATGGGCTTCGAAGTGAACGTCTGAATGACCAATATGGAACTTTTTATCCTCTGATCACAGTTGTACCATTGGCTGCCGTACGAAGAGTCGAAAAAATCGTAGCACTGTAAATAAAAACAATAAATATTTAGATATATCATTCCATAAATATATTACATAAGCACAATTGTGGAATTATTATTATTTCTTACCCTGCTTTTAATAAGTTCTCCGGCGAAACAAGACACAAACAGCTGTAGAAATATAACCGTAGTCCAAGGAATCACCTTGAAAGATTCTCTTACCATGTCTTCTGCCTATAATATATCATTTAATTTTTTGTAGTACTTATATGGTTGAAAAGTATACCATAATATATTTATCTATAGATATATTCAATGTAAATTACACTTTCTTTGTGAAATTCATTTTTTATTAATTTATTTTTATTGACATTTGTTGCGTTAATGCCGCAATACTCCGCCATATTGGAATTTCCTACTTCACTTATAGTATAATACATCATTTGATTTTTTTTTTTTTTTCGGAATCACTTGTGTTGCACTATTAAATAATATTCCTTAGATATTTAATGTAATCTCACTGAATACAATTATGTAGAATTGTAAATACCTGCGAAACCAGGAAGAGTACTATAACAATTGAAGAAAAGGCATTGAAAGACTGCGGAAGAAAAATACGGTTGATGATCTTTGCGAACTTACTCACCACTCTAAAATATAATATTAGATTATAATAATAGCATAATATATAATAAAAAAAAACATATAATTCACGTTTAATTACAACTTAAAACTAAAAGTTCATTAACTTACTAATTAAGAGCTATGACAAGAGTGTAAAAATTCATAATTTTTATATTTGTTAACTACGCTTTATTTAAATAAGATGTAAAAAAAAAAATATTTATACAGAACATTATCACATATTTTTTATTATAAAAAATATTCTATTTATTATTTATATTTTTTTATTTGTGCATTTTTAAATAAATTAAATTACAAAAATTCATCTCAAACATGAAAAGCGAAATCGTGTTGGGATTTTAAAAATCATTTTTCATATAGCGTAGCCCAAAATCAGTCTTGGTCTTGCACTTTCCATGATACTTTGTAATACCTCTATAGTAATAAGCTAATAAGTAACTGCAAGACTGTTGGGAGATTCTTGCGCAAGAACAAGGCCATGACCAACACTCACACGGTCTCGCATTTGGGCGCACTATAACACTAATGATTTTATTTTTTAAGCTGGGCTATTTACATATATAAAAAAAAATTTGCGAAACTTGATTATTTGGACTCAAAGGATCTCAAAACGTGCATTTCCGTTGAAATCTAGGATTCGAGATTTCCACGATCGAAATACATTACCATACGATATATATGTATACATGTAAGTAAAAATAATAATGATTTGAAATTTATAAATAGGAATCGAATCGTTGATTCAAAAAATCCCAAACATTTTTAAAGTATGTTTATAATATGAGACTTTTCTATTCTACTTAGATAGTTTTTTGAAAAAAATAACCCCATTAGTTTGGTGCAGTTATTGCGAATTCTGAAATGAATTTTTCTTTCTTCTTACGATAATACTTTTAGATATAAAATATGTAATTTTCTTTTCACACAAGCTTGCAGCTATTAATAGAAGTATATTACATTACAATTTTGAGATCACTTATAGAAACAAATTTTCATTTGGTGGCTTCAGGCCGAAAACTTTTTTTTCAGTCAGCTAAATAACCCATTAGACACATTACCTTGCAAAATATTGGGAAATTGATTTTTTTTATTTTGTTAGATGAATAGTGAATATAAAAAATTCAAGTTTTCAACAATGAAAGATCTTGCATCGACATTGAAAGTCGATGCAGAGGCAACAAAAAACAGTTTAATTTCGGCCTTTTTTTTTTTCTTTTTTTTGTATGCTAAATATCTACGTCCTAAGGCGATGTTGTAATGTAATGGCTGTATTCATCGTAAGTAGTTAGTCGACTGTTCTACATTATAGATGATAAATAGTCAGGATGTATTCATTTTATGATTTTTATTGTTGTTGGATCGTCAACAGGGCACGTTACCTTTACTGAAGTTGTTTAAGTACTCGATATAAGTACTTGAACACCTTCAATACAGAAAACATGCTCTGATGATGACTCACATGCTTGGGTTGAAACATCGGCAACAACAATAAAAATCTTAAAATGATTGCGTCCTGACAATTTATCATCAATAATGGTTCTATCTGACACTTCTAAAGAGTTTAGAATTATCTAATATTTCTTCTTACTCCAACAGGAAGCAAACTAGCGATCCTTCAAAATGGGCTAAGTTTTAAAAATTTTAAAAACAAGAAATATTTTTTATTTGTAGTTAATTACCTGATGGAACGTAACGCAGCTCAAAACATACACCATTTATAGGATTTTTGTTTTCTAAACTTAACAAAAATAAATTTATGTTTCGGAGTTTGAAAAAAATCGTAATATATGTTTTACTGATTTCTAATTATTTTAATGAAATTTCATGAATAATTATTGTTATCTTTGTAATTTTAAATTAAATTTAGACCCCTTTTTTGGTGCTAATTTTGGGCTAAGTGTGGCACAGTTAGGATTAATTACGTTTTGTTAAACTGCTTCTGAATTCTTTATATTAATCATTCATTTTACGTTAGATAAAATCTAAAATGGAGAAAATTCCATTAATGTTAGACTGATCTCATTTCATTGTCTTCATTGCTTACTTTAGGAGAAGTATGTGTTCTTCCACACATAATTTTAGAATGTTGCTATCTGTCGGCTTCATTCCAGGAGGCAACTTGAGCATATGTTTGTGCTTAAGTCTTTCTAATTTCTCCTCTTCGGGGAGCCCAATGATTCTAAACGTGTTCCGAAGAATAAACATGCGGTGGCAGGTCTGATTCGATATAAGAAGGAAAAGAGTGTCAATGAAGAAGTTGCAGATGGTCTTGATAATAGCTGTCCCTTGGAAAAAGAAGTAAGTGCTGAGAGCCACGACGACGTTGTCTCTTGGAAAAGGAGTCCAGAAGGGCATCAAGAGCTTGAGTTTGCCCTTCATGAAGATCTCGATGAGCGCAATGACTCTGAAAGATAATGCGAGGAACTCGTAGAAGTAGATGAGCACATAGGTGATACGACCTACCGTCGTATCCGCCCGAAAGTCCTTCAAGAAGTCTACTAATTCCTTGATGTCGTATCTGTTGGTGTAGAGGAGGATGAGTTTGAAGCTCGCACTGGTCGTGCTCACTACTCCAGCGAAGGAGTACATGCATGCTGTTACAGAATACTGGTCATGGAGTTGTGTGATACCGAACAAGAAGCATAATGTCAAAACAGGCAGACTGATAGAGAGATATCTGAACCATATGTGGAATGGGATCCGAAGCCAACTGTTGCTCAATTCTCCAGGCAGGACAATCCCCAAGAACCTGAGGACGTATCTGTGCTTCTTGAAGACGTCCATCGACATCTTGCTCAGTCGCCAGCAGTCTGTACTAGAACCCTCTATATTATAACAACGAATTATTCAGTGTTTTGTCCGTGAAAATGGAATGATTTGGGTCGAGGAATTATTTATTACGATCCGAAAGCTTACTGAGAATCGGTAATGGAGTAATTTGCGACTCAGCTAGTTAGGAAATTATACATAAAGAACAATAATTTCCTTTTTGTAAATAAAAAATATTACGTATATTTCAGAAATTCAATCCGGTAATTGTAGGTTCCTAACCGTTATAAATAGTTACTACAGAAAATAAGCGTATATACAAACACATCACTAAGATCATCTTTTTATTTAAAACTGGAAATAATAAATTAATAAAAATATGTCTAATATACCGTATTACGTTTAAAATTAATTAACCTCCCATTGTCGTCTGTTTACTGCCTACCTAATTTCACAACTATTATATTTTTAACAATTGAATTAATTCTAACTTGTTTTGAGATTAATTTTTAGACTCATTAAACATAAAAGTCATCAGCGCCCTATTAAAGAAATAATACAACTATAAACTAGCTTAAAGAATAATTTAGGTGAATTAGTAAAATGTTTAGCATATGGTTATTAAAAATATACATATTTATTTAGCTGAGGATGCAGATTAAGAAAAAAATTATAACAAAGTTAAATCAACAATAATAATATTAAAAGAAAATAAATAAAAATATATATAAAAAAGAAAAGAAAAATAAATAACTAATATAACCCAAAAATAAATAACTAATATAACCCAAAAATAAATAAATAGAAAAATTCAAATTAATAAAAAAAAAGGTACTAAGAAATAATAAGATTATTTTTATATCTCAATTATTAAATTTATACCCTAATAAAAAACGATATTACATTATCGGATCTACTTCTATCGCTTCCTCAGGCTATCGGGATGTTTGGTGATAATATTATTTCGGAATGGATTAGATAAAATGGATGCGGAATTATGTTTTTCTTAACAAATATATTAAATTTAATTTTGAAATGAAAATTTAAGAAATTAATATCAAACCATTTGAAGATTATTCAGCAAATTTGCTCATATTTGAGCCGTATCTAATAAGCCGTTTTTTAAATGTAGGCTTTGAGAAAATAAATCACGAGGCCGTTAGCGAAAGTAGGGGTTGGAATTTGATAAAAATAACACTGAATCGTGTTTCTCTGATCTTTGACTTTTCTCCAACTTTCAGCCTAATCGAACGAGCCATTATTGTTGTGTAAGATTTTTATTTTATTTTATTTTATTTTCCTCCCTACCCCGCCTTTAAGACAATACGGGAGTTTGCAGCAATGACTTGATACACATTGCACAACAAATCACTGTTGCAAGTTTATCTTTTTACATTTTAAATTGCTGTGCACACAGCCTGCTTGATAATTTTGTCACTTAGTTTATCGTTCTCCATCTTCTTCTCCTGTCCTAATCAGCGGCCTTCCAGGTACTGCTTCTTCACGCCTTCCCAGGGAGAAGTGGGTTGGGCCCACAGTTTTTTTCCAGCCGCATACAAAACTTTTAAAGTGCGGGTAGTTTTGTTCAGACATTAGTTGGGGTAATTGTCTTTCTGTTAGAACGAAAAGCCCTGTATCCCTCATTAATTTGGCCCTTAGTGCCTCATAGCTGGTGCAGGCTACAAGGATGTGCTCAGCGGTTTCAGGTACTCCACAAGTGGGGCATAAGGGATCGATATTTTTACCGTGTTTAAAAAGTTTCGCTCTGAAACCCTTATGCCCCGTGAGGATCTGTGAGACCCAATAGTCCGGGAGGTAACATTTCTTTTCTAAGCGCGATTTAATGGAGGGAAGGAATTTTCTTAGTGTGGACCCGTTTGGGGTTGTCACCCATCGCCGATTCCATTGTTCCAATGTATCCTCCCGGAGGATCATCTTCCATCTTCTGGGGTCATCACAAATCCTCTCCCGAATGTTTGCTGGTAAATCCGCCAAGTCATCCCTCTTAATGTTGTACCGATAAAGGTCTTCCCGCAGGAGGAGGTCGAGAGAAATACCTCCTCCTAAGACCTGCACCGCCTCATGGGACACAGTTCTGTATGACCTGGTTACTCTAAGCAGGGCCATCCGCTGGATTGTTGCCAACTTGCGCTTCTGACGGTTCCATCCGGGGGACGCCTATCTCAGGATACCAACAACTACTCCTTTATAAATGGACATAGTTGCTGGATATCTAAGGCCCATGTTTGTTAGCACAGCAATAGTTACTATATTGCTATCAGATGGAGAGTTTATATGATACTTTATCACTAACCTATAACCTTTCACATTAACAATAAAAATTGAAAAATAACAGTTCCCACAATATCGTTCACTTTACACTTTACTTCTCAAGTATTTTAAGCAAGAGATTGGCTTAAGCTAGCCTTGAGGTATGGGAGGAAGAAGAAAACAATAAATGAGTAAACAATGATAAGGTGTTTATACTTACCAAGTTCACTTTACAAGTATTCAGTTCAATTTTACTTGGCCTTTCTTCCTAATTGTCTTTACCGTTCTCAGTTAAAATAGTTCACCAAGAAACACCTCTCAAGGTAGTAAAAACTTACCTTCCTCTCCTAACCTCACAATTTACAAGTCAATGTTAAAAAAAATAAACAAAAACACAAAACACTAAACAAACACAAACTAGAAAATGAACTAAAGAACTGTGAACAAGAAATAAACGACATAACTAAGTATAAAACAAGAATATTAATCAAAAACACAATCAGTAAATAATATACGACCTATCGCTCTCACTTACACCATATGGTCTGTTCTGTAAGATTACGATCATACGTTTCTGCTATCTGCAAACGGAAGTAATTAATGGTATTTAATGAAATTTATATGAGACCATCAAAGTACCAACCCCCGAAAATCTTTGAAAATTCCATCAATATCAGATTATTGGTGGTGATATGTCCGGTCACATAGTTTTGACTACAGACAGACAAGGGACTAAATTTGATCTCTGGTGCCAAAAAGTTAAAAAAAAAAAACAACTGTAAAATTGCGATTCTCGGCACATATTTTTTGAACTCCCTGACAAATATAATGCTTTCTTACCTTCATAGTAAAATGAAAGTTTCATCCATACATGAATTATCATCGCAGAAACATTCGAATGTACTGACAGAAATAATTTGATCAAAGTGCAATTTCAATTAAGATTACATCAATCATATCTTCAGTCTCTACTATAGTTTTGGAAGCTTTTTATCATTACAGTTCGCCATAGTCCATGGTACAGACCCTTTTTTATCGAATTATTAACATCCGTCTGAAACTTCGTAAATTCGTAAATAGCTAGAATTAATTAATATTTAATTATGAAAATTTGAAAGTTAATAGAATCAAGTTAAATATATGTATATGTGAGTGTGCATGTAGTGATAAATAAAAATATTAACAGTTTAAAATATACATAGTTTTTTTAGTCCATGGTACAGAAACTTTTTTATCGAATTATTAACATCCGCCTGAAACTTCATAAATAGTTTCATCTCATCGTAACCTACAACTATTTTATTTACGAAAACTCTTGGGATTGGGGCGTTTTCAATTTGGAGGGGAGCAAACTTTGTATATTTAATTAGATACTAAAAACTCGTAAATACTTATTTGATATCTACTTAAAATCGCCAGATAATTTTATCACAAAATCGAGAAAAAATGTGGCCTTCAAGAATATTGAGCCGTTTGGCGTAACCTACATCCCCAAAATTTCAAAATAACGAGGTTATATAGGACAAACTTCTCAATATTTTTGTAGGCCACCTTTTTTTCTCGAATTTAGTGATCAAATTATCTTACGATTCAAGTAGAAAGCGAATGAGTATTTATGAGTTTTTAATACCTGATTAAATATACAAAGTTTGCCCGCCTCCAGATTGAAAACACTTTAATTCTAAAAGTTTTCGTAAATAAAATAGTTGTAGGTTACGATGAGATGAAACTATTTGCGAAGTGTCAGGCGAATGTTAATAATTCGATGAAAAGGGGTTTATACCACGGACTAAAACACTATGTATATTTTACAGTTAATATTTTAATTTATTACTACATGAACAATTCCATATACATATATTCAACTTAATTCTATTAATTTTCAAATTTTCATAATTTAAATAACTAAATATTAATTAATTCTAGCACTAGATTAGTAAATATTGCGCAAAAATGTTCGGATGCCTGCGGCTGCAGTTTCGTCTTGGAGGCCAAATGCAGCATAGAAGCTTCGGAGGCTGCATGTGGCCTATATGATGTTGTTGTGGCCTCCAAACATTTTAGCTTGATATTAAATAATCTAGCACTATAATTAATCATAAATAAAAATATGAAGAATTATTGCGCCATCCACTTATAGTCTACACCATTTATAACACGTTAGTATATAATAATAATTTTTCCAGTATTTGAGAGCGATGAATTTTATTGAAGACTTTGATTTTAAGGGAAAAGAAATTGCATGGTGAAGCGACAACTCTCATTTTCGATTCTTAAATTTCTTCAATAGCTTTAATAAAATTCATGGAAAAAAATAGGGAGTTTTAAAAACTCAGAAGGTTTCAAAATCAATGAGTTGAGACGGGATAAAATATGTTGTGTTCTAAATATGTTGGCACATTCATCAAGGAACTATCGAGTCCAGCTTATTTTTTTATTTTTTTTTGTTCTTTTAAGGCCCAAAGATATCCATAACTCATGCCGAAGGTCTCCTAGATGATATGGCTGTACACATAAAGCGAGGGACAAAATTTGTAACATATTTGCATTTATAATGGTTTATTGATAAATATTACAATCTGTCTCAATACAAGACATTTACAATAGAGCTCTGAGAGCACATTCACACCATATTTACAAATTAAAAAATATAAATAAATAAAAAAAATAAGCTAACTTCAAATAATATAAAGCTACAAAAAAACAAAATAAAATATCATAGTGAGAAAAAAAAAATGAAAATAAACATCTTAGACGCAGGCATACCTATTACACTATTTACAGTCGGCCATAGGAACTCCGAACCATACTTATCCCCCCACACGTGGAGGGAAAGCAAGGCTTTAGGAGATCCCTGCGCTTCTTCCTCAACCATTTCACTGGCATTGAAAGCCAGCGGAGATTGAGTAAGGGCACTACAACCACGGACACTCATGACTTCAGTGGAGAATCTGGCCATTGCCAGAACTCCAGTACATACATGTTGTAACATATTAAAGTCGACGTAATCATTAATATAGCGTTTAGTTGTATTAATAACATTTATACTACTTATAAAGGATATACTTTGAAGGATATAGAAACAAAAAAAAGATTAAATAATTTATTTTGAAGTGAAGATTTAACAAGAAAAAAAATACACTATGCAAAGAATAAGTGTTGACAAGCTTCGAAAAATTAAATTCATTATTTTTTAAAACTCAATCTGTTACTTCGATCACATTTCCACTAAGTTTCGTGCACCATGTTGATTTTTCAAAATTACTTCTGGCTGAAGAGCTGTCGCATGATAGTGTAGTATGAGAACACCTCCTTACAGATCTGTAACAGATACACCTAATGATGATTACATTTAGTAGAACAGTAACCTAGTGTATAATAATGTTGATAAATACCCCAAATTAACTCCAAATTGAAATAAACTATTTCTGTATTATTATTCCTAGAGATATAAACTACTATCCTTAGTCACTGCCACTATTTTAAAATATTTTATTGATGTTTTACATTATTGTATGAGATATTGATAATCTTCGATGATAACTTAAACGCCTGTATACGAGAGGGGGCAGAAATAAGCAGCTTCTTAAATCATTTGGGTCCATATTTATCTTCCATGTGATAGCAAAGCTTTACAGAATATTATTTTGAACAAATACAAAATGATCTTCTATCTCAGGAAACTCTTTATCGTCTTCGTGCTGTTGAATGTATCTTCCGCCTTCGTTAGTTAATACCCTCTATATGTAGCTAAGGCTATTGCAAGTAGTGTTGCCCAAAATTGGTATTATACTCTGCTAGACCAAGATCTATACCGCCTAATTATTGCAAGACCAAGACAGATGAAAAAATGTTTTTGTGAATAAAAATTAAGACCAAATAGTCACTAATACGAAAAACATTTAGTTAATATATATGTAAAGAATTGGTAGAATTAATATAGTCTTGTTTTTACTCTTCCAATTTTTCATTTGGGGTTTAGTTAAATATGTTATTTTTAATGAATATAATTAAAATTGGAAAAAAAAATGTTTAAACTCGTTAGTCATGTGAAAAGTCATATGAGGAGACACACCAGACTTTTTTTTATAAATTATTGGTGACATTGTCTAGATTGTCTTTACTCTTGACCTCTCCATAACAAGGTAAGGACATTATCACTATCTTTCTTGGAAATACCTTTGATGCATTGTCAAGCTAATTTTATTAATTTGGTTAGACTTTACTAAGTTTTCGTCAATAAAATATCTAAATGTACCTATTCTGTAATAATTTCCAAGATCTAAAGTTAGATGTTTAATGTAAACAATGACCCAGCAATTGCATCCCAAATGCTTCAATCACATATCATAAATCTAGAAGAATGGTGTCAAAACTGGAGATTTAAAATAAACTCCAATAAATCACACCAAATTACCTTTACCCTTCGTCGTAAACCAACGACTTCCTGTCCTACGGTTTCCTTTAACAATACTCCACTTATCCCTGTTGAGCAAATACGATACCTAGGACTCCACCTGGACAAACGACTAGCTTGGAATCCTCATACTAGACTGAAACGACAAGAAACCGCTCGACGTTTCCGATTACTTCAGCACTTACTAGACAAACGCTCTAAACTTCCCATTAATTACAAAAGACTCATACACTTGACTATAATAAGACCTATTTGGACTTACGCAGTTGAGCTATGGGGCTCCACTAAACCATCGAATTCCTCTCGCATCCAATCCTTACAATCCAAAATCCTTCGTAAAATCCTCAATGCTCCTTACTTTGTCACTAATAAAATTATCCATAAAGATCTTAATGTTCCTTATGTTTCAGATCTGGCCCAATCCAGATACCTATCCTTCCATAATAAACTTCAGAATCATCCCAACCCTCTCGTTTCTAACCTTGCTTCCTCTTCAATTCCTGATAACCCTCCGAGGCGTTTGAAAAGAAGATGGCCCAGTGATCTCCTAATGTAGTCATATCATTAGAGTGCTACCATTGGGTAGTTACTCAGCAAGTGTATTCATGTCATTATATCAGTTATGTCCAAATTTACTTGATGTATTTATGTAATACAGTTGTAAATGTCATAAAGAAATAAAAAAAAAAAAAGATGTTTAATAAAAAGCAATAAGTTAATAGGTGAATGCAAAACTCTTACTAGACTCATGCACATGACCAAGACCAAGATCAAAACTGAGTGTGAAAGACCAGACTCGTCTTAGTCTTGCATTTGGACAACGCTAATTGCAAGTATATAGTTATTTGGGTATTTTTCTTCGGGATTAAAGTTTCGAGGGTATCCTAATAGACTAGTCCTTGATAGAGCCATACAGAAGCTGATGTCTTATATTTTGCTATTTATATATTAACTTTACCTCTAAATGTACTTCACTATTCGATTTTGTACGAGAAATTACATATTGTAAATGCCTCATTAAATTTATTGTAAGAGAATATCTGGATGAAAACACCATCTTCAGAGAATCGAACATTTCGTACCACTGTTTGTCAGACAGTAAAGAATCAGAAGATGGAAGCTATGAGTTGTGAAATAAGCCTATGAATTATAATAGATATGTTTCTAATATTTTTATAGGCAAAATATGCATTAAATGATGGCAACATACTTGTTCTTAAAGATAAGTAAAATAAAAATTAAATATTATTTATTATAAACAAACCGTCTCGTAAGTGTGAAAGTTCATGTGGAATAGCGAAGTCGAGGTGATATTCACAGGTCTTTCAGTGAAGGTCTGTATGACTAATATCGAAGATTGGTTCTTCTCGTTCATAGAGAACCACTCACTATCGTAGGATGCGAGGTGGAGTCTCTCGAACTAGAAGAAAGTTTGGAAACTTTAAACACTGGCTTTATTAATTACGACACTTATTACGAAGTATTTTCTTACGTGGTTGTTGATCATCTGGCCACCCCAGCAGAAGAGGAACACCTCCAAGAAGAGGGAGATGAACTGAGGCAATAGTTCGTTCATGGCTTCTACGAAGTCGTCATACTGTGAAAATATTAAGAAATATATAATTTTTACTAATTATTTTTAGTATTGTTATAATTATATTATATTGTTTTATTATTGTTATTTTTATTTTTTCAATTCTCTGCTTAAAAGACAAGAACTCAACCGACGATACGGCCAACTATACCGACTACTAAGCAGAAAATCTAAACTTTCCATTGAAAACAAGCTACTGATCTACAAGACAATACTGAAACCTATTTGGACTTACGGACTAGAACTGTGGGGATCAGCAAAATTTTCTAACATCAAGCGCATCCAATCTTTCCAGTCTAAAGTCCTTCGAACAATAGTCGATGCTCCTTTCTATGTATCCAACAAAACCCTACATCATGACCTTAACATCCCATTTGTCCTAGACCTTATCCCAGAAAAATTCTCCAAATTTCACCAGAACCTTACTTACCACCCAAATCCTCTTTCACAATCCCTATCAAGCATCTCCCATCCCTATAATCCTCCAAGAAGGTTGAAACGGCAGTGGCCTCGCGACCTTTTGTAGATTGTATAAATTGGAGTTCTGGCAATGGCCAGATTCTTCACTCAAGACATGTGTGTATGTGGCTAAAGTGCTCTCGACCAATCTCCGCTGGCTTTAGTACCAGCGGGTTGGGAGAGTAGCGCAGGGTTCTCCTGGAGTTCCCTCGCCTGATTGTATATAGGTATGCATGTGTTTTTTTTTTTTTTTTTCCTTAGTTTTAATTTTCTTATTTTTTAGGTTATTTTATTTTATTGTCTATTGTATATACTTTTGATTATTATTTTGTTCTATTTATTTTATTTTTTTGTACATATGGTGTGAATGTCATCCTACCTCACTATAACCAATGTCCAACAGACAGGTTGTTATAATACTCAATAAAGAAATTTAAAAAAAATTCTCTGCTTATTTCGGATAAATTCACTGACCCGGACTGAGGTCAAAGGTACAGTTTATTGAATATTCAATTTGAAAAATAAAAAAAAATTGAACAATGATGGCTGTTCCCAGCATCACCGCTTTCTGGATTTCCTGAAGTTCCCAGCTTAATCCAATTACCTTCATTGATTTTAGAGTATCTTCAGGAATCAGGCCATTGCTGGATACGATAATGGGTAGTACTTTTACCAGCTGGTATAACTGTCTTAATTCCTAGCATAGCTCTTGATACTTACGAACTTTTTTACTTAATGTTTAGCTACATTATCATCAACAGGAACTCCAATGATAGCTTTCTTTGTTTCTTTGTCAACGAGCAGTATATCTGGTCTATCGTGAGGAATACTATAGTCTGTTGTCATAGTTTGATCCCAGTATAGCTTGACATTCCCTTTTTCTAATATAGCCTGCGGCTGATATCTATAAAAAGGTTGATGGCCTGTTATTAATTTATATTTTTGTGCCAGAGCCTGATATACGATTTTTGACGCATAATTTTGTCACGCAAGGTATTCTTTACCCAATAATGCCTGACAACCAGAGGTAACATGTTGAATCGATTTATTGTGGCTTCACATAGACGGCATCTGTCATCGACTGCTGCATGTAGAATATACTTCTTGTAGGAGGATGTTGCCATTACCTGTTCTTGTATTGCCAGAAGGAATCCCTTTGTCTCTGGGCTCATTTTCCTGTTGTCAACGAACGGACTGAGGCTTCTAAATTTATGCCAGGTGTTTTTAGAGAATTTTAAAATCTTCCATGAAGTGATTTACACTTCCATGATTCTATGAGGCTCTCTTCGGTTCATTCCGAAACATATCCAGTGCTGTATAGTTATAGTCAAGGGCAGCAACAGTCGACAGCACTGTCGAAGTTCTATTCATGAAGTAGGTTCTAAGCCTGGCTTCTTGTTCACGGCAGGGCTTCACTATACTAATAAGTCCTCTAAATCCATGTTTCTAGGCAAATATAGTCTTGGTACTGAAGAATTTGGGTGACGTTGCCGTGATTTTATCATTTTCGTTCTTAATAAGCGGTCCATCTTATTTATTATTATTATGTTATTATTAATATTATATATAATTATTGTCTTGCCTGTGATATAGTGAACAGCGTAAGGCTTGCGTCAGAGAAGGAATAAATGAGTTGTATCAAGAATATCCTGTCATACAGTTCTTGCACCTGCATGGTCATCCTGGAAGAAGTGATTCAATAAAGTGAAATAGTATTACTTCAAGGAATCAAATCTAATTAATAATAAATAATGAATAAAAATAAATTAAATTAAATAAAGTGAAATCTATTGTAGTAAACTATTCTTTTTAAAAAAGAAATAAACGTTTAAAGGATAATTTTGCTGACACTGGCATTAAAAATCAAATAAAATAATAATTTTGAAAACAATATGAAAACTTCGTAAAAGAAAACTAGTTTTAAATATTTTTGTTTTCAAAATAAAATTGTAGCGTGTGGATTGTTATAAAAAAGAAAAAATGAACGCATCATACAACTTTCATTTACCATCCTATTTTGGGTAGACATTGATTTGTGAATAGTATAATTGATATATAATTCAGCTGGTAAATGTTTAATAATTTAAACCTATTACCAGATGCAAAGTTATTACCATGATTTTTTAAGGGACTGTTCAGTTTTTTTTAATTTATTCTTTTATTTTAAATTATAATAATATCAGATATTTTCAGACTAGTTCTTAGTACGATAAAATGCATAGTTACTTCAGTAACAGATTGTGCTCTTCAACACATTTCTTTATGACTTCCCCATCATCAGCATCCTCCGGTACCGGGAGACCCTCCACAGGCCTGATTCCTTTGCCGATAGAGGACACTGTTTCAGCCAACAGCAAGAGCCTATGACAGATCTGGTTGGTGAGTGTGAGGAAGAGAGTGTCCCCGATGACATTGGCAGACAGCGCGACTATCGCACTGTCGAGGTTGAAGGCATAGTCCCGGATGATCTCCCCCTTGGTTCCACTGGTCTTGGAGGCCGTCCAGTAGGGGCTGGACCGGTGGATTTCTGGGTCTATGGCGATGTGCATGTTGTGCGTGATCACAATGGCGGCTACGGATACTTCGTAGATGAGCGTCACCTTTGCCACGAGTCGACCTGCAAAGTAGAAGATCGCTGGAGTGAAAAATAGTTACTTTTTATAAGTTCAGTATTTGATCCACGATTAATCTGAGGGTAACAGAAGAAAAATATAAATTTTTGATTAAGTCTTAATCACTATTTTTCTTGGCAGTGCCTTTAATGTACCGTCAAGATAAAAGATAATTTTATTAATTTGGTTGGACTTTACTATATTTATGTCAATCAAAGATATAAATATAACTATTCTGTAGCGTTTTTCTAAGATCTAAAGTAATATGTTCTATTAATAGCAATAAGCTAATAGGTAACTGCAAGATTCATATTGGTCTTGCATTTGGGCAACACTAGCTGGAAGACACTTTGTGATAAAAAAATAAATAAATAAAAATATTATCTTTTTTAACGAGGTTATTCAAACAAACTTTTCAGTAGAAGTAACGATATCACAATTTTGCAGCGATTTAATTTCAAATTGAAGAGTAGCAATGCCATCGTGTGGTGGATGTTATCTCCTCTGCATTGGATTGCGGAATGTACTGCACGGGAGTTTTCCTCGATGTAGAACAGGCTTTTGATCGATTCTGGCATCCGGGACTGCTTTACAAACTCCGTAAATTCCTACACCCTACATACTTCCTCATTATCCGTTCCTATCTAACTGATAGATCCTTCAAAATAAATCATAATAATGCCTATTCATTTCTTTTATCCCAGTCCGCTGGTGTTCCTCAAGGTAGTATCCTATGTCCTATCCTTTACACAGTTTATACAGCTGACATACCAACCCATCCTAACACTGTCATTACCACGTATGTCGATGATAAATGTGTCTTATCAGTTAATAACGACCCAACAATTGCATCCCAAACCCTTCAATCACTCATCACAAACCTTGAAGAATGGTGTCAAAACTGGAGGATAAAAATAAATTCCAATAAATCCCATCAAATCACTTACAACAACAAATCAATTACTACCCTTCGTAGTAAACCTATGTCCTCTTGTCCTACAGTATCCTTTAATAATACCCCACTTATCCCTGTTGAACAAATTCGATACCTTGGACTCAACTTCGACAAACGCCTAACTTGGAATCCTCATACCAGACTGAAACGACAAGAAACAGCTCGACGTTTTCGACTACTCCAGCACTTACTAGACAAACGCTCTAAGCTCCCAGTTAATTACAAAAGACTCATATACATGAGTACAATAAGACATATTTGGACTTACGGAGTTGCGCTCTGAGCCTCCACTAAGCCATCGAATTCCTCTCGTATCCAATCCTTGCAATCCAAAATCCTTCGTAAAATCCTCAACGCTCCTTACTTTGTCACAGACAAAATCATCCATAACGACCTTAATGTTCCGTATGTTTCTGACCTGGCCCAATCCAGATACCGATACCCTCTCGTTTCTAACCATGCTTCCTCATCGGTCCCTGACAACCTCCAAGGCGTCTGAAAAGAAGATGGCCTCGAGATCTTCTTTTGTAAATACATTTTTAGAGTGCTACCAGTGCGTAGTTTCTCAACAAGTGACTTCATGTTATTATATTCTTTTGTTCACATTTACTGAATGTATTTTTACTTGTAATAAAGTTGTAAATATCATCAATAAAAAAAAAATTTAAAAAAATTGAAGAGTTAAGTCACACCGTTGGATGTTTACCAGAAATACTTACAATTTTAAATGTTTTAGTCAAATTTTTTTTCAACGTATTCCTAAGATCTAAACTGACATCTTTAATAAATATCAATAAGCTAATAGGTAACTGTATGATTCTTGCGCAAGACAAATCCATGTCTTATTCTTGTATTTAGGCAAAACTGATGTTTGTGCAGCTACACCAAAAATCTCAATAATATTCAGTAAAATAAAGAAATTAATTATAGTAGAGAAAGTTCATCGATATGCGTTCAGTCTGTTTCCCTTAGATGCATCGGATGGATTCATTTTATTTTTTAAGTGCCTGTACAAATATCAATATCAATAATATAATATTTATATTTTATATTTATCACTGATGTTCCAAATAGAATTTTTTTAAGAATAATTTTTTAAGACTAGATTTGATTTCAGGTTCAAAGTTAAATTTGTTTCATTCTGCATTATTCCATTAAAATCTTGAGGAATATATATTTTTAGCATGTTAAAGATATTATAATATTCTTTAAAAGTAGGTACCACGTTCAGTATTCACCGGGAATCCTCCCAGCTCGTCGAAGAGTTCCTTAAGCACATGCCCCTTCATCCTGAAGGTGATCAGCTTGGCCAGAGACCCCAGGACGGACACAGCCGCAGATAACCCGACTATCCTGTCCATGAAAGCGTTCGGAAGGTAGAGGAAGGCTCCTTGGAAGAAGAGGTACCCCCAGGTAGCGATGCAGCATAACTGCACGATAAGGTAGATATCCAGGAGTACGCCTAACCATTCCCACCTCACTCCTCCTGGAGGACGTACTCCGAGAATCGTCATGCAGATCGTGTGCTTTCTGAACGCGTTGAACTTCATCTTCGCAATGGCGTCTTGCTTCTATCCTCGATATTATAAACTGTTTGATCTCGCAGTACAAATTAAAGTTAAAGAGGGTCGTTTTGTTGTGTAAACAACGCCGCCTCTCAGTTTTGGAGCAAATGATGGTCATTACAAAGTATTTTCTTTCATTTTTAGGTAGTTGAAACAACATTGTATCAATATTAAATATCTTCCAATTCATTGAGAAGATTGTTTCAAATGTCAACAATTATTAAGGATTCAAGTATAATTTTCTCCAAGAAAATAGTAATTCTAAATCGTTAACAAAAAAGTGAATATAATTAAATCATTTTTAATCGCTGAAAGTAGTGTTGCCCAAATCGGTCTTGCTCTTGAATTTCGCAATACCAACACTCATAATAAAAAGGAAAAAACATTTTTTGGGAATAAAAATTAAGGCAAACTAGTTATTAACACTAGATGATTTTAGTTAATGTATGTCAAGAATTGGTAGAACCATATTATACTTTTGTATTTAAATCTTCCAATTTTTCATAGGTTTCTTTAATGCTAAATATGAACATATTTAAAGTAAGGTCAGTACAACTCACCATTTTCGTGTTCTAAAAAATATCTATATTAAAAGGTCTAAAAATGTTCTTATGAGAATGAAATCTCTGGAAGAAGCCGTTTTCGGAACTTCAGTTACCCCTCAACATATACGGGCTTGAAATCCAAGAGTTATATTTAGCAGCAAATACTAAAATGCGAAAAAGTTCCGCATTTGCAAATTGCATATTTGATAGTTCGTAATTAAAAAAACAATTCCAGTGCATACTGAATATGTATCTCGTTACTGTTAGTGCAAATGACGTATGCAAAAATTGACTGTTTAACAGGAGAGTATAAAAACTAATTATTTCTTTATGATTTAATAGTATAATTTTATATTTTATTGCCTTCTCCTGTTTTGCTTAGTAGTAGAATACTTATAGCAATTGCAGACCACGTAATTTCAAAAATAGAATAGAATAAAAATTGAAAACTTTTACATACGAAATTTGCATTACCAGTAGTGATATATACTTAATAGGTATGTTTTCACTCGTAAAATCGATAAAACAAAAAATCCATAGGAAAAATTCAACTTCTTGTTTGTTCGGAGTTAGTTAGACCAATACTTTTCTTCAGCCAGAACAAAACTAATTAAGCTTCAATATAAAAATATGGGTGAACTTCATACAACTTCGATATTTAAGGAGGAAATCGAGACCAAGACGAACTGGTTGAATTTCAATTGAAATAAACACAATCACAAATGATACGTTTTTTTTTTGTTTACAAATTCAGAGTAAAAAATACTTTAAATTGACTGAAAATTACTCGAAATCTAAGTAACGGCAGTAATTGCCATGCCAGTTACGTTTGGAATCGACCAAACAATACAGTATCAATTAATGTTTTGAATAAAACCTAAAATTTTATAATCCAATAACAATATTGTAATAACCTGATTCCCATTCCATGTGAGCAGTGCCTTCAACATGAATAATTGGATGAATTAATGATTGGAGGTCCTACTCGACTATTTAGACCAATGCAGTGCGGGTTCGATTCCCACATGGAGATGGTAACTTCTCTATCCTGGGATTCACAGGGAGGTGAGCACTGTGTCACACCATAGTTCCTGGTCCTCCAAGTTGAAGGTTGACTATAGGGCTGCTGATAATTTAATTTTAACATTCATATTTTAGCTCCAATATTGTAGTACTGAACCCCTATTACCCAACTGTCCTCGTTAATTTATCCTAAGAGCTTAATTAATACTTAATGTATTACATGTATTTTGTTATTATTCATTGTAATAAGTCTTTTGACCAGATTTATAGTTAATATATATGAACAATAATGTTATTCTAAAGGGACCTAGTCCCAGAATAAAGATGATTTTTCTATTTCTATTTCATATTTTACTTTAAATAACTTTACTGTGTTTTTTCTTAATTTGTATTTATTGTATATATTTTTTTATTATTATTTTCATTCTGTTTGTTTTGTTTTCCTTACTTATTATATTACTCAATAATCAAACAAAAAAATTGTTTCATTTTTATTTATTACATATAAATTTTTTTTTCAATATTATTATTTTTGTTTTAATTTATTTATATTGTACGTGCTCTTTTTTCATTATATTATTCATTATTGTGCCAGAATGTTATACTGCTCAAAAAAACAGTTTCTAGTACTAAAAAAAAATCATTGACAAAGAATTTGAATTTTTTTAAATTTTATTTTCCTTAAATACAATGAGATTTTAGTTACTGATATCCCGTCTTGACATTTACTACACCCAAATGGTGTCTAAATATAGACGAGTTCCATGATGTTTATTTTCTCTGATTTTGCTGATAAGGTGATGTTTTCACAGCTTTGTTATATAAGATTCTTTTGTTTTATTACAATATAGGTACATACGTTGTATTGTTTCGGAGCGATGTACTATATTTATTTATTTAGTATTTTTATTGTTGATGTGAGGTTTGTTGAGTCGATATTAATGTGATCTTTCTTTTTTTCTGTCCTGATGATGCGTTAATTTATATAAATTAGACTGTCAATTATTCCCTACCATTTGGAAGAAAAAAAATTCAAGGTATATTTTTATGCTCTCAAATTTGTAAAGCGTTCTATGGTATTCATGGTATGATAATAACATGTGCCGAATTAGTTAATATTTGATTTTATCAAGGTACTTCGCAACCACAATTTTACAATAAACGTTTGGAATGTAGACAAACTGTCTAACTTTTAGATGTTATAAAAAAAAAAAAAAAAACTGAATTTCAAGTTATTTTAAATTTATTTGAACATAATTTCAATCATTATTTTTTATTAATGACATCATGATGGCGAATGTTTTGGGGCCCTTTTTTCAGTGTGTATGTAAAAAATAATCAAACCATATTTTTTATTATTTAAATATAGTCATTTCTACATTAAAATACGTATCACTACTGTTAGTGCAAAAGTTCGTAGAGACTAGTGTTGCCCAAAATCGGTCTAGGTCTTGCAAACTGCAAGGCCGTCTAACTGTTGCAAGACCAAGAACAGGACTGGTAAAAAAATCGATTTTTTAAATAAAAATTAAGGTGAAATAGTTACTAATACTCTACAATGTTAGTTACTATACGTTAATAATTGGTATAACCAATATACTTTTGCATTTAACTCCTCTAATTTATCATTCGGGCTTAGGTAAGTTTCTCTTATCTAAAAAATTACAGTAATATCTCTATAGTAATAAGCTAATTAGTAACTGTGAGACTCTTGCGCCAAGACCAAGACCAAGACTGGGTTTGCAAGACCAAGACTCGTTCTGGTCTCGCATTTGGGCAACTCTACAAGAGACCATAAAAAATTATTATTAATTATAGCCTCATCACTTGCATATTGTCTTTATAAATGGGCTAGTCTGGTAATTATTTGGTCTTTATATAGACTCATAGTGGCTTTCTACTAAGTTTGAAAATACATTAATTTTTAAAATACTCGTATATTTTTCTCAAAATCATATCGAAAACCATGATATTTTAGAAAACTGAAGTATTAAATGTCTTATCTTTATGCAAAAAAATTGAGAGTAATTATTTTGACCTTTAATTTTATCAATTAAATCAGCCAAGGAACTGACGATGAATAAAAATGGTCCAAAGACAACTACACGCGTAAAACCTTTCACACTAATGTAGGAACTTGTACGTATCAACAGGTGCTTTTGCCGGCGAGCATGCGCTCTTCGTATTCCTAGTAGCTAAATCGGGAAGCTAACCGTGTCTTTTTTTTTTTTCAGGAGACATATTTAAATTTTGGTTTATTATTTTCAATAACCAACTATTGTGATCGACCAAAAAATTCAAAAACTTAACCCCCTCTCAAAATTTGAGGTTTCACGTTTCAGGATGCGTAGAATTCAAAACGCGAATAAAAATATTTTTGGCCGTCCGCCGTCCGCGCATTTTCTCCGAAACTGCACCGATTTTTTTTAAAAATTTGGATATATAATCAGAAGTCACCCGAGGATGATCCTCCTTCATCGACATTACTATCAGCCTTTTACTTTCAAAATGGTGGCCGAAAAACCTGCGTTGCTATAGACTGTAGATCCTAAACGAATGTATCGATCACAATGAAACTTCCCTAAAGTCATTTTCTTGACGCCCCTTAAATGTATCTATATAATATACTTCAACGAAAAGAAGCTGGAAAATAAGTTACGAGGGATGGTAAAATTTAATTCCGAATAACTCAAAAAGTATACACTTTTTTCTCGATATGGTTTTTCAAAAGTTTACAGAATTTCCTAAAAAAAACAAAAAACAAACGTCAAAATCGGACAATTAGGAGCAAATATATGGTCTCCAGTTTATATTTGGAATGTGTTACTGAATTAATGCTATTTTTCTTTTCGCATATTACTAATGATTAAAAAAAAAAGTTTAGTCCAATAATTGGAATCACCTTTTATTTATTTTTATTTGTACCTAGGAAGGTAATATTACTTTAGATGTATAGTTGTTTGGAAATAATAAACCATTGTGAAATAATTTGCAGCGTTTTATATGGGGATCGAAAAAAAATCTTGTGACGGAAACATATGATTATCGAAATTGAGAAATCAGTGGCTTGTGACATGTTTAGTTAAACAGAGAAATGGTTTAATTAAATGATTATACAGTATTTTTTTTTAAATTCTAGTCATCATATAAATCTCAAATTAATTATTAGCATAGATAACACAATGTGCACACGAGAAAACGGGAAATTCCATTGATCATTCTCTGTTAAAAGCTCAATAAAAAAATAAAAGAAATTTCAGGCAGAAACGTCACATTCTCCATACTTATTAACTATATCTGTTTTGATAAACTATGTTTCGGGACCTCTTTGTTGGGATGGGATATCGGTAGCCAATATCGATATCAGCCTATAACAATCGATGCTATCAAAATATTGGACTTGAAATATCGATAGTCGATATTTTCATAAATATTATAAACATTTTTGAAATATAAACATCATTATAAATATTGATTTTCTAGTACACTATCTAACTGCCCGGCGCTACAGGCCAGCATGACCCTTGGCCTCCTTAGTTGTTTTCCTCCACCTGCTCTCTGTCCTGTGCTATTCTCTTCCAATTGCCAACTCCTGGCTTCTTCGCATGTCTCTCTACTTCATCCTTCCAGCTGCTTCTCGGTCTTCCTCTTTTCCTTTCCCCACTGAAGTGTGCTTCCAATATTTTCCTCTGCACCCGTTCTCCATTCTGACTACATGTCCTGCCCATCTCAGCCTACTTGCCTTGATATAGTTAGTAATGCTTTGATTCTCTAATATAGCCTCGATGTCATTGTTACTTTTGATTTTCCACTCACCATTAACAATTGGAGCACCGTAAATCCTTCTTATTATTTTCCTTTCTAATACTTTTAGTTTACGGCAATCCTCTTGCGATAAACACCAAGTTTCCGCTCCGTAGGTGACTACTGGTCTAATAAGCGTTTTGTATACCTTATTTTTGTTGCTTTTGACAACAATGGAGACTTGAGAAGTTTTAGGTTTCCATAGTAAGCTCTGTTACCAGCCATTATTCTGTTGTCTATTTCTCTGCTGATTAGATTTTCATTATTTAGGGCAGAACCAAGATACACGAATTTGGGTACATTTTCAAACTTATTCTTTATTGTGATTTCATTGCAAGATTTTCTAGCACATAGGCGCATTAATTTCCTGTTTAATTAATGAAAATATCAATTCTTCTACGCTCTTTAGTAAAATTAATTTTCCCAGAAATTCCCATTCAACCAATTATGTCTTTCATTCACCTATCGGATTCAGCGAAATGCTAATTAATTTGCATCCTACATAGATTTATTTCACAGCTCGTGGCTTTACTTTAAGAAGGTTCTAACTAACAAATAGGGTTTACTGAATGAGAAGGGTTCCATGTGCTCTATTCAACTCTACTCTACTAGGAATGGCCAAAGATAGTCAATAATATCGAAATATTTAATATAATTTTCCTCTAGTAATATTTTATATGAAACAGACAAGATAAAAAGATTTTTTTTATCGAACGATCAGATTCATAAATAATTTCATGCTCTTTCCAAAAACGTTGACTAAATTTTTAAATTAAAATATCGAAGGAATGATATCGGTAGTCGATAACATCGAAAAACATACAATCGATGGTAAGTATCGTATATCGGGAGTAAAATGTCGACTATCGATTGTCATCGATCGACACTTTGTCGATTTTCAATAACATTCTATTCCATCAGAAATTATCCTATTTAAAATAATCGTATTCACAATATTACAATATAGATTTCAAGATATGTTTAATGACATTAAAAAAGAGAAATATGTATGATATCTGAGATCAACCTTAATAAAACTATTATTTAAACATAACAATTTCTTATGGGATAAAAATATAATCAAAATGTGACAATTTGTGAAGAATTAGTTTACTTTCAAATAGATTAACGAGGTGAGAATAGTCTATGGGTCACCGATTAAATAATAACCGAATAAATTCACAAATCACATAGGACGAGAAGTAGGTATTGTATATAGTTATATCATTAAAATTCGTATTTAAATATTTTAAAGGTCTCTAAAATTGAATCTAACTTGATTTTTCATTACAAAATTTTACTTGACTTACTTAACTGGAAGCGCTTTTTAGTTTTTGTATGTTTTGATGCATTATAACTCATTTTATATTTTTCTTATCCTGCACAGAAACAAAACTACTAATATATAATACTGTAAAACTCCGAGCAAAGCAAAGACAAATATTAATAAGATAATTTTATTTGAAATTATATTTATTTTTTTCTCGGCTCCTTGGAAAGAACGCTGGGATATGTATCCAATATTTTTGGATATAGTATAGTAACCAAAAAAAATTATGATTGAAATCGAAGACCCACAGACTCTATCCTCTCCATACAAGGGGATTCGTCAAAGTTGTATCATAACCGACAAAATGTCTTGAAAGAACGCTATTATTTATTTAATTACTTTAAGTATTCATTTGCACCCATCGACAAACTTTTGATAACCAGCAGTAAAATATTTATATTATAAACCTTTGAAGGAAATTTACTCAACTTCTTGGACAGAATATCAAGGTAATTATTCGGTTTGGTTAAGGTAAAAATAAATTAGCACGGTTTCTTTTTTAAATATTTTATTTCTATAATTTTCTACAAAGCAATCTTGTTAATTTATTGACTGAAAAGTTGTGACATTATTGTATAATATGTGAAGGCTTCTCTGCAGATCTGAAACAAAATTATTTACATTATATATCCAAGAAATTACTTAGAATTCACATATGAATTTTTTCGTTATTTCTTAAATTACGGTCACTGATTTTGTTACCGTTTCGTAAAGATGAAAGTTGAGATGAAACACAGATACCGCAGTGACTTGGACTGGTTCTGTCGTGAAAGTCTGCATAATCAACACGGAGCTTCGATCTTCCATTCTGGAACTGTTGTACCATCCGCTGTTGTATATTGCAAGCCGTAGTTCTTCGAACTGCAAACATATATATATATAAATAATGGACCGATTTTTAGCATAAAAGTAGAAACTACAAGTTTTTTTGTTGTTTTTTTAAGTAAGTCGTGCTAATTGTTATTATAGGAAGTTAGTCCACTTTTCTACGTATCATGGGTGATAAATATTCAAGACGGTGTTATTATAAAGTTATTATCGGTGCCGACGTTTCAACCCAAACATGTGGGTCATCATCAGGGCGTTTTTCGAGCCAAGTAGACTTGAACACCTTAAGTGCTCAAAACACACCCTGATGATGACCCGAACATGTGGGTTGAAACGTCGGCACTAATAAAAATTTTATAATGACTGCGTCCTGAATATTTATCACCCATGCTAATTGTTGAATAGTAAGCGATTAGTACATAAATATTTTAATTAAAGTAATTAAGGAAAACACGGGTACTTTTAAGGGACTGGATAGAAAGTCATATAATTTCTTTCCACATCTTTAGGTGAATCTCAAGTTTTGGTCTAATAAACCTCTACTTATATGATATGGACTTAAAGCTTATTAAACGGGGAAGTGGTGTATTATATTCTAAAAATGGGGTATCTGTAATATAGTTGGAAAATGATAAATAAAATGCAAATAATTTATAATATTTTTAAAAACAAAATTTAGCTTAGTTCAGTCGCTGAAAGGTCTTCATTAAATGGTTTAATAATGACAAACTCTATTTTCATTTGAAGTAAATTTTGTCTAGTTTACAGCGATGCAATTACTTAATTACTTAAATTTAATATCTATGTAGTTATCGCTTCCTGTTTAAAAAAAAAAAAAAAGAAAAAAAAAAAAAAAACGTGGCTCACTTAGAATAACAAAAAACTTGAATTTCCTACTTTTCTGTTGAAAATTGGTCCATTATTTATATGAACTTTTTTGTAAGATTCTAGGTCTACTATGATTCCTATAAAAAGTTTCCTCCACTTAAGGGACACCCTCTATATATAAAGAAAAAGAGATTAAAAATATACTTATTTATTTTGATTATTAATTTTTGGCTCATTTTTTACTGAATGTTTTAATTAAATTCCGGTTTTTGTCTTCTCTACTCCACTGTTTGTTACGAGGGCACATTCGGTGGTTTACCAATTTCGACCAAATTTTACTTAGACTTATTTTTGACGGTGATTGTACCTCGAAATATATTAGATACATGTCCCTGTGTAGTATGATGGGCTTTAGGATAAACTTGGTTTCATCATAATAAAAATCTGTAAACTAGATTCCGAGCTAACAAACAAACAAAGTTTATATTCGTTTGTCACACTTCAAAAAACATTTAAATATTAATTTATATAGAAATCGAAAAGATAAATTTTTTTCGCACAAAATAATTCCATAAAGTAAACAATAACATATTGTTCAGCGAGGACAAAAAAAAATTGTTTCTAACTAATCGGCCAATTAACTTTTGTGGAAAAGAACAATTTGTCTTTCACTCATAAAATTAATGATAGAAAATTTTCAAATCAATTAAAATTTGATCATTCGTGAGTTTGTACTTAACTAAACTTATAATTTTCTCCGTTTGAATTTTGTTGCTAACATCATACTTCCCGTACCTTGTTATAAGGTTTGTCATAACTTCATGATTAGAGGAAGTTCTGTTTAATTGTAATATATTTAATTAATAAATCGTGTTAACAATCTTTCTATAATTATTATAGATATAGATATAGATATCATATTATATTTATTCCGTCGAGAGGTCAGACACCTCTGGTAGCTCAGTTGGTAGAGCGGTGGACTGTAGTTGGTGAAAGTAACAGAAATCCATAGGTCGCTGGTTCAAATCCGGCCCGGAGGAATTATTTTTTTTTAAATTAAAATTATTTAAAATATACAGGAGTCGTATATTTTAGTTAAATAAAAGCTACACTATATTATTTTTAAATTATAAAAATTTTAATAATCACAATTGTTGACACGTGGAAATAAATAGCAATGTTATATATTATGTAACTAAAGAATTAATTTTTTATCGATTAAAATTAATATTATTCAAATTAATAAATTTAAAAAAAAATACAAATTATAATTTATATTTTTACTAATAATACTCCGATTTTGTTTTTAATTTTTTAAAGAATTTAGAAAACTTTCATATTATTATGACTATAGCCGAGTATAGATTGACAAATAAAGTTTTCTTTTCTTTATACATTTTTTTCTGTTTTTCTGAGGAAATGTGCTTATTTTTCTACGTCTGAAGAAGAAGATAATCTTCAAAATGACGACCAAATAATTGAATTTGTTACTGAATTGACGAAGATATCGTAACAACATTACAAAAAGTCATTAAATGATATTTCATAAATCAATTCTTCTTGTAGTTATATTTAATATATTAAAAGGTCTTACCGTGTTTTTTATCGATAAATATTCGAAATTTACAGATATTTTCATAGAAATTCAGATCTATCAAAAATATACTTATGTTAATGATTTTTTTTTTGCAATAAAAAAACACAGCTTGGAGAAATGTTTTAAAGATAAGTTAAAAATAAATTATTCTTTAATATTGATATTAAATTCTTTATTTAAAACTGTTTTAATTTAATACTAATACTATATTTATACTTTCCATTCTATAATATTTATTTAATATAAGTTGAAATTTAATGAAGTTAAACATTAGTTCTGATTTGTTTTGGCCTTACAGTTAATATTTTTCAGCTGTTTGATTAAATACGTTATCTTTGGTCGATACTAACATAATCTTGAATTATTGAAACGTTGAATTAATACTGTTTAAGGAACTGGTGGTTTTATTTTGAAATCTTTCATTAATAACCATATCATAGCTTTTGATTATATTTTTTGCTTTTGCTTATTTTTTAAAATATTTATTTAATTAATTTTAGTTATACACGTTAACTAAAGAATAACAATTTATTAAAGAGCATATGAATAGAACATGGAAGAATATAAATATTTTTTTTTATTTACTTGGTTTATTTTGTTTGAGTTGTGCCTCATATTATATTTAACTGATCATTAGATTGAAATTTATAAAAATGGTGAAACAATTGTTTTACTTTGAAATATTTTTTGGGATCTTCAAATACAAATCTACCCCTGGCCTCAAATGGTCTAGCTTAGTCAATGATTTTATATGATTACTTATATATTTATTATAATTATATATATGAGTACTTAATATTTACATGATTACTAATCATTTGGCCAGCCCAGCAGTAGAGAAAGATTTCCAGAAATAGAGACACTGTCTGAGGTAATAGCTCTGACATTGCTTCGTATACATTCGCCTCCTAAAAATAAATAAATAATATTACAGATTCATGTGGAATTAATTTTTTTCATAATATATTTTAACATTATTACATATTATGTTTTACCTGAGAAATTACGAAGAGAGTCAGACAAATAGTTGAAAAGGAATAAGCAAGCTGAACAACGATGATGTAGTTATATAACTCCTCCAGTTGATTCTTGTATCTAAATCATATTTTCAATATTTTATAAACAATTTTTATCTTAATGATATTTTTATTATTAATCTATATATTTAATCTTATTGTTTTCTTAAGATAAATGGAATATACACTAAGGAAACTTGTGAAGTTATCAATTTAAATACTCATTTTTAGATCTTCGTAGTCCAAATAACGAAGTCCTGCAAAGTAATCTGTGTGAATCAACTTCAAAAACCAAAAGATTTAAGAGACTGAAATTAAGTATTTAAAAGACAAGAACTGACAAGACGATATAACCAACTGTCTCATTTTCTAGATTACAGATCCTCACTTAACTTACGAAACAAGCTACTAATTTACAACACCATACTGAGAGCAATTTGAACTTACCCAGCAGAACTTTGGGGTTCGGCAAAACGAAAACACATAAACAAAATACAAACAACACAATAAAAAATTCTGCGAAAACTTGGTATATTTCAAATAACACTCTACATAATGACTTGAACATCCCAAAAGTAAAATCCTACATCCACGGCAAATACAGTTCATTTCACTCTTAAATTCTAAATCACTTCGATCCATTAGTCCTTTCTACTTCCTGCTCCCTTTTACCTGATCGACGCAGGTTAAAAAGAAAATGACCGAGAGATTATTTTCGCAATAATTACAAATTAAACACAATAAATACAAAATTAAACTAACATAGAAAACTCACAACCAACCAGTAATATATCAAATTTACTAGGTGCACTGCAGCGCAGGTGCAAATGGCAGAATACGTCAAAAATAAATAGAAAAAATAAATATAGATTTCAATCCCTGGTTACCTTCCTATGAATATACATTCTTTAAATACTTATTATTATTTATTATATATAAATAATAGTAAGTATTTATAGAATGTATATTCATAGAAAGGTAACCAGGGATTGAAATCTATATTTATTTTTTCCACAATACCATGGATTAATTATTAGACTTGATTCTTAATTTATAAAAATCATGCCTGATTTATAAGTACAAATTTCAATCGATCTTTGATGTTTATTTATACGATTAAAAATAATGATCACTCACTGAGTGATACAGTTTTACTTTTTAAACACAAATTAAATTAAATACTTATATATATATATATATATATATATATATATATATATATATATATATATATATATATATTATTAATGTCCCCTATTTTTAATATTATATTTATGAACCCGTTTTAATTTTGCAGGCGGAATCTGCACTATATATATGTATCGGACAGGCTGTGCAATATACTTTTTCGGATTATCAAGATTATTATTACATTTAATATGAAGACAAATTCTAATATGTTTTTGTTCATAACATTAGTAATTATGTTATTTAATTATATAATTGCCATGATAATAGAGAAAGTAGATACTTTAATAGAGTATTGTGCTCCCTGACACACATCTGTATGATCTCCTTGTCAGATTTCAATCCTTCCATGTCCATCACCTCCACCTTCGATTCTCCTTCTTCGCCGATGACGGACACCGTGTTGGAGAGCAGAAGGAGCCTGTGGCAGATCTGGTTGATGATCAAGAGGAACACAGTGTCCCCCATGACGTTGCCTGTGAGGGTGACGAAGACACAGTAGAGGGTGTACCAGTAGTCCAGGGCGACCTCTTCGTAAGGCCCGGTCTGGAACTGACTGTAGTAAGGAGTCGACCGGGTCGGGGTGGAGTTGACGAAGTAGCCGTAGTTGTGGGTCACCAAGATGGCCGCCACGGCGGATTCATAGAGGATGGTAACCTTTTTCACCAACTTTCCTAAAAAAATAATTAAATATAGGTAAGCTTGTGACTAATCAACTATAATATTGAAACCAATATTATAAATATTGCCCTTACATTTTTTTATATTTTGTAATTTGACCTCACACGTTTGGGTCGAAATGTCAGCTTACACAATAAAAATATCTTGACTAAAATTCCTGAAAATTTTGTTTCATCCTTAAAATTAATAATACATCATTAAATTTAGTTATCACCTGGACAAACGACTCTCATACAAGACTGAAACGACAAGAAACTGCTCGACGTTCCCGACTACTCCAACACTTACTAGGCAAACGGTCTAAGCTTTCAATCAATTATAAACGACTCATATATATGACAATAATAAGACCTATTTGGAATTAGGGAATTGAACTTTGGGGCTCCACTAAATCATCGAATTCCTCTCGTATCCAATTCTTACAATCCAAAATCCTTCGTAAAATCCTCAACGCTCCTTACTTTGTCACAAATAAAATCATCCATAAAGACCTTAATGTTCCATATGTTTCCGATTTGGCCCAATCCAGATACATATCCTTCCATAACAAACACCAGAACCATCCGAACCCTCTCGTTTCAAACCTTGCTCCCTGATAACCCTCCAAGGCGTCTGAAAAGAAGATGGCCTCGTGATCTTCTTATGTAAATATATTATTAGAGTGCTACCAATGGGTGGGTAGTTTCTCAACAAGCGTTTTCATGTGATTATATTATTACTGTGTGCACATTTACTCGTTGTATTTTTTTATAATGCAGTTGTAAATATCAATGAATAAAAAAAAAATTAGTTATAAACTATAATAATAGTTTCTCAATTATAAGTCCTTTTTCTATCAAAGGTACTTAAATCTCAAGATAAAGTCGTATAAACCGCTATAATATCACTTTTGATATATCAGTTTGCTTGCGGCATCTTGACATCCGCTCTAACCTTTACCCTGGAGAGGAAAGTTCCTTTCGCAAAAACCGGAATAGTCTGGATCAATTCTTAATTCAAGGAAGAGAATGATTACAGGAACTAGTCGTCAAAATCTGATGATATGAAAATAAGGATGTTAAGATGAGTAATGTAGCACGAACTAATCCATATAGAAGTCTCTATATAACATCAGATTCCATATTTTCATAGAGCACATGGTAGGCAAAAAACAAAATGGATAAATATAATCGTAGAATATGCTGCAAAACTTTGTTACAGTAAAATGGAAAGCAATAGCCCTAGATAGACACAGGTGGAGAAGGTAAGTTCAGGTAACTTTGTAATGAATTACTAAATGCTGTCAGGATTCTCAAGGAGTTATAATTTCTATAAAACACCTTATGCAGCACAAACATTTCTATATTTTCCTATACATATAAAAATATGTAAAATCAGATAACAAAAGACCAGTAAAGTATACACCGTTCATATATAAATATAGATTATTTATATAAATAGCAGCTTAAAAAAAGTGTTAAAATAAGAATAATCATTAGGAAACTATTTTAAAAATTGTCAATCAAGACAAATATTTTAACTTTATTATCAGTATCGTCGTCGTTTTGCTTTTTATAAACGTGGCTGATGTATTGATATTTTTTTTTTAAATTACTCCGCCTATGGATAACTGTTACTTTCACCAACTACAGTCAACCGCTCTACCAACTGAGCTACCAGAGGTTTCTGGCTTTTAATTGAATTAATATGATTACGATATTTGACAAACACAGAATGATCTTAACCGCAGATAAAGCTTTATTCTCTATGCCTTGGGCCCTGGAACCTCAAAAACTTTAGCAAATGAATTAGAAACGATAATAATGATAGAAAATGGTCAGTCCATACCTTATGATGTGAAGGCGAGGAGAGTAAGGTGGCCAGAACACGAATCAATCATTAAGGAAGTCTCTACTGAACGTTGACATGACAATTCATAGTTATTAGGAAGAGAGCACATGACAAGAAAAAAAAAATTGAATAAATATAATCATAAAATATGCCGAAAAACTGAATTCGTCGACAAGAAAAACAGTATTCCAAAATAGGCAGATTTGGAGAAGGCTGGTTTAGGTAAACAAAGATCTACAAGATTGTAAAACCCAAGAAAATATATACATGACCAATTCTGTTGAGACCAATTTTGTGTTTTGTTTGAAGCGGTCACGGTTTTTATTGAATAAGAAGGAATTGCTCAAAAACTGTTCAAACATTTTTGTTGGAAATTTTGTCCATATGTACAATAAAGAAACGAACCATAATAGTATTAAATAATTACCCATTATTTAGCGTAATGATACTTAGAGTTTTTTTCAAGCATGCATATAATGTTTTAATACAAAAATCATCGATTTTAATAAAAAATAATCTGGTGTGTCCACTGACACGACTTTCCTACCTATTTCAAAAAAATTTTATATCTTTACATATGTTCACGAAGAAACAAAAAAGAATTGAACTTGATACATTTTCCTGAAAATTTATCAAACATAAGATTTGAGTACGACTTATTTGATAAACTAAAGCAATGTAAACCGGCTTAAGATAGATCAGTGTAAAAATTTCAATAGTCATTAATATTGCTGATCAAAAACTTTTTGGCATAGCTTAGTATTGTCAAACAATAATTCATGTTAAAGGAATAGGAAACAGTGAAGGTTGTGTTATGCTGGCAACAGATTTTCTTACTCTCACTTAGTCATTTTTATTCTCTCATTCATCCCTTTCTGACACCAGGATATGAAACCTTAATCTTACGTTGGAAATTGAATAGCTGTAACTTCGTTAATAGTTGTCCAAAATTAACGATTTTTATATGGGTTTGTAGGGAATTTTATTAGCTTTCAAAAGTTTTATTATAAATTTTATCCTATAATATATATTTAGGGAGTTATGCTCTAAAACATTTCTCTTTTCTTTATAACTTTTTTTCCTGAATTTTTTGGGGAATTTAGTCTATATACAAAAATTGAAAGTACAATGATTAGAACGTTATAGTAAAGTTTCATCAAAATCATTAGAGCCATTTTTGTGCTACAGTCTATAGAAAAACATGTTTTTCATTTATTGCGCGCAAGCTGTTGCGTATGGAGCACCGAATTTCTGTCACAGCCATCAGTAGTCAAAACCCTACAAAATAAAAAAAGAAACAACAAAATTGGTTCAGTAGTTCCCGAGAAAATCTTGGCACAGACAGACAGAGAGACAGACAGACGAATGGCTAAAAATGTTCAGGAGGCTCTGAAACGTATAGATCCGTCGAAAACCGCATGTCGGAAATTTGACCCGATTGCAATACTTTGCTTACCTAGTATAGGTAGGAAAGTAATAAGTCGAAACATACAATTCATTGTCCATATCGCTACTGTTATTATCAAAAGGTGGTATGTTAAAATTTTACATGTTTATTCTATTTGTACTAAAGCTGACATTAGTCTGCAACTGAAATAAGTAGTCTGCTACTATGGAAAGTAGTAGAGGGAAACAAAATATGAAATTATACTCGTAAATTATTAAGAAATAATCTGTAAAAAATACTCAACCTCTTACATACGACCTTTTGCATTAACAGTAGCGGTATCCTAAGAATCAATAATGACTAAGGCCGTAGGTGGATCATTTTATATTTTTCTTCCAAGTTTGTAAATATTATAGAGATGGGTAAGCTGTTAAAATTATAAGAATGAAACAAGAATTTCACTCAAAAGTTCTTTATTTTGAAATAGAGAATTCTTTATTTTCATTAAGAAGTTTTGACTGAAATTCCTAAAAACGTTGTTTTATCCCTTTGTAAATGTTAAAATAAGAAACACTTTTTAATAATTTAGAAGGTTAAGTTAAAGTTGAAGCTACAGTTTATTTGTTATAGGTTCCGATTTTAGGTCCAGTGTTTAATATTTTTAGTAGTTTATTAATTTTGTTCTAAACCAGTTTGAAATTTTTATTTTGGCTTTGATAGCATCCTCTACTGCCTTCTTACCACGTTCCGTTTTCGCCTCGAAGCCACCCAGCTGCTCGAACAGTTCCTGCAATAGGCCAGTATTCAGTTTGAAGGCGATGAGCTTGGCGATGGTACCAGACACGGATATCCCTGCAGAGAGACCCACCATCCTGATGAGGAAGTGCTCGTGGAGGTAGAGGTAGGCTCCTCTGAAGTAGAGGTAGGACCAGTAACCTTCTGCCACGATCTGGATCCAGAAGTAGACAGTGACCATCGTCTTCAGCACCGGCGAAGAGAGATCCTTAGGAAACGCGACACCAAGAAGGCGCAACGCGATCTTCTCGTTCCTGAAGGCGTCCATTCTGTAATGTGCTGGTGTCGATCTTGCAGCCTTGAATAATAAAAAGAGCAATCAAGTAGTTATACAGCTCAAGTAGATAGTTATGTTAAATAGCCTCTGTTATAAAGAATGTCCATTACAGCTTATTACATGAATAAATGATACTGCAATAGCAGAGAATGGAACGATTATTTAAGTTAGCTGGATTTGTCACTAACGGGCAAAACTGTTATTTAACTTATTAATAAAATAAATTAAAACTATTTTTCTTTCATGAAAACTAAATAACCCGCTTTTTCCAATTTGAATTTCACTATCCCATTAACAGTTTATTACAAATAACGCGAAAATGTATCCATACATTTACTCTTATAACCATAGAAGTAACCGTTAAAACCAATACCACGGAAATAACTGGGACTAGATCATTTAGTAAAAACATGAAACTAGCCATAAAAATAAAATCAACTCAGGGATAAATATAAATGAAATGAAATGACTAGACAGAAAAAAAAATTAAATGAAAAGGAAAGAAAAAAAAAGTGAAAACTGTGAATTAATTCTCAAATTTAAAAATTAATATATTGAAACTATTATTCACTTCTAATCAATATTTTATTCTTACATTAAAAATTTAAGATCGAAGGACCTCTGTTTAGGATGTGAGAAGGTTTATTAACTTTAAATTGAAAATGGTGAATTTCAATGATAGAGAAGAACCATGGTGGATATATTAGAATTCCAGAAGAAGAAAGGAACGTTCAAAGGTTTTTGTTCTGTGGAAAGGGATATAGATAAAGTGAATAGAGTCAGAAACACGGGATCTCGTCTTCTGTGAGGGTTCAAAGAGTTTAAATCGCAAGAGATTATAGAAGCAGAAAGGATGCTGGGTATAGTGATTCGTTATAAGAAATATCTGAGGGAATATTTTCAACGATAAAAGGAGAAAAGCCACTTTAGCACGCAATAAAAGTTGGACAAATGAGACCGCTTCGAGGTACCGAACACAAATCCTAGAGAGTACTGTCAAATTGAACTTTAAATTAATGTTAACCAATCTGAGTGATACACAACAGAACTCTATACATAAAAAAAAATTGATTGCCTAAGTTTCAACCCTATCATGTGGACTATCTTCAGTGCTAAAAAATAGTATCAGTAATATAAAACTAATTTTAGTGTTCATATAATAGAACTATCAAAGCTAGATAATAGATATTTGAATCCAATCAATATATTGTAATGACTAAATGATAATAATCTGTTAAATAATGTAGGGAATAAGATGGGTGAATCTATAAGTGGTGAAAAATTGTTGAAGAATAAATGTAATAGATGTAATTGCTAAACATGAAACACGTTTACGGCTCAGGTGATCTTGAGGGACTCATATCCAGGTAAAATAATAAGGGAAGCTATGGTAGGATTTAAACATATTTTTCTAGATGGTTAAATACCAAGAAACAAAGTTAGGACCGAAAATCAATATCGCTTATAAGATAAAAATATTAATTATAGATTAAAGGCAATAAAAAATAAGATTAGATTAAAGTCTATTATTTTATCGAAGTTTTTTGGGTTAAAATAAGAATTCTTCTGTGAAGACAGCTGAAAATTATTGAATTTATTTGTAGGCATCAATTTTTTAAATTTTGATTTAAATACATATATATTATTACTAATATAGTTGCACATATCATCTCTGTTGTGGATTGCTGTAAAAATCTAATATGTACAGTTTAAATTGAATTTGTTCTTGAAATAACGCTCATATATTCATAATTTTTAAATAAATAAGTAATTTTTATTTTTTCGGGCTGAGCCCTCCCTTCTCCCCAAAATATATTTTTTTTTTTCATTGGTCCATATTTGTTTATATGAGCAATCTATGCCAACCGAATACTTAGACAGTCACTATTTGTTTTCATTTTAAATTATAACGCATATATTTCAGCTACTAAATATAAAGAGATGTCAACAAATAAGTTTATTCCTTAAAGTACTATTCTTCTTGTAATTAATTACTATTATTAAAAAAATAAAATAAAATACAAAATTAGCCCCTTAAAGTTAATCCGCAACGACTTTGTTAAAATATACATGGCATCAGAGGCTCTTTTTGTGTAGTTTTCGGTCAGCTGTTCTTTTAGTGTAGTTTGCGGTCAGCTGATTGCTCGGTGGAATTGCCTTGCTCTCATTATTGTTTAAACTTAAAATTGATTCTATTCATCTTGTTATTAATCAATTCTTTGGAGAGTATGAGAAGTTGTAAGGAGTACTTAGGAGTTGAATTAGGAATTCGTTTACAAAACTATTGAACATACTAGTCAAACTATTTCTATATCCACAGCTTTCTCAACTACACAAGTGCGTAAACGAACAAGAAACCAGAGACTCCACTGTTAATTATATTTGTTAAAAAAAGAAAAATAATAATTATTCCATATTTTAAAATTTGTAATTAAAGACATTTTATTTGGTATTTATTGAATTAAGTATCACTTCTCGTTTTCTATAAATATATCTACACTTCCAGTCTATTTAATTTATATTTCTTATAAAAATATCTCCTCCGGGCCGGATTTGAACCAGCGACCTATGGATAACTGTCACTTTCACCAACTACAGTCCACCGCTCTACCAACTGAGCTACCAGAGGTGTCTGACTTTCAAATTTGATTAACATTATATAACTAGGTAATAATTAGAGCAAGACTGTCAACTCATATAGAGCATTCTTCTTTCTTTATGGAGTTCTGAAGTCCAGAAAATTTTAATTAAAGAACCGTTTACAGAAAGTAGACAGCCAATACCTCATGATATGAAGTGAGGAAGTTAAGATAAGATATGTGGTACGAAATATTCTATCAGGAAGCCTCTAAACAATGAATGACGCAATAGTTTGCAAGAGACTATTTAACAAATCACAATCAGAAGGATAAATTGAATGAAGGGATAAAAAAAAAAATCATATGGAGTCCATCACATAACATATACAATACACTTTCTTTATTGATAAAAACTTTCTGTGAAATCATACAAATATATAAAATAAAAAAATCTTTATTATCTTTTAAACAATATTGAACTTAGTGTAAGATATCGAAGAAGGGTATTAGAAATAAATATACAAATACAAATAAATCCGTTTTCTATTTACGATGATAAAGTGTTGAACGGCTGACATTATTGCTGTTAAAACGCGTGTAATACTTTTTATTCGAGTAAAAAAAAAACTGGAAGATACAAAAGTAAAGAGATCACTAAGTGAATGTAAGGTCCTCAAGAGCCCTTCTGAGAGATCCAAGAGGGCGGATGTAAACAGAGCCATCTCGATGGCACACCCTCCTCAGGAGAGCGGAAGTGGGTTCTCTTATCCTATTAGCCGCAGACATTGTAGGATGGAGGAGGCAGTGCACAGAAACCGCCGTCAATATTTGCCCTGGGGGGGCCCACTCTAATTACTGCTATATTAGTACTCCTCTACTCTATTAGCATCTCCTCTCTCTGTTTGGTTTGGCCTCTACTCTGCTGGGAAATTATCTCGAAAGGGGCTGCTCTTTGGTCTGCCAGGGGTTTACTAACAAACCTATAACGACTCCTTTTAATTCCATTATTCACCTTTTCCTCCCTCTTTTCTGAACAATGGGGAATTCGATAAAGGAGGGGGGTGTAGTCAGTCACTATATCAGCGGCCTAGCAGGATAGACAGCGTTATTTCCAACTCTTATACCGAATATTTTCATGTAGTAAAATTTCAAGCTCCCTAAAAACTAAAATTGCAATTTTTTAATTAGAGTCTGCCGGTAGACCGTCGCGGCCTAAAAGAGGCAGACAACATTATATATTACATTTATCATTCATATCCATTGTATTTATAATTCCAAGGCTTGTATTTATTACTCCAAATTTGCAATTTTTTAAATTAAATCCCCCATTTGATAGCAGCTAAAAAGATTTATCTATCAAAGTTTCATCTAGCCTGCAATGAGGGCTATTCTCGGCAAATTTGGATCTCTTTGCATGGCCGCCATATCTGAAAGCAGCGGCTTTTGAATGACAGGCAAAGCTTATTTTAGTTAAAATGTTATAATAATAATAATACTTTATTTATTCTGGGACGAGTCCCTTTAGAATAATACAGCAAGACAGAAATGTGGGCTAAGGAGCCTCAGAGATACATAATTAAAAATACAGAGTAATTAAATAATCTTAGTGAAAAAAAAATATATATATAAGTTACGTTCTAATTTTGATCATTTAATAAAAAAAAAAATAAAAAATTGATAAAAAAAAAAAAAGAAGTAAAAATATGAAGCACGGACTAATAATATATATACATATAATATATATTTACAATTTTATTTCCATTTATTAAAGTGTTCGAAATTTCATTACCATGAAAAGAAAAAAGAAAGCTCTTTGCATTGACATTCCTCCTATGATTGTCAAGGTTGTAATCATATTAATCCAATTAGAAAGTCAGACACCTCTGGTAGCTCAGTTGGTAGAGCGGTGGACTGTAGTTGGTGAAAGTAGCAGTTATCCATAGGTCGCTGGTTCAAATCCGGCCCGGAGGAGTTATTTTTTAAAAAATATCAATACATCAGCCATGTTTATTAAAGGCAAAACGCGACGATACTGATAATATAGTTTAAAAAGTTGTATTGATTTATAATTTTTAAAATTGTTTCCTGATAATTATTCTTATTTTAACACTTTTTTTTTAACTCTTACATATAACTTTATTTATATGTATATAAATAATCTATATTTATATATGACAGTGTATACTTTTCAGACTGTAGTCTTTTGTTATCTGATTTTACATATTTTTGTTAGTTGAAAAATAGAAAATATAGAAATATTTGTGCTGCATAAGGTGCAATAGTTTTTTATCCAAATTACAACTCCTTGATAATCCTTACAACTTTTAGTGATTCATTACAAAATTACCTGAACCTACCTTCTCCACCTCTGTCCACCTAGGGTTATTGCTTTCCATTTTACTGTATGCAGTTTTGCAGCATATTTTACGATTACATCTAACGATTTTGTTTTTTCTTACCATGTGCTCTATGACAATTACTATGAAATCGGATGTTCTATAGTGACTTCTTTATAGTGTGGCCAACATCGGTCTTCGACCAAGACCAAGCCGCCTAACTGCTGCAAGACCAAGACCAGAACTGGTAAAAAAATCGATTTTAAAAATAAAAATTAAGGCAAAATAGTTACCAATAGTTGACAATTTTAGTTCCTATGTGTTAATAATTGGTATGACCAATATACTTTTGCATTTAACTCCTCCAATTTTTCATTCAGGCTTAGTTAGGTTTCTCCTATCTAAGAAATTACCGTTATATCTCTATAGTAATAAGATAATAAGTAACTGCAAGACTGTTGCGTGACTCTTGCGCGAGACCAAGACCATGACCAAGATTGAGTTTGCAAGACCAATACTCGTCTCGGTCTCGCATTTGGGCAACATTACTTTTATATGGATTGGTTCGTACTACATTACTCCTCTAACCTCCTTGTTTTTAGGAGGTATTTTTTTTTAAATATTAATTTAAATAGACCAGAAGAGTATTGATATGTTTATGAAAAGCCAAATGATACTGATTTCAATAAACTGCAAAAATTTGTCTTCAATAACAATTTTTAATTTAAGTAATAATTATTATTTATATTTTAACAGTTTTTGACATAAATTACAATTCCTTACAATTTTTTATAGTTTTGCAAGAATCGAATAACTTTTAAGTTTAAACTTGATGAAAAAAATATTTAATTGAGTACATTTTTAAATTTTAACCTTATTTATTTATACAATTTCCCTTGGTTTTAAAGCATTTCACCCTTTCCACAAATTGAAACCCCTTAACAATATGGGTTTCTCCAAAAATTCATGATCCTGTAAATATGTGTTCCCTCAAAGATTTTGTTTTGATGGCGTAACTATTACTTATTCAGGATTTCCTGTTTTCGTTATCCTTATAATGGCCATAAAAACATGTCTATAACTTTCACAAGTAGAATATTTTTCATGTATCTCGTGTTAAATAGACAAGCAAGCTTTTCTCGTGATATCGAATTGTTATTTATTTGCAAATCTATACATTTTACTTAATTATAAAATGAATGATGAACGTTACTAATTCAGTTTTGTTTACAAGTCATAACAATGAGATTTCCAATTAATCAAGATCCATCTAAGTGAGCAATTATTGATAAAGCAATGGGCAGCACATGATCTAATGTTTATGTAATTAGGAATCGGGAGCAGTCACATGCCAATGTTTGCTATGCAGACAGGACCGGACCCCTGGAGCAAACATCAGACCACCGCTGTTAACAATGGTTGAGGGAAAAGAGACCCCAAAGGCTAAACAGTGAGCCAAGATCTGGGGGGGGGAGGCAGGGCATGATTAAATTCTAGAACAAGGGGGCGACGCCCCCCCCCATTCCATGCCCGGACTTAAACGCGCTTTAATTTAAGCCAGGCTTAGTGTGCCTCGACTGAAAATGAATTTACCCTCGGAGTGGTTTCACGGCTGTGTTTGCATCTCTGTTTACTCTGCGTTATTATCTCCTTAGCTTGATACGGGATTTAGCCAATGGATTTTCAGATCTTAGTTGTCTATTCAGCTGACCTTTCGACATTTCCACGCATCCTGTATGTCATCCAAACTATAATTTGACTTATTATCTTTAATATGTACAAAAACTTAATTTTAAAAAAATACATAGGAAAAATTTATTTATTTTTAAAACTGTGGGGCGATGTACAATGCTCGTTGATGGAATTCTACAACTGTGATTTACTTGTATTATGTAGTTCAGATTGTATTATTTTTTATCAACATAAAATAAACTGAACGAAACTAAACTTCAGACAAATTTTTAGATTCTTTAAAATAAACATTATGAAATTTTGAAAAAACGGTAGAAGTAAAATAAAAGTAAAAGCGATCACTACCCAATAGTTATCGACACATCGGAGACAATTAATAACATTTCCCCAAACATTCGATGGAACTACGAAAAGGCAGATTGGGAAACTTTTAGCAAATTAATAACTGAATAATTACAGGCAACACCAACTTATAGAAAAATAGATGAAAAGGTGGATTTTTTTAGTGAGCTAATTCTGAATGTAGCATCAAAAGCAGTCCGTACTATTAAAAACAACACCAAACACCATAGCGTACTCTAGGGGAATAGACAAAAATTCGGCAAAAATTGAAACTACCAATAGCAATGAAAGAAATATTAAGAGACAACGAAGATGGAGTCACCACCCTATTGCGATACTTAATAGAGACGAAATATTACAATAGAATATAGAAAACTAGCCGCCAATGACCCTCTAGGGTAGAGGCGATTACAAATACAAAAAAAAAAACATTATGCATTGCGACTTATTGCCAATTTATATTATTATATAATTACAGTTATTCCTATTGCCGATTTGTAACCATAATATATATTCAATTTAACCACCAGCTTCATATAAGCCAAACAATAATTTGAGCCTTTTATTTCTGATATTTTCATTATATGATATATTGTGCTTTATTTTCTATTTTATAATAGAAATAATGTTATATATAATATAATAATTAATAAATTGTATTCAAGGAAAAATAACTAGATCGAAAAATAACTGCTTTTCTATCTTTGTTTCGTAGCTCCCAGGGTCTTTATTGCCAATTTGTAACCATAATAAGAGAGAAATATTAGAATTAATTCTGAATATAAAGAATTAATTCTGAATATAAGGCCTAAATAATTTTTTTTTTTATCAGCGATAATTTGCTAAAAATACACAACAACGTTTCAGTGGACGTTAACGTTTAAAAAAAATAAACCAACAATATTTATAAATATCTATATCTTTATAATCCTCTGATTTTGATGACATTTTTTTTTGTTTTTTAGGAAATATGAATGCCTTTGAAACATCTGTTTGGAAAAATAAACATTATACATAGTACCTTATTGCCAATTTATATTGTTATATAATTATAGTTATTGTTATAGCCAATTTGTAACCACGATAAGGGAGAAATAATTCTCAGAATACGAAGTGTATATGTGAAATAAAATATTACACGGTAATCACTAAAAACATTTTTATACAATAGAGAGATTACTATTATAAATCAGGAATTACCGAAGCTTATACGCCGCGGGTCCACATGGAAACTTCCACTAAGTACCAAGTAACTCCAAATTATTATTGTCTTCAAGCACTTTTTATACAGGGTAGCAAAGATTAAGGCACTGTTCTCTTATGATCCAACTCCAGAGTTCGTATCCGGCTGTGAAAAGTAATTATTTACGTTTTTCACATCAGCCGTGGATCGACCATAGGGTGAAGAGATCTGCCTGCGGCACACCCAGCCTCTTGAATGAGGATAACCTGGGTTGTTGATTTCTGGATTGTGTCTCCATTTTATATATATATATATATATATATATATATATATATATATATATATATATATATATATATATATATACATATATAGGGTGTTTCGTAATTGCACGGTACTATTTTAGATATGTGTTCACTATCAAAAAATAAACAAAATAGTTCATATTAACATATATCTCAAACCCATTTATTAAATAGACATCAAAGGTTAAAGATTTATTATTTATTTACTACATTAAGACTGACTGTACAAAGTTTAACGTGTTTAATACTAAATAACAGGTTTTAATCACATGATAAACAAATGAACGATAAGTAATGACAGTAGTTGCTCATCTGTTTGCCTAGTTCTGTGTGTTTTAGTGTGAGTGAATACTGTGACACAAATGCAACTTAATGGATACCGATGGGTTGGTCGAAACGGACCTGTTAAATGGCCACCACGATCTGCAGATTTAACGCCATTAGATTATTTTATGTGAGAGGCTCTAAGAAATCGGATCGTGGAAGCCGCAGTAACTATGAAGCACATGCTATACGAAGAGCCAGAGAAGCATGGATTCGTCGTGCTGAATGTTGCATTAAAAAAAACGGAGTTCCTTTTGAACAGTTACACTAATAAATAAATAATAAATCTTCAACCTTTGATATCTGTTAAATAAATGAGTTTGAGATATATGTTAATATGAACTCTTTTTTTTATTTTGTATCAGTGAACACTTACATAAAATATTATAATTACGAAATACCCTATATAGCCTTTGAAAAGTTTTCATTACCTTCATATTGAACACTTATCATGAGCATTTAAATTGGTTTTTAGAAGTCTTAAGAGTATTTCGCCTGCTTTGAGACCGTTGAGAACTGGTTGGGGCGCTAAACGGAGAAAAAGCGAATTAGCGAGGTTGAAGCCGAAAGCAATTAACGGCCCCGGACCAGGGGACCAATGAGAAGAGAGGGCTAAGCCCACGGGCCCTAATCGCCCGCGGTCACCAATTACAAGGCCCCCTAAATGCCTTTATTGTCCACGGCTCTAATAAAATCTGGGCTTTGGCTTCTCTCTCATCTCCAGCTAATACTCTTCATCTTCCCTCCAGCTCCAGCACTGCTTCTTCAGGCAAGGTTTTTATTTATTTCATACTGTACTCGTTAATATCTGTTAAATATAACCGCGAACGCCCTCTTCAAAAACAGGATAAACAGAAGCTTAATTCTGATCACATCAATTCTTTAAAATAACTGTAACTAGCATTCCCCAGTGAGAACAGTGACATTAGACTGGAATCGTTCCTAATGCATCCTAATAATCGATATTATTACGAAACTGTTTTATAATCATATATAAAAGCAGCGCTTTACACGTTAGAAATGCACTAGTTAACTCTCTAGTCCGGTCAATGAATACTCGCAAAGGGGATAAAGAAGGAAATGGCAGGAACACAATTTTTTTTAATTTGGAGCATTATTTGGACTAGTAAGGAGGTAAACATACTAAAATTTCGCTTATATCAGGTAAACTAGCCATTGCATCGACAAAGACGTTTTAGTCAAAATTAAAGCTGATAAAATTTACAATATTATCATACATATATTGAAATGTTAAGTTTTGGGGTGTTTAAATTTGTCACTGGATAAATATTGATGATAATTACCCAGAAATGTTTATTCAAAATTAATAATAAAACTTAGTAAAAATTTGGATCTATAATATATTTAGTAAGTAATTGTATGTGTTCAATTTCTGTCTAAGTATTAGTTTTGAATTTTTCGAAAGAAGTGAACTCAGAATTCGTAACCGTTGATTTAGCGTTTTTCGTTTCTTGATTATATGTGGGCCCCACGTCATTTTTCTGTCAAATGTCAGACCAAGGTAGTGAACGGTGTCTGTCTGTGGAATCTGTGCATTGTCAAGGAAAACTGGAGGGCATGATTCATGTCGAAGCGTAAATGTGATTTGTCTTGATTTAGTCGGATTTTCCAAATATTGAACCAGTCCGTTATATTGAGACCCGTTTAGGATTCCTTGTCTAAGATATAACATGCCATACGAATACCATATCATACAACATACCATACGTAACCTAAACGTGTTATACAAAGTAATAAAACGATATATGTTTATCACTGCGGTGACAATGCCCTAGACCTATCCGAAATGTTCCTCCTCCTCGTTAGAGGTCCTATTTAGAAGGCTGTATTAGTTACCACAAAGGGCAATTTACGACTACCACCATCGGCGGTATATGATATTATTTTTTCCAACGACCTCACATTCACTGGTTGTCATTACCACTATGACAGGTGTGAATAAAAAAATTAAACCCCCCCAAAAAATAATAATATATTAATTGGTCCAGGATTAATTAATTGGATTTCTTTTCTCAAAAGCTGGTTTGTGTTTATCATGCTTTCTAATTACCAACATTACCTGTGATCATTATGATATAAATAGGTGGCAGAATTAAAATAACTTTTACTAAAAAAATTAATTTATTTCTATGTTTAATAAACTATATATGCAAATTATATTTACGAAAAAACTAAAAACATGATTCAATGAATTTAATCAATGACTGTGAATTCAGATAGATGGACTGTTTTAGAATTATTGCCATGAAATATTTGAACATTAGGATTGAGAATTACAACTTAGCTATTATGTTATGTGAAGTGGTGTAGTTTTGGCATGTTTCACATCCGCTGTTCCGAGGTCATCTCATCAAGGCCAGAACCAAAAACTTCTCCAAGACGCCCAGCTGTGTGGTCTATGTCGGGCCAAGGCTTCACTCCCCAAGCCAGAAGACAACATAATACCTATCCTCCAGGCCAGAAATCAACATAAGACCTATCCTCAAGGCTGGACATTAACATAAGACCTATCCTCAAGGCCGGACATCAACATAAGACCCTTTTCTTACTTCTCGGCGTGTTATATACAAATATTCAGGGTGGGGCAAGGATGGTTGGTTGGTTCTTAACTTCACCCTATTACTTCACAATAACACCCTAAAAGGAACCAGTTACTTAGCCCGTTACTAGTTTTTACTCTAAGGCTTCTCCAGGGTCCACGTACAGTCGGTGCTTATATACCTGCTCCTCCCCCTTGACGTTGGCTTTGACGTTAGAAGTCTGTTTCATTCAATCTTGTTTTTGACAAATAATAATTTAAAAAAGTTATTTGCTATGTTCAATACTTTCTTTCGCTACCTCGCTTAGTTTCCGAGACATCCTTCCTCAACTATTGCTAATTTTGAAAAAAAAAAATGTTTTGTCTTGCGTTTTTCGTAAGACAAAACATCGTCGTGCTGTTTTTCGGGTTTTCCCTTATATCAGGTAAAGTATCCATCGCATCGACAAAGACGTTCGATACAAAATTAAAGTTGATGAAATTTGTAATATGATTGATCATATACTTTTTTTCGCTATCTCACTTAGTTTCCGAGATATCCAAAGTCATAAATATTATAAGGTTTATATTAGTATTTCATCAATATTCATGCGTGAAAACCTTTAAAAAATATTCATAAGTGTCATGTAAGAGTTAAACTACCAATATGAAAGCCCTGTACCTAAGGCTACCTGGTATGTTTTTAAGGGGAGGATCGGGAAAGGTCGGGGGCTCTCGGCTGCTTCCGTAAAGTTTCAAACTCTCATTTCTCCTTTAGTTACCAATAAATTTTCTTCATTCCTTATATTTAACGATTTTTTTATATCTGTGTCTAATGTGGGATAGTTTATTATTTCAAATAAAAAACATTAAAGGCACTTTAAAAGAAGAAAATTTGAAAATTTGGCATCACCTGTTAGAGGACCTTAATGAGGATAAAACTACATCATACTAAAACAATTTAGTATTACACTGATATAATTTAGACGAAATCGTTAGAGCCATTTTTGAGAAAAATGTGTAAAATCGATGATATAATGTGGCACTTTCATGCCATTTTGCGGAACTTGGACTCAGTGGACCTCGAAACTTGTATTTATCTTGAAAACTAATATTAAAAAAAAATTTCACGATCATAATACTTTTCCTTACATATATATTACACATATACATAAATATAGGTAAGTGAAAGTAAAAAAGCTTGTAATCACCTGCATACAACGAATATGCGATTGGATTTGATGGAGAGAAGTGATTTTGATTTTCTTTTCTTTTCTCTCCTGATAGTGCTTGACAGGTTATTTTATTCTCTACCTGCATTTCAAAGACACTGGACTGTGTAGTCGAAATATTTCCAAACCTAACCTAGCGTTGATTTTCTGTATCTTGGTGTGTTTATATTAATCAGGAAATATACATTTATTTTATGGAGAGGCATTTGTGTTCAACAGTGTAATCTGCAGTGAATTTTTTTTAAAACCGACTACAAGCTCAACTCGAGCCAGACTTCCCCTCGCTGTTTCCGCAACTTCGCGAACCCCTCGGGACACCCGTCCTGCCACAGCCCTTGCAATATTAACAGCTGTATTTGTGTAGCTCTAGGACAGGTGGGGTGGGGATTAAATCGCTCACCATTTTGGTTCAAGTTTCCCCAGTTGAGAGTTGAGATCGACTGTGAAATTGTCACCGCTTTTCAGCTTAGAGCTTCCTCTTACACTTGTACCGCCTCTAACTTTTCTATCTTTAAGAACATCGTCGATGAATCATTGTTAAATCAGGTCCAGATTTGATAGAAAGTTTTTTAAGATTACATTTATAACCTACAAAGCGCCGCATTTATAACCTTAAAATAGTGAGGATTCAGTTATAACCTTAATTTATTTTTAAAATTTATTTGGTTGTTATTGTGCAGTCACTGAAAGATCTATTTGTTTTTTACTTTCACTCATCTATAAAGTAAGGAAAATTGTTGCATTCGAGAGAAATCTCTAATTTCAGTTTTCTATGGATCTCTTAAGCCCAAACAACCAAGTATGGTGAGTGTGTGGACAGGATAGTTTTAACACGAAAAATAATACGAAACTAAAATTAAGAGTTCATTGTAAGTTTATGCCTGGGATGATATATGCAAATATTACCTATATTCAACATTTTCATTAAAACTGACCTACCGAAATTTCTACTTCAATCTTTCTTTAATTGAGAGTACACTTATAGGTTAATAGTTAAGTGGTAGGTGGTCGATTTGTATGTAATTTTCCTAGATTTTCATTGCTCGCTTTGTTTATACTAATATAAATGTTATATTTAAACAAATGAAAAAGTATTTTTTATATTCTAATATAAAATTATAATAATATATTAAAAATGTAAACTAGACTTAAATGCTATACATAAATATGAATCTTAATTAAAGTTTATAATATCGAGGAAAAAACAATTTATTTTAACCCTTATACATTTAATTATTGTTTTAATTAATTCAAACATCTCGTCGACATATCGGGCAACTTTGCCCATTTTTAAGTCTATAATTATATAACATCATTATAAAATCCATCCAACCATTATTTCATATCATTATTATAAAAAATTATTTCCTCAAAATAAATCCTTCTTATTACACAATTCATAAATTATTTATTTAACAGTCAAATCTGTGGACTGTCAAAAATAAAAATAATTATATGGAAAATACTCCAATGTTAAAATTTTCGTCCTATTTAAAACAAAAGTCTAATGCCTAATTTGAAGATTTAGTGATAAATCTTGAAGGTAATTAAATATTTGTACTGCATATAATTGGTCTGGGCTTCATAATTTTATGAATACAAAACTACAAACTTTTAAGATCAGTACTCATTCTTGAAAAATTAAAAAAAGAAAACCGTCAAAAAAATCAGAAGGGGGAAAATAATATTAAAGTTTGATTAAAAATGTGTGTTGAGGTTGTTCAAAATGACAATTTTATTGAATTTTGGTGATATAAATATTTCTGATATCGAAACCTGAGGGTAGAGTTAGATTAAGCATATCAAACTTAATGCAAAAAATCCAAAGCTATTCCATAAAAAAAAAATTGAGATGTTTTACAGTGTTAACATAAATTATTATTATTAGACATTTATTAGTCAATCAGTAAATACAACATTAATTGCCATGACAATAGAATATATTGTAAGACTGGTGTCGCTAGTGTTGCCCAAAATTGGTCTTGGTCTTGCACTTTGCAATTTTAGTTACTATATTTAAACAATTGTTATAACCAATGTACTTTTGCATTTCACTCTTCTAATTATTCATTCGGGCTTATTTAGGTTAATCCTATCTAAAAAATTACTGTAATATGACTGTAGTAATAAGCTAATAGGTAACTGCAAGACTGTTGCGAGACTCTTGCTTAAGACCAAGTGCAAGAGGAAGAAGAAGTGCGCAAGACCAAGACTCGTTTTGGTCTCGCATTTGGGCTACACTAGGTGTCTCCATATGAGATTAATTTGTTTTACTTCTCCTCTTGTTAATTATAAAATTAACATAATTTTGTAATTCGTATTAAGTGATGGTATTCGTGATAAGCCAAATGGTAGGTTATGTAAATAAGAATTAAAATATCATATTAATATTTATTTGTTTGAAAAAAAAACAGTTTCAATTATTTCATATAAATAAAATAATAATATCAAAACAGGAACCCTACTTTCATTTTCAATTACTGTACACTTAATAATATGTTGTAATAAAAGTACAAAAAAAAATCTTCTTTTATCTCTGAATTCTTTCTTGACATAAAACCTAATTTATAAGTAATCAAAATATAAATAAATTAAACTATTTACAATAAAATAATCTATTTACAATATTCAATGTTATTTAATTCTTTCCAAGTACAAAGATTATACAATAGAAGTTTTTATTTACTAATGACTATTATTTTCATTTAATTTTGTACATTACACATAGGATATGATATTTACGTACATAAAATGACTACTATACGTAAAATTTTACTGCATTACCTAAAATTAATTTAATATATTTTTGACAGTTCTTAGAAATATATAATTATAAGTAAATATAATTAAACTAAGAACTTCTACAAGTTTATATTCAAATTATAAAATATTTAAAACTACAAATTGTTTATTAAATTTTTTAATTTAATTTAATCAAACAGTCATCCTATTGTAATTTTCGTTTGTACTATCCAAATTTCAGAACTACACTCAGAAATACTTTAGTATGTCACTTTGAGTATTAATTATTTTCCGCTTTGAAATAAACTTCAACTGACCTTTTTTGGGTATGACAACCTGAACCCTTCGTACATAATTTTAAATTTAATTTATAATAACTGTTCTTAAAGAGGGATCTTCTTCTTTTTCCTCTTCTTCTGGGTAAGAACGTCTTGAATCTCCTCTAACGTTTTACCTCTTGTCTCAGTCATGTATGTCGCCGCGAAAAATGCTCCAATCGCACAGGATGTAGCGCATATAACGAAATTCGCGAACACTCCTACGTTGTCAGTTAGTGGTTGATAGGCTTTTGTCGTAATTGCTGACATGGCGGACATGGTGATACTAGCAATGGCCGAAGCTTTTCCTTTGATGTTGACCGGGAAAAGCTCTCCTTGAACCAGGGTGGGAATTGAGACTAGACCGATTGAGTAGAAGATCCCGTTTATGATCAACGCGATGAGAGGTAACCAGAGTGTTGTCGAAGTATCGACGTCGGTGAAGTCCCTGATGAAGTACCATACGAAGATTAATATCATAGTGATGCAGCTTCCTAGGGAGGAAACGAAAAGTAGCGTTCTTCGATTAAAACGGTCCATGATGAAGAAGGAACAGATACTAGCAAGAATCCAAACAGAATCCAACACTGTAAAGCTCTGTTCTCCAGTAATGAAAGAGTCTGGGATAGTAACAGAAGCGTACGACATGAGGAGCGTGAGACCGGCCGCTCGTTGTACTCCAGCCAGGATCAGTGCCATCATGAAGGCTTTGCGGTTGGCCTTCACCTGGAAGAGATCCAGGAAGGAACCTCGGTTCTCAAGCTGTTCTTTCATGCATTCCTCCATGAAGTCCAACTCTTCCTCCTTTGTGGATCCCTGGAGCCATTCCATGCTTTCGGCGGCGAGTCGACGATTCCCCTTCATCAGATGAAAATATGGAGTCTCAGGTAGAAGTGAGAATAAAAGAAAAACAAGAACAGGTGGTATTAGAGATACCAGTGTCAGCATGTCGTACGATGCGTACAGACCGATGAGACTCTCGTACATCCCTCCCAAGTAAAGCATTACTCCGAATACGGAGCCCATCGAACCTCTGATTGCTGGGTCGACCACTTCGCCGATCAGGATGGGCACCAGGGTATATACGAAGCCGGCCCATATCCCGACCAGCAGCCGAGAGACGTAGAGGCCTTCCACTGAGTGGTTGAAGTAGGGCAGAAGCCAGGCGACAATAGCAACCAAGACGAAGAGGTGGAGGGAACTCTTCCTGCCTATCCTGTCCATGATCATCCCGGCTGGGATAGGGCTGAGGATGTTACCAATGAACATGATGGTGAGCATCCATGACTCCTGATCGGCGGTCACTGAGAATCCAGTCGCACCTGATCGGATCTTGGGCAGGGCTGGGGACGGCCATGAGAAAGCTTGGCCGCATGTAAAGGAACACAGGCAGGCTGCAACAAAATATTATATTAGATTAGTAATTATAGATTATGATATAATAAAAGTATAATATTTCAATATATCGTTAAAAAACAATGATATTCGGTACAAAATATTTCCTATGTGCCCTATTACAAATTTCACCAAAACCTTACATATCATCCGAATTCCCTTGCGCAAACTCTATTTAGCTCCACCCATCCCTAAATTCTTCCTCGAAGTTTAAAACGGCAGTGCCCCCGAGATCTTATTTGAATAAATATACATTGAAGTTTAAATTTGTTTACTAGAAATAATTACAGTTCAATTATATCATATTACTATCATTGTCAGTAGTAATACAAAATTAATAAATATGAACTAAGAAGTAATTTGATAATTAACTGAAGGAGAAATATTTTCACAGGATGGAAAACAATGTCTTGAAATAATACAGCTATATGATATATCATTAGAAAGTTAAACATTTTATTAAAATGAATATGAAACAAATTGGATCGTAGACGTTAATGGGGATTGACCAACAAACTTGCAATTGTTGTAGTAATAAGTTTTAAATTATTAATATAATTAATTACGTTATAATATAATTAATTAGATTATTAATAACTTATATTATTTAGTGGGAAATTAACCAGCCCAGAAAAATCGCCTTTTTTAAATTCCAAAGTAATTGAACCTCCTAAAAATCAATATACAGTTGACAGCTGCAAGTAAATGTAAAAATAAAAAACAATTTCATAGGAAATAAACGGAATTTACATATGAAATACATGGTAAACCAATATTTTTCTCAGTTTCATAATAAATTATGGATAGTTTAATGTAATAAATATAGTACCTTCCCTATAATCAGGGTTTCACCACCTGTATAAAAAATGTTACATATAACTATTTGGAAATAATAAACTATTGTATAATAATTTCCTAAAATTTTAATGAGCTTTTAAATGGGTTATCTCCGAAAAACAGCACGTGTTATCATCGTTGTATAATCCTTGTGTTCACCTGAATTTACTTTATGTTTATTTTGTTTGATGCCTTTGTGTACTTTTGATTGGGCAGGAAATAGGTACTGCTTCTTCCTAAAAATCTTTTTCCATTTAATCTCTTATTTTTAATCATCAAAATCATTAATAGTAGATTTTTAACTATTTATTATTAAGTCTCCCAGTGGTCGATATTCGACCGTAGTCATTAAACATTTGAGGAAAACATAATAAAATAAAAAATAAATTCAATAAATAAAAAGTATATCACGATTTAAAAATCCTCATTTATTAATATAAATAAAATTTCAATTTCAATTAAAAATCGAGCTTAAACTACCTAAATGTATTAATAAGTAATACAAAATAAACTCATTCAAATTTTTAATTTATGTGTGTTATTGTCACAATAAATTAATGTTATAATTAAGCAAGGGAAAAACAAATTTAAATTAGCAATTTCAATTGAGTTTAAATCCATTGTTATGGACAACAATCCATTGTAACAACTTCTCTGTAAACAATGTTCTTTTTTAATGTTCTGTTATTGTTTAGTACATAGCAGTGCTCATTGCCAATGGAAATATAAACTTCAAAATTTTAAATGAAGGTGCTCTACTTGCTTCCACATAGAATTATCCATGCTAAATAACTGGACTTCGCAATAATACACAAATTTTTCCAGAACTTTGACCCTGCGATTTGATCATGGTCATAGCTAATGCAGCTATTAATAAGAACGTTCCTTGAAATTCGAATAGAAGTATTGTGTCAGAAAATATTATATTAATTTTTGGAATTAAAATTCTTTGATTTAAAGTAGCTCCCGTCAGTACTTCATTCTCAGTCATGTTCCATTAACTAATGGTTGTGCAGTATTTGAGTTAAGAATGAGTAAAACTATAGAATTTATTTTTAAATTTAATTTATGAGGATTGGAGCGCGGAATGTACTGCACGGGAGTCTTTCTCGATGTAGAACAGGCTTTTGATCGAGTCTGGCACCCAGGACTACTTTACAAACTCCGTAAATTCCTACACCCTACATACTTCCTCATTATCCGTTCCTATCTAACTGATAGATCCTTCAAAGTAAATCATAATAATGTCTATTCATCCCTTTTTTCCCAGTCCGCTGGTGTTCCTCAAGGTAGTATCCTAGGTCCTATCCTTTACACAGTTTATACAGCTGATATCCCAACCCATCCTAACACTGTTATTACCACGTATGCCGATGATACATGTGTCCTGTCAATTAATAACGACCTAACAATTGCATTCCAAACCCTTCAATCACACATCACAAACCTTGAACCGTAAATTCCTACCACCTACATACTTCCTCATTATCCGTTCCTACCTTACTGACAGATTCTTCAAAGTCAATCATAACAATGCTTTTTCATCTCTTTTTTCTCAGTCCGCTGGTGTTCCTCAAGGTAGTATCCTAGGTCCTATCCTTTACACAGTTTATACAGCTGATATCCCAACCCATCCTAACACTGTTATTACCACGTATGCCGATGATACATGTGTCCTGTCAATTAATAACGACCTAACAATTGCATTCCAAACCCTTCAATCACAAACCTTGAACCGTAAATTCCTACCACCTACATACTTCCTCATTATCCGTTCCTACCTTACTGACAGATTCTTCAAAGTCAATCATAACAATGCTTTTTCATCTCTTTTTTCTCAGTCCGCTGGTGTTCCTCAAGGTAGTATCCTAGGTCCTATCCTTTACACAGTTTATACAGCTGATATCCCAACCCATCCTAACACTGTTATTACCACGTATGCCGATGATACATGTGTCCTGTCAATTAATAACGACCTAACAATTGCATTCCAAACTCTTCAATCACACATCACAAACCTTGAACCGTAAATTCCTACCACCTACATACTTCCTCATTATCCGTTCCTACCTTACTGACAGATTCTTCAAAGTCAATCATAACAATGCTTTTTCATCTCTTTTTTCTCAGTCCGCTGGTGTTCCTCAAGGTAGTATCCTAGGTCGTATGCTTTACACAGTTTATACAGCTGATATCCCAACCCATCCTAACACTGTTATTACCACGTATGCCGATGATACATGTGTCCTGTCAATTAATAACGACCTAACAATTGCATTCCAAACCCTTCAATCACACATCACAAACCTTGAACCGTAAATTCCTACCACCTACATACTTCCTCATTATCCGTTCCTACCTTACTGACAGATTCTTCAAAGTCAATCATAACAATGCTTTTTCATCTCTTTTTTCTCAGTCCGCTGGTGTTCCTCAAGGTAGTATCCTAGGTCCTATCCTTTATACAGTTGACATCCCAACACTGTCATCACCACATATGCCGATGACACATGTATCCTATCAGTCAATAACAATCCATCTATTGCATCCCAAACTCTTCAATCTATCCCAAACCTATGTCCTCTTGTCCTACAGTATCCTTTAATAATACCCCACTTATCCCTGTTGAACAAATTCGATACCTAGGACTCCACCTTTACAAACGACTCACTTGGAACCCCCACTCCAGACTGAAACGACTAGAAACCGCCCGACGTTTCCGACTACTCCAGCACTTACTAGACAAACGCTCTAAGCTCCCAGTCAATTAAAAAAGACTCATATACATGACTACAATAAGACCTATTTGGACTTACGGAATTGAGCTCTGGGGCTCCACTAAGCCATCGAATTCCTCTCGCATCCAATCCTTACAATCCAAAATCCTTCGTAAAATACCCACAGCTCCTTACTTTGTCAGAAACAAAATCATCCATAACGACCTTAATGTTCCTCATGTTTCTGACCTGGCCCAATCCCAGAACCATCCTAACCCTCTCGTTTCTAACCTTGCTTCCTTTTCGATAGCTGACAACCCTCCGAGGCGTCTGAAAAGAAGATGGCCTCGAGATCTCCTTTTGTAAATCAATTTTTAGAGTGCTACCAGTGGGTAGTTTCTCAACAAATGATTTCATGCTATTATATTCTATTGTACACATTTACTGAATGTATTTTTACTTGTAATACAGTTGTGAATATCATCAATAAATAAATTTAAAAAAAAAATTTATGAGGTAACATTACACTAACATTCAATGGTAATAATTAATTTCTTCAAATAATAGTCCCGATCACTTCATTAAATGTAATGTTTACAATTTATCAAAAACCAAAATTATGGAATTTTTTTTTGAAAAAGTAAAAGTACTAAATGTTTAAAACCAAATATCTCTGCAACAAATATTATTTTGTAGGGATTTCAGGAAGCTTTCAAATAAATATTTGAAAAAATGTGTACTTTTTGAGTTATTTGCAAATAAAATACTGAATTCATCATAAAAATGTATGCAGCTTGTTTTCGCATAAGTATATTATATACATAAATTATAAATGTTTCAAGGGGAAGGCTTCGGCCAAGTTTCATTATGATCATTAAAGCAGTATGGGCGCAACAGTCTAAAGCGAATCACGTTTTTCGGCCGCCATTTCGAAAGAAAAGGCCTGATGATATTGAATACAAAAACACTTATAAATATTATTGCGACGTTGTATACAATTTCACTTTCATACGACTTTCCGTTTTTGAGCTAGACTGATAACATACACGCAGATATACGGACACAGACCATTTTGCGGGACTTGGTTATTTGGACTCAGAGTACCTCAAAACGTGTATTTCCGTTGAAAACTCAGATTCAAAAATGTTCATGATCGCAATAATTATCCTTACTGTATATTACATATATACGTAAGTGAAAGTAAAAATTATTCGACTCTAGGCGTCTTTAAGTCCAAGACCTCAAGACGTTTATTTTCGTTGGAAACTCAAATTCAAAAATTTGAATAGTTTGAACCAATTTAAATAAATCTAATATTATTTCTATTTGATATATATTATTCTTTTCGATAAAAAGGTTAATAACAAATTAGGTTTTTCGAAGTGCCAAAAAACAGTGAATTAGTAAAATTCCCATTAATTTTACTGTTGCAGGTGGTTGAGTATTCTCAGATCAAGTTTTTTGAAAATAAACAAAAAGAAAATAGCTGTTTACAGGCACAGCCTGTACGATATTTATTTCCAACTCAACGTATTGTGTCGTTGCTTGTAAACTTGCCGTAGAAGATGCGAGCTTCTTGAGATTCTAAACAAAAGCTAACTCTTGTATTAACTAATATTTATTTAAATAGATTAGGTTGATTTGAATATTATTATCTGTAACAAATAAAAATAATAAGATGATGTAAAAAATGTTCCATCCTACAAGTAAGTTATGCATATCATTGCTGGTGAGCTAGTAATCTCTTTGTATTTCTTACTTGGCCTTAATCTAAGTTAATTCCTGTATTAATTAGTATTTGATTACATAGTTTACATCAATTTAAATGTTAATTGAATCCTTATGTAAACAAATATTAACAGTGAAATATAAAAAAATATTGCGACGAAATTAATTACTATCAAATTTAAATGTGGCCTCTAAAGGTGACCTCCGGGAATAGTTGACTCTAACCAATCCATTCAAAATGGAATGTTTAAAGTTTAATGTGAAAGTTGTGTGTTGCGCTCATCAGATTTTTTTTTTTAATTGCATAGTACGGGAGAAAATACAGTAATTTTATTCCATTGTACCAAAACTGATTGTTTGTTTTGTCACATTATGGCATTGAATTTTTGGGGTTTTTAATGTAAGCATCTGATTAAAAGTAATAGAATAAAATTAGTAATGTTAAACAGTTGTTTGGCCTTTCTTATTCATTATTTTTGAACAAAGAAATGCACAATTATACTAATTACCACGTTAATAGCAGCATTTTTAAGAATGAATTACAAAGACATTACAGTTGAACGCGTAAGATTCAATATTAGAATATTGAACTTCGAAATTGGCTAGCAGTCCGAAGCGTTAATTTCATTTATAAAATAAAGGATTTAAGTTTAAAAGGGTGAACAATTTTCCACGGAATAGTTACATTTTTACTATATTTTTAAGTATGATAGTTCTTCTTTGATTTTTCCTAAATTTGAAAATCATAAAATTTAGGAATTCAACATTTGAGAATCTACTGCAAAATGCAAAAATATGTTTTATTATCAAATAGAAACCAATATAAATACCTTCTAAGTTATGAAATAGCAACCCTATCGATACAATATTGGGTTCCAAAAGAAGAGAACATCATTGTTTTTAAGTGTAAAAATTGACAATTTAAATGTCCAATAGATATATTTTTGAAAAAATCATTTCAAAAAGTACATTTTTTTATATCACATGCAAAAATAAGATAAAGCTTTGTTATGATATTTGGTGTTTTTTTCTTTTTTTTTAAACTTCGGAGTAACACTTCAAATCACATATTTTTTTTTGTTATCACTTAACTAGAGGTAAATCTCAACTTATTTTGCAACAAAACTTAAAATAATTAATATAGGCTTAAAAAAATATTAACTGAAGAAGTTTTTTAAAATTAGATTATTTGTCGTACTGTTGGAAGATGATAAATGAAATATCAAATAATCCATGATTCGATAAATAACAGAACGTAGATAAGCCACTTATAAGTCCGCTTTAAATGACAATTTTATTTTAAAATGACTAACTTTACTTGCGTTTTATGAAAATGTTATCTATTATGTAATGCAACAATAATTAATTTCCTAAGTTAAATATTTTTAGTTATTGTTTCATGTTCAATACAAAACATAGTACATAAAAAAGAAAACATAAATAAATCATCTACTTCCATGAGTATAATCGTAAAATTGTTTATTTAAACATTTTTGTAGATCTTGAGGTCTGCTATCACATATATATATATATATATATATATATATATATATATATATATATATATATATATATATATATATATTTAATATTACATATTACAATATGGTTATAATTATTAAAATATTTCCTTTTAATTCGATTTTATATATACGTAGCGTCCCATTAATATTATTAATTATTATTAAACAGAAACATATATATATATATATATATTAATGGGACGCTAATATATATATATATATATATATATATATATATATATATATATATATATAAATTTGAATTAAAAGGAAATATTTTAATAATTATAACTACATTGTATTATTAAATAATTAGTTATGTTAATCTGTATGTTTAAATATTTGTAAACTGTAAACTCTCTTCAATACACATGAATGGAGAAACTCTAAATTTCACAAAAACTATATTACAGAAACGATTAAAGAAACTTTTACCATTTTTTAAATGTATGTTCGGGTAAATTTTTTCCAACTTTTGAAATGGTAAAGAAATTGCATTCCATTATTGAAAAAAAGGTAGGAAAATCCTTCCAGTTTTAAGTAGTTCAATATTGTACTATTACATAGTTTATTACATAACATTAAGGAAATATTATGATATAATATTTATGAGGTAAATGTTTTTTTCAGCCATTTTAAATTAAAAAAACATTTAAAAATTATTATCTGTTAACTTTAATTTAATTTTATAATATAAAATAAAATATTCTTATTTAAACTTAAAAATCCCGCAACTAATCTTGAATATACTGTAAAAATTATGAACGTAGACGGTAAACAACACATTAAATCCCAAATCAACAGAAAGATTACTACAACGCATTCAAAATGACAAGGCCTCAGAATCATTTTAAGGTACAAACATATGTTTATTTTGAGGTTTTTCCCTTATCATAAAACTACATTGTTATATATGATATCGATATGTTAATCTGAACTTTCTTTAGTTGTATGTTATCATATAATCTAGACTTATTGATTTAGAGTTTTGTTAATTATCAGATTTTCATAGTAGTTGGACGCGCTAAACTTTAATGTGAAAAATTAAAATTATAACTATAGTAATATTTTCTACTACCATCATATATTCACGTATAATTTAAGGGATATTCTTGAGAATAATATAAATATACGGTTAATGTTACTGACCCCAAGACATTAGTTGTTAATGTTCTGAAATTTATCAATAGATATTACGAAATTTCTCCATAGATATACATTTACGCAAATAAAATATAGATGTAACTAGCTTTGAATGTGCAAATTAGACCAAAAATCTGGTGCACGCAACACACAACTTTCACTTATCCTTGAATAGAAATTATTTTCTACCAATGATGGACTATGATAAAATTTTTGAAGTGCATTTTAAAGCTTAAATCTTATAGCTAACTGATCATTAGGACCATTAAAATAACAAAACTCTTATTTATTATATTGATAGTAGAAAAAATCCTCGTTACTCCATCTGTTTTTGTAAACCACATCACTGCAGTCTCTAAGCTATATATCCTTTCAGTTGAAAGAATGACTAAATCCAATTTCAACATTTTTGAGTGATGTCATTTTAGTAATATTTCTAGTCTGAAAATTTATAATATCTGTACAGGCATTGAACAAGTTGATTCCAGAGTTCATGATTGAATTATTTAAATATAGAACTATGAAAAAAGTATACATTTTCCCACTAGAAATATCACTAAAATTAATAATAAACATGTTGGAATTACAGTTAGTCATTCTGTCAACAGAAAGGCTTATAATTGCCTAGAGAGATTTAAAAGTACATTTGTATATTTAACCTTTAAATGATTAAGAATTGTACGACTTTTAGTTATTAAACTTATTTTTCATTGTAACGTTTACTAAAATGAAATTACGAAATTTGCATTGCCTGCTATAGATAGTTCAAAACTTGTCACACAAATTGTAAGTGGATAATGCTGTGATTTCACAAAGAAAATTCTAGAAAATATACACTAATTTAATTTTCGAAAAGGTAGTATGATGATTTTTCGGAATAAACAGACGATAGATATCTAATTATTTAAATATAATATCAGATCTGGAATTAAACTACAGTAAATGTATTTAAGGTTATTAACATATGCTTTATACATCCATGAAATATTTTTATATTTCACTTCTTCTTTCACACAAAGACAGTGAAATACTATTTTAAAATGGCATTGGCTTGAATAGATGGATTTTAAATAATTTTTCCAAATTAAAAAAAAAATGTTAAGTTTAAATTTAGTAAGAAAATTTCTTTTGATTACCTTGAAAACATGTGATTTACGTTAAATAACGCTAGTTTTTAGGAATTATTATTTATATTTTATTCGTCACTCTCCGTTACCTTCTGCAACGAATTAGATATTATTTTTTCTATAATTCTCAGCTTTCATTTATATTACACGTAGCTAGCTTTTATATTACACGTTATACCATCTTACTGTTATTTCCGGAGATCCATTTTCAACCTGGATAAGCATTTTTCTTTTGTTTTCTCCTTTATTCAATTACCAAATTCTTTCAATACTTATATTTAGCCATTTTTTTATAACTCCTAACAATGAGAGACAGTTATTTTAAAAATAAATCAAATTAAAGGTATTTTAGTGGAAGACACAATGAGTATTGGGCACTTAAATCCTGTAAGGAACATCAATGTAGATAAGACCTAGCTGCTGATATTAATGACCTCTTAATAATACACTGATATACCTAGTTTAATAAAAATCGTTAGAGCCGTTTTCGAGAAAATCGTAAAAATGTGTAAAACCCATTATATAAAGTGCCACTTCCGGTTAGCCGATAAAGTTGCTGTAACATCTCAGGAAAATGAAAATCTTAAATGTGAAATTTCACTTTCATAAGACTTTTCGATTTTGAGCTAGACTGTTCGCATACATACCACACACAGACCATTTTGCAGGACTTGGTTATTTGGACTCGAAATACATCTTAACATGCATTTTCGTTGGAAACTCAGATTCAAAAATTTTCATAATGCAATACTGTCCCTTACTATATATTTCATATTTAGGTAAGTGAAAGTAAAAAATGCAATTGAATATACAAGGTGTTTCAGTCTTAAGTGGCCAAACTGCAAAAATGAACTAAGGGCCTCGAAACAAGATAAACATTTCCTCTAAAGATATGTCCGCAAACGCTTTGTTTAGAATATATTTAAACCTAAAGATTTTCGTTGTTATGAATGATTTACGTTACATGAAATAAATAAAATCTATTGGTAATTGAAAGTAAAAATCTGAGAGTATAATATTTGATTTAAAAAAAAAAAACACCATGGCACTCATGAGAGATAAATGAAATAAACTACCCATCAGTCAGTACACCATATTTTCGTTAATTCTTCATCAAATACAATCTTTGTGAAATCATTTTGAAGATTATTTTCTCCTTCAGATAGGAAAAATAAATATACCCTGAAAAATCAGGAAAAATCTTGAAAAAGAAACTAATTTGGATTACATTCATAATTATTTAAGAGTTTAATAAATTCAGTACAAAATTAAAAGACAAAACAAAAAACTTCAAAATCGGGCCGTTATTAGCAAAGATACATCCTAATTTAATATGTACACATATTTCGGTTTATTATCATGTATGAACTACTTTAATTCGACCTAAAAAAGGAAATTCTTTTCTGTCTCTCATAATACATCACAGGCGGATTTACGGGGGGATGGGGGGCTTTCGGACTGAAGCCCCCCAAAACAGTAAAATATAACCATGTTTTTCGTTTTATAGAAAAAAATATTAAAAACTTAAAGTATTATTGTTGGTGTAATTACATGTAATAGGACTTCAAGAAGCACTTAGACACCATTTCATATAGGTAGTTCATTTCTTTTTTTTTTTCAAATTAATTATCGTTATATATATGAAAAAAATTCTTTCGGGCTGAAGCCCCCCAAAATTAAATCCTGGTTCCGCTAGTGTAATACATGGCATTAAATTATTTCTATACTATTTTGTCATTTGTTTACAGGCCAATATATTGTGTGAATTGTTCGTATAGGCCAACTTGTATAATATATAATATGTAATTGCAAATATAACCTCTATTTAACAAATCAATGCTTTAAAAAAATAAATAAAATGACACTGATGAGATTTTTTTTTCCACAGAATTCAGTAATACTGTAATTAGAGATCCTTATAGTTGTCTTTTTGAATCAGATATCCTCAATTACCAAAATCCATCGCTCCTGCGGCCGATAAGGGATCTATACGTATTATATATAATGTAAATATTTATGAATGAATGTTTTCTATTTACCTGTGAAGGCTACAATCCATTGCCCGAGAGGCCCAGGCTTGTACAGGTGATGGAACATCTCCTATCGGAGAAGATGGTTCGACAACTGCCGCGAACTTCTGGGGATATCTTCAGTTATCAGGACTCCCCCACCTTCCTGATTCTCTGCTAATTAATAATCCTGATAATGTTTTACCTGTCAGGACGTTAACCTTCCTTGTCCTCGCACAGTCAGATGGTTCATTAACCTACATTTCTGCATTCATGAAATACCTAAAACCACATATCATGTTAAACAAAAAGTAATTGTGTGACTTCCATGAAGTTAAACTTAAAAGATATTGATCTAGTTGGATAAAAAAATGTTAACAATCATGATAAAAGTTCATATTAATTTATCTTACGTTATTGTATATGGAATATATATATATATGTATATAATATATATGGAAATAATGAGATCCTGAAAAATTTCGAATCCGAGTTCGCAACAAAAATAAATGTTTCATGATCCCTTAAAGTCCAAATAACCAGATCTCACAAAAATGACTGTGTATATTTAAACAATTTAGCTAAAAAAAACTATGTATTTGAATCCATTAGCGGATCCAGGATTAAATTTTGGGGGGGGCTTCAGCTCGGAAGCTTTTTTTTTCACATATATAACGATAATTAGTTTAGAAAAACAGAAAGATACTAACTACCTATATGAAATGGTGTTTCAGTGATTCTTGAAGTCCTATTAAATGTAATTAAACGAGAAATAATACTTTAAAACATAATTTTTTTATATTTTGTACCACAAAACATGGTTACATTTTACCATTTTGGGGAGGACTTCAGCACGAAAGCCCCTCCCTCCCCCACCGTAAATCCGCCTGTGTTTGAATCCATAGCCCGGGATTTGACAGCAACATTGGGGAAAATTCATTTACTGGAAATGATAATTTGTACCTTTAATTTTTCACATGTTTACAATTATTTCAAAAAATACTCTAATGATTTTGATGAATCGTGATGAATGATCTTTATTATGATGTAGGGATTGACCTTAATGAACTAGCCTTACAAGGCTTAAATGTCGATTTTTTTTTTAAATTGCATCATTAACTTTGTTTTATGGAAATATTTTATAATTGATTTAAGAAGAAAACAAGAGAAATATTTTCTCAGATTAAAAACAATGCAGGTGTACAAGCTACAGTTGGACAGGGATGCCTAGAAGAGCGTGTCAAGAAGCAAGTGTCCATCAAAATTTTTAATATGGTTTAGAATTTATGGATGGTCATATTTCGGTGGAGTAATGAATTTACGGACTTAAAAGTTGTAAACCAGAAAGCAGGGAAAACACATGGGGAAACAGAGCGATGCTCGTCATTATTCAATGGGATAATAATTACATAAAGAATATATGGAAAAACTAATTATTTTGTTTTCATCTAGTTAAACCAAAAATTTAAAGTACACTTAAACGTCAAAATTCATACTAATTGTCTTAAGTTTTTATTGACAATTAAAGTAATTTAGGTCTGGTCATGGAGGCACGTTGTGCACTAAGCAGTTTTAATGTTCAAGGATTTTTAAATATAATATCAAAGAGGCGATTGGTTGGAGATATAATCCTATTATCTTTTATTTTATTTTATTTATTTCAGTGTTTCGACCATTGGAGTCATTTACACTGAAGATTCTTTAGTCACTTGTAGTTATTTTAAATTTTATTGTATTTATCGATAGTTTTTAAAAATTTAATAAGTCTTGTCTCAATATTTGCTATGGGTCTATGTAAAATCTGTAGGAGTCGTGAGCCATACACTCCGTTAGTGTGTGACGCACTGTTATAACAATATACTCGCAGTAGGAACATGTTGCTCTTTCTTTCATCTTCCTGAGATATCCATGGTAAAGTCGACAATGGTCAATCTTCAGGCAGACAAGAACTACCTCTTCTCTTCGTGATGCTTGTAGATGTTTTCTAGGATGTTTTACATATTTCTCGATCTTTATTAATTTATTTTATCGCAAGTCAAATCATTGATTTTGCCACTCCAGCCATCCTTGTTCAATGATCCGAGATATTAGATCGTTGTGATCACTTATCTTTGATCATGCAATGTACATTGCGAGAGTAATCGAAATAATTCTTATAATTTGATATCCATCTTTTATTTTGAATATTAAACTCATTTTTAATTTTATCTCTGCAATGAAGATAAAATTCATAATTTTCTATTAAGTTGAATAGATTGAACGGATTATTACACACTACTTATTACATTAGATATTTTTATTCTGTCTGAGACAAATTAAATCGGCGGCAGAGGGCAGCACCTGCACCTCGGAAGGGCAGGCTGAAAGGCGGGAATTAATAGCCCGCGAAGGGGGACCAGTTGGTGTTTGGCCACGTGGCCGGGCGATCAGCTGATTTATCTTTAATAGGTTAGGACCCTCCCAATTATGGCGGGACAATCGCAGCTGATTGAGGGCCTGTTGCCGCCAAAACATTCCGACTTCACGCAACGCTGCCCCCTTTGGCTCCAGCTACCAGCTGCCATTTAATATGTTAATTGGTCTTCGCTACTTGTTCTGTTTGTCGTATGCTCCATCTGTGCTCTAAACAATAATATGTTATAGCTGCGTTTAAATGGAGGGGTATCTTTTAAACAGAGTATTATTGAAATTCAATCACGCTGTTAAGATTTTAATACCACTCATAAGTTTAAATGAATAGTTTTAATTGTTTTTAAATAATTAACTAACGATGTAACTGGACTGGCTGATTCGCTAGCAATAGGTTATCAAAACGAAGAAACTTCGAGCTTGATTTCAAATGGATGCGTCCCAGAAGGATCGAACGTAGGAGTGATGATTGAATATCTTGGGGTATCAAGCCTTCCTGATCCTGATCCCCCTGAAGTAGGGGAATCAAACCTGGATGTTTCAAAGAATTGATCAAAAGGGAGGTGTTCATAAATGTAGAAAATCAAATTCAAATTAAGATCAACATAAAATATATTAGAAATTAAGTGAAAATCAAATTAAAAACATATACACAGGAGCACTAGCGGATCCAGGATTTAATTTTGGGAGGCTTTAGCCCGAACGATTTTTTTTCAAATACATATAATGATAATTAATTTGAAAAAAAAAGAAATAAATTAACTATCTATATGAAATGGTGTTTAATTGGTTCTTGAAGTCCTATTATATGTAATTACAGAAACAAGAATACTTTAAGAGAGTTTTTTTTTTGTTTTTTTTTTCATAGTTACATTAAACATAGTTATATTTCACCATTTTGGGTGAAGCCTCCCCCCCGTAGATCCGAATCCGCATAGGAGGTTAGTAGATTAGTGTCAAAGTTTATCGGTAATCAATGTGCTGACCATATAAATGTAGATAATGGCGGCTGGAATAATGCAGATGTTTCCTGGTTTCATGATGAGACGGAGGTCTTTAGTCCCCATCGAGGTACATATACTGACTTCTATGCTGTCTCTTACTGGCCGCTTCTTTAGACATACTTGGATAAAACTTGGTCATGGAGACCATTTTTTAGAGTTGTACTTCGACAACTCCCATTTCAGACAATGTCCCAGATCACCAAGTAGGGCTAGTTGAGATTTTCTTCTTCTTCCTACCGATAGAGGGCGATGCTCCGACGACCAGTAGATGGCGCTCCACTCTTATGACTAAATTAAAATTACTTTTTGACATGCTCTTAACAATGTGATTTTTCAAAAACTTCAGCCTAAATTGAGAAACAACTGATATGAATGTTGCACGATGATGATCGTAATGGCTAAATATTTCAAAAATATATCAAAATATTTATTTGTTAATCCTTTTTAATACCATAATCAATGAACGAATCAATTTTATAAATATTTAGGATTATTTTGTGAAATAACATTGAATGAATAAAAATAGAGAATATTTACCTGACCAGGCTCGCTGTGTACAAAGTGGACTAATGGAAGTATCCATGTTGAGATCACGACAAACCATTAGGAGAAAGGAAGAGAATGGTCAGAAAACCAAAGCTGCATTGCAAATGGTATAGCTATAATTAGTTACTGCTTTGAACAAACAACTTCTACAAATAAAAATTACGAAAATGTTTCAATATGTACCAAAGCGCAGTCGTTAAACACCAACATATAAATGGTTTATGGGTCCTAACAACCGTTTTAATCACCTACGAAAACTTTTGGACACATTTCACCGTTTTAGGATTTTCATTTATAGTGTGATCAAGAGATCATGTGCCATCCATCAAAGTGAGATCTATGTACTTTCAAATCTCTTTTTGTGTATAGAGCTACGGTTCTTTAATTATCGGTGGTTGAAATAGATCGATAGTGTAATTTTTCATTGCCTTCCATCGAATTACTCATATAGAAAACTGTTTGTCTTTGATTTGAGGTTATTCAAAACCAATAGTTGAAACGTTTTTAAAAAGTCCTATTTTAACAGGATGTCTTTTTGGCGAAAAGATTACAATAGAACTTTTAGATTTGGTTCACTTCTTCTAAATGCCAAACAATTCAATCGTGTATTTCAAGAGTGAATCCTCAGAGGTGCCCATACCCTCCAAGGCCAATGGCGCATAAACCTTGCCCCATCCCTTCCAAGATATTTTATTCCTCTCTTCTTCTTAAAAACAGTGCAAACGAAAGTAGAATTTAAATATTCAAAGATTATATATAATTACACACCCTGCAGTCTGTCCCATGCTTCCACTTGTCTTTTAATTTGAAACTTTTCATTTTGAAATTTCATAACCCCGTCGAAATATGATCCCTCAAAAATTGAAAACCCCGTCAAAAAAGGCCTCCCTCATAAATTTTGATGGCGCAACTTAATGGCGCAAATGGCCATAAAACACCTTCTGTGCACTCCTGTGAATCGTAATCGATTGTTTTGGAAATTGAGATAATTATCGATTCCCGTGTAAAAACACCCAATGAATTCTGATGATGTATTTTTTTTTTTTTTTTTCAAAAACAAACCTAATATGCAAAAAAAAAAATTTGTGATTATTTCCGTCACCGTGATTTTTTTCTAATAATGCTATAAAACTTGAATTCCTCAAGTATTTAAAAAAATGTAATTCATTAAAGTTCATTAACCGTTCTACTTAAATCATAATTCAAAATATATTTATTTTACTATACCACTATTATAAACAAAAAGTTAATGGAATATGGTACAATTTATATAAGTTTTTCTCCCCAAATCATACACCATTTTTCTCTGCAAAGCGATGTCCAATCAATCCTTGTTTTGTTAAAAAACGGACATTGAAATTCAATTCTTTGCAAAGGTTGCCGTAGTTCAATTAATTTTATTTATTTGAAATAATTAACCTTCTTAATTTATAATAAATAATTAACCTTTAATTTCACATTATTCATCGATGTAAAAAATATTTAAATATAAAGTAACGGATAATAGAACAGGCTTACATAACATGAGCGTAATATAATATGGTCTCCGACAATATTATATTATGTACATATACATATGCAGTTTTCATAAATGCAATCGTTTGGTATTATTTAATTGTATAGATTACATAGATATACAAATTAAAATTTGTATCTATGAGGATAATTAAACAAATATAAATATACACAATGAAATGTAAATAAATATAGCGGCTATAATTTTTACTTTCACTTCCCCTTTGTTTGAAAATACTTGTTTCTGCTAAGAAGAGGATGGTAAGTGAAAGTTGTGTGATGGGCGCGCCAGATATTTTCTTTAAATAGTGGTACTAATATAGAAATATTACTATGGGAAAAGAAAAACGGTTTTCGCGTTTTCTGAAAAGTATTCAGTCATGATTTTGGATTGACTTTGGAAATAATGATTCAAGGACTCAATTATTTATAGCACTAATTGAGCTGACATTATATTATATAACTATGATGATAAATGAAAGTTGAGTAATGAGCAGTCTGCACCAGATTTTTTTTTCTAAATCATCATTTTTCTCCTATTTTTCTATTCATACCAAAGACCTCCATCATCGGGAACTCCTGGAGCTGAGGGGGCTTTATCTGCTGGAGGGAAAGACAAAGCGGGCGGATGACAATATCCCCCGGCGGGCGATAGGGGGTTTTAATTTGAAATAAATAGAGGGCGCCTGTGAGAGGAGATTAGGAGTTAGCGTAGATAGCCAGATCATTGGATCAGTTTGCTTTTCATGAGCTGCGGTGTCATGAGTCGTTGATTGCCTAAGCCTATAGAAGGATGATATCCTATCTCTGCGGAGGTTATACGGTCCCGATTGAATAACTCTGCTAGGTAGAGGGAGGGGGGCGAACGAGATAGGATCAGCAATCGTTAGGATGGGCCCCCCTCGCCAAACTGAGATGTCCCTTCTCAATTGCTAGCGAAGTTATCTAATATAAGCTCAAGCAACAAATTCTATTATTTTATTTATATATATATATTCAGATATATGATTATTTTCACTTGCTAATATAAGAAATATTTTATCTGATCAGCGTATCCTTTGATGTTCTTGAATCACATTACTTTGTGAAATAGAAGAATTTCAATCTTCAACACATCTCAGTAAATTTCTCTCTATTTCAATACTGGTATTATTGTTCTTATATTACATGAATAAATACATTGACATTAAATAGTTTCATATATTAATTTTTTAAAATATATGCTCCTGTTGTCAAGATATAAAAGGATTATTAATTTTCTTTGGTTACTAGTAAGGAGCTATTTCTTCTATTAATCAACGATTGGTTACTTCTGAGTATTTTGAACAATAAGTATATTGAAATACTCAGGAGTGACCAATGGTTTTTGATAATGGTAATAAAAGAAAATTAATCATGATATTTTTGTATGTTTAACAACAGGAGTATAGATGTAAAGAACCGGACGGACAATTGCAACCATTAAATGATCAGATGTCGAGGAAATATATTCATCGTCAAACAGGAAGTATTAATAAAATAAACTATATTAAAAAAAAACTGCATCACTACTACTGTTGCCGAAATTGGTCTTGGTTTTGCACTTTGCCAGACCAACACCAAGACCGCCTGACAGTTGCAAGACCAAGAATGGTAAAAAAATCAATTGTTTGAATAAATATTAAGGCAAAAGAGTTACTAATACTTGATAATTTTAGTTACTATTGGTATAATCGACTTTAACATTTAACTGTTCTAATTTTTATTCGGGCTTAGATAGGTTTTTTCTATATAAAAAGTCAAAGTAATATATTTAAAGTTATCAGCTAATAGGTTACTGCAAGATTGTTGAGAGGCTCTTGCACAGAACCAAGACTGATTACGGAAGACCAAGATTCGTCTTGGTTTCGCATTTGGGCAACACTTATCACTACAACTCACGAAGGATCTTGGTTTCAGTACTATCCAGGAAAAGTACTGTTTCTTAGTCAACGGTTGTGAAAGGAGATGATTTGACTGAGATCACGCTCAACCGCCAGGTTTTTCCCCTTAATTAATAATTAATTAAGATTACTCACTTTACAGAGGCTGGATGTGCCGCAGGAGGGGCTCCTAATCCGAAGGTCAGCCTGCGGCCGATGAGGAAGAATAAATAATTTTTTGATTCGAACCTGAGACATTGAGACCTGAGACCTGAGACCCTACTCCCAAACTATGTTTAAAGGAATTCAAATTTGCAACTACTCCATTGAAACAACAGCTCAAGTAATACATCAATGGACGAAATTGGTTAAGATAACTAAAAATAAAATATCTGTTGGCCAGAATAATAATTATAGCATTATTAAAAACATTATATAAGTTAGCTGAATCCGTAACATTAATTAATAGCTCAGGATTGACTCTTATTACACTGAGAAGCAATTGAACACGTAATGGGCTCATTCCGTAACTTATTTACACAATCCATAACAGTTAGAATTTATTTTATGTAACGTATTAGTCATTCATGTAACATGTTTATATCGAGCCGAAAATACGTAACAAAAAGATTTTTTTTCATATCATCATCTTTGTTAGCAATTTTCTTCTACCGATCTATTAATACGTACTGATTTTCAATATCATGGGCTCCACGACGTTATTTTGCTGTACTTCCGATATATTCTATTAATTTCAATAATATAAATAAATTAAGAGAAAAAAATCCTCTAATTGCCATTACTAGTCGCAGTGACAAAAATCGCTTTCTCATAAATTATATTAAGCTTCCAAACTGTATTTCATAGGCCAGTATTTCATAATTTGGGAAACAGTATAATAAAAAAAATGTATAATGTATAACTATTTAATTTACAAGAAAAAAAATATATGGAAAATAATGATTCAGATTGACTGAAAACTGAAAATATTGTTAAAATGCTAAGATATCAATCAATGACTATTTCCAAAGAAACGCGATTATATGTCCAACTAATTATTTATTAGGTATTTAAAAAAAAAAAATATTTTATTAAAAACTAAAATTAAAAGCGTAATACAGATGTCGCTAGTTATTGCGATCCATGTCAATGTTAAGTCAGGTGGGCAAAATGATACCCACGGGCACAGGGGTGCTGTGTAACAACACAACCCTACACACTTGTTTCTTGTATGAAGTCACTTTGGTCAAGACACGACACCGTGTGAAAGTATTTTTTAAGATCACGAGAGCAAATCGGCTGAGCTAGAAAGAAAGGGCATGATATTAAATGTTGGAAAGAGCAAGGTGATGCACATTGGTCGTGAAGAGGAAGAAGTTTTGATTCGTTGCTGAGGAGAACCTTGGAGACAGCGCAGGAGTACACTTATCTCGGAGTAGTGCTCAACAGAAACGGGAAAATGGACCAAGAGCTCTCAAATAGAATTAGAAAAGCCAACAGCATATACTACCAGCTACGCAGCACAGTGGTGCGGAAAAAGAAATCGGAAAAAAGTGTAAAATTACACATTTTTAAGTCCATATACTTACCTACCCTTATTTATGGAAGTGAGAGCTAGGTCCCGCTGGACAGGCACTGGAGAAGAGATATTGCTGCAGAAATGAAGTAGCTCCGGAGAATAGCAGGCAAAACAAGAAGGGACAGAGTTAGGAATGAAAGGATACGAGGAGACCTGGGAGTGTCAGCTTTGAGGGAAACAGTTAAAGGGAGGCAGTTGGGACGGTTTGGTCATCTATGCAGAATGGATGACGACCGTGATCCAAAGAAGTTTTTGGAGTTCAGGTCTACCTGACGCCGTCCTCGAGTAAGACCTAGATTGTTATGGATGGACCACATCTCCAGGATCGGTGAAAAGAAAGGGAAGTCTATCAATTCAATGAAAGTGCTGGATCGAGAGGCTTGGCAGTCCTGGATCGGGGCACCTCCATGTTGAGGCACTAAGGAGGATGATAAAGAAGAAGAAGAAGAGAGCAAATTGGTGCATATTGGAAAACTTTTACCAAACTATAGCAGCGCTCCTTGTGTCCAATAAACATACTATTCTTTAATACATGCTGTGCATTCATAATTTTTTTGTTGTTTTTGCCAATAGCATTCTGCATTTTCTTATGTTATTTTAATAATAAAAATGTCGAGATCGATCCAGGACCAAATTTAAAATTTAAAGTAATGACAAGGGACTAACTATTTCTTCATGACATCACATTACTTATGTAAACTTTCTTAGTTACTCTTGATATTTATTATTACTTATTTTAACATCATTTCCATTATTTAGGGAATACTCTATATGTGGAGTTAATTAATTAATTAATGGAATTGACAATTCATTCTGTTTTTTTAACAGAAATAACAAACGAAACACGAAGTGACGTTGCGAGGTAAGGTTACTTTTATAGTACAATTAGCGACAAAATATATTAACTATAATCTCGACTTTGTTCGAGAAACATGACCGTGTAAATGGGTCTATAAAGTCAATGGAGATTTCTTCTTGTGTTTGAAAACCAAAGTATTCAATTTTTTTTTTTATAATCCCCTATCACGCCATTTCAGACTTACGGAAGGTTTGTTATTGATCGAGGGTCTTCAAACTACGGCGTTATGATAACATTTTAAAAATGTGAAATTTATTAAATTACTCTAACATAATTTTCGACCCATCTTCAAATACAATTTATTGTAATAGTTGATATCTCATTAATATGATCAAAAACAATTTATTCAACATCTATCGAAATACAATGCATGTAAAATATTTGTTAATTGTTTAAACTAAAATACACTTTTTCAAATATTTGAGATGGATATTGTTCATTGTCACATTTTCTAAGGTATAACTGTAGACTAAAGGAACAAAAAAAAAATACCAATGGATAAGGTGCCTTTCATTTACAAAAAACAAGAACCATTACAACTCATCCTCATAAATTATATATAAGAAAATAAGTGAAGTTACTACAATATTGCATGAGTTGTTTCTCTTAAAAAGATCAGTAGACAACTCAAGTGGCGTTTATAGAAGGAGCTTTTTTTTACATCACAAAGTGGCTCACCATTGTATACCGGCCAATGGTTTAGAAACCCCTTTGGTAAAAGTTTAGAACCCCTGTTCTAAAGGTAGCTATGCCAAGAAATAAATTTCAACCCGTACAGGCCGGATTCGAACCGGCATTGTTAGACCCTAGTTTATAAAAATTAACGCTTTAACACGCTCATGAGCTCGCAAAGTTCTTATCTGCAATTTCAGAGACAATTCTTTGGGCCCAAAACCTGATCTTGTAAAACGGCCAAGGGATATATAGTAACCCCCAAGAAGGTAACCTCACTACCACCAACTTAATTCGCCCCAGCTATCATTGAGACTAAAACTGCAGATCTACAAGGGCGGTCATTATGCTTACACCGCTCTATGGTGTACCACTACTCTTTCACATGTACAAGTCCACGCTCCAGAAACTACAGAGTTACCAAAACTTCATCCTTCGGCGAATAGTCAGAGGTACAAAGGGCTAAGAATGTAAAGATCAGAGAGGAGCTTCAGCTCCCCAAATTTTTCAATGGGCTGAAGGCCTGTGCTAGCTTGCTTTTAAGGAAATTGCACCACCGCCCAGACCTGCGAGATGGCTAGGTAAAGTCCTCTTGGAAGATGTTCTCGCCGAAGGAAGGGGTGTGGACTCTGTAGTTCACAGCCATTATATTAATGTATATATTAGTAAATAAAATATAAATAATAAATATATAAAAGCAGGGCGGTCCCTCCACGCCCAATGGTGTAATAAAGGTCTCAGGTCAAACACCCTCCAGTGTGCAGAGCCCTTCTTTACCTTCAAATGCCTCCGAACAAAGAAAGAAAGAATTTTAATTGATATGTATATTTATATATTGTATGTTTGTATTTTAATAAATAAATTTCTCAAGGTCAGAAAAGGTAACTACCTCAGTTGTTTCTCTCATTTTCAGAGTCGATTGACCATGGATTAATATTGTTCTTATTGGTGTAATTATTTAATCACGATTAAATGATAAAATCATGATAGATGAAACAAAATGGACTCTCGGAGAGAATAAGTTTATGGAGTGCAAGAGAGAGGAGACAGCTAGTTAGTAAAGCGAAGAGGAGATGGCAAAGCGATCGGGCCGTTTAAAGCGGCGCGATTCAATTTCAAGGTTCCCTGACCGAGCCATTACCCCCCTTCCGCCCCCCCCTCTCCGGGGTCCGTCGACCGGAAAATGAAACTTTTTACCCCCACCACTTTGGAGGCGTTTATCGTACAATCTCCCCCTTCGGCTTCCGGAATATCATCTTCCCTCTTATACGGTCACCGTCTCCGGAGCGGGCCATTTTGTACCGCCATGTACTGATAATGTCCCTTCCGCCGCTTTTGCCTTTTATTATTCGCTACTATATTTCTCTTCCGCTTCCACTTTTCCGGTCTATATTTGTCTCCAACTTGATAAGCTCGCTGCTTACTGATTCACCAGGCATCGGTGCCTCGTATAAAGTAGCCCCTGCAGTATATTAAATTCTTTATCATTCGAATTAGAATGCTTCAGATGTTTTAATTAAAACTTTTATTCATACTATTATATATGAGAAAAGTCCATTTTTTGTTCATAAATACTAACCGAGAAAAACTATTGGCATGATTTACATCCTATTTTTTATAAAAATGATCCGTGTTGTGACATGAAGGGTTTAAGCTATGGAAATGTTCGATCTGATCAGCAGAAATAAAGTTAAAAATATTTTCAACATATTTACAGAGTCTTGCAAGTATACTTAATAATACTAAGATAAGCATATAAATCGAAAATAGAGAAGCAGTATTATTATAATAAATGAAAAAATCCAAATCCTAACAACGTTAACAAGATCACATATATGCATAAAAATGAAAGAAAAAAATCTGGTGCGCGCAACACACAAATTTCACTTACCGCTATACTTTAAATACCAATTATTTTCTGGCAATGTTGGGTTTTTAAAAAAAAATTCAAGTTCACTTTTGACGGATCTATCTAGCTTAACGCTTAAAGATGACAAATCATTAAGAACATTAAAATTACAAAAAAGTCAGTTTATTATATCGACGGTAGACAATAAAAATCTAGTTACTCCATCTGCTTTTTTAAACCACACAACTTCAGTCTCTGAGCCTTTAAGTTGACAGAATGACTAACTCCTATTTCAATATTTTTGAGTAATATTTTAGTGATATTTTTAGTTGGAAAAGTTGTATCTATACAGACAGTGAGAAACTTTATTCCAGAGTAGGTGATTGCAGTGTTGAAATATAGAACTAAGATTAAAGGTAAACATTTTGCCAATAGAAACGTCACTAAAATTAATAACAAAGAATCTTAAAATTAGAGTTAGTGATTCTGTCAACAGAAAGGCTCATAACTCTTCCAACGATATATTATACGTATACCTTCCGACTGTTATTTCCGAAGATTCATTTTCAACTTGGTTAAGCATTCATCTTTTTTCTCTAGTTTCTAATTATCATATTATTTTAAACTTCATATTTAGCCATTTTTTATAGTTACTGTCAGTAAAAGAGAGTTATTTTTTTTTATATAAACCATATTAAAGATACTTTAAACTTCAAAGTTTAGAGGAAGAGGTATATGAAAATTGGGCATTTAAACCCTGTAAAAGAACATCAATGGGGATAAGACCTAAATGATATTAAAGACCACTTAATTATAAAATGACACACTGAATTTAATCAAAATCGTTGGAGTCATTTTTGAGAAAATTGTAAAAATTTGTTTCACTGTTGATATAAAGATGCACTTCCGAGTAGCCAATTTGAGGGAAAAAATTGCTGTGACATCTAAGCCATATACTTATTTTAAATACGTAATATCAGTTTTGTATGACTTTCCGTTTTTGAGATAGACTGCTTACATACACACACACAGACCATTATGTGGGACATAGTTATTTGACCTCAGGAGACCTCAAAACGTGTATTTCCGTTGGAAACTCAGATTCGGAAATTTTCAGGATCGCAAAACTTCCCTTACTATATATTGCATGTATAGATAAGTGAAAGTAAAAGATTATAATTGACAACTCAACAACCCATCCAAATATTGAAGGGAACAAAAGGTTCTATCAACACTAGTATGGAAGATCTTGGTCACATGCGTTGAATATAAATTGTAAATACTTAAAAAACAAAAATGATCAAAATAAAAAAAAAATTAAAAATTAAAAATAAAACTTAGTACAGAAATCGGGAAAACCTTTCCATCCTAACTAAAACATCTTCAAAGATCAATTAATAAAAAAATTACTATCTATGTATTTTCAAACTTGGTGAAGTAATCGGGTGCATATTGCGGTACTAGTTCACAAGAGTTCCGCACGGATTACGCGTATTTCACAATCACTTCGATCACACTTGTTCATGGAATCCCGAAAACAGCCGAATGTGGTCGTATTTTATGACGTCAGCTATTGCCACAAAAATCCCGTTTCATGCATTTTTGAAAGAAAACAAAAGCGTATTCCCTTCATGGAACTTCCTTATTAACAATTTATTAACGATTTGTGGATTTACTAATTAGTTATGATGATCATAAACTGTGTATAAAAGATTTTTTTATCGTTTGAATAATAAATAATTTGAAGTTACCTATTATCTTTTTATTTGTTATTCGAGTTTTTCAATAGAAGTTGAAATAATTGAATTTATAATTTATTTTAGCAAGCTTTTATTAGTATTGCGCAATGGTCTATCTAGTTTAGTTATTTTAGAGAATGGAATTAATGTATTGGGAAAACAACTCACGAAGAATACCTGATAATTTCAAGATAATGAATAATGGGAATTATCAATAAGAAAAATCATATCGTGAAATAGCATTCAGAGATGTAATAATTAAAGGTTTTTATTTATTAATATTTATTTTTTACAGATCTATAATATATGTACAAGTTCAATTCAAGTTCGAATGTAAGTCGGCTCCTGCTATATAACTGAACATAGTTAAGGTTATAGAAGTACTTAAATGGCGGGAAAGTTAATAGTAACTGTCCCAAGACATCGGTTGCCTTTGTTCTCTTTCGGATAAACACGAACACATTCGGGATTCCATGAACAAGTGTGACCGAAGTGATCTTGAACCATGCGTAATCCGTGCGGAACTCTTGTGAACTAGTACCGTCTTGAGTTTCGTTCGTGGTAGACAACCGACTACTACACCAATTTTAATTAATCGTGGATGTCAATTACCCAAAAAACGTAGTAAGATGTATAAATAGTATGAAAGTACATTCCCTTAGTGTGAATAGAATTTCTCCATTTCGATATTTCAGATTTTTTTCAATTCAAATATTTTTTATTTGCTATTTTTATCATTTAGGTAATGAAAAAATGTTCTTTTTTTTATTTAATTATGGAAATTTTATTTTTATAATTTGTACAGGTAGAAGAGATTACGGAATTATACTTTGATCGTCAAATTCAAATTATGCTCTGGTTAGGATTCATGTCATCTAATATTTTTCTTTCCAGGTTATCCTTGAATTGTAAGAGCGTTCCTTGACTAGTCAATTCTTTTCCGTCACTTTTAGGTACACTGATACTTTAGAACAATAATGGTCTTTTTCTCTGTTTGATTTAAAATGTTTGCTGAAATATGGTTGCTGGGACTTGGTAGTCCCTTTAAATGTATATTAGGAGGTTAGGAAAGGGCAACCGACCATCAAACCATTATTTACCAGGCCGGGCCGGGCCGCTAGGGTAACCTAAGTTAGCGTTGTTAGGTTGCGTCAACAACTTTGCATAAGTTAGCTATTCCCTGGGAAGGATACGACAGCGTTAATCATAGGTGTTGAACAAGGGGTGTTTGCCAGGCCTCGGGAAAGCGATGCATAAGGTAGCTCTTCATTACCTTCCCGGCCTGCCCGTGTTGACACACCTCAATGCCGCTCTAATTAAAATCTGACAGGACCACTAGCCTTCCAGTTAGGATTCGGGATTCCTTCTTAGATGCAGGAAAGCATATGAGGCCAGGTGTTCATTAACTGTGGCACAGAGGAATGTTCCAGTGGGAGTGAACAAGCGAAGAAATAAAGCCGTAGATAATACATTGCCGAAGGGATAAGGACTCGGGAGAGCGTGGCAAAAGAGGTGTCTTATTTTAATGCTAAGGTTCGATCTTGTAAATTAACCATATCCGTAGGTCTGATGTGAAAAATTCACTTCTACCAGCATATAGTCGCTGGATTACAAAATGGATAGGCGGCCAGGTTAAGTTAGACTTGTACCAAATATAACCTCTTGCCATGCTCTAATACCATGAATAGGGTAGCGTTGGATTCAGAATTTCACGGTTGGTTAGCGAATCGTATTCTCCGGTTTTGTTTTTATTTCTAAAATAAATAAAGTCGATACAAACATTTTGCTAAGCTTAAATAGTGGAACGGTGATAAGTCTGTAGATCGATATGGAACAAATTCGTAGATTTTGATGCGTACACCACTCGGATAGTTCCTTCGGAAACGGACCCTGCATTTTTAAACAAAAAAAGGTACTATTTTCGAGATAATGCTAGGCAAAGGGTTCGCTTCCACACAACCTTGCGTTAATGGTAGTACTGTCATCTCACTTCGTTGACTTGAGGTCCCTATGATCGAGAGAAGAGGAATTTGAATTTACGATTCACAAAATCCACTTTTTTTGTTTATCCACTTATATCAGCGATCATAATGTTTTATGTAAATTTAAATCTGAAAAAATGTTCAACAGAAATGGTTATATTCATTTCTTAGCTATATTCTATAGGTTCCGAGATGCATACATGTGTATACATTGGCTTATATAATATACACTTAATATATGATTGGCCTTGTATAATCATTTATAGCTGTGTAATAACAAAAATTACGAAAAATAAGTTATTCTGAATAGTATCGGAGTTTAAACGTAAAATAACAATTACTCTAGCTTTTCACTGATATATGATAAGATATTAAAATAGTACATATTCTTAAAGGAAATTTAATGTTAAACAACTTTTTTCTATATGATTTTTTCGTGCAATGGAAAGAATTATCGAATCAAATAGTGAAAAAAATACGAGGCAAAAACATTTTTTTTTCGGTAGTGAATTATGAGAGCGGATATTCCGGAAACTATAGAATATAGCGAAGTAATAAATATGACCATTTCTGTTGCAAATTTTGTCAGCTTTAATTTTACATAGAACATTATTATCGCTAGAACGGACAATTTCACTGATTGATATAGGCGGAAAACAGAAAAAAAAATGGATCTAAATTCAAATTTTCGACTTGAAATTCATGAGTATGGGGAAATTGACTATTATTTCCTGTCTTAGGACAATAATTTAAAGATTTGGTAGCTTTCTATATTTATCTGGCCGCCATTTTGTAATCCAACGGCTTTATGCTGACAGACGTTTTCTCATCAAGTCAGTGGACAAGGTCAATTTATAAAGTCAAACCTTTATATGAAATAAAGAGCCCTTTTTGCCACGGGCTTCCGAACTATAAAAGTAATATTATAGAATTATAATTTAACAATAATTATTATTGAGTATATCAAGTATAGAATTTTTTCTATAAGTCCCTTACTGTATTTTCACTATGCCTTGCATTATGGCAATATGGGGTTTGGCATAGGTTGCATAATAAATAATACGTTTATTAACCTATCGCTGCTATTTAGATGTTTTCAATGGTTCATTTGCAGTTCTTGTTGAAGTTTAAACCTTCTGGGACTCCATTCATTGTGGATTATTCCCTCTGCCGTCTCCTGCCTTCGCCTAGAGAAGCCAAGATTGAAGTGTTCCGGTCTCACCACCATCATCTTTCGTGAGGAAGGGAAAATCTATGCTATTGTATATTCATATTTTCCTTCGTTGCATGTTCCTTATCTCTTCACAGTGCAGGTCATTACTACCAGTGTGACAGTTTCCAGAAAGCTCCATCTGTAATAGGAGGTCGACGTCCTTACCAAAACCGTGAAGTTTGCCTCGAAAGCGCCCATATTCCGTGAAGGCTTGCAAAATATAGTTGTTCGGGAGTGTCCATTTCGCGGTTAAAAGTGCGTGCGCAGTCGGGAAGAATTTTCTTAAGGTCCCCCCTTTCAAGGTGGTCGATCATCGTCGATTGCTTCTTCTATGATTTGCTCCCGGATTATCGGTTACCACCTATTGGGTGTATCTGCAATCTTCACTCGGAGAATCTTCGGAACCTCTGCCAAGCCTTCTCTCTTATAGCCGAACACTGTAGCATCTATCCTGTGATACAGTCCTAAAGACCTTAGTCACCCGCAGCAGAGCCGTTCTCTATATTGTCGACAACCTGATATTTTGTGGGAGGTTATGATACCATAAATACCTCAGACAATCGTGCACTACTCCATTAAATAACTTTATCCATCCTACGAGAATTTACTTGCGCATCTACTTAAACACCTCAGTTGAAGACTTTATTTATACTTGATGTAGTATTCTAACACAATCTGCTCCCCTCAGCCACCCTACATAAAATTCAAGACTTTTTCAGATGTTGACATGCATCTGTGAATGGTACGACATATACTTACAAGGAGCCATGATATGAAATGGAAGTGCATTACCCAGTACCCAGTACCCAGTCGTTGTACTCAATAATACTCTTCTATCTGGTTCTCGACACCAGTCCCAAGCCGTACTTCAAGATTCTTCTTTGTTCTTTACTATTTTCTCAATTTTCATCAATGACCTTCCACTCTCATTCCAAAATTCGAACTATTGACGATGTTAAAATCTATCCCTCCTTTGACCCCGCTGATTTCTCTAATGCAATCATGAATCTACAAGATGACATAAGCGCTTGGGCCATTTGCGCTAACCCTAAATGTTGAGAAGGCTTAAATCACCATGCTTGACTCCTCTTTCCTCCTTATATACTTCCCAGGACAGCATTACCTTACCCCAAACGACATTTCTTTAATGCATAAAACATTATTAAATTTAAGTGTAAGCCGAAGGGTTTGGAAATTGTATCTTTCAAAGCTAGCGATTCAAATAATGATAAAAATAAGAGGTATTTATTTATTTCCCTCTTCCTTCCTTGTCTTCCGACAGTACGGGATTACATTTTATTGTATACAACAACAATACCATTTATGCTTTTTCCCCTATGATTTCTATCATAGAGTCATCCCGGATTGAGATTGTGGGAATCTTTTTCTTAATCCCATGTTGAAATGGGCTGCGCCTATATCTTCCTTCCACCCATACACGAATTCCTCATAGTGTGGGTAGTTATCTGCAGCGACGAATAGAGGTAAATCTCCTTCGTTGAGGCTGTAGATATCTTTGTTCCTCATGAGGTGGTCCTCAGTGTCTCAAATTCAGTACCGTTGATTATCTGGAGCATAGGGGATCGATATCTTTTCTAAGGCTATGTAGCTTGGAAGACTATGTTTCAAATAATGATAAAAATATGAAATGAAAAAATAATTTTTATCTCAAGATATGAAGACGGATATATCTCTGAAAATGTTCGATAGCTTAAAAAAATAACATAAACTATTCTGTTGAACATTTTTTCTGCTTTACTTTTTACATCGAACATCATAATCGCTAGGACGCATAGTTTCACTGATATAAGTGGAAAACCGAAAAAAATAAACTTTTTGAATCATTAATTTTCGGATTGAAATCCCGCGATATGAGCTATTGACTATTATTTCATCTCTGAGGACAGTATATACTATAAATCTATAGGGTTGGTAGCTCTCGATACATAAGTTTTCTATCTATACATGCTATCTATTTATTCTGTTATTCATCTAGCCGGCATTTTGTATTCCAGTGGTTATTGTCCAAGTAGATATGAATTTTTCTCATCAGGGCTTTGTAGATGGTTAATTAATAAGGCGAAATTTTAGTATAAAATGAGTAACCATTCCTGCCACGGGCTCTCAGACTATAATGTGAAAGTCTAGTGGTTGGGTAAGAAAAATTAAGATATTGATATTTATTAGAAATGCACCCATTTGAATTTATTGAGTTAATATAATATTCTGGTTCGATTCGTCAATGATCCATTATAACATTTAAAACAAGTTAATCGTGAGCTGTAATTAAGAGTGAAAAGGAGTAGCTAAGGGAACGTTCTAATAGCTTAGCTCGTTGCGGGGTGACGGGTGATTGCTAAACAATCCGCTTTGCCTGAAAGCAATTCGGATGCAAACCCCCGGCACTAGCGGAGAGAGAGAGTCCCTATTTAAAATTTTATTTCCATTAAAAAATAATGGAAACAAGGGCTGAGAAGGCTTATGCTAACTAGGAGGGGCAGATGCGACTCTCACACACTAGCGCCCCCTCCCGGCGACTCCTTATCCCCACCCCCACCTCTGCTGACTGCATTCTAAAGCAGCGAAAGATATTGAAAAATGTCTTAAAGATGACTTCTACCCTCCCCCTTCACTCCTTATGGAATATTAATGCTCACTGCCTCCATGATGATATTCACTCTTGTTGAGATACTCTTGGCAGATTTTCAGCCTTACAGTTACAACAATATTAAAGATGGATGAATCTCTTTGGATTAATATCGATATTCACTCTTATTTATACTCCTGGCAGATTTTCAGAGTTAAAGTTACAGTAACATTTAAGATGGATCTCTTTGGATTAATATCGATACTCACTCTTTTTGAGATACTCTTGTGAGAATATCAGCCCTACAGTTACAAAAATATTAAAGATTGATCTCTTTGGATTAATAACTTACTACTGTTACGATAATAGAATAATTCACTTGCATAAACTAGGTTAAATAGTTCTTCGATATTTTCTCAAAATTGACATCGGCAATTGTCAATTTAAATTAAGAAGATGAAGAAAAGTAAATCTGATTCTTGGATTGAATTGGATTGATAGCTGAAGTGATTGAAAAACAATTGCTGTTTGAATAAAGGTTTTCTTTTCTTTTCTTTTTTTTTATATCATTAATTTATTCAGTAATATATTGTTCTGTCACACGAAAAATAATTACAGAGAGGTAAGAACACATTCACACCATATATACTGAAAACATGAAACAAAAAGAAGCAAAATAACAACAAAATAATAATCCTATGATAATAATAAGCAATTTCAATAAAAAAATATAAAATAACTTAAAGATCAGTAAGTTAAAACATAAAAAAACACAGTCATGCCTATATACAATATTTAAGCAGGGAAAACCTAGCTAGGCTTGTCCCTCTAACAACAGAGGGAAAAGCAGGACTCCAGGAGGTCCCTGCGCAACTCTCTCAACCACCTCAATGATGTTAATTTTGAGTTTTTTTTTATTTATTTTTTCGGTTGGCGCTACAGACCATGAATATCTTTGACCGCGAGTGTGGTGATGAATATCCTAGACCACATCAAGATTCCCGATTTAAAGTACGGCGTACTGTCATCAATCCTTCGCACGGTTGGTGTGAGTTGCCTCCAGTAGACTGACAGGCCTCACATGCCCCAAGGGGAGAGGAATCTCGAGCAGCGTGGCTTTTCTTGGTGGACGGTCACCCATCAAATTGCTAACCACGCTCGGCGATGCTTAACTTTGATTAACTATTGCAAGCACCTTAGCCCGTAAGGCTACCCCAGCCCCTAATTTTTAAGTTTAAGGTGATGAAATGTCACGTAATGACTTTTTGAATAAATTTAAGATAAAACCTTTTTTTTTTTTTTTTGGTTTAGCATTTTCCTTTCTTTATATATGTTAAAATAACATTTATTTAACATGATATTTTCACTCTTTGACTTTAAGTTTAAATTTATTTTAGAAATATTACAAATAGATTTCCTTTTAAATAGAAATTTTTTTATTAGCCATATTTCATTAATTATTTAAAAAGTTTACAAAGTGGGAAAGATAACTTTTAAAATTAAACTATTCATTTGAAAACTGAAATTAAAAAATCCTGAATGATCAAAATACTCAAATTGAGAATTCTGCCTTCTTTAAATTAGTAGTGACTAACGAGAACAGGACGTAGAAGGTAGGGGAAGTCCATCTGGACAAGGGTTTTATTCATTTTTTTCATCCTCATTTGACAAATTACAGAGAAAAACAAACTGGGGATTATCAGTTTTTTAAATTTAATACTATGTTACTTTGGGTATTGAATTGATAAGTTTTTGTAACAAATTTTATTATTGCTATAGATTGTTTTGTAATTTTTTTTTGTTGTTTTTAGTAAATTTACTATTTTATGTTAATTATCTAGCCTGATAAAGGTCTGATTAAAACGAAATCGGTAGCAAGGAGAAAATACAAAAAATTATAACAGCTCTTTTTATTGAATTTTGAATTTTTTAAAAACTATTTTAAACTATTCAAGATATTTACAACTTTATTAAAATATAGATACATCAAGTAAATGTGTACACAAAAATATAATCACTTGAAAACGCTTGTTGAGAAACTACCCACAGGTAGCAAGCACTCTAATAATATGTCTACATAAGGAGATCACGAGGCCATCTTCTTTTCAGACGAGTGGGAGGGTTATCAGAAATCGAAGAGGAAGCAAGGTTAGAAACGAGAGGATTCGGATGGTTACAAAGTTTATTATGGAAGGATAGGTATCTGGATTGGGCCAAATCGGAAACTTATGGAACATTAAGATCATTATGGATTATTTTATTTGTGACAAAGTAAGGAGCATTAAGGATTTTACGAAGGATTTTGGATTGTAAGGATTGGATACGAGAGGAATTTGATGGTTTAGTGGAGCCCTATAGCTCAACTCCGGAAGTCCAAATAGGTCTTAGTATAGTCATGTATATTAGTCTTTTGTAATTGGAAGTTAAAGCGTTTGTCTAGTAAGCAGAAACGTCGAGCAGTTTTTTGTCGTTTCAGTCTTGTATGAAGATTCCAAGTGAGACGTTTGTCCAGGTGGAGTCCAACATATCTTATTTGTTCAACAGGGATAAGTGAGGTGCTATAAAAGGATACTGTAGGACAGGAAGTCATAGGTTTACGACGAAGGATAAAGGTGATTTGTTGGAATTTATTTTAATCTTCCATTTTTGACACAATTCTTCAAGGTTTGTAATAATTTTGAAATAAAAAAATAAACTGTGTTTATTTTTTTCGTTTCGTAAACCCTTTAACTGTATGATATTTCTTAAAATATCATATATTTAGTAGGATATTCTCTTTAGTCGTTTAAGTTTAAATATATTTTTAAAATATCACAACTCTCTGACAACGGCATAACGGTTGAATAAATAGATTGGCTATTAGATAATGAGAAAGCCGCCATGGCGTATCGAAGGCTATGTAAATGACAAAGTGCTCTGGAGGGCGGGGCGCGCGGGGGTTGAGAGGAAATCCCGCCAAATCTTTTTTCCATTTACCCCCGAGCTGGGGGAGAAGGCGAGGGGGGTAAGTTTTTAAAAGACAGGCCGCATGTCGTCAGGGTATAAAAAGCTTATCGTCCCGCTTCCCCCGCCCGAGTTTTCTCTCCTTTTGTTCTCCTCCGCAGGCCGAATATAAAAGTTAGCACGCTCATTTGAAGCACTTCCCTTCGACGGTGGGGATTTTCACGGATATTCTCCCTTTATCCCCCCTCCCATTCCACTTCACCTTTCCTATCTCTCTCTCTCTCTCGCTTCGAATTAGCCTTCGAGTCTTTTAATGACTGCTCAAGTATTGACTTTATAGGCCGGATTATTTTAGCTTCGTTTGAGAATGAAAACTCTGCTAATGAAGATAGGCCTAATTTTGCCTTATATTGAGCTCAATCATATTTTAATGTATTATTTTTTTAAAATATCATTTAGTGGAGTTTTTAGTATAGTTAAATAAATATATACATATAATATAAAACAAAGTTTATTTATTTAAAAAATAAGAAGTATGTAAAAAAAAAAAGTCTGATTACAGAAACAACCCTTTCCATCATCAGAGGGAACTAATATACCCATTTAAACTCTTTGATAATTAGTAAGGAAGTTAGTAGACTGTTCTACATATCATGGCTGATAAATATTCAGGACGCAGTCGTTTTTAAGGTTTTTATTGGTGCCGACGTTTAAACCCAACCATGTGGATCATCATCAGGGCGTATTTCGAACACTGAGAGTATTCAGACGTCGGCATGAATAAAATCCTACGTAGTGACTATTTAAGTGATATTAAATTATAATTATGAAAACAGAAAAAAATCATACATTAGATGGCTGGGGATACAAGGATTTGATATTCCCTCAAAATTGATATCGACAATTGTCAATTTAAATTAAGAAGATGAAGAAACGTAAATTTTATTCTTGGACCTTTAGTCAAATAAAATAAGGTTATTTAGTTACTACATATATTCGAAAGAATGATAGCTGAAGAGATTGAAAAACAATTTATGTTTAAATAAAGATTTCTTTTTTTTATATTATTAATTTATTCAGTAATATAATGTCTTGTCACACAAAAAATAATTACAATGAGGTAAGAACACATTCACACCATATATACATAAAACAAAAACAAGCAAAAATAACAACTAAATAATAATCCAAAAGTATTTACAATAAATAAAAATAAAATAACTTAATGATAAGTAAGTTAGAAACACTAAAAAACACAGTCATACCCATATACAATATTTAAGCAGGGGACACCAAGCTAGGCTTGTCCCTCCAACTACAGAGGGAAAACCAGGACTCCAGCCGACGATTCTCAAATCTATTTATCCTTTTCTCCCGCTGAGTTATTGGTGGCATTTGCCAAAATTAAAGAAGGTTTAGATCAAATTAGTGCCTGGGCCAACTTAAATGGATTAAGGCTAAATGCTGCCAAAACGCAGGCCATTCTCATTGGTTCAAAGCCTCTTCTTAGATCCCACACCAACTTTCCCTCACTCTATCTAAACAACCACCCCATCACCTTCTACCCCTTTGTTAAAAATTTAGGCTTTCTCGTAGATCAAACCCTTTCCTGGAATCACCATATCTCTCATATATCCCGCCGTGCAATTTCTACCCTCAAACTATTCCATCACTTCCGCCATCTACTACCCCAAAATACCCATAGACACCTAGTTTTCTCTCTCATCTTTCCCCACTTTGACTACAGCTGTGTGGTGAACGATGGCCTCTCGGTGGAACTCCGTGATAGACTCAAAAGACTTATGAATAGCTTCGTAAGATTTGTAATGGGGACCCCGAGACGCTCCCGTGTCTCCCACCACTACACTGAGTTAGGGTGGCTCTTCCCCTCCTTGATACAATATTTCCTAGGCACTTTCCTTTATCAAATCATTACCGATCATCGTCCTTCTCATGCCTACAACCTTCTCCAATTTAAGTCCTCAATCCATTCCCTCACTACAAGATCCCGACCCTTTGACCTATACATCCCTTCTCATAGATCTGCCTCATTCCAAAATTCCTTTATATCCCGCTCTGTCCACTTTTGGAATTCCCTCCCGATCAAAATTCGACATGTATCAAATATCAATGATAAATATCAATGATAAATATCAAATATAAATATACAAATATCAATGATAAATATCAATGAAATCAAAATAAAATGTTTTACAGTATCAGTTTCTTTCTTTAATAGCCACACCTCGTGGAATATAGATATCTCTATATAAGATATCTGCAATATATCCAAACTTGATTAAAGCGCCACGAATATAATGAAATACTGAATAATTTAATGAAATAGAATTGTAAAATAGTCAATTATATTTTTTTAGTAAATCTTAAATCTCTCTACTTTATTAAAAAATGTATTTTCTCTTGTAGGAGATGTACAAGATGTGGCTAAATAAGGAAGCTGATAATGAAAAAAAATTTTGTTTGATACATGTTTACTTATTATCACCTTCAAAAACAAAATGGTGGTAGTTCACGTCTTGTGTAACAATTCAACATAACTATTGGGAAACGAACAAATATAATATTGGATATTTAAAAATTAATTTATATATATGTTTAGAAAGTTGTCGGATTTTTTGTTTTGCTTTTGTATATATTTGAAAATATAAACAAAACAATTATGTATATTGTAATTTGTATAGATTAAACGTGAGAGGAACGGGGATATCTTTCCTAACATAGGTACATTTGTAGAACTCTTTCAGCTAAATATGAATAATATTAAAAACTGAAAAATAATTTTGATTTCTTAGTTTGTATAATCTCCAAATAGAAATGAAACGTTTTCACAGTCTGACTAGTTATGTATACATGTCTATAAAAAACGTTCTTTATAAAATATAATTATACTTGTACTTATTAAGTATATTTTATAAGAAAATCATTTGAAAATGAAGGTGTCCACATTAAAGGTGAATGTTTAATAAAATTCAAGAATATGTTTTATATTATTATTACTAAATATGAATGAAAATTTAAATAATAGGAATATTTAGGTCGTGATAAAATTGTTATATACCTACTTATAGGCTTTAGCTTAGCCAATATTGGACATTTCGTATTTTCTTAATCCGTTTTAGTTTACATATTTTACTCATTCATATAGCGTATTTGCTGTCAATTCTAATTTTTTTAATTTCAAATTATTGGCGGTGAGGTGGGTATTCTCACTTTCACAACATTTTTGTCAGGGAGGCATGCCCCCCTCCCCCTCGCCCTTTGAAGTCTGCACCTATGCCATCAATATACATCCTCCGCTATCCCTATATGCGAATCTTCCATTTTTTTCGTCGATTCTTTCAGGATACATGCCGCTTTTTCACAGATTCAACTCTTGTTCCATTTAACATAAATTGACGAATTATGTTGTTTTACTTATTCTGATATGAAACGTCAGCCCATGCGCTGCCTAACTTCAAGCCAAAAATCCTCGAATGAGTAAGTCAAGATTCAAAGCAAATATTTTTTTTAAATTCTATATACAAGGCATTGAGCACCTTCACTGGTTTCTGGAAGGTCAAACTATTAATAAACAATACTGCATTCATATTTTTACTGAAAGAGAAAGCAATACGCATGTTGAAAGAGCTGACAGAAGACTTCCAGCACTGTTCCAGACAATGGAAGATTCGCATGGAGCGTTGTAAGGATTGAGGAGGGGAGTGTATTGAAGGTGATAACAGGTAAATATGTGTGAAATTAAAATAAAATATTTTACACTACATGTCTCATTATTTAATAGCCACACTTCGTATACGTAAACAAAATAAATTAGTGTCTTAAGAAGTCTTTCACTAAGTATTCATAATGTTTAAAATATACATGTTTGATTCCTGGTTCGTCAAATTAATTTTTGTTTTTAATCTGTACTATTTAATGGAACTTTGAAAAAATGTATGCAGCTCCTCAATGGCTTTGAGTTAAACGATCCACCAGGAAATCTATGACTTCATCCAAAAACATAAAAACAACAGAGCCCCAGGATCTTATAACATAGCCATGGAACTTCTGAAAGCTGGAGAAAATGAACTTATCAAAGTTATCCGTGACCTTTCTATAGTATTTGATAACTAAGACCATTCCTAGCCTCATCATCCCTCTCCATAAAAAGGGAGATCAAACCAACTATAATAATTAACGTGGCATAACTCTCCTCAATTGCACTTATATTATAATGTTATATTATAACGTCATCTATCAGAGGCTACTTCCGTACGCAGAAAGAGGGGTGGATACAACCAATGTGGTTTCATGAGAGGGAAGTCTTCCACTGATCAAATCTTTGCCTTAAGGGCCCTGTTTGAAAGAACAAGAAAAGAATATATCATCACACGCCACTTTTTTGTAGATTTTAGCAGTGCATATGACAGTGTCATAAGAGAGAAGTTGTACCAGGCTATGGAAACAATGAATATTCCCTTTGAATTGAATACTTACAGAGCTGCTGATGATAGGATCAAGGTGTCTAGTCAGAATACAGGGAGACCTGTCAGAGGCATTCACGACCACAAGGGGCCTACGGCAAGGAGATGGCTTATCAAGCCTGTTCTTTAATCTTACAGTAGAAAAGGTGATAAGAGACTCCGAAGTGCAAAGAAATGGTAGGATTCTCACCAAGTGAGTACAAATTCTAGCCTACGCAGATGACATAGATATTATAGCTAGATCACAGAGGGACTTAGAAAGGGCCTTCTTAGCTATAGAGGCAGCAGGACAGGTAATGGGTCTAAGTATTAACCAAACTAAGACCAAATATATGATTGCCAACTCACCACCACCACAATTACATTTGAAGAATACACATTTGAAAGCGTAAATAATTTCGTGTATCTAGAGTCCTTAGTTTGTGCAGAAAATATACCTAGCCAAGCAGTACAAAGAAGAATTACGTAAGCTAATAGGTGATAGTTTGGCTTAGCTAAAATTATAAGAAGACATTTGCTGGCTAGATCCATTAAAATTTCCCTGTGCATATCTCTTAATAGACCTGTATTATTAAATCTGGTTGCAGGTTTTCAAGAGAAAAATCCTGAGGATGATGTTTGGTCCTGTAAAAGTTGATAATCAGTATAAGCTAAGGCATGATGTGGAGTTGTATCATATTTACCGGGAACTGGATGTGGTGCAATCTATACAGCTCTCTTGTCTAAGATGGGCTGGGCACGTCGCAAGGATGGATGGGGACTCACTTATCAAACAGGTACTGTTCGGATATGTGTATGATAGATGAAAGAGAGGATGGCCACGACTGAGATGGGCAGATGAGGTCGAAGCCGACGCAGAGAAGCTTCTGGACACTAGAGGAATGGACTTAAGAGAAATTGCACAAGACAAAGAGGAATAGAGGCGACGTATTGATGCGGCGAAGACCCGTACCGGGTTGTAATGATGTGCCTATGATAATGATAGTGTATGATGGTGACTTGACGATCTTAGTTACTATATCTAAAGAATTAGTATAAGCAATATACTTTTGCATTTAATTCTTCCAATTTTTCATTCGGGCTTAGTTAGGTTTCCCCTACCTGAAAAATTACAGTAATATCTCTAACTACCCTCCATGTCTTGTGAGGAATTGTGACATCCCATAATCAGGGAGGACCCATTTCGCTTCTAACCTTAATTAGACGGTAGGAAAGTATTTTCTCAAGGTAGAGCTTTTATGAGTTGTTACCCACCGTTGATTCCACTGCTCAATGGTGTCCTCCCTTATTATTCTCTTCCATTTAGATGGATCTGCCGCAATCCCTTTTTGGAGATTTGTCGGAAGATCTGCTGAGCCTTCTGTTTTAAGAATATACTTAATCTTATTCTCTTGCAGGAGAAGGTCGAGAAAAATAATCTAAGCGGTTTCGAACCGAAAACCTTTATAGTTAGATTCCTGCAATTTATCCACCCTACCATACAGGTCATTTTAGAGTGAATTTCGACTTTATTTATAGAAAAAAAAAACACAGGAAATATACCAAATTGGGACAAACCCTTTTATATATAAAAATAAGAACGCAATGTTTTGATTTCGCATAGAGAAAATTCATCAAAGTTTTTATTAATTTAAATGTGAGTTTAGATATTTCACAAACTATGGGAAGCATAATTATCAAACTTAATTAACAGCGACATTATTGCTATACCAAACTACTTATTTTATTTCTCTTGATACCAACAGCAGATTGAACATATAAAAAACAAAAACAAAAATAGTAGCATAGTGAAATCCCCATTTATATATTTATTTATCCTGTAGTTTTTGAAATGTCTAAATGCACCTTTAGTCCATGGTACAGACCTCTTTTTATCAAATTATTAACATCCGCCTGAAACTTCGTAAATAGCTTCATCTCATCGTAACCTACAAATATTTTATTTAAGAAAATTCTCGGAATTGGATTGTTTTCAATCTGGAGATAGGCAAACTTTGTCTATTTAATTCGATACTAAAAAATCGTAAATAACCAATTGCTTTCCACTTGGATTGTAAGATAATTTGATCACAAAATATATAAAAATGATGGCCTACAAAAATATTCGACCGTTTACCCTATCTAACCTCATTATTTTGACAATTTGGGGTGTAGATCACGCCAAACGGCTCAATATTTTTTATGGCCGCCTTTTTTCTCGACTTTGTGCTCAAGTTATCCTAGGATTCGAGTGGAAATCAAAAGGATATTTACGAGTTTTTAATACCTAATTAAATAGACAAAATTTGCCGATCTCCAGATTGAAAACGCATCAATTCCAAGAATTTTCGTAAATAAAATATTTGTAGTTTACGATGAGATGAAGCTATTTACAAAGTTTCAGGCGGATATTTATAATTTGATAAAAAGGGGTCTGTATCACAGACTAATTGTTATTTTATATAGAAATGGTCAATCTCTATTTTTTTAGGCCTCCAATAGTGCAGCGCGATCTATCAACGCACAACTACTTTAGAAGTTCTTTTAGTTTACGTAAAACCTACTAGATAGCTCTACTATCAGCACCCGGTGTTTGATAGCCTTCCCTAAAACAAACCTTCACGTTGTTGATAAGCATGGATTTAATTTAATTTTTTTTTTGTAATTTTTACCATAATTATGTATCATTTAAAAAAGTCACTGCGTCTGTCTTCTTATAATCAAATGTTGGGCTTGCTAGAAGGGCCCAAAATAGTGCCGAGTTATTCTTATTTCTTACATCAGTATGAAAGTAGAAGAAACCGGAAAAAGACTTCTATAAATCTTTCTTCATTATTTACTCCTGTCCCTATAAAACCTAATTCAGAAGATGATGGGGTAGGTAAGGAGCTTACTGGTGGTACATTGAACAAAACCGACATTGCCAAAGTTTTAAACAAGTTCTATCAGAGAGCTGAGGTGAAATCTGTCGCAGAAGAAAATGGCCTGGATGGTATGTAGGATTCTTTTGTTAAAACCGTTAATTATGATTAAAAATTTAATGAACCTCATGATCATTATTTGTTCAAGGTTATTTACAACACCAAGTCTACTTAGGTTTTAGAAAATTCTGTATCGAATCAGAATGTCTTCCAGCAGACCTCCATATAGTGATTAACGATGTACTTCATAATACGGCTCACATAACTGATATACTCCCTTATTATTTAAGACATGCGAGAGAGATGTTTCCTCATTTGGAATGCATGGATGATCTGAAAAGAATTAGTGATCTTACCTCTCCTCCTTCATGGTTTGATTGATTATCTTTTTTTCTTTTTTTTTTAATACGTTCAATATTTTATTATTAATGTTAGATCTTGTTTAGGTATCCTAATGCTCGAGACATGAAACGTAAAATTATTCTACACGCTGGTCCAACGAATAGTGGTAAAACATATCATGCACTAGAGAGATTCCTGTCAGCTAAGTCTGGAGTTTATTGTGGACCTTTGAAACTTTTAGCAGCTGAAGTTTACAAAAAGGCTAATGAAAGAGTGAGGTTTCTAATTTTTCTAATTGTATTTTATCACCTAAAAAAATTAATTTTTAGCTCTCTTTCAATGTCCTCACATTTCTGTGATAATGCTCGATAACCAATGTCCATGGAAGGAAATTTGAATTCTAATCATAGAAGTATTGCCATTAACTATTTTATCATTAATATGAAATAATGTAAAACCATCTGTTTTTGTTGATTAAATGAATAAGTTTATCTGATAACATAATCTTTGTGGTTGTTATTTCATTGTGATACTGTGGTTGAAACGTCAAAGTAAAAATATTATTATATGATGCAATAATTTTGATTGATTTCATGCTCAAATTTCCTTTCATTTATTAAAGCTTAAGATTTAAGTTAAATGTTTAATTGTAGTTATTTTCTGTACATGTGATTGTACCATATTTAATAATTTTCAAACATTTCTTCAATGAGGGGCACCATTGGTTCAATTCTTAAAAGTGTAATTATCAGAAAGAGCTGTTACCTTTTTGGAGTATGTACTACCAATAAATAAAGATGCTTTTTGTACCAATGTGATTGGTTGATTTAAATTTTTTTTTAGTGGATTTTCATTACTCAAACCAACCCATACAACTTTAATTTGGATTATCAACACTACTATAATCTGATTACTTAATTTTCACCTTATTGATGTCACTTCTTTGAAGAATTATTGTTAAACAGTTGTATTGATTTTTACTTTCACTTACCTGTATAAATTTCCGAATCTGAGTTTTCAACTGAAATACATGTTTTGAGATGCCCTGAGTCCAAATAACCAAGTTCCGCAAAATGGTCTGTGAGTCTGTATGTTTGTGTGTGTGTATGTTAGCAGTCTATCCCAAAAACAAAAAGTCGTAGGAAACTGATATTACGTTTCTAATATTGGTATATGCCTTATATGTGACTGCAACTTTTTCCTTAAAATCGCCTAGTGCCACTTTATATCAACTCTAAAGCACATTTTGACATGTTTCTAAAAAACGGCTCTAACAATTTTTATTAAACTCAGTGTATCATTTTACGAATTTTATTGAAGTGGTCTTTAATATCAATTCTTATCCCCATTGATGTCACTTTACAGGGCTTAAATGCCCAATGTTCATATTTGTCTTCCTTTTAAATACTTTTCATATGGTTTATTTTAAATAATTAATCATCTCACATTATTTAGAGTTACGAAAAAATGCTAAATATAACTTTTGAAAGAATTTGATAATTGAACGAAGGAGAAAAAAATAAAAATGCTTATCCAGGTCAAAAATGAATCTCCAGAAATCAGAAGAAATCTCCAGAACTATACGCACAATATGTCGTTGAAAATCGGAGGATTTCAGAAAAAACAATATATAATATAGAAAATTGTAGAAGGTAACGGAGAGTGACGAAAAAAGTATAAATAATAATTTCTAAAAACTAACATTTTACCTAAATCACATGTTTTGAAGAAAATTAAATGAAATTCTCTTACTAAATGTATACTTTTAACATTTTTTTTTGGTTTGAAAAAATGTTTAAAATCCACGGATTCAAGCTGTTTAAGAAACTATTTCATTTTACTTTTGTGAAAGAAGAAGTAAAATATAAAAATATTTCATGGATATGTTTATAACCTTAAGCATATTTACTGTATTTTGTTGGGGTTCTTAAATAACTCTAGATCTGATATTATACTTAAGTAATTAGATATCTATCGTCCGTTTATTCCGAAAAATCATCATATCATGGAACCTTTTAAAAAATTAAATTAGTGAATAATGAAAAGAAGAATGGTTGGGGTGATCAGTCAGAAATAAGAGGCAAAAATAAGTGATAACCTGAAGTTCAGGTTGAAACATCGCAATTGTCAAAATAAATATTATCACTTATTTTTGCCTTCTTATTTCTGACTGATCGCCCCAACCATTCTTCTCTTCATTATTCACGAGTCAACTATTTACCCACAAATTAGTGAATAATTTGATGAATTTTCCCTTTGTGATATTCCAACAATAACCACTTCCAATTAGTGTGTAGTAATCAGTATGTGTTGATGATCCAATTTAATGTTGTATGGGTCGAAAGGTTGAAAAATAATAAAAAATACTATTGTATGATATAGTATTATATAATTGACCGCACCCCTGACCTGCTTCTTCTCAAAATTATAAATATGATCAAGCATCTCCACACTATTAGAAATTTTATTTTATTTGAAATATATTAGGTAAAATGTTTGTTCACAATAATTTTGTGGGATTTCAGTGTTGTATTGTACTTTTCCTTGTAAATCACTATGTTAAGTTTCATATACTTCTTTAATATTTGTTTGGTATCAGAGGTATTTTTAAATTTTGACCAGATAATGTTTTTAGGGAACCCCATGTGATTTGGTGACTGGTGAAGAACGAAAATATGCCCTAGGTGAAGACAATCCAGCTAGTCACATATCATGTACTGTAGAAATGACATCCATAAATACTCCTTGTAAGTAAAAGTGATCGTTTATGTTTAGTAAGTGTCACTCTAACTTGATGAATAGGCTCAAGATCATATAATCATACTGTAGATGCAATGCTGAAAATGGCAAAAGTAGACAGAGGAAACAGATCCCTTTGCTAAGGTCCCAACCTTAAATCAAAAGAAACCAATGGTTTTTTTTTTTTTTGAGCCAGTCGAAGTTGATAATTGCAATCTAAATAAACAGAAGTTATACCAGCGAATATGATTGTCTTTATTCATCCATTTTTGAAACTCCATCTACAGTGTGATCATGTTGATCTTATGCCCATCTCCCATGCCGAAGTGAAACTTGTGAGTTTTTTTTTTTTCTTTATGAGTTAGTCAGTAAAATCTTGTTTCAATATTAATATCTTTAAATATGGTAAAAAAAAATGACAAGCGGTATTCTATTATGATGTTTTCACTTATTTTCTTCATAAGTCCTGAGGGAGATGTATTTATCTGAGGCACGTAAATAAAATTTAATAACAGCATTTACTCTCCTAATAATTTTTCTTTGTTTTTATGATATTTCGGGATCACTTTCTTATCTCATCTTCAGACAGTATCTCATCCTTCTATCATGTTATTTTTTTAAAAAGATTTGTCATAATTTTTTTTTTTTTTTATATTTTAATAATTAAGGGTTGATTTTTCAAAATATAAAAATTATGACAAATCTTTTTAAAAAAATAAGATGATAAAAGAAGGATTGAGATACTGTCTGAAGATGGGATAAGAAAGTGATTCCGAAACGTCATAAAAACAAACAAAAATTGTTGGGAGAGAGAATAAATGCTGTTAAAAATTAAGTTTTCACTTATATTTTTTAAGGATTAGGCCTATGTCTATATTCTATTATATTTACTTTCCTCTTATATTTCATTATTTTAGGAATTTTTCAGTTAGTTAATGGATTTGTTTTTGTTAAGTACAGAACTGATTTATCTATCTGTTATCATAAAATTACCAATGATTTATAGTGTCAAAGAACTGATTCTGATCAATTCATAAAATAATAAAACTCTACGCAGAGGATACTGCGTCCACAAAATTTTAATTTAATTAATTATATGTTCCTAAATTTGACTTACATGTGTTTTTATTTTAGTATTTCGGATTGCATTAATAAATGCATTTAATTTTATATTGCTGCCTTATCGAATGAGTATATTTAAGTGCTATTATAACCAATTTATTGAGCAAATAACAGATTTTTTGCTGCTATCTAAAATTTGCAACTAAAATTAAAAGGCATCTAAAATTTTTGTTGCATAATTTACATGTGTCTAGATGAAGTTGCTGTGATAGATGAGATCCAACTAGTCCGAGACCCAAGTCGTGGATGGGCTTGGACGAGAGCCCTGCTTGGTTTGATGGCCGAAGAAATACACCTGTGTGGTGAGGAAGCAGCTTTCGATTTGTTGTCTGCTTTAGCACTTATGTGCAATGAGGAAGTTGAGGTGATATATTATAATATATTGATATTATATATTAAAATTCAATTATTCTAAAATGGCAGTAATATAATATCACACAATTAACTATTTTTGCTTTATAGGTACGCAAATACAAGAGGTTGACTGAACTGACAGTCGAAGAGAAGGCTCTAGAATCGTTGGAAAATGTCAAAGCGGGTGACTGTATTGTGTGTTTTAACAAGAATGATATCTATTCAGTAAGGGAGAAGTTTTATATTTATACTTTAAAATTGATCTTATATATTATTTCTAAAAGGTTTTTTTTTGTCACAACGCCATAACTTCGTCAATTCTTCATAAAATCCAATGATTTAGCTCTCATTCTTAGGTGGGAAAAATAGTCACATCCTCCTAAATTTAAGGGAAAAAAGTTATGAAGGAAAAGAAACTTTATTTGCGAATAACTCAAAAATTATGCATTTTTTTCTTCATTATAGCAATGATAATTGGAAAGATTACTAAATTACCTACAAAACAAAAAAATTGTAAAAATCGGACAATTATTAACAAAGACTCGTCATTGAGTTGTAGCACAGAAATAAATAGATAAAGATACAATATTATTAAAGTAACATATTATGATATGCGTCTATGTATAGATGTCTCATCTGTATTTTCAACTTACCTTTTTTTTAGAATGTTTATAGTGCTTTCATTTTTAATTAATAAGAATTAAAGAATCAAAACTGGGACACATTAATCCTTCAAGAAACTCCCTTTCATTTGTCAAAAACGTTGAGGTGGAAAATGGATCTGTAGTTGATTTGTTTGTTTATTCATAAAACCTTATAAACATTATGTTTACTATGTAAATACAATGTATAATCACCTCTTCATCGAATTTCTGTCATTTATAATAAACCCTATGTACTTAAATTGCTGTGTGTATTAAAGCGTGTTTTCTGTGATATCTATATCATCAAAGTTATCACTGTTTCTACTTATCATCTATGGTACAATTTCAATTGTGCATTTTTTTTTTTTAAATTATGATCAAAATAAACCAAAAATAGAATCAATTTTGTCAAATAATATTATGAAATAATTCAGAAAAATGTATTTCCTTGTAATTTTATATTTGTTTAAACTTTGTGTATTAGGTCAGTCGGGCGCTTGAAGTTAAGGGGCATGAAGCTGCTGTTATCTATGGTGGTCTACCTCCTGGTACGAAACTAGCTCAAGCTCAAAAATTCAACGATCCAGAACATTCTTGTAAACTTTTAGTTGCTACTGACGCCATCGGAATGGGACTGAACTTGTAAGTGTAACAAAGTCTATCATTAAATGATTTACATTAAGTATAAAAGTTTGTTCAGATATAAGATGTATTCTTAGAGGATGGCTGAGTGAGTTGAGGCATTGCCTGTTTTAACATTCTTAAATCCAATGACGCAGGTTTGAATCTGGCCTGTGGAGGTTGAAATTTATTTTATGTGGAAACCACAGAATGAATCTCCACCTACCCAATCTGGTTAGAATAGATTTGGTTGTATCTTTTGGAGTCCTTTGAATTGTGCTAAAGTGTGTCTAATTAAAACTAGACTAATTTAGAAGAAAATCTTTCCTTTTTCAAGGTTATTTGTTTGACAAAATAGACTAAATAATAATATTTTGAAAGGACTAATAACTCAAGTTTTTTTTTCTTTCTTAATTTGACAGATTTTACTTAGTTTCGTATTGTCATAATCATCTGTAGTGCTACAACTTCTATAGAGTTAAGGTGTCCTGCAGCGTGTTCCGTCAGTCTTGTCTATCAGTTGCTGATTCTCTTCAATGGCGGATTCCCAAAATGGATTAGGTATTCACGGTCAATCCATCGATCCATTGGAGCCAAGGTCTTCCCACTCTTCTTGTTCCATGAATCTTTTGCCTAGGACCACTGGCGGATCTACGGGGAGAGAGGAGGGGGGAGGGCTTTCAGGCTGAAGGCCCCTCCCCCAAAATGGTAAAATGTAACCATGTTTTACAGAAAAAAATATTAAAAACTATCTCTTAAAGTATTCTTGTTCATGTAATTATATTTAATAGGACTTCAAGAACCACTTAAACACCATTTCATATATGTAATTAATTTCTTTATTTTTTTTTCAAATTAATTATCGTTATATGTATATGAAAAAAAATCTTTCGGGCTGAAGCCTCCCCCAAAATTAAATCCTGGATCCGCTAGTGCCTAGGACAATCCTAGGAATCTGATCCAAGGTCATTATAATTATATAACCTGTGCATTCCAGCCTATTTTAATTACCCTTATGATATCTGAGCTCTTGTAGAGTCTTGTTGGCTCAGCATTCTTCCTTGTCCTCCAGATTTCATTGGTGCATACTAGGCCATAAATTCTCCTCAATATTCTCCTCTCAAACCTTAGGAGAAAGGCTTCCTGCGTACTGGGCAATGTCTAGCATTCAGAGGCTTAAGTATGAACTGGTCTTACCAGGGTATTGTACAATAGCACTTTCTTGTTTTGAGACGTAGCTCTGCTCCTGAAATGCTTCAGTAATCCAAAATAGCATTTATTCGTGGACATAATTCTGCAATGGATTTCTGCTTCTATGTCATTATCCGCTTTTACTTGTGAACCATGATAGACAAACTCTTTCTCTCTTTCAAATGATAAGCTTTCATCCATAAAGTGTGATGGTTCGTGCACATCCAGTTGTGGGCCTGCATGCATGTATTTTGTTTTTGATTCCTTAATCTGTAAACCCATTCTAGCCGCTGCTATCTGGAGACGGATAAAAGCGTTTTGTATGCCCAAATAATACTTAAAACTAAGAATAGTTCTTTTCCCTCTAAATGATTGTATAAATCTAAAGTCACTGTTTCACTTCTATAGGAGTATTGGAAGAGTCATTTTCTACTCACTTGTAAAGCCAACTACTAATGAAAAAGGTGAGAAAGAAATAGACATTATTTCTATATCACAGGCACTTCAGATTGCAGGGAGAGCAGGAAGGTTTGGTACCCAATTTGAAAAAGTAAGTTCAATTTTTAAAATATTATTTGAACTACATATAGTAAATATTAGGTTGCTTAAGCTCTGATACATCTAAAGTAAACTAAAAAAAAAAATTAAGAAACCATAATTTTGTAGGATATATATTGTAATGATATCACCTATATTTATTAAAATACTATTTTTAGATTCTACACTAAAATACTAGTTTTATATTTTAAAAATGATCAAAATAGCGAATAATCAACATTCTAGATCAGAGGTTTCCAAAGTTTTTGGTTCGCGGGCCATGGCTTGTAATGAAAAAAATGTTGGTTCTATACATGAGCTTTTTAAGATTTTATTTGGTTGATTTACTAAGTTTTAATTGTTTTTAAAATTTTACCATCCAAAAAAAAGAAACCTTTGCAGCCCGTAGTTTGGATACCTCTGCTCTAGATTATACTGAACTGAGTTCATTCTCAAATAATGTGAAGAGATCGAGGTATGATCAGTACCTATATGTATACCTAGTCCTGTCATAAATATTGTTACAAGAAAATATACACAGATTTCACCAGAAAATTAATTTTTTGAAAAACTTTATTAGAAAATAAAATGTATATCTATAGAGAGTAAAACAAAAAAGAAATTACTCAAAATATCCCCCTTCTGCTTTGACTCAGGTGTTAAATCTCTGTGGCCAGTCATCAATAGCAACACGCATCATTTCTTGAGGAAAGCGCTCAACTGCCCATTTATAGATTTATAGAGATTATTTGAGGCTTTCCAAGCTATGGTGTTCTCTGTGGCATGCCAACCTCTCCAGTTCAGACCAAAGCCGATAATTTAGTGGGTTGAGATTAGGGCATCCTGAGGGCCAATCCGAGACTGAGATGAACTCTGGAATGTTCTTTTGCAGCCTCTGCTGAGCTGATCTGGCCTTGTGAGCTGGAGCGGAATTCTGCTGGAAAACCCAATGACTTCCAGCAAATAGAGTATCATTTAGAGGCTTGACAACAGGTTCCAAAATATTGTCCTGATAGTTTTAAGTGGCTGTTTTAACTCCTTGTGGTGCCATCAAAGCAAACTCCCCACCAAACCAACTCTGAGGAAGGGTGATGACCTCTTTCCACTCTTCCAATGACTTCCTGGGCTTCTTTAGAGCTGTGTGCGTACACACGATCATTTTGGCGATTAAATTTTTCTTCAATTGTAAAAATGTTCTCATCGCTAAACAAAATCTTTCGATGAAGACCATTGGTCTAACGGCCAAGGAGCAACCTTTGACGTGTCTTTCTTCGAAATGCACGCATCCTAAGGTCACTTTTTGTTATGCGAGACATTGATCTGACATGATTTGTTATTTTCGAATGGGATTTCTTCTGATTTAAGCAACCATTGCTCTAACTGCATTTGTCATTCTCATAGTGTGGGTACGGCCCAGTCGAAGTTTGTCACATACAGATAGGGTCTAATTATATCTATTTATAGTGCGGTAAACGAACATACGGCTAATACCCAAAGAGTTCAAAGTGTTGAAAATCTGTGACCTACATTTTCCAACTTTGTTTTGTTTAAGTTATTCGGTTTTCTATATCACCCCACTCCATGTTAATTGAGCGAAAGAAAAATACAAACTAATTGAGATTATTATCCTGACATGTAAAGAAAATAACCTGTTAGAGGTAAGGATTATCTAAATAATACCTAAGGATGTAGGCAAAGTTTAGCTTTTGTATCAGTATTTATGGCAGAAAATTATAATTTTTTTTTTTTTTTTTGGGCAAGGAATTTTGAAGTATCACAGTTTAAGCAACAATGTACTGTTTTGTGTCTTACTTTTAATTTTATTTTTTTATTGTTAAGGGATATGTTACAACCTTCAAATCTGAAGATTTGCCAGTTCTTCAGTCACTGTTGAAGCAGCCTCCTGAGCCTATAACAAAGGCCGGATTGCATCCTACTGCTGAGCAGATAGAACTGTACGCCTACCACTTACCTCATTCTACCCTTTCCAATTTGATTGTAAGCTTTTATATTTTTAGTGAAACTTTATAGTAACATTTTTTTTTTTTTTTTTTTTTTTCTTCCCTACCTTGCCTTTTAGGCTATACGGGCCTAAATCACCTCATGGGGGGGTGAGGGCGGAGAATTTAAAATCCCCTCCGGCACCGGGACGTGAACTCGTACTTTTTAATCTTCTCAAATCTGTTTATCCAGTTGCCAGGCAACTCGCGGTGCTGTGCACACACTTTAGCCCATTCGGCCACCCCGCCCCCAAAATTTTTTTAACTGATTAATATTTTTTAGAAGTTTGTCAATTAATTGATATGTTGTTCACAGCAAATCAAAAGTAATCCCCTCCCCCTTTTTGAATTCTTATATGCTTCATTTCAATTTTGATGTTTGTTTCACTGAAATAGGATCAAATCACAACTGAAAACATCTCAAAAAAGTAATACTTCATAGCTGGGAATTCATGTGGAATAAGAACTCGCCTAGCAAATTAAAAGATATTAAAAAACATTGAAGCCATAGTCAACATCAAATCACTCTATCTTTAGAGGCGAGGTTGTCTTAAACCGACAGAATAGCCCATATCAATCTGACTCGTTCCTATCTCATTAGCAAATTGCCACTGTCGAAATTCCACCACTGTAATAATACACTTAATGTCAGCCAATATTACAAGAATGTTCTTTTTACATCTCAAATCAATTCAAGAGTTACACATCCCCAATATCAAACATTCTAAAAAAGTTTGAAAACACAATAAAGTTAGTGTTACATTGCCTGAAATAAAACAATTTGTTAAATAAAATTTAAAAGCTTTTTGAAATTTAATTCAGTGATAAACAAAATTAATTTACAGGCGTTGATGACCTTGAAGTTATACGCCTTAAAACCCCCGCATACAAACAACTGAAAGCCGTTAAATATTTATTTTGTATTTCTTTATCTTCATGGCACCATATTTGTCATACATTGGATTAGTAAAAATTTAATTATAGGGCCCAGAAAAAAAAAGGGAAATGCGGATTTCTCCCTTCTTATTACATGTAACTCAGATGCACTTACATAATAAGCTTTAAACCTAAAACTATTTAACGAGGGCGTTCTAAAACTAGAGCTATTGAGAAAGGATACAATGACTTATCTAATAATTGTATGAAGGAAAAATATTCATTAACATTTCAATCAAGAAAGGCTCATTTTAAGAGTGTCACATGTGTTTAAAAAATTTAACAAGGAGCTAAATAATTGAAGTCCAAATTTGACCGAAATTATGAAATGATCCAGATACACCACAGCCTTTTAAATTAAATTAAATCCATAACCATCCTTAAACAACTCCTAAGATTCCGTGATTGTATTCCTCTAAAAACCAGACAGCTCCTTGTAACCTCCCTTATATTCCTCCATCTCGACCACGGTTACTTCATGTATAGAGGGCTATCTGCCAGGCTAGAAATGAGATCAAAGAAGCTCATGATCTGTTTTATAAGATACATCTTTGGGATTCCCTTGTGTTACCATGTTTCATTCAGGTACAACGAGTTGAAGTGGCTTTATCCTACTTCCCGACAACAATTCCTCCTTGATGTTATCTTTTCCCAAGTCCTCAGAATCAAAAATACTCCCTACATCCTGGTACTCCTTACTCTACATTCCTCTATCCACTCTCTCAATACCAGGTCTCAACCTATAGATTTATATATCCCCTTTCATAAAACTACTTCCTTCAGCAAATCCTTCATCATTCGTGCTACCTCCTTTTAGAACTCTCTGCCTAACTCCATACGACAATCCGCGTCCACAAATTCCTTCAAACAACTCCTGTTCTATCACTTACTCCATATTCAAACTTCCGCAAACATGTAAGATTTACTGGCGTCTGTACACAGTTTAATTCAATCAACTACACAGTTGCAATAACAATCAACAGTTAATTAGGCATCATTTTGTATTCATCTAAGCCAGACTGATGTTCTTAATTATATAACTCTGTTATTATTCTTAGGGGGTTGTCGCAGAATAAAATTATTTTTTCATTTTTTGAAATTTCAGATGTAAGATCGTATTGAACTGAAGTGACAAAAAATGCATAAGTTGAATAGATTAGACAGGTACAAATAATATAGTAATTAATTGTTTTAAATTAATATTTTGTAATTTCTATAATTTTTACTTTTACTACCCTTTACCCTTTTCAATCCAAAGTAGGATGGTAAATAAAAGTTGTGGGAAGTCCAAACTGCACCAGAGTTTTTAACATTTTTTTTTCTCTTTAAATTTATTTCTTGGTGACAAATATTTGGCTGTTTGTCTCTATCTAAAGGATGGAAGTTAAAAAGGAGTCTAATTTTTTATATTTCCAGACTAGGGCCGCTAAAGATTATTTATTGAAAGAGGTGTTCATTAGAAAAAAGTATCTGTTTGGAGAGGTTTCATTATACTTAAGGATTTACTAAATTATTTTTAATATGATCTGTTGATTTTAATATTTTCAGAGTATATTTGAAGAAATTTGTACTGTAGATGATTCATTGTACTTTATGTGTAATATGGAAGATTTTAAATTCCTCGCTGACATGATTCAACATGTAGCACTGCCTCTTAGAACAAGATACGTTTTCTGTTGCGCTCCGCTAAATCGAAAGATGCCGTTTGTATGTTCCATGTTTCTGAAGGTATGTTCCAATGGACTATTATTATTAAAAAGTACATATAGGTTTTATTTTAATTTTATTTATATTTAATACTATTTACGATAGATGGTGATATGGTAAATAAAATTTATTTGATAATAATAATTTGAGTTAGTGCAGTAGATAAAAAAATAAATGTTTTAAAAACAAAGTATGGAATATTTTAATATTCTCAAGATACATGAGGATCCTAAAATAAAAAAAAATAAAATTGATACTTAGCCATTTAAAAATTATATTACTGATCAACATTTTTGATTTCATGCTTTCAGATGTATTTTTAAACTTTTTAATTAGATTAGGATCCTCCATCATTTTTCTCAAATATAATGTACCTAATATAACTTGTAGGAAACCTTAAATAAAATATAGCTGAATCATAATTTAGGATTTGATATATTAATTGAATATCAAATCTTTAAATTTTTATTTTGGTATTTTGCATTGACTTCCTCATATTCTGTAACCGGGAGCATGAAAGATGGTTTACAGGTTACCAACCTATTCTAGCACGAGTGGAAAGATCGAAATGATTCTTTCCAACCTGATTAAAAGCGGTGTTGTCCTGAGTCAAGTTTACTTAAGTGAAAGTTTATAAGTTTCTATTAACCTTAACTACAAGGTTCACACCTTATTTCACCTGTTAGCCAAGAAACGTTTATTTCACCATGTTTATATAATTTTTATTTCTAATGTTAGTTTTAGTTGTATATTTTAAATTATTTTATCTTTTATTAATTTGTTTTTCTTATTTTAGTTTGCTAGGCAGTTCAGCAGAAATGATGGAGCTACATTTCTGTGGCTGTGCAAACATCTGGGGACTCCTTTCTCTACTCCGAAATCTATAGCAGATCTGGTTCATTTAGAAGCAGTATTCGACGTTTTGGATTTGTATCTGTGGTTAAGGTAAACTAATGTACTAATTAGCTATTACTAATGTACTAATTAATTTAAGTTTATTAATTCTAATATTCATTAGACAAATTCTAGAAACAGATATTGCGAGCTTAGTCTTTTCTAAAAGTTGTTAAACCTTTTTTGTTTTATGCTTATTTCCTCTATTTAATCCAACCTCTCTACCACACTGCAGCGTGTTTGATCGACTTAAAAAGTGGGATCCAATTGTCCCTCTTCTTATAGCTCTCCTCCCAGTTATTCCCCTTGCTCTACCTCCTTTTGTTTCTGCTTTGTATAATAGCTCTTGCCACACATTCTCCAAACATAATCGAATCAACTGAGGTGATATTCCTCAGTATCTTTCTTAGCTTAATAATTAACTAATTAATGAATTATTTCATTAGATTCATTTTTGGAGTCTCCAGTTTCTCCCACATCTCCAATTGATATGCCGAGTTGAAGTTCTATCCAGTTTTCCGATGGCAATATTTCCAGGCTGTATTCCTTTTCCGAATCTTTACAACCGAAAATCCATCTGTTGTTTGATTATTTTACTCCTAGTTCCTCTGTGCATTCATTTAACACAATTTCCCAGCTCACAAACCTATATATTCCTTCTAATAGTACTGTTTCCTTTAAAAAATCCTTTTTCATGTGTGCTGCCTTGTTTTGGTATTCCTTATCTACCTCAATACACAAATCCTTTTCCTTAACCTCATTTAAACACCAATCAGTCTACTGAACATATATAGGAATACAATTCTCGTATTTAAGTGCTGTCATCCACATTCTACTGTTATCCTTCAGATACATGTATACTACAGATGTTATCCTCTAGATATTATCTATAATTGCCTATTTACAATAATATGTGAACAAACTCATGTATATTTATCTAAAATTTAATAAGTTTAATTGGGCTCTGTTATTTTTAATTTTAGTATATTAGCATAATTATCTAACTGCTTATTTTAATTAATTATTTCTCTATTGTCTTCTAATGCCAGACAAATGTAACTTTTTTGTTCATTGTACTTATTCTTAGGGGACTAAATATCCTAGAATATAATTTATTTTTCTTTCTTATCGTTATCATGGTATTCTTAATTTTTCCATGTCTCATTTTGTTCTCCCCTCCCCACTTTTCTCAAGCAACACATTTTCATTGCCCGGAGTTGGCTTTAAGGTTAATTGTGATGGCCCACAGTGCATTGCGTATAGCTTAAAATCTTTCAAACTGTATCTATGAGTCGAAAAAACATTTGATAACAATAATAACCTTTAATAGCTTTAGCCCTGAAAATTGGTTTAAATAAGAAACCACGTCTGAGCAGGAATTTAATTATTTATGTGAAAGTAGTGTGATGGACCTCGTACTGGATTTTTATGTACTAAAGCTAAATTTAGCTTAAAATTCGGTAATTTGATAGTTGTACATTAATTTTTAACCGCACCAGTGTTGTGTATTAAGTCACTAATAAAAGGATGGTAAACAAAATAAATTTTTTAACATAAATTTTATTAATTTCAGTACGAGATTTCCGGAAATGTTTCCAGCCGTTGCACAGGTCCGAGAGCTACAAGCCTCATTAGACAGTATAATCCAACAAGGGGTTACTCAGATAACTCGCCTTGTGATAGCAGATCAGCAAACTGATGGTAAGTTTGTTCTAGTTGCAGTTAATGGATACAGAAGACATCATGGGTGATAAGTAGTTAGGACGCAGTTTTTATTAAATTTGACGTTTCAACCCAAACATGTGGGTCATCATCAGGGTGTGGTTCGAGCACTGAAGGTATTCAAGTACTGACATCAGTCCAGTACTTGAATACTACCATGGGTACTTGAATATCTTCAGTGCTCGAATCACGCCCTGATGATGACCCACATGTTTGGGTTGAAACGTCGGCACTAATAAAAACTTTATAATGACTGCGTCGTGAATATTTATCACCCATGATATGTAGAACAGTCGACTAATTTTCTTCGATATAGAAGATATATTAAAAACATTTAGTTAGTATCTTAATTATTTTATACGTTTGATTAGGTGATGCTCCTGAAGTTGGTTACAGACAGAGGAAGAGAGACATACCGATGGGAAGAGGAAGGTTAACGGAAAAGCTGATATCGGAAGGACTGTTGACGCCCGGAATGCTCAGCCAGTTGAGGAAAGAATGGTCCAAGGTAAAATAGGTTCTTGACTTTTGTTTTTATTTCTTGTGAGACGGTACATTGAATTCCCACACTTTTAGTTTTTATTTTTCTTCCTAGTCCTAACTACGATTCCAGTTCTTAGATAAATCTACGTCATTCTACAACAGCTTTAACATTTTATTTTTGAGGTAATTACTTCTCTTAGCTTTGAACATTGATTTTCTTCTGTTGGAGGTTACAGAATAGAATAGAAGAATTTTATATTTAGTAAATTGTATCAATAGTTTGAATATTAACAGATCCAAGCAATTTGAGTTAATTTTTCCTAAAAGAAAAAAGAAAATTATCTCAAAACCTGTATTAAACAGTCAAAAAGCAATGTCATACAATTTTTAAACATGAGCTATGATTTAATCACAGGAATTTAAAAGAAAAAAAGAGAAGGCATTTTTAATGTTTCTTTAAACTTATTTTGATTACATTTAAAAATATTAGCTGCATTAACACAGAAAACATAATCAGTCCTGCAGTTTAAATCCCGTACTATTTTCAATGTAAACCGCAATTTTTGTTAAAATCCTTTTAGGTCCTCTTTTTACGATGGGATATTTATCACATGTTTAGATTTTAAAAATTAAAATATTGCCATTTATAATAGTCTTTGGCGATTCAAAACACTATTAAAAAAGTAAGTAAAAAACAGCTTTGCGATCTCTTTGAGTACTATAGAAGGAAACTTGTTGATATATTTAATAAATTAAAGAAAAAGTATCCAGGTATGGTTTATATATTCTCAACAATAGACTTCTGTACACTTAATAAGTGGGAGAACTATGAACCGAGGCTCTTTCTTCTGTACCAAAATGATCCTCGACTAACTTCTCCTGAAAACATGTTATATCAACTTAAACTGTTATCTATTCCTGGGCGGGGATATGGCCAAGCAGGCTAATTTGTGTGCACAGTACCACGCCTTGCCTAGCAACCTGGATAGAACATTATGTGATAAAATAATACCGAGTTCACGTCCCGGTGGCAAGGGGTTCTTTTAACTCTGTCATTAAACTCCCGCCCTTGCCCCCTGGCCTGGGAAAACCCCCATGTAACATAAAGGCAAGGAAAGGGAGGACAAAAAAAAAAATGTTATCTACTCCTTAATTTACATTCAGTTATATTACATGAATCTTCAAGCTGTCTTTTGTAATTGCGAAAGACATGTGCCAAGTTAAATTGTGTGTTATTATAATTATAATCTAACTTTTGTCAAATACATCCTTTGAAAATCATACTCTGTTGTTCAATTTTCAATTTCATTCTGTTATATTAAAATTTATTATTTTTACAATTAATAATATGTTATTAACTTGTCAGTATTATGGAATTTATGAACACTTTATCATTTCTATGCTTTTTATTGAATATTTAGGTCCATTGTTCTGCCAATTCATCACTCATACTAATGAATATTATCTCCAATATTAAGTCCAATCTTTATAATTATTTTTATTCTCTCAAACCCAATATTAACTTCTAAAATGGTCCTTTGTAGACTCATTAATGTATTAGGTCATTGGTCTGTATTTTCATATTGTTTATTTTTTATTCAATATTTACTCATAACTGGTATATGATTAAATAAATTCATTATTATTATATTTAAGTAATTATTTTTATTCTATGTTCATTAAAGCCCGGCCATGAAGAAGAAGGACACAATTTTCTAAGTAGACAATCCAAGAGGAAGAAAAAGCCGAAGCACTGACATTTATCGAACATAATTGTAAATAAAGTATAGAATATTTGTGTAAATACATTTTTTTTAAATTATAGTTTGTAGTTCATTAAAAACAAAACAAACAAATTTCCTCTTAATATTTTTATTTTAAAAATTACAATAATTTGTATTTTGAAAAAATAGTTTGATTACATAGTACACTTCAAGAGGGTGGTATACTCTGGAAATAAATAAAAACAAATTAATTAATGAGAGAAAAATATTTTTAAAATCACTGTTAGGAAATTATTTCAAGATTCAAAATCAAAGCCTTCAAGTCTCTCATACATCATTAAATAACTAACTAGTCAACTTTACGCCAATTTAGGTATTATCAGGGCAAACAAAGAAATTGCTTAAATTCATACCAAATAGATCACTTCTCACAATAAAAGTAAAAAACAAAAACAAATAGAGACACTACATCTCTGCAAGACGATTCAACACTAACTCATAATGTTTGAATTTTTACTTTCACTTATCTATATATGCAATATATAGTAAGGGAAAGCATTGCAATCGTGACAATTTTTTAATCTAAGTTTTTAAGAGAAATACATGTTTTGAGGTCCAAGTCCAAGAGTTTAAGGTTTGTACATGGCTGGGATGTTACAGTAACTTTTTAGTCAAAATCGGCTAACCGCAAGTGCTACTTTATATCATCGATTTTACATGTTTTTACAATTTTCTCAAAAACAGCTCTTACGATTTTGATTAAATTTACTATGGCATTGTAAAATTAAGTGGTTTTTAATATATTATAGGTCTCATTCTCATTAATGTTTTCTAACAGGGTTTAAATGCCAAAATTTCTACCTCTAAAGTACCTTTTATTTTTTTATTTGAAATAAATAACCATTTCACATTGTAAACTGATATAAAAAATAGTTAAATATAATAATAGAAGTAAATTTATTGGTAACGAAAGGAGAAATAAGGGTTGGAAGATATATGGAAATAGCTGATCTTTGCCGATCCTCTCCTGTTACAGATACCTGATATCCCTCTGTAAAGAGCTTTCATATAGTTTGTCACTTATCTATAACTTTCTAAAAAGGTTTTCATGCGAAATGTTGAGAATCTACTAATATAAACCTAACAATATTCAATATTTATTGACATTACATTATTTTTTCAAAAGATCTATTTTTCTCCCCAATCGTAAAAGGAAATGGAATGTGATGCAAATGTATGAATTTAACAGATTCAATCAGATGGAAAAACAAACTATTCAATTGTTTTAAATGAAGTTATACCATCATTTTCACTTTGGTTTTCCTATAAATGAAAATACCTATCTACTTTAAGGTTGTTAAGTGAAAGTTGTGTCATGCTCACCAAATTTTTTTTAGACTATTAATGAGAGATATATTATGGATATAATATAATTATTGATATATGAGAGACTTGAAGCTTTGGAATCTTTAAAATAATTTGAAAAAGTAATAATAATAAATAAATATTAGTAAAAAGGTTTTATATAAAAACCCTTGCCATCTATACTTACTATTCTTAGTCCTGAGCAGCAAAATGAAAAATAGTTATTTCTCTGGGCTCTCAGCTCGAGCCATTGTGTTTGATTAGGAACATACATTTCGGGAGGCATTCTCGTCGGCGATGACTCGCCTTCATCTACAAAGATTTCGGAAATCGAAATTGGTATTAATTTAGAATATTATTGGAAGATTTTAAAATAAATGTATACCAGAGAATAATTAACCAGTCAATGTTTTGTCAATCCAAGCATCTTCAGGACTGGAGAAGATAATATCGCATAAATACTGAAGAAATATAGTACATTTCACTTCATCACTCCATCATTAATCTAATGGAGATGATATATCACTCCAAGAGTGTTTAACCTGTTGAATTGTTACTGTTATTTAGAGTAACAGAATTATTTAATTCATTTAAGAAAAATAATTTAGTCAAACCAGATAGCAACACTAGTCAGTCCCAAGAATAACATAAGATTTAGAAAAATAAAATGCAATATTTTTTAAACAATTTTAAATAGTCGGGTGTTATGGAGGTTAAAAAAGGAAAAAAGTACAAACCAGAAATAACATGTAGTAAGATAATATAAAATGTAATACATTTAGTAATATAGAATATCTGAATAATACATTAAATAATTCAGAATTTAAGATATGTTACCTAACGACATGCAATATAAAATGTAGAAAATAAGAATTAATATATACAAAAAAAAGAAGAACTATATTTTGACTATAATTAACTGGCAGCCCGAGGGTGAACTTGTGCCTTACACAGAAACTCACATTTTGTTTTTCCCTAACTCTGATATTATTTGCAAATATATAAACATATTGAAAGGTGATATTGCTCATCCAGTGGAACAATAAGATAACTGTAAATCGTATACTTTTATAGGAGAGATAAAATAATTCGAATTATTATTATATCAGTAACATAATTTCTTAAAATTGATTGTATCAGTGTAAAATTCTATTTATTTAAATTTTGCCTATATCAAACTATTATGTTGATCCTTCCAACAATTTAACATGATTGTATCATTGTTCCATCAGATAAGTGATATAATCTTCTACTTCATATATATGTAAAGTTTTTAAAAGTAAAATTGAAGAATTAACAAAAATAATAAAATTTCTTAGTTTTACCTCTCGGACTGCCAACAAATCTTGGTCGAGCTATAGATATATGAAGTTATATTTATAAATAGTTTTGGAGTATGATGAGACCTAACTTATTCAAGTCGAGAAAGAAAAAAATTATATATGGTCATTGGGTCCATTAGAGGCCTGGAGCCAGGGCCCAAAAATCGACCTGATCGCAGGCGAAGGTTTGATTGTAAATTACGAAAGTGTATGTTATTCTGAGTAAAAAAAACCTTGTCTGCCGTTCCAGAGCCGCTGCTTTCAAAAATGGCGGCTGATTTAATGAATATTAGGGCAGTAATTTGAAGATCGAAACGAGAAATTCATTACGAAAAATGTGAGAAAAGTTTGTATTTTTTTAACATGTATATATGGGTTTAGACATGTAAAAAACAAAATTGCTAACACAGGCCACCAAGGGAAAACTTTTTACAGCCAAAAAGTCAGATTATTTGGGCTTTTCATCTATAATTCGCTTTGATGCATTGTTTAGGAGTTATAGGTTAAAAACCCAAAAAATGTCGCAAAAAATTGACTTTTTTTGGCTGTAAAATGTTTTCCCTTGGTGGTCCGCTTTAGCAATTTTGTTTTTTACATGTCTAAACCCATATATAAAAGTTAAAAAATAAAAACTTTCTCACATTTTTCGCAATGGATTTCCTGTTTCGATCCTCAAATTATTGGCCTAATATTCTTTAAATCAGCCGCCATTTTTGAAAGCAGCGGCTCTGGAACGGCATACAAATTTTTTTTTTACTCAGAATAACATACACTTTCGTAATTTACAATCGAACCTTCGCCTGGGATCACGTCGATTTTTGGGCCCTAGATCCAGGGTTATTAGGCTGTGAGACATGGACACTAACTAGCATCATAGAAAGAAGTATTAAAAGATTTGAGAGGAAAATCCTCTGCACAATAACTGGAGTTATCTGGGTCTTTGTGATTGGTTTATTTAGTAGATGCTTTGGTGCATAGTTGAACAAATATCATAACTTATAGTTTAAAGAGCATTTACCTAATAAATTGTTAAAGTTGACTACTTATATATCAATATATGCTGAATACTATTTCTATTTGGTTAATTTTTTTAGTCTATTATATGACATGTGCTATCTGAGTTCTGCATTTATGTTTTTATCTTTTTCCGAACTGAATTGACATAACATTGGCTGTTTATTTATCTGCATATGGTTACATTTCACCAAGCAACCAAACAGTTACCTTGATATTTTCTGATTGTTTTGTCAATCATAGGTATCCTATGCCCTGGTTGGGATAACAATAATCTACCCACGCCTTCGCACCTCCTCAGCATCTCGGTTGAGAGAAGATTTGGCGTTGCCTGCACTCTTTCCATCAGCCAAGTCGGCACAGCTCCGAAGTCTGCCAAAAGTTGGAGTGCCCCCCATTCTCTGTAATAAAATAGATAGTTTTATTATTTTCTGGTTAGCAGTTAAAGTGTTTTGGAATTCTCAATTAAATTTTCTGAAACTAAAATTATACTAAACTGTGGAGAAGAAAAGTATATTCATGTGCAATGCCATATTTATCCTAATTCAGTACTTGCATGGAAAAAAAATTGTATAAATTTGAGCTGCAATAGAGTTCAAATGATAAATAACCTGTATTAGATAAATATTTCACTTTAAAAATAAAAAAATAAGGCTCATGTTAAGTTTAAAATATGAAATAACAGTGTGTCTGGGAGCAGTGGTGGGGAATGAGGGTGTAGCCTGAGTCCACAGAAGTCTGATGTGAACAGCTACCAAATACAATACTTTTATACTCCCATGCTCTACTTTATTAACGTCCATTTATAAAAAAATATTAACATACATTTTAAACTAAATATTTGTATTCATACATGACCGTGAGAGAGAAAACAGAATTTTTCAAATTGGAGTGCTAATTCCTGAAATTAGTGCTTTCACCAAACTCTTTTACTTAATATACTAATATAGATTTAGGAATAATTAGTTTATTTTTTAGGAAATGGAGACTTACGTGAATTTTATTTTATTTTTATAAATGTGGTCTAACCAGGCTTCACACATAATATCGAGTACCAAGCAAGATACCTTTTGCTGTATTGGGTCCTCCAATGTTTTAGTGGCATTTACGACTGGCTTCAAAATTTCATCTAAAATTTTAATAAATGAATAAATATATTTTCTTCCTATTATATAAATTTACTTTGAAATTATCTCATATTACCTAAATAATCTTCAACATATTTGCTTGCATATTGGGGTATTTCGTCGAACTGCTGCTTCCAATATTTAGGCGATGGAAACATGAGTTTCAGATTCGCCAGACTGAAAGTACGAGTTACGCTTGCAAGGACATCAATACTTTGTGCCGGTACTGCCTTGAACAAGAGATTTATTCAGTCATTGAAACAATAATAAAATAAATCATAACCATTTTTGTAAAAGTTAAATGGTAATGTTTCACTAGATGAAAAATCTTTTTGACATTTGGGTCTCCAGACAATTATTATGAAAAATTGTTCAGAGAAATACAATGGCATATCTACATTAGAAGATACCTTGGTGCACGCCCCTCCCGCCCTTATTAGTTAAAGTGCTATAATTTGGTTTTAGATTAAACATTGTCCTATCATTTATTCTTTTTTGATATTATAAAATTATTTAATTGTTATAAATCAGAAAAATAATTTTAGGTGTAAAGCATGAAAATTTTTCTCTTCTGTATGTGTCAATTTATTCATTTGTCCAATGTTTTGGACTCTTTGTCCATCTTCAGAGACATTTCTTTTCATTGCTAAAACATGATAATGTCATTAATATTTGTTACAATTTTTTTCTTTATTTCCACGTATTTGTTTAGAAATAGAAAAATAACTTTATTCTAGGACGAGGTCCAGAATAACAAAAGGTTACAGAACAAAAGAAATACTTCTGGCTAGAAGAACTAAATTAAATATAAAGATTTAGATTAAATAAATAAAAAAACCTTATGAAACTAAAAAAATATACAAAACTTAACTGAAGAAACTGTACACAAAATATCTAGAACTGTACATAATATAAATAAGAAATGAAACAAAATAATCTCTGCTTAGCTAAAAAATAAATAAAAAGAATTAAAAGAAATGGGAAGAAAAGAAATAAACAAAAAATAAATACCTCTAATAGATACGTACCAATTAAAATAAATAAAGTAAAGTAAAATATAAAGAAATAAAAATGTATGTATTCCATCTTAGTACATATTTAAACATTTACAAAAAAAAAATTATATTTACAATACGTTTTAAACAAATATGTGTAAATATAGGAAAAAATTGTAGCAAATATTAATGACATTATGATGTTCTAGCAGTGAAAATAAATGTCTCTGAAGATGGATAAACAGTCCGAAACGTAGGACAGATGAATAAATTGATATACACGGAAGAGAAATGTTTTCATGCTTTATACCTAAAATAAAACTCTTCCTTAAGTAAATTATTAAACATCAAATAATAGAAAATAGAAAAATAATTAAATCTACATACCTTCAACTGTTCTACATTGGCATTCACTTCGGAAACCAGTTTAGCTCTCATTTTACCACATACCATTACGTGGACACTGCATTCGGGTCCCAACAAGTCGTTCTGGTTTGCGAACTGTTCAGAATATTGTGATTAAGCAAAGCCTTGAGCTTGTAATTGACACTATAAATGATATAATTATAAACGCACATGGCTGTTTGAAAGTTCTTTTAAAGATGCAGCAACATCTATTTGTGTCACTCTGAAAAATTGGTCCATGTTCCACATGTTCGCCAGTTGCCTTGCTTTACCCTCTGCCCAAAGTCTACATGTATGGATCTAATGTGACAGTTATTATTAAATAGTTTGAGTTATAATAACAATTTAAATAATTTTTTATGATTGATTCATGTAGATTATATATTGCTTATTATATATATATTTTTATTTTTTACCAGTTGTTTCCTTTACACCAAATAACGGCTATCATGGTAATATTTAATTCAGAATCATGAAAATCGATCATAATTCTCTCTGCTTTATCAATTTTTATTCAATGATATTAAACTGAGAATAAAATAATTTATTTTTTCTTATTAATAATGTTGTTTACCATATAACACTCTCTTTTAAAATATGTTTTTATTGTACATCTGATATATGAAAAAGTTTTTGGTTACCCGCACCTTATTCATCGCTATAGATTCCAAATACAAAATTAAACTATAACAATACCAACTTATTTATCTAACATAATTTTATATTTGGCATGAAAACTAATACCATCTCCTACTTCAATCCTCATTCCTTACATCTAGATAAAGAACCTACATAAAAAAAATAAATAAAAAAAACCTACATTCAAACAATGTTGTTCATCTTGTTACAATATATCTCAAATTATTTTTTGATTGATATTGTTAAGGTAATAAAACTGTATAGTAGATTGAAACTATAAAAATGAATAGTTGAATTAAAAAATAATTTAATGAAATAATTGCTATATATAAACATTGCTCAAATTATTTATATTTCTTACATAAAAAGAAGATAGGATTAAAGCTATGATATGATATTAATTTTCATGGTAATTATAAAATTATGTTATATAAATAAATGGTTATAATTTAATTTTTTAATTGGTTTCTATAGAAATAAATATGATCCTGGGCGCTGAAAGCCTCTCCATGTGTAAGATGTAAAATAGAAAAATATTTAAAAAGAGACTATCATATGGAGTATCAAACTACATAATAAGAAAGATAAAGCAGTCTAATCCTTCCTAACATATTTTTTATTTCTTGTATAACTATAATATAATATAACTACATAATAACTATAATATTCATTTCCATTTTCTATATAGACTGACTAAAAAGTTCTCACCAGGCAGGAAAAAAATAATTAATTGCTTACTGTGTGATCTAGCCTATGAAGTATCGGGATTTGCTCTGTGAGAGGAAGTTCTTCCAGCGCAGCTACCGTCCAGTTAGAACCTTCGCAGCTATTACTGAGTGAAACCAGTTCGGAAAACATTTCGCTGAACATCAGACCTGTATAAGTCCCCTAAAAATGTGTGAATTGGTTACTTTCTGCTATATTTGGTCGAAATGATCCACAAGCATTTTTTGTACATTTTCATAGTTGTTATTGATGTATTTACTGTTTTGATAACCAGCTGCCACCATTGCTTTCCTGAACATGTGATCCCAAGTGACTGTGGTTATATGAAGGCATAACCCATCCACTAGGCTCTGAAGTGCAGGCTTCAGAATATGAGGGAGTGTTGCTAAAAAGGTTGTTATCTTTAGTGTTTAAATCACTTAATTAGATGAATGGATATAAGTTATGTTGTAATTAACAGAAAAGCTTACGGTTACAGGCCAATTTCTTAATCCATGTAGCCCACTGATTGCAAGCTTCTCCCTGAAATCCGATAGCTCTCCAGATTAATTTGTACTCAGCATAGGTTCCAACTAATCCCCAGAGGACTTCTTGGTAATATGCTATCACTTTCTGTCTTGCTTTTGTACTCATTCTCATATCTCCTGAATGGTACAAAGTGTTCATCATTTATAGTTAATTAAGATAAATGTTCCGGTAATAAACACTTTAAAAGAAATTTTCAACATTAATGTGAACAACAGCTTTAATTCTTGCTGTGGATCTTTGCAATTGAGTTTAATTAGTAGTAAATGTATTCTTTATCGATTTATTTTTTATACAGTTGATTAATCATGAAAACTTAGAAAATTCTGATAGCCTATATTGCACCAGTAATAGACATTCAGGTTGTGAGTCAATAGGTTTTTTATTTAAATAAAAAAACCTAAAATATATTCTTCAGAGTTTTAAATTAAGAAATGACAAACTACAGATGAATGAATCAAAATTTTCAAACTTATCTGCTAAAGAAAAATGATAAGAAAACTTCCCTGAAAGGAACACACAGCCTTACTACATTAAAAAATCAACCACAATTGGAATATTGTGGCATATGACTTGAGGTTCAGGTATAATCCTCCGAAGTGTTTTAACTATGCATAAAGGCATAAGGTCCATTTTGGGCGAATAAAGCTTATTACCTGTTAATGAATTGAAAACTATCGATTACTAGTGGAGTGTCTATTATTGGTGTATTTACATTACTTATGAGTTCTCTGGCTTAACCAGTGATGAAAAGTAACAAAGAAAAGAATTGAGTAAATTTTTTCACAGAGTCAACAAGTTTCAGTATTTATAATAGGGTGTATAAAAAAATGACCGTTTTTCAACCAAATATTTGTATTATTATTTCTTTGATATAAAATGTAATTAATACTCAAAGTATAGTCCATTGTTATCTACCGGCATTAGCCATCTGCTAGCCAATTGCTCGATCCCATGCTGATAGCATTCATTGGGATGGCTTTCAAAGAACTCTTGGACCCCAATTTCAACTTGAGCAAAATTATCAATTTTTTTTTCTTGAAGAAAATGGGCCATGGATTTATCCGGATTTAAGTATTGATCCGATGATCTGAGGTCTAGACTATGTGGCAGTACAACAAAATCTCATATCAGAAGGATTTTTCAATATATTTCTAACCTCTTAGCTGATTACTGAAGAGTAAGTTCATGAGGGACCAGTCTCCTGTTCTTTTTCACCTCCCCCATGGAGAGTAGATTGCAACTAACAGTAATTATGATTATACCACATTCCCTGGCATGTTCATGAGTACTTGTGGATGTATTTGACTCAAAAGCTTTCAGCAGAACCTCATCAACATCCATTAAAGGTCGCAACATATTAAGGAAGTCCTTCTTCCTTTCCAGCATCGTATCTCCATGCTAAATTTTTCAAACCAACTACGTGGAGTGTGCTGGTCAAGGACACCTTCCCCTTCATATTTAATAATTTCATGAGTTGCTTCAGTGGCTGTGATTTTTTTTTTTTCTACTAGTGTCTTAAAATTACGAGAATTTCGTAGGACACTGTCATGTTTCTTCTTTGAAACAAATAACTAAACTGCGGCTTTTTTTAAAGAAGTCGAATGGGATTTAACAAGCTTAGAGAATGCCCTAAAGGGATTATTAAGTATTGGTATGTATTAAATAGGATTAAAATATTTGCAGTCCTTTGAAATCTTGAATTTGATAAAACGGCCATATTTTTATACACCTTATTATTGTCATCAGAATTTAATTATAAGCAAGATTCTAAACTCAAAGCTCACCAATGGCATCGGAAATCCATCAGACCATTCCTAAACTCATTGATGGAATTCAGTGCATTCCTTTAATCACTGGTCCAATCACCAATGGCTCAGTGGTTTCATTGGCTTTTGGCTACTGAATATAACCTCAATGATATTTATATTCAGTTTATAAAATATTTTCATTAAAATAAAACATAAATCAGTAAAATATTCATTAAATCATTCTTTTTTAAAATGGGTTTTCTATCTATACCTTTTAATTTCTGGATTCTTTAATGAAACAAGGGCCTAAATATTTCACTTAACATTTAATCATAATTTTTTTTCAACAATCATAAAAATCTTAAATAGCTCCAAGAGAACTCAACCAATTAACATTTTCATGGAACCTAAAGTACATTAAAATGAACTAAATCGGACTATGTTATGTCAGTTTGAATTTGAAATAAAAATATGTATTCATGATTATTTTATTTATTATATTTTTTATTGCCATAAAATCAAGTCAATATATACTTAATTGTTTTCACCAGAACGATAGGAAACTCATCATTTTTATTATATAGACAAAATTTTTATTTATATCTCAAAAACAAATTAAAGTAAAACAAAAATTGAAAGGAAATAAAATAAATTCAATTGTTCTTTTTAAATCAGCTGACAATACCTTTTGATCTTGATTCTTTAATGAAATAAGGACCAAGACGATCAGGAGTTTCTTTCGCCATAGTGTCAAATAATGGTTTTAACTTATGGCTTTCAAGAGTTAGAAGACCATTTAACATGGCTATTTCTGGTGGTGTATTTTCTTCAGTAGTTTCTTTTTTCACATTAGCATTTTCATGAACCGGCGATAAGTTTTCTGTTAGAGCCCTAAATCATTACATATTAATTAAAAATACTGAATAAAATTTATAATTTCCATACAATACCAAACACACAAAATCATATTACCTGTACACTTCCATACTTGAGTTGTCTGATGATGGATAATCAGATTCCATTTTTTCAGTTTCTGTCTTCAAGTTCAACAAAATATATATCAATTGTTGGCCACAATGATCTGCTCTAATGTGTGCAATAACCTAAAATTATATTTGAAGGTAATAAATGTAATAAGCAATCTGCTTAACCAAAATTATGTTTATAATCACTAACTTGGAGAATTTTTGTAAGAGACAGTTTTCTCATTGGATGAAGCATAGAAGGACATGTGTTTCGAACTACTGATGTACACTGGTTCTCAGTTACACTATTGAGGGCAAGGAGTGTATCGAAGAACTCAATTAATCTGAAATAATTACAGAACAAAAATCTATGCCTGATAAGTTTATAGATAAAAGTTTATTTTATTTATTATTATTTTTTTACCTTAATACATAAACTAATTGAACCCGATCTTCCAGATATTTGGATAGCGCTGATGTAATTACTTGAAGGGATAAGTACATTACCGATAATCTTTTTTCTCTGATATGTTCTCTCCAATGCTTACATTTATAGTTCGAAGCTATGGCAACCCTGTGGTCCCCGGATACTTTGGAAAATAATTTTCCAGTGGTGTCTAATCCTTCCATGATAGCTTCCAATTCCTAAAAAAATGTAAGAAGGAAATCTTGCAAAACAATAATAATTTTCAACCCTAATAATAATAAAATTATTATTAAAAGTATTAGCTACCGAGTAACAGTCATCCTTGCCATGAAGCATGTTTCCTAATTTCTTTTCTAGAGACAGTGATAACATGTTGAGTTTTTTGCAATTCTTCACAAATTCCTGAATGGCTGTATCTTCGATTGGTAGCCATTTTGATATGTTCATAATTTACAATACATTAAAGAAATCAACGATTATCCACTATTATAATTTTTTTCATTTTAATTTAGATTTATCGATTATATTTCTGTTCGATTCGTTTCATTCCTGAAAACAAAATTAAAATCTATAAGGTACTGAAGTGAAATAAATTTATATTTTAAAGAATTAAAACATTGGAACTAAATAACTTATGGATCCAGGTTCAATATTTATCTGACAAACAAGAGTCTGATTATAAAATAGTTTTATTAGGAATAGGATGACATAAGTATTAATAGGCCAGAAACTTATTTTGCCTCTGAAAAGCGAAGAGATGACCCATCGATAGGTGGGTGGTAAATTTTGATCTGGTCACCTCAGGAGTACCCAGAAAGCTTTGCCTAGCATGAGTTACGCCACCAAAATATTTGAGGATCTTATTCTTATAGAGTTTTCATTTTTTGAGGAGGCACATTTTGGGACACCTGATTTCAATTTCAAGTAATAAATGTTTTTTTTTTAGCCCAGTACGGTTTATCTGAAAACAAGTATGAACTTATTTTATATTTAAAAAAATGTTTTCACCTTATTTACTTGAAGCAAATACATCTTGTTTTTTACCCTTCAGAGCTTAGGAAAATATCTTGAGTTTCTTTTTTTTTGTAAGTGGGAAAAAATTATGAAAAAACATTTTAAAAATTATAAAAAAATTTTCTTGTCTCCTGGGTTCCATTTGAAAAAACACCGGACAGATTCAGCCGCATACAATATTTTTGGTTGCATCACCAAAGGAAAAAAAATAGGTTAGTGACCCATTAACTGTGATCTACCCTTGTAATTACATATTTTATAATGTTCGAATATGTATTGCAGATCTTTTCTTTCTCTACTTTGTGGTAAAACCAATTCAAACATTTTCTTCCTCCTATAGCAAGTCTGTTATAATTAAAAATTGCTTTTCAATTTCCTTGTCAACGTACAGAGGTAACTACTCCTACGTTTATTATATATACATATAGATATATCCATCTGTTGCTATTTGAATAATATCACTTCGAATGTAGAGTAATATCATTCTTTAGAATAAACAAATGTATAAGTATGTAACAATTAGTTTATATTTCTTATGATTTATATATAATGCATTGTATTATATATTCATATTATAACTAATAAAAATATCTTGTACTAGAACTTATAAAGTGGTTTTCTTGGGTTCTCTATATTTATAACCAAGAAAACTGCTTTATAAGTTCTAGTACAAGATATTTTTATTAGTTATAATATGAATATATAATACAATGCATTATATATAAATCATAAGAAATATATGATTTATTTATTATATATGATATGTATATATCAATCACTGTTTATTATTATTATTAACCATTATCTATCGTATAATATTATATCTCTGATTGTATTTAAAAATTTTCACCCCGGAATATGACCTACATGTTTGGGTTAAAATGTCCCTATTTCACGTATCATCAATCACTGTTTATTATTATTATTAAACATTATCTGTCGTATAATATTATATCTCTGATTGTATCTAAAAATTGTCAGCTCTGAATATGACCTACATGTTTGGGTTGAAATGTCGGCACCAATAAAAACTACACCCATGATATGTAGAACAGTCGACTCACTTCCTTCAATATTTATATTATTTTTTCAATTTATAATTTTCTTCATTAATTATTTAATAAATATTGAAACTGTAAAAAGATTTCCTAGGGTTTAAATAAATTATTCATAATTTTATTTTCCATTAGCAGTATCTATATGTATTTGTTTTACGCATCCCATTTAGGGATTATAAACATATTTATATAATAAAATCTACATAATTACCATGACATATATACATGTATATTTACTCCTATAACAAGAACTCAATTGCAAATGAAATATTTATAACAGACCACACTTTTCAAATTGAACAATAAAATAAAGCCATTAATATCAATTAATTTAAAAACTAGTCTCTGACAAAACACTTTCATTGAAACAAAGTTGTAAAGAAAACATTAAAATAACTAGTTTAAATTAACAATAAATATAGTTAAAAGATGAAATAAATAAAATAAAACATAATTTTACATTTAAATAATTACTTTATAATACTTGGATGTATCACTAACACAACTCTTTAGGGGGACATTTAAGTGGAGTTTTTCCATAAGTGAATGTAGTGGCCTTAAATTGTTCTAGTTCTTCTGGGGTCAATTCATTTTCTTGTGAATACATAACACATTTTCCTGACACTTTTGTGGGGACATTACTTTTTACATTTGAATTAGAAAAAGCATTAGAAAAGCTAAATTGACTAGATGATTGGGAAGCTTGAGCAGCAGTGATGCTGTTATCGCCAGATTTGCTTTGCGTAGCACTGCCAAAAATATTTTGTTTAAATACACTAGGATCTTCAATAGGTACTCCAAAGACTGAGGTTTTTTGCCCAAATGGTGATTGCTTATCTTCATTAAGGGCCTGAGCGAAAATATTATTATTAAAAGATGTCTGAGACTGTCCTCGGAAAGCAGGGTGGCTGTTCAAACTGAATGAGCCTGGAGTTGGCGGTGAAGATGAGAAAAATCCTGGGGATGGAGTATTTTGATTTCCAGAAAAAAAATTCGAAGCTGAATCCACTCTAGAAACAAATGCAGGACTAGGCTGAAGAGACTGCTTCACTCTGGAAGGCCCTTGTTTAATATAATCATTTAAGATTTCTTGAGCTGCTGGTGATTTGTTTAAAAAACTTCTCTTAAGTTCAGCAACATTAGTTTTCAAATTATTAACGTCAAGCACGTACTCTTGAGGATTACTATAAGCTTTCAATCTCATCTCTTCAGGTGAAAAATCTTCAAAACCTTGAAGATTGCCATGAGTCAGTAAATAGGAATAACAAGAAGCAGGCCACATGCTATCAGATGCTGCAATATCATTTTTGATTTCTTCCAAGTGATGACTTAGGCCAGAATCTTTAGGTTGATTATTAACAACATATCTATTCCTCTGGAGCACAGAAACTCCGGTAGGTTGATCTGAAACTGGATTCCTGAAGGACACAGTTTTCCTTCCTTGGTCGCGAACTTGTTGCTGTTCACCTCCATAGACATGAAGATTCCTACAATTGCTTCCAAAACGACAACTATTCCTTTGAAAATACCAACAAATATCGCCGCCTGACATTATAGCTGTCAAACTTTAATCACAGGAGGTAAACAGTGTAAGGTTATACTTCACACCGCCAATCAGGTAATGTATATGCCTTAATAATCTTGAGACAAATATAACTACAATACAGCTTAGTTTTATCCTGTTTTTATTTATGATTATGACTATAACTCTATTTTTCTTGATATTTTATTGATAGAGAAATAACTACGTTGAGAGATAAAATAATTGTACAAACTGCCAATAGCTAGAATGCATGTAGATATGAAAATAGTATTTTTAAGTAACTGAAACATTTTTCACAAAAGTTATGTCAGAAATTTTTCTACTCTTCAAAGTATATCGTTTAAAATAGCAAATAATAACAGTTTCTTAATAACTAATGCAATTATTTTGTTATAAAAATATTAATAAATTGAAGAACATCGAACTGTTAGTGCCTTGTATGATCATGTATTTAGTAAGAAATAAGTGAATCTTACGAGTAGTTTTAGTAGAGATATAGCTTTTTACAAACGTTTTAGGTCAACTATTTTCAATAACGAACCTTTGTAATTGATAAAAAAAAAATGTGATTCTCCTACCACACCGAATATCTTAGGTTTTACGTTTCGAGAAACCTAAATGTGCGTTTAAATATTTCACAAACTAACCCCTATGTTAGTGTTCTTGATGTTTTCCATCTGCTGTCTATAACAAGAGAAAGAAAAAAAAATTGGGCTTAGCGCTATTAGATAAGTTAGATAATCGTGTTCCTTCCAGTTTATGAAATGTCTAAATGCACTTTAAATTCTGAAATCGAATAAATATCGACCCATTAATACAACGTATCCCATCAGCGGGTTTTCTCTCGCTTTTATCAAAGTCGCAGGTCACGCCAAGATGTCCTGGACTATTTTTGAACGGTACATTGCCATTTGCCACTTCGTTCCAAAATTCATCCACGTAACCTCATGGATTTAGATCCAGGCATCGTCAGCAATTAACAAAAAGATTCGAGACTATAAATAAAAACGAGTCACCAGTTTTTTCAGACCGGATAGAAGGTTTGAAGAAGATCACTATTAGTTGAGTACACCGAAAATGAGGATATGACAAAGGACTGAAAGGATACATGATTATAAATATATATATTTTTACTTTCTCACTATAATGTATAGAAATGTTTGTATCCATGTGTGAATTTAAAATAATGTTTGTATTCATAATCGAAAATTTCAACCTTTGTTTTTCATTTTGAGAAGTCAAGGAAATAATTAAGTTCCGTATTTCTGTATGTCTATGGTCAAATTCATGTGACGAGCATATTACCTACAACTATGAATCCGATTTTGATGAAATTTTCAGAGATTGCGCAAGTTGGTGCCGTGATTGTTCCATATCAATTCCATCAAGTTTTATTCTATAGTTCTAAAAAGCCTATTAAGAAGAGCCTATACATAAAAAATATATTGTTTGATTAGACTCAAAGATAAAGAAAATTGTGAAAATATTATTCTAGATTAATTTTATCAAATTTCATTCTCTGTTTTTGTTAATGATTGCGGAAATGTACTTTTTTCTCTATGCCTATATTTAAAAAACTACTCAATCGATTTGGACCTTAGTTGGGAAAAATTCGGAGGATAATAGGGAAATGATCTGGTATGAATTTCGTCAATTTTGATTCAACAACTTAAGTATTAGAATATTATTGAACAATAATAAGGATGAAAAATGGTCAGAATGTGCAGCCAAAAAATTGTTTATTGAAATGATGTAGGCTTTAAAAATACTACAATGGGATGTTATATTAGTTTTTAAACATTATGTGATTTATTAGATGCGTTTTTATTGAATTATTCTGTTCAGTTTAAAATGAAATTATAATCTGAACTATATGCGTATTTTCTAATCTATCCCATAAATTGCTTAGGAAATTATACAATAATACACTTCTAATGATTATGTAGATTTAAAATAGGTATAATTCATTTTGGTGATTATTTAGTTCACCGCTCGTGTTATGCGTAGTTCTCAATCACTTCGGTCACATTTGTTCATGGAGTGCCCAATGCATCCGGATTTATTCGAAAGACTTTTTTCGGCTTTTCATGAACAATTGTGTGACCGAATTGATTGTGTCCCACCCGTAACTCGTGCGGTCCTCATCTAACTAATTACCTTAATTTCTAATTATCTGTTATTTAAGTGTCAACATAATATGAAATGTATATTTTATTTATATGACCTGAATAAACGACTCCTTACATACTGTGGAGGAGCTGCTCACGTCTCAAGAAGGACTGGTGTGCGACAATCAATGATGCAGCTACCTCAAGAAGAGTTTATTGTATCATAACACGCCATTGCTTCCATTATCTGGGTCGGCCTACTCCAATATCCAGGTCGCTCTGCCCATCCAGAAATGTTTATCATATTTATTTTCCCTTTCCTAGTGGAGAGGAAAAATAATTCACGCACGAAAAAAAGTTTCAAAACTCACTTCCGTTGTTTGACCTAGATTTCACCTTAGTTAAACAAGCTAGCGTGAAATGATTCCACTTTGCTGTAATATTGGATGTATATTTATCTAACCCTATGTTAATTGGAAACCTGCATATAATTATATTACTTACTAATTGTCTACACTATATATATAGCACAACAAAGATCCCTTTTTCGGCTCTTTAGAGCGATGGATTTTGATGAATGTGGAATCAAACGAAAGGGAATTTCAATTCGAAAGGTAATCTTATCCCTATAACGACACACTGGGGTGTAAAACACTCTACAATATTTTCAATATTAATTTACTTTTATATAAGTAGCTCTTTGACCAAGTTTTTTCATGTAAATAAACATTATATATAGTCAGTTAATACGGGCAAGTTAGTAAAATAAAATCTAAGTATTTGTACTCCCATATTAATAAATCTTCTAATCTAGCATACAGGCCAATCTACGTGGGAGTCTTTCGAGCTGAAGCCTCCTTTCTCCAAAATGGTAAAATATTGGGTTGGCAAATAAGTCCTTTCGGTTTTTCTGTTTATCTTTACGTTGTTGATTTTATTAAAGGTTTATGAGTTTTATTATTAAGTGTATAACATTAAATAAACCACAAGCCTTTTTTAAACTAAGCAAAATCAATCTTTATTAAACTAACATCACAACTTCATAGAAAGAACAGAGTTATATCTAAAACGTATATTTTATGTATATATCTTTTTTTTTATAATTTATATAATCGATATAACATATGATCGATTTGTAATTAATATTAATAAAATTACTTTTAACATACGCCACTACGATACACCTCTAATCTGATGAATTAATCTCTAAGGTGGATTGTTTATCCTGTTTGTAATATGTCAACAACTATATCTGTTAATTCTTGTTGAAACTAGCTTAGTATTGCGTTTGCTATTTGACTGTGAATATGGAAGAAAATATCATTCATTATCGACATATTTTTTTGTATTATTTTAAATGCGTGCTGCAGAAGTTCATAGACAAATTTGCAGTGTTTATGGGGATGATGCCTTAACCGAACGCATCTGTCAAATTCAGTTCGGCAAATTTCATTAGGAAATTTTGTCATCAATGATGCTCAAAGGTCTGGTCGCCCACGTGAAATTGAAACGAGCAATGTTAAGGCCATTGTTGATCAAAATCCCACCCAATCAGTGCAAGAGATTAATATGGCCCTAAATGTGTCGCACACAAGTGTATAAAACCATTTCCATAAGCTTGGCTATGTTTTCAGGCTTAATGTTTGGGTCCCTCACATGATTTTTTTCGAAAATCACAAAAAATGTTATAGCTTCAATACGACTTTAGCTATCGACAAAAAAATTAGCAGAAATTCAGGGTCACATACAACTACACAAAATGATATCAACAGAACCTTTATGAACAAACTACAAATGGAGATAAAAAATAAAAATCTATAAGGAATTTTCGTTCATTTATTCCTTATTTAGGCATTAAATAAAAAAAATATTCATAGGGCTTTGTAACATCGAATTTGGAGAACATCCTGAAGAGTTATGAATGATCGGAAGGGTGTTGTATTCCACCAAGACAACGCTAGGCCCCACACCTCATTGGTCCCTGTCAATAAATTATTGAGCCTCCCTATTCACCAGACCTAGCTCCAAGTGACTACCACTTATCCCGGTCTCATCAGAACTCCACGAATGAAAATAAATTCCAATAGGAAGCGGACATCAAAAACCACTACGATCAGTTTTTTAACTATAAACTCCAGACATTCTATAAGCATGGCATTATGTAGTTAGTGGAAAGATGGAAAAAGTAATATTAATATTATACGTGAAGGGCTCTCGAGCTGAAGCCTTCTTCCCTAAAATGGCAAAATATATTCATGTCTTTTGAAATAAATATTAATTATCTCTTAACGTATCATTGTTTGTGTTATATTTAATAGGTCCTCAAGAATCACTTAAACATGATTTCATATAGGTACTAAGTTTCTTTTTTTTTTTTTCCAAAGTATTAACCGTTAAATGTATGAAAAAAAAAAAGCTTTAGGACTGAAGTTCCATCCCAAACTAAATCTTAAATCTGTTAGTGGTTTAGCACAAAAAGTGGGAAAATGTACAATTTAATACTACAAAAATCAATATTGAACAATTTAGGTCAAAAACAGCAAAACGTGCGATATCAAATTTCAATATGTTATTCCAAAAATCGTGAAACGGATAGTTTATCGAGTTTGAAGTTTTTTTTTAAGTAACTGATTAAAATGTGCAGTTACATGGAAAGCCGGTCTTTATTCATGAACATCATTGTTGTAATGAGGTATCCCTACCCCAAAAGCATCAAAATTAAATCCTGTACTATTGGTTCTTGCCCATGTTGCTAAAGGAAATTTTTTTCCTTCACACTGTATTGACGAATAGAATATTCAGCAAATATTTTTCCTAATTACGATTTCATTAACATAATGCGTAAGAAAACAGTAAACAATTTTCTATTATAATTAACTGGCCCCTACGTCTATTATGTACACAGTTTAATTATTACCTGTCGTCTTGTTTACCTTACTGTGTACATTTATATTCTTTAGATAATTAATAAGTGATATTAAAAAATTCTTTTCAACACATGTTCGTAAATATTTGTTGTTTTGTTCACTACTCTCTACTTTTTTTTATCTCCTTCACTATGTTTTTCAATACTGTATTTATATCCAGAATAGAAGAGCTAGTATTATAAAAGTTTATAATAAATACTTTCAAACTTCACATAACTCTATTTGATAACAGCTAATAAATAAATTTTAAACTAAATATTTTTATTGAGAGACGATCGAGTGAGAATTAAAATAAAGTAAAAACGTTTTTGGATGGCAGTTTAGAAACTGGAAACACTATTTTAAGGTGAGAAGTATAAATAAGATAATCAACGATAAGAGCTCATGACGTTGCTCTGTCTCGTCCACTTTTATCTCTTCACAAGTTTGCATCAGAAAAAATTGGAACTTTTTGAGTTTTTTATTGTTATAACCAAATCTTCAGCGAAGAATAAAAATTCAAACAACAATAAATATGAATAATAAAGAATTAAAATAAAAAAGTGAAAGGTATAGACTAACACATGTTGGTAGAAAAACTTATATTTAAATGAAGTAGATAAAGTGAACATTAAAGTAAAATAAAGTAGGTAGAATAATAACAGTAACAGAGAACTAAGAAATAAATAATAATAACAGCAACTTATTGCGGACCAATGAAATCTACATAATCAAAATAAGGTAACATAAGAAATAAACAATGGTAATCTTAAAATAAAGTCTAAAACAGAGAAAAGAAATATGAAGTTTTCTCTGCTTTACACTTTATGCTAAAATTACCATTTTTCATTTCTTATGTTACCTTATTTTGACTATGTTTATTTCAATGGACCGTACTTTGTTTCCGTTATTATTATTTATTTCTTAGTTCTCTGTTATTGTTATTATTCTACCTTATTTATTTTACTTTAATTTTCATTCTATCTACTTCATTTTACATTAAGTTTTTTCTACCTACATTTTTTAGTCTATAGCTTTCACATATTAATTTTAATTCTTAAATAAAAATTAAAAATTTGCCAAAACGTCGACAAATGTAAAAATAAATATTGTTATTTATTTTTGCTATTTTTTTTATTTTTACTAATCACCCCAACCATCTTTCTCTCAATTATTCACTACAGTCAATCATCAACCCACAATTATACATACATTGCAGTCCTTTATTTATTTTAATATCAGGTAATTATAAACACTCCAATTTACAAAAACAAATATTGAAACTAGATGGTCTACTTACGAAATGCCTTATAAGACCAAAAAAAGTGCGACTTTTTTACTATGTGTAAAAATTCGACATAATTATTTTTAAACGAACTAATATAATATTTAAAATTAATTTGTTTATATTTTTGTATAGTTTTAAGGATTTTTATTTATATTTGTTTTGTTTTACTTATTGTACATACCTGAAAATATCTTTAAAAGAATACAATTGAATACACAACGTACTGGTTTAGATTAAACACAAAGGAGAGGGGAGACAGCTTTCATAATAATTGTACATTTCTATAACTTTTTTTAGCTAGAAATGAATAATGTAAGAATAATGTGTACAACCTCAAATAAAAATACAATACATCCCTAAAATTATCCCATGAAAATGTATAGATGATTGAATAGAAAAATCTTTGGGTATTTTGATATTTATTGGGTATTTTTATAATATTATCTTTGAATATAAATGACAATTTAAATAAAGGTTATAATTGTGTATTAATAAAATAGTTACATTCCTGCTACTTAGGGCCTAGCCAGCTAGTCGATTTTTCTTAATTGATTTTAGTTTACACATTTTATTCATTCATATAGCTTATTTATTATTGATTTTAATTTTTTTTTAAGTGAAATTATTGGGAGGAGGGATAGAAACAATATTTTCGCCCTCTCAATATTTTTATATTCGCCCATCTCGAAGTCTGTGTCTATGCTACACAGGATGTTTCAAACAAATTCCGAATTCTAGAAGAAAGATTTCTTCACAAAAACAGTTTCAGATATCAGCTTTAAGCAGTATTTTTTTAACAGTAGTTTTAAGCGTAAAACTAGAAATTTCATGCGATTAATACACCTTCAACAAAACTGATCCAAAATACTAAATAAACATTAGGACATAATGAACAGCGGGGTTGAACAAACAGCTGTTATTGTTTGCGTGATATCTGATTTTCAAAGGCGTTAAAGGAGCTGTTTATTATCATTTATTATCAATAGCGATGTCTTCTTTTGTAGATTTTGCTATAATTACAATAAATTCTTTATAACAAAGTTTTATTGACTAGGAAATAATGTAACATTTGCGCGCCAGTTGAAATATTTTTCCAATCAAATTTTAAGCTTTCCATTTCAATAGTAAAAATCTGGTGAGCGTATCACACAACTTTCACTTACCACTCTTCTTTTGGAACAATCATTACCATATGTTTTTCACACTCGTCTAATGTATTATACTTGCTTCTTTTTTTTCGATTATCATTGTCTTTAACGATTGTATAGAAATTTTGAAAATTAGGCATTTAATCCCTGTTAGAGGTTATCAATGAAAATAAGAGTTACATTACATTTTTAAAAAAGTTTTATTTTACAGAGATGTGATGAAATTAATCAAAATCATCAGAGCTGTTTGAGAAAATCGGAAAAGCGTAAAAATATCTAAAATCGATGATATAGTGTGGAACTTACTGTGAAAACGGTTAGCCGATGTTAACGTCTATTTTAAAAATTGCTGTAGCATCCCAGCCATATGCAAAACTAAAATAAGCAGATTTTAGTTTTTATGACTTTTCGTTTTTACTTAACACTTGAAACATGTATTCTCTTTGAAAACTCAGATTCAAAAATTTTCACGATCACATATTACTGTTTCTACACGTACACATATTCACGATCACATTCTTTCCCATAGTACATGTTACATATGCAGGTAAGTGAAAGTAAAATCTATATATAAATTATTTTGTTTCCTCAATACTGAAGGGTAGAACATAAATATAAATTTGCGGGAAGCAAAGCAAAAATTTGTGTTTAGAAACATAACACACATGTTTTAAGTTTTAAACATTAAGAAAAAAAAAATATGTTCTTTTACTTCTAGTCAAATAATGACGGACATAATACCTACCGTTGACCTAGTTTTGAGAAAATTTTCAGGAATGTGCAGATTGGTATATTGTTTTTATTGAATTCATATCTGCAAGATAATTATATATCACCCACGTTGTTTATGTGTAAAAATATGTGAACTCACATATCTGAATTTATCTATGATTTCATATATCTAATAGTGCCTTTTCTTAATTATAACCTTAGATCTATAGAATCTTGTTATTTAATTTATTTACAATGCCAGACAATTGTCATTAAATTGTACATTGTAGTTATTCTAAGGGGACTTAGTCACAGAGTAAAATTTATTTTTCTTCTTCTTCTTCGTCTTCTTCTACTTTCTTGAATTGATTTTCTTTTACTTTAAAGAAGTTCAGTTAGATCTAATGTTTGATTAAAGTTAGGGATTAGTCAAAAATAATTAATCAGGGATTACTTTTGTCACATTCAATTCCTTTCTTTCTCATACGGATGCATCATTTTTATACTCATTAATAAGATGATTCTCAAGTTTTTTTCTCAATAAACCTCAACTTAATTAATATGGACTTAAAGCTTATTAAACGAGGAAGTTTTTCTATAAGACAAATCGCGAATAATCAATGATGAAAATCACAACTTATTGTAGTTTATTTATGTCTGAAGGAAATTTTGTCAGTTTACTATGAAGTAATTGTTAATTACCTAAATTAAATCATTTTTGTATTATCTCTTCCACAACTTTTAAGAAAACACAGAGTTGGACTTAATTCTTTTTCCATTCGAAATCGGACCATGCATCAAGCTTTATGTTGGAAATTTTGTCTAGAATCACCTCTCAGAGTTTGGACATTGAGAACTGTATTGCTATGTATTGTAAAGACCGTCGGTGGAATAATTAGTTTAAAGGTATAAACAAATAAACATTAAGGTAATTTAGGTATTACCTAAATATAAACATATTTAGGTATAAACCCAACATCTGGCGGTTGGGTACCTGAGGGAGGGTAACCCATTAGGACAACCTTTTGTAAGTGGTGATAAAAACCCTTAAGGACCACCGACAAAGACCGACAAGTGTTTAAACAGGATCCCGAAAGACCTTTTCACACCTTCCACCAGAAATACCTAAGTCTGTACCTGCTGCTTTACCTTGGCCTGGGGGAGAGGGCGTGGTCATCCCTTAGGCTGAGAATATTCAGCCAATCAGGAAAAAGGCTGGCAAAAGAGAGGGGGATGAAAAAAGGTGGGAGATAGAGAATTTGGACTGGACACTTCTTTTTGGAACTCGGAGGAGAGAGGACTTCTTCTGGGGACTCAGAGCTGAGAGGACTTGCTCTGGGGACTTCAAGCGGGGAAGTCGAGGGAGGAAGATGAAGACAGCCGGAGAGAGCAGATGGACGGACTAGACGCTGAAGGAGAGCAGAGACGGGGAATCCAGATATGACAGCTAGAAACACTATGAAGGACCAGCTAAGTGGTAACAAGCATTTAGTTATACTAATGTAAATTTGTGTTGGCAACCATACATCATTAATTAATATAATAAATATAACACGTAACTTTAATCAAACATCAAGCATTCTCCTCTAGTATGATTCTCAACTATTCATTATGTATATAGGTTTAGTTATTATTTTGTATATAGATGATTTTGGTTTTATTTAAGCTTGTAAATATAATAGTTAGTAAACCAACGTAGTACTTTTACATTCTACCTTGCATGCCACCAATTAGTAATAGAAACAAATAGTACATTTATAAACATGATACCTTTAGAAAGGAAATCCAATAAAGAGTATATGGTTCAATCTAGGATACTACAGTAGGGGGTCTGTGGTATCTAACATTTAAATACATCATTAATATATTTTAAGTTGATCGGTTCCCTTCTGGGACCGATATAAATACATATAAATACAAATAAATGCGGTTCCTGGAACCCCTTACTCGCCGTAGAAACGCGAGGCTAGGAACACCGTATTTTCGTCTCAAGGTTTGTTGTTAGCATATAGAATAGCAGAAAAAGGCACATAGTTGGCGCAACAATCCGCTAACGAATCTAGATCTTCTTGAGCAGCTTCCTCCAGAGAATATTATTATAACGACTGAAAATATCAACGTGTAAACGATACTTACAAGTCATTTTATATATATATTTTTTTAAGTTGTGCCGACGCCGCTCGGAAGACTTACACGTGTAAGCGGAGACCTGGATCTTGACCTAGGCAGGGGGTACTGCAGTGGCTGGTACTGGATCGATCCAATTCTAGTAAGGTCTATTGTCCTCTTTGTATTGTTGTTCTCAGCTGGCATTGACTTCAGGGTCTATTCCAGGGTTGAGGAAATGCACTTCGAAAAAGTGTTCAAACAGTTGAAGAAAAATGAAGAATTATCAGCTGATAGAATAGGTGTTGAAATAAGTGTTCGGTGAAATCACGAAATAAATTTCTTAAATTAAATATAAATTGATTAAACGCATTCAATCCTTTCAGTCCAAAGTCCTTCGAACAATAGTTGATGGTCCGTTCTATGTAACCAACCAAACCCTACATCATGACCTTAATATCCCATTTGTCTTAGACCTTATTCCTCAAAAATTTTCCAAATTCCACCAAAACCTTACATATCCAAATCCAATTGCACACTTCGTATCTAGTTCCAGCCATTCCTACAATCCTCCTCAAAGGTTGAAGTGGCAGTGGCCCAGAGACTTGTTGTAAGAATATATAGGAGTTATGGCAATGGCCAGATTCTCCACTCAAGCCATGTATGTCTGGTTTATTTATTTTGTTAGATTGGTTTATTTTTATTTAGTTTAATATCTTTTAGTGTATATACAATTTACTTTAGTATTATTATATTGCCGTTTGTTATTTTTATTTATTGTATTGTATGAATGAGCTACTCTATATCACTATTAATATTGTCCTTGAATGTGACAGATTATAATATCTCAATAAAGAAGTTTAAAAAATATATATATATATAAATTGTGTACTTATATAGAAAAAAAATCGTGTAAACTTGAACTGCAGTCGAATTCAAGTTATAAAGAACGTATATAAGATGGAGATTACATTTCACCAATTGAAAAAAAAAAAGTTCATATTTAGCTAAAATCTTAGAAACAATAGTGCGTAGGTATGGTGGGATCTGGGGGTGTGGCTTACGTTCCCAAAAGTAAGACATACACGGCTGCCATAAAAGATACTCGTAAAAGCCATAAGAGACTCTCGGCCCTAATTTATTAACTTGCATTTAAAAAAGTAATATATTAGGTTTAAAACTAAATATCTTCATTCATAGATGACAAAATAGGAGAAAAAATGAAATGAAGTTTTTTTTTTTGCAGTTCTTGTTATAAACCATGTAGATATTTGGCCGATGAGAGGTTCTGTCTCGGCTACCAGCTATACTAGAAATAATGGCTTACACTGATGACCTGGTGGCATTTGGGCAAGATGGTGGGGTAAAATAAACACGTAAATAAATGGAGAAAAAACTAAAGTAATGAGGATTGGAAAGCTTAGGGATCACAATTTGCAATCAAATCCTGATTAAAATGGGTTTCGTTAACAGAAGAGAAGTATCATCAGAAACAAAGGTGGAAATATGCAAAAATACTTTCGAAATCCAGTGAATCTTGGAACATTATTCTGATCCAGTGAGTCTTCTTCAGAGTTCGGAAATAAGATTTCTTTGGAGGATTGAAGGTAAAACAAGTCCTAATCAGGAATATCACATTAAGTACGAACCTCGATGTAAAACCTGCAAGAACAGTGATTGAGGAGAATAAACTCCCATTGTATGGGCACGACATTAGGATGAATGAGAGCAATTTATAAGACTCAAGTGGAAAGTCGTAGACCAAAGGAAGGCCATGGAGAAGATGGGAGGAAGTCATAAAAGAAGCCTTCACATGCAGGGAGATGGATTGGAGAAGAAGGAGAAAATTGACGAGAGTGAGAGAGATCTATGGTCCAGGCTCAGCAAGGGAATCCTAACACTGCAACGGCGGTAGGCAGGGGCTTGACGAAGAAATAAAGCAGATATTTTTTCCGCGCGATGTGCTATTCTTACTGTACATATTACTGTGCAAATTGATTTTGGGAGCAATAATAACTACAAGACTATGATGCTCCATGGTGCAACTGAAGGTCATCTATATAACTATTGCCGATCCCTCTGGGACCAATATAGCAGTATCCTTCCCACTGATTCAACTCAGGCTCAAGGAGTGACTCATCGGTTTAAATCCATGGATTACGGCTGTTCAGAATCAGCAGGCAAACGAGGATCTATATTTCATTCCTCGAAACAGACCGACGAGGCTTCCTGATGTATTTCTCCGAACTATATGTCCCGACCAACTTCACCCCCTTTCCTTCATTTCATCAGCTTTGATTTACTAGTTTTTGTAAGCCGCTCTTTATTAGTCTTTATCCTCCATGTGCTATTAATCTGTAGTGTTGGTCATGGTCCCAAAATCGGTCTTAGTCTTGCACTTTGCACGACCAAGACTGGTAAAAAAAATCTATTTTTAGGATAAAAATTAAGGTAAAGTAGTTACTAATACTTGACAATTTTAGTTACTATTTGTAAAGAATTGGTATAACCAATATACTTTTCCATTTAACTCTTCTAATTTTTCAATCAGGCTTAGTTAGGTTTCTCCTATATAAAAAATTGAAGTAATATCTCTATAGTAATAAGCTAATAGGTAACTGTAAGACTGTTGCGAGACTCTTATGCAAGACCAAGACCAAGACCAAGACTCGCCTTGGTCTCGCATTTAGGCAACACTAGTACTCTGATCTCAGATCACTTTGGTTAAGGTTTGGAGATGTTTTCTCTTAAATTTTCAATACTTCTTTCTAGAGTGATGATTTCTGTCCAGATCTCACAGGCATATATTAAAACTGACTTTGTCATAGCATTGTGCACTCTTAATTTGAGATTTTTCGGGATTTTTCATGATTTAAATAATCTAGATGGATAGAAGAAAGCTCTATTTGCTATTTGCGTATGTTATAAGCTGGTCCATTTCTGATCGTTGGTCATTCATTGACGTTGTGGAGTCCAGGTATTTGAACTTGAGATAACTAAAAACATAATCATATATTCAGAAAATCATTATACTATCAGAATTAATTAACATTTCAACTTATTTAGTAATTCTCCAAATCAAGATACATGCTAAAATTCTATCAAATAGACTGTTCCAAAAATTTTTTCGATCGATAACGATTCGACAAGATCATTGATTAAATTCCTATCTCGTTGCTAAGTACACGTGTTTGTCAATTACATGTGTTTTAGTTCAATTTCGAAATGGGTTAGTAGAAGGTCTTTAATCATAGTTCTTAGGGCTTATACATGAACACCAGGACTGCAGTACCCAAGATCGTCGATATATGTGGTAGGTGAATTTATTTTTTACATATTGTTGTTTGCATAAAAATTTCTATTTCAAAAATGATATATAACGACAAATTGTGTACTGTTATGAATTCTCAAATTCTATTCGTCAGTGGATATTATGTTATAATATTGAAGACGGAAAACGTTCTGAATTTCTCTGAAGCACAAAGATAATTAACGTTATATTTAAGTGACAGAGGCCGTGGTACTTCATCAGAGGTACAGCCAGCGCCTAGCTCATACAGTTGGATATCATCTAATTTTTAGGTTAAAGTAATAAAATAGTGTTTCCAGCTTCAAAACTACAATCCAAAACTTTTTTATAACTTAATAAGAATTTTTTTTATGGTTTAAAAAATACAACCTCAATTTGATATATTTATTATTTGGATTTCATTGAAGTTCAAATTTAGGCAATTTTTCATAAGCAAGTACTCCATTAGTAGTGTTGCCCAAAAGGGAGACCGAGACGAGTCTTGGTCTTACATAAGAGTATCGTAACGGTCTTGCAGTTATCTATTAGCTTATTAATATAGAGATATTATTGTAATTTTTATAGATAGTAAAAACCTAACTGAGCTCGAATGAAAAATTAGAGGAGTTAAATGCGAAAGTATATTGGTCATATCAATTTTTTATATATAGTAACTAAAATTTTCAAGTATTATTTTGTTCAAAAAATATATTTTTTTTAACCAGTCCTGGCTTGGTATTGCAAAAGTTAGGCGGGCTTGGTCTTGGTCTTGCACTTCGTAAGACCAAGATCAATTTTGGGCAACACTATCCATTATATTTGACTCATATCGCTACTATTAGTTCAAAAGGTCTTATGTAAAAATGTTTACAGAAAGCATTATTATTCCTCATTATTCCTTTATGATTATTTAGTATAATTTCATATTTTATTCCCCTCTGCTATTTTCCTATTCAGCAGACTTCTTATAGCAACTGCAGACTACAAAATGTCGTTTTTAGAGCCACTGGCGGATCCAGGATTTAATTTTGGTGGAGGGAAGCTTCAGCCCGAAAGATTTTTTTTTATATACATATAACGATAATTAATATGAAAAAAGAAGAAAGAAATTAACTACCTATATGAAATGGTGTTTAAGTGATTCTTGAAGTCCTATTAAATATAATTACAGGAACAAGAATACTTTAAGAGATAGTTTTAATATTTTTTCTGTAAAACATAGTTATATTTTCCCATTGGGGAGGGGGAGACACTTCAGCCCGAAAGTCTCCCTCTCCCCGTAGATCCGCCTGTGCTTAGAGCTAAAAGAATAAACATTTAAAAGTGTTACATACAACATTTTGCACTAACAGTACCGATATAATCGATCCATTTTTGTTGGAATTTTAGGAACTTTTTCTTGTCTAATTAAATACTAAATGGACATTTATAGAATTCATCAAATAGAAAAAAAAATGTTCCTTAAAAGTTTTAAACATTACATCCTTCTCCTTGCGACATGTCGTTCAGAAGCCTCCTGAAGTAGTAATTACAATTTAAGAAGCAGTTGTTATGAATGAATAAAAATGTTTTTCACAAAAATGTTGTATATATATGTTTTAGTAGTTTTTCACAACAAGTGAGCCCAATGTGGATGAAGACGTCCTATTTGATGGGTGGACCCAAGATTTCATGATCACACTGTAACTGGAATTCCGTGAATAGCCGTGTCCCCATGGATGCATAGACACAGACTTTTTATTTTGTATAAAAATTCAATATGATTATTGTGAAACGACCCAATATGATATTTAATATTTACAATTAATTTATTTATATGTTTGTATAGTTGTTAGGATTTTTATTATTTTGTTTTACTCATTTCATTATTGCCTTCATAACATTGGTACATTTCCAGAACTTTTTAGCTAAACCAGACAACTCATGGGCTAGAAGCGATAAAGAGAAAGCAGACTTATTTGCTACTCATCTTACAGACGTATTTCATCCACATGAAGAGTTGCCTGACCAACAGCACTGCTCAGACGTCCAACAAATCCTAATTTCTCCTCTTCCCCTTTCTCTACCTCCTTCCCCTATAACTCCTTCGGACATAGAATTTTGTATTAAAAAATTACCTCGCAGAAAATCTCCTGGCTTTGACCTAATCACCCCTAAAATTGTACGACTTCTACCCAAAAAAGCATTAATCTTCCTGACAGCTATTTACAATTCTATCCTTCGACTTACTTACTTTCCTCTAGTATGGAAATTTTCAATCATAAAAATGATACCGAAACCAAGCAAACCTTTAGACCAAGTCGCGTCCTATAGGCCTATCAGTCTTTTACCCTTATTTTCCAAAATATTTGAAAAATTATTATTAAAACGGCTCTATCCATTTTTAGAAGCAAACAATGTTATTCCTAATCACCAATTTGGATTTAGACCTGCACACTCTACTATACAACAATGTCATAGAGTGATTGATACAATTGCTGTGGCATTGGAAAAGAAGGAATTTTGCACAACAGCTTTCTTAGACGTCTCACAGGCCTTTGATAAAGTGTGGCATGATGGTCTAATAATAATAATAATAATAAGGCTTAGCGAACCCGAAGGTTCGATGCCGACACCACCAATCGCTTGTTACACACCTCCCTCCACCGTTCGCAGTCCAAACCCAGTCCCTTCAGATCGGCTTTAATGCAATCTTCCCACCTTCGCTTCGGTCTACCCCTCGGACGCTTACCATTCGGCACCGCACATATTAACCTTTTAGGAATTCTCTCGTTACTAAGCCCAACAACTTTACAAGCCCATTTGATTCGCCGCGATGAAATTACCTCAATTATATTACCCGGGCATCCATAAAGAACTGTAGGCAAGATAATTGTTTTATAGATTCTAATTTTTAAGTTTCGGGACAAGAGGCGCGAACTAAGTAGTTTTGTCACAGAAAAATAACAAGCATTCCCCGCCTTCAGTCTAACCTTAATCTCTTCTTCAATTTCGTTTTTTCTAGTTATCGTAGAACCTAGATACCTAAATTTATCTACCTGTTCAAACATATTACCATCTATATCGATATCACCAGTAGTATCGCCATTTTTGCAGCTAACCATATATTTTGTTTTATCCACGTTTATTTCGAGTCCTAGTTCTTTACCGGCTTTCATTAACGTTGTCGTATTTAGTTTTATAGTTTCAACTTCTTCGCTTAACAGTACCAGATCATCAGCATAGCCCAGCACGGATGTTGTCCCGCCCAGATCCAACCCTTTCTCGGTTCGCATTACCTCCCTAATGGCATGTTCTAATGCCAAATTGAACAGGACAGGCGAAAGAGAATCCCCTGTTTTAAGCCCGAACGAACCTCAAATTTTTCGGACAAATTATTACCGATTCTAACTTTATTGAGTGTCTCCGTCAAGCACATCCTGACTAGATTTACTAGTTTTTTTGGAATCCCCTGCTCAATTAGAATATTATACAGTTTCTGGCGGTCAATAGAATCGTAAGCCTTTTTAAAATCTATATACAGCTGGTGAACAATACCGTTATACTCCAATTTTTTCTCTAATATTTGCCGTAAAGAAAATATTTGATCAATTGTCGAACGATTCCGTCTAAATCCGCATTGGTAGTCTCCGATAATTTCCTCGGCGTATTCCGTGATTCGACTGGTTAAGATTGAAGTGAATATTTTATAACATACCGGAAGGAGTGAAATTCCTCGATAGTTATTACAATCCGTCCTCGGACCCTTTTTGTGAATCGGAATAAGAATAGATTCTTTCCATTCTTCAGGTAATTTCTCGTTCACCCAGATCTTTTTAACCAACCGATGTATTTTAGAAACTCCAGCTTCGCCGCATGCCTTAATTAGTTCAGTAGGGATATTATCGATTCCCGCTGCTTTATATGATTTTAATTTTCCGATAGCTACTTCAACTTCCTCTTTACTCGGTCCTTCTATTAACGGTTCAGCACTCTGGTACTCAGAACAAGGACACAGATCATAATTTCCCTTATTTAAAATATTGTCAAAGTGGTCCTTAAACTTATTCAATATGTCAACCGGATCGGTCAGAATATTGTTATCATCCCTAATTCCAGACGTTACGGGCCCTACATATTTGCGTGATCTGTTTATACCTTTGTACATGTCTCTTACGTTATTTTCGATTCTATTAGTTTCTATTTCAATTATTTTATTTTTAAAATACTCCCTTTTTTTATTTTTGAGCAATTTTGTCGTTTCGTTCTTTGAGATTCGGAAGTATTCCAGATTGTCTTCGCTAGGATTATTTAGAGCTTTTAATTTAGCGGCTTTTCTATTTTCACACATGTTTAAGCAATCTTCATCAAACCACGGTTTGTTATTCTTATTTTCCTTTTTTCCTAGACACGAGTTACCGACCGCTTTAATATTATCCCTGATCTCTATCCATAACTTGTCAATATCCTCGTGGTCCTCGTCAGGAAGCTCTAAAGCTTCAAACCTATTCTTAACATCTAGCTCGAATTGGTTTCTAATTGATGGATTTTTCAATTTTTCCAAATTAAAATTTTCAAAATCGAAACGATTTTCTTTTCTCTTTTTTATATTAAGTTTTTGTCGAAGTTTCGCGATTACTAATTCATGATCCGACCCACATTCCGCTCCGCGATAAGACCGTACATTAATTATACTGCTTTGCCAGCTATGTTGTATCAAGACATGATCGATTTGATTTCGTGTTTGCGAATCCGGTGATGTCCAAGTATATTTATGAATATCCTTGTGTTTAAACGTCGTACTTTTAATTATCAGGTTTTTCGAGATGGCAAAGTTTATCAGACGGATCCCATTATCATTACTATATTCGTGCAAACTTTCTTTACCAATCGTCGGAATATAAACTTCTTCCCTTCCTACCTTTGCGTTCGCGTCACCTACAATTATTTTCATGTAGTTTCGCGGTAGTTTATCATAAACCCATTCGAGTTTATCGTAAAATTCACTTTTGACTTCATCGTCACTGTCTTCGGTCGGACAATGTATGTTTATTAATGCGATTTTAAACCAACGTCCCTGAAATGTAGCCACCGAAATTCTATCACTAAAGAATTGTACGTCCCTCAAAGCGGATAGTAATCTACTCCTAATTAGAAACCCGGTACCCAAACAATGATTCCCGCTTCCTCCGTACCAAATAGTGTACTTTCCTTCCCTCATCGAGCCCTCCCCTGGCCAACGAACCTCTTGCAGAGCCACGACATCCAAATTGTACCCATTTACCTCATTCGTGACCGATTTTAGCCCCCCTGCTGTGTTTAAACTCCTTACGTTCCACGTACCAATATTTAAATCCCTATATTTCAACTTGCACCATGAATTCCCTAAAGCAGTCCCCACCCGGAGACCCGAACGGGGGACTAGTTTACCTCCGGATAATGAGCGTTTTACCTTAGGGAGATCCATGACTTTTTGTGGTGTTTGGTGAACTAAAGATATGTGAGTAGGGCGTTCAATCCTACGTCACACCCTCCAGCAAGTCTGGTGGGCCCCTACCTCCAGCAAGTCTGGAGGTCCCCTCCCTCCAGCAAGTCTGGAGGGCCCCTCTCATTGTTGGTCAGCGAGTCCATCGGACTTAGCCGGGAGGAACTTCCTCGCGCGGGCTCATTACCGCGTATGGGGAGCGTCCCACGGGTGGCGGATGTGGGGATGGTCGGTGGAAATTCCTTGGAAGTTCCTCCCGGCATGATGGTCTACTTTGTAAAATTAAACCAATCTTTCCGCATACATATTATTTAATAATCAGATCGTATCTTAAGGATAGATTTTTTATTGTTAGTCAGGATGGTAAATACTCCGACTATTGCCGAATCGGCGCGGGAGTACCGCAGGGCAGTATTTTAGGTCCGGTTCTGTACTCAATTTACTCTTCTGATATTCCACAGACACCGGACACATTACTCGCAACTTACGCAGACGACACTGTCATACTCTCGACTGACTCTAATCCGATCACAGCATCTCAGAAAGCACAGATTCATTTAAATCTTCTACAAGACTGGCTTGATAAATGGCGCTTAAAAATTAACATTCAAAAATCAAACCAGGTTACATTTACACTTAAACGTTCGGATTGCCCTCCACTGACACTTTACAACACTCCTTTGCCAAATCGTACTGAGACAAAATATCTAGGACTCACAATGGACAGACGACTGACCTGGAAATCACACGTGACTACATTAAAAAAGAGATTGAACCATCGGTTATCACTACTAAGACGAATGCTACACCATAAAAACAAACTATCACTTTCTAACAAAATTACTATATACAACATGCTACTCAGACCAATATGGACGTATGCCTCTCAGGTGTGGGGTTCATGCAAAAAAACACACTTACAGACTATTCAAATTTTCCAATCTAAATTTCTCCGGTATATCACTCATTGTCCCTTCTACATAACCAATAAATCACTTCATAAAGACCTATGGATATATCACAAGTGACTGATGTAATTAAAAAATATTATAAAAGTTTCCATGACTCCTTAGCTGGACATCCTAATCCACTTGTACAAACATTGCTAACAGACACACTACCACAGAATCCACCAAGGAGACTCAAGCGCCTCTGGAGCAGAGATCTGCTGCGTCAGGAGTCACGTTAGGAGTGCCTTCACTGGGAGGCTTCTCCAATCACGTATTCACGCTAATCCCGGAGAGGAGGTTCGCTAACGAACATCACATTTACAAAATATGCCAAAAGGCATTTGTAAAATTGCTCAATAAATAAATTTATTATTATTATTATTATTATTATATGAACACATATGAACCTACGCTTCACAAATTTACGGGAGAGCCAAAACGAACCACATACGAAAACTTCAAAGTTTACAGTCCAAAACTTTCAGGACCATAACTAAAGCTCCATGGTACGCCACAAACATTACATTACATAATGACCTTCAAAGACCTTCAAATGCCAACGGTTAACCATCACATACGGACACACTACAAGCTATTTCACAATAACTTACATCGACATACTAACACACTTATACAAAGTATGGCTACATTTAACATGCCCGAAAACACACTTAGGAGGCTCAAAAGGAGCTGGATGAGGGATTTCCTCTCTTAAAAAGGTGCTAAAATCAAGACAAAATGAAGAAATATTAAAAAAATATATATCTTTAATTTCTTAGCTTGTGCAACCTCAAATAAATATACAACGTTTTTCACAGTCTGTCGCTGAAAATGTGATAAGAATATCACTTAAAAATTTAGTGGCGATTCAATTATAAAATTCTAGGGTATTTTGATGTATATTACTATCTTTGAATTTAAATAAAGGTCACATTTAGGTATTAATAAAATAGTTACATACCTGATACTAGGATGTTTCCTAGCCAGCTAATCGAGTTTTCTTAATCGATTTTTTTTTTATTAAAGAAATATACAACTGTATTAAATAATAAATACAACAAGTAAATATGAACAAGTAACATGACATGTACAACATGAAGAGAAACTAGCCATTGGTAGCACTCCAATTATATTTCTATATTAGAAGATCCCGATGCCATCTTCTTTTCAGACGCCTCGGAGGGTTATCAGGAATAGAAGAGGCAACAATGTAGGAAACAAGAGTGTTCGGATGGTTCAGAAGTTTATTATGAAAGGAAAGGTTTCTGGATTGAGCTAAATCGGAAAGATATGGTACATTAAGGTCGTTATGGATGATTTTATTTGTGACAAAGTCGGGAACATTGAGGATTTTACGAAGGATTTTGGATTGTAGGGATTGGATACGAGAGGAATTTGGTGGTTTAGTACAGCCCCAAAGCTCGATCCCGTAAGTCCAAATAGGCCTTATTACAGTAATATATATGAGTCTTTTGTAAATAGTTGGCAGTTTAGAGCGTTTGTCTAGTAAGTGCTGGAGTAGTCGGAAACGTCGGGCGGTTTCTAGTCGTTTCAGTCTGGTATGGGGGTTCCAAGTGAGTCGTTTGTCAAGGTGGAGTCCTAGGTAACGGATTTGTTCAACGGGGATAGGTGGGGTATTGTCAAAGGATACTAAAGGACAGGAAGTCATAGGTTTACGATTAATCGATTTTAGTTTACAAATTTTATTGATTCATGGGGCCTACTTATTATTGATTTCAATTTTATTTTATCTCAAATTATTGTAGGGGGAAGGGCAATAATCTCGTTACCTGAACACACTGGTATATTAGGGGGAGGGCAGGAGGGACGTTTACCTCCCTCGCTCTACTGAAGTCTGCGCGTATGGCTGGAGGTTACCAAACTTTTCGGTAAGGCTTCGACGTAAAGAGAAAAGGCCAGTTGTCGGTTTGTTCAACCGTTTTGAGCGAGTGCTAATTGAACTTGTATGATTCCAGATGTCCTTTCTCCTTTTACGCTATATAATGTCAAGAAAACTAATTTCTTTTACCCCTGAGACAGACCATCGATACGGCAGTAGAAGGATCCCCTGCGATGCCGAGGGACTTAGATGAGCACAGAAGACTGCGGCTGCCTGGATTGGATGGGCAGGCTCTGGAGGAGAGTCGTCAGGATCTTCAGCGGGAATCGACCCCCAACACCTCCCCCGCTTCCACCCCCCGTCTACTACTACACCCGTGAGTACAATACGCAAGGTGTTCCGTAAGTAGAGGGAAATATTTGTTGGGATGATGGCAGACCTCGAGATCTACAGCAAAATTCAGATAAACAACAAGCCGATTTTCAGCGGGAAAGGAGGAAACTCAAGATTTGTGTTTATTTAAGCGTCACGTTTTTTGTTGAATAGGATGCGATAAATCAAAAGATATTTAATTAATTTGAACTTGATTCAATGTAAGCTATACAAAATTTACTTCATGAGTAACTAGAATTTATTATTTTTTTAACCATTTAAAGAGGATTTTTGAATGACTAAACTAAGCTAAGTTCTGTTAAAAATACAAATTAAAAATAATATGTATATTTTCCAACTATACTACAGATAACCAACTGTTAGTAAAACTTTCTGGTTTTATAAGGTTCAAGTCCAATTTAATTAATTGAAGTCAATTGTGAAAAAAACTTGAGATTCACGTCAAGTTGTGTATAAAAATGATGTGATTTTACACCTTTTCATTTAAAAGTAGCTTTATTATTTTTTTTTCATTATTTGGGATGTATTACAATAAATGTAAGTGCGATTATTTTTTTTTTTAAACATCCTCCAACTTTCAAAATAATTAAGTTGAGGTTTTTTTAGGAAAAAAAAATTGACCTATTGTTGATAAAAGATGTGATTTGATACCCTGTCAACTAAAAGTACCCATATATTCAGCAAATGACGAAATAAATCATAGCAATTTTTTTAAATAAATTCACCATTTATTAAACAAAAATAACGATTTTTCGAACATTCGACATAATAAAAATTAAAGCTTTGCAATAATATATATATATATATATATATATATTAATAATTTTTGCAGAAAACACTACAGGTGATTGTATGTAAAATCACATAATGTTTTTTTACACAACTTGTGGCAAATTCGAATTTCATCCTAATACACATCAACTCTTTAAGCTTATTAAACCCGAAAGTATTTCTGAAAGTGGGATATTTGTAGTATGATTGTAAGGATAACAAAAATGAAAATAATTTATAAATATTTGAGAATAATTTAATGAATTACTACAATTACTCCACTTTTAGAAAAACTTTCTTGTTTAATAAGTTTTAAATCTATTGATTTAACTGTGGGTTTATTAGGAAATAAGCTGAGATTCATCTCTAATTGTGTAAAAAAAAAATGACATTATTTGATATCCTGTGACCTAACATTTCCCGTGTTTTCAGCCAAAATGACTGCTTGAATTTATTGGAAAGAAATGATTTATTTTCCTTTTTGGAACTAGGGATGCATTAGAAAACAATTGTTTAATTACATTTTTCATTAATAATAAGAAATATTAAAAATAATAGTTTTTAAAATATATATCATCTAAAGTGATTAAAACTGTGCCCTCTATCATGAGAATTGATCCGTATTTATAAGTGATCACTAGCGAATCAAGGATTTAATTTTGGGAGGAGCTTCAGCCCGAAAGCTTTTTTTTTCATAAAAATGACGATAATTACTTTGGAAAAAAAGAAAGAAACTAACTATCTATATGAAATGGTGTTTAAGTGATTACTTAAGTCCTTTTAAATGTAATTATACGAACAATAATACTTTAAGAGATAATTTTTTAATATATTTTTCCGTAAAACATGGTTATATTTTACTATTTTGGGGAGAGGGCTTCAGCCCGAAAGCCCACCCCCGTAGATTCGCATGTGTACGTGATCAATTAAATGTTTCAACATAATATTTATTTTTTTAAGAGAAAAGTTTGTTTAGGCAATTATGTTTATTATTAATAAACAAGAAATAAAGGCTTTTCGATCATTTCTGCTAAAAGACATGGGTACTTGAGGTGACAGGACATAAAATAAATAGTTAACAATTGTTTCACTGTAAAACAAACAAAATATATTTCAAAGAGTTTGTCATTTTTAAAACCATTTACAGAGGAATTTTTATCGGCTAGACTAAGTTAAGCTCTGAACTTAGTTTAGCTGCACAAAAGTCTCTGAATAGTTTACAACATGAGCAAGCTTTATTTTCCTTTATAGTAAAATTCGTTTAGTTTACAGTGAAACAATTGTCAATTACTTAAATTAAATATGTCTTTAGTTATCGCTATCTATTCAACAAAAAACGTGACTAAATTAAAAAAAAAATACAAATCTTAAATTTTCTGTTGTTTTTTTTGCCGAAAATAGCTCCATTGTTTATATAAACGTTTTTGTAGCTCTTACAAAGATATTACTTTTATAAATATTTCCCTCTACTGTATTATATCTGCCTTGTATTATATATATATATATATATATATATATATATATATATATATATATATATATATATATATATATATATTGATATTATCTACATATTTATATATATAGTACTGTAATAATAATACGTACTTACTGATATAGTTATATACTTTCCAGCACCTCCGTTGGCTCGGCCCCGTTCGGCCTTTGGTGGCATGGAACCGGTGTCTCGTCCCACCTCGGCCAAGCCGGAGGCTAAGCGCATGCGCTTCCAGCCCCCTACCCCGGAAACACTTCTCCAGATCAAGCAGGCTCTGGACGAATTACCAGTGGTGAGGAAGATATTAAGTCTATTTACGTGTAACTTATTAACATGAACTAAGTTAAATAATTATACTATTTTTTGTCTTAATACATCAGTTCGTATGTCGTGTTGTTACTCTTTGATGTATCAAACGCCTTCGAAATCGTATGGTGGACTATCGTGCACCAGAAGCTGCAGAGGTACGATACACCAAGCAACTTATACGCCCTTGTAAGAAGCTACTTCTAGGACAGACGTTAGAAGATTAGAGGCAATTCATAGTAATAGTAGGAGTTTCCATAGAGATGCCTTCAGGGATCAGTCCTTGGTTCTACTCTATGGAAGCTTGTCATCGCTGAGTTGATGAGAGAACTAGATAGCCTTGGAGCCAGGACCCAAAAATCGACCTCATCGCAGGCGAAGTTTGATTGTAAATTACGAAAGTTTATTTTATTCTGAGTAAAAAGAAACTTGCTGTTCCAGAGCCATTGCTTTCAAAAATGACGGCTGATTTAAAGAGTATTGTTGCCCAAAATCGGTGTTGACCAAGATCGCCGTACTGTTGCTAGACCAAGACCAAGAGTGGTCAAATAAATTAAAAATAAAAACTTAAGCCAAAATAGTTACTAATAATTGACAATTTTAGTTACTGGATAACCAACATACTTTTGCATTTTCATGCACCAAACTAGGTATTTTCATAGACCACAACCTCTACTAGAATAACTTACTTGCACACATCTCTCGACGGTCAATTGGTATCTTTAAAATATTCCTCCTAGTATCTTCCCTCACCTTGATTATGGCTTCGTGCTGTACGGTGGCCTCTCGGGGGAGCTCGTGGACAGACTGAAAAGCATTATGAATACCTTCGTAAGATTTGTCACCGGAACCCTGAGACGTTCCCGTGTTTCCACTATGCTGAGTTAGAATGGCTCTTCAACTCCTTCCGAAGACAATATTTCCTAGGCACATTCTTTTATCAAATAATCAATATCCACACCTTCTTCAAAAGATCTCGTCCTTCTGACCTTTACACCCCTTTTCACAGATCTGTCTCATTTAAACACTCCTTTGTTTTTCCCCACTATCCCACTGAAAATCCGCCTTGCACCATCTTTATCCACATTTAAAACATTCTTTTCTCCTCATTTCATTCAATCAAACGCTGGCTAGTTTTTAGCTGTTTTTTTTTTTATTAATTTATATTGGATAACAATATTGTTATTCTTGAGGAATAAAGATGATTTTCTATTTTATTCTATTCTATATACTGTCTTGTTGGTATAGTTATTAAATGTTTACGAAATTTTCTTTAAAAAAATTGTTAAAATCGGATATTTTGGAGCAAAGATATTTTATACTATACTATTGATATTTTATACTACAAATTTTATATCCTTTGTTTTGGATTTTGATTTTTCAAACTGTTACTGAAGTAATGCTATTTTTTTAGCAAATTACTAATGATGAAAACAAAATGTTCAGGTAAATAATAGAAATCACCTTTTATTTCTTTTTCTTTGTTACTTGGAAAGTAATTTTACTAATTACTTTAATGTATAATTGTTCGCAACGTTTTAGATCATTGGACCACTCTGTTTCTTTTCCTATTCTATTCCACCCCAATTTTTTTCCCACCTCTATTTTAGTTCCATTAGGTGGCCGCATACCTGAGTATACCTTCTATGACTCTTCTGTCATAGATAGTGATGGTAGTTGTGTATCTGAAGCTATGAATTTGCCCCCTACACGTCTCAGCCGGTTTAAGGTTTGGGTCATCCTTCTTGTGAGGTAGTTATTTACTACCTCTACTACTAAATATTAAACTACTAAAGGAAAAAAATAAAGTTATGAAGCCTGAATAAAGATTATTTTAAACATCATACTCAACTATCTTAGACTTTAACATTTTTCAAACTATTTTTTAAATAACAAACTATTCTATTTAAATAAATAGAATGTATAATTTAAACAGCTTTTAAATGACTTAAAAATCGTGGAGTATTAACAAACATGATGTATCACCTATTGAAGGAATTGAAAAAAAAAATTATTTTTAATATTTAGTAGTTTAATAATAAAAGTAAGAAGCTAAAATTAGGCCTTTACCTAATTTTACAACGAGATAGGTTACCACCTCACTTGTTCATATTCTTAGTCCTATATTCAAATTTATAAGGAGTATCCCTGAGGAAAATGGCTTTTGTCATAACAACGATCATTCTTGTTGTCCCTCTCACCATCGTTCAGTTTATTTTCTTCCAGCTTTGCTGTTGGATGTCCACCATAACTGCTAAGTGATTAGCGTAGGCAGTGGTAGGAAAACGCTTTTCTTCCAGGTCTCTCAGCAACTCGTCGAAAACCATCTTCCGTCGAGATATACCAACGATTGATCTCTGAGAACATTCCTTCTCTCTTTGTAAACTTCTATCTTGTAATCACTGCCTTTAATCTTCAATATTCTGTCTTGGGGGTAGCTTTATACGAATTCGTAGAAGCTACTAACAGTTTCGTGCTTCTGCGATTGTTGTAGCTCCATTGGCCACCAAACAATGTTAAAGGTGAAGTATATTAGGTCAGCGGGCGTAAGTGTATTTATATATTTATTGGAGTATCAATCAGGAATGCTTCATTAGATTGGTGCTCTTACTACAGCATGCCAACAATCTACTTTATCTCGAAGCAAGGTTTTTCTCACTCTTTTTCTATTTCCATTGAACTTGAATGGAAACACAAAGCTCCTTTAATGGTAAAATTTTTTTCTCGTGGCTTCTGTGTTTACTTTTATAATGATTTATAATTTCTTCTTGCAGGCTGTGCACTTTGCTGGAAAAGAATTGCACAAAGGGATGTCAATCAGCGAGCCAGACTTCGGTACGCCGAGCCCGGGAACTAGTGGCGATGATAAGATAGAGTAAAGAATATGAATAATAAAACCATTTTGATGACTAGTCCGTATCATTTTTTATTTGTTTCGTTAATGATTCTGAAGGGTGTCGGGTAGCCCAGTAAGGTACTACGCAGTTCTGAGTACCCAGGTTTGATTTCGGCTGGATCAACTAATTATTTATTCTGTTTCATCAGCCGTGATTCGGACCTTGAGGTCGGAAGACCCTCCTCAGGCACTTACAGCCTCTATAAAGTAGATACTACTGATTAAATAATTAATAAGAGAAATTCCCTGGTCGTTTAGCGTGATACCGCCTCAATCACCATCTTGCACGACCGTTAGTCCAGAAACAGTACTTCCTAACAAAATACTTAACTCAACACAAGGATCATACATGAAGCATGATGCATGGGTTGTAACGGTACAGTTTTTTTTTTTTTTTTAGGAATGGTGATTATTGGAGTGGTTTTAATAATCAAGAACTCTTCTTAAGACCAATCTTGACCAGCTGGTTATATGTAGGAATAACACTGAAAGCACACAATTTATACCGTTACCTGAGGAATACCTGGAAGCTTTTAGTATTAATTTTACCGTTATTCAATTTTTAACTTATTAATTTTTTTTTCAATAAAAATAAATATTGTATCCATTATAGCTTACCTTTCTAAATCCTTAAACAATCAAAAGCAAATATTTTTGCTGCAGTGGTGTTTAATTAAAGAGATTCCTGAACAATTTTGTTGAGATTTTGTTCTCTTGGGCCATTCAATAAAAACAAACTGTTGCATGAAATATAATTTCATGCAACAGTTTGTTTCTATTGTATACACTTCCTTCCTACGAATTTAGAAATTAAAATCATCACATATCCGCAGTAGTCAACCTAAATTCACTGTAACAACTTGTTTGCTCATACAACTCAATTTTATTGGTATATAAGAGAATGAAATATCTAGCAGAAAATTATTACTTCTTTCACATTTATCTCACAACATATCTTTATGGCATTTATGGAACCCACGTGATATAAGCATATCTATTAGGATTTGTAATTTTTTAAGGTTAATTAACGTAAAGGTGATGAAATGACTAATATAGAGGGTGACATTGTATTTATTTACAAATCGGCCTTTATGAAAATTATGCGTCTCCTCGGAGGACAGATTTGCAGGTAAGATTAGGCATTTCAGGTACGGCCTGCTTGAGGTCTTCGTATCGGCAGCAGTATACGTAGCCTTTGGATAAGTCGTCTTGGAGCTTAGGCCATTTACTTTCAGCGCAGATGTCCTTGCAGAGGGTCTTGGGTGGGCTTGTAAGGAAGGGGTTGTTGGTGGAGACGAAGGCAATGCAGGAATCGTCTTGGGTGTTCCTGAGGACCTTCCAGAAGTGATTTGGTACAGGAAGTCTGGAGCCCTGGAGCTTGATCTCCTTCACTCCTCTGGCTGCTGGCAAGGTGAGGACTCCTTCGGTTCCGGTGACTACTTGAAGGTCAGCACCGAGCTGTAAAAATTTGGTAGAATATTATATTTTATAAATATTCTCGTTGACAAATGCTTAAATTTTAGTATTATCATTCAACACTCACACTCTTGGCGATTTTCCTTGTGTTGTCTTCTACCTTGAGCCAATGACCGGCGTTGATAGATTGCCATTGTGGAGCTACGTTGACGTAGAAGTAGGTCAAAAACTGATGAGCGCTGAAAAGGAAATCTGCGTCAGGTGCGAGATGTCCTCTGGCCAAGAAGAAAGTTTTCTGAGAGAGAAGGTATTTGTTGGCGTTGGCTGCTCCAAGTTCACGGGCGAGGACGTCCTTTTGGTTTTTCTGTTTAAGTAAATTTATTGCGTCATTAAAATAGGTTTTTCTAATATTGTTTATAATAGTATAAGTAAAAATGCATTGTTTTCATAATTATTATTATTTTTTAACAAGAGTTTCTAATAATTGATTCAGTTTACATCGTGCTAAATCGTCCAAGTTGATTACTCTTTCGCAATAAATGGCCTACCCAAAATGATTTGTTCCGGGATAAGCCCAGAAGGTCTTGAAGCTGCATCCTTCATTCAAAACTCAGCCAGGGTGCTGCCATCTGAGGCGTAAAGGTGGAACTCCTCGAATCCCTTAGCAAGATTGGAAAGAAAAAAATCATGGAATGATGGCAGTGCAGTTGAATCAGATCGAAGTTTTCTTCTTCTAATTACCTTGACCTTCAACATGAAGTAGAAAACCAAAGGCATCACCGGCCAAAGGAGGAAATAGGAAAGATGGAAAAGAAGAGAACAGTGACAAACCACTTACATCAATAGAACAATGTTGCTAAGCAACATCAGGTACTGGATTTATTTTCGCTCTCCTTTCCACTCTCCATGAAAAGGAAAAAACATAAATGTATCACATTCAAAATAAATTAAAATAACAGTATTATAAACTTGGGATTTAGCTTAATCTATTCACTTTGCTATTAAACATGTTTTTATAAAAATGATTTTAAACTTCCAATTATTCATTCTTACAGTCCTCTCATCAACAAAATAAATAACCAGCTTACACAATGAAACCCCATGTGTCCTGCATTCTTCTTATCTCAGTAAAAGGACATAACCATCCTGCATACATGCATGGAATATGCATCCTTCACTACAATTAAAGATTACCTGAATTCTATTGTAGTTCTAGTTAATGCTATTTTTTTTTCTCGTGCAAATATACAATTGCTCCCGTCCTTCGACGATAACCATCTTTTTGAAACTCTGTTTCCTAGAATACCCTTTACCTTTCTAAATTTAAATCTTGTCTCTATGTCAATCTCCTCTTTCTCCAAAATTATCAGATTTGCCAATTATGGAGACATCCACCAGATCTCATAAATCGGTTGCTTACCTGGGCATAGGCGTGCTCTGGATTGAATCCCTTGAAGAAGATGCTGTCTCCCCTGGCGAAGAGTGGTCTCGCGGTAGTCCTGTAGACCTTGCCTCCCATGATGGCGCCGTGGATGGTGTGGACGGAGTAGAAGGAGTTGCTGTTCTCAACGTCGTGGCAGGTCTCGATCATCGGAATCCACGAATCTTCGACCTGGAATATGATGTGTGATTAAATATCAGAACAAGTATTATTCGACCTCATCAATCATAGGATCGCTTGGTCATTGAAATTAAACGTGGCTGACTCGAAGGTTTCGATCAAACGAAGGTAACACAAAGTCGATAACTTCAAGGTGTGGATTAAACCTATTAGTCGCTACAAACATTATTGATCCCCCCCCCCCAAAAAAAATCAATTACAGCTGTATAATGAAATGATTTTTTCTTGTACTGATTATAAGCGTAACTATCTATGAAAAAACAAAACAATTATCTGTGACTAAGCTCTCTAAGTTATCTTTTGATAACTCTACAATCTAGTAACTTCTACAATTTTTATCAGCAAGCCTAAAAGTATGAGAAAAATAAAGGATCAAGCTGGAAATATGAACAACGAAAAATATCTAATTGTTTAGATTTACTATTCCTTAATCATTTTGTTTTCTTTTTTCACCTCTAGACGACTTTGCACTTTTATTCTAAGTCTTACAATTAAAATAAACCGTTAGCATTTATAGATTTTAAAAATTTAATTTTTAGTTTTTTTTTTTTTCACTTTAGCCTCACTTTGTGGAGCTGGCAAAGTCAGAAGGGAGTATAGAAGTGAGGCTGAAACCTTCCCAAAATGGAAAAAATTGTTTTCGTTTTTTTAATGATTCATATTTATTTCTATGAGTAATCTGTGATAAATAATTAAACAATCCCAAGTTATTGGTTTTCTGAATGTAAGCAGTTGTAAAAAAAAAATAAATGAACATGTCGGAAATTTGACCCGATTGCAATACTTTCCTTACCTAGTATAGGTAGGAAAGTAAAAATTATCGCTAAGAGCATCATTGTTCCTAATATTGCCGTTACTAAGTTATTTAAAAACCATACATTTGCCCAAAACAAAAAAAAATTATCCTTACCACCCAAAAAAAATTAAATCTTGGATCTGTTACTCCTCTGTGGCGGTTGAGAAACATACGATTTAGAGAAATTGGAACTAAAAAAACAAACACATATGAGTTAACAAAAACTTAGAACATATATAATCAAAGTTTTAAAATTTAATTTGCCATTGTTCAGTAGAAAAAAAAAAACCAAAGGTGTATGCTTTATACCACACGATAGAAGTGAAATCATCAGCAAATCAAGATTAATAATATGAAATATAAATTATAAAGAATTTCTTATTGTAAAGTGGATGAAATTCTGTACAATTCTATCGCTTACAGTATGCAGGTCGGATATTTAGTTTCTGATATATTTTAGTCCTGAGCAATAAAACTCGTTATCATTTGGTTTTCGATACTATTTTTTCGTTTTCATCTCTCTAACACTACGTCGCTTTAAGGTAAAATTTTAAATACTAGCTCATTTCAAATAAAATAAAATGATGAACGTTTCCCTCGTTAACAATATGCAGGTCCGAATTTTAATTTTTGAGATATTTTAACCCATATGCAAAAACACTTCAATTAGTCGTCTCCAGCCGACTTTACCTGAGCGTTACACATTGGAGATCTGACAGTTTAATCTAATTCACTCTCTACAAAGAGTGAATTAGGCAAAACGCGCCTAAAGAAATTTTCACTTAAAAAAAATTGTTATAAATTTATAATAATGTAAAATTGTTATAAATCGTTTTATGGGAACTGATAAAATAAGCATGAGAAATATGTGTGGACTCTATGTAAACCGATTCTTTTTTAAATCTGTAGCATGAAAAATAGTTTTCATTAATTTTTTCGTACGTTAAAAAATAATTTCTAATTGTTTTAGAGTTCTGACAGTTTTAAAATTTTAAAAATATGTTTACTTTTTTTATTTTTAACTTTTGTTTTGGCTTTAATTTTCTGTTATTAACAAACAGTTTTGGTACTCACATCGAATCCCAGTTCAACGATTATTCCCTTTCCTCCAGCACACTTCTTCTGGGTAGGTCTGGTGGTGGAGCCAGCCCTGGAGCTACAGTCGAGGTCTTGAGAAGAATAGTCGGATCCATCGATGGATAAGGTCTTTCCAGCCTTGCAGGAAGCTCCGGAAGCTTCACTGTTAGTGATAGCGAGGTGGTTCTTCTTGCCAGGACAAGAAATCAAGATTTGCTGGAACAAAATTAAAATAAATTAATACTAATTAATTAAAAACTATAATTAATATTCAGTTAATTTATAATCATTGCGAGTACATGCCCAAGTATATATGATTAACAGAATTGCTTAATAGAAAACTGTAATCAGAGAATGTGTGGTTATGAAATTTTAGGCGCTTAAGCAATTATAATATGAAGTTATTTGGTAAGTTTCTAAATATAGCGCCGAGCTCATCTATGACATCAGAAATTTTATCAGACCTTTACCACAACTTTATGGTGGAATTTTCTTTATCTGTCAAGTAAATCACCGATGGCTTAATGGTTCCAGGGATGTCCAGAAAAGGGTTTGATGGACCGTTATTTTGGAGGGTTTTTGAATTTTTGAAGGGGGGACATTTTGACGGGCTTATGAATTTTCGAAATGAAGTTTCATACTTAGGTACAAGAGGAAAACATATAATCGCAGCATATACGATCTATGATTCTTCTTATTCTACCTTGGCTTACTGTGTTTTTAAGAAAAATGAGCAATAAAATATCTTGGGAGTGTGAAGGATAGGTTCTTGCGCCATCGATCTTTGGGTGATGGGCACTCCTGGGTGGTCCCATCGGTAGTTCCGTTAGATTAACTTTATCATAACCTAAATGTTTCTATTTCTCAATTTACTTTGTATATATATTTATTTATGCCTTGAAATTCAATCATTCAATATGTAAGTAATTTCGTAAACATTTTATTTTGAAATATTTCAGAAGTGTCAAACTGTAGCTGGCATCCATCAGGTCGTACCTAAACTCTGCCTAAGCCGCTATCTATGGATTGATAGATTCCATCGATGGAATCAGCGTTAAGTTTAGAAATGTTTGAATGTGAAATTATAAGATTTACTAGACTGATTGAGTAAAGTTGTAATTCACTAAAATTTTCTATAAAATGAGAATTTTACATCCTTCTGTTACATCTATTACATGGATTGATCCTGTGATTTGGAGGCTCTCCAGGGGCACACTCAATCTCTATAAAGTGAAAACTTTTAATTAATTAATTGATTAAACGGGAAATGCTTAAGCGTGATCTTGGTCATATGTCACGTGACCTCCTTGTACCACTATGTGCTTAAGAACCCTTCATAGGTTGTAGTGTTACAGGAAAAAAATTATGTTTTTTAAGCTAGAGGCAATTAATATGTGAATTCATAGTTGGGTTTTTAAATTACGTAGGTATTACACAACATGTTGTTTATTATTTAGTGACGATGAATATGAATAGAAAATGTTTGTCAACAATAATTTGTATAATCACAATTACATATTCATAACAGTGTTTTAACGACTGTTCAAACATTTTATTATTTATTTGTACTACGTAATTAATACGATTGTATTAATTACAATTGTATAAGAGCTAGTACACATGGGCAAAGTTGTGTTCACAATTTTATGATTTTTTTTTTTTTATTCAATTCGTATCATTTTATTACCACTACTTGTACTGTACTAATTATTATATTATTGTATTATATTAGTTAGAGTGAGGATTAAAAAAATATAAGATAAATTAAAATCTTAAATTCCTGAAGATATACAGAATAAAATGAATTTATCTTTCGCTTACAAGGAGATAAAATTTATGTTAATTTATAATTGGACTATAGTCCTGAAAATTCTTGTTTGCAGAAATTTTGAAATATAACCCGACACATTAAAATTAGTTTAAGAAATATGCTCTTTGTGTCTCTATTATAACATGTTAAATGTATTATTTATCATATCATTACAAATTCTTTGTTCTCCTTCCTGTTTAATAGGCGAAGGAATGAAAAAGTGGAGTTTTTAAATTATATGATAACCAAAAATAGTGTAACGAATGAAAACAAAAAATCATTTATCTTTTTCAAGTAAAACAATGGAATGGACCTCAATAAAACTACCAAGCTGTCAGAAAATTATAAAAACAAAAGACACCTATAATTCTGACTTAACTCTTTTATGCATGACCCTAACTTAGAACCAGCTAAATTTTTTAAAATCTTTTAGGATTTGATATTATGAATTCCCAATAACTCAAATAGCTAATAGGTGAGAAAATAAAATAAAACTTTGAGGCATTCTTTAAAACACTGACTGAATTCTATGAAGAATTTTGGAATGTTTTAACTTTACTTTTTTATAGACCTTGTAGATATTTCGCAGCCTTAACCAGTCTACTGTTCCTATTCTTATATTGGGCTGTTTCTTCCCAGTTATCTGCAAGCAGTTCTATATTATATTTGTAGATTCAATCTATCCATTTGCTTTTTGGCTTTCCAGGTTCTTTTACCTGCTATTGAGGCATTCATTGTCGTTTAGAGGCTTCCAGTTGGATTACGTCGAGCTATCTGCTCCGTCCATCTTAACCTCTGTGCCTTCATATCATGGGATATTGATTGACCAGTTTCTATAAGCCAGATCTTGGCCAGATGATTGACCAGTGGTCGTTCTACTCCATGTATTAGTACTCTGATTCCGGATCGATCCGGATATCGTATATAAGATTTTTCTCTCAAAGCTTTCAATACTTTTTCTAGGGTGTTGGTTAGTGCCCAGGTCTCACTGCCATATATTAAAACTGGCTTTATCATATTATTGTACATCCTTAATTTGAGGTTTCTTAATTAAATACCTTTGAGATGGAGAAGAAAGCTCTTTTTGTACTTGTTATACACTGGTCCATTGATATTTCCGACGGTTGGTCATTCATTGAGGTTATTGTGGAACTGAGTTATTTAAATTTGTCTTTTTCCAGAGAATAATCTCTCTTCTATGCAGATCCTGATATTGGGGTGGAATTTTTGGCTTATTATATGTTTCATTTGTCTTAATTTACTTGTAGTCCGATTTTTTATGTTTTTTTTTTATAAGTCTTAACGAGTTTTTCAACTCCTCTTGATTACTTCCATGGACAGCTGTATCATCTACTTATGCAAGGAAGTTATGGTTCTATATTTATATCCTGTAATGCTGAAAGCAAATAGTTATCAATCGTAGTGTAGTATATTTTTTTAATTTTTAAAACATTTATTCTGGCAGAATGATAATGAAAAAAAAAATGTATAAATTAAAGTATGTTGATGGAATCAATTTTTGTTGTAAACGATAACCTTGTTAATCATACATTATTTTTAAAAAATCTCATAAATTCCAACGACAAGAAACCATAAATGACGGCGAGTATTTGACCTTTCTTGCAGAATAATCCATTCAGAGATTCGATTTAATACATTACTACAGTTACTGTAAAACTTGATGGAAACCAGAGCTTGTAGAAACATTTTTGGTATGTAAGAATAGTTTAAATGGTATAAAGGATGGATATTGGCACAATTAGGTCTATTTGGAATAACACGAGATCATATAAAGAATATTTCAATATCTGCTTGCATTAAAGCTTTTCGCCCTTCGTGAGCGCTGGATGTTAGCTCGTGTAATAGCCAGCTCTCATATCGACCATGCCATGCCATGTTCCATCTCTATAAGAGAGAATAATATTTTACTCAATACGGTGAAGTATAGTTATGTATATATTTGTTAGTTGAATATATATTATTCTCTCCTTTGCAAACACTTATAATGTTTCTTGACGGAAAATTAATAGTGTGCGTTGGTAGTGAAAACTCCTGCTTTAATAGATTTCTTGGCTGTACTCTAACTTTAGGAAAAATATGATCACTGAGTCAGTGAAATCAAGAGGTGGTAAAAGATTTTTTTTTAAATTTATATTATACATTTAACCAGTAAAATAATAAATAAATAAATTTGGTGTAGTTTGGACGTCATAAAACATTCACTTACCATCACATTTTCAGTAGAAATAAATTTATATACAATATAACAGGACCAAATTAAATTTATCCACGAATAATTTAAATCTGTTATCGGGTTATAACAGCTTAATCTCTTATTCCCACCCCTCTCATCAGTCAAGTTAACGATTTTTTTGGTCATTCGCCATTATCTTCTATGATCGTTTATTTCCACTTATTCCACTATAAATGAAATAAATGTTACAATGCCTATTGACTTCAAATAAACAAGATTCATAAAAAGTTTTGTGTGAGTAAAAATTTGAACAACATTACTCAAAACCAAAAAGACCTATGACACTAAAATTATGTATTTATGTTAGGTATATATCTGGGATGTTACAGCAACTTTTTTAACTCAATAGCAATGTAAAATTATATATCATTAATTAAGTATATTACAAATCTTTTATTGTCAGCAATAATGCGAACTGGATAGTTATGAGCTTTTAGAGAACTCGATAATTAATCAAAGGAGAAAATAGTAATATTATTTTCGCTTCCTTAAAACTGATTTACACTAATAAGAGTATTCTTTAGATAAAATCTGAGAAACGTTATAGATAATTTTGAGTTTCACAAACCAAAAATATATAGCGCTCAAAGCTCACATACTTTAATTTTAACTTATTATGCCACAGTAACGCCACGGGAATTTACTCAATATAGATAATTTTGGTTAGGAACAACTTTTTGTTTTTGAGTCAGACTTTTCACATACCTACACCCCATTTTTCGAGACTTAAGAGACAGAGAACTTTAAAACTTTCTTTTTTCGATGTTAACTCTTATTCGAAATTATTCAACTCAATTTTTTTCTTTACGATATAAAAAAAAACATTAAATAATGAAGTTAATTTTGATATGAAAACTCCTTCGGACACAAGTCAGGTTTGGCTCAAATTATTTATTTTTAATAATAATTATATCATATATTTTATTTTAATGTGTTTTTTTAATATTAATACTTTTATGATATATATAATTACCTCGCCTTCCCTGAGAGCAATGACTCCTCGTTTTCCTTCCATTTCCGGCAAGACCAGGTCTAAGGATCCGGAAGGAGATCGTTGAAGAAAAAGAGGTTCATTTTTCTTCGGCAAGTCAGTATTCAAGTCCAGAATACAAGCGCCTCCTGTATCAGAAAGGAAGAAGGTGTTACATCAAATTTTATGTTATTTTAAGTTTAAGTTTCCTTAAATTTGTTTTCACTTTATGTCGTGTCAGTAGTAATTCTTGTCAAAGTATCTTTTCATTCATCATTAGTGGATCCAGGATTTAATTTTGGGGGAGGCTTGAGCCAGAAAGATTTTTTTTTCATATATTTAATTAATTTGAAAAAAAAAGAAAGAAATAAAATACCTACATGAAATCGTGTTTAAGTGGTTGTTGAAGTCCTATTAAATGTAATTACACGAACAAAAAATTCTTTAAGAGATAGTTTATCATATTTTTTTCTGTAAAACATGGTTATATTTTACCGTTTTGGGAGGAGGGGGGGGCTTCAGCCCAAAAGCCCCTCCCGTAGATCTGTCTGTACCATACCTTAATCCTGTTCGAGGGAAGTTTATTTGTTAATTTTTACCAACTACATGCATTAACAATAATACATGTTTCGATTTGATGAAATATTACATAGTTCTTTATAAAAATAATAACATACATGATGATGGTAAGACAATAAAATTAAAATTTTCATAATATAACTCATGTTGCTCTTGTTTGCAGATGACATAGCTATTTTTGCTGATACCTCTAAATATATACTGCAGAGACAATAAACTACTTATAAACATTGATAAAACGGAAATTTTGTATTTCGCAAGAGGGTGCCCAAAGAAATATAACAGTATGGATGGATAACTGATTGATACTGTCAGTACATACAATTATTTAGGTGTTCACTTTAGTAGGTTTGGTTTATTTTCGCACGCAATTAAGATGGCAATCTCAAAGTCAAACTCGACAACTGTTTAATAAACACTTGTTCGAAAGCAAAAACGAACTCCTGGAAGGTGAGAGATAAGTTGAAAAAGTTATCATCAAAAACTCTCTGCTATAGTATGCCCAATTATGGAGTCTCCGATACATAGAGCTCTTAGAAAATATCAACACAAATTTCTATAAAAAAACACATTCGCTAAGTAAAACGATCTCAGACTTTTTAGTACGTTTAGAAACAGGTTCTACCCATATTGGTTTCAATATTATGAAGTGTTCATTGAATTGGTTGGTTAAGCTTGTGGAAATGGAGGAATTTAGATATCCTAAAATATGTTTCTAAAAACTAAGAAGTAATGTCACTTAGCTAATCCTGCTCTATCGAAATATAATTGGTGTTCTCAGCTAAAAGTATTGTTAGATACTATTGGTGAAGGAAACCTAGTTTATGAAACCAACTCAGCCATAATTAGAACAAATGTTAATAGGTTGTGACAGACTCCATTTGTATAGTGTTCTTCCCTTGATATATAAAGATTGAATTGAATTGAAAACTCGTGAAAAAAACAACATAAGTATATAGAAATCAAAGCAAACATCATTAAAAACAGATTTACTCTAAACTATTATTAGTCACCATATAGTCTATTAGTAGTCAATAGACTTTCCATATTGATTATAAGGGAGGGATGGATGGATAAAAAAAAAAAAAATTAGGAGTTCATATTATGCTTAAAATATCATAATTACTGTGAAATCAACAATTATAATATTAAATAGTCTAAAAAATATATATATCTATATATTTTTTTATAGTTGTAGGATATTTTTTTTTTTATGGATACGGATGGATTTGAAAATATCTGAATAAAACAATTGGAAACATTACATATTTGGATAAAACATGAACGAAGGGATACAGACTCCATAATATAAGTACATTTCAGGAACTTTTCTAGCCAAAAATGAATAATGTTAAAAACTGAAAAATATTTTTAATTTCTCAAAATAAAGTTCATTTTCATAGTCTGACTAATTATTTAAAAATGTTCACTATAAAATATATGTATGCTTATACTTATTAAATACATTTCTTTAAATTTGCCGCAGAAAATGTGATTGGAATATCACGTGAAAATGGAGGGATGGACATGACAGTTCAATAAATCATAAAATCCTTGGATATGTAGCTATATTGTGATTTCGGAATATAAATAAAACTTAAATAATAGCAATATTTAAGTTCGGTAAAATTGTTACGTACATGACCAGTTAATATTTATTTAAAATTATTAATATTTACATGACTAGGGCTTTTCGAATTTTCTCAATCGTTTAGTTTACACATTTTATTCGTTCATATAACTTATTTTTTTATAAGTTTTAATTTTTTTTACCTCAAATGTTCGGAGGGGGTGGCGAAACGATATTATCGCTCCCTATGTATGTTATTTGGGTAGAAGGCCTCGCCATTTCTATTGATTGCAAGTAATTTAAATTTTGAAGATGGTTGTTTAAATAAAAATTACTTTACCTCTAATTTTATATAATACATTTCGAAATGCGATTAAAGCATTGCCACAGACAAAATGAGTAAAAGTGTAAGAGAAGTTATAAATTTTCAATATTCAATCTTAAAATTGGTTAAATTATTTTACCTCAAAAATGTTAGTTATGTGCGAACTTTGTCAAACGAAATTAGTGAGTGAACTTATAAACTAAATTTGCTCTTCCATATATAATAAATAATATAAATCTATTATATTCTGAAAAATTAGTTACATTAATTTAAGGATCAGCCCCATCATTTAATCATTATACAGAAATCATGGACATTACCAGAAATAATAAATAAGTCATAGCATATAGACATCTTTAAAATGCAAACACAAAGAAAAAGGATAATTCCAAGACAATGAACCATTTAAAAAAAAAAATTAACTGTTGAATCAAATTTGTTAAAATTGATACTATACGATACCTACATCATTATCCAAAATTCCTCCGATTTCAGGTCAATTCTAACAAGCCATTTCCAAAATATAGGCGAAGAAAACGTTACGTTTTCAAGCCCGAAAGCGAAAGACAATTTCGCAATGGATTCAAATCGGAATTTAGATTGTAGATAATATATGGGTTACTGATACAGACTTATGTAATTACAACATTATTCTAAATTAAATTTGAATATGGAAAAACCCATCAAGAGATATGACGTATGCTGAATTTCAGGTTTCGAAAAAGTTTAAAAACCGCAAAAATAATTATTATACTAACAAATTACAAACATTATTATGCAAATTTCGTTTAGAAAATGGTTCAAAAACATCTTTTTTTAATAATTGCTTTATTTATTAGTACTATATAGAGTTCAAATTTATACAAAATCAAAATTAACCAATATATTATGTTATAGTGATATGATTCGAACATTTATAACTATTTTGAGAATGAAAAGGTTGACTTTAAATAAGCGACTGAAAATAGCCAGCTCACGTTTTTCCAAATAAAATTTGAAAACTAGACAAAAAAAAAGATACATACCTCACCTACTCAAACCCACATTGACACACATTTCTCGGATTAATGGTTCAGCAAAAAAGACTTACAATAACTACAGTCATCTCAGTCCAAAATTTTAAGACTAATAACTCTCCTGTACGTATACAATAAAACATTACATAATGTCTTACGATAACCATCGTCCAATTTGAATGTATAAAATGTGACTGTAACAAAAAAATCATATACATACCTATCTTAAGACTTTTCGTTTTTGAAATAAGCTATTCACACATAACAGACACACACAGACTGTTTCGTAAGACTTGGTTATTCATTATTAAATTGCTATTATAATACAAAGCAATATAATTACAATATTTATTTATTTATTTGATTCAGAGAACTTCAAAACGTGTATTTCCGATGAAAACTCGGTTTCGAAATATTTCACCATAGCAATTTACATTTTCTTTATTAATATGTGAATGTAAAAAGATTAAACAAAAAGAGATGATATTTATACACATACCCAGTAATATTCCTTCCGAAGACAATATTTCCTAGGCACATTCCTTTACCAAATAATCAATAGTCATCGTCCGTCCTACGCATACAATCTCCTACAATTCAAATCATCTATCCACACCCTCTCCACAAGATCTCGTCCTTCTGACCTTTACACTCCTTTCCACAGATCTGCATCATTTAAACATTCCTTCGTTGTCCGTTCCACCACATTCTGGAATTCCATCCCACTAAAAATCCGCCATGCATCATCCTTATCCACCTTTAAAACCCTCTTATTCCAATTCCTCTTCACAATCCAATCAGACGCTGGTTAAATACATACTATGTTATAAGGATTTAATTTTCTTTAGACATTATTTTTTTCTCTTATTTTTTATTGTTTTATTCTGTGTTGAACGTGAATTTTCATCACCACTCACTAAGCATTGTGAGTAGATAAAATTTGTTTTCCTTAAGTTCTAATTTGTTATTCATGGAATGTATTTCAGTGAAATGTATTTTATTTCTAATTATCTTCAATATACTTCTCGCTATGTGTATATATATATATACTTTATTTTATTTTCTCTTCTCCTAATCTTTACGCATAATCACTTATATATCTTAGGGAACATATGTATATCATTATTTGTTTTTTTATATATTTTTTTGTTTTAGTTTTTACAATTTCTTTCCCTACATATTAACAGTTATTATTATTTTTTTAAATTTTTATATTCCATCACTACAATGCTTTACCTATAAAATAGATTTTGCTTTCCTTTATAATTTCATTCAGTGATTATTATGCAATTATTTTAGCTCCAATATTGTAGTACTGAACCCCTATTACCAAACTGTCCTCGTTAATTTATCCTAAGAGCTTAATTAATACTTAATGTATTACATGTATTTTGTCATTATTCATTGTAATAAGTCTTTTGACCAGATTTGTAGTTAATATATATGAACAATACTGTTATTCTAAAGGGACCTAGTCCCAGAATAAAGATGATTTTTCTATTATTCGAAGACAGTTCAGAATATGCATTGAGCATTTAGCTAGTTAGTGATATTTAGCCCCTGATTTAGTTACCTATATGGGTGCCATTTTTAACAAAAGGTTAGCCTAAGATAACTATTTTCAAAATTACACAAACGTTTTAAGTTAATCCTCAGATTAAAACTTAAGGTAAATCCGTATGGATTTGCAAAGTATAAAAATAAAACCTTTCAATCTCAATGTTTAAGACTGACAACAAACTCACAACCTTTACTTATATTTCATATATTTACATACTTATATTTCGAACTGGGCCCTTCACACTAACTTTTTCGTTCCGGCTGCGAATTGTCGCATTCGTTTGTATTACAAACTATTTCACGAAAAATTACATTTTTCATTAATTAAATCGAATTACATAGGCATAAAAATAAATTTTCACACAAAAATGACATTCTTGATGTTCTTCGGCGAAGGCTGAAAAGAAGCTGGATGAGGAAACCGAAACCGTCCTTTTTTTCAAGAAATATAATAAAAATTGCATATATTTTTCAAGTATTCATTAAAATTAAAATTAATCAAAATATTTTTTAACCGATTTATTTATATGAAAATAAAATAGATGCATTCGGAAAACCGTCGTGTAACCTTAAATTAAATTAGTGAATAATTTGATGAATTTCCCTTATGTGAAATCCCAATCTTATCCACCTACAATTAGTGTGGCAAATTTTCACCTGTCTATGGCGGGCTTAACTTTACTATGGGAAATAATAGTTTAATAACTAATATGCGTACAATCCAAAAAAACATTTCCAGGTTGAATATAGAGATATACTTTCTAATCTCTCTAAGCAATATACATACCTCAGAGACTGGAGTTATATAGTTTACAAAAACAGATGCAATATCGAGGTTTTTAATTGTTCAATAAAAAATAAAAGTAGACATATTTTTCATTGTACCAATATTGAATAAAAAAATAATTCTTTTATAGTACAATTTTTAGAACTTTTTATTCATGCACCATTTTTCTCTGCAAAACAAATCCCCAACTTTTTTTATTTCCGAAAGGTTGAATTTTATTTATTTATTGATTTAATTTTCAATGTTTTTTAATTACTACTGGAATTATCAATGATTTTCGGAAATATGTTCTACAAATAAAGAATATCTTAGTTATTTAAAAAACAATATTGGTTTTGATACTACATTTGATATAGTTTTTCACGTTTTTTGAAAATATTTGAATAATGATTAAGAAACAATTCTGAAACAAACGACTCAATTAATAAATTCCATTAATCTATTCTTATTAAATTTACTTATTAATTATTAATTTATTAATTATTTGTAATATTTATTTTATTTATCTCTTGATTTAATATTATTTTAAGATAACTATTACATTTTTTTTTCGCCTAATACTAACATTTCTTTATTGAATAACAATACTACATTATGTCACAACACAATAAGTCACAGCGATACTTGAGTTCATTCACAATTATTATATTATGTGCACTAATTATCTTTTTCTCTTAGGTTATTTATGTACTGTGTATATTTTCTATTTATAATATAATTTTTAATTTTTAACCATGATGTTGTTTTGGTCATCAAACGTCGGCAAGCCGAACAAAACAAATTTTAACTTAAAATTATGACTATTTATCAACATAATAAATAGTCAGCCATAATAAATGTTTTTAAATCAGCCAACCAAAACATCTAGCTCTAAAATATATTAAACCAGTTGACGCGCGAATAACTCCCGTAGTAAATCTGTCAGTGAACAAATGACGAAATGATAAGAAATGAAATAATGCAACGTGACATAAGATCAAGGAATCAATTCTCATTTTCTCGGTAATTAGTATTGATCGAGGAATGTAAACCAATTTAAAACTTCATTCATTATTTTAAAGTTTACAAATCACATCAAGATGTATTTTTGTTGATAATGGTCCGATTTCGATTTTATTTGTTTTTTTAGAGAATTCCCTATCAAAGAATCGTGAGTTCAATCAAATATAACATAATTACTTTGTGGGTTATTCACAGAGAAAGTATCTTTCCCTTCATAAACTTTTATTTCTTATATAAAATTATTTTCAATATTGAACCATTATAATTAAACGAAACATTCAAAAACTTAACCCACTACGTAAAATTCGAAAAAGGAATATTTTTTATCCTAGAATACAGAACAGTTTATATTAACAATGGTCTGATTTTCAGCAGAAAAGTTTGAAATTTAAGTTTTGTGTTTTAGTATTATCACTTTTATTGAAATTTCCTTGTTTAATAAGATTTAAGGCCATATTGCTTAAGTTTAGGTATTATTACAAAATAAGTTGAGATTCATCTGTAAAAAAATGAGGTGATTTGATACCCTATCACCAAAAAGTAACTCTTGTTTTCAGCAAAAATGACTACTATAAATTATTAAAATACTATATATTTTTTTAATGACCTGTGATGTGTTATAGTAAATATAATTGCATAAATACACTTTTTATTTATACAGGAAAACTGTTAAAATGACGATTTTTCAAATATTTATCATCTTAGGTAATTATGAAAACTGAGTTCTTTTACCCAGATCTCTATAGAAATCGATCCGTATTTATAAGTGAAGAAATATTTTTTTCTAATCCTAAAATTTACGTTTAAAATAAAGAAATCTTCTGATTGCTTCGAATATTTTTATAAAAATGTAAATGTTAGGACCGAGACCACCAATGAATCAATTCCTGTAATAGTTGCTATTTGTGTTTCAGCAAATAAGTTTATTATAATACATTTCAGATCATAGAAAAAAAATAAAAGCTTTTTAAAATTTTATTGTAGTTACTTTTGCTGAAAACAGGGGTAATTTTAAGTGATACGGTATAAAATTAAATCATTATTTTCCACGACTTAAGCAGAATCTAAAGTTTTTTGCAAATAAACCTCAACTTTATCAATATGAACTTAAAGTTTACTAAACGAGGATTTTTTTTCTAAAAGTGGGGTGTCTGTAGTATAGTTAAAAGATGATAAAAAAAGTGAAAATAGTTTATTTTTTTTTAACAGAATTTTCTAAATTTAGTGACTCAAAAATCGTCTTTAAACAGTTTTAATAATGACAAACACTATTTTTATTGAAAGTAAATTTTATCTAGTTTATAGTGAAGCAATTTTGAATTACTTAAACTAAATGTTTCTTTAGTCATCGCTTCTTTTTCAACAAGAAACATGATTTATTTAAAAAACACAAAACTTAAATTTCCTGCTTTACTGTCAAAAATCGGCCCATTGTTAATATAAAGTTTTTCGTAGTTCCATAGGGCTACTAACACTTCTATTATATATTTCCTACTAAATATTTCTCTCTACTTATAGAACGCCTTGTTTAATATATATCCATAATTAAAATTAAAATTAAACACATTATACCTGTTGTTATATCTTCTTTATTCTTAAATTCGTTTTCTGGCGAATCTGTCGTCTCTTCTCGATTGAACCAGAAGTCATAATCAAATATCCCGACAGATCTCCCTTCGACGGCTACGACTATGCAACAGAGGAGGACGCACGCGAAGTGTGGTGTGTTCATAGCTAAGAGAAGGCGACTGATTCCGCAAACCTAACTGTACTGTCAGGATCTCTCACAACCTCATCTCGCTTAAAACTTACAGCGCAGTAGCCTTATATAAAAGAGTCCAGGATCATGCATGTGTTTTATATTAATTGGTAATCTTTGGAAATTCCATTTGGATCAGTGTTATCTTAAAGGTCAAGTGAAAATGTAAACAGTACTCATATCCCATTGTGATCTTTTAACTTCTATAGTGAATCCTAATAGGTTTTTTTTCGAAAATTAAGTTAAGTATCGATTTCCATGTAAAAATACCCTCAATCCGATTATGCAATTAGGTTTTTTAGTCAAAAACGGACCTATATTGAAAAATTGTGTGAAAATTAGGTTATTTACGAAACCGGCCATATTTCCTCAAGGAATGTAATGAAATTTATATTTCATGAGCATTCTTAAAAAAAACAAAACATCAAAAGCTATTTTAACCATTTTATTAAAAAAAAAAAAGATTTTAGTGTGCCAAAAGTTAATTGAAAACATTGAAAACAAAAAGGTAATTTTTTATATTACAATTTTTATAAATTTTATCCTCTGAATATATATACATATATACGGTTTTTTTTTTTTTTTTGCCAGAGTTAAAAGACAACTCGTAACTACTTTGTTATCAGGTTGTCGAGCAACGCGCAGTGCTGTGCACACGCGCCAGCTCACTCGGTCACCCCTTCCCTTTTTCCCCTGAATCTATTTTCTCCTCAAAACAAAACCCCAATGTACTTTTTTTTTCGTTCTAAAAAGTTCCTTCAAGATTACTGCTAGAATAATCAGCGATTTTCGAAAATATATTCCGTATTTTATTTATTATTTTATCATATTCTTTGATAGTTTATATTTAGCCATTTCTTGTTAACCACAAGAGGCTGTTAATTATTACAAATGTACCATTTTAAATGTAATTTATAGGAATCCATTTCAGTAATTTCGGCATTTAAGTCCTGTAAATGAGCTATGGGGCTCCACCAAACCTTCAAATTCCTCTCGTATCCAATCCTTACAATCCAAAATCCTTCGTAAAATCCTCAATGCTCCTTACTTTGTTACAAATGAAATCATCCATTAATGTTCCTTATGTATCAGATTTGGCCCAATCCAGATATCTTTCCTTCCATAATAAACTTCATAACCATCCCAACCCTCTTTTTTCTAACCTTGCTTCCTCTTCAATTCCTGATAACCCTCCGAGGCGTCTGAAAAGAAGATGGCCCCGTGATCTCCTAATATAGACATATTATTAGAGTGCTACCAATGGGTAGTTTCTCAACATGTCTTTCATGTCATATCCAAGTGCGAATTTACTAGCTGTATTTTTTATATACAGTTGTAAATATCATATAAATAAATAAATAAAAATAAAAAATAAAAGTCCTGTAAAATTAATTAAATGAATTTATTTACGAAACATTAGTTTTTTATCTAGGAATTTATTGCCCTGTAACCTTGTCATGAAAAGGGGGACCTAAGTAGCATTGAATTGGGTCAGAAAGTTTCTTTTTCTTTTCTTTTCTAGAATATAACTGAGACGCAAAATCCATGTTCTGGATATCGGCGCTCCCTTGGATCACTTTTGAATATGCCAAAAACTGCTATATTTTCGCATTTTTTAATAGTTTTTCTCTATTTCATCTATGAAGCATCTTGTTTTAAACTAAAAATTAAATAAATAGAAATAAACAAAAAAAAAAAATGATATCGTAACCATGATTAAGAAAGCCTTAAAAAAAATTAACCTTTCTTCTTTTGTTTTCTCGGACTGATTTAATTCCTTGATTTTAGCGTGTGCATGTATTCTGGACTATCGTTTTCTTTTTATATTTAGATATGGCTTGCCATACCATTGTACTAGAATAAGTATAAGAAGTAATAAAATAAGTGTCTTTTTTGTTATTACTGTTACCTTTATTATCTTAAGTGAGAGAGGACACAGGAGATTCATAACAAGCTTCATACCTTATTGCCCGCGCGCGGTACAGACCCCATTTTATCAAATTATTAATATTCGCCAAAAACTGCGTGAATGGCTTCATCTTATGTATCCTACAACTTTTTTATCGAGGAAATTTTCGGTGAACTGGAGATCGGTAAACTTAATATTAATATCATTAATATTAGGGCTAGATTAAACATTCACACAATGTATACATACAAATGATAACTAAAATAGAGATAAAAGAAAAGGAGTTGTGGAAAGTAAAATAAGAAAATTAACATACATCGGTAAATAAAAAAAAAAAAAAGAGAGAAACTAAATGAAATTGAAATATATAAAACACATTCACACCTATATACAATATTTACAAGAAAAATAGTAGAGTTTAAAAAAAAATATGTACATTAGTCTGGCTTGTAGATATACAAATATATACAAAAAATGCTAAGGAAATTATATATATATATATATATATATATATATATATATATATATACATACATATCATGGGTGATAAATATTCAGGACGCAATCATTATAAGGTTTTTATTAGTGCCAACGTTTCAACCCAAACATGTGGGTCATCATCAGGGCGTGGTTCCAACACTAAAAATATTCAAGCACTGAATCTTTAGTGCTCGAACCAATCACCCCCACATGATTGGGTTGAAACGTCGGCTCTAACAAATACCTTATAATGACTGCGTCCTGAATATTTATCACCTATGATATGAAGGACAGTCTATTAACTTCCTTCAATACATATATAGTATCTTTATATATACATATATATGTATATATAAAGATACTAAGGAAAAACACAAATACACACAGGAAATACTGAGATAGAAAAAAGTGAATAAATAAAATGATTTCTATCAATTAAATGCTGGTTTTTGCCACGGACAATTCGATAGAGACATTAACCCCTTATGCCCCTGACCTGCACAGCTTTCATTCCGATAAGGGACTACTGAGGGAAATCGTATCACACTTTTTCTTATCTCGCCAGTAAAGACAACTACCTATAGTACGAAGTTTTCTTGTATAGGTGGAAAAAGTTAGAGGGAGCAAATCAGTTCGCCTCCTTCGATGGGAAAGAGAAAGTAAGAATTAAGAATTAGAAGAAGAAACGGTCGAAGTGGCAGAATCCTGCTAGTGCATGAAATGAAGAAACGCTAACTCGTTAGTTTTTTACCGGTATTTGAGATGGTAGGGGCTTTGTAATTGGAATCTTCTGTTTCATCCTAACAATAATAATAATTTATTCACTAATTTTGTCACTGTCTCAGATTGTCTTTTATTATTATTTATTCTAACAACCGTGATAATATTATTATTTTGTTTTATTTCTATGATCTTTATTCACTCTTATTGCTCCGTTTCATGATGTAGCTATTATATATTAAACTCCATTATATATATTTTTTTATTCGTTTTTTCTGAACTAGAATAAAAACTAAATTAATTTTACTGTCGATAAGGCTTGGCACTATCATCAATAGATGTCCATACTGTTCAAAAACCTTCCCAAAGATACAAAACAACTAATTATGGGGAAATATTTCTTATCACTTATTTTATAATCCTAAATGTAGTTGCTATTTCAAAATCGACTAAATTTATTATTATTATTATTAATTTATTTAGGGAAATCCCTTGTTTCACAGCATTTGCTGGTTACAGCACATTATCCGGACTTAAGTCAAGGGTAGGCTAAACAAATTATTCTGTTGCATTAATAACTTTTCCATTAATTTATTATTATTATTAATAATTTATTATCATCTAAATTTATAATTGTACAAATTATTTAAAATATGTGTATATTTAATGTTTTTCAGGTAAATCTGTTCACTTGGTTACTTTATTTCATTTTTTTGTTTATTTTAGACATAATTTCTTTAAAATTTATTAACTTCTTTTAATTTAGATGATTGTTTATTTTATCATTAAATAATTATACAAATTTAAGTGTTATACAATCATTTAATTATCACAATACTTTAAAACTATAATTACTATTCCATATAGATATTATAAAAAATGTTATTGCATGTGTAAACAAGTACTGTAGCTTTTAGTATTAATTTTTATTTTCCTTATGTCGGTTTTATTTTATTTTTCTATTTTTATACAAAACTAAAAATATCTATAGCATAGATAAAATGAAAGCCAAATATTTATACATACGAGTATAATATGCGAATTCTCATAGTGTATGTAATCTTAGCAAATTAACTCCTCCAGCATTTAGTTTCTATGCATTAAAAAAAAAAATCTGGTGTGTCCACACACGACATTCCTACCGATTTTAGAAAATTTTTTATACATTTAAATATGCCCAGCAAGAAAAAAAAAAAAAAAAAGAAATTGAACTAGATTTATTTTCCTGAAAATTTATCAAAGAAAAGATTTAAGTACGATTTCTTTGATAAACTAAAGCAATGTAAACCGGTTTGTGGAAGATGAGCGTAAAAAAATAAATACACTCTGTTATTGCTAATCAAAATCATTTTTACCATAGCCCAATTTAGTGGGACAGAATGTAACATAGGGAGTGAAACTTTTGTGGTGCCTTTCCCAAATTTTTTACTTTCACTTAATTTAATTTTCTCTCTCTCTTCTACCCATTTCTGGCACCGGGATGATATTAGGTCTGGAATTCGATTGAATTTAAAAATAATTCATATTTTTTAATTCAAAATGATAAATAAAAATATGACTATGGATGGGATGTTTGCCTCGAAAAATTAACAATAACCTAATAAGCAGTTTTAACTAATAAAATATATGATAAAAGAATAGAGGTTATTTTATATGCTAAAGACCTTACATATATATTTTCTTTTTTTTACTTCACAAAAATCCGTTCTCTAGATATTAGTGTTGCTATTATTAAATCTTTATGTGACCGTCGATAACACCTGTTAGTAAGTGTAAGTCACGTATTGAGGTGCTTTCGTTATCAATCGTAATATTTTTTTTTATTATCAATAGCATTTATATTTGAGTTTTTGGTTTATTATTTTCAATAATCAGCAAATCGACCAAGAAAAAAAAGTTATCCTTTCTCAAAATTTGAGGTTTTACGTTTCAAGATACGTACAATCCGAAAATAAATTTTAAAAAATCTTTCTGGACCGAATTCGGTATCGATGTCAAAGAGCACCCGAGGATGATCCACGGATCTCGGCATTACCACCCACCCTATTCTTTCAATATGGCGGTCGAAAAAACTTTGTCGCTGTAAACCGAAGCGTCTGAATTAATTTACCGAATTTAATGATACTTGGCCGAAGTCTTCTTCTCAAAACTCTTTAAATTGAGCTGAAAAGCTCATAATTCCATTTCAGTAAACTTTACAATGGAAAAATAAGATTTTAAGAACTAATCCAAACTCATTTATATCCAGGTTAAAGATAAAGATGTAAATTAAAATATATTTAGGTATATATAGCTCAGGGACTGAATTTATATAGTTTACAACAGTTACGAGGTTTTCATTGTCTACCGTCGATATAATAAATAGGGTATGTGGTATTTTAATAAACTTAACGAGTTGTTGCAGGTTTGCTGTGATGTTTAAGGTTTAACTCTGTTAAAAATAATAATAATGCTTAGAAAACCCGAAGGTTCGATGCCGATACCACCAATCGATGTCAACATTCTTCCATCCACCGGACGCCGTCTAAATCCAACCCGCCATATTAGCCTTAACGCAATCTTCCCACCTTCGCTTTGGTCTATCCCTCAGACGCTGCCAGTCGGCACAGCGCGTATTAATTTTTCAGAAATCCTTTCGTTACTGAATACAGCGATTTTACAATACCTATTTTATTCGTCTCAACTTAATCCTCTCAATTAAATTAACCGAATACAGTCCACGCAATTCAGAGTTGTGTAACCGCCTAAATTTTCCAGTTGACTCATCCTTCTTGGGTCCGAATATTATGCGCAACACTTTATTTTCTAAAACCTTAAGACGTTGCTCATTCCTTAATGTAAGCGGCCATGTTTCACATCCATAAAGAACCGGAGGAAGGTCAATGGTTTTGTAAAATCTAATTTCTGTTTAAAATCCACTTTGAAAACTTTGAAATAGCCCAATATTGTCAGAAAATAATTTGTATTTAAAGTAGGGAATTCTAAAGGAACGTTTTGTGTTGCGTGCACCACATTTTTTATTCTTAGGAGACTAAATCTACCAGAATAAAAGTAAACATTCATTTTTTAATTATTTTCTCATTATATTTTTAATCAGTTTTTTTTTTTGGCAATTGCATTTATATGTGAAAAATATGACAGTTCGGTTTTATATATTCAAACGTATTCAGTTTCTAATTAATTCTGTAATACATTGTATTTTCAGGATTTCGTAAGTAAAGTTCGTTCGACTTTTTTTAATTGAGAAATTTCCAGTAGATACTAATTAAACGTGAACTTACCGACAGGATCTTTCCTAGAAACGACCCTCGCCTCCGAAGAGAGAAGGCACGCCGCAAGCGTCGCAAGAAGAAGTCCAATCATCTTGAGGGAACTGCCGCATCGCGAGTCGCAGCAAGTTTTTATAGTTTATAGGAACAGTTGAGTAAATAGAAGTCTTCTATATTACGGCCTTCGGTTGCAGCGTAATCCGTATCAACAGCGGCAACGAGGCCTTGAATCGAGATGAGCTCATTATCGATTCCGAGCCAATATTATCCTAAAGTGACATCGATTGTTTTCTTCGTAGTGATCACTTATGCCAGAAAAAAATAGGAAACTAGGCCAAAACCTAATATGTGAAAACCTAACCTAAATTCTAAAATTTACCATATTTTCACCATAAAATACGACTTCCAACATACATCGATACCGTCTAGATTTTATCTCTTAATGAAAACTTAAAAGAACAGAAAGTTCTGCATCACTCTTCAAAACAAATCGTTAAACAAGGTTATTTTGTATTTTATAATACAATTTCTCATTGCATCATGTTTACTCTCAATTACCTATATATGAAATATATATAGCAGTATAAGATAATGTAATCTTTAAAAAATGTCGAATCTTTGTTTTTAACGGAAATACACGTTTTGAGGATCTCTAAGTCCAAATAACCAAATCCTACAAAATAGAGTGTGTGCATAGCGCTGACATTCAATTTTGATTGAATAAAAAAAACAATTGACTAAAAAAACAAAACAAACACGATGAGAATAATTCATATTATGTGTACAAAGTCAACATAATTATTGTGAAATAAACAAATATAATATTAGATATTAGGGAGTGAGGTAGCTCAGTAGGTGAGCACTGACTTCCAGAGCTCAAGGTCCTGGGTTCGACTCCGGCTAATGACTAGTAATTTTTCATTAGCCGTGGATCGACCCTGGGGTCGAGAGACCCTCCTGAGGCACACCCAGCCTCTATAAAGTGGGTACTCTTAATTTAAAAAAAATTAAGGAGGAAAACCTGGCGTTTGTGCCTGATATCGGCCCCATCATCTCCCAGCACAACCATTGGTCTTGAAACAGTACTTCCTTACATAGTACTGCACCCAAGACCCTTCATGGGTTTAGTGGTACAGGTTAATATTAGATATTAATATATACATATATATATGTGTGCGTGTGTATAGACAGTTGTAGGTCTAAAAATATATATACATATATATTTTAATGCGCTTATGGGTATACTTGAAAACATTTCAACAAAACTATTGGATATATAACTTGTATACATAAAATATAATTTATTTAGATTAAAACATGAGAGGAAGGGGGGTGTCCTCCATAATATAGGTACATTTCTAGAAGTTTTTCAGCTAAAAATGAATAATGTTAACAATTTTTAGCAGAGCTAAAGCTAAAATCTACAGCTAACAAATCATAAATACCATTATATAACAAAAGTCCTATTTATTATATCACCGGATTGTACGATCCGTTGATTATGTATTGTACGACTTTTAGTCATTAAACTGTTATTTTCCATTGCAAAGTTTACTAAAATGGAATTAATAGATTTGCTGCATTGTCTTTCATAGACAGGTTAAATGTTTTCATATTAAATGCAAGTGGGTACTGTTGGTATATCACAAAGGGAAAATTCATCAAATTATTCACTAATTTAATTTTCTAAAAGGTTACATGATGATTTTTCAGAATAAACTGACAATAGATACCTAATTAATTAAATATAATATCAGATCTAGGGTTGTGAAACTACAGTAAATGTAAGGTATTTAAGGTTATAAACATATACATGAAATATTTTTATGTTTCACTTCTTCTTTCACACAATTACAATGAAATATTAACAATGTCATTACCTTGAATCCGTGGAATTTAAATACTTTTTTCGAACTTTTTTTACCACGTTTTACCGGTTAGCTGCAAGGCTTAAGGTTAGCTCTCTGTTAAAGATGCCTTTCAAACACTTTGCAATAGCCCAACATTATTTTTAACTTAACTTTTACTTTCAATCTAGCAGCCCAGATAAAAAAAAATCATAAAGACGGTATTGTATGAAAAGAGATGCGATTATTGGTTGAGTCGTAAGTAGTACAATATCATCGGGCAAATGTTGCCCATAAAGACTGGTCTTGTTCTGATAAATCTGCTGTGGAAGTATTGAAAAGTTCCAATACACTGCCTGGGTAACTCCCTACCACGTTTAATGGTGGATAAATCGTTGCCTGGTTTTACTTTAAAGAGTATGTCTGCCAAGTAAGAAATTAATATTAATGAGTTAGTCAAAGAAAGCAAAATTTTGAACCTGAAACGCAATCCTGCCATGCCTAACAAATATTAATCAAAATGTTTCAAGCAATGTTTTGATCATATGGTAACAACCCTTAATAACTTTAATAATATTAACTAGCTCTATTCGATTAGAGACTTAATTATTTAAGTAGGCTGGTGAGTGAAAGTTGTGTGATCTCTTTTTTAGAAACATTAAATTTTATTTTGTTTTTAATTATTGATTGCTACTCAATGTAATATAATTAATCCTTTGAGATGTAATATTTTATTTATTTACAAATAAGACTGTTGACTAATCAAAATTCGTTCATTTTCTCTCAACATGAAGAACATTTTTGCAGCTGAGTGAAGCAGCGTGAGGCACAGCTTTCTTGAAATCCTCATATTCGCAACAGTAGACGTATCCTTCGGTAGAGTTCCCTGAGAACTCTCGCCATCCATGTTGAGTGCAGATGTCCTTGCAGATGGATTTTGGAATAGTCTTCCTAACGGGGTCGTTGGGGGAGATGAAGACAATGCAGGATCTATCTACAGGTTTCCTGAGGATCTTCCAGAAGTGCTTGGGAACCGGAAATTTAGAACCCCTGAGCATGATATCCTTCTTGTTTTTCTTACCCTGGAGCTGGAGGACACCTTCGGTTCCAGTGACGACTTCCAGGTCAGTCTTGTACTGTTGAAATTCCATATAATATTATTTTTATTTTTAAATATTAGGATTTAAAGTAAGTGCGTTAGTTTAAAAATTATAAATTATTAGTTTATCTTACTATTGGAAAAAGTAGCGGATTAAGGATTTAATTTTAATTTTTTTAAAACTAATTATACTGGAAAGAAAAAAAAGAAGATTTAAAGGGGAGAATTGGACTTTGGACTCTTGATTACCTTCGAACAGCCTTATATAGGCTCTAAAAATTATAGAATTGGGTTGGGGGCGGAGTGGCCGAACGTGCTTACGCGTGTGCACAGCACCGACGTTGCCCGGCAAACTGGATAAAAATAGTCACGAGTTCGAGTACCGGTGCTGGGGGAGTCTTTTAACTCTGCCATTAATCCCTGCCCTCGCTCCCTGGCCCAGGAAAATCCCGTATAGCCTTAAAGGCTAGGAGGAGGAGGACTCTCCCACCCAAAAAAAAAAATATATATATTCTTCGTCAGGAGTTTGTATAATAAAAAGAATCATTCCAGGAATAGGCATCGTGAACCAGTCACGAAATCGGTGATACTCTATTGGGCGGAGATTTACCAATATCACTAGTAAAACAGAAAGAAAGATTCTGAGAATAATATACAGGCCCCGAAAGGAAGGATACCGATAGGTATCAAAGAGAAGGACTTCCAAGATAGGGATAAACTTGGAAAAATATTAAAGAATATAAAGGTTCTTGTAGCGGATAAGAGAAAGCAACAGAGTAAGGAATAAACAGAGTAGAGAAGGAGGGAGATGGGAGAACAACTGAAAATAATATGGCCAGAAAAGAAAAAGAAAAAGACCTAGATATACGCGTGATCCATCGTTCTGCCTGTATCGCGATAAATAAATATATATATAGGAATGGGTTGTCCAGAAAACAATGGTTTCTTCATATTAAACCTTTATATAGCAAACTGAATAAAGGAGCGGAATTTCTCAGTGAGTTAGGAATGCTAAGCTCAAGTTCCCGGGTTCGATTCCAGCTGATTTCAAGAAATTTTTCATTAGTCGTGGATTGGCCTTGCCAGGGGTACCCAGGATAAGGTTTCATGGCACAAGTTGCGCCATCAACATTTTTGAGTGGGGCGCATTTCGACGGGGCTATGAATTTTTGGAGTAAAAAGTTTCGAAACAGAGCACTAGAAGGAAAAGTTGATACAGGCCACAACAAGTGTAATTGTATAGGATCTAAGAATGGCAGTACTTCAGTGCTTGTTTGGCTGCAAGCTCATTACCTACTACCCCTACACTCCTGAATGGGTTTCTTAACTATAACATCCTCTCGAAAGATGTCTAATCGTAAATACTGAAATTCTTGAAGCCCATAAGTATTTCCCGCATCGACTTCAGATTTCTTAACTTCCTAATTCTCACTCAGCCCGAAAGATTATTTTTCAGTATATATATATATATATATATATATATATATATATATATATATATATATATATATATATATATATATATATATATATATATATATCAATAATTACTTTGAAAGAAAAAGAAAGAAACTAGCTACCTATAACAAATGGTGTTTAAGTGAAGTCTTGAAGTTCTATTAAATGTAATTTACGAACAATAATATTTTGTAGAGATTTTGTTTTTCGTAAGACATGGATATATTTCACCATTTTAGGGAGAGGAGGGCTTCAGCCCGAAAACCTCTCTCCTCCCCTCGTATAGATACGCCTGCGGTGCTTCTTATAATGGATGATGTTTCATGGTCAACATAAAAAGAAGGTTTTCTTAAATCTTGATAGCCACGTTCAAGTTCAATGTAAGACCTTATTCTATCTTAATTAACAGGCATTTATGAAATGTTAGGGTCGTGGTAATTTTATTTGATTTCTACGCAAATATTTCAATGGAAAAATAACATCAGAATAAGCTGGAGCAGTATTTAATCCACAACTAAATCTCACCGAATTATTTTATTTATTTTATTTTTTAAGCTATTTCCCCTTTTTCTCGCCTCTACCCTAAAGGGTCATTGGCGTTTTCTATAATTTATACTCTATTATACTAGTTTACAATTTTTAAAAATTTATACACGAACGAAACTCTTTCTTCATTATCTTGTAGTATTTCGTTTCTACCTTACTGACACTGTCCATCCCGATACCCCTCCTGGCAACTTTCGCTGATGACACTGCTATCCTTTCTTCCAACTCAGATCCTGAAACAGCGTCCGCAAACTTACAAAGGCACCTCTTTCTGATTGAACACTGGTGTAAGAAATGGCGCATTAAGGTAAACGAATCTAAATATAAACACATTACCTTCACCCTTCGGCGTAATACCTGCCCACCAGTTTATTTTAACTCCATCCAGCTTCCTTTCTCAGATACAGTCCGGTATCTTGGCTTTCTCTTAGACAGACGACTAACATGGAATCCACATACTAGACTTAAAAGACAGGAACTTAACAGACGATATGGCCAGCTATATAGACTACTGAATAGAAAATCTAAACTTTCTGGTGAAAACAAATTACTGATCTACAAGACAATACTGAAACCCATCTGGACTTACGGACTAGACCTATGGGGAACAGCCAAATTTTCTAACATCAAACGCATTCAATCCTTTCAGTCTAAAGTCCTCCGTACAATAGTCAATGCTCCCTTCTATGTAACCAATAAAACCCTACACCATGACCTTAATATCCCATTTATTCTTGATCTTATCCCAGCCAAATTTTCCAAATTTCACCAGAACCTTTCTCATCACCCAAATCCCGTTGTACAATCCCTATCAAGCACCACCCATCCCTACAATCCTCTTCGTAGGTTAAAGCGGCAGTGGCCACGAGACCTTTTGTAAATATGGATATTTTGGAGTTCTAGCAATGGCCAGATTCTCCACTCAAGTCATGAGTGTCTGTGGCTGTAGCGCTCTTACTCATCCTCCGCTGGTTTAAAATACCAGTGAAGTGGCTGAGGGAGAAGCGTAGGGATCTCCTAATCCTCCCTTTTCCCTCCACATGTGGAGGGGACAGGATTGGTTCGGAGATCACCTGGCAAATTGTAAATAATGTATATAGGTATGTTTCATATAAGGTGTTTGTTTTACTTTTATTTCTATTTTTATTTACTTATGTGTATATATATTTTTTTTTCTTTACTCTTTTGTTCTTTTTTCTTATTCTTTTGTTATTACTTTATTTATTTATATTTTTGTATATATGGTATGAATGCAATCTCTGAACTCTATTATAAGTGTCTTTAAACTGTGACAAATTGTAATATTTCTGAATAAAGTGTTTTAATAACTAGGGACCTTACTGACAGATACTTCAAAGTCAATCATAACAATGCTTATTCATCTCTTTCTACTCAGTCTGCCGGTGTTCCTCAAGGTAGTATCCTAGGTCCTATCCTTTACAAAATCTATACAGCTGACATCCCAACCCAATCCAACACTGTCATCACCACCTATGCCGATGACACGTGTATCCTATCAGTTAATAACGATCCATCGATTGCATCCCAAACTCTTCAATCACACATCACAAGCCTTGAAAAATGGTGTCAAAACTGGAGGATTAAAATGAATTCCAATATATCCCATCAAATAACCTTCACTCTTCGTCGTAAACCTATGACTTCCTATTCTACAGTATCCTTCAACAATAGCCCTCTTATCCTGTCGAACAAATCCGATACTTAGAATTCCACCTTGACAAACGACTCACTTGGAACCCCCATACCAGACTGAAACGACTAGAAACCGCCCGACGTTTTCGACTACTGCAGCACTTACTAGACAAACGATCTAAGCTTTCAATCAATTATAAACGACTCGTATATATGACAATAATAAGACCTATTTGGACTTACGGAATTGAGCTTTGGGGCTCCACTAAACCATCGAATTCCTCTCGTATCCAATCCTTACAATCCAAAATCCTTCGTAAAATCCTCAACGCTCCTTACTTTGTCACAAATAAAATCATCCATAAAGACCTTAATGTTCCATATGTTTCCGATTTGGCCCAATCCAGATACCTGTCCTTCCATAACAAACTGCAGAACCATCCGAATCCTCTCGTTTCAAACCTTGCTTCCTCCTCGATCCCTGATAACCCTCCGAGACGTCTGAAAAGAAGATGGCCTCGGGATCTTTTAATATTGAACTTTAATTTGAGTTCTACCAATGGGTAGTTTCTCTTCATGTTGTACATGTCATGTTGCCAATTTCGCATTTACTTGTTGTATTTTCTATGTAATACAGTTGTAAATTCCATTAAAATAATAAAAATAAAAAAGTATTTCGTTTAATGTTTTTCCTAGTTGTATTTTTTCTCTGTGCCTTTCGAATTGGGGACATTATACTAGAAGGTGTTTCACAGTTTGCGGTGTATTGTTACATTTCTCGCAAGTAGGAGCTTCTAGTCCTCTTAAAAGATAGCTATGGGTGAACTGGCAGTGCCCAATCCTAAGGCGGCACAGTATAATTTCTTCACGCCTGGACCTTCTGTTGCTAATGAGCCATTTATCGCAAATGGGTTTCACTTCTTTCACCTTACACTCTTTAATCCTCCACTCTTTTTCCCACTCTGCCAGTTGTTTTTTCTTTATTTCGTGTACCCAGTCTTCTAAAGTGATATATTTCACTCTAGTCACTTACTCTTCTTCTCCTCCACTTCTTGCTAAATGGGCTGCATTGTCAGCTTTTTCATTCCCTAAAGTTCCGCAATGAGCTGGAACTTTACATGGAAGATGTAACTTGTAAAAATAAAAAAATATGGAAAGTATTTTAAACTTCTAATTACCAAAATTTATTATATAATTTTACTAAAAAACAAAATAATATGGGCTCCTCATTCTATGATCCTGACATATTGACAAAAGATTTGCAAAGACAACAATTTATTGAGAAGGCAAGGTCCCTACTGAATGGGCCAAAGTGTACCAATGAAGATTTCAAAATACCATTATTTCAACCTGGAGTTTCGAGTACAATATGTGAAAGGTCGTCACCATTTAAGAACAAATATCCTGTGCCCGGAAAGACAGGCCTCTATGAAGAGAGTTATTCTGACCAATTGTTGGAATCCAATTCTTCAGTTCAAAGTGCTAGAGAAGCCGCTTTAGTAGATAAAATAAGAAAACTTGAAGACCGATTGGGTAAAACCTCAGCTCAGATTAGAGAATCACAAGCTTCTAAGCAGTTCTTAAAAGCAAAACTTAAATTAATCGAAGAAAAGGTACAGGAAAAGATTAATAGTGCGCGAGAGCCGGTGGAATCATTAGAAGTTAAACAACTGAATCAGCGAACTGCCTATGCTAAAGAAACACTGGAGAGGTTGATAACTTTGAGGGGGCTTCAGATGCAAGAACGTTGCATGAAAGAGAGCTATTTACAGAATTTTAAATTGTTTATATGAGAGGAATTATGTTCTCAGTTTTTAAGGGTAACTTTTCTAAAAGGTAAAAGTTGTATTACCGTACTGAAACCTATCTGGACCTACGGACTTGAACTGTGAGAAACTGCTAAACATTCGAATATCAAACGCATCCAATCCTTCCAGTCCAAAGTACTCAGAACAATAGTCAATGCCCCATATTATGTCACAAACAAGACCCTACACCATGACCTTAACATTCCATTTGTCCTCGACATCATCCCATCCAGATTCTCAAACTTTCACCAGAACCTTATCCATCATCCAAATCCTCTAGCTCAATCCTTATCCAGCTCCCTTCGTCCCTACAATCCTCCACGAAGGTTAAAACGGCAGTGGCCCAGAGATCTCTTGTAAATATGCTTCTGGAGTCCTGGCAATGGCCAGCATCTTCACTCATGTCCTGAGCGTCTGTGGCTCTAGTGCCCTCTTTCAGTCTCCACTGGCTTCTAATACTAGTGATGCGGCTGGAAAAGTGGCACTGGGATCTCCTGGAGTCTTGCTTTGCCTTCCACATGTGGGGGAAAAAGCCTGGCTCGGAGATTCCTGGGCGAATGTATATATTGTATATAGGTATGATTGTGTTTAGAAGTTTTTATTTTATGTTATTTGTTTACTTTTTTTTTATTTATTTACTTTATTCATCAGTATTATTTATTTACTTTCTATATTTATATTTATTTCTCTATTATGTGTATATATTGTATGAATGAGAACTTTTAGCCCTAATACTTATAGTCCTCCAGCAGTGGCTGATTGCATTATTATTCAATAAATAGATTGAAAAAAAAAAAAGTTGTATTGATCAAAAATTTATTACAAAATACTTTTTTTTTCTTTTGGTATAACAGATCTTATAGATCTTTTACCGCCTTAATGAAAATGCATGATTTTTTAATAATAATGGTTTAGCAATCTATTAGGAGAGAATTGAAAAGTTACTAACACTGTGGCAGAAGTAACAAAGCCTTCTTTAATTAATATTAAAATAATTTAATATTATTTACTTTAATTTTAAAATCATGAACCCGAATTAATTTTTCGGATAACCAAATATTTACAATACTCACCTTCCTAGCAAAGCTTCTTGCGGTTTCTTCCACCTTGAACCAGGTGCCTTCGTTGATGGAATGCCACATCGGAGCGACGTTGATATAGAAGAAGGTGGTGGCTTGGTGGGGGCCTAAGACGAAGTCCAAATATGGTGAAAGTTGTCCCCGATCCAAGAACTTCTTGCTGGCAAAGTCTATGTACTTCTTAGCGTAGTCCTTTCCAACTTTATTCCTGATGGCAGCCAACTGGTTTCTCTAAATTGGAAAAAAAAAACTACGGTGTGCTTTAGACCACACGATAGAAGTGAAAACAGCAACAAGGTGAGATTAATATTATGTTATTCTTTTAGTTTATTATTTCCAATTATGAACCATTGTGATCTACAAAAAAATTCAAAAACTTAAACTCCTCTCAAAATTTGAGAATTCACGTTTCAGGATACGTAGAATTCGAATAAAAAATTGTTTGTCCGTCCGACGTCAGCCGTGAGCCGTCCGCGCATTTCCCCCAAAACTACTTGTCCGATTTTTTTCATATTTGGATTTCAAATCACAGGTCACTCGAGGATGATCCTCCTTCATCGACATTATTATCCGCCTTTTACTTCAAAATGGCGGCTGAAAAACCTGCATTGCTATTGACTGCAGCGCCTAAACGAATATTCGAATGAAACGAAATTCAATGAAACTTCGCTAAAGTCTTCTTCTCGACGCCCTTTAAATTTACCTATATAACATACTTCAACGAAAACAAGCTGGAAAAAAAGTTACCAGGGATGGTAAAATCAAATTTCGAATAACTCAAAAAGTATACATTTTTGTTGATTTTGTGATAAAAAGTATAAAAGATATTTGAATTTCCTTCTTTTTTTTCTAATTTTTTTTGAAAAAAAAAAAAAGATTTAAAATCGGACAATTAGGAACTTTTTTTTCTATGTTCTAGTGCAAAGGTTATATCCTTTGTTTTTGTTTTTGAATTTTGAATGTGTTACTGAAGTAATGCTATTTTTTTTAGCATATTACTAATGATTAAAAAAAAAAGTTTAGTCCAATAATTAACCTTTTAATTATTTGTTTTGTAATTAGGAAGGTAATGTTACTTTAGATGTATAATTGTTTGGAAATAATAAACCATTGTGAAATAATTTGCAGGGCTTTTTGTTCTATATTCACAAAGTAATAACAATAATATATATAATTATAGTTGTGTATAAAATATTTTTACTATTACAAAAAAATATAAACTATTAAATAATATTATTCTAGTAAACTTTGCTTTGATCGTCATTCTATCATAATCTAAAAAATTGATGCGAGCAACTTTTAAATATGTAAAAACATGTTCTTTAATCTTTGGAATATATCATTGTTCATTTCAAAGCGATTCTGAAGGGTCATAATTGTAAAATTTTGAAAATTATTCTCAAAAGTTGGCGTGCAACCTCTGATTTTGATGATTTATTCGTGCAGTAATTTATTTAAAAAGATTCCGCTGAGACTGAGTTCAATGGACATTGACCACTCACCTTGCTATATGCCTCCTTCGGGTTGAACCCTTTAAAAAACTCACCACCGCCCGAAGCATATGCAGGACGTCCAATTTTCCGCGGTTCTTTGCCCAAGGAGGTGCCGCGGAGGAGATGCCTAGAGTAGTAGGGGATGCTTTCATCGATGTTGTAGCAAACCTCGACTACTGGTAAAAAATGTCCAGGGACCTGCAAAGTCAGAAGTGAACAGATGTAAGAGCGTTCGATCAGAGAGCGGGGTGGCCGAGCGGGCTAACGCGCGAGCACAGAACGATCAAAGATTTAATTTTATAAAATAATTACGAGTTAGCGTCCCGGGGCGGGAGGAATTTTAAGTGTGGTATTAATTCGCCGCCTTACCCCCTGACATGGGAAAACCCCCGTATAATTTTAAGGCCAGGACCAAAAAAAAATATTCGATCTCATTAATCATAAAAGCTATATTTCTTTCATTGGTTTCGAGATTGAACGTAGCTGACTCGACGATTTTTCGAACAAAGGGGGAACATAGGATGGAGGGGGGGAGGCAACAGAATGAAAAGACGATCGATATCTTTACCGGCTCAGGTAAAAACTATTGGATCATTTCACATGAAATTTCAATTTTTATGATTTCAAAAATTCAAAATAGGATTCGAGGATTTTTGTTATTAACTACGTTCACCAAGTCCGAGTAACCAAGTCTCACAAATTGGTCTTTGTGTATGTTAACAGTCTAGCTCAAAAACGAAAAGTCGTCGATACTGAAAATACATATTTAAGTTAGGTGTATACCTGGGATGTTAAGCAACTTTTCCCTTAAAATAGGCTAACTGGAAGTGCCACTTTATATCAGCGATTTAACACATTTTTACAATTTTGATTAAACTCAGTGTATCGTGGTATAATCATAATTGTATTATAATAATTATGAAGCGGTTCTTTATTATCATTTACATCTCATTTGCTTAACAGTGCTTAAATGCGCAATGTTTAAAATGTCTTCCTCTAAAATACCTTTAATTTGGTTTATTTTAAATAATTAACTATCTTTTATTGTTGGCAATAATTAAAAAAGATTAAATATAATCATTGAAAGAATTTGATTGTTGAATAAAGGAGAAAATAGGAAAAATGATTGTTTCGGTCGAAAATGAATCTCCGAAAATAATAGTCAACGAATTAAGTGGAATGCAAAAGGATATTTATGAGTTTTTAGCACCTAATTAAATTAATTAATTTAATGAAGGAACGCCCCATTTTTTTAAATTTTCGTAAATAAAAGATTTGTAGGATACGATGAGATGAAGCCATTCACAAAGTTTTAGACAGATATTAATAATTTGATTACTAGGGGTTTGTACCACGGACTAAATTTCTCTAAAGCTATACTGAATATTGGTGATGTGTTCGTAAAAATCTGTAAAATACAATTTATTCCGCCTCGATCCGTGGAATTTTGAAATCAAATGTGATTCAAATGTGATTTGAAAAATTTGTGATTTTTTTTTCTCTACAAGACGATCCTGAAACCTATATGGACATACAGACTTCATTTGTGACGGACAGCAAAATTGTCTAATATCAAACGCATCCAATCCTTTTAATCTAAATTCCTTAGAACAATAGTTGATGCTCCATTCTATTTAACTAAAAAAAAACCTACACCATGACCTTAATATCTCATTTCTCCTAGACCTTATCCCCGAAAAATTCTCCAAATTTTACCAGAACCTTAAATATTATCCAAATTCTCTTGCACAATCTCTATCCACTCATCCTTACAATCCTCCTCGAAGGTTCAGGCGGCAGTGACCTTCTGTGAATAAGCATATATTGGAGTTTTGGCAAAGGAGATATGATCCATTCAAGCCAAGTATGTGTGAGTATAGCGCTTCTCCTCAGCTTCTACTGGTCCTTAATACTAGTAATGCGACTGAGTGCGAGGCGATGGGATTTCCTAGAGTCCTGCCTTTGTTTCCACGAGTGGGGAGAAAGGGTTGGCTCGGAGTTCTTCTGAGTGAATGGATTCTGTAAATATTGTATGCATGTGTTTTAATTGTTATTTTGATTAGTTTAGTTCTTTTGTTTATATACATTTACTTTTATTATTATTAGTTTTTTATAATTTATTGTAAATAGAGTGTGAATGTCCTCTCTGAACACTATTGTAATGTTTTTAATTATGATAGATTGTAATATTTCTGAATAAATAAAAATAAATAAAAATAATTTTTTTTTCAGTTTTATTGTAGTGTAATAATTTTTTTGAAATTGGGATTCGTTACTTCTTGCATGAAATTTGTTCTCATTTGATATCTCATTCATCAAAATCTATCGCTCCAGAGTCAAAAAAAGGATTTATATTATCTTAATACATATCGTGGAGATATTCATTAACGCAGTTTACAATTAATATACATTTTGTGAGTAAATTATTTTGTGAACACTTGGAATACTCACATCGTACCCCAGCTCTACGATGACCCCTTTCCCTCTTCCGCACTTCATTCCGGTCTTTTTGAACTTAGCGTTCACTCTTGCTCTGCAGTCTAGTTGCTGGAATGAGTAATTCACACCTTCGATCTTGAGCATGTTTCCACTCTTACAGGAACCATCAGATTGTATTGTGTCGATGGCTTCGATGTAGTTACCGTTACCCGGGCAAGAGATGGTGATTTTCTGTAAAAAAATTACAAGGAAATAAAATTAATAATAAAACCAGCCCCAAACACACTGATGTACTACAAGGTAGAGTTTTAATTTACTCCTATACTCTATTCTATATAGAAATCGAAAATAAACTTTATTCTTAGAATAACAATAATGTACAGTTACAAAAGAAAAAAATACACATCTGGCCAAAAACTAACTCAATAAAAATTCAAATAATATATACAACAACTTAAATAATAGTATGTAAATTACTAAAAAATAAAATAAAATCTCATCTGTGTTTATAATTTTACTGAAAAAATAACAAAAAGAATAGGAAAAAAAAATTACATGTATAGAAAAAAAAAGCAATAGAAAGATATGTATGTATAAAAACTGAGGAATGTAAGAAATGAAATACGCCTAAAATATAAAAAATCTTGTAGATAGAAAAAAGAAAAATGGATAAAAACAACAAAAAATCTCTTATTCTTTATGCATAACCTCACAGTGCTATGCCAAAAGTGATACTGAATCTTTCCAGTTCAAAAATAATAAACAAAAAATAAAATAAAATAGTGGTGTATGAAGAAAAAAATAAAATAAAAAAATTATCCTTGTTGCATGATGCATAATTAACCAGCGTCTCATTGGGTTGTGAAGAGAAATTGGAATAAAAGGGTTTTCTTATAAAAGGGAATTCCAAAAGGAGGAGGAGCGGACAATAAAGGAATGTTGAAATGAAGCAGATCTATGGAAAGGGGTGTAAAGGTCAGTAGGCCGAGATCTTGTGGAGAGGGATGATTTAAATTGGAGGAGATTGTATGCGTAGGACGGGCGATGGTTGTTGATTATTTGATAAAGGAATGTGCCAAGGAAGTATTGTCTTCTGAAGGAGGGGAAGAGTCCTAACTGGGCATAGTAGTGAGAAACACGGGAATGTCTCGGGGTCCCTTAAATAAATCTTACTAAGCTATTCATAATTCTTTTTAGTCTGTCCCCGAGCTCCACCGAGAGGCCGCCGTACACCACACAGTCAAGGAGGGGAAAGATTTTGCATACAATATGATGATACTAGGAGTGTACGTGTGAGTTTAGGAAGGATATGATGGAAGCGATGGAATAGTTTAAGAGTACAAATTGACTGTCGAGAAATGTGGGCAATATGGTGAATCCAGGAGAGGGTTTGGTCAATGGAAATATATATACATAATAACATACACTGTTAAGTTGCAAATGGCGTAAAAGGACAAAGTGAATTAATAAATAAAAATACATTACCTAAATTATGTAAACATTTTTCACAATGCATTGGTTTTTAAAGGCTAGCCCTCAGGCCTTAGATCCTAAGATTTAGGAATAGTTTTTTAAAGCTTTTGGATTTTTTTATAAATTTTGTTTATATTTTTATATAATTGTGAATGGTGACGAACTGAGATTTGATTTTTAAACTATTTCACAAACCAAAACATTTATATTATTTGATCTAGAATAATATTAAATATTGATTTTTCCAAATATAAATTGTGGTTTCACATAAAATTTCGTTTTGTAAAATGATGGTTCAACCAATATTCCGAGTCAAATTATATTTGGATTAGATGAAACAATTGAGATATATTACAAATAAAAAAATGTTAATAACAGAGCTAGGAAAAAGTATTTTAAATTATTATTTTAAAAATTAAAATTTTAATTACAAAATATTTAAACTTTTGTCACAAAAGGTATTTCAAATACAAAATAAAGAAAGTAATTACAAAAAAGGAAGTACAATTTCAATAATATATTTACTAGTGGACGATTGGTCAATAGAATAGGCCATATACTCCATTTCGTAGTTTGTTTTGGTTCTATAAAATACAATTTTTTATTATAGTATCTTGGAAATAAAATATAAATACTTATTTGTTTATTATAAAAGAAATTAGAGTGACAAAAAATCTATTTTGTATTTTACTTCTTCAAATGCAAAATACAAAATAGATATTTTATATTGTATTTTAAAATATTTCATTTACAGTAATGAACGATTCCCATAAAGCATTTAATTTTCCAAGCTATAGTGGATTGAAGAAAATGTGCATATGAGAAGTTATAGTACCAAAATAACAAACTTAAATTTAAAAATAATAATAGAACTTAACATCATGTCACAGGCCTTTTCGCTCAAAGAACACAGTAAATAACAAAATGAAAAATATACAATGCTATAATATCTGTAAATTTAAACGGCTTCATCTACAACCAGTAATCAACTGAACTTTATACCAACATTATTCTTTAAAAAAAAAGAAAAGAAAAACATCTCCAAATTATTAATCATTCATGTATTATTATTTTAATTGTTATTCTTTATATTATATTTATAATATTACCTCTCCTTTCTTTAGTTTGATAACTGCACGCTGGTTTTTGACCTTGGGTATGGTGAGAGTCAAAGAACCATGAATGTTGTTTTGAAGGAAAAGAGGTTCATATTTTCCCGGCATATCGTTTAGCACATCAAAAACACAACTGTTTGCTATGAAAAGGATAACTCAAATCAAACATTTTCTATATATCATGCTCGCATCTTACAATTATAATGATAAAATATTAATAATTTGATATGCCCTGATTAGTAATGCCCAAATGCAAGACGATGCAAGTTTGTTAAACATTCAAAGAAAAAAAATGTTAAATTGAATATTTAATGTATCAAGATCCTAAACTGAAATAAATAGATGTAACCAATTGTTGTAATGTAATATCAGTGATACTGTAATTTTCTAGGTTTTTCCCCATTACCCAGTCAAGTCAGTTCCCCTATACCTGCCCATATCCCTGGTTTTCCAGTTCTAAGTGAGCCTCCTAGCTGAACACACCTGTAAGTCTCTAATTTTATTCTTCCATTTTATTTACTTATTTATTTAATTTTTGGTTTTCTTTTCTTTCTCTACATTTCTTTACGTCTATTATTTCATATTACACTGGCAGGCAAAAAATTCCACCCACTTGATTTTTTCATGTTTTCATCTAAAAATATTTCTGCCACTTGTAAAGAAAGTTGTATTTGTATATAATACATGGTATTTGTAGATAATACTTACTATTTATGGAATTTTATAATCTTTTTTACCTTTAATAATCAAAATGTGATTGGGTAAGAAAGATTAGAGAAAAAAAATTGAAAAACGAACCATTATTATTCTAAAAGAAATTAATTACATCATCGTTTAGTAGCACGTGTTTTCTCCTCTTGCCTTCACTACTTCACATGAGATTCCAAAATCTCATCTACATACCGAATGGCCGTCAAAGACCCTCCACGAACAACAACCAATTCTGTGCGGCACTCCATTGAAATCTCTGCCCACAACATTAAGGAACAGCGTTGAAAAGGTTGGCTCTGGGAAAAATTACAGGCTGCATATCTTTCGTTTCTTCTTCTCCACACCCTTTCACTCCCTTCTGGAGATCGAATTTTTAAACTTAATATTGAAAAAATTAAAAGCCGGAGACTTAGAAATGTGCTGCAAGAAACGGCACTCAACTAATGATAATGAATAAACATTTTGATTCCATAGAAAGTAAACATTGGAATCTAGAATCATTTCGTTGAATTAAGGATTAAGGGTTATTGTCCTCTATATTAACATTCCTGAATGAAAACAAACAAAAAGATTACCTATTTATTCATTAAAAACAATAGACCAAACCAAAGTAGAAATATTTTTAGATGAAAACATGAAAAAATCAAGTGGGTGGAATTTTTTGCCTGTCAGTGTATATCCTTTTTCCTTTCCTTTCAATCTCTCCTGTAGATCTGTAGAAGTATATTCACATTTGCATTTATTATATATTTCACTACAACAATTGGTAACATCGATTTACTTCAGTTTAGGATCTTGTAACTTAGCTTACTTTGTTCATATTTTAATGTACTTATGTTTACAATTTCAATAAGCTTATTCACTCACATTGTTTATAAATTTTGTCTAAATATTATGTAACTGCCACAATTCTCTATTTTTTGTATCTAGTCCGTTCTAGCCCTGAAGAAGACCTGCAAAGCCGGGTCGAAACGTCGGCTTTTAATAAAATAGGTTTACCACTATTTAGCCTATTTATGACCGCCACCCCGGACCATCTCCTTCCTTCAAAAAAATATCAAGCTTTAACCGAATTAAGAAGTAAAATATTAGTATAAAAAAATGTGGCGCGCATCACACAATTTTCGCTTACCGTTCTAAGTTCCGAAGTTTCGGAAGCGCATTTTTAATGCAGCTTAACCTTAAACAACATATTTTTTAATTTCTGTCTTATTCATCAATACAAAAACTCATTAAGGCCATCAAAATAACATGAACCATATTTATTATATCGATTGTAGGCGATAAAATCCTCATAATTGCATCAGTCTATTTGAATCACTTAACTTGTGTCTGTCAGCTCCTCCTAGGTTAAGAGAGATTTGAAAGAACGTACATTTATTATTTTTTTTTTTTTTAATTTTATTATGATATTTACAACTGTATTAGTATGAATACATCAAGTAAATGTGTACAGAGAAATATTATCACATGAAACACGCTTGTTGAGAAACTACCCACTGGTAGCACTCTAATAATTTGTCTGCATGAGAAGATCACGTGGCCATCTTCTTTTCAGACGCCTCGAAGGGTTATCAGGAATCGAAGAGGAAGCAAGATTAGAAACAAGAGGATTCGGATGGTTATGAAGTTTATTATGGAAGGATAGGTATCTGGATTTGGCCAAATCGGAAACATATGGAACATTGAGGTCTTTATGGATTATTTTATTAGTGACAAAGCAAGGAGCATTGAGGATTTTACGAAGGATTTTGGATTGTAAGGATTGGATGCGAGAGGAATTCGATGTTTAGTGGAGCCCCATAGCTCAACTCCGTAAGTTCAAATAGGTCTTATTATAGTCAAGTATATGAGTCTTTTGTAATTAATGGGTAGTTTAGAGCGTTTGTCTAGTAAGTGTTGGAGTAGTCGGAAACGTCGAGCGGTTTCTTGTCGTTTCAGTATGGTATGAGGATTCCAAGTTAGACGTTTGTCCAAGTGAAGTCCAAGGTATCGGATTTGTTCAACAGGGATAAGTTGGGTATTATTAAAGGTTACTGTGGGACATGAGATCATAGGTTTACGTCGAAGGGTAAAGGTGATTTGATGGGATTTATTAGAATTTATTTTAATCCTCCAGTTTTGACACCATTCTTCAAGGCTTGTGATGTGTGATTGAAGAGTTTGGGATGCAATGGTTGGGTCATTATTAACGGATAGGACATATGTATCATCGGCATACGTGGTAATAACAGTGTTAGGATGGGTTGGGATGTCAGCTGTATAAACTGTGTAAGGATAGGACCAAGGATACTACCTTGAGGAACTCCGGCAGATTGAGAAAAGAGGGATGAATCGGTATTATTGTGATTTACTTTGAAGTGCCTATCAGTAAGATAGGAACTGATGATAAGAAAATATGCAGGGGGAAGGAATTTACGGAGTTTGTAAAGCAATCAAACGCCTGTTCAACGTCGAGAAAAACTCCAGTGTAATACATTCCGCGCTCCAATGCAGAGGAGACGACGTCTACCACACGAAGACATTGCTGGATAGTGGAATGGAATGTACGGAATCCAAATTGGTGATCAGGGATTATGTGGTTAGAATCTAGGATGGGATACAGGCGTTTTTAGATGAGCTTCTCCAGGATTTTGCCCATGATGGGTAAAAGAGAGATAGGACCGTAAGAGGATGGGTATTCTGGTGGCTTTTTGGGTTTATGTATCATTTTGACTACAGATAGTTTCCAAGGGTCAGGAAAATATGTGGAACGGAGTACGGCACATTTAATTATAAATTAGAAATGTCATACTGTACAGTAAAAATTTTAGAAATTAACTCTTTATCACTTTTTACATGTTTTTAAATTTTTATTTTTGGAAAATTACCAAAATACAACAGTTACTTTATTTTAAAGCAGCTGTAATTAAAAAGTCGTAACATTGATTGTAAAGCGGACCCTACACGGTCATTCGGAATTGCACTAATGACGTTCCGAATAATCGTGTAAGGTAGTGAATGAAGTACTGATGGTGGTGCGCTGCGGATTTCCCAACATCCGGAAATCAAAGGTTCATTCACGAGAAGTGGAGGGGGGGTCTGAGGTAAAAGTAGTGGGGAGACTAACCATACTGCTGGATAGGTTAGGTTACCTAGGCCTCAAACCATTATAAATTTCTGATTTTCATTATATGTAAATAGTTAAATCATTTTTCATATCCCTTGTTTATAATTTTAAACCATCTTCAACTATTTCTTTTAAATAGTCAAGTGGGCAACAAATTAAAAAAAAAATGAGCAAACTTCACAATTTACTTTAAGAAAAAAAAAAACTTTAACGTTGTGTATATTTATCAGTTCTTTTCCCATTTTCCTCAACAAATTTATTTTCGCAATACCTTTCCTTAATTTTTGTAAGTAGTAGACTTATATTTTACTAACGAATTTTCTATGAGACTACTACTAGATAGGTTAGTTTACCTAGGTCTCGTTATTAAGTAAATAGTTGTTTATATCCCTAGTCTATATTATTATTAACCATTTTCAACTATTTTTTCTTTAAATAGTAAAGTAGGCAATAAATTGAAGAGAAAAAAAAGTGGAAACTTCACAATTTACTTATAGAAAAAAAATCTTTAACTGTTGTGTTTATTTGCCATCAATTTTTCCATTTTTCTTAACAAATTGATTATTTTCGCAATACTTTTCCAAGATTTTTGTATGTAGTTGACTTATATTTTTCTAACTTTGGTCTAAACGATTTTCAGGCACTAGGAAGTAATTATTATATCTCCGTTTTTCTCTTGATGCCCAATATTATAAATGACAATGTCCAAATAAGCATATCTATGCTGTTTCTTTGTTTACAACTGCACTAAATTGGTCAGCAACGATCTAACCTAAATCAGCAACGATAAGTAATGATCAGTAATGATTGAACGTGTAAGGGTCTTCATGATCAAAGCGATCGCGGGCAATCTTAGCACTTCTTGTGACGTTCATTCATGAATTACCGTGTAGGGTAATATATAACAATATATATAACAATGATCAACCATCAAATATTTAAAAATTTAAGTTAATGAAGTTGTTTAATGTTTAACAAATTGTTTAAGACAGTATGCTGCACATTAGACTGAAAATGTGACAGAATATATCTAAAAAGTATAAGCATAAATATATTATGTGGATATATAAAAAGTATAAGCATAAAAATATTATGTGGATAAGATGAAAATGGGTGTTCAATCGATGCTTATTTAATGGTGGGTAAGGAATGGTTAATTTAAAAAAAGGCGGGTAATATATAACCTAAACGATCTAATTTCTATATTTACTGAAAACAGAGGTAAGGTGGAGGGGACAAGACAACCCCTCCGCAATAGTGGCGCTTTCTGGTGCTAGATTTCGTAAACGTTATCAGAACACGGGACATAATACCAGTTCAACCAAAATGGCGAGTGGAGGACCGTTCGTAAATAATTACCTATCTTTTTTATTAAATCAAATTTCAATTCTGTAACATCAAGCCTCAATTAAAGGTTATAAACATATGTTTTACCCATCCATGAAATATTTTTATATTTCACTTCTTCTTTCACACAAATATAATGATATAGTTTTTAAACAGTTTATTTATTTATTTTAATTTTTTTTTTAACTCAAATTATCTGGGAGAGGGGAGGCGATATTCTCGACCCCTCAACATTTTTATGCAGGGGCGTTCACCTCTCCCTTCCCCCGGAGTCTGCGCCCATGCTTGGAATAAGAGAAGATGAACTGTGAATATGACGAAAGTCCTTAGAATAAAAAAAAACTAAGGTGTGAGCTTTAAACCACACGATATCAGTGAAAACATCAACAAGGCGAGATTAATAATATGAAATATAAATCTTCACATATATTATTACAGTAAGGCTCGAAATCGGTATTGTACCAAATATAAGCTCTTGCCATGCTTAAATACCATGAATGGGGTAACGTTGGATTCAGAATTTCACGGGGGTTTAGCGCATCGTATTCTCCACTTTTGTTTTTCTATCTAAAATAAATAAAGTCGATACAAACATTTTGCTAGGCTTGAATACTGAAACGGTGGAAGATCTGTAGATCGATACGGGACAAATTGGATCTTGAAGATTTTGACGCGTACAGCAAGACCCGGAACTATCGTATCCTGCGTTTTTAAGCCCAAAAACGTACTATTTTCGAGATAACGTAAGGCATGGAGTTCGCATCCACACAACCTCACATTAATTGTAGTACTGTCATTGAATGCATGTCTCATTTCGTCGACTTGAGGTCTCTATCATCGAGAGAGTAGGAGTTTATATTATTTATCGATGGAGTTTTTGATTGGCATGCCATATCATCGTTAATTTTTCATCAAATCTCAAGATTGAGCCACCAATTTCGAAGGCTTCCTTCTCCTTCAGGCGGGAAAATAGTCCAATCAATCCGAAAATTCAGGCAAACACGTTATAAAAGAAAACAAACTTTATTTGTGAATAACTAAAAAATTACCCTTTGGTTATGCCCATAATTATATGAAAGATTACTTAATTCCCTACAAAAGGAAAAAAAAATCATCGAAATCGGACAATTTTTAGCAAAGATACAGCTTACTGAAATTTGTAAATATGTTGGTTCCAAACAAAAATGAAGATTTAAATTAATTTTCGTTTTCTTTGTCGATTATATTTATCGATAAAGTAACATTTGATTTCTTTATCTTTCGATACGTTGTATTATTTTATTTTCTTATTAATTTGGCATTTGATAACAATATGCTGTACGAATTTTTCGCACGGGCCTACTAGTTATAAATAATAGCTCATTTCAAAGAAGATGGAATGCTCCACGGTAACAGTATACAGATCAGATTTTTAGTATCTGAAAAAAATTAATCTATATGTTCAACTAACCTAATGTTTTCATTTGGTTTTCGAAAATATTTTATTCCTTTTCGCTCCCTAACACGGCGATCAAGATAAAATTTTGAATTTCAGTGATGATGAAATGCTGAATGAAATCCTGAACAATGAAATCCTTAACAATAAAAAAAAAAATACAAAACGAGCCTTTTGAGAAGTTTTCACTTTAAAAAAGAGAAAGCAAGGAAATGGATAAAACGTCGGAAAAAGGAACTTAGTGAAAAAAATTGATATTTAAAGAAAACATGTACCTTTGTTACTTGAGTTCGAATCCAGTCCATTATCGTTTAAGTACGGATCAATACATTCATCCGGCAACATTCCATCTATATTGGATGTACAGCATATGAGAACGACAATGAAGTGTAAGACATTCATATCTACCCTATGTTGTCACGTGATATAAAACATATATATACATATATATTTAGATGCTGTTTATATTTTTCCTCCGTTATAACACTTCCTACAACAAATAACTGCTTTTGCATATCTGCAACTGTAAACCTGCATATCTTCCTGTTATAGATTCGAGTCATTAGTCCTTTTTAATGGTAGTTCCAAACAAAAATCTAATAGATGACAATCGTTATAGGCTATTAAATAATCATAAATATTAAATTGACATTGAAAAAGATATATATTCTTTATGTCTTTTAGATACAAATGATAGAAGATGAGAGACTATTTTAATTTATACATTGCAGTAGTAGACAAATCCCTTTCAGGAATAAACTTTTATTTGATTAATACTTTTTATTAAACAGAATACTTCCTTACGAAGAACTATATCCAAGACCCTTTATGGGTTATAATGGTACAGTTTTTTTTTTTCATTGAATTGAATTTTATTTTTATTAAATAAATAATTTTTTTTTTATTCATTTATAGAGTAGTATAACATTCTTTCACCTGACCAATGGTTATAGTGAGATAAGACAACATTCACACTATAAATGGTTTCTCAGTTTTTAATGGCAAAACTCTGGAAGGTGATTCTAGACAAAATTTTCTACAAAAAAGTACGTATATTTGTGCCTATTCCCAACGGACCAATTGGGTTTCGATTTTTATTGAATAAGAAGGAATTGATCAAAAAGTGTTCAAGATAATTTAATTCTAAGTACATCATCGTAGAGTAATAAGACTTACTAAGGTCAATGATAAAAGTGACTTTCAGGAGATCTAATGTGGCTTCTGTACTGCTGCAGTTTCAGCACCCATACCCGAACAGCATATTTCGGTAATCCTGACTCGTGAAATAATTCGGCATAATGCTAGGCTTTGTGTTATTAAACCTCCTGAATGTCCCTGTTACCAATGAACTTAGTAAATTTAATCGTTGTTTTCTCAAAACAAATTTGTCTACTTTACGATAGTATTTCTAGTATTTATTTATCTTGAGCAATTTCTTCTTATTAAATAACAACCATGACTACCTAAAGAAAAACACAAAATCGGTCTAACTCCTTTTCTATTTGGAATCGGTGTACATATATCCAATGCACTTTTTTGTTGCAAATTTTGTCTAGAATCATCCACCTGAGCTTGGCTATTAAGTACTGAGACATCCTGTATATTAGTGTTGCCCAAATGTGAGACCGAGAAAAGTCTTCGTCTTGCAAACTCAGTCTTAGTCATGGTCTCGGTCTAGCGCAAAAGTCTCGCAACGGCCTTGCAGTTACTTATTAGCTTATTACTGTAGAGGTATTACTATAATTTTATAGATAGGAAAAACCTAACTAAGCCCGAATGAAAAATTAGAGGAGTTAAATGCAAAAGCATATTGGTTATACCAATTATTAACATATAATATAGTAACCCAGATTGTCAAGTATTAGTAACTATTTTTAATTTTTATTTCAAAAATCGATTTTTTTTTACCAGTCCTGCTCTTGCTCTTACAACAGAAACGATAAAATGAACAGAAGTAGAATAGTAACTAAATAATAATCAAAAGGCAAATAATCAAAAAGAATTAAATAAATAGTAAAAACAGAAAGATAAAATAATTTAAATATTACTATTTTTTTTTATTTATAAAGAATTTAACATTATATCACATACACAGTGGTTATAGTGAAGTAAGACTACATTTACACTATATATACAGAAAATATGGAATAAATCGGAGAAAAATGAAAACTAAATAATAACCAAATACAATAAATAAAAATAAAATAAGTAAATTGAAAAATGAAAACAGACATACCTATATACACTATTTACAATCAGGCGAGGGAACTTTAAGAAATCCAACTATGAGAGAAAATCCCTGACCCCAGACCCCAGAAAACCCTTGCGCTATTCTCTCAACCTATTGGTTGATCTTTAGACAGATAAGAAAATTAAAAACACAGACATACCTATATACACTGATTAAATAGAATATAATGAAATTAAAATTTATTGAATAATTTAACTTAAAGTTAATACTGAGACAAAAAGTAGGAGCCAATGACACATTTATTATAAACCATTCATGTTTACCGATAATTTTTAACCGGCTACATTTTGCACAAATGCTGGATGAATCAAAAAATATATTGATGCTTAGATTTTTAAAAATTAATTATAAGTTCTTACATTGCTATTACTGCAAATAAATAAGGAACATCGATTTTTTTATGCCGATTTATAGGTAACATCGTTGTTTGACTTCCGATGGTTGACAAAAACATCGATATATCGATATTTTTGTCATCGCTAACCATGACCCGGGGAACTTATAATGTGGAGGTCTCAATGTAGCCCGCAGGTCAAAACGTTGGAGACCCTGCTGTATATTATAATAAATATTTAGTGATGAATATTTTTAATATGAAATACCTGAGTTCTACAGAGAAAAAGATGTTTATAGAGTTCTGTAATGTCTTAATTTTATTAATAATTTACATATGAAATAAATAATTAATAAAATTAGAAAATAATCGAGTAATTGTTTTGTTGACGTAGTATTGATTACTTGATGATTGCCTATTGTCTCATGTTACCAAATTTTTCCATTAACGATTTCTAACATCGTTTGTTTGATAATACTACACGTGTCAGCCTAATGATTGTTTTTCATTAATGGAAAACAGAAGAGAATATTTAAAATTTTGATGGCACAACTCAGGGGTGACCAGAAAGGCCAAGCGGCTCCATAAAAAATTTTGAGGTCATGTTTTGATGGTTTTTGGAATTTTGAGAGAGTGAATTTCTAAAGGGTTATGAATTTTTGGACTAAATGAAAAGGAGAAAACATGGACCAGACTGCAGTAAGTGTAATTGTATATGATCTACGATTTTTCTATGTTTATTTATTTATACATGTTTTGGGCTCTTCAACCACCTGGATCATTTTCGCCCTATATTACAATTTGATGAATTACTACACACATAACTAAACTATAGCTAAGAAATACAATTTAAAGTTTGAAAAGTTTAGAATAATTACAATGATTATGATAGTTCAATTGAACTGTAATTATAAAAATTGAAAGTTAAAGATTTAATAGAAGATAAGATAACAGTGACAATAAAAATAAAAATTAATGATGTTCAGAATAAAAGCTAAAAAATACATTTTTAAATAGTAAAAATTAATATTAATAGAGGCGAAGTTAAAGAATACAGTGTAAACATTAAAAAGTACAAGAACTATTAAAATTAAACATTAAAGATTAGAAAAAGATAAGTTAACAGTTAACAAGAACATTTAAATAAGAGGTTAATGATTTCAGGAATATAATCTAAAAATACAGTTTAAAAAATAAAATTAATATTAAAAGAAGAAAAGTTAGGAAGTACAATTTAAATATTAAAAATTACAAGAAGAAAAACTGAAAAACCATTATAGTTAAAATTATGATTAAAAGAAAAAAAAAAATAACAGGTGTATTTACAATTTGAAGAGGAACCTATAAACTTAAAAAAAACATAACATTTACAATTACAAGGTGTGATTAAATTTTGTGAAATATTTTGATTTCCTTAAGGAGCAATATTAAGTTTTTAATAGCATTGGTGTCCTTTTGGAGTGATTCTTCAAGGCTATTTCTGAGAAGATGTTGATCCCTTGGAATACATAACATCCGGTTAGGATATGGTTCACTGTAAGATGTACCCCGAAGGAAAGACATCCAGTTGGAGAGTCTTTCCTCATTAAGTACTCGTGAGTAAGCCTAGCATGCCCCATCCTTAGCCGGGTTAGTATCATTTCTTCCCTTCTGGTCAGCAGGATATTTTCTATGTATAAAGGGTGGGATAGATCTTGGGGGGATGGGTACCCTTGACGCAACTTGGGTATTATGTGAAGCGTGTCATATCAGGAAGACCTGTACGGTATCAAAATCATTCATAAATGGTACATTTTTGGTCTTTGATTGATGTTCGCGTTGAAATCTTAAAAGCATAAGTTATGGCGTCTCGATACGTCGACATTAAAAACCAATACAGTTGTGAAACCTCTTAATTTTTTCAATGACTTTTATTGTAGTCATAGTAAGGTTCTATGTTTTGAAAATGGGATTAATTACTTTTCATAAAATTCTTTTTCGTTTAATACCTCATTTATTAAAATCCATCGTTGCTGAGAACCGGATAAGTAATCTGTAAGACCGTATTATATTTATTGTAGATTACAGATTATTTATAGAAACGGTGAGAAGGTGACATATCTATTTATTTACAATTTTCTTGGAACTGAATGATTAGGGCAAGTGGTTAAACATGCGGAATATAAATTTAGGTAGTAAAGTAAATGTAAAAGGCATAGCCACATAGTTTCTATTTTGATGGAGGGAGCGATGGACCAAAAAAAAAAAAAAATATGATGGCGGTAGTTCATATCATGTGTTCAATATAATTATTTTGAAACGAACAAATATAATATTGGATATATAAAAATAACTTTATTTATATGTTTAGACAGTTGTAGGATTTTTTATTTATCTGCTTATGGGTATACTTCAAAATATATGATCAAAACTACAGGGTATAGAATAGAAAATTAAACTTTATTCTGGGACTAAGTCCCTTTAGAATAACAATGATGAGTTAATACAAAGTAAAGTACAAATCTGGCCAAAAACTAACTTCTAAAAGTTTTAATATTATATACATTATTTAAAAAGTATGTAACCAGTAAAAAATAAAATATATATACAAATGAACATAAAATCTTCTCAAAATTACTTAATTGTGATGAAAAAAAAAAGAGAAATTACATATTTATATATACATAACTACACAATTTATAAACAATAGGCTATCTAATAGAAAACTAACTTAATACAAAATGTAATAATACCTACAGTGATTTATATAATAATATGCAGACACTAAGATAAAATAAAATCTTAGGATTACTTGTGGTGTAATGGAAAAAAAATAAATAAAAGGAACTATTTATACGTACATTCTCTGTTTATACTGGCACATAGAAAGACAAAAATATAAAATATAAACATATATACCCGAAAGAAAAAGCACAACCTGAGGAGGAGAGAAAAAAAAAAATAGTAAAATATAAATAGCAGGTATATTACAATTTGTATTGATTTAACATGAGAGGAAGTGTCTCACCCTCCGTAAAATAGGTTCATTTCTAGAACTTTTTCAGCTAAAAATAAATACTGCTAAAAACTGAAAAATAATTTGATGAAATTGGACTCTTAAATTCAAATTTAACTATTAGAGTTTATTCTTCCACTAATCTGCTCGGTTTAATAATTCTTCTTCTGTATCTAGACATAGCTTGAGGTAGAGCGTGAGTTATGGGTTTCAGAAGTGACTTCAGGACACTCTTATGCATGTTGCGGTAATTGAGCTGGAACTAGTCGAGTCCCGGTATCCAATTCATTACTTTCAGCAATGTTATTTTCCAAAGTGGGATAATTATTTTGTTCTTCACTAATAACAAAAAGGATTTCTTGATTTCCGGAGATGAGCTGAATTCCTAACTAATGTTTGGCCATCCTCAGTTCTTATTATGTAGGATCTGAGTGCATTGTTAGATTTAATAATCTGGGCTGGCTCCCATCTGCTTCCTCTTCTATGGACCACACTTTCACCATCATAGAAACCTCTTCTCTGCTGTGATGTTTTATCATAGTATAGCTTAGACTTTTGCTGTTTAAGCTCCTTATCCTCCTTCACCCTAACGACATTTGGCAGAGGATTTTCTTCAATAGTTAGGAAGACTGTTCTTAATTGTCTGCTCATCATTACTTGTGCTGGACTTTCTGAGAATCCTGTAACTGGGAAGTTTCTATACTCCATTAATGCTAAATGGAAATCTTGTCCCGATTCGTAACATTTTTTCATGAGGCTTTTACAAATGCCAACTGCTTTCTCCACCATTCCATTTGATTGTGGATAGTGTGGGCTGGTGTTAGTTAATTTTATTTCCCATTCTTGACAAAATTGCTTGAACTCAAAGGATGCGAAAGGTATGTTATCAGCCACAATTTCATTAGGTATGCCATGTGTGGCAAATATTGGTTTAATAGCCTTGAATTTTCCTGATGCTGTCTTATATGGCATCTTGACGACATCAAACTAAGCTGATAAATAATCTACGATTATTAGATAGGAATAGTTTCCTAGCTGAAAGAAATCCATGACGACATCAAACCAAGCTGATAAATAATCTACGATTATTAGATAGGAATAGTTTCCTAGCTGAAAGAAATCCATGACGACATCAAACCAAGCTGATAAATAATCTACGATTATTAGATAGGAATAGTTTCCTAGCTGAAAGAAATCCATAACTACTCGTTGATAAGGTCTTGATGGAACCGGGTAGGGCAATAAAGGTTCCTTTATATTTTTATTCCTAATCGTTTTACATACTTTACATTTTATTACATATACCTCAATGTTTGAGTTCTTATAGGTTGTCCCTCCTGCATTAAACAGCATCCTATTGCATCCTTAGTAATTTCCTTAGATGTATCAAAATGTGTATTAACACATTTCATTATTATCACAGTATTAACTGGAATTTTTGTAATTAATTATTTTATATTTGTCAGAAGCATTGAATGAGCTTCTGTCCAAATAAACTCTACATTACCTTTAAAAAGGGTGCACAAATTAGATGTTAAGTCAGCAAAATTTGGAATAAAATTTCTTATGTAATTAAGAATGCCCAAAATTCTCTGTCATTCCTTCTTATTACTGGGGATCTCTAAATTTCTAATAGCTTCTATTCTCTGTGAGTCAATTTTCATACCATTTACCTGCCCACATCATTAGCTGTGTTATAATTAGATTTATTACCTTTTTTCAATCCATGTACTTCCACAGATTTCTCTTGTATTACTCTCACTTGTTCCTTTGTCGTTTCAGATGCTTTTACAAAATCAACCACTTCAAGTAAATCAAGTTCACTTTCTCTTAAAATTCTTGCCTGTAGCCCTTGGTCAGTTAGATGTAACAAATTTGATCTCTAATTAAAGATTCTAACTGATCACCAAATTCACAGCTTGCTCCAATAGTGCGAAGTACTGTCAGATAATTGTCAATAGTCTGACTGTCCATTCTCAATGTTTTAAAAAATTTGAGCCGCTCAAACAACACATTCTTCTTTTCTTTACAGTAGAATTCAAATTTATTAATTACAGCACTATATGTCGTCACTTAAGGTAGCCAAATAATGGTAAATCCCTAGAGTCAGCATATTTCTCCTGACTCTGTATAAATACCCCTCCCTTACCCGCCTAGCAAGTAGTCAGACATTGTCACTCATAGTTGATAGTGTAGTTGTTGTAACATATATATTTTGTTCATTGTATACTTTTTGGCAAATAAACTTTTTTTTTTAAGTCCGAGTGAGTATCGAAGATTTAATTGGCGCCCGAACGTAGGGACCTGTGTTAACTTGAAGAAAGATGAGTGAAGAAATTACTTTAAAGTAACAGCTCTAAGTGTCAGGTCGAGAAGATTCGAAGAAATAGTCATTGGACAACAGAATCTGGAACTGGCTGCTTCAAGGTGTGTTCAACACTTCAAACAGGTTCAAGAATTTACATTGGATCGGAGGTACTTCGAAAGGACTTAAAAGAACACTTGAGGTACAAATCTGCAATTTTTTTTGTTGATATTTTTTTTTTGTATAACAATTTTAGCTTTGAAATTTATAAAAATTTTTTTATGCCATTAAAATTAAGACATAGTAAATTAACAGTATATAAACCAAAAATGTCTGATTCAGAATTAAAAATTGAACAAACACAACAACAACATCTTCAACAAGCACAACAACAACAACAACAAATACAACAAGTAACACAACAACCACAAATGATTACTTATAAAATGACTACTATGGACTATGACCATATTCAAGATTTTTATGGTGACTCAAAGGAAGTTTACAAATTTTTATCTGAGGTTAGGGATGTTTTTCATTATGTTTGCAAGGCTAATAGTACCCTAGCACTAGAAAATCACGCAGCTCTTTTAAATAAAGTAAAATCAAAAATTAAGGGAGAAGCGAAAAATCACATCCGAACTCAACATTTCGTGAATTTAGATGAACTACTAATTTTTATTGAAAATAATTATAGGGACCAGAAGACCATATGTCAACTAGACCATGAACTTATGTCTATGCGTCCATTTAAGTACGAGAACCCTATAGAATTCATTAATAGAGTAGAATCCGCACTATCAGTATTAATTTCGAGAATAAGGATTGATAGTGACATTACATTTCAAGATGGTCATATTAAATGTATAAAAGAAAGAATTACACATCATGTAATTAGTTGCTTGCCGATAGAATTGGAAAATTATATGAGAATTTTTGATCATAAGGACCTTATTTATTAGGTTAAGGATTAAGTTACAAAATGAAGGTTTACCTTTATTACAACTTTTTCCTAAAAAAGGTTATAATAATCATAATAAAAATGATAAAAATCCTCATAAGCAAGAATATAATAAATATGATAAGCCACATTATAACCAAAAATCAGATTATAACAGGTATAAAGAAAGAAATTATAATAAATACCAAAATGACAGACAAAGATACGAACAACAAAAAAAAACAATACCAAGATGAGGTTAGATATAGAGAAAATAAGCCACAAGCATGGCATAAAAAAGATGATTGGAAACAAAATGACAAAACATATAATGAACAATTCCCCTCAAGACCGTTTAAACCAGATTCACAAAATACGGTTTCCATGAAATCGGTGGATAATGTTAGATGTTTTCAAGAACATTCTACTGAAGAATTACTTGAAAAAAAAAAAATTAGAAAAAGACCTAGAAGAAATAAAAATTAAGTTAGATCGTTTTTCAGTACTTAGCGAGGGTTCCCCAAATATAACTTAAATTTATTAAATAATAAAAAGGATACCTATTTTACGGACAAACATGGCAAGGAATGGCTTATTGACACCGGAGCAGAAATCAATTGTATAAATCTAAATTCTTTACCCAAGGGAATTAGAATACAATCGGAAGAATTCATTATTTCAACACCAGCCGGCAACAAGAGAGGTCATGGAAATGTAACCTTGGATATAGGACCGAAGCTTGGATTGAAAGATGAAATATTTGTTACTTTTAAAATTTATGATTTTTGCGAAGGATATGATTTATTATTAGGCATGAAGTCTATGAAAAAAATAGGCGTAAACATAGATATTGGGGAAGATATTGAATTAAAAATAGGAGGAAAACTAATTATAAATGGAAAAATAATTGAAGATAATTATAATGTAAACTTAATAAAGGATATAAATGTTATTAATAATATGGTAAGAACAAACCATATTGAAGAAAAAACAAAGGAAAAGTTAATAAATTTAATTGGAAAATATCCTAAAATAATTAAAACTAGTGAGCAAACACTACCTTCTACAAATTTATTAAAATGCAACGTTAATTTAAAAACAGATAAACCTGTTTATTCAAGAAGTTTAGAGTAGCACCTCAACTAAGAGAGGAAATGAATAATCAAATTAAAAAGTTGTTAAATCAAAACATAATAAGGGAAAGCAATTCACCATATAATTCACCGTTAATGTTAGTGCCAAAAAAACTAGATGCTAACTGCCAGAGGAAATATAGATTGGTGATAGATTATAGAAAATTAAATGACCAAACAATTAAAGATAAATTTCCTCTCCCTAACATTGAAGATTTACTGAATAAATTACAAGGATCTAAAATATTTTCTACCATCGATTTAGACTCAGGGTTTCACCAGATAGAGATGGCAAACGATTCCATAGGGAAGACTGCCTTCTCAACAGAAAACGGATACTATGAGTACGTCAGAATTCCCTTCGGTCTTTACAATGCTCCACCGACATTTCAAAGAGCGATGAATTCAATGATTGCTAATATTCCGAATACCTTAGTCTACGTTGATGATATTATAATATATTCAAAAACCGTTGAAGAACATCTACAACATGTAGAAAATATTTTTGAAACCCTTTCTAAACACAACCTTGTTATTCAGTTAGACAAAACGGAATTTTTTAAGAGTGAGCTTCCATTTTTAGGTTATATTTTAACTCCAGATGGTATAAAAACAGACCCATCAAAATTAGAGGCAATTTCTAAATTCCCCTTACCAACGACCGCAAAAGAAATTAGGCAATTTCTTGGTTTAACGGGATACTATAGAAAATTTATCCACAATTATGCAAATATAGCAAAACCTTTAACACAGCAACTTAAAGATAAAGAAAACATCATACCAGAAAATTATAAGTATGCCTTTGGAAAATTAAAGATTCATTTAATGAATGCACCCATATTAACATATCCAAATTTTGAAATATCAATGATAGTCACAACAGATGCAAGTAATGTAGCAATTGGAGCTGTACTTTCCCAAGTTACAGAAGGGAGGGAACACCCCATAGCGTTCGCCTCAAGAACTCTAAATGCCACGGAACAAAAATATTCCACAATCGAAAAGGAGCTTTTGGCAGTTGTATACGCTACAAAACATTTTAGAAAAACAATAATACCCAGATAATGAAATGGATATTTTTTTTACATGAATACGATTTTGAAATAAAATATATTGAAGGCTACAAAACTAACTTTGTTGCAGACGCTCTAAGCAGAATAACAATTAACACAATGACAAATCTTGATTTAGATGAAGATTCAGCATTGCAACTTGATAGAATTCTCGGAGAAACCTCTGAAAAGCCATTGACATCTCCAGATGTTTTTGATTTTGATGAAAATATGTTAGAAGACAACGACATGGAAATAGAAGAAGAAAATATCATTGACTTAGAAAATAATAATGCTCAATTAGAAAATGAATTAAATAATCCCAACTTCGATAATGAAAGTTTAAATACCCAACATTCTCAAGAAAGCAGTAATGAACAAATATTTATTGTTGATGAATCAAAACCAATCAACATAAAAAAAATCAAATTTTTTCCAAAGAGGAAAAAAACAAATACGACTAGAAAAAACATTCAGTAAAAATATATATTTTATAGAAACCGCATACCCTTGGAGTAATGACTTAAAAGAATCTTTACTTGAAATTTTAAAACCAAACAAAATTTATGGAGTCTATTGTCAACCTAACGTAGAAACGGTTAGAAGTGATTATGAAGGAATATTCCTAAGGATATCTTCAATAATTATGGAGAAATTCCCTAATGTCAAATTTAAAAGGTATAAAACCAAAGTCTTAAATGTAGAAACAAAAGAAGAACAAACAGAATTGATTAATAATTATCATACAGGTAAATCATTCCACAGAGGAGTTTTAGAAACTTTTGAAAAAATGAAAAGGACTTATTATTTTCCTAGGATGAAAGAAGAAATTAACCAGTTTATAAATTTATGTAATGTCTGCAGAAAGACATAAATATGATAGGAAGCCTATCAAATCAAAATTTCAAGTAACACCAACACCTCTGAGACCATTCGAGGAGTTGATGATAGATACTCTACACTTCGAACAGAAATATATAGTAACTATTATAGATACTTTTTCAAAAAAAATGTATGCTGAAATAACCACAGCCTGTAATGCTATTAATATATTTAAAATAATTACAAAATATTTAAGTTTATTCCCAAATCCAATAAGAATAAAAATGGATAATGGAAAAGAATAAAAAAACAACTTAGTTCAAAACTTATTAGAAAGCTTAGGAATCGAAGCTTATTATACAACTCCTAATCATCCTAATTCTCTTGGGCTCATGAACAGAGCTCATTCTACATTGATAGAAATCATTAGAACTTACAAAAATAATGATGAAAAACAAGATTTAAACACAAATTTAAATTTAGTTCTAATCACTTATAATAATTCATTAAATCAAAAACTTAAATTATCGCCAAATGAAAGCACCTTTGGTGCTTTAAAAGACCCTGAAAAGAAATTATCAATCATTCACGAAGACTTAATCAATCAATATCACACAGAATTAAATTTAGTTCATAAGCAAATAAAGAATAAAATTGAAAAAGAAAAAGAAGTAAGAACTGAATCCTTAAATAAGGATAGAGAAAATGAAGTGATTGAAGATGAACCTTATATAAAGTTTAGAACTAGAAATAAACATGAAAATCCATTTAGATAAGTGTATAAATTTAAGCATAAAAATAAAAACCTTAAAGTGCATGCAGATAATATCCAAAGAAAACGAAAAACTAAAAGAAGATATCATATTCCCTTATGATGAAGATGATATGGATATTGATTCTGATGATTCAGACATTGCGACAATATGAAATAATCAATCTAGAACATTCTTTAGGACTGGTTACATTAAAATTATCTGATTCTAAGGTAATACAAAAATACAAAATAATCATACATTATTTAAATTTTTCTAATTTCATAAATGAAATATCAATACTAGAAAAAGATTTAAGTAATTTTAAGCAACATAGCCAATATGACTTGATTTCCAAACAATTAATATTTTTAAAAGATAAAGTTGATTATATTATTGATGTTCCACGTAATCGAAGAAAAAGAGGCCTGATAAACGGCATAGGAAGTGCAATCAACTGGCTTACTGGAAACCTAGACTCTGATGACAAGGCGCATTATGATAAGGTCATTACTACTCTAGAAGCAAACAACTATCGTATGGAACACAATATAGCTCAAGAAATTCAAATTAATAAAGATTTAGTAAAAACGTTTCAAAAAGACATTAGATTAATTAATACTAATAGTAATAAATTAACCAATTTAATAAATACTGTCGACAAGACCACATTAACAAACCACTTAAATGAATTATACGACATTCTAAATTATATTACTACTGTAATCATGGACATTGAAAATTCATTAGAAATGTGTAAACTTGGAATAACACATTCCAGTATTTTAAAAAATATTGATATAAATAATAATTCAGAATTTGTAAGCTTACATTATGGCTCGCAAGTAAAATATCTTGTATGATTAAAAATAATATTATCCATTATAGGATACAGTTACCTACTAAAGCTAAAACTTTTAGTACTTTGTATTTATTATCAGTTCCAGTAAGAAAGAATAATCATATTATAACAACAATTGTAAATAATAAAATGGTATTATATAATAACGCAGAAGTGTATAAAGGAGAGTGTAATTTTATAAAAACTAATTATTATTGTAATAAAATTTTTAAGATTAATGATACATGTATAAATAATTCTATTCATAATAATTTAAGTAATTGTTTAACCACAACTATTAGCAATTTAGAACCTTATATATCTTGTGTAGCAACAATTGATGTTTTTGTTAGTTTTAAGATTAAACATACTACTATCCAAAATAATTCATCCTATCCAGTAATTTTACCAGAAACAGCTATTATTAAACTAAGTGATAAGGAAGAAATTGTTAACCATAATAGAGATAATTATGTATTTACGGAGGTATTGTCTTCATTTCATGTAATTTCTGATTATAAACATTTGAATTTAACTTTTAACCAACTAAACATACCTACTTTCAGTAATGAAATGTTTGAAAGTCTTAGTACTAATTATGAAAATGATTTTAACATTAATTATTATTTACTAGTATTAATTATTATTGTTTTATATCTTTTATTTGTTAACTTTTATAATTGTTATACAATGTTTAAACCTTCAAGTATTCTTAGCCAAAAAAGGCAAGTAGATAGTACATCAAGTCCAAAAGAACTTGTACTCCAGCCGTCTACATCTGCCAACTCTGTTCATCCACTTTTTCTCTCACAGAGCTCGAGAACTTCAGAAGGGAGGACTTAAGGTAGCCAATAATGGTAAATCCTATTCCAGCATATTTCTCCTGACTCTGTATAAATACCCCTCCCTTACCCGCCTAGCAAGTAGTCAGACACTGTCACTCATAGTTGATAGTTAAATGCCATAGTTAGTGTAGTTGTCGTAACATATATATTTTGTTCATTGTATACTTTTTGCCAAATAAACTTCTTTTTTTAAGTCCGAGTGAGTATCGAAGATTTAATTGTCCGTTTCAGTAGATAGACCAAACGTATTAAATATAGCCAAACCTTCATCACCAATCAAGTTGAGTAAAATTGCTGTTTTAACCTTATCTTCTTTTGTATCCTTTTCAGTTGCTAGAAGATAATATTCCAATTTCTGCTTCCAACTCCTCCAATTTTCTGCAATACTACCCGAAAACGATAACTCAGCAGGTGGTTTAAACTCCATTGCAACGATTATCACTATCCCAACTGTTTATTCACCTTACTAATTAACTAGATTTACACCTGACACCATGTTTGTATTATTTGTTAATGACTTATAAAACTTCAATAATTAATAATGCTTTATGTATGTACATGAGTTTGTAAGCCAAACAACTGAGTCTCACATGTTTATAACCAGCAGGTTCCACACTGTTATAACAGTGTTACCACATATACAAATCTTAATATTTATAGATGTAATCTACAGAGTTAAATATTAAATAATACTTACAATAGCATTTATGAAAACCGCATATGTATATTTATATAATATTGTCGGAGTCCGTATTATATTAAGCTCATGTTACATATGGAAGCGTGTGCTAATACTTCGTGTGAGCCCGGGTGCTCTTGTATTCCTTTGGTTCCTCAATTACAACTATTCTCCGTTTTACGATCTCCTATTTCTCTTTTAGTTAATTATCAAATTCTTTAATATGTTATATTTAACTATCTTTTATATTAGAGATTAAAGTGAAATGGTAATTTTTTTTCAAATAAAAAAAATTAAAGGTACTTTAGGGAAAGCAAATATTGAAAATTAGCAATTTAAGGCCTGTTAGATGACATCTATCGGAATAAAAACTACATTTTATTTTAAAATGCTTAATTTTACACTCATATGGCGAATTTAATCAAATTCGTTAATGCCATTTTCGAGAAAATCTTAAAAATGTTTTTAGTCCATTATATAAAGTGCCACTTCCGGTTAGCCAATTTTGACGAAAAAATTTCTGTTACATCCTTTTCATTTAGAAACCTTAAATATGCAATTTCACTTTCGTATTACTTTTTGTTTTTGAGCTAGACTGTCACCACACACACATACAGACCATTTTGCGGGGCTTGGGTATTTGGACTTAGGGGACCTCAAAACGTGTATTTCCATTGAAAACTGGGATTCGAAAATTTTCACGATCGCAATACTTTACTTTAATATATACTACATATATAGGTAAGTGAAAGTAATAAAACATTTTCACAGTCTTGACTACTTATGTATAAATGTATATTTATACTTTTACTTATTAAGTAATTTGAGTTCTACCAATGGGTAGTTTCTCTTCATGTTGTACATGTCATGTTATCAATTCCACATTTACTTATTGTATTTTCTATGTAATACAGTTGTAAATTCCATTAAAATAATAAAAAAAAAAAACTTAAGTATATTTTTTAACTTTATTTCAGAAAAATTATAAAAAAAATCCCGTGTGAATGGAGTTGCCCACATGAAACGTGAATGGATCATAAAATCCAAGGATATGTCTCCAATTTTAATTTATCCAAGGATAAATGAAAATTTAAATAATTATAATATTTAGGTCGAGTAAAATACCCAAGTTCATACTTATAGGCCTTAAATTAGACAGCTTATAGGCAGAAACTTAGACTTTTCTTAATAGTTTTAGTTTACATATTTTATACATTCACGTAGCTTATTTATTAATTTTATTTTTTTTTCAAATTATTGAGGGAGGGGCGAAACGATATCCCCGCCCCTCAACACTTTTATTGAGGGGTGGGAGACGATCGTGATCTTTTCCACTGTGAGTAGTTAATCCTCATCGGTCCCTGTTTCAAAAAAATTAACATCCTTCTTGTCTTCCGATTTTTCATGCTCCTCTTGTTCCTCGTAACCCTCTTCGAAGACCTCGCGACTAGATTTCTTGAGGAGCTCGCGGCTTGTCTCTTTCAAAACTTCCAGAAGGTGCTTCGGGAAGGTCTCCATGAACCATGGCTGCTTCCAAAGGTCCCACTTCCCGGATGTGTTCAGTCGCGGATCGTATGGATAGCGATACCTGTTTGAATACTGGAAGTTTGAGGGTATCTCCCCTAAGGCCAGATGTTCCTGGACGATTTCCCTAATGGTCTTTTCATTCTGATCCTCTTCTTCCAAAGTTTTGGTCGACTCTGTATCTGTGTCGCTGTGATTTTCGTCTATCAGGTTTTCGACGCCATACTGTGATCTGTCTTCTTCAATCATCTTTTGTAGTCTGTTCGCTAGAGTGTAGCGTTTATCTTGCATTTCTCTATATTCCTTTAGTTCTTTCTCAGTCATGACACAGTTCTGTTTTTGTAATTCGTGTTTCTTTGCTTGGAAGGTCTGATCTAATTCTTCCAACCAGGATTCTAAAAGGGCCTTATTTTTTGCTCTTATTTCCGCTATTTCTTTAAGGGCATTTACCCTATGTTCTTCCCTTTCTTTCCTATATCTTCCGTAATCCCTATCGTGTTTGATCATTTCCTTTTCAACACTTCTCTTGAAACGTGGAAAACCTTTCGCTAATTTCGATTCTAAATTAGTTGTCAGTAAATGCTTTAATCTATTTTCTTGTTTAGCCATTTTTTCATATGATAAAACTATTTTATTGCTGCATTAAATAAATTTATTATAGCTAGACATATGGAGTATTGATTAACATTACAAGAAAACGTATATATAATTAGCTCGCACGGGATGCTGAATGTAATGAATGAATTAAAAAAAAACGCTCCTAATTGTTACACAATTCCAAATAGTTATATATCAAATTTAACACTATACTTTTTACCATTTAGAGGCAAATCAATAAAATATGTTAGCTAATATTGGCCTGCATAAGAATTTTGTTCTTGTTTTTTTTCTTTTAGTTATTTGTTCAGAAATATAGACAATCTCAATTGATTCAGTTGATCACGAAAATAATGGAGATAGGCTTTGATAATAACATATGGTAAATATTTAGAACACAATATTTCAAACTCCTAATCGAACGATATCAATGACTCTTTATTTTTTTAGTTAATATCGAAAATCTTCAAACAAATTTATAAATAATATTACCAAAAAATTATATACTTTTTGAGTTATTCGGAAATCTAATTCTTGTACGCCTTGTAACTTTTTTTCCATCATCTTTTGGGAGAAGTACGTTATATACTTAAATTTATAGTGATTTCGAGAGAATGATTTATTCAAGTTTGATTAAAATCGTTACGTCTGTTTAGGCTCTACAAGCAATAGCGAGATACGTTTATCGGCCGCCATTTTGAAAGAAAATGGTGGATGTTAATGTCGAATTTGAGGATCATCCTCAGGTGACCTCAGACTTTGATTTCATATCTTTAAAAAAATCGGCCCAACTTTTTGGTTGTTTACAATGATTTATTATTGAAAATAATAAAACAAAAAAAAAAATATTCTTGGATTCAAATCAGCTTAGAATAATGAAAAGGTTTAAAAATTATGCATATTTATCTGGAAATAAGAACTACAAAACGGTACTTGTTAATTAACTGTTTAAGCAATTTTATTACAATAATTATAATAAAGGTTTAGCGAATCCGAAGGTTCCATGCCTATACCACCAATCGCCTACTTATACTTATAGAATAAAATACCACCAACAACTTCCATCCACTGACCAACGACCAAACTCGATCTCAAATCCTCCCACCTTCCCTTTAGTCTACCCTTGGACGTTTACCAGTTGGAACAGCGTGTATTAGCCTTTTAGATTCTTTCATTACTGAGCTCAATAATTTTACCCATTTGTTTTAAAGCCCATGAACTGGATGTAATCTCGTAGCTTAAAATTTTTGCAGGCACTTTTACTCGCTCGACCACCTGGTCGTTTTGAAAACTGTACCTATGAAGTACTAAATTCACAAATCCTTCTAATTTGAACTTGCTTCATTCAAGCAAGAAATAATATTATATACCGTTTTTCAGCCACAGCAATCTATTGGCATGCTTAAATAGTAAAATTGCAATTTAGGAATCAAAAGTCACCTATTTCAAGAAGCTTGAAATTTTAAAACAAGAAATATCTTATTTATGAGATGGAAATAACGATTTCAGGCAATGTCAGACCATGAATATCAATTGACAGACTCAATTAGATAAATGTTAAAATGAATGATATATTGCTATCGACATATTTGGTAAAAATTTTACATATTTTAAAAAAAATCTTTAAAGCTAGTTAATTTATTCATAATAAATATAACTTATTTATAAGTACTTCAAATCTTCATAGAGGGAGGAAGTGGTAGAAATAACTATTTCATTCCTATATTTGCCATGAATAAATAACCTAGTTTTAAAGATTTTATTTCATATATTTACAATATAAACCAAATATGAAGATTCAGATGCAGGATTCACTCTAACATTCCTCGCATTTGAGATCAGAATGCTGTCTCGAAGCATGATCATTGCAATTGTGATCTCAGTCTGTATTAATTAATTAATAATATGGAAGTATCATATTTAAAAATTTAAAGCCCCCGAAAAATTGGTAAATTTTATATCTTAAAGTTGTAATTTTTGAACTTGCGTCTTCCGTCCTCTTGTCACATTCATTACAGTTTGAATTTAAATTTATTATACTCTGCTTATACTTATTTCATTTGCTACTTGTCATTTTTTCAGTTTTTACAAAAGATCTTTTTCCAGCACTAATTTAACATAAATTGTTATTTTATTTTTAATAACTTTTTTGCATCTTGCTCATTTTAGCTTTGATAAAACCTACAAAAATAAACATTATGTAACACATATTATCTGTGCAACTGCTGTCGCACCACCCTGACTAACTTCTCCTTATAATAGAACTATGAGCAATTATTTCCATACCAAAATAAAAAACTTTATTTATACTATTTCAACTTAACTTTTATAGTATTTTTAAATTGTATAACCTTTCTTTTAGGGGCACTACAATATATCTTTATCATCACTATTTAAAGAAGAACTGAAAATTTGATGCTTCCTTAATGATAAAAAAGATAAAGAGTAAGGTTGTTCCAGTTTTGATGAATCAAATATGCACAATAATAACATCTATAATTTTTTATTAAAAATATTTGAAATTATAATTATAATACACCTTCAAGAAGAATAAATTTGAAATAAATTAAACTTATAGCTAACAACTTTTAATTCTTTAAATTTTAAATTATTAAGTAAAATTACTTAACATAATGAAGATTCTACTTTTATTTATATATAAATTTTGCTCCAACAACAAATGCTATTGGCTGTATAAATATATCTGCTTAATAGCATTAATGACTAGTTTTATTTTAATTTTGTTTTAATTATGCCAAGAAAACAGGGAAAGGCTAGATATAAATGGGAAAAAAAAAAAAAATAAAACTGAGGAAAAAAATGTCTTCAAGGACGGATAACCCTGAGACTCGGGAAAAGAGGAAGACTGTATCAGAATAATCAGAGTAAATTTACATATTTGCACAATTCACAAAATTGAACGGACTTGAAGTCCTAATAATACTTTTAAACAATACAATAACAATTTTTTTTATCTTTTCAATTTTTTTTTTCCACAAATGTCATATCAACTTCTAACCAAATATACAAACTTGAAAATATCAAATACAATCTAGTTGACTATCGAAGAAAGACTAAGTTTTAAGAATTTTTAAAATATACAATAAGTCTAAAAATAAATAGTTTGATACAACAATTATTAATTAGTAACAATCAGTCGAGTGCGATTAATTACTGCCAATCAATTTTAGCACAACCAAATAAAATCTTGCAATAAATCAGTGCGCTAGAACCATCTGGTAGGTTCGAAACAGACAAAAAAAATAATAATACATCCAAGTCTAAAGATTCTCAATTGACCTAAAGTTCATCTTTTTCTTTTATTGCCTTCTCCTTCAGTTTTTCTAATGTAGAGTGAATTCGTAAATTATCAGCTGTGTCAAGATTTCTAAACCAAGCAGCTGTTTCACTAGCCCCAGTTGCGAGTTCACGATACACTTTTGAGCATGACTTAGCAAGCAGTAACATTTCACGAGTGATTTCTTCGACAACCTATAAATATTTATAGACATTAGTTAGTATATAATTTTTTTTAATATATAGAAGAAAAATATAAATATATATAATATTACAATATTCTTATTAATCAGCCTTTATAACCTGAAGAGGATCCCATTATTTATTTAAAAAAACAAGGATCGAAACGTTTTGAATAAAAAGAATAAACGGCAGCTGTTATAGTTTATTGAAGTGTAGCTCATGACCTATTATCCGACTATAATTACTATCTTAAGTTGTATGTATGTGTGTGTATTGTATGTATATATATATGATGTGTGGATTTTTATTTTTACAACATAAAACTAACTACACTTCAATTTGAACAGCATTAATTATAATTAATAATGAAACACCAAGAAAATTAAAATTATAATAAATCATACTAGTTTCTGGATTTAAAAGGAAATTAAAGTTACACCTAATTAATACCTTAATAAAATGGCACACCTAGTAAAAACATTATAGTTAAATAATCTTGCAAGAGCCGTTGCTCATATAAACGGGTCTTTAGATTCAGAAAGGACAGTATTTGTGAGCCAATATTTTTTAACTTAAACGTATATGTAGATACCCTCTTATTACTTAATTAGGATAACCATGAACTAGCTGGAAAAAACATTCTCAATGTCATTGAGTTAAGTTATCCTTGGGTTGACCACTTTCAACTCTCCCATCCATTATACTTTTATACATCATATATCTCCTTTTGGTATTCCTAGAAATATATAGAGATATATCAATAACTCTATGATATAATCTCACAAGAATAACAACAGTTGTTTTTTGAATGATATCTCGTTCGCTATGGTGTTATTTTTCGTACCATTTGTTGTGTCACCTCCCATGATGAATATAACAGAAACGTTCCTTTATGAATTAGAATAAAGAGAACAATAACAGGACATAGTTATAATTTTGAGTATTTATTTCAAACTAACGTTCGCCCAGTGGTTGAAATTTGACCATAACACTGCCTAACCTTACTGCGGCCTTTAATGATAAAAAGATCCCCCAACTATGTATTACAACCTGAGGAGGATAACCATATATCTAATTACCTCATCGTCTTGGGGGTGTCGCATGAGAAGCTTAAGGAGGGCTTCACACCAGCCCTCTTCTTCAAGGCGCAGGGTCAAAGACATTGAAAAGTATTCCATCGCTTTGATTTTGGCGATAGAGCAATTTTGGCCTTCGCATTTCTCCTCTCCTTCAGCAGCTTCTCTGCTCTCTTCGAGCAGGTCTCGGATAAGAGTAACTGCTTTCAACTGCAACATTAGTTGAAATACTCAATAAAATAAATTAAGCAATATTTACTACATGATAAGTTTCAGGAAACCCTTCAACATTCAAAAACCTCTAAATCTATAACTAAAGGATAATAACAGTGCAAGAAAACTGGTACAATGGGTCAGTTGATAGAAGTGATTTGACTGAGCTCACACTCAAATTTTCTCCTTAACCAATTATTTAATTAAGAGCACACTGTTTACAGAGAAACTGAGTATGGCACAGGAGGGTCTCCTGTCCTAAGGATCAAACCACGAGCTACCTCGCTCTACTAATAATAATAAAGAGCAAATTAATTTACCAAAATTATGATGTTTTAAACATGACAACAGTGATAAGTATACAATAATTTTTTTTGAATAATTTTAAGAAAGGATAAAGAATTAAAATAATTTTGGAAGATAAGATAATTTGGAGAGACCAAATTCCAGTAGAGTTTTTTTCTGTAATATTGGTCTCAATATGGTTCAGTTTAGATAGTTATTTTTAAAAAATCTAAAAAAAAAATTCTTTTCTGCTTTTCCAACTTGTTCCAGAAGTGGTTCATTTCAGGTTATACAAAGAAAAACAAAGAACTTTTTTCTTAATAGTTTTATTAGAACATTCAATAAAAGAATGGTGTTGTTTTTATTAATATTGATATTATATTAATGTTCAATTTAAATTAATTTTTTTGTTGAACAAAAAATTAAAATCATAATCGGATTAGGAAAGAAAAAATAATCAAAAACTTGTTGTTGGAGATTCGAATTTCCTAGTCTACAATATCAACAATCTGGAAATCAGGAGACCCAATCAAAGGAATACCACAAAAAAAACTTAGAACCAGACATCAAGATCTAGAAGATAAACTTCTTAAATTGTTCAAAGCCTAAAGAAGGACCGGGTTCTGCAGCAAATTAAATTTGATGGGAACATAAGATTTAGAATATACGATGTCTTGGATCACTGTATTCTGAGTGGCATGATGTTGTGAAAGATAAGTGGAGAATCATTAAGTGTTCCAGACAGAGAGAGTGAGGAGGCCGAATGGGCTAAAGTGTGTGCACAGCACCACGAGTTGCCTGGCAACCGGATAACAGATTTGAGAAGATTAAAAAGTACGAGTCACGTCCCGGTGCTGGAGGGGATTTTAAATTCCCTGCCTTCACCCCCTGACCCGGGAAAATCCCGTATAGCCTAAAAGAGGTAGGGAAGAAGAGAAAAAAAAAAAAGTGTTCCAGACAGAGTATTAGAAAAATGGCTTCAAAACTTATGGATAACAGTTTGAGAGAACTACGCCGATGAAGACAATTATAATGATGATAAAACTTCATTATTTTATCGATTAGATTCGGATAAAACTTTTAGATTTTAAAGTGAAATGTGCCATAGATCCAATATTTCCAAACATATGTATGTAGATTAACACTTAGGTTCCAGATATATCAATGTATTTTCCTTGGTACATTGAATATTCATATAATCGGATCTCACTATTATTTGTGTTAATTTTTTTTATTATTGTTTAAGAGACTTCCATTGAGTAATATCAATAATATTATGACTAAAATTGAATATAAAGACTGCAGATAAAACTCACCTGTCTTTTAAGATGCTCACTGGCATCTGATTGGAACTGCTTGATAAGAATTGAAAGCCCTCCTTTGTCGAGGAACACTCTCTGACCAGCCGGAAAGCCTCGGATCAAACAGGAAAGAGCATAGAGAGCGCTTGTTTTAACCTGTCAACACACAACAAAACAGATTCAATAATAATCTTTGCAAAGTAATGCTAGAAATTTAAGCATAGACAAACAGTGTACAATCACCTACAAATGATTTCTCCCTCTCAGTATTCCCTACCTCTTGGAAAAAAAATTCAACGTCCTTCCTTCAAATAAAAAGTCTAATCCATCCTCTCCCGAAGATTTCCGTCCAATCACAATGCTTTCCAGTCTCTCAAAACCTCTAGAGAGACAAGTGCAATCCCAAGTATCCAACTTTCTTGAATAATCCAACCAACTTGATCTTCTCCCATCTGGTTTTCACCCCAGTCACTCCACGCAATCAACTCTAATTAAAATTATCAGTGATGTCCTGGCCGTTATTGATGAAAAAAATTATCTGTCCTTTTCCTTCTTGGCTTCTCCAAAACCTTTGACTCCATCAAATATTCAATCCTTTTTTCAAAACTAAAATTATAGCCCTTCCCCAACAGTTTCATCTCAAGGTTATTATCTTTGCTATCTCAACGTCCACAACCACTTTCTTCCTATCTTTCTCTGTCCTCTGGATTTGTCTAGAGTTCTAGCTATAGGTATTTCCTCTTTTATTTAGTGCCTACAAAAACAATCTTCATAAATCAATCCATAACTGCTTTTATCCACAATTTACCACCTTTATGGCGATGATTCCAAATCTATTTATCATTCTCTCTTGAGTTATTTGTAGCATTTACTTAAATGAATTAAGGTTAAATGGTCCTAAACCTCAAGCCTTTGTCATATGTTTCATGCATCTTCTCCTATTCAATTCTAGCTTTCCCACACCATACCTAATCGACCAATCCAACTTCAACTCCTCTATTAAAAATTTAGACTTTTTCATTCATCAAATCCTTTCCTCGAATTACCAAATTTCCAACATACCTAGAAGATCAATTTCAACTCTCAAATTATTTCTGGTACCATATTATGTATGTAAATTATATACCGAATTTATGTCTATGTTTCAAGAGTTGTATAATAGAATACTTTCACAGTTTTTATTTTCTTTTGTTTAGCTTAGATGAAGGTCTAAAACTTAGGCCAAAATTTACACACACACACACACACACACAGATATATACACATTTTTTTTTATGCCAAATCCCCAATTACACTTATAATAAAAATAATTATATGTAAAAATAACGATAAAAACAAATAAAATAAAAATCACTTAATATTCAGTAGACCACAATCTCTAAATTACTATAAAGAAAGAATATATATTACACTCGAGGATGAATCAGCAGATAAACTTCTTAACAGAATAGAAACTGCTCCATCTTGAACCAATGCCTTCTGTACGACAGGATTGTTCTGAGCGGCAGAAGCAAGCAATCGGAGGGCTTCGTTGCGAACAGTACTGTGCGTCGAGTTAAGTGAAGGTAGTATTACAGTCTTATACCTACAATAATATGAAATCATAAATAAAATTCTACTAGAAGTTAATATATAAAAATTATCTGGAGTACTAGAGACCAAAATGTATCCTAGTCTTTACTCCAAACTAATTGGCCTGATAGCCACATTGAGAACTCCACTAAGTCCTGCGGATCATGGTTTGTGATAACAAAAAATAATGATATGTTGATGTTTAAAATCAGTAATATTCAGAAATCATACTTTTTATTTCAACAAACAATCTTATTTATAAAATAATCCAACAAATTTCATATCATGACATGACTCTTTATTTAACTTTCTCTAAAACAACAATAAAATCTAGAAGAACAGCCTAAAAAAAAGAGTAGTTATAATAGAAGATTTTAATGATTTTTATGATAATTTAAGTAAAATGAACCTTGTTTGTCTGTTATTTTAATGTAGATTTAAAATAGATTAAAAAAAAATTAGGTTTGTCAGGTGAGGATTAGGACGGGTATATTGTTGTTAAAAATTTGGTAGAAGTATTAATTGTATTAACTTGTATATATTGGTGGAAGCACCTAACATTGTCAATATATACCAGCCTAAGAGAATATTTGACAGTCAAAACACCTATATTTTTTGGACTTTTGTTAGTTTTTCATCTATAACTTCTGAATTGTGTATTCAAATGAAAAAGTAACTTTATGTAATTAGAGGATGTCAAATTAGTACCAAAACTAATAATTTGATTTCATGATATTGTCGAAAGACATGTTTTACAAACAATGATTTTTACAAACTTTGTCGAAAATAGACAATCTCTATAAATGACTGTAGTTTTGAAATGAGCATTCAAAGAGAAACAACTCATAGTTGTAGTAACCTTTTGTTTGAGTGATTTACTAAATTTCATTTTTTTTTTAAACAATTTAAAAAATTGTATCATGTAAATAAAGAAATTTTTGAGCAATGCTTTAGAGATACCTCCTCTACACCATCAAATAAATTTGACAATTGCTTTTGGAAAACAATAACATTGCAAAATTTAGCTATATTTCAAACATTTATTGAATACGAATGTTATGAACAAAAGCTTTATTAAATCTTTAAAGATTGATCTTTATTAAATTAAACAAATTGAAAAGTAGCAAAATAATAATAGCTGTCAATGATGAAATTATAAAAAGTAGATTATTGAGAAAACTGGTGATCTATAAAACAATATTCTCGTCTATATTATTATATGGAGCAGAACACTCGACAATTCTGGAAAAGCACATTTCAAGAATAACCAACACAGAAATTATGTTTCTAGGATGAATTCTAGTCTCCGTTTGAGGTCTAGACTCGGTGAAAGCAAAAATAGAGGAACGCCAACTCAGGTGGTTGGGACATGTATGGAGAATACTAGATTACTGCAAGACAAAATGGTATACAGAAGCGAGGCCACTAGGACGACCCAGGATGACAGAAAAAATGTTATTCGCCCAACAGGAATGAGTGAAGGAGGTGGACTGAGTCTCACACTCAGCACTGGAAGAAAAAGCACAAAAGTAAGAGAAAGAAGAAGAGAAAACGTTTGAAACAATTAGTCTTAACTTTGAATAGACCATGCAATAATGGAACTATTATATTATAGTATGGATATATTCAATATTAATAAAAATTATATATTTACATTTCAGAATCATAAATGGCTCACTAACCCATTCATTTTAACAACAAAATCTTGGGCGTTGTCAATCTGATGGACGAGGTACTCTAGGAACGTAAGTATTTGCTCCTCCTCCTCTTTCTTCTTTGTTTCATCTCTTCCAGTATCTTCAACTAGATCATGATACTCTGTGAGCGTTTCTTGTAAAACTTCTGTATCCGTTTTAACATCAGCTTCCATTTTCTTAAGTTCCTTCTTTAATTCAGCATATGACCGGTATTTCGATTTGACCTTTTCAATTTCCTAAATTATAAAGAAAAAAAATAACAATATAAAATAAAGATGGAAAAAACAACAAAAAAACAGTTAGGTATATATTATTTCTCTCTATTATACAAGACATTTTTTTTTTTTAAGGTTAAGGCAAGTAAACTTCCATTTTGTCTTTAATCTTTTTTAATCACATCTGAAGTTTCGGGATAATTTTCCCATCTTCAGAGATTCCTTTATATTTAGTTGACTTAGTAATATGACACCAATCGTAAAAAATTACAATAACTGGCATATCTACTTAAATATAATACTTTTTTGGTGTTACACATTCATTTTCTATATATAACTATACCAACCAACCATACAAAGTTATATACCAATACTATACTATATACTATAATAATATATACCAAAACTATACAAGGTTGGTTGGTATAGTTATTTATAGAAAATGAATGTGTAACACCAAAAAAAGTATCCCCACATATATTATTACAGTAACGCTCTAAATCGGTTTTGTACCAAATATAAGCTCCTGTTATGCTCAAATACCATGAATGGGGTACTGTTGGATTCAGAATTTCACGGGGAATTAGCGAATAGTATTCTCCACTTTTGTTCTTCTTTCTAAAATAAATAAAGTTGATACAAACATTTTGCTAGGCTTCAATACTGGATGGTGGTAGGTCTGTAAATCGATAGGGGACAAATTGGATCTTGAAGATTTTGATGCGTACAGCAAGACCCAGATAGTTCCTTCGGCAAGCCATATCATCGTTAATTTTTCACCAAATCTCAAGATTGAGCCACTAATTTCAAAGGCTTCCTTATCCTTCAGGCGGGCAAAATAGTCCAATCACCCCGAAAATTCAGGCAAACAAGTTATGAAAGAAAGCAAATTTTATTTGTGAATAACTAAAAAATTACATTTTCTCTTGGTTACATTTTACATTAAATTACTTTTCTCTTGGTTATGCCCACGATTAAATAAAAGATTTCTAAATTCCCTACAAAATGAAAAAAAAAAAAAATCTTCGAAATCGGACAATGTTTTGCAAAGATACAGCATTAATTACAGTTTACTGAAATTTGTAAACATGTTGGTTCCAAACACAAATGAAGATTTAAAATAATTTTTGTTTTCTTTGTCGATTATACTTATTGACAAAGTAACATTTGATTTCTTTATCTTTTGATACGTTGCATTATTTTGTTCTTATTAATTTAGCATTTGAAAACAATATGCTGTGAGAATTTTTCGCACGGGCCTACTAGTTATATTTAAATAGATATGACAGTTATTGTAATTTTTGACAATTGGTGCCATATTACAAAGTCAATTAAATATAAAGGAATCTTTGAAGATGGGAAAATTATCCCTAAACGTTAGATGTGATTAAAAAAAAAATGAAAGTTTAATTGCTTTAACCTTAAAAATATAAACCGAAGCTTCCTAGAGAAAGAAAAACAAGAAGATAACTAAAAATATTTTTTATTTAACAGGTCATATTTCATTTTAAATATACAAAGCTGTAATGAAGACATCAGAGGGACGGACTGTAACGAAGAAACTACACTTGTTATTCCCAGAATTATTTCTTCCTTATTATGATTACAAATTGGTAATAAGAATAATTACAATTATATAGCAATATAAATTGGCAATAAGGCACGACGTATAATATAGATTTTTAAAGAAATTAAAAATTTGTCCAAATTGAGTTTTCATTCCGTTTATTTTATGCTGATAAAAAATAATACAATCTGAACTAAGGAATACACGTGAATTAGTTTTAAAATTTGAGCAACGAGCAGTACTTTTATAAAAGAACAATTATATAATTTGTAGAATGGGGGATTGGTTCGCTATTAGGCTGAAAGTGGGTATCCCTCTAGTGTTCACATAAAAAAATTTTGAGTAAAAACTACACAAAATTGTCTTTCCTTATTAACTCTTAATTATTTTAACTGATATGGAATGAGAAACGCAAAATAGAATTAGAAAACCTGAGACAATGGGATCGATTTTGTGATTTTAAAAAGAGTTACCTGAATGGTGATATAAGATGACAATATAGGAAAAAATAGGAGACAGTTTTTTTGCAATCATAAATTTTGCATAAAAAGCTGTAGTATACCAAAAGTTATTACTGAACAGGAATCTAAGGTTTTTGTTAACAGAAATTTTATCCAAACATTGTTTTTTAAGTCTACCTTTGCTTATTTAAACTATTTTTGACTCCAATATTAATTAAGAACCTACTTCTTGGGAAGGAGACACTGCTTCGCCTATTCCTTCTTCCATCATTTTCTGCATAACTCTTTTCAGTTCGCTCATATCAACCTGAGACCGTTCCTCATTCTCTTCGACATTTTCATCTGGCAACAAAGATAGCTTTTTATTGCTATCCTCTTCTTCTTCCTCATTTGTGTCCAGTAACTTAGCTTCCCGTTCTCCAGTCGCTAAGTTGACTCTAACATGTAAGCCTCGCGGTATAGCTTGATCTGGAATTAAATAAATATCAATCAAAATTGTTTTTACTGATATATTCATATATTATTCAACTGATCGATTTGTAAATATTGGTGCAAAGATAGAAGATATAAAGGTAACAGTATAAATGAAAAGAAAAATAATGGTCGCCTATAAATGTTGGCCAATATAAATCATGACAGTGATAAAATTGAATTGATTTTGGTAGCAGATCGAATTGCCATACAAGAATATGATAATTTGATAACTATTTTGCAGAGAATCTGATAAAAGCTTTGCAAATCTATTACTTTTAATACTTCTACATTAAGCAAAACCATTAGGTCTTATCAGGGTGTCTATCAATGGAAACTATTGTAGCAATAATTGTTATCTAAATTGGCTACCTACATGGAAACAAAATCACATACATTTGAGCAGTAATAGAATTCAAATGATAAAACATGTATACAAGATTGATATTAGACTTTTTTTTTTTAATAAAAAAAGGTTCATATTTAGTTAAAACATTTTGGAGGAATGGTGGGTAATGGGTTCACTGTAACATGACGTATAAGGCTGCCAAACACAATACTCTTAAATCTTTCTTCCTGTTCTAATTCGTAAAAATTAATTCATAAAAGATAATAAAATAAGTTTTAAACTAAACATTTTTATTCAGAAAGATAAAATAATTATCATTAAACAACCAAAATTCTAAAAACACTATAATAGTAATAGAGGATAAAAATATATTCTAAAAAACTTGGACATATTACTTTGGCTGGTTGATCATTTATTTTGAAAACATTTTGTTATGCAGATTAATCTCTATTTAAATGAAACATAAAAGTTTTTTTTTTAAATTACTATCTATAAATAGCAATCATTAGAGGCCATTAAAAAAAAAAAATACTGTTTGTTAACAAAGAATCAAAACTCTGAAAACACTAAAATATTGACATGGTCAAAAAATATTTTAAAAAACATGTACAAATGACTATGGCTTGTTTATCATTTATTTTGTAAACACTTTGATACCCAGGGTCATCTCTATTAAAATTAAACATAAAGATGAGTCAAAACATAAAAATTATTTTCATAAATCAAAATGTTTGCAACTAAATTAATATAACCTCAAACGTCTTTTTCAGGAAAAACGAGCCCTTATTGATGATAATACTTGGTAGTTCAACTGGAGATATTTGAATGCCATCATAGAAAATTTCAACAAACTGTGTCACTTTTAATTTGCATTGTTTTTTTTTAATGGTGCATAATTTCTTAAAGCTCATAACTAAATCAATTTATTGTTTCAGAACTGCCCCTTAAGAGTCATCTTTTATAATAGCAATGAAATTCTCATTTTTCAAATAGCTCCCAAATAAGTATGTATACAAAGTAGGATATTAGTTGACACAGTAGCTTTCTTGTGCTTTTCGTACGCCATCCTTGGTAAGCCAATCACAATAAAATAAAGTAAAACAGTAGCAGAGAGTATGTTAAAAGTTTGAAAACTATTAATATTAAATATCCTGCGCGTATGGATTTTTAATGCTCCAGATTTTAGATCTAAATAATAGCTAAAAAATATCTACATAAATGCAACAAAAATTCATGAAGAATCCTCAGTAGTAAAACCACTTGTAAAACACAAAAGGGTAGTAAATATTGCACAGCACTATTTTGGGGGAAATATTTTATTCGCCCATGGGAAGAGATGGAGGAATGAGGATTTGTTAATAAATGAACCATAAACACTTCATAAAAATAATTCCCAAAGAGCCACCAGAAAAATGTCAAGCATTAGCTTATTGTAAAAATAATGAAAGCCTTCCCGTAGGTCATAAGTTGACTATAACAAGAGAATTACTCTACATTACACATTGTTAATTTCTTATGGGTAATGTACCACAACTGAAATTCCATAGTTTAGAGATGTTTTGGTTCTGGCAATATTTAATAATGTTACATAATATTAATTTGTATTATGACATCAGGGGCAGAAGTTAAGAATAAGGGTCACAGCACAATAAACATTTATTCAGTAGATGGGACATTACATTCTCGAAATGTTACTACTTAAAAGATAACAATAAAAAATATATCATATAGAATTATGACTTTATTTTGGCTTGATGGCATCAATCTAAAAAAATACTTGTTGAGTGTAGAATTCGAAGAAATTATGATAAAATAAGGAAATTACATTAAACCGCCAGTGTTTTGCTGAATAGTGCCATACCATCTATGACTTTGTATCCATTGTAGAAGAGTAAAAGATTATGTTCTAAATTACTTCTGATCAAAAAATATTTTTTTTTATATTATTGGATCTTATAGCAAGCCAAATACAGCGGGTGTAAAACAAATAGTTTAATACAGGCGGTATAATATGAAATATCTCCACATTAAACTTAGACCACTTTTAAGTAAAATAAAACATATCGGAAACAATTATACAATACAGACAGTAAAGGTATTTAGCTGTGTAAATATTTTTATTTTATGCTATGACCTTATTACCCTTTTTCAAAGGTTTCCATTCTGATGTTGGAGAAAATACTTCTTCATCTTCTGGTTTCTTCTCCTTCTTCCCATCTCCTTGTACACACTTGAGTATCACACCGGCCAGACATAGGAGGAGCAAAAGGATAACAGACCTATAGTGTTCCATATTCCACAAAACACAACCGAAACACAAACAACACTGAGATAAAACGTTATCAACACGTTGCTCTGAAACCTCTCCGAAGCCACCTGTTTTGGAAGGTTAAGTGATCTCAGGTACCCATTCCTTGTTTTCGTCATCGTTGCTAGGTAATGGCCAATAGGAGATAAGGGTCGTTCCCAATGGAAGTTCAAAACGTGGTCTTAACAATTGATATGTGAAATATGTTTTAATATTGAGTAATCACTTAAACATGTTAGTTTGTAGTTGATGATTCGATATCTTTCAAAAAACTGTAACATTTTTATAACCATATCCTCGTTTTTTGCTATCACATTAAGTACCACAATGTTTAATCTGTGTTAAATTATTATTTCAGTGGTGCTTTTCCCATACATAAAATCAGGGGCGGGTTAAGAGGAAAGCGGAGTAAGTGGTCTTCCAATAGCAGACTCCATAGTGGCACAGCTATCTTAAAATGTCTTAACTTAAAGATTTTGAAAATAATCTTTCAGAGGTTCAAAAATACAAAAAATAATCGAACATTTCTCCAAAGAAATATTAAATTCATGGCCTCTAAATTGGATTTATTTTCCTTGAGGTCGGCCAAAATGTTTACTACTTAGGATTTCACATGATAAGTGCATCAATTATTTCTGACTAACTAAATAACGTCTAGAATTTATGTTTGGAAAGAAAAAGACATGATGTTAAAAATAAATCTGACCTGAAAGATAGATTTTTCACTTTAATGGCTTCTTACTAGCAAAGTTCTTTTTTATTATGAATTTGGTGTTTTAAAATATTTTTTTTTTTTTTAATTATTGGGAGAATCAAGATTAGAATGAAAATTGCTGCCCAAAAGTTTATCCCTGCGTTTTATTGAGAATCATGCACACAGAATGCGATCATTTATTTTTGCTAGCCTTTTCGGCTATCCACGGTTTTTCCCATGGCAGAGAAGAGGGCAAAGGATTATTGCTATAGTTGTTAAAATCCTCCAGGCACCGGGATTTGGACTCATAATCTTCGGTTTATCAAGCCCGCTCGGCCATTCCGTCCTGAAACACAGAATGACATCTGTCACGGCGATAAGCGGTATTCCTACGATGAGATTATCGAGTTACATTACTATCTATAGTACAGTCACACAAAATTATCGAAGATCGTCGCAACAGATCGAGTTGTGTGCCTGAGCCTTTTTGGTGATGACGAACGATACTTCCTTAACGATAAGGTGTGATATTGCAATCGCCTACGTTTGCTACAAATATGGATAGTGAAATGACTATAACTTATAACTTTAGATATCTATGTAAAAAGTATGTCCCCAGGAAGAAAGAGACAAAACGTTATAAGCAAAAGAAACTTTTTTTCAATAAGTATACATTTAGGTACTGGTACTGGTATGCTGCGGGAACTAGTCCGGCGAATGGATCTTGTAGTCCTTTTACGTCAATCTCTGACCGGTACATGTACCTGTCGCGGAGTACTTATTTGAGTGAGCGTCAAGATTCATTCATCGGATCTATCAAAAATATATATTATCCGACACAGATAGGAATCAAATTCACAAAGTTCGGAACAGAGCATTATGGAATCTAAGTCCCAACGTGCTCGTCCATAACGTTATTAGTGAAGGTACATTTTTGTTCTTTTTGTGCACGTTTTAGTTAATTATTTACAAAAAAAGAACCATTTTTATTTCAACTGTAAACATAAATAACAGAAATTAAGTAATATTTTTGTTCTGGTCGATCCCAGTTGTAATATTACTTAGCTGTAATGTTCTAATATGAATTTTTGAGACTTATGGCTTCTATTAATTTTTCTTTTATTCTTTAGGTATCTTGACTTCCTCTCAGATAGGAGGTTAACATGGAACCCACATACTAGACTCAAAAGACATGAAATTAACGACGATACGGGCAACTATATAGACTTCTGCCTAGAAAATCCCAACTTTTAACTAACGAAAAATTACTAATCTACAACACAATCATGGAATCCATCAGAAAACCGTTAAATTGTTTAATATCAAATGCATCCAATTCTTCCAGTCCAAAGTCATTCGAAGTAAATGGCCCATTCTATGTAACAAACGAAATCCTAATCAATGACCTTAATATCCTATTTTTTCTAGACCTTATTCTTGAACAATTCTACAAATTTCTACAGAACCTTACGTTTCTTCCAAATTCCCTTGGACAGTCCCTTTCTAGCAACTCCCATCCCTTCAACCCTCCTCGAATGTGGTATTGGACCCAAAACCTTCAGTAATATGTTTATATTGGATTTAGATTCTCCATTCTAGATTCTCCATTCAAGACATGAGTGGATAGAGCTCAATCTCCACTTGCTTTGGTTCCAGTGACGGGATTGAAGGATTAACTCAGGAAGTTCCTGAAGTTTTGCTTTTCCCTCCGTAGTTGAACAGACAAGCCTGGTTCGGGATTCCTTTGCATGTATATAAGTATGTCAGTGTTGTGTGGTATGTATATACCTTTTGATTATTATTTAGTTCTTATTTTGCCTCTGTTATATTTTATTTATTGACATTTTCTGTGAATATAGGGTGAATGTACTCTTTCCTAAATATGAACGTTGTCCATATTTTGACAGAATATTGTATTACTCAGTAAAATAGAAAATAAAATAAAATTCTTTCAGAAATATCTAGTATTTGTGACATGTTCTTACTACATTGGATACCTAGCTATGGTCATCCATGGACTTCTTGCATATCCTCGCTCGACGGACAGAAGGACACCCTGGAAGACGAAGAAGCGTGTGTTCCTGTAACCCAGTTGGACGAGGGGAGGCCCAGGAGTCCTTGTGTGGCCTCGGCGGTCGTTGAACCTGGGCACAGCCTGCTCAAGCCTTTTAATAACTTTACATACCATCACTATAATCACTCCACTTGTCATCTTACTCTCTCCTCTCTTGTTTAGTTTTATTTTTCGGTCTCTCTCACGCTTTATTTATTTTTTATTTTCATTGTTTTATAAATATTTATTTTTTTTACATTCTTTCTTTCTTTTCTTCTTAATGCGTTTTCGTCTTCTTCTTTATCTTTTCCCCTTTCACTACTAATGAAAAAAAAAGAAGTTTAATAGGAAATTCTAAACTGACGTTATAAAAAAATAACAAAGAAGCTGTATCGTGTAACATGAAGCGAATCGTATCCGATTAAGTAGAGAGGTAATTCGTGTCTCAATCAATAACTAGTCAAGGTTTTCTTAATTCAGGCATCAAAAGAAAAAATGACATAAATATCGGAGATTGGCTCCACAGCACAAACGAATCATAACCAAACAGAAATTTTATAATAGCTGAGATATTTGGTAAAGCCTTCGACAATTCACCAGGCCGTTCCTAAACTTATCGTTGGCTCCATAAATAGAATTCAACGCGTTCCTTTACTCATAAATTCAATCGCCGGTGGCTCAGCATTTCCATAGAATTTTGGAATCGGTGGGTCCGCTGGAGTTAACCTCAGTAATTGATAAGAAAAACTGTATAACAAGAAAAAAAATACTATGAAAATGGTAATGAATTATTGGAGGAAGTTAGTCGACTTTTCTACTTATCATGGGTGATAAATATTTAGGACGCAGTCATTATAAATTTTTTATTGGTGCCAACGTTTCAAGCCAAACATGTGGGTTATCATCAGGGCTGACGATTGATGATACATGAAATAGGTGAATGGAATATGTAAAAAGTTGACACCAAAGTGTCAGTACTTGAATACCTTCAGCTCGAAACACGGTCAGAAAGATAAAATATTATATTTTTCATAAATTGATTATATAAATTATTTTTAGTTTGTATAACTTTTTACATATTTCATTCGTCTATTTCATTTATCATCAATCACTATTTTTTTTTTATTACAAACCAATATCTGTTATGTAATATTATATCTCTTTTTGTATTAATAATTTTTCAGCCCTGGTGATGACCCACATATTTGGGTTGAAACGTAGGCACTAATAAAGCTTTATAATGACTGCGTCCTGAATATTTATCACCCACGTATATATTAATGATGAATCAAATAAATATGTATAAGTTACAGAAAATTAAAATTGAATAATGATATTCGAATGAAAAATTACTTTATGTAGGATAATTTAAAAAATAGATATATTGTATGATATACCATAGTATGGTATATACTGTATTATGGTATATTATTATGTCAATTAATCTTTCTTATATAGTGTTATATCATAGTGTTTTGCCATGGACAAGTTCCTAAAATCAGTGCTAATTCCAAAAATTGATTAAATTCGGTACTGATGGACTACGATTTATGTAAAGTTTATGAACAGCCTCCTAGCTAAACGTTAACTCTTCTGCAAGGTTAGAAAACATATGAAAAATAAAAAATTATATGAGGAAATATTTACCTAGTGAATCACAGAATTTCAAGACAGAAAGTAAACTGAATATAAATACGTAACTAATTGAGAAGTAACAACACTGAGGTTATAATGAAGTTAGATTCAGTGGATCCATCGACCCAAAAAGCCGATGGAACCGTAGAGCTATCGATGTTTCAATCTATGAATGAAGGAATGAGCTGAATTCAATCTGGGAATCAATTGATGAGTTAAGGAATTGATTATAACCTTCCGCTGGAATCTTACAGGCTTCCTAATCTCAGTTCCTAATAAATCGCTGTACTTCAATGCTGAATTAAATAGATTGCTGGATTCCTTCGACGGAATTAACGGTAAATCCCACTTTTTCAATTAGTTTAACACTTGCCCATAATTGAAAATAGAACGAATTTTAGCAAAAAATAAGTTGAGGGTGCCATTAAAGGTGATATTACACATGAATAAGAAGTCTTGTTTTACGTTTCGGCCTACGTTTTAATCCTTTATCAGATATAAGTAAAAAGAAGGTCTGAGGTACATACTCTTTTTTATTAAATTATTAACATCCTAAAACTTCGTGAATAGCTTCATCTCATCGTAACCTGCATTTTTTTTATTTACTAAAATTTTCAGAATTGAAGCATTTTCAATCTGGAGACAAACTTTGTCTATTTAATTGGGTACTAAAATTTCATGAACACCCATTTGCTTTCAACTTGATTCGTAAGTTTGATCACAAAATCAAGGGAAAAGGTGGCCTACAAACATATTGAGCCGTTTGGCATGACCTCTATCCCCAACATGTGAAAATGACGAAGTTATATAGGGCAACAGCCTATATTTTTGTCTGGGTTATACTGCTCAATATTTTTGTAGGCCACCTGTTTTATCGATTTTGTGATCATGGTATCTTACTTTTCAAATGGATAGTATGTTAATTTTCTGATGGGTATGTATGAGTTTTTAGTATTCGTTAAATTAAGTAATTTAATGAGAAAACGCCCCATTTCTGTGAATTTTCGTAAATAAAAAATTTGATAAAGCCATCCAGAAAGTTATTTGCGGATGTTAATTATGTCATAAAATTGGGTCTGTATTACGAACTAGTAAATCAAAAGAATAAGAAAAAAAATATAACAATAAAATAAGAAGATAAAAAAACATTATGAAAATGGTAATGATGAATCAAATAAATCGATATAACAGATATATAATAATCCTTGGGTAGGATAAATACTTTTGTGACTTCTAAAAATATCTTGAAACAATTTCATGTCCTCACTGATTTAATTAACTATTATTTAAAAGAACATTATAATTTAAAAAATAACTCAAAATTCTTTCCTCCTCTAAGGTATTCTAGTCTGGAAGATGTTATTAAAAAAGAAAGGCTCTGTGCTTCATGAAATTCTAAGTGGCGTTTAAGTCACTTCACACATCTCCATGCTGATTTACATCGGAATTATTCTAAACTGTTTCTTAAAGTTTCGAGTAATGTTGTTCCAAAAATAACATTCTTCCTTTCTGTTACTATCTATTAGTTTCAAAATGTCATTTTTAAGGTAATAGAGTGTGATCATTACCTGTTGAGTGATGATTAATGACACCCAAGATTCAGAAAATTACTATTAAGACCATGTCCATCAGATCTATAAAATCTTGAGCAGTGAGAATATGATAAGAAATATAGGGAATGGAGTATTTAAGGTAGGAAAGGATGAAGGAAGTACATAAATAAAAATAAAATAGGTGAGTTATGTTATAAATACATATTTTTACTCGTTTTCTTGGTCAATAAAAGGTATTAAGTATTACTATCGTAAGTGACGCGTATTTACCCCAAATCGATTCTAGGGTTTTCCTTTCATATTTTAATTTTTACTAAGGTTTTCTCTTATCTTTTAACGATTGTATGAATTCACTAAAAGTTATTTATTGTGGTAGTTTAGTAGTTCAGTGTGTCTAAATCTATTTTAGATGATTCTGTCGACAATTTTAATGAAACTTGAACATGAAACACCTTTTTGGACACCGCTGCAACAACGATCCTGCCGAAATTTACGTTTTTTTTTTTTTTTTTTTTTTTTTTTTGTTCTTTAGAAGACGATTCTTCTTTGTTTTGATCCGTTTCCTCATAAAAATTAATTTATAGGAACTTCCTTTTAAAAGCGTTCAAGAAGATTTTTGCCATTTTTTAACCCATACAGCTATCGAAATAAAATGAAAAAAATAACCATGTGCGACTATCGATATATCGTTTTATTGTAATCTCTGTAATCTCAATTAAAATATTTTTATTCAAGTTTTTCTCATTGAAGAAAATATAATAATTTTCTATTTGAATTTTATCTGATTAAAGTTGACAGAATCTGATAAAAAGATACCTTTTTGCATAATTGTAGTTACTATTCTTTGAATTTGGCCTCTTTCCAACGTCAGTCAGATTCTTTTTTTAATTTAAAAGAAAAATTAATTTAAAGGTTAATTAATTTGAATAAAACAAGCTGGCATTGCTCCCTGACAGGTGCACCACCACTTGCTATTTTATGTATTTTTGAATTATTCATTTTATCTCTTTTTAATTTAAATGTTTTACTTCATCTATAATTATTTTGCCACCCAACGCAAAGGCACATTGTTAGATGTGAGATACGATTCGTTGAGAACAATATTTTATAGCTATTTAATTCAATGCAACAGTAGAGTTGTTATTATTATGCAAATGATTTTACATAATTATGTTCCATTATAAAGAACTTATTGCATTATTCGTTTGTCAAAACATAGAAAACAATTAGTAGTTGTTAAAACCTTATTTATTTGTGCCTCTGTGCATTGTCCTTTATTACTTTATGGCTTAGAGAGAATTTGAAGTCCTTTTATAATAAATAAAATTCTAAGATTGCCAAAATCATATATATTTATTTATATGATGTTAACATCATAAATATATTGGGTGGTTTCGGTTTTTTTGTTTATTTTTACGTCACTATGATACAGTTCTTATCTGATGAATTAATCCCTAAGGTTGATTGTTTATCCTGCTTGTAATATGCCAACAACTGTATTGGTAACTCTTGTTGAAACTAGATTAGTATTGTATTTGTTATTGCACTGTGAATATGGAACAAAATATACATTATCAGCATACTTTGTTGTATTATTTTAAAAAAGGTAAGCGTACAGCAGAAGCTCACAGAAAAATTTGCAGTGTTTATGGGAATGGTGTCTTAAATGAACGCCCATGTCAAAATTGGTTTTCCAAATTTCATTCAGGAAACTTTGACATCAATGATGCTCAACGGCCTGGTCGCCCACATGGAATTGAAACGAGCAATGTTGATGAAAATCCCACCCAATCTTTTTGAGTTTTTTTGCCCTAAATGTGTCGGACACAAGCGTAGAGAACCATTTGCACAAGCTAGTCTATGTTTCTAGGCTTAATGTTTGGGACCCTCACATGATTTTTTTCTGAAATATAAAAAATCTTTTAAGTTCAATACGACTTTAGCTGTCTACAAGAACTTTAGATCCACATGAACTACACAAAATAACATCAACAGGACCTTCGTAAACAAACTACATAAAATAAAACCGTATAAGGGTTTTTGTTTATTTATTCCTTATGCAGGCATTAAATAAGATAGAAAAAGTCTTATTAAATAATGATCAATATATTGTAGATTATAATACATTTTATGTCTATAATACATTGAGTTTTATTTTACACTGAAAAACCGAAAGGACTTAAAACCCACAGGACTGGCAATCTAATATATATATAACCTTTACCACTACAACCCATGGAGGGTCTTGGGTTTAGTACTATTTAGGGAAAGCACTGTTTCTAGGTCAACGGTTGTGCAAGGTGGTGATTTGATCACGCTCAACCGCCAGGTTTTCCCCTTAATTAATTATTTAATTAAGGGTGCCCACTTTATAGAGGCTGGGTGTGCCCAGGAGGGTCTCCCGACACTAGGTCGCCATACGGCCAATGAAACAGATAAATAAATTTTCTTCTGTGAGCCAGGGTTCGAACCTGGGACCTTTGGCATTGGAAGCTCAGTACCCTACCACTGAGCTACCCAACTCCCTTATATATATAAGTAGTTCACTGAACACAATTTATAGATATAAGTATATTTTATAGTTTATATTTATCCAATTGCTACTATTATTAACCACGGTTCGGAGCAGCATATTGAGACCACCAGTTAGTCCCATAGGCCGCATTGGGACCTCCACTAACATAAGTCTCACGGGCCATAGCTTGAGATGAAAACAAAAATATATATTGTTCTATAAATGACACTTCGGCTAATTGTAAAATGAGCTTTCTATAAAAACAACTCATGCAATAAATGTTATAGTGACCTCATGTTTGAGTTAATTACTAAATTTCATAGTTCTTAAAAATTTATCATGTTATCAAAGGAACTTTCGCGGTCCGTAGCTTTGAGAGCTCTGGTTTAGAGGAAACCATTTTGAAAATTTGACATTTAAGCCAGATTACATCAATGAGGATAAAACTTACCTTATGTTTAAAACCATCTAATTATATGTTGGAATAACAAGTTGAATCAAAGTCGTTTTCGAGAAAATTTGTTAAATCTATGGTATAAAGATGCACGTTCAGTAAACCAATTTTGATGAAAATTTTGCTGTAACATCTCAGGCATATACATATCATAAATAACTAATTTCTGATTCGTACAAGTGTTCATTTTTGTGCCAGACTGCTAATAGACACACATACTATTTTGAGTTATTTGGATTCAGGGGATATCTAAACGCTTATTTCAATTGAAAATTCTTGGAATAGATTTTTTCACAAAAGCTGCATTTTCCTTATTCCTTTTTTTATTATTTCATTTCTTATATGGATAAGTAAAAATGAGGGGCTGGGTAGTCGAGCTGGCTAACCGCATAGCAACCGCGTTGACCGATGAAGGGCTTTTAACTCTGGAATTAATCCCCCGCCCTCTCCTCTGGATCCTTGTATAGCCTATAAGGCGAGGTAGGGGAGGTAAAAAAAAATGTGTAAGTGAAATAAAAAAATATATGGGTAAGTAAAATTTAAAAAAAATATGGGTAAATGAAAGTAATAAAAAATACAATACTAATCAATAGTGGAAACTGATTTGTGAACTTCACAAAAGTAATACTGGTTTAGTATATTTAACTTTCCTGCCACTATAAAGCTAGGAAATTTATTGTAATCGGGTTAATTTTTATTAACAAATGTATACTGGCTTAAATTTGCCTGGCATCAGTTGGAGTTGGAAAGTAGTGTAAGTGAGTGGTAAGACCAGATTTTTTTTTTTTTTTTTGTCATGAAAATAATATTCAGCCAAACAAGCTAAAAAACAAATGAGATATTTCTCAATGTATGATTTCTAAATATAATCAACAAATTACACACGAAACATATTTAACAAATAACAATTTTAAATCGACTGGTGTTTCTATATATCAAAAAAGTTATCTCATAACGAAAGTGCCGATCCTATGGATAAGGTTACCAGGTCAAACTCGAAATTAAGCGAACTGGTTTTGCATCGCTGCATTGCCCAAATACCACTTGGGTTTGCCAACATCAATTTTACACACCCTCTTGCACTTAGCTTGCTTGTAGTTAGTCACAGCTTAACATTACAACTTCTTCCTAAAAAGGAATATGCTTCTAATTTTTTACTTTAGTCATCTGGTTTAATTAATGAACAATTTATTTCTATAGCATGTAGGCATTTTTAATTTGATTACAATAATTTTATATATATATCTGGTACCAATATTTTTCATGTCACGAAATTGCTTTTTGTAGTATAAATATTTCTTTAACCTGTATGCTAATTAAATTTGTTACGTTATAATTAAAGGGTAAACTGTATATTGATAATTAATTAATTAGTGTAACTTTATTCATACATCAATAAAATATATTTATTTATTAATATAATAAAAAATAATCTGTTGTAAAAAGAAAAACGCTGCAGATTATTACACGATGGTTTATTACTTTTAAACAATATAACATAAAAATAAAAATTATTTTCCATGTAACATTAAGAAAATAAATAAAAAGGGATTCCTAACATTGGTCTATATAATTCTCTATTTTATCATTCCTAATTTGCTTTAGACAACATTGCTATAGTTGGTGTAAAACTTAAAAAAAATTAAGCAATAGAAGAAAAGATATTTAGAACAACATATCTTCGCTTCAAATTGTCCGATTTCAACGATTTTTGTTTTATTTTTTTAAATATATACATCGATATAAGAGCGCTACATTTTTAATTCGATTGCGTATCCATTAAATTATTTTTTTGTTGCTAAAACACAATTATTTATTGAGTACTGTAATATCAGTCAAATAGACGATAATTATATTGAAGTAAGACTACATTCAAACTATATGCACACAAAATATAAAATAAACAGAAACAGAATAACAATTAAAAAATAATCAAGAAGTAAATATAATAAATAAAAATAAAATAACTTAAAAGTAAGTAAAAAAAAAAATAAAAAAAAACGACATGTCTATATACAATATTTAAAATTAAGTGATATAAATCCAATTCAGGTTTGTCCCTCCAACTATACAGGAAAAAGCAGGACTCCAGGACTTCATTCCATGCACTTCTATTTCAACCTCATCACTAGTACTAAAGCCAATAACATGATTTTTCATTGGTTATAATTTATTTCTCAGTATTTAATCATTCTATTTTTTATGAAAAATGAAACCTCAAAGTTTGAGAGGATGTTGTTTTTTTATTATTTTTTTTAATCTTCCTCCATTATAAAAGTTCTTAATTAAAATTATTCTGACTAATTATCATCATTTCTTGACCAATTTTCGAAGAGGCAAAATAGGTTTAAAAACCTTACAACCTCTACTTTCTTACGAAAGCTGGAATTGTTTTTCAGATTGAAATCAAACCAAATCGATCAATTAAAGCACCGTTTATAAGCATATTTGTACATAAAGATAATCTAGCTGGCTGTGAGATAAGATAGGACACATCCGAAGCAGGTGCATTATCGATTAGTCACTACATCGATTGCTTAGTATCGAGGGATCCGGCTGATGTAACATTAATCAAGAGCAGGTGGAAAACAATTACAAAAAGAAGTTAGAAAAAAAGGAATGAGTTGAAGGCGCCCATCATCAGTTACTTGTCAAATGCTGTTATGTTACTCAGCCTGTCTATCCCTCTCAACCTTATAATATATAATATATACACTTATTTGCACCTCTTGAGGTCAGCAATCACCTCTTGAAATATTTCCCTCTACTTACGGGACACTGTATATATATATATATATATATATATATATATATATATATAATTTCTTTATTTTTTTTCCAATGACATTACAGACCTTATAATAGATGCTTAACCAGCCTTTTCGATCTCTGCCTGTCTTGGACTATTTCTTTTCAGTTATCTGCATGCAGCTCTATTACATCTTTATCTATTCGATCTATCCATCAGATGTTTGGCATGCCACGTTGTCCTTTGTCTACTATTGAGAAATTTATTGTTGAACTCTCAAGATGGTTGGATTTCTATTTGCCTCGCTTGCGGCTTGCGTTTTATTTTCGGAGGCGAGGGTTATATCCAGGAAAGATCCTGTTTGTAAATTCGTTTTCGAAGTATGTAAAAGAAATTTCTCAATTATAAACAGTCGATGAAATGTACTTATGTGAAATGAAAGACGTATAACAAACGACTCAAAAAACTTTACCTATCAAATTCTGGAATAACAATATATTACAGAATTCAGTAGAAACTAAACACATACGATTATATGTTTAAAACCGAACTGTCACATTTCTCACATATAAATACAATAGTAAAACGAAAAAAAAATGTATTAAAAATATGTTTTTTTTTTGTTTTGTTTATTTAATGAAATTAAAACTGTATACAAATACAACTAGTAAATATGCGAAAATTATAAATAATGGCATGTACAGGCTTGAAGAGGTACTACCCAGTGGTAGCACTCCCTAAATAATTTTAAGTAAGAAGATCACTAGGCCATCTCCTTTTCAGACGCCTAGGAGGATTATCAGGGATCGAGGAAGAAGCAAGAGTGGAAATAAGCGTATTTGGATGGGACTGAAGTTTATCATGAAAGGATAGATATCTGGTTCGGACTAAATCAGCGACATATGGAACATTAAGGTCTTTATGAATGGTTTTATTTGTGACAAAGTATGGAGCATTAAGGATTTTACGGAGGATTTTGGATTGTAAGGATTCGATACGATAGGAATTCGATGGTTTGGTGGAGCCCCAAAGCTCATTAAAAATATGATAAGAAAATAAATAATAAAGAAATGCCTCAATTTATTTTGGTACATTGATTGGCTGAATTGATAAAAAGTAAATTAAAATATAAACTAAAGATAAAGCAATGCTCGATTTTTTTTTTCTGTTGGCATTACAGACCTGTAGTAGTCTGTAAGTGTGATTGGAGTTACAGATCTTTTGCCGTCTTAACAAGCCTACTACATCTCAGCATGTCTTGGGCTATTTTTTTTTCGCATACCTCGCCTCTTAGATTATACAGAGGTTTTCCAGTTCCAGTGGGTGAGGGCGGGGTATTAATGCCAGAAAAAAAGTCCCCGAGGACACCGGGACGTGAACTCGTAATTATTTTATTGTCTCCAAATTTGGTTATCAGATTTGAGGGCACCACGCATCTTAGTTATCTCTAATGCATCTTAGTTGCTTGGGGCATTCGTTGTTAGAGGCTTCCTTAGAGGCTTGTTAGAGGGTAGAGACTTCCTATTGGATTGATCCGATCTATTGTACATGTCCCACCCATCTTAACCTCCTTGCGTTCATAAGGTGTGATATTAACCAGTTTCTGTAAGCAGCTTTTTATTGGCCTTTCTTCTCTATGCTTTAATATTATTATGCCAAATCGCTCCGGTATCGTACGGAGTATTTTTATTTCAAATCTTCCTTCTAGTGTACTGGTGACTGTCTAGATCTCGCAGCAGTATATCAGAGCTGGCTCATTGCAATATGTACCCTTAATTGTTAGTTTCGTGAGATTTTTCGGGATTATAATACCTTTGAAAGAGAGAAGAAAACTATATATGTCTCTTTATTCTTGTTCAAATCGATTTTCATTGTATACGGTTATACTTTAAAGTAAATTAACTTCTCCTACATAGGTTATTAGATGACCCGGTAGTTCCGTGTGTGGAACCTTGATCCAACGACACAGATATCGATAGTAGTACAAGATATCGATAGGACCGGATGGGAAACCCTAGTCCGAGAATCCGACATTAACATAAAGTGATGGGAGAGTTTGCATAATAGTAAAGTGTATCGTGTGAGCGCCCCAAGGCTTCCTCGGCGGGGAAAGGAGCTCGGGTTTTTGCAGCGGGTCCAAGGATGAGGCGGTGACGGGACGCGGAAGTCCATCTCCAGCTGGAACACTACTCCATGGATTTATTACCTTCCAGGTTTTATAGATTTTGTGATTTCCTAGAGGCATTCTCTCCTAACACTATTCAATACACAAACAAACACAAAAAAAAAAATAAATAAATACTACTAAAAATACTGCAAACATTTCTACTAGTTAAAACAACAGAGCCACCGTCAATGTACAAAAGCCTAGGCAAAATTTCCTTATTTATTTGAAGAGTTCTGATATAAGGCTGCGAGACCTAAATATTAACCAGCACCTTAGAAAGCATTGAAAGGTTTGAGAGAAAAATCCTCCGCGTGATAACCGGGGCGATATTGGATCAGAATTGTAATGCGTGTAGGAGAAAGCTCAATGGTCAATCAATATGTCATGATTGAAGGCAAGGAGGTTAAGATGGGTGGGGAATGTAGCCCGGAGCAATCTATCTGGAAGTCTCTGCAAAACAATGAAAGCCTTCAAAAGTAGCCTATTTATCTATTAAGGCTCGAGATTCGTGACGTGTATCCACCACAAAGAAAATTTCAATCCAACTAGACCGAATTTGAACCGGCATGACAAGATCGAAGATTATTTTAAAAAAATGAGGTATTGCAAAATTAAATTATTTTATTTGTTTTCCATTAAATTTGCCACGGCATTGTAACTCATCAAGCAAATGTGTTGGAGTTTATTTTATTTTCTTGTATTATTGATATTTTCTTAACTTGCCAGCAGAAGATCTCTAGGCCACTGCCATTTTTGTTGAGGCTCGCCAGATAACAGGGATAGATAGAGATAGAACTAGTGGATTTGGATGATTGAGTGTAGAAGAATGAAATGTTGTGTATGTAGGATTTTACTGATGGAATGTTCACATCGCTATGTACGGTGTCATTTGAAGTATACCAGAGTGCATTTACGATTTTTCGAAGTATTTTGGACTGTGCAGTTTGTATGGACGTGTTTCGTGGAACACCAAACCTCTGTTTGGTATATTCAAATAGGTCGTAGTATGCTGGTGTAGATTAGTCGCTTGGTTTGTAGGTTGAGAAGAGATCTGTAGTCCAAAAGATGTGGCAGTTGTTGTTTATTTTTAATTTGGTGTGTATGTTCCAGATGAGTTTTTTTTTTTCAATATAATCCGAGATACATGAGTTTTTGAGGGAACTGGCTTCTGCGTCTATTGTCACAACAGGGCACGAAATTTTCTCAGGGAGAAGCTAACATGACTTGAATTGCCGCCATTAACTTTGATTACCCATTTGTTGAACCATTTTTCTAGGTCGTGGAAGTGATTTTGGAGGGCAACTGAAGCAATAGTAGGATTTTCTTGGAATTAAATAATTGCAGTGTTGTCAGCGAAACTATAGAGGGTGGTGCTACAGTCGGGGCTTTCAGATGTGTAGAGAGAAAAGAGAAGAGGAAAAAGTATAAACACTACCTTGTGGTATGCCCGCAAGTTGAGGAAAAAGGAAGAAATAGAGGAATCTAAAGAAATACAGAAGAACATGTCGAGGAAGAATATAAACTAGTAAAACCGAATGTAAAATAACCGGAGTAGCCAATAACAGGTTATTTTCCTCTAACCGCCATTCCTAATGTTCTGTTAGTTTCCTCTTTTTACCTGTTGATATGAGATATGTTGTCACTGATGTGTATGTATGTGATCTTAACCTTAACTGTCCTTATGATATATTCAATTATTTTCTAGTATTTCAGAAACCTTAAGCTTTGTTTTTAAAATCTTCCACAAATATATTAACATTGTATAAATATTAAGGCTAGGTTTGTAACGTTCAGTAACGGCTACGCTCACACCTGGAATGAGGAAGGCAGATCCTCCAAGAGATATCTTGAACCACAGCCAGATCTAGATGGTCTTGTAGGTCGAGTAGCCAAACTGCTGTAAGTTTCTCTCCCAGTATCCTCTCTCTTAAACATTCTCAGTTGAAATTCATAGTACGACTAATTGTTATTTCATTATCAATCTTTCGAATCTTATTTACTTAAACATGAATGAAAATTTGCATAAAACTTTTTTTTTCTTTATTTCAATTAATTTAAAAATTCTTTCGAAAATTCTACTTTATCTACTTGATAAATATGTTATTTTTTCTATGATTTAGTTGACAAACATATAATATGCTTTATTTAGTAGATCTAGAACAAACAATAATAATAAAACAATCATTCCTGTTTTACTGGTAGCTTATAAACAAGAATATCACTACCGTTATCGCTTATAATTTTTTTTTTTTTTATTATAAAATCTCTATTCGCACTTGTTATGATAGTTACAATTAGCGGATTTGTTGTTATGCTACAAAATGACATTTTAGACATGAAGAAGGATAGTACCCAGCAGTACCTCTTCCTGGTCTTTGTTTATTTCCTTAAATCAAGAAAGATCTTTCGTCGAGATCCTTGTCATTCGCCTTCTGATGGGCATGTCAGTTGTGTCCATGTCGTTTAGAAGTCTATTCTTGTGTCCGTGTAGTTTAATATGAAATTGGGAATAAAGAATACCTATATGTTTTTTTACAGTGGGTTGTCGTAAGTCGATAATGTAAAGTATTGTTGTTTACGTACCAGAGAGCAGTTGATATTAGTCTGACATTTTTGAAGCAGAAATATCGTAGTTTTTGTGCATGCCTATATAGTTTTGAGTAGGTGTTTGTATGCATTTAAATCTGTATGTATTTAAATTTTGTCTGATTTTCAATTTTGATTTGGAAAAAAAAGTGAAGATAATATTTTCAATCGATTGTTTAAGGTTTTTCTTTATATGTTTACGCCTGGACATCTTTCTGTCTGATATTATTCGTAAAAAAGTCATGTGATAAAATTTCATACACAAGCGGTGGATATTGATCGTATATATGCAATTATAAGTTTTAGTTAACTTTAACTTAAATTGAAATAATATCTTTTTATTGACTTGAGAATAGCTCTAATCATCCAGAACGTAGTCAAATTATAAAATAATGATGAGATTTTGGTGATCTTTTGAGTCTTTAATTTATTACAAAATAATTAAGAAATTATAAATATGGATAATAAAAAAAATAAAATATTTTATTATAAAACCAAAAGTGAGATCAAATTTTTTAAACTGTCGAGAAATTTAGTTCCTTATATGAAAATTTTCGAAAAATTATATATTTTGCCCCTTTTACCTACAAATATGTATATACGTTCAAATGGGATATGCTGTATTTTATTATTTTTGTTACATCAAACAGATATTTATGTTTATTTCGAAATCTCTATGCTTGTAAAGGAGATTAGATATGAATATTTTTCGTCTCAAAATTGACCCATCTGCAAAGGTGAAGGCTCTTCTCTTCGTAATTTCACGTCAAGATTCCTCAGCCTAATCTAAATCCAAGGATAAATTAAAAAAAAAAAAGATATATATGCTAGTAATGTCATGAAAACGATTCTTACTGTTATATAACTAATTCAAACTAATAATAAATTGTGTAGTATGTTAATACTCTTAATGTCTGTATATTATTTCTCAAAGGTAAATATACTTATTTGAAAGATTACTGAATCCCCTAAAAAACAAAAGAAAAAAATAATCATCGAATTTTGACTATTATTAGCTGAGATACAGGTTATCGTAAATTCGTAAACATTTTGGTTTAAAAGAGTAATGAGTGTAATGAAATTTTATAGTAATCTTCTTTTCTTTGGTCGATTAGAATGACTGAAAAAATATGAAAGATTCCTTCATCTTATAAAACGTAGAATCGTTTAATTTCCCAATTATTTTGCTATTTATTCTAAGCCAATTAATGATATAATTATTTCATATCAGTTTGGAATAGAATTGTTAAGTAGATTAAATAAAAGATTGATTAAGTAACATGCTTACTCGAATAAGTCATGAACAATGCAAATGACCTGATGAAGACCTGTAAAATGAGTCGAAACGTCGGTATCATAAATAATCTAAATTTATTTAAAATTTTTTTCAACAACTCTTTCTTTAATAAAAGTTTAATTTTAAACTTAATTGTTTATTAAAAAAACATTTTCGACATATTTTTCGTTCGATCAAATTTTCTTTTTAGGCGTTATCGCTCAATTTTCTCTGGGTTTAATCACAGTGACGCAGTTGAGAATTAACATCCGCCTAAAACTTCGTATAAAGCTTCATCTCATCGTAAGCTAAAAATATTTTATTTACGACTATTCTCGGAATCGGAACGTTTTCAATCTGAAGATCGGCAAACTTTGCATATTTAATTAGGTACTAAAAACTCATGAATAAATATCTATTTTACTCTTGAATCTTAAGATAATATGATCACAAAGTCGAACCAAAAGGTGGCCTACAAAAATATTGGCCTGTTTTACGTGACATCCACCCCCGAAATGTCAAAATAACGAGGTAATGTGGATCAAACGGCCCAATAGCACCAGCCCCAATAGCCATAGCACTAGTGCCGCAAAACTTTACCCTTTTTGTTCTATCTTATTATAAATATTATAATATTATCGATTGAGATTGATCAAAGTGCTGGGTCATTTAGCAACTCAGCATAGTTGAGCAACTGTACAGTTTTATTGTACTTCTGTCTATTTTTTGTAAATATGGAGTGGATATACTCGTTCCTCACTCTAACTAATCTCCTTATATCGACAAAATACTATATTTTTCAATAAACTAATGATTGAAAATACATACATTACTAACAAAATGGGATTTTTTTTTTTTTAAATCTCAAGGCAATAAAAAAAAAATCAATAAAAAAGATTTTATGCAATGTTATGATGTCCGAGTACAACGACGCCATAAGGAGGGTAACGTGTTTAGCTTGACCACTTACCTAGGAAGACTATCATTTTGAAGGTTGAACATTTTAACTTGGCTTGGTGTGGTATATGCAAGCATTGAAGTCTCCCTGACAGACAAGATATGCCAAGAATGAGGAACCTTCCTAAAAAGGACTCTGCAAAGTAACCATTTTGTTACCAATCGTGACTGTAGTGGACGGTCCGCAAGGTGGCGCCGGAGTATAACTTACGTCATCCAGGAGATCTATCCCAGACGATCGCCGATCAAGAGGCTAAAGGTGATTTTATCCTGATCAATTGGAATCTTCACCTTTGTTCTCGGTACAAGACGAGGAAGGCAGCCGTCGTGAAAGGTTAGGGCCAGCGATGCAGTTCTCCTGATTTAAACTACCCGTCTTTTGCGGGGGTAATCTATCCACCGCACTACACTATCCGGGTTGTTGTCGAAAATCCCCCGGTCGTTCTTTCTTCTTCTAGGCGGTTCTGGGAGAGGGGGAAGAGGATGTACCAGTGGTATCTCACGGATTACACCTTTGTCGAATCGGAAAAGGTGTGATTTACGATCGCAATTAGAAGGAGGTATTATGCAACGGGTGGAAGAGTATGCGGCATTATTTATGGTCGCTGAGCCTTTCACTCGAGATGTACAAGTTGTTAGCGTCTACGCATCGGTGTTTTCTTCTAATTGAGTCCTTCAAGGATTGCCCGCGAGTCAATAAGTATTTTTTTTATATTATATCATGTCCATTAAGTTTTTGCGGCGCATGCGCAGATGATTAGATTACGTCCATCTGATAATTTTATCATACCAATCGAGACTTAAAACTCGTAGAATTCAATTCTGTTTGTTTCTAAAATCTGTCATTTTTACTTCTTTATTAACCAGAGTTCAACAAATTATCAATATCATAAAATTTCATTCACTATTTCGAAAAATAATTCCGCTTTCGAATCTTCAAAATTATTATCGTTGCTGATTCGATTTGACCAAAAGTGTTTTCTTCTAATTGATTCCTTCAAGGATTATCCGGGAGTCAATAAGTTTTTTTTTATATTGCGTCATCTCCAAATACGCTTGTAAAATTGTTGGGCTTAGTAACGAAAGAATTCCTAAAATATTAATATTTACTGTACCGAATGGTAAACGTCCGAGGAGTAGACCGAAGCGAAGGTGGGAAGATTGCGTTAAAGCCGATCTGAAAGGACTCAGTCTGGAAGGCGAACGGTGGAGGGAGTAATAAGCGATTGGTAATTGGTAATTATTGAACACGTCCACTGTCATTTATGTATTTTATGAATTAAGTTAGGAAGAGAGATGAGAGAATATGAGGAGGAATTAGAAATTTGTATAAGGAGAAAGAAGGAAAACAAAGGGATGTATAATACTAAAGAATCAAAGATATTGTTGAAAAAAAAAGTACATATATGTAAATAAATATCGTATATATTTATACGAAATATATATTGCTAATGCTATATATTTCTATATAAGTTTTAAAAATTGTCTATAAAGATTAATAATTATGCTGTGTTTGAAGCAACTCAATATAATAGGGCAGCACCCTTTTTTGAAAATAAAGTGATTCTCTCTCTATTATTGTGTCTTGTCCATGAGGTTTTTACGGCCCATTATCAGTGTATTTACCCGTGATAATTATATCATACTTATTAAAACAGATTAAATTCCCTAAAACCTGGCATTTCCAGTAACTAATTTATTCATATCAATATTAGCATATTTCATTCAGCTCTTTAAAAAAAAACCGCATTCGAATCTGCAAACCTATTGTTTCAACAATTTTCCATGTTTATTCTCTTTGTGCTAGAGATGGCATTTTGTAGTCAACAACTGCAATAAGTGGTCTGTTGCGACTATGGAAGATAGCATATGAAGCATATAAAATATGAAGTTCTATTAATAAATCGTAAAGAAATAATCAGTTTTTATACTGTTACGTAAAATAAATCAATTTTGACATACGTTCTTTCGCTCAAACAGTCGTGGTATTATATATTTAGGCCTCAATAGAATATATTGATAAATTCTTGCGGAAATCATTCATTACCTCATCATTCTTGTTTCTGATGTGTTTTATATGCTTCCGTGGTAAATGATTATAATCAAATTATTATCATCTGTCTAAAATTTCGTTAATGACTTCATCTTGTAATAACGTTGGCGTACAGATTTATGATCTTTATAACCTTCTTATTTTGACAGGTTGAGAGTGCAGCTTATGCCATTGTTGCAAATGAATATTTTTGTATACCATAATTTTTTTCGATTTTGTGGAAAGCAAATGAGTGTTTACGAGTTTTTAATACTTCATTAAGTAGACAAAGTTCAACGATTTGCAGATAGACAACATCATATTTTCGAGAATTTTCGTAGAACACAAAAAGCTGTAGTTTACTTTAAAATGAAGCCATTTACAAAGTTTTAGGTGGATGTTAAATACTTTGTAGATGCAATCCCGAGAAAGTAAAGGCAAAAAAATATATATATAACAAAAAAAACAGTCATTCCGCATTTAATCCTTGTCAAACTATTTTAATGAGGAAAACAACTGTCTTGTATTAAAGACAGTTTGATATGATCCAAATTGTTTTTAGTTTTCAAATAAGTTTGCCACCTGTAGTCTTGCCTATCCAGGGCTGGCGCCTATGGAACGAGCAGTACTGTGGTATAAATTATAGAAAGAAAATGAAGAAATAAAGATTTTTTTTTTTTTTTTTTGTTTTACTATAACTAGATATTAATTCAAGATAATGTTCACAATTTATGAGATTAATTTTCCATTTAACTCGAACATTCCCATAGAGGTATAAAGTAAAAATAATTATGTGTACTTAGAATAAGATTTACGATACTTAATTTACTTTACAATAAATCGACCATTAGAAATTTGTATCTTGACCATCCGCCATCGGGAAATAGCGGATGGAAAAGCAATTGCCAATGCTTTTATTATCCGCCTTTATTATTTATGCCCTTATTGACGTAAACTATTGTTGATCGAAGGCCGTGTCTAATAATATTTACGAGGGAAATAATAACTGCACCTACTATATACAAATCACTTAAGTTCTCGAGTTGAAGAAAAACAAAGAGGTAGAAAAGTTTAATACCGGCTCCTCCCACACCTTGACCCCTACCCTTCCATTCTTGATCTCTATGTCCCTAAGATCGATACCTGGCTGATCGATTCCTAGGTCAGATTTTTTTTCTTGAATGAGATAATTGAAATGAATGAAAACAGATTATTTGAATGGAACATCTGTGACGATCATTGTAAGATTTATGAGATAAAAAAAATAAAAATTAATCTTGAAACCTTTAGTCCGCGGTCCGGATATTTATATTTATTATTAATATTTATCAAATTATTAACGTCTAAAACTTCGGAATTGGCTTCATTTTAACATAAACTACAGTTTTTCTGTTTTAAGAAAATTCTCGAAAAAATATGGCGTTGTCTATCTGGAAATTGGTGAACTTTGTCAACTTAATCAAGTATCAAAAACTCATGAATAGGTGTAACCCATAAAGGTGTAAATCCATTTGCTTTTCACAAAAGCGAGGAAAAAAAATGGTCTACAAAAATATAGTATGGAGTAACTTCCACTCCCAACCTGTCGAAATAAGGAGGTTATAGAGGCTAAACGGCTCATTCTTGTAGGCCCCTTTTTTTCTAGATTATCTTACGATTCAAGAGAAAAGAAAATGGCTGTTCATGAGTTTTTAGTACCTCAATAATTTAATCAGAATACACTTCATTTCTGAGAATTTTCGAAGATGAAAATTATAATTTAGGATAAGATGAAGCTATTCACGAAGTTTTAGATGGGTTTTAATTATTTGCGCACTGCAATGGAGAGTAATTGGAAGTGATCTCAGATTTTACCTACCTAGGAACTGTCATAGAAGATGGGGGAAAGTGAACCTAGAAATATCCTATAGAATCAGCAAAGCAAATGCAGTTTACTACCAGATTTGCAACACGAAAGCGAGAGGTAGACAAGAACGTCAAGCTCCATATATTTAAATCTGTGTACCTGCCAATACTTCTATACGGAGCTGAGAGCTGGATATCGATAGATAGACAAGTTATTAGAGTCAATGCTGCTGAAATGAAGTATCTGAGAAGAATAGTCGGTAAGACTAAGAAGGACTGGACTCGTAACGAAAGTATACGCTGGGGGTCACTCATTGAAGGATGCTCTGCAAATCCGCCAAATGAAATGGTTTGGCCATATGATTAGGATGGAGGAACATAGGGATCCATCGAAGATGATAGCATACGCTCCGTATGGCAAAAGACCTCGAGGGCGTCCAAGAATGTCATATCTGGAGTACATCGATAGACTCTGCAAAGGTCTCCGTCGAACCAGGAACCTAGCAAAGAACAGAGAAGAGTGGAGTTAGTGGCTGCTCACCTCCTTTCTATGAGAGGTACGAAATGGAGGAGCTAAAGAAGAAGAAGTTAATAATTTGATGTAAAGGGGTCTGTAAAGAGGGCTGTGAGATTAAATATTGCATTGGAGAGATTTTGTAAAATTTTTTTCATAACTTAAAACTTTTTTAACAACGGAAATTCTCAGTAAATAAATTCTCTCTTAATTATTTAATTTAATGAGGAAGCCGATGACACATGTATCCTATCAGTAAACAATGACCCAGCAATTGCATCCCAAATGCTTCAATCACACATCATAAATCTAGAAGAATGGTGTCAAAACTGGAGAATTAAAATAAACTCCAATAAATCCCACCAAATTACCTTTACCCTTCGTCGTAAACCAACGACTTCCTGTCCTACAGTTTCCTTTAACAATACTCCACTTATCCCTGTTGAGCAAATCCGATACCTAGGACTCCACCTGGACAAACGACTAACTTGGAATCCTCATACTAGACTGAAACGACAAGAAACCGCTCGACGTTTCCGATTACTTCAGCACTTACTAGACAAACGCTCTAAACTTCCCATTAATTACAAAAGACTCATATACTTGACTATAATAAGACCTATTTGGACTTACGGAGTTGAGCTATGGGGCTACACTAAACCATCGAATTCCTCTCGCATCCAATCCTTACAATCCAAAATCATTCGTAAAATTCTCAATGCTCCTTACTTTGTCACTAATAAAATTATCCATAAAGATCTTAATGTTCCTTATGTTTCAGATCTGGCCCAATCCAGATACCTATCCTTCCATAATAAACTTCAGAATCATCCCAACCCTCTCGTTTCTAACCTTGCTTCCTCTTCAATTCCTGATAACCCTCCGAGGCGTCTGAAAAGAAGATGGCCCCGTGATCTCCTAATGTAGTCATATCATTAGAGTGCTACCATTGGGTAAGTTACTCAGCAAGTGTAATCATGTCATTATATCAATTATGTCCAAATTTACTTGATGTATTTATGTAATACAGTTGTAAACGTCATAAAGAAATAAAAATAAAAAAAATAATAAAAAAATTTAATGAGATACTAAAATCTCATAAATACTCATTTTATTTCCACTTGAATCGTAAGATAGTTTGATCACGAAAGGGAAAAAAAGGTACCCACAAAAATATTGGATCTTTTGGTCAGTAAAGATGGGGTGAAGGTCATGGGCCCAATATTTTTTTAGGCCAACAATCGAAAAGCAAATGAATGCTCATGATTTTTTATTACTTTATTAAATAGACAATGTTTACCGATCCCCAGGTTGTAAAAGTTACATTTCTGAGAAATTTCGTAAATTAAAAAAACTGTATGTTATTTACGAAGATGAAGCCATTTACGAAGTTTTAGACGGATGTTAGTAACCTGATTATTATCATATACCTCTCGTTCATACTCTCGTAGGGAACACACCAGGAAATAAATAATCTGGTAATGGATGGTTTCCGCTAGCATTTATTAACATATTCTATTAAGGCCTAAGTACATAATATCGCTACTGTTAGTGCGATAGGTCGTATGTCACAACTGATTTATTTTACATAACAGCATAAAAACTGATTATTTTTTATGATTTATTAATAGAACTTCATACTTTATTTCCCTCTGATGTCTTCCGTAGTAGTAGCAGACCACTTATTGCAGTTGTAGACTATAAAATGTCATGTTTAGCACAAAGAGAATAAACACGGAAGATTGTTACATATAACCTTTTGCACTAATAGTAGCGATATCTAGTTATCCATACTTTCAGATCTCATTCTAGTTTATATGATATGGTGTCAAAGAAGTAAAGCGTTACCCAATAAACGAAGGAATAAAGAGTGTTTTAGATTGCTGCGTTAGGCAATTGTATGTTTTTTTAATTTTCAAATTTTATTCGCTGATGATAATTATGTTATTTTATGTATAACTTCCGATTTTTTCGGATGCATATTTGCAATGATAATTAGCGTTACTTCGAATACCACTAACGTGAAGCGAAAGAAGCAGTGGGATATCCTGCAATCCTGCTTTGCCTTCTACACGTGAAAGACAAAGCTTCGCTTGGAGTCTATGTATAAATATGAATATTGTTTATAGATAGCAATGTGTTTAAGAAGATTTATTATACTTTTACTCAATTTATACCTTCTATTTTATTGATTTTACTTTTTTTTTTTAATGTTTATTACTCTTTTCTTAAGAGTTAATTATAGTCCGTGGTACATACCTCTTTTTATCAAATTATTAAATCCGCCTTAAACTTCGTAAATAGAATAGAATATCTCATCGTAACCTAAAACTAGTTTATTTACGAAAATTCTCGGAATTGGGGCGTTTTCAATCTTTAGATAAGCAAACTTTATCTATTTCATTAGGTACTAAAAACTCGTAAATACCCATTTACTTTCTTCTTAAATCGTGAGATAATTTGAACAGAAAATCAAGAAAAAGGTTGCCTTAAAAAATATTGGGATTTGGGTGTGACCTACATCTCCAAATTTTTAAAATAACGAGGTTATATAGTACAAACGGCACAATATTTTTGTAGGCCACCTTTTGTCTCGATTTTGTGCTCAAATTACCTTACGATCCAAGTGGAAAGCAAATGGGTATATAAGCGTTTTTAGTGCCTAATTAAAAAGACACCAGTTTGAAAACACCCCAATTTCAAGAGTTTTCATAAATAAAATTGTTTTAGGTTACGATGAGATGGACGACTATATGGACTATTGAACAGACAATCTCAACTTTTGACAACAAATTGTTGTAGCGCCCTCACTCAACCTCCACTAGCTTTAATTTCCAATGATGCGATTGAAGGATAAGCGCTGGGATCTCTTAGATTCTCGTTTTCCCCTCCGAAATCGGAGAGACAAGACTGGCTAGGGGTTTCCCAGGATGATTTTAAATAAGGTACAGTATACCATAGTTCAAGTAGATAGTTTATATTACTTTTTGAATGGGTGGTAAATATTCAGGACGCAGTCTTTTTGAAATTTTGCCAACGTTTCAACCCAAACATGTGGGTCATCTTCAGGGCTGAAAGTGTTTTTTTTAAATTACAATCAGAGATATAATAGTATACGACCGCTAATTATAAATAATAAACTATAGTGATTGATGGCACATGAATCTTAACTAATATTGTAATACACATATTAAAATAGTTATACAAACTAAAAATAAAAAATAATGTATATAATCCATTTACATAAACTTGTAATATTTTCTCTTACTAACCGTGATTTGAGCACTGAGGTTGTTCATGTACTGACACATGTGTGGTAGGTAGGTAAAAAGGTCAGGGGGGGGGGGAAGGATTTCCCACTTGTCCTTTTTCAGATAGCAAAAGGTAAGTAAACAAGGTTAGAAGGGAATGGAGGGTCACATTTGCTGTTTGTAGAATATACATAATTTGCTGACAAATATTTCAGACGTGTACAATATTTGAGTTATTTCATATGGTTACAGAAATGTGACTATTGACTAGTACTAAAATGAACATAAGCAAAAGGTGCCAATTAATATAAATATACCTTAGTTTGATAGCAAGTATACAAGGGTTAGATGAATAATTTGTATAATAAAGACAATTTCAATGTATGCAGATGATACTTAGGAAATCATATTATACAATATTTATCATAATATAAGTTTGTGTTATATTAAGGATTACATAGGCTATTGTTTCAGGAGGCGGAAAATATTTGAATATGTATTGCAGATCTTTCCTTTGTCTACTTTATGGTTTACCGGATTATTTTTTTCCAAATTAATGAATATACATTCCGATAGTAGTCGTTTTTGATGATTGGATATTGTACTCAAATATTGTACACGTCTGAAATATTTGTCAGCAAATTATGTATATTCTACAAACAACAAATGCTACCCTACCTTCCCCTCTAACCTTGTTTACTTACCTTTTGCTATCTGAAAAACGACAAGTGGGAAATCCTTTCCCCCCCCCCTTACCTTTTTTACCTACCTACCACACATGTGTCAGTACATGAACAACCTCAGTGCTCAAACCAAGGTTAGTAAGAGAAAATATTACAAATTTATATAAATGGATTATATACATTATTTTTTTATTTTTAGTTTGTATAACTATTTTAATATGTGTATTACAATATTAGTTATGATTCATGTGCCATCAATCACTATAGTTTATTATTTATAATTAGCGGTCGTATACTATTATATCTCTGATTGTAATTTTAAAAAAACATTTTCAGCCCTGAAGATGACCCACATGTTTGGGTTGAAACGTTGGCAAAAATAATTTTTTTTTTAAAAAGACTGCGTCCTGAATATTTACCACCCATGATATCTAGAACAGTCGACTAACTTCCTTCAATAATTACTTTTTGAAGTTTTTGTTTTTTTCTCTTTATGGTATTATATTTTGTTCTTATTTATATATATTATATTGCTATTTCTTAATTTATCTATTAATATTTGATGCAAATACTGTGTGAATGAGCTCTCTGATCTATGTTATAATTGTCCCTAATTGCAATGTTTCTCAATAAAAACAGATAAAAAAAAATTATAAACAGCTATAAGTGGTTCGAAACTTTTTCGAAGCATGGTCTCATATAATATTACAGAAAATTTGAATGATTGAAGAGAAGTTGGTTGGGATGTTTAATAAAAGAAAAAAAATATCATTTATTTATTTTAATTTTCTTCTTTTTTTTTACTGAACATCCCAACCAACTTATCTTCAATTATTCACTACAGTCAACCATCAATTCACTATTATAAATTATCATTGTCTGATTGTAAATGAAAAAACCATTATGTTACATTTTTTGATAAGAAGGCATTAAAATCACTCTTGGTTGAGAGTATAATACAGGACCTCTTCTCGAGCCTTCAGAAGGAACCAAGAGGATGGTCCTTGATATTAGACCTCGAAGGAGCCGAAGTGGAGCCCTCCTAGGGCCCACAGGTTCACTGACCTGGCTAAGGGTCAATTATACAGTGTTTTTTTTCTCCTTCGAGTCCCTTCACAACCCACCGCTTCTTGCCCTATCGATAATCTCATCTCCTATACTCCGGCCCTTTTCGCCTCACAGTTCGTCTATCTCAATTAGTGCCTAGTCCCTTGATTTGTATTCTCTTTGGGCACTCTCGTACCATTTTTAATACCAACTTGGCTCACGTTCCAGGCTGCTTTATTAACCGAAAAAACAAGGACTCTGTAGTTGTAGTATTTTTCAATTAACAGATTTATTTTTTACTCTTAAGCCCTAAGGTAGAGTAAGTGTGGCTCTCATTATTTTTTTTTTCGAAGCTTAATTTTCTCTATTAAAAGACCCTTGAATCCGAAGATTGATTTATAAAAATGTTGTACAGTGTCACTAACCTCTCATTCACTTATAATTCGAATGCTCTGATTATGAATAGCTATGATAATATAGACTGCTTATCAATACTATTAATATTTTTATGGTCGCTTATAAAACGATGCTGTTCTGTAGAATTGCTTAAGCCGTGAAATCGAGGATGGTTAAAAACAACGATAACTACCCGGTTTCTAATTCTGGTAGTACCGTTTTTGATGGACGAAGGTCGCGAGTGCTGAGGGAAACTGGACTCACGGACAATGAATTTCCTCAACTAGTGACAGAACATAACTACCCGTTTTACAAAGATTTTGTGTACGGGTGGAAACTGCTCCGGGGTCGGCACATTTGCATTAGAGAAGAAAAGGACCAGCTCATGAAAAACCATTTGTGATATGCCATCTCTAAAAAATCCCATTTAGACGAGAGGCAAGGAAAGGAGGAATGAATAAGTAAATAAATATTGCAGAACTCTCGGAAATCTTGCTGATGCCTTACGAAACCTATTTGTAGCTTGTGTACGTCAGAAATAATGTCAAAATCTTGAAAAATTCGATACTTTACCCAATGCCTAAAAAGGAGGTTGTACTCGATTCTACTTTTTGACGTTAGGATCCTTGCACATATAAAATATTTTCAAACATTTTATTCATACGACTTCTAGTGCATCTTTACTAGTAAAATATCAGTGTGAATTCTGCAAAGTTAAATCAGAGGTGGTTCAGATCTATTCGCTACGAATTATTCTGAAAAAATCAGATAATATCGCATTCCTACCCACCACCTGGTGTGTACTTCAGAGTTGTCTTTGTTAGCGTCTTACATGAATCACTTTGTCAATCAATAAGAGAACTAAGCTTCCAGACAAACTGGAGTGAGATTACATGGATGAAACTTGAAGATTTATCCGGTTTGTTGAAATTTTAAGATTTTGTGTGGGTTCGTTTATCTTATACCCCATGTCAAAACATTCCTAACGTTTGCTGACGCATGCGCGTTAGAATTTCCATAATAAATGTATATTTTAAAAACAGCACTTCTAATTTGTCTTAATGTTAGAATGAAGTTGGTGATTATTGGTAAAGTAATCAAATACCAAACTAATAAAATTTTATCGATTACTTTCACTTACTTCACTTACTTGTGTATGTGTGTATATGTGTGTGTGTGTGTATATATGTATATGTATATACATATACATATATATATATATATATATATATATATATATATATATATATATATATATGATATATTTTTAATTCAATTATTCTCCCTTATTACTCAACAGTTATTTTTCTTTTGAATTTTTCATCCACTTTCTATTAACTTTCGTTCAATTTTCCATAATTTTTCTGAGTAATATATCTCTCGTACCTATTTACGCTTCCGGCGCTTTAGTTCAAACTTCGTCGGATAACCGTTAGAGATGACGCCACCTACACATCTCTTCTCTCTCCCCCTCCTTTGTAACGACTTTTATTCTCCCTGCGACACTTAAGGAGACAGGTAGTACTTCTTTTATTTCTTTCTTATTTCAGCTTTCTCAATTTCTTCCCTCCTTCCTTTCATTCCTTTTCTCTGTTTTTAACTCTTTATTATATTATACATTGTCTGTACATCTTGATAGACTTTACAATATCTCAATTTTCTATCTAACTACTCCATTCTCAATGTCTTAATTTTACTATTTATTTTCATTTCTTATATAACTTCATATTTCTTTTTTATGTTTTACATTTTATTCTAAGATTCCCATTGTAACACTTATGTCACCCTTTTTGATTATGCCTACATCATCATTCCATACTTTGTAACGGTTATTATTAATTATCTCTTAGTTCTTAGTCATTCTAACAATTTCTTTTTACTTTAAATTTATTTATTTATTTTTTTTTACCATCACTATTTATGTTCCTCATACCTTGTTATCTGGTTATTTTCTTAGATCTGATGAAGGCCTGAACTTCAGGTCGAAACGTCGGCATATGTAAAAATAAATATTATCATTTATTTTTGCCTTCCTTTTTGACTGACCACCCCAACTATTCTTCTCTTCATTATCCGCGACAGTCAACCAATTACCAATTATACTTTCACTTACGTATGCGCATTTTATTTTACATGTTTACATTTCAAGAATAGTTGGTCTAATTTGATTCAATGTTCAATGAAGGAAGTTGGGAATTAGTATAAAAATTGCTTTGTTTCAATTTTATTGATTAATCAAATTCCATTTCTTAATTTTGTTTACGCGTGCACAGACGAATCTTATCTGGGGCCCTTCTATTACGAAAATGGCATATCTCGTAGATTTTATTTTCAAAAGATTCTGTTTTTTTTTTCTTATTTGTATAATTAATATCTCACACAGACTTAATAATCAAATTTAACACATTACATCAAAAGGTATTTTAGTATGGCTATTCTAGGCTTGGAAACGTCCGTTAAAATTATCATTAATCCCATTTCGCTCTTGAATGCTGTGAGTCATTTTATGATTCCTGAGAGAATTGAAATGAATCTACCTTTGCTTTGGAATCTCGTTCTATCTTCTCCAAAATGCTATCTTATTCTTACCGTGGGTCGAAGTGACATAGTCTTCTACAATGGTGGAGGTAGGGCTAGATTTGACAGGACCAAACCGGTTCTCACCGGAAATTACCACTCCTTACCATATTACAGAAGTGGTCAGACTTTTAAATTCTCTTCCACGGGTTTGGACTTGACCATCTTGTTGTAGGTAATAGTTGATTTTAATGATATATATTTGAAGTCAATTATTTACATTTATTGAGAAAATAATAGGTTTCTTCTTCTTTACGTGGTGTTGTAGAAGAAATTGTATTTTTCGTTAAACAGAGTGTTTAATACACTCTATTATATAAAAAAAAAATTGTGACCGTGTCATAATTTTATTTTACATATACAAAGCAGGACGAACCGAAACGAAGAGACCACACTTCTTATTTAGAGAATTATTTCTGAGATTAATATTAATTATTAAAAATTGGCAATAAGGAGCGATGTCCGTTTAATTTATGTTGATAAAAAATAATATAATTTGAAATACAGAATACATGTAAATTACAGTTATACAATTTGAGTAACAAGTAATACAATGAAATGAACAGTAGTACAATTTATAAAATGGAGATTGGTCCGAACTGCGGGCACCCTTCTGGTTTACATAATTTACACAATTTAATTTACAGAAGTGAAACTTAATCATGACTGTTGTACAATGTAATTCCACTAAATTAGAAAATGATAAGAGAAAAGAAAACCGTATATTGCGATATAGTGTTTCTTACTTTTGAAGGCGTATAAAAACCACAAATACGTTATGGACTATCTTTGTTTTTCGCCTTCGTGTCTTTATTTACACACGTTAAGGATGTGAAAATAAGCTAATATATTGTTTTTTATATTTCTTGCAAGAGGAAGTATTACCCAGCAGCACCTCTTTCCGGTCTTTATTTGTTTCCTTAATTTAGGTAAAGGGATTTCTCATCCGACTTCTTTTCAGTCGTCTCCTGATAGGCATGTCAGCCACAGCCATTAGAGATCGCTGCGTCGCAAATGCTACTCTAAATATCGCGTACGACCTATTTTACTCAAATTTAATCACTATTGAGAATTTAATCACTACTTCAGTTATTCGTTTGACATCAATTGAAGTAGTGATTAAGTTTTTTGGTGCTGAAAAAACAACCTATTTGAGTAAAATACTTGGTACTCAGTATTCAGAGTCGCATTTGCCCATCTCTAGCAGCCATTCCGTTTATCTATCTGTTATGTCCGTGAAGTTTATTGTAGGAGCGGTGATAATGCGTTAGTATGCGTTGTTCAATAGTTGGTTGTTGTAAATAGGTATGTAGATTTTTGTTGTTTACGTACCTAGAAATGGCCAATACTATTCTTGAAATTTTAAATTGAAAAATCCTATATTTTTTATGTTTCTTTTTCCTGAATCTTACATCTTCGAGGTTTATGTCTGTATGTATTTAAGTAAGTTTGTGTGTGCACTCATAGTCTCTGGTACAGACCCCTTTTGTATCAAATTATTAACATCCAGCTTAAACTTCGTAAATAGCTTCATCTCATCGTAACCTATAAACATTTTATTTACGAAAATTCTCGGAATTGGGGCGTTTTCAATCTGGAGGACGGCAAACTTTGTCTATTTAATTAATTACTAGAAACTCGTAAATTCCAATTTGCTATCCACTTTAATCATAAGATAACATGAGCACAAAGTCAATAAAAAAAGACCTTAAAAAAATTGAGCCGTTTGGCTTATAAAACCTCTTTATTTTGACAATTTTTTGTGTTGGTCATGCCAAACGGCTCAACATTTTTGAAGGGCTACGTTTTCTCGATTTAGTGCTCAAATTATCTTACGATAAGGTGTAAAACATATGGGTATTTACCAATTTATAGTACCTAATTAAATAGATAAAGTTTACAGACCTCCAAATTGAAAATGCCTCATTTTCGAGAATTTTCATAAATAAAATATTTGTAGATCACGATGAGATTAAACTATTTACGAAGTTTTAGCCGGATGTTAATAATTTGACTAAAAGGGGTCTGTAGCACGGACTATCAGTTTTTGTCTAACTTTAAGGTTCGATGACTTGGAGAAAAGGGAGTAGAATAATTCCAGTCGTTTGTTTATAGTTTTAAGTTAGTTTGTGTGCCACAGGGAATTTATATCCTTGTGTCGAATGTAAATCCAAGGTAGCGTAATATATTATTTAGGATCTGTTACTCAAAGCTATTTTTTTGAAGTGAAAACTTCTTTAGGGACGTTTTGAACTTTATGTAGTGGAGAGGGAATTAGATTGAGCCGTCAGATATCCGATTTTTTTTTTATTATTTATTTAAGTCTCTACCCTGCGAGTTAGGCAAAACGAGTGTTTGCAGTAGTGGATAGCTACACGTTCGTGCATAACTAACCAATACTGCAATCGATACAATTAGATTTTCTGCTTATCTTGGCTCTTCCATCCTCTGTTTTGGAACTTCTGTCATAGAAGTGGGCTGGGCCAATGACGTCTTTCCTCCCGTACACAAAGGCCTTGTAGTGTGGTTAGTTCCCTCTGGTCACATAGTTGTGTGATAAGCGCACCGCACCAGATTTTTTTTTATGTTGGTATTACAGATTTTGTAGATCTTTTTCCACCTTAACAAGCCTACTCTGTCATTCATGAGCTATTTCCTTCAATTTCAAGCACACAACTCAATTGCATCTTTGTTGATTCGATTTACTCATCTGTTTTTTGGCCTTAAACGTGGTCTTTTGCACATGTAGAAGCTTCCAAATATAATCAAATTTATTAACTTTGTATTGAATTTAAAATAATAGCTTTATCCTAGGAGTATGAATAATGTATGTTTATGGAAAAAATAAGAATATTGAAAAATGTAGAAAAAACCTGAGTGGGAAGCGCTTAGATCGGTCTAAATTGCTGAAAAAACATGACATATCTTTATTGCTTCTTTAGGCTCTTTGTACACTTCGCATTTATCTTGTCATATTTATTGTCGTTGTTGACACCCCGGTCCTTCTTCTACTAGTGCCGCATCCATCTGTGCCACTGTACGGGACTTATGTGCGTAATTTTATAAACAGTTTTGGTTTTATTCGCGCTGTCTTACTACAGAATGATTTACTTAGCTTCGTCTAACTTTACTGGGGGAATTCTTCGATTCTCTTTGTCGTGATATATCCTGGTTCATCATGGATGAGTTTTAGTCCCCACTAAATATTTTTATAATATAATAAATATAATTTTCTTTAAAACATGTGATTTACGTTAAATATAGGCAGTTTTCAAAAATTATTATTTATAATTTTTTTGCCACTCTCCGTTACCTTATACACCTTCCAAATTAGATATTGGTTTTTTTCTAAAATTCTCCCCTTTCCAACGATATATTATTGGTACCTTCTTATTTGTATTTCCGGAGATTCTTTTTCAACCCGTATAAGCATTTTTATTTTTTTCTCCTTAAATCAATTTTAAAATTCTTTCAAAAGTTATATTTAGCATTTTTTTTTTTGTAATTTTTAATAATGAGAGATAGTTGATTATTGTAAATAAACCATATTAAAGGTACTTTAGAAGAAGACGCATATGAGCATTGGGCATTTAAGCCCTCTTAAGTGACATCAACGGGGATAAGACCTAAATGGTATTAAAGGCCTCTTAATTATACAATGATACACCGAGTTTAATCAAAATCATTAGAGCCATTTTTGAGAAAATTGTAAAAATGTGTTTCAGCGTTAATATAAAGTGGCACTTCAGGTTAGCCGATTTTAAGGAAAAAGTTGCCAGGACATCTAAGGCATGTATCTATGTTAAATATGAAATATCAGTTTCATACAACTTTTCGGTTTCGAGGTAGTGTTAACATACACACAGACCACACACCATTTTTCGGGACTAGGGTATTTAGACTCAGGGGACCTCAAAACGTGTATTTCTGTTAAAACATTATCACGATCGCAATACTTACACTTACCTATATATGTAATATATAGTATTTATTATACTATTGATTTATTTATAAGTGGAAGTAAAAAGTAATAACATTTACAACATATATAATTATAATTTCTTTTACATTACTCTGATAAACTTTGGTGAACCGACTCAAAATCATACTAAGTCAGTATCATACTCTAAAAATGAAACAATAGGTTTATCATAACTAATACATGTGATAATCATAAATTTTCATTATTTCACACTTAATATGACAATGTATAGTATGGAATTCGTTATGATTTGGTATTTGACATTAAATTTTTCCCTTTTTGCCTCCCTAAAACGGCCTCACTTCAATATAAAATTTTGAATAATAGCTCATTACAAAGAAGGTGAAATGCTGAACATTTCCCTCGCTTACAGTATGCAGGTTTTTAAGTTTCTGAGATATTTTAATCCAAATGGAAAAACACTTCAATTAGTCAACTGGATCCGACTTTACTCAAATGAGCGTTACACATGACGGCTCAGTTAAACTCAAGTACCACAAAAGATTACAAAACGCGCCTAAAGATGTTTTCGCTCCCAAAAAATTATTTGCCAAGTAACTCTGCTCCCTCGCCACTTTTAATGAGTACAGAATAAAATATGTATTTACTTTATTAAGACTACAATTTTATTTAAAAATGAACAGAATAAGCTTATAAAACCACTAAAGTTTAAAAAAACTAATATAACATTCCTCTGTATGTTTAATGCCTACCTCATTTTATTTAGTAATTACATTATTTTAAATTATTGAATGAAAATTGACAAAATTAATGTCAGACCATTTGTAAAGACGGGTCTTCGAACTACATTTATGAGCTCTTGGGTACAATAATAAACTGAAGAACCTGTCACTACCTGTGGCTGTGCAAAAATGTTGCAAAGTGACCGACTGATGTAAAGCAGTTATCGAAATATCGCAGTTTATTTTTCACTGTGGTTTATAGATGATACTAAAAACTATACTAAAGAAGAGAGAGAGAAAGAGAGAAACACTTTATTTTCATAAAATATAAAGGATTGCTGCCCAATTATATTGGGTTGCTATAAACACAGCATATTCTTCTATCCTTAGGACAATATATAAACTTATATAGAAATATACAGAAGTATTAGTTAATATTAGTAAAATAGATATACATATATACACTTTTATTATTTTATTTTTTTTCCTTTTTCCTTCCTTTGATTGTTCATGCTTTTTTTTTATTTAACATTTAGTTTCCCTTTCTCTCACTTCTCTCTCTTTATCTCTATTGTTTTCAATTATTCACTAAATAAATAAACAAATACATAAATTAAAACTCTCGGGCTAGACATGCACGTAGTGGTGATACACGGTGGGCCAGACCCCCTTACCGTGCACCCCCCCCCACATCCCTATAAATTGCATATCGTTGTGTTCCTTGTAACTATTTATTAAAAAAAAGTCAATGTTCCCACAAAAAAAAGTGAACGCACTGCCCCAAAATGGCGTCCAAAGATGGCGGATTGACGACTTTGACTTTAGTTAGTTTTTTGGTCACTGAGAATCAGCATTTGGCTTAATTTCCTCATAGTTGGTCTTTTATTAAAGCTGAATAGTCATAGAATAATCAACCATGAAGAAATATTAACAAATAATTGGCTTAGGCTATGAAAAACACTACTAAAGTCAATTTTTTTAACAAAAAAATTTTCAAGTTAAAAATCAAGCGTCATTTGTAATTAAACGGCCTACAATAACGCAAAACGTGCTGAAATAAACCATCTGGAGAATATATTTTTGTTTCCAAAACGCTGATTATTTTTTTAAAACTTTTAAACAGTTCCGTAGAAAATGCACTTATGCGGCAGAAAAGCGGTACTGGCGTGGGTGCCTACAGGCCTCTACCACACCATTCAGTACACATAAATGGCTTAGTTAATGTGATATAATAACATTTTTGATACATTATATTGGTTTTATTAACGAACAAATATTAATGCAATAAGTTAATTGTAAAAAAAAAAAATTAAATTTTTTTTAAAAAATTTATTATTTTTTTTTTATTTAATCTTCTTTATTCTACACGTAGGTCGTTTAAGAAGACCTTGCTTGTAAAAATGATATAATTATAATAATAAAACTTAATTAAAAAACTTTGCTAAATATCTTGATTTTTTCTTATTTAACGTTTGCAATTTAACATTATGTTTTGTATATTTACTGATTCTTAAAGGTAATTAAAATTTATATATACTTCCCAGGAAATGTGTCGTATTAATACCTGTTTCATAAACTAAAATAATATATACCTAATCTGAACTATATATAATGAATAGCTGCTGGGTTGTATAGTAAAACTCATATATCACTAATTAAAAAATTAATTTTTATTTCCTTTATTTTGTGCGGAAGTTGGACTATATCATAAATAAATAGGAAATTTTATTATTGAATGAATTATTCTCTCTGCACAAAGTAAGATAGAAACGGTGACGCTATAAATTATTCTATAAGCCAGAACTGATTGTTTGGATTTGGTCTTGAAATGAGGAAAAAGGCGACATTGAACCCGATAACTGGAAAAATACATTAAGCGAACTAAATGAATACAGCTAAATGAATGTATAGTAGACAGATGAACAGAATATTTCAAGATGCTGCTAAAAGAGGGTCAATTGCAGTTTGGATGATATTAAGTGGACGATGTAGGTTTATTATGGTAAAAACCACTTTATTTTCGATTGCTGAAGGTGAACATTGGAACTATCATCACTTTGAAGCAGGATATAGAGAGTTATATCGAGAAAGTTATAGCTCATAACTCTCCTTCTGTCTAGTGCATTTGCAAACGATTTTTTAAAGAATCTAAAAGGAAAACCTGCTTTTCTGAAAGACAATTAGATACTATCATAATCCAAAGTGTGAGGCACTAAGGAGATAGAGAGATATTTTTATTTGTATATAGACTTATCTATAACCTGCCTTAAAGTGAAGCCAGTCTCAATTTTCAACTTCTCTTCCAATGTGCAACTTGAGTTTCTCAATCCATATCGCTCTGGCAATCGACAATATTTCTTATTCCAGTTTCTACGATTCTTAATGTAATACCCATCAAGATCCATTCCTGTTTAGTGTACCAAAGAAATTATACTCAAGAATCGTAGAAGCTGGAATAAGAAGTATTGTCGATTGCCAGAGCGATTTGGATTGAGAAACTCAAGTTGCACATTGGAAGAGAAGTTGAAAATTGAGACTGTCTTCACTTTAAGGCAGGTTAAGAGAAGTCTATATACAACGAAAAATATCTCTCTATCTCCTTAGTACCTTACTATTTGGATTGTGCTAATATCTAATTGTCTTTCAGAAAAGCAGGTTTTCTTTTTAGATTCCTTAAAAAATCGTTTGCAAATGCACTAAGCAGAAGGAGAGCTATGAGCTATAACATTCTCGATATAACTCTCTATATCCTGCTTCAAAGTGATGATAGTCCCGGAGTGAACCTTCAGCAATCGAAAATAAAGTGGTTTTTACCATAATAAACCTACATCGTCCACTTAATATCATCCAAACTTAAATTGACCCCCTTTTAAAGGCATCTTGAAATATTCTCTTCATCTGTCTACTATACATTCGTTTAGCCATATAATGGATACTGGTACTTTTTATCTTTTCCGAGGTTTTGGAACTTCCTTTCTCGTTCGCTTAATGTATTTTTCCAGTTTTCGGGTTCAATTTCGCCTTTTTCCTCACTTCAAGACCAAATCCAAACAATCAGTTCTGGCTTATAGAAGAACTTATAGCGTCACCGTTTCTATCTTTCTTTGTGCAGAGAGAATAATTCATTCAATAATAAAATTTCCTATTTATTTATGATATAGTCCAACTTCCGCACAAAATAAAGGAAATAAAAATTAATTTTTTAATTAGTGATATATGAGTTTTACTATACAACCCAACAGCTATTCATTATATATAGTTCAGATTAGGTATATATTATTTTAGTTTATAAAACAGGTATTAATATGACACATTTCCTGGGAAGTATATATAAATTTTAATTACCTTTAAGAATTAGTAAATATACAAAACACAATGTTAAATTGCAAACGTTAAATAAAAAAAATCAAGATATTTAGCAAAGTTTTTTAATTAAGTTTTATTATTATAATTATATCATTTTTACAATCAAGGTCTTCTTAAACGACCTACGTGTAGAATAAAGAAGATTAAATAAAAAAAAATAATAAATTTTTTTAAAAAATTTTAATTTTTTTTTTTACAATTAAATTATTGCATTAATATTTTTTCGTTAATAAAACCAATATAATGTACCAAAGATGTTATTATATCACTATAAATAAGCCATTTATGAGCACTGAATGGTGTGGTAGAGGCCTGTAGGCACCCACGCCAGTACCGCTTTTCTGCCGCATAACTGCATTTTCTACGGAACTGTTTAAAAGTTTTTAAAAAATAATCAGCGTTTTGGAAACAAAAATATATTCTCCAGATGGTTTACTTCAGCACGTTTTGCGTTATTGTAGGCCGTTTAATTACAAATGACGCTTGATTTTTAACTTGAAAATTTTTTTGTTAAAAAAATTGACTTTAGTAGTGTTTTTCATAGCCTAAGCCAATTATTTGTTAATATTTCTTCATGGTTGATTATTCTATGACTATTCAGCTTTAATAAAAGACCAACTATGAGGAAATTAAGCCAAATGCTGATTCTCAGTGACCAAAAAACTAACTAAAGTCAAAGTCGTCAATCCGCCATCTTTGGACGCCATTTTGGGGCAGTGCGTTCACTTTTTTTGTGGGAACATTGGCTTTTTTTTAATAAATAGTTACAAGGAACACAACGATATGCAATTTATAGGGATGTGGGGGGGGGTGCACGGTAAGGGGGTCTGGCCCACAGACTATGAATGATTTCCAGGGAGTCGAGGACTATATTTTCAGCCAACCTCGCTACGTCCTTAATGCCGACACCTAGTTCCTCGAGGAAGCTCCTTGTTCTTTTTGGGATAGTTCCGCGAGACCCAAACCAGAGACCTCTCACGGTGAACTCTCTCTCTCCGAAGGTCTCACGGAATTTCACTTTTAGGAAAGGGGTACATTTATCGTACGTGTTCTTCTTTTCCCTTTCCACTTCACCCGCCTGATCGAGGTCATTGCTCTCAAAGCGGACAGTTGGATCCAAGATCAGCGCTGTCCCTCCTGTCTTGGGAAATGCGACGATATCCGCGTATCTCGTAGATCCTTCACTATCGATGCAATACACCTCGTCAAAGCAGGTGAATTTCTTTTTCCTAAGGAGCCTCATCCCCTCGAACTTGACCCGGTGGTGACGACGTGTTATGAGGAGGGAGAAGTTGGGGCATTTTCCCAGCACATGGGCTGGGGTTTCAGACAATATATTATTTTTTTTACATTACAGACCTTGATGGTCTTTTGCCGAGACAGATGACAAGCCTGCTCCATCTCTGCCTGTCTTGGACAAAAAATCTCTTTCCAGTTATTTGCAAACAGCTGTATCGCATTTTTATTGATTCTATTATCCACCTGTTTTTTTGGCCTTCCGCGTGGTTTTTTGCCTTCTATTGAGGTATTCATTGTGACATCGAGGCTCCCAGATGGATTGCTACGATCTGCATATCATGGGATATTGATTGACCAGTTTCTATAGCGAACCTTACACGATAATTCATGAATGACAGGCAAATAACTGATAAGGATTGCTTCAATCATGATGTTCCTTACACGTATCAATCATACGTTGAGATAACATGCAGTGTGGATCTGGTGCATTGTCCATTTACTATAATGTGTTTCATTACTGACTTGTTTAGCCATGATCCTTATATCATTGCACATCTAGAGAAAAATGGAGATATAATTATTACTTCCATTCATTCATTCATGTATGGCACAACATCCCGTCACCGAGACTGGGCCTCCTCCAAGAGCCTCCGCCAGTTGGCTCTGTCTTCTGCTGCAGCTCTCCAGTTCCGCACACCAAGCAGGGTTCTCGCATCATAGGCCACGTTGTCCAACCATCTCATCCTCGGCCTTCCTACCCGTCTTACGAGGTGCAGCTCCTCCATCATTATTTTTTTTGGTATTTCAAGGGTGCTCATTCTGGCCACATGCCCTGCCCACCTTAGTCTGGCCAGTTTAATATACGTGACTACGTCGATGTCTGCATAGAGAGAACTGAGCTCCCTATTTTTTCTTTTCCTCCAGACATCACCCTCCTTTACTGGACCATAAATCCTTCTGAGGACTCCTCGCTCAAAGACACTCAGCTTCATCTCATCCCTTTTGGTCATCGTCCAAGCCTCTGAGCCATATGTCAAAACAGGCCGAACAAGGGTCTTGTATATGATCAGCTTGGTCTTCTTTGAGAGGTACCTACTTCTTAAGTGTCGACCAAGTCCAAAGACACATCTATTGGCAGCCGTGATCCTTCTTTGTATTTCTTGAGCCATGTCATTCTTGCTATTGATTTCAGACCCAAGGTATATAAAACTTTTCACTCTCTCAAACTTAAAAGAACCTACCTCAAATGGAGAGTTCAGATCAACCTCACCGCCAACTCTCATATACTTAGTTTTCCTCTCGTTGACTTCTAGACCAAGTGGTCTTGCAGCTGCTTCAAGGCTTATAAACGCTTCTCTGAGAGCCCGTTCAGACCTACCTACTATGTCAATATCATCAGCAAAACCAAGAAGCTGTGTCAGGCGATTGAAGATTATATCTTTGGCCTGAATACCGGAGTCTCTTACAGCTTTCTCCTCTGCCAAATTGAACAATAGACAGGCGAGGGCATCCCCTTGCCTAACCCCACTGCTCACTTTAAACTCTTCGGAGTCGTCAGAACCGACGCGTATTCTGCATCTCGAGCTGTCCATGGTCATCTTGATTAGGCGTACGAGCGTCTGAGGGATGCTTAGCTCCTCCAAGGCACAGTATAGTTGCGTTCTATCAACGCTGTCGTATGCTGCTTTAAAGTCCAGGAATAAATGGTGGGTGACTACCTTACGCTCCATAGTCTTTTCTAGGATCATCCTCAGAGAGAACAGTTGATCAGTCGTTGAGCGTCCTCTTCGAAATCCAGCCTGATATTTCCCCAGTTCCTTTTCAGAATACGGGAGGATCCTCTCAAAAAGAATGTTAGAGAGCAGCTTATAAGCACACGAAAGGAGTGAGATTCCTCTTATTACTATAATTATTACTTCCTAGTGTCTCGAAAGTAAATTGTGATGTTCACTTACTTACTACTTACTTCTTTTTTTTTTAAGTATTGCCCACATGACTATTTAAAAATAAATTAGTTGAAGATGATTTATAAAAATATGAAAAAGGGATGTGAAAAACCGCTTTTAATGAAAACCATGAATTTACAATGGTCTAGGTTAACTAACCTATCTAGCATTAAGGTTAGTCTCCCCGCCACTTTTACCTCAGTCTCTCGTCCACTTCTCGTGATTGAACCTTTGATTTCCAGATTTTCGGAAATACGCCGGACAAGTCCATCAGTACTACAATCAGTACCTTACACTATCAATCAGAACGTCACTAGTCCTCTGAATGCAATTCCGAATAATGCATATAAGCAGTTCTTCATTGGTCTTTCTCCTCCGGGTATAGCTCAGCCTCCACTGGCCATCAATATCAGAAAATCAGATAAGAGAGAGGCTTTGGGATCGCCTAAAGGCCTGCTTTTCCTTTCACATGTCGAGGGAGGGGAAGGTAAATACCTGGCTTGGAGTTCTTCTGGCTTATATTGTATATAAATATGCCTGTATTCAAGATATTATTTTGATTAATTTAAGTTTCTTATTGTTTATAGATATTTATTTTTAGAGTTATTAATTTGCTGTATTTTTTTAAAAATTATTGTATGTCTGGTGTGAATGAACTCCTGTTCCTGTAAAAGAGTAATATTATTCAATACAGAAATGTTTTTTAAAAAAATTAATAAATAAATCTGTACTATACATGAGTTGGTGGTAAATTACTGTAGCAAATGAAGTTTTTTAATGGATCGTTCTAAATTTGTTTCTGTTGGTTCTTAATTTATTTTATCATATTTTTTACTTTAAGTTAGTGGTTATTATATTGTTTTTTAGTGCGGTTTATAGTGATACACATAGTAATTGGGGCTATTGAAGTTTTAATTATTTTTTTTTTTACCATCTGTAAAACACATCGAATAATAAATTTATATATTTTTTGAACGTGCAACAGCAAAGAAGTCGGCAGCTTTGAGACATTTTTGCATACCCACCTACAACGAAATGGTTATAGGTCTATTTTTGTACCCAAGGAACCATAAATTATGTTCAAAGATCCGTCTGTAAAATTAAGGTGCTAGTTACGTGAAATAAGTTCCACAAAGAACTGAGCTGAAATTGAAAATATAAGGTCAGTACAGGTATTTGTACATTTGCAAACTAACTATACCTGCCCTAAATGGGCTTAGTAGTTATTAGTGTATATCTCCAGAGGTTGACTTCCAGGCACGAGGCCTAAAAATACACTAAGTAATAAAGAAACATGGTGTTTTTTAAGTTTGCCGAAACAGGCATTTTCGCTCTTTGAAGTAAGATTTTTTTAAATATATATATATTTTTTATAAATACATAAAAACCTAATTATTATAAAAGTAATATTATTTTTATGATTTAGGGGAATTTAAAATCCCCTCCGGCACCGGGATGCGAACTCATACTTTTTTAATCTTCTCAAATCTCTTATCTGGTTGCCAGGCAACTTGTGGTGCAGTGCCCCCTTATTTTTATGATATACAATACTATTGTGGATATTCATTTTTAATGGGCCCTTTATTTAATTTATAATATTGATCAAATAAGATCATGGTTTTAAATATCCCACAATATTTGCACTACATATTTTATTTGTATTTATTTTATTATTTTTTTTTTTAACTTGATTCTTCAACTCACACCTGTCAGAAGTTTCAACAATCAGCGTGTGATGTCAAGATGAAGAGATTGGTCTTGGAATAGACGTGAGGGAGAGGAGTACCCAGCGGCGTCCTTCCTGTCTTGAGCGTAATATTTCTAGTTAGTGGAGGAGATCCCTCATCCAGCTTCTTTTAAGCCTCCTTCGGGTGCTATCGGGCATGTTAGTTGTGGCCATGCCTCGAATCAATGAGTGTGTATGTCCGTGTAAGTTATTATGAAATCGTTTGTAGTATGTTCGTATGTGGTCGTTAACTGTTGGCATCTGTAAGTCTTTATGTAGAGTAATATTACTGACGTACCAGGGAGCTTTGGTGATAGTCCTGAAAGTTTTAGATTGAAAAGTCTGTAATTTACGTATGTGAGTCTTTTTATCTGTCCCATATATCTGTAAAGCGTAGGTCCAAATAGGCTTGAATAGGTAAGTATATTTATTCAATTTCTGTCTAAGTTTTAATTTCGAATTTCTTGCAAGGAGTGAGTACAATAGGCGTAGTCTTAGGTTTAGAGTTTTTGTTTTGTTTTTGATATGTTAGCCCCATGTCATTCTTCTTTCAAAGGTCAGTCCAAGATATTGAACTTTATCTGTCTGAGAAATTTGGATATTGTCAAGGTAAATAGGGGGGAAGTTTCACGTCGAAGGGTAAAAGTGATATGTAGTGATTTGTCTTGGTTGAGTCGAATTTTCCAGAGTTTGCACCAGTCGTGGAAATTGTTTAGGTGATATTGTAAAGTCTGTGAGGCGTATGTTGAATTTTGATGTCTTGTCAAGATTGTTGTATCGTCTGCGTAAGTCGCGGTCAGAGTATCGAGAGGATCTGGAATATCATATGTGTAAATAATATACAACAGGGGAGCGAGTACTGACCCCTGAGGCACTCCTGCTAGGGTTGATTTAATGGTAGATAGTTCTGTACCTTGGCAAACAGAGAAAAATCTGTCAGAAAGAAAAGATTAAAGAATAAGATAGTAAGTTAGAGGGAGTATAGTCTTAAATTTGAAAAGAAGTCCCTGATGCCAGACTCTATCGAACGCTTGAGCAACATCCAGAAATACTCCTGTTGCATATAATTTGTGCTTTAGTGCTGTCGCAATGTAGTCTGTCACTCGGTGTAGCTGATGAATGGTTGAGTGGTGTGAACGAAATCCAAATTGATGTTCAGGTATTATGTTTTCAGTAGTCAGTATGTCAAGAAGTCGTTTGTAGAGAAGTTTCTCAAAGATTTTAGAGCATAATGGGAGCAAGCTGATGGGTCTGTATGATGAAGGAAAGTCAGTGTTTTTGTTAGGTTTGTGAATCATTTTTATGAATTAATATTTCCATTGTAAGGGGAATTTAGTCGTTCTGAGTATTGCGTTATAAATTGATGTTAGGTATACTAGAGCTTTCCTTGGCATTTTCTGGAGCACTTGAGCATTTATCAGATCATGACCGGGAGCTTTCTTTTTAGGTAACTGTCTGATTTGTTCTGCAACTTGAGTGGGAGTGAAGCAAAGTGGAGGTAATGACAGTTGTAAAGGAATGTCTAAAGTGTTTTGTACATGTCTTTCGTGATCAGTATTAGAGAAGTCAGTATGTGGTATGAAAACAGAAGAAAGATGGTTGGCAAAGAGCTCAGATTTTTCAAGGTCTAACACAGCCCAGGAACCATCTACGTTTCGTAGTGTTGGTGACAACTCACGATGCTTTACAAGTTTCTTAGTCTGTCTCCATAAGCTTCCATCGTCAGTCGAAAGATTTTTGAGGTAATTGTCGAAGATCGTTCTTTTAAAATTCTGAATCTGTCGTTTAAGTTTATTGTTAAGTCTATTGAAAGTCCGTTTGTCAGATGGAAGTCGACCAGTCTGCCACACTTTGCACGCTCTTCTCTTTGCTCTGATCAGGTCTCTAATGTACTGCGGATAGATTGGAAGAGACGTATTACTGCTGGGTCTTGGTACAGATGATGACCATACAGCCTGTTGTAAGCTGATTGTGAACTTATCAACAGCTTTTTCGAGTTCCTCTTCGGTCTTAAGGGACATTGGGATTGATAGCGTCGAATTTAAGTAGTCGCTGTAAGCTTCCCAATCGATTATCCTTTCTGTAAGTGTTGGTTTTTTGATGCAGTACGAGGCTCATCGTATAGTATCAAACTGAGAAGAGAATGATCAGAACAAAGATCAGAGCTTGCAGTTACAGTATACGGCACTATACTATATATTTTGTAGCCTGGAATGTAAAATTTAGAATGTGGAGTCAAGTGTGTTTCAGTGATGAGAGCAATGTCAGTCCGTTTTTCATGTAAGTACATGTCAAGTTTGGTCCTGTGTTGGTTTATACCATTTGCGTTCCAGAGAAGAACGGACATGGAGCCCACTGTCAGCCGATTAGTAGCCATAACTGGAGGATAAGGCTTGTGCAACGTGAGATAGTTCTTGGAGAAGGCTGAAAAGAGGCTGGATGAGGTTATTCAATCCACTTACCAAGTTGAAGAGCTGAGCTGAAGCCGGGTGATTGTAAGTCGGTGGTAGCGGCTGAGTAATGCCCTTTTTCATTTCTGAATGCTTTGGCTGGTGAAGGTGATTTTCTGGGACTTTTGTAGGGGAAGTTCGCAGTTTCGGTCCTAGATATTGGGAATCGGGTTTTGGAATATCCTGAACTTGCGGTCTGCTGACTTTGCGGAAGAGAAGGAAACTCGTCTATACCTGGGGGTGCGCTAGTTTGTGCTTTTTGAGGACTATGTATATTTTTACAGAGATTGCGTACTTTCCTCGGTTGTTTTAGAGTTGCACAACCTCTATAATTTGCTGGATGGGATCCGCTACGATTCGCGCATGTTGCTGCGGTCTCTCTTGTCTTTGTGCAGGCGGTGCTATCATGTCCTTGGCCACATCTCACACACTTCGGGGAGTGATTGCAGTAAGCCTTCGTGTGGCCATACTGCTGACAACGGGTGCACTGTGGAATCATTCTTTTCTTTCTCGGTTCTTCAATTTTCACTGTAGTATAGTATAAAAATTTAATATAAAAATTTTTTTCATTAAATGTGGCTTTAGAGATATCGATAAAGAACATGGGAAGTGGATTTTTATATCTGTAAATAACGTTCACAATACTTGTGGCACCATATCCTAGGCATTTTAATTTGTATTTTATGGTTTCAATTGGAGTAGCATGGTGTACGTTTTTTAATACGATTCTTGGATTTCTATCTTCTATTAACTGATAGGTATGGAAATCGGCACCTACCTGTCTTAAGTTAGCTACTATACGTCTAAATGTGTCAGAGTTTTCAGGATATACGGTTACTCCTCTTGATGTGGATTTTAGGTTAAAGCTGTTCAAATCTCCTACATTTTGAAGAAATGTGACCAGTTCGGTGTAGTTCTGTAAATCATTAAGGTGGATAGGGGGCGGTTTTACAGAAACTGGTTGCTTAATGGTAGCGTCAGACTCGTCACTAATGGTAGTTAAAACTTCAAAACTATTTGTGGTTACTGTTGTAACTTCGCTTACCTTTTTAGCTTTTCTTGGGTCTCTGTTATTGTCCATTGAGCGTTTTCTTCCTGTAACGAGTTTTCAATTATTTTCAGTAGTTTGGTTTGAGTTTAAAGCGTCCACATTTTCTGTAGAACTGCCAGATATCGACGTCTCAGACATCGTTTGCGGTGAAACCGCTACACCGAGGTGTGGAGTTCCTATTTCTTGGAGCTAATTGGTTTCAACAACAGAATGCAACAAAAAGAAAAGTTTTCACTGTTATTTTACTCTAAGAATTTGTCAAAAAGGTTTTCAAAGAAAAATTAACCTCACTTTTATCAATGTTCACACATGTGTTCTACCTTTTATTTTTTAATTTTATATAATTTTATTTGTAACGTTCTGATTTATTTGCCTTTTCAAACATTTCAATTTTTGTTTTCCTATAATCAGCTTTCAACATACATATGTTATAACAGTCGATACAGTTTGTGTTAAATATAAGAAATAAATAAAGACAAAATATACCTTTAATTTTTTTTTTGTCTCTTCCATTACCACTAATTTATTTGTTAATCTTATAATTTTTATGTTACTTGAACCACGCCCTGATGATGACACACATGTTTGGGTTGAAAGGTTGGCACCAATAAAAACTTTATAATAACTACGTCCTGAATATTTATTACCCTTGAAAAAAATATTTTAACACTTCATCTTAACTGGGAATAAACATATTTTAAAATGAAATATCTCTGCTTTCAATAACCTATATACAGTACCGGCCTTAGGCGGAGCTATTTCCTCGGGAGGCCAACATAGAGGGGCGACCATTGATCTGGGGGGGGGGCGCTCGCCACTTGTCAGAAATAATAAGAAAAGTATTATATTAATTAATTTTACCCTATCAATAAAGCAACTGTATTAAAGAAATATTTAATGAAACATAATTCAAGAATCACGTAATATAAAACAGCTTAAGAAATAAATTTAATTTATCTTAAAGGTTGGATTGAGAGATGCCATTGTCCGAGGGCGCCAAATGTGTAAGGCCTGCACTGCCTATGTATATTTAATATGACATAGTTAATATTCCTATCTTGAATAATTTCTTATCAACGTTTAAGAAGAAAAATACTTTTTAAAATCTGATTATATGTCAGATTTCAAAAATTAGTTTTCTTCCTCATAATAGGCTACACTTACTTATTTACATATGGTGTTGTCATTTATTCACTGATTAATATAACATAAATATAATTGCACGACTGATTTTTATGTGTGATTATATGTATTACTTTATTTATTTATTTTTTTGTAATTTATAATTTTCATTTGTATTCTTTAAAATCGGAATACAAGTAAATTAGAATCAAACAAAATACATAATAAGCCAAATATTCCACCTAAAAATAGAGTTTGCGCAGAAGGGAAATCGTTCCCGAGAGTAGATCGATTCAAATATTAAACTCAATGTATGACCAAGGTTCGGAAATAGACCAGCGTTTATCAAGCACAAACAAAGCTTTCTTCTCTCTTTCAATAAATTTATAATATAATATAACCGAACCTATCTGGAATCAGAGTACTAACTCATTTAGAAGAAAGGTCAGTAAGGATACGCTTACATAAACTGGTCAATCAATATCTTAACATGATACGAAGACATAGAAATTAAGATGTGCGCGACATGTAGGACGGAACAATCCAACAGGAAGCTTTCACACATCGCATGTCTCAATAGTAGGCAAGAAACCACGTAGAAGGCCAAAAAGTAGATAATAGATTGAATCAACAAAGATTCAATAGAGCTGCATGCAGGTAACTGGAAAGAAATAGCCAAGATAGGAAGAGATGAAGCAGGCTTGTTAAGGTGGCAAAAGATTTACAATGTATGAATGGAAACTTACAACCCTAGTAATAATTGCCCTTGAGTGTAGTACCTTGTACTACACCTCAATAATTTTTTTTATGTAGGTTCCTAAGTGAAAGTTGCGTGATGCACGCTCCGCGCCAGGTTTTTTCCGCACCAGATTATACGTTTGTTTTTTATAGGCATTACAATAAAGCGACAGGTGTATGCAGGGTTCGAACAAACACAAACATTTTCCTGCAAGCACGAACGATAATCCAGTCTGCAAACACGATCGTCCTTGACAGTGTTAGTCCCGAAATAGAACCTATCGCTGACAATTAGGGTCTGGCGGGACCATTTAGTTTTTTGGTCTATTTTTTTGGCTCCTTTTTGACGAGAGAAGTTTTGAACTTTTTCGTTGCCCAGCTGGTGATTAATGGCGATCCGATCTAGCGCCGGAAATTCCGACAGCATGCCACTGCCTTTTTATTTTGTTGTGCTGTGTTACTCTTTTCCTTTTCCTTTCAGGACGGAGAGAACACAATGTAATATAAAACAGTCCGCACGGCCAACTCCTAAATCTCATCACCGAATATAATGTTATTTTCTTTACGTACATTCATTTACCAGAAGAAGAAGTTGGTCAAGAATGCGGGCAGTTACATTTATGTGTGAAGTAAAGTAATTATTTTATTATATTTATATATATGAAGTTATATTGTGTCTATTATTGACGTGTGCCACACTGTGGCATAGGGTTGAAGTACCATGGTATGATGACAAAACGTAATAAATGTCAAAAGGTTCTCTAAGGTTGCAAAGGGTTTTTGCCTGTGACCTAACCGAAAAGGTTAGCTGCAATTCTTCTTTTGAAGTACTTTATTGGTATTTATGCTCTGTTGTAGTTGAAAACCGAAACAACGTTTCCCTCATTATAGGTAAGAAATAACGCTACTTATTTTTTTTTTTAAATTTATTTATTGAGCAATATAATAATCTATCACATGGACAATAACTACAGTAAGACTACATTGACACTATATGTACAAAAAATATAAATAAATAAAATAAGCAAAAGCAAAATAACAACTAAATAATGAACGTATATATATAATGAATATAAATAAAAAAAATTAAAGATAATTAAATTTAAAACAACAAACAATACAATACAGGCAAACCTATATACACTATTTATAATTAGTGAAACTCCAAGCCAGGCTTGTCCATCGAACTGATGAGGGAAAAGCAGGACAGGAGATCCCTGCCCTACTCTCGCAACTACGTCAATAGTACTAAAGGCAGAGGATGGGAGTTAGATGGCCTTTTTCACTTTTTTAATCATCAAAGTATATAATATAAACGCCAAATTAGAAAAAGTACATTTCACATGTAACCAATAAACAATAATTCATCACTCAAAACTTACAGTTAAATCCTACATTTAATTTATGTCATAAAGATTGCAATTTACAGTGTATTTTATTAAGAACTATATAATAACACGTTATATAATGTCTATTAAGATAATTATATTTCGTATTTTTTATATATAACTATTCTGTTTATGAGAACTTTTCTAAATCACATTCATTATATAATGTCTTATTCATTTACTTATTTACTAACTACAATAAGTAGCTATAATATTAATTTTTAAACAGGTTTTTATTTATAACATAATTAAATTATTATTTTTCTGAGTTACACCAAGGTTGTGAGAAAGATGTTAAGACTTATTCTTTTAAAAATTTATAGATTTATTATTCAACTTGCTTAATTAATAAAGGAACTTCATTAATAAAACACGGTTGACGTGGAATTATTAAAAATAAATATAAACATTTCTGTATTGATTAAAAAGACATTTTATCTTAAGGGCGCCAAAACTATTCAATTTTTTGTTTTTAATTTTTCCTAGAAGTGATAAAAAATGTTGTAAGCCACACTACCCATACTTGATTCTCATTTAAACTCTAATCAATTTTCATGAAAATCGAGATATCTTTCTATTCTCAGGAAAAACTCCTAATAAATGGGATGGTGGACCTTTTTTTTTTTTTAATGAACTTAAGTATTTTTTAAAAATGTGTTCAGAAAATATGTAAGTTTTCGAAAATGTGAATTTAAGGAAACTTGCATTTCTAAAGTCTTCTTTAAAATATAATCCACCAAATTTATTTTTTACTGTATTATTCAAATAAAAATCTTTTTATTTATTTATTGTGTAAGATAACAGAAGTATATAACAACTAAATAATAATCAATTTTTTTATCAACAAAAAGTTATACGCCATTTTTTCTCTCCAAATTAAACACTAATCAACTTATTTTTGTTCAAAAACAGGCGTTGAAGTTTAATGCTTTCCAAAAGGGGTATTATTCTAGTTTTAATATTTTTTATTACTGTCGTAAATAAAAATAAAATAGAGATTTTCTGAAATATTTGCTACAAATAAGTTATTTTTTAAAGAATATGAGTGTTGATAATGCAATTAGAATAGAAAAAAAATGAACGATGATTATGGTTCACTTTAGAAATAGGCGACTCAAGTCTATATATAACTGTTTGGTAATAATAAACCAATGGTAATGATTTGCAGCCTTGTTTGAAATGGACTTCTACTCAATATGTGGTTATTATATATTTTAAAATAAGTTGACAGTATATTATTTATACTTGAAGGAACTTAGTCGACTGTTCTACCTATCATGGGTGATAAATATTCAGGACGCAGTCTTTTTTAATTTTTTTTATTTTTGCCAACGTTTTAACCCAAACATGTGGATCATTTTCAGCCCTGAATGATCCACATGTTTGGGTTGAAACGGTGGCAAAAATAAAAAAAATTTAAAAAAGATTGCGTTCTGAATATTTATCACCCATTATATTATATATATGTTTTCTTCCCGTTTGGCGTAAAACCACTTAACTTTTCTGCGTGTCGGCGCTTTTGTGAATGATTTTAAAACTAATTGTAAGTACCTTTATAAAACAGTAAATATTATCCAATATTGCTATGGCTACTGATACCTGGAGTTACCTCACATTAGTCCCTTGAGATACTACCTGACTTCCTATCTTCCAGATTCCTCTCCTATCTTCTTCTTCGGGGAAGCCTCTCGTGTTCCGGAGAGGTTGATGAATGAAAGTTATTCCTCGTGAAGGCCTTGACTCACATATCGAAGACCTAGCTCCTTTACAAATCGACCCCAATCAATTTGGCTGTGGCCAGTTCCTCCGGCCTTGAAATACCTTCCTACCATTTCGTGAATCATATTTTTTCGATTATGCAATCAAAATTTTATCCAATCCTGAGTTTGTTAACCAATTAGGAACCACAACGAGGTATTACTTATGTTCATAACTCTCAATACACAGTCACGGAATGTTTTTGTTTTTTTAATATGTAACGCAACATTTTTTTTTTTTTCACTCTAGCTGGCATTGCTACCTGCACCATACGAGATTTTGTCAGCAGTGAGTTAATATAGCCCTAGAGCCAGGTTAATATAGCCCAAAAATCGACCTGATCGCATTTAAAGAATGTTAGGCCAATAATTCGAGGATCGAAACGTGAAATCCATTGCAAAAAATGTGAGAAAAGTTTTTATTATTTTAACTTGTATATATGGGTTTAAACATGTAAAAACAAAATTTCTAACTGGGGCCACTGAGGGAAAACTTTTTACAGCCAAAAAAGTCAGATTTTATCGATTTTTTTTTTTCACCTATAAATCCTAAACGATGCATCAAGTCGAAAAATGTTTTCTTTAATAAATTAAAGAACGGTAAATTTTGCGTTGATCGAGTACATAAACTTTATAATTTGGTTACGTGGGAACCACGGTCAACCAACGCTGATTTTTACCAAATTTGTCAAAAACTGAGACAGATTTCTATAAATGGCCCTGCAACATGGAAATGAGTTCTTCAAGAGGAAAAACCCATTGTATGAAAGTTGTAGAGCATCAGATTTTGCCTCAACTGAGTATCAACTAATTTAATGTAGGTCACTTACTGCTAACAAAATCGGTAGTCTCCCGATGGGTAATGAAGGTAACTGTGATTTTCAATATTTCAACAGTATGGGTAATTTTTGGGGTTATCTACTGTGTTATTCTTGTTTTACCGAGTCATTTACATGCAGTATAAGCCTCTTTTTCACCTCTCAACAACAAAGGATTTTGGTGAACGATGTGTCGAATGATACCAAATTTGATAAAGGAATAACGATTCGAGATATATAATTGGCCTATAATAAAAATGTAATTACTCAGTTGACGCAAAAGTTGATGCTCTACAACTTTAATTCTATGGGTTTTTCATCTTAGAAACTCATTTCCATGTTACAGGGCCATTTATAGTGAATTGTCTCAGTTTTTGACAAATTTGGTCAAAATCAGCGTTGGTTGACCGTGGCTCCGACGTAACCAAATTATAAAGTTTATGTACTCGTTCGACGCAAAATTTAACGTTCTTTAATTTATTAAAGAATACATTTTTCACTTTGATACATCGTTTAGGAGTTATAGGTCAAAAAACCAAAAAATCTGTCTTTTTTGGCTGTAAAAAGTTTTCCCTTTGTGACCCGCGTTAGCAATTTTGTTTTTTACATGTCTAAGCGCATATATACAAGTTAAAAAAATAAAATCGTTTTTCGCAATGGATTTCCCGTTTCGTTCCTCAAATTATTGGACTAAAATTCATTAAATCAGACGCCATTTTTGAAAGCAGAGGCTCTGGAACGGCAGACAAGGTTCTTTTTACTCTGCATAATATACAATTTCGTAATTTACAATCAAACCTTCCTGACCTGCAAACATGTGCGAAAAAAGAAAAGCCGCTAAATTAAAAGCTCTAAATAATCCTAGCGAAGACAATATGGAATACTTTCGAATCTCAAAGAACGAAATGACAAAATTGCTCAAAAATAAAAGGGAGTATCATAAAAATAAAATAATTGAAATAGAAACTAATAGAATCGAAAATAACGTAAGAGACATGTACAAAGGTATAAACAGATCACGTAAATGTGTAGGGCCCGTAACGTCTGGAATTAGGGATGATAATAACAGTATTCTGACCGATCCGGTTGACATATTGAATAAGTTTAAGAACCACTTTGACCATATTTTAAATACGGGAAATTATGATCTGTGTCCTCCTTCTGAGTACCAGAGTGCTGAACCGTTAATAGAAGGACCAAGTAAAGAGGAAGTTGAAGTAGCTATCGGAAAATTAAAATCATATAAAGCAGCGGGAATCGATAATATTCCTACTGAACTAATTAAGGCATGCGGGGAAGCTGGAGTTTCTAAAATACATCGGTTGGTTAAAAAGATCTGGGTGAACGAGAAATTACCTGAAGAATGGAAAGAATCTATTCTTATTCCGATTCACAAAAAGGGTCCGAGGACGGATTGTAATAACTATCGAGGAATTTCACTCCTTCCGGTATGTTATAAAATATTCACTTTAATCTTAACCAGTCGAATCACGGAATACGCCGAGGAAATTATCGGAGACTACCAATGCGGATTTAGACGGAATCGTTCGACTATTGATCAAATATTTTCTTTACGGCAAATATTAGAGAAAAAATTGGAGTATAACGGTATTGTTCACCAGCTGTATATAGATTTTAAAAAGGCTTACGATTCTATTGACCGCCAGAAACTGTATAATATTCTAATCGAGCAGGGGATTCCAAAAAAACTAGTAAATCTAGTCAGGATGTGCTTGACGGAGACACTCAATAAAGTTAGAATCGGTAATAATTTGTCCGAAAAATTTGAGGTTCGTTCGGGCTTAAAACAGGGGGATTCTCTTTCGCCTGTCCTGTTCAATTTGGCATTAGAACATGCCATTAGGGAGGTAATGCGAACCGAGAAAGGGTTGGATCTGGGCGGGACAACATCCGTGCTGGGCTATGCTGATGATCTGGTACTGTTAAGCGAAGACGTTGAAACTATAAAACTAAATACGACAACGTTAATGAAAGCCGGTAAAGAACTAGGACTCGAAATAAACGTGGATAAAACAAAATATATGGTTAGCTGCAAAAATGGCGATACTACTGGTGATATCGATATAGATGGTAATATGTTTGAACAGGTAGATAAATTTAGGTATCTAGGTTCTACGATAACTAGAAAAAACGAAATTGAAGAAGAGATTAAGGTTAGACTGAAGGCGGGAAATGCTTGTTATTTTTCTGTGACAAAACTACTTAGTTCGCGCCTCTTGTCCCGAAACTTAAAAATTAGAATCTATAAAACAATTATCTTGCCTACAGTTCTTTATGGATGCGAAACTTGGCCGCTTACATTAAGGGATGAGCAGCGTCTTAAGGTTTTTGAAAATAAAGTATTGCGTAGAATATTCGGACCGAAGAAGGATGAGTTAACCGGAGAGTTCAGACGGTTACACAACGCCGAATTGCGTGAGCTGTATCCGGGTAATATAATTGAGGTAATTTCATCGCGGCGAATCAAATGGGCTTGTAAAGTTGTTGGGCTTAGTAACGAGAGAATTCCTAAAAGGTTAATATTTGCTGTGCCGAATGGTAAGCGTCCGAGGGGTAGACCGAAGCGAAGGTGGGAAGATTGCATTAAAGCCGATCTGAAGGGACTGGGTTTGGACGGCGAACGGTGGAGGGAAGTGTTTAATAAGCGATTGGCGTCTAACCTTCGGGTTCGCTAAGCCTTTTATTATTATTAAACAAAAATAATATATAGCTATGTTTTTGGACTCGTGTTTCTACGGCGAATAGGGTGTTCCAGGAACCGCATTTATTTGTATTTATAATACACGGTGGGCCAGACCCCCTTACCGTGCACCCCCCCCCCACATCCCTATAAATTGCATATCGTGTTCCTTGTAACTATTTATTAAAAAAAAGCCAATGTTCCCACAAAAAAAAGTGAACGCACTGCCCCAAAATGGCGTCCAAAGATGGCGGATTGACGACTTTGACTTTAGTTAGTTTTTTGGTCACTGAGAATCAGCATTTGGCTTAATTTCCTCATAGTTGGTCTTTTATTAAAGCTGAATAGTCATAGAATAATAAACCATGAAGAAATATTAAAAAATAATTGGCTTAGGCTATGAAAAACACTACTAAAGTCAATTTTTTTAACAAAAAAATTTTCAAGTTAAAAATCAAGCGTCATTTGTAATTAAACGGCCTACAATAACGCAAAACGTGCTGAAATAAACATCTGGAGAATATATTTTTCTTTCCAAAACGCTGATTATTTTTTAAAAACTTTTAAACAGTTCCGTAGAAAATGCACTTATGCGGCAGAAAAGCGGTACTGGCGTGGGTGCCTACAGGCCTCTACCACACCATTCAGTACACATAAATGGCTTAGTTAAAGTGATATAATAACATTTTTGGTACATTATATTGGTTTTATTAACGAACAAATATTAATGCAATAATTTAATTGTAAAAAAAAAATTAAAATTTTTTTAAAAAATTTATTATTATTTTTTTTAATTTAACCTTCTTTATTCTACACGTAGGTCGTTTAAGAAGACCTTGATTGTAAAAATGATATAATTATAATAATAAAACTTAATTAAAAAACTTTGCTAAATATCTTGATTTTTTTATTATTTAACGTTTGCAATTTAACACAGTGTTTTGTATATTTACTGATTCTTAAAGGTAATTAAAATTTATATATACTTCCCAGGAAATGAGTCGTATTAATACCTGTTTTATAAACTAAAATAATATATACCTAATCTGAACTATATATAATGAATAGCTGCTGGGTTGTATAGTAAAACTCATATATCACTAATTAAAAAATTAATTTTTATTTCCTTTATTTTGTGCGGAAGTTGGACTATATCATAAATAAATAGGAAATTTTATTATTGAATGAATTATTCTCTCTGCACAAAGAAAGATAGAAACGGTGACGCTATAAGTTCTTCTATAAACCAGAACTGATTGTTTGGATTTGGTCTTGAAATGAGGAAAAACGCGAAATTGAACTCGAAAACTTGAAAAATACATTAAGCGAACGAGAAAGGAAGTGCCAAAACCTTGGAAAAGATAAAAAGGACCAGTATCCATTATATGGCTAAACGAATGTATAGTAGACAGATAAAGAGAATATTTCAAGATGTTGCTAAAAGGGGGTCAATTGCAGTTTGGATGATATTAAGTGGACGATGTGGGTTTATTATGGTGAAAACCACTTTATTTTCGATTGCTGAAGGTGCACATTGGGACTATCTTCACTTTGAAGCAGGATGTAGAGAGGTATATCGAGTTATAGCTCATAGCTCTTCTTCTGTTTAGTGCATTTGCAAAAGATTTTTTAAGGAATCTAAAAGGAAAACCTGCTTTTCTGAAAGACAATTAGATATTAGCACAATCCAAAGAGTAAGGCACTAAGCAGATAGAGAGATATTTTTCGTTGTATATAGACTTCTCTATAACCTGCCTTAAAGTGAAGCCAGTCTCAATTTTCAACTTCTCTTCCAATGTGCAACTTGAGTTTCTCAATCCATATCGCTCTGGCAGTCGACAATATTTCTTATTCCAGCTTCTACGATTCTTGAGTATAATTTCTTTGGTACACTAAACAGGAATGGATCTTGATGGGTATTACATTTCCTAGTATCTCCTTTCTTGTTTTTCTAACATACTTGTTGCCTATGTATGCGCTAAACTGTGCGAAGCAGTTCGGTTTCGCCCTTTCCATCTTTCTTTGTGCAGATAGAATAATGCATTCAATATTAAAGTTTTCTATTTTTTTATGATATAGTACAACTTCTGAAAAATTTATTCCGCGATATCTGAACAATAACGAGCTGTAACTTAAATAAGATTTCTTAAAAAATCTTTTGCAAATGCACTAAACAGAAGAAGAGCTATGAGCTATAACTCGATATACCTCTCTACATCCTGCTTCAAAGTGAAGATAGTCCCAATGTGCACCTTCAGCAATCGAAAATAAAGTGGTTTTCACCATAATAAACCCACATCGTCCACTTAATATCATCCAAACTGCAATTGACCCCCTTTTAGCAACATCTTGAAATATTCTCTTCATCTGTCTACTATACATTCGTTTAGCCATATAATGGATACTGGTCCTTTTTATCTTTTCCAAGGTTTTGGCACTTCCTTTCTCGTTCGCTTAATGTATTTTTCAAGTTTTCGAGTTCAATTTCGCGTTTTTCCTCATTTCAAGACCAAATCCAAACAATCAGTTCTGGTTTATAGAAGAACTTATAGCGTCACCGTTTCTATCTTTCTTTGTGCAGAGAGAATAATTCATTCAATAATAAAATTTCCTATTTATTTATGATATAGTCCAACTTCCGCACAAAATAAAGGAAATAAAAATTAATTTTTTAATTAGTGATATATGAGTTTTACTATACAACCCAGCAGCTATTCATTATATATAGTTCAGATTAGGTATATATTATTTTAGTTTATAAAACAGGTATTAATACGACTCATTTCCTGGGAAGTATATATAAATTTTAATTACCTTTAAGAATCAGTAAATATACAAAACACTGTGTTAAATTACAAACGTTAAATAATAAAAAAATCAAGATATTTAGCAAAGTTTTTTAATTAAGTATTATTATTATAATTATATCATTTTTACAATCAAGGTCTTCTTAAACGACGTACGTGTAGAATAAAGAAGGTTAAATTAAAAAAATAATAATAAATTTTATAAAAAAAATTTTAATTTTTTTTTTTACAATTAAATTATTGCATTAATACTTTTTTTTGTGGGAACATTGGCTTTTTTTTAATAAATAGTTACAAGGAACACAACGATATGCAATTTATAGGGATGTGGGGGGGGGGGGTGCACGGTAAGGGGGTCTGGCCCACAGACTATATGTATTTAATACTTATATCGGTTCTAAAAGGGAACTGATCAACTGAAAGATATATGAATTATGTATTTAAAGGTTAGATACCACAGACCCCCGACTGTAGTATCCTAACAAGATGATTTAATAATTACTTTATTTATAAACTTAAACAACCAAAAACACATATATACAAAATAATAACCAAAACATATATACAAGGAGTAGTAGAGACTTATATTAGAGGAGAATGCTATTTTTCGATATGCCTGATTAAAGTTACTTATGCTCTATTAATTCTATTAATGATTATTGGTTGCCAAAACAAGTTACATATGTCTACTTAAATGAATATTTCTACTTAGCGGTAATATTTCACTTTCTTCATGGTGAGGGGGGTTGCCGGTGTCTCTAGCTGTCATCTCCTAGCTGCCTTCCTGGACTCTTCGTCGATCTGGTCCTCTCAGCCTCAAGTCTGCTTCCAGGCTGCTCTCTCACCCTCAAGTCCTCATCTTGCTCTCTCACCCTCTCCTCATCAAGTCTTCGTTCCTGTCGCTCTCCTAGCTCCAAGTCCTCAACCGTCCTAGCTTGACTCCAAGCTTCCAGTGTCCTATTTTCCACCTTTCTGTCACCCCCTCTCTTTTAGTACTTTTTCCTGATTGGCTGAATTTTCCTAGCATAATAGCCCTGGAGCCAGGGCCCAAAAATCGACCTGATCGCAGGCGAAGTGTAACCAAATTTCAAAGTTTAGTTACTCGTTTGACGCAAAATTTAACGTTCTTCAATTTATTAAAGAGTACATTTTTCGCTTTGACGCATCGTTTAGGAGTTATGGATGAAAAATATCGAAAAAATCTTACTTTTTTGGCTGTAATAATTTTTCCCTTGGGGCCTGCGTTAGCAATTTGGTCTTTTACATTTCTAAACCCATATATACAAGTTAAAAAAACTTTTCTCACATTTTTCGCAATAGATTTCTTGTTTCGATCCTCAAATTATTGGCCTAATATTCTTTAAATCAGCGGCCATTTTTGAAAGCAGTGGCTCGGGAATGGCAGACCAGGTTTTTTTTACTCAGATTAACATATACTTTCGTAATTTACAATCAAACCTACGCCTGCGATCAGTTCGATTTTTGGGCCCTGGCTCCAGGGCTATTATGCTAGGAAAATTCAGCCAATCAGGAAAAAGTACTAAAACAGAGGGGGTGACAGAAAGGTGGAAAATAGGACACTGGAAGCTTGGAGACAAGCTAGGACGGTTGAGGACTTGGAGCTGGGAGAGCGACAGGGACGGAGACTTGATGAGGAGAGGCTGAGAAAGCAAGATGAGGACTTGAGGCCGAGAGAGCAGCCTGGAAGCAGACTTGAGGCTGAGAGAGCAACCTGGAAGCAGACTTGAGGCTGAGAGAGCAACCTGGAAGCAGACTTGAGGCTGAGAGAGAAACCTGGAAGCAGACTTGAGGCTGAGAGAGCAACCTGGAAGCAGACTTGAGGCTGAGAGAGCAACCTGGAAGCAGACTTGAGGCTGAGAGAGCAACCTGGAAGCAGACTTGAGGCTGAGAGAGCAACCTGGAAGCAGACTTGAGGCTGAGAGAGCAACCTGGAAGCAGACTTGAGGCTGAGAGAGCAACCTGGAAGCAGACTTGAGGCTGAGAGAGCAACCTGGAAGCAGACTTGAGGCTGAGAGAGCAACCTGGAAGCAGACTTGAGGCTGAGAGAGCAACCTGGAAGCAGACTTGAGGCTGAGAGAGCAACCTGGAAGCAGACTTGAGGCTGAGAGAGCAACCTGGAAGCAGACTTGAGGCTGAGAGAGCAACCTGGAAGCAGACTTGAGGCTGAGAGAGCAACCTGGAAGCAGACTTGAGGCTGAGAGAGCAACCTGGAAGCAGACTTGAGGCTGAGAGAGCAACCTGGAAGCAGACTTGAGGCTGAGAGAGCAACCTGGAAGCAGACTTGAGGCTGAGAGAGCAACCTGGAAGCAGACTTGAGGCTGAGAGAGCAACCTGGAAGCAGACTTGAGGTGAGAGAGCAACCTGGAAGCAGACTTGAGGCTGAGAGAGCAACCTGGAAGCAGACTTGAGGCTGAGAGAGCAACCTGGAAGCAGACTTTTCTCAAAGGTGCTAATGCTCCCTTTAATCATGTTTAAACACTCAGGCGTGAGACTGTTGTCGGTCCTTAAGTATTTTATTGCCACTTACAAAAAGGTTGCATTTGGGTAGTTACCCTCCCTCCGGTAAACCAACCGCCCAGGTGTTAGCTATTATGATTTTTTTTTTTTTTATACCTTTGAAATAAATTCCACAGGCGGTCTTTAGAATACATAGCACTACATATTCAACATACACATTTATACATATTCAACGAACACAGGCAAAGAAGTGATTTATTTGCTTATTCTTTAAATGATTTTTGGACAAAGGTTATAAAAAAAAAAAATCGTTTTCTTTACAATATATTTTTATTATTGCTGACGTTTTGGCTTTATGAGTCACTTCCAAGCTTGAATTATCATACACCGTTTTTAGATTTTTATCATTTAAAAAAAGAAATCTTCCTTGTAATCCACTGTGTATGTTAAGATAATTTCGTAATTACTTATTAAATAATTAGAGAGCCCAATAAAATCAGACATAAGGACTTCCAGGAACCCATATTATCAACGAATTACCTGAGGAGTAATTTATCTACAATCTTCAAATTTTCAATTTAAAAAAAATATTACTTGAAATGTACAACTGTATAAATAAAATCAAATAAATAAATCTGCTATAAGAATATTAAATATGATATTAGGTTGTGGAGAAACTAACAGTTGGGTAGCATTTCAATGATTATATTAATTTAGGAGGTCTTTTGCAATTTCCTTTTTTGACCATTTAGATAGAGAGTTGAGATTGTAGAATGTGTTAGCTCCCTCTTAGTTTATGTCAAACTTCGAATGAAGCCTAACTATTTAATTGTGATTTAATAAAAGAAAAAAAGAAAAAGAAATAAAGTTGACTGCATCTTCAAACATTTATTTTGGAACATTTACGAAATCTAATATTGAAAACATGAACAAAATGAATCAATTTTACACTTATTAGATAGGTAAAAAAATAACAAACTTCTAGCATAAAATAAAGACCAGCTGAACAAACAATTGTGACAATATTAATGAAACATTTTCATGCTTGATCAAAAATAAAAACTATTTCTATGGCCCAAATTATAATAAAAATAAAATAAAATAAAAAAAACAACTTCCCTAAAGTCCAAATATGAAATTTATATATATATATATATGTATATATATAACAAATAATTAGATCGTACAACGTTACGTGGACGAAGCAGGTCGTTCGTAAACCTCTGTCTCTCTGCAGAAACCAATTGTAACTCTTCGATGAGCGTACTCAAAACGAACTGCAAATGGGCAGCAGCGAGCACGACGAGAGAAGTACGTTTCTTCAGAGTAGAACTGCAGTGGGCAGTGTTGAAGTTGGCAGTACTCAGCTCATTCAGACTGTCTCTTGTAAATTCTACCGCCTTATGACTTGAACCTAGCATAGCTAATAGCTAATGCTACTACGATCCATTACAAAGTAGTCCAAGTATAGACTATTGATTTATTTAATATAAACAATATAAGCTATGGGCCTATAATACTTAATATACACCTATCTTATACATAAATATACATATTATTAATTGATTTCACTTTGCTAAAATAAAACAAATCAACAATTAATCAAACTAGTTAAGTGTAAAATAAATTGAATTAACGCTGTGGCGTTTTCAACTGTAAAAATAAAATAAGTTAACGGTGTGGCGTTAACAGAATGAAATGTTGTTATCTGTATGGTTTGAAAAACTAAGACGTTCGATGTTAAAAAAAATAAATATTTATTTCGGATCAAGTCTGCAACTAACGGAATATTAAGGTCTTTACGGAGAATTTTTTCGAGACAAAATATAATTTAATTTTCTTTGATTAGAAATAAACAAAATGTACAAATATATGTTATTAAGAAACACATATATTCTTATACAGGTAAAGAAAGGTCATGAAGAGAATACAATATATAGTCGGTTTATTCTCAAAACAATTCTCTTCGTACATTTGGAGAAAGCTGAAATTCTATGAACGCTGTTTAGTTTTTTATGCAAATTCCTTCCCCGGCTGTCAGGGATATTGTTGCCGGTATATTTATTTTACTGCTTTGAACTGTATATAAGGTATTTGATTAATCTATAATTAAGTTATTGGATGGTACAGATTGCTATATGTGTTACTATATTTATGTTATAATTTGATTTATTAAGCCGGATCTATTACAAGTAATGGTTGTGACTATTTTAAGTATGGATTAGGTTGGTAGTGGCTGTAAACAAATTAATTTACCTGCTGCATTCTTCTCTCCTTTTCCTCTCATCTTTCTCTTCTCTCCTTGCTAAGCCTTCAGCGCTTTTACTCCATCTCTTCTATGAAGGCTGTAAGATGTAATTTTCTTGCTGGTCTTAAGTGGACATGAATCTAGCAGGTTCTCTGGATGTCTGTTCAGTCTTTTCTTTACTTCTAACGCCTGCCAAGAGATGGCAGCAGTGCTGCTTGCTTCCCAACTGGATTCAAAATTAAATAAAGTGGGAACATGGCTGTGTTTGATAATCAACAATATTGTTCATAGGTGCCCGGCTCTCTTAACAGCGAATGAGCAAGAGATTATAATTACATTATTTATATAAATAATTATATTGCTGCCCTCTTCTTAAAAACAGTGCAAGTGAAAGAAGAATTTGAAAGTTATAATGGGTAAATTTATTACTTTAAAATGATAAAGATATTCAATAGTAAGTGTTTTCAGTCTAGATATGTTCTGTTAGGCTTGTTGACGTTTCTGACGTCTGAAAGGGTTTGATCAAAGAGATTTTTCGGAAGTTTTTAATGGCAGGATAAAATTTGATAAGATTATCATTTAAGTACAGGATTGGGATATTAGGGACAGTTTTAAGCAGGTGATAGAGAGCCTAATAGAATTGCGTTCGTCTTCCCCGCATTCAATTTCAGCCTATTAACTTGTGCCTAGTCACAAATTCTAATTAAGTCTTCTTGAAGTTTTTTTGTGGCTGATGATAGATTAGAAGATGAGAAGGATAGGTATATTTGGAAATCATCTGTTTAGATATCTCATTGGAAGTGATGGACTTGCTGCATTCTTCTCTCCTTTTCCTCTCATCTTTCTCTTCTCTCCTTGCTAAGCCTTCAGAACTTTTACTCCATCTCTTCTATAAAGAATGTGAGATGTAATTTTCTTGATGGCCAGCTCCAGTCTTAAGTGGACATGAATCTAGCAGGTTCTCTGGATGTCTGTTCAGTCTTTTCTTTACTTCTAAAGACTGCCAAGAGATGGCAGCAGTGCTGCTTGCTTCCCAACTGGATTCAAAATTTGACTTAAAACACGAACCTGCACTTAACCCGACAAGCTCTCATATACATCAAACATAGTAACAACATGTCCTCAATTTTTGAACTCACAGAGAGAATATTCATGAAAATTCTTAATGGTTTAAGGTTATGAAATGTCAATAAATGCCTTTTTGCAAATGACAGTTTAAACATTGTGACTTATCAGAGGTTCCCAGGAGGACGCACTTTTTTTTACAAGGAGGATAAAATAGCCTACCATTTTAGAAAATTAATCACACGTTCGATTTAGCTGCTCTGCGACTCACGACAAAAACAAAAATGGATTAGGATAAGATGAAATTTGTTTTGAAAAGTTAGCAGACAGAGGAGACGGAAAAAGGAAAAAAAAAAACTAAAAAAAAAAAACCTCTCCTTGAGATATGCTCCAAGGGCAGCTGAATGTGTCCAAGAGCCTAGTGGTTCTCTGGAGCAAATATTTGCCGAGGTCATCCAGCTGACCCCACATCCTCCTCCACTACTCAAAAATATTTTATTGCGTGAGCCATGGGTCCTAGCTCTCTACCTTGCGCAATACCAGTTCCACATAAATATAATATAACATAAAGAGATATATAATATTATTCATACCTTCTAAGACAGCGGTGGCCTTATGCATACCCCCTACACGATCAGTCATGAATGACAGTCAAATGACTGACATGGATCGCTTCTATTATGATGACCCATACACTTATCTATTAGGCTGACTCCATTTTAGCTTAGTTGACGCTGAGATATCAGACAGCGTGGATCTGTGCATTATCCATTAATAATATAATGTTTCATTAAAAAAGCTTATTTGGCCGTTATCCTTTATAGCATTGAACATCAAGAGAAAAATGGATATATAATAATTGTATAATTGTATCCTATTGCATGAAAGTCGTTTTTACAAAAGTTAGAAAAATATAAGTCAAATCCTTATAAAAAAATAAGAAATTAAGTACAAATAATGATTATTTTTTCTGTAAGTAAATTATGAAGTTTCCACTTTTTTTATTTTATTTCTTGCCCACTTGACTGTTTTTTTTTTTAAAGTTGAAGATCGTTTATAAAAATATAAACTAGGGATATGAAAAACTATTTACTTTAAATGAAAATCAGGAATGTAAATAGATTATGAATCCTATGTAAACTAAGATATCTAGTAGTAACCTCAGTCTCCCCTACACTTCCCGTGATTGAACCTTTGATTTTCAGATTTTAGGAAATCTCTCAGGTCCATCAGTACTTAATCATAGCCTTACAGGATGAATAATAATTTCAATAGTGTCTCGGAATGCCATTCTGAATGACAGGGCTCGCTTTAGACAGGGTCTCTGTACTATTACAGTACCATCGCAAACCCTCTCTCTCACCGAAAACATAATTTATGAAGAATAAATTAGACTTTGGATAAAATCAAGTTTATATTACTTTACATTCGGATTGGATTTCTTTCAATTTTTGATAATCCACAACATTGTTCATAGATGCCCGACTCTCTTAAGAGCGAATGAGCAAGAGATTATAATTATATTATTTATATAAATAATTATTGCTGACCTCTTCTTAAACACAGTGCAAGTGAAAGAAGAATTTAAAAGTTGTGATGGGTAAATTTATTACTTTAAAATTATGAAGATATTCAATAGTAAGAGTTTTCAGTCTAGATATGTTCTGTTAGGCTTGTTGACGTTTCTGACGTTTGAAAGGGTTTGATCAAATAGTTTATTCGGAGGTTTTTAATGGCAGGATAAAATTTGATGAGATTATCATTTAGGTACAGGGTTGTGATATTACGGAGAGTTTTAAGGAGGTGGTTAGAGCCTATTAGAATTGCATTCGTATTCCTCGCATTCAATTTCAGATTATTAACTTCTGCCCAGTCACATATTGTTGTTAAAGTTTTCTTGAAGTTTTTTTGTTGCTGATAACAGATCAGAAGATGGAAAGGGTAGGCATATTTGGAAATCATCTGTTTAGATGTGGTATTGAGAGTGATGGATGAGTAGAGGAAGGTAAATTAAAAATGAATGATACAGGCCCAAACGAATTTCCCAGAAACTCCTCTATTAAAATTAAAGATCGAATATTTTGACTCAAAGTTAAATAATAATATAAAAATGGTTGAACATTGATTTTATCAAATTCCATCAACTACTTTTGGTTATACATGCGCAAAGCTATTTTCTTCGAGAGGTATTTCTATAGCGTCTTGTTCCGTGGATTTTATTCTCCATCGACCTTGAAATATAAGCAGTTATGTACCCAATAGAAATGGTGACGATGCTATCTATACTGGTTCTAATTGCCAGACTTTTCCATTTGCATATATTTGTTCAAAAACTTTTTGGCGGTCTAAATTATCCTAGTAAAAATCTTTATCACCCCTCTCCCTCAGCTAAATTGCTCTTCTTCTTTCTGAATATTGTTAATAATTGGACGTCCTAAATTCCTGCACCATGTTAGGAACTTAGCTTTAAGAATCATCCCTTAGGTCCTTGAGGTTATTCCATCCCCATTCTGAATTTTTTACCAGAACCTTATCCACCACCAGAACCATCTTAATCCCTTAGCACAATCCTTATCCAGCTCCAGTCCTCTTCAAAGGTTGAAATGGTTGTGGTCCCGAGATCATTTGCAACTATGTCGTTGGAGTTCTAGCATTGGCCAGCTTCTCCATTCAAGTCATGAGTGTCTGTGTCTCTAGTGCCCTGCTTCAGTATCCACTGGACTCTCTTGCCAGTGACGCGGCTGAGAGAGAAGCGCTGGGATTTCTGTTTTACCTTGCCCTCCACACGTGGGAGAAATGACCCGACTCGATGCTCCCTCGGCTAATTGTAATTAAGTATAAATGTATTTTTTTTTTTTAAATTTCAAATCAATGTACGATCAATGTTCAGTTGTGCCATCACCTGACACACAATTACTGATCTACAAGACAATCCTGAAACCTATTTGGACCTAGAGACTACAACTTTGGGAACAGCAAAATTTTCTAACATCAAACGCATCCAATCCTTTCAGTCCAAAGTCCTTCGAACAATAGTCGATGCTCCGTTCTATGCAACCAACAAAACCCTACATTTTCCAAATTCCATCAGAGCCTTATAAATCATCCGAATCCCCTAGCACAATCCCTATCTAGTTCCACTCATCCCTACAATCGTCCTCGAAGGTTGAAGCGGCAGTGGCCCAGAGATCTTTTCTAGTAAATATCTCGGAGTTCTGGCAATGGCCACATGACTGTATGTAGCTAAAGCGCTCTTGCTCAAACTCCACTGGATTTAGTCTTTAGGGATCTCTTAGAGTCCTGCTTTTCCTTCTATAGTTGGAGGGAGAAGCCTGGCTTGGGTTTCCCTGCCTGATTGTATAAATTGTATACAGGTATGACTGTGTTTTTATGTTTTTAATTTACTTATCTTTAGGTTATTTTATTTTTATTGTACATAGTTTTTAAAATTATTATTTAGTTATTATTTTACTTTTGTTAATTTTGTATTTTCTCTATATATGGTGTGAATGTGTTCATATATCACTATAATTATTGTCCAAGAGACAGGTTATTATATGTCTAAATAAATAAATAAAAAATTAAATAAAAAAAATTTCAAGTCAAGTAACATTTCTTTTGTTTTTATTACAACTTTTGCCTTTGTGATAATGTTCCTTACTGTATTGTGTAAATGGTATAAATGTGCCTCACTCTGCTATAATATTTAGCTAATGCCCTTAAGTATGGCAAAATTATTCTTCATAATCTTAATAAAAAGATAAAAAAACGTTTTAAAAACATTTTATAGCTAATGGATTGAATAAAATGTTATAAATTACTTTTTTCATTACGAATTCATGAATGAACTATGATTTGGCACATATTTTATGAATGCGAACATTCAACGTTTATAAGTGATTGCAATAGTCACTAATAGTACAAGGTGTTAAACGACTAACAAATTATATGGACTAATGACTCTTAGTTTTTTCTCGTTTATATTCAGAGACTAGTGTAACTATAGAATAAGCCCCAATAAATCAAAAACAAGGAAGTGGAACGGAGATGTAGGTTTTTAAAAAATTACGCAAAGTTTAATTTTTCAAGCGTGCAATTATGCAAATATAGTTTATCCTTGGTATATAAATGTATTTTTTTTCTCCCTCGATTTTTCTATTTTTTTTTCTGTTATCGTGTGAGACCATGCGAATGAGCCATTATTGCATCTCACAACCACCCACCGCTGACCTGATCATAATGACAGCTAATCTTATAGTGCAAACTATATTTATTACTTTGGAACAATGCTAGGAATATTATTGCTGTTATGTAACTTCTCTAATTATACCGGCAGTGAGAACGTGCCGAGGAAATGGCATCATGTTTAAAACATATTGACAGGTTTGTTAAAACAGACATATAATTACTAGGCCTAATAACAAACACTTAATATTATGTTATTATAATACACAATATAATATCACTATATATTTCAAGAAAATGTCTTCATCTGAAATAACTTATATTGGATTGGCCATTTTAATAAATAAAGTCTGACTTTTCAATTTAAAGTTACAATTCTACTTAGAACATTTCTTTTTCTACATTAGTTGAGGAAAAAATTTTCAAGAAACGGGAAATAATATATTTTCCATTCTATTCGTAATATCAAAACAAATTATATTTGTTAAATATAATAAATATAAATATAAATACCGCCTGGTTTTTTCTTTAGACCAAGACGCAAACATATTTCTTGTTTTTTTTTTTATTGTATCATTTGTTAATTATATTGGTCGAATTTCCCATCTCCTTATTGTTATCAAATATCGGCAATAATTAATGAAAGTGAGTATGGTGAAGGTTGGAAAAATAATATACTTATTGATTTTAATAATTTATTTATGTTGATATATTTATACTATATTAGTGAAGAGAAGAATAGTTGGGGTGGTCAGTGAAAAGGAAGGCAAAAAATAAATGATAATATTTATTTTTTACATATGCCGATGTTTCGACCTGAAGTTCAGGCCTTCATCAGGGCTAAGAAAATAACCAGATAATAAGGTATGAGAAACATAAGTAGTGATGGTAAAAAAAAAATATTAAAAAATTAAAAAAATAAAATAAATAAATATAAAGTAAAATGAAATTGTTAGAATAATGACTGAGAACTAAGAGATAAATAATAATAACCGTTACAGAGTGTGGAATGATGAAGTAGGCATAATCAAAAAGTCCATCAAGATGTACAGACAATGTATAATATAGTAAAGAGTTAAAAACAGAGAAAAGGAATGAAAGGAAGGAGGGAAGAAATTGAGAAAGCTGAAATAAGAAATAAATAAAAAAAGTATTACTTGTCTCCTTACGTGTTGCAGGGAGAATAAAAGTCGTTACAAGGGAGGGGGAGAGAGAAGAGATGTGTAGGTGGCGTCATTGTCTGTACATCTTGATAGACTTTACAATATCTCAATTTTCTATCTAACTACTCCATTCTCAATGTTTTAATTTTACTATTTATTTTCATTTCTTATATAACTTCATATTTATTTTTTATGTTTTACATTTTATTCTAAGATTCCCATTGTTACACTTATGCCACCCTTTTTGATTATGCCTACTTCATCATTCCACACTCTGTAACGGTTATTATTATTTATCTCTTAGTTCTTAGTCATTATTCTAACAATTTCATTTTACTTTATATTTATTTATTTTATTTTTTTAATTTTTTCTTCTTTTTTTTAATTTTTTAATATTTTTTTTTTACCATCACTACTTATGTTTCTCATACCTTGTTATCTGGTTATTTTCTTAGCCCTGATGAAGGCCTGAACTTCAGGTCGAAACGTTGGCATATGTAAAAAATAAATATTATCATTTATTTTTTGCCTTCCTTTTTGACTGACCACCCCAACTATTCTTCTCTTCATTATCCACGACAGTCAACCAATTACCAATTATGTATACTATATTAGGTTTTATATATATATATATATATATATATATATATATATATATATATATATATATATATATATTTAATTAAGAAATTCTTTATCTGTACCACATATTTTCAAAAATCATTAATTGTTTAAATAATTATTAAGTATCATTGAAACTAAAATAGCGCCGTTTTTGGAACGAATTAAAATTAAAAGCCCATTCTAGAACAAAAAAAGATTAATTTAGATTAGGTTTGGGGAGAAAAATAGGTGTTAGATTCGAGAAGAAAAATGTAATTACAATCAAACTATAAAACCTCTAAATTTGTATTTAGTTCAAAGGTACAATCAAATAAACTAATGTTTAATTTTCATTCTAATAAAACGGTTGAACATATTTGTTAAATTATTAATTCAAGAAATGTAAGTTTGTTTGTTTGTTTGTTTGCTTAGGCTTTGAGGCGTAAAACCTAGGGCGATCAGCGTCTGTTTATTCTTTATTTTTGTTCTCTAGAGCTCAGAAACTCCTTAGAAGAAAAAAAAATTGAAAATATTAAAAAAAATGAAGAAAGTATTATTACGTTAATTGAAAAATAAATAAATAAAAGCTGTTGTAAAAATACTTATATTCACACCACTTTTTTAAATATTTAGATCCGTTATTGAAAAATAATAATAAAACCATTCAATTTATTGGATGGTTTTACATCCGAATCGATTGTAATATCAATTTGCAAAAAAAAAAAATCGATTAAGGTTCTGTTTGGAAATATACTATTATAGAAGTTATTTTATTATCATTTTTTTTTTTTATTTGTAATATTAAATTTCCCCCGCGCCATGAATGTATTAATTAATTAATAAAAATACAAAATGAGTATTCATTAAACAAATTGATTACACAAATTAATAAAAAAAACTACCAAAATACTCGGTAACTGCGTAGTCTTACAAAATATTTTAAAATGTACTAAAAATATCTCGCATAAAATGAAACGTTTCATATAATTGCTAGTAATAGCCATGAAATTTCAATCAATATTCAAATGGATGAATGAAAGTTAATTTGAAATTTAAAACAGTGCTTCAAAATAATTAAAATATAAATTTGGAACGGCTGGGATGTATTTAAAATTATTCCATCACAAACACATTAATAAAATAAAAAGGTTACTTTGTAATTAATTAGTTAACAAGGAGTGATTATGAATTTAAATGTGTTTCTTCTAAATTTACTATTTTATAAAAAATATATAACGCAACAACCTAATGACAAGGTGATACAGCAAAAAAAAATTTTTTTTTCATTTTTTCCAAGAAATTATTTTATTAATAAGTACATAGTTCAAATTTTTAATAATCAATATGAATTTATGAATGTACGTGAGACATTACAAATATTGTATTTATTTCATGAGTCATGCTTTTCCCTCGATTGGTAGAAGTACGAGCTCCTTCGTCTGATTGTAAATAGTGTATATTTATGTTGTATTACTTTATTGATCTTTAAGTTTATTTTATTTTTATTTATTGTTTATAATTCTTAATTATTATTTATTTGTTAATTTGCTTCACTTTTATTCAATTTATTTGTATTTTGTGAAAATATGGTATAAATCTGCTCTTACCTTTTAGTAACCAACGTACATATTGTGACATGTTTTAATACTCAGTAACAAAAAATTCTCTAAATCAGTGAGAAAAAATAGGTTTATGATTTTTTTTTTTTCAAGGGAAAATGTGTACATATTCAAAATATATTTTTTAAAGTCAACTTTACTGTACAATCTTCTCAAAATGACAGGTTATCGAAATATTGATAAAAATACCATATCAATTTGTATATAATAATACAGTCATTATTAAATTTAAAGACACTAAAAATAAATGGAATGGTCCAATCGTGATAAAACGATTTCAATGGTTATTCCATCAATGATTTTCTTTTTTTCTTAATGAAATGTTATGTAATGTGAAAGGTTATATCATTTGCATGATGAGAGATTTCAATATGATTTGCATAGGTTAGTTAACCGCCTGGTTTTTTCTTTAGACCAAGGCGCAAACATATTTCTTGTTTTTTTTCAATTGTATCATTTGTTAATTATATAGGTCGAATTTTCCATCTCCTTATTGTTATCAAACATCGGCAATAATTAATGAAAGTGAGTATGGTGAAGGTTGGGAACAATAATATACTTATTGATTTTAATAATTTACTAGCAGACAGCTCTATGGTCGATGAACAGTGGAAGAGATGCAGCAACGCAATGAAACAGGCAGCAGAAGAAGCTCTTGGCTACGAGACTAAATCTAGAAGGCCCCCATGGTTTGATGCTGAGTGCCTTCAAGCAGTAAAAGTGAAAAATGAAGCCTACAGAAAGAAGGTTCAGCGTCCCACAAGGCTCTCCCAAGAAACATATAGAAGAAAAAGACGCGAAGAGAAGAGATTATTCCGCGGAAAGAGAAGAGCTTGGGAAAATAAGAACATGGAGGACACAGAGGCATTGCGAGGCCAAAATGAAAGTCGCCTGTTCTTTCAGAGAATAAACGAGGGTAGGGCAGCTTTTAGGCCCAGAGTGACGGCATGCAAAGACACAAATGGAACTCTTTTAAGCCACAAAGATGACGTACTAAGGAGATGGGTACAACATTTCAAAGGCGCATTAAACAGAGGAACGGTGCCTGGAGAAGTAGGTGTAATGAAGGAAGACTCCCTGAATTCTATTGAACCCCCGGATGAGGAGGAAATGGAAAACGCCCTGAGGAAATTGAAAAATGGAAAGGCGCCAGGCCCGGACGGAATCCAGTCAGAGCTGTTGAAATGTGGAGGTGAAGAACTCAAGAAAGCTCTGCATGATTTAATGCTGACCATCTGGGAGAAGGAAGCTATGCCTACGGAATGGGCAACAGCCATTATCTGCCCAATACATAAGAAAGGAGATCAAACAGAATGCGCTAACTATCGAGGAATCTCACTCCTTTCGTGTGCTTATAAGCTGCTCTCTAACATTCTTTTTGAGAGGATCCTCCCGTATTCTGAAAAGGAACTGGGGAAATATCAGGCTGGATTTCGAAGAGGACGCTCAACGACTGATCAACTGTTCTCTCTGAGGATGATCCTAGAAAAGACTATGGAGCGTAAGGTAGTCACCCACCATTTATTCCTGGACTTTAAAGCAGCATACGACAGCGTTGATAGAACGCAACTATACTGTGCCTTGGAGGAGCTAAGCATCCCTCAGAAGCTCGTACGCCTAATCAAGATGACCATGGACAGCTCGAGATGCAGAATACGCGTCGGTTCTGACGACTCCGAAGAGTTTAAAGTGAGCAGTGGGGTTAGGCAAGGGGATGCCCTCGCCTGTCTATTGTTCAATTTGGCAGAGGAGAAAGCGTAGAGACTCGGTATTCAGACCAAAGATATAATCTTCAATCGCCTGACACAGCTTCTTGGTTTTGCTGATGATATTGACATAGTAGGTAGGTCTGAACGGGCTCTCAGAGAAGCGTTTATAAGCCTTGAAGCAGCTGCAAGACCACTTGGTCTAGAAGTCAACGAGAGGAAAACTAAGTATATGAGAGTTGGCGGTGAGGTTGATCTGAACTCTCCATTTGAGGTAGGTTCTTTTAAGTTTGAGAGAGTGAAAAGTTTTATATACCTTGGGTCTGAAATCAATAGCAAGAATGACATGGCTCAAGAAATACAAAGAAGGATCACGGCTGCCAATAGATGTGTCTTTGGACTTGGCCGACACTTAAGAAGTAGGTACCTCTCAAAGAAGACCAAGCTGATCATATACAAGACCCTTGTTCGGCCTGTTTTGACATATGGCTCAGAGGCTTGGACGATGACCAAAAGGGATGAGATGAAGCTGAGTGTCTTTGAGCGAGGAGTCCTCAGAAGGATTTATGGTCCAGTAAAGGAGGGTGATGTCTGGAGGAAAAGAAAAAATAGGGAGCTCAGTTCTCTCTATGCAGACATCGACGTAGTCACGTATATTAAACTGGCCAGACTAAGGTGGGCAGGGCATGTGGCCAGAATGAGCACCCTTGAAATACCAAAAAAAATAATGATGGAGGAGCTGCACCTCGTAAGACGGGTAGGAAGGCCGAGGACGAGATGGTTGGACAACGTGGCCTATGATGCGAGAACCCTGCTTGGTGTGCGGAACTGGAGAGCTGCAGCAGAAGACAGAGCCAACTGGCGGAGGCTCTTGGAGGAGGCCCAGTCTCGGTGACGGGATGTTGTGCCATACATGAATGAATAATTTACTAGTGTTGATGTATTTATACTATATTAGCTTATATTTGCAAAATACCAAACGAACAGCCTTGTGTCACTGAAATGTAGGTAACGAATAAAATAAACCGTCAATGTTATGGTAATTCCGGCATCATCAGGACAGAAAATAAAATTAACCTGACTCTCTGACATCCAACCGCACACTGGAAGAAAAGTGAGATAACATAGCTGTGGAAGGTTATAATCAAACAGCTGATCAGAAAATTAAGAAACAGATGTAAAGACATGTAATCTCCAACCTAAATACGTAAAAATACCACAAAAACATATTATTATTTGTATTTATAATAATTAATTAATAATTATTATTTGTATTTATTACAATTAGGAGAAAAGAAATAGTAATAAGTACAAAAAGAAGTCTGGCAAGTATAGCTTACTCACCATTTTCATTGGTTCCATCCTCACTTTATATCAAGGTCAATAATTGTGTGTCTGTGAATAAAATATTCGGAAGGAACTATGTTAGAAAGTTTATCTTAGTAATCCGAAAGCGGAAGTGTAAGTATTGGATACAATTTAATGAAATTGGTCATTTATTGATCAATCCCTAAATTTTCTTCAGATTTGGCCCAAATTGAAGATGGTTTTATTGAGATATAGGCATATCAAGGACTATACGTTTTCGTATATATAAGAGAAAGTAGTGGGTGTATTACAAAAAAATTGATTCAGAAACATTATTTTACTAATTCTCACGTTTCTTTCAACTTTGAGCAACAGCGAACGAGCCAATTCTGACGACATATTTACATATCAAAGAAAATACATTTGCGCATGCGCAAGCAGAAGTACTGAAAGAAATTTAATGAAATTGGTATGGGACCATATAGATATTAAACCGCACAATCGCTGATAATTTCATTAAAATTTCATAAACGATAGTAAGTGATATGCCTGTCCCATCGATTGGACTACAGACAGACAGACGCCGAACCAATTTTTTTCCTTGAAACGTAAAACACGAGTGGAAATTTTCTATTCTGAGCACATAAATTTGAGGAAACAAAAAAAGAAGGTTAAATAAAAATTAACGTCAAAGGAGCGTTATCAGACATAATAAGTTATAAAAACAAATTATTTAGATTTATTAGACTCGTCTAAAATGTTCAATGTTTTATAAATATAGTTATTCAAAGTTCTACTTCCAGTCCATTACATAATAATTAACAGCGTGATGTGACTTTTGTGCAATATGCATAGCCCCAAGAACATTTCTTTTAGAACTATTCTTCTTTTTCAGTTACACTCGAGTTTCTATGTTCGAAAAAATGCATGCAAAAATGAAATTTTGGTCAAATATACAACATAGAAATTTGTCTAAAGATTTAGAACCACTTGTTCCTTAAAGGTATCTAATCATATTTATAAAAGGAAATATGCATACGCATCTAAATCCGGTCCTTATTTATAACAAACACCTGGCATTTTCTTAAAACTATATATATTCATTTTTTATATAGATATAGACAATGCTGAGATATGTGAGATGCTGTGAAACAGATTCTTTCTGCAGGCAACACCTGCAGATTGAGAGATAGGGGAGGGCATGCATATTGCATGAGCACAATCCAGGTAGGGGTTGCGTAGGGACAAAAAAAACTTGGGGGATGGCGGGTGCTTCCGTGCGAACACCCGATGTCGTGCATCCGATGTCAAGCATGTCTGTCTGCTCTGGTCGCATATTTAAAATTAAACATATGTTTAGGATGAGGGTATAATTTTAACAAACTGTTTCCAATCATATTATAATAACGTCAAAAAACAAAACAAAAAAAGTCAGTATATGATATAATAATGACCTTTTTCTTTTTACTTTGAGTTACCTATATAGAATAGAATTTTATAGGCTTAATAGAATAGAATTTTATAGGCTTAATATACATCTTCGTCATGGATTCTGGCCCATTTAGTGTTAGTAGGGATTAGTTTTATAAGTAGAAGAAAATAAGTATATAAGTACAGTATAAGAAGAGAAAACAAAAATATTTTTATATAAAAAACATTATAAATATTTTTATACTACAAATATGTTTACTATTTATACATATAAATATATATTTATATAATATATAACATAAATGAGATATCATAAATGAATAAAAATATGTATGAACACGCCTGACCTACCTAAAGCTGAGGGTTTGTACTTGTATTGATAAGTAAGAGTCACAAACACTTATAATAAAATAAAATATTTTGTTTGGCTGGTCAAGATTTTTTATATCTAACACACACTCCAGATATAAATCATCTGTGGCAGCCTGTATATGTGTATGTAGGTATTTCCATCTATGTGTCTCCAGAAACAAACACTCCAGCATCAAGTGCTTTTAACCGTTATTGATAAGTTGGCCTCACCACTTTCAGACTTCGTTTGTATTTATAACGTATGTAATGTTCCCATGGAGCACTTTTAGATGGTCACTACCCGATACTCTTAAAAGACTTACCGTCCGTAACTTTCTTAGTGGTATCGGGTTCTGAGCAATTATAACCACAAATACGTCGATAAATCGGGCTGTAATTTGAATTGTAGGTACGTTCAATGTCTTTGGAGTATAAATTGTTGGATACAGTTGTTAAAATAGCATTTTTGATTCTAACAAGTATTCCTAGTTCAGAAAAACGATTAAAATATTCTTCAACGAAATTAGTAGCGGCCATCTTTTTAAGTTGTGAGAACCAATTAAAACCCAGATTTGGCTCCCTAGCACCAAGAGCCACCAGTTTCTCCAAGCATTTTCAAGAAAGCCGGTTATGTATATGCAATATATAGTAAGCGAAAAATTGCGATACTAAAAATTCCTCATTTCATTCCTCATCAATTCTGTTTAAGCAAGAAAGTGAATTTAGTTATGTTGATTAACACTCAAGATATATCCAGCGCATCCATCGACCATCAAAACCGAGAGAACCACCGAGCTAGCGATGATTCAATCAATGCGCGGAGTTAATCATTGATCCAGCGATAAGCTTAGGAACAACCTAATGGATTTCTGATTCCCATCAATGAGGTCACCTCCGAGTTTCGGAACTTGCCCATTGTAATGTTTAAGTGTTTTAAACTATAATTCCAGGAGGTGGGATAGCCGAGCGTGCTAACGCTTGTGTAAAATACGTGTTGCTCGGCGTTCTTACAAACCTAAGTTTACGTGTTTGAGTCCCGGTGCAAGAGGACTTTTAATCCCCCACACTCTCCCCTGATCCAGGAAAACTCCTTAAGCCAAAAAGCAAGGAAGAAAAAGAAAAAGATCTATAATCATTAAAAATAGTTGTGGTTATACAACATAGATCATCTACACGATCGAAAACTATGAAGGCAATATTCGGGTCTCAGTAAATCAAATCAAGATAAACATCCAGTTTGAAATGTTTCGAAAATTTGTTAACGCCATTCACATGAACATCAAACATTTGACACAATCGATAGGCTTTCAGATAGTTACCACACTCGACATTATTATCCAACTGTCGCCGAACCTGATGCTCATCCAAGATAGTGACTACAGTCGATACTATCGATAGTAATATTCAACTGTCGCTAAACATGACGTCCATTCAAATCCAAGTCCCTTCACGCACCCCTGAGTTCACCTATGTCCACAGATCCATCTCTAAACTGGACGAAACGATGGCATCGATAAGGAGCTTTAGAAGATTTAGAAGCTTGTCCAATATTAACATAAATATTTATTTTATTTTTTAAACTATACCTGAATATACTTTTTCATAACCTGTTGCATTTGCTGTAGGTGTTGGTGCATTTAGGAATCCGCAACCTTGAGCCGGACTCATATTAATGTTTAGATTTAATCAGTCCCATAATGGTCAGCTAAACACTGGCTGGGATCGAAAACTAAATCGATTTTTTGCTCCATTTATTGCGTCATGACCGTTTCGATTTTATTTTCTCTTCGATAAAAGAGCTATTAGGTATAAATTAGCATAATCTGATTTTATGGAGGTGCAATTTAAATTAAGGGTCTATTATTTTTTTAATTGTTTCCGAGTAATTTATTAAGACCCCAAACGGTAGTAAGCAGTCGATATAATTTTTTTTTTTTTACTTTGCAGAAAAATGTCAGATATTTTCAGCCTCGCTAATAAATAATTTAATTAAATACAAAATTAATTAATGGGTGCAACAATCCGAGCCTAAGGCCTTGGTAAATATTACATCCGCGTTGGAAACAGAAGCAGGTGTTTTGCCGACTTGTTGTCAACCAACTCCCTGGTCACTATGTTGATCTGCCAAATACAATTTGAGAATATCGGTTTTTTAAAAATTAATTTTATCTATGGACCAGACTCGTCATAGAGAAGGTTACCTTTATATTTTAACAATTTAGCCCTACTTAACATAATATTTTCTAAATCTCGTAGGTACATATCTTACAAATGTAGAAATTATTCAAATCTTCAAAATGTTGAAAAAGAGTTGGTTGGAGTACAAGTAAAAATAAAGAAATTAAATTAAATAAAGGAGATGGTCCAGGGTGGCGGTCATAAAAAGGCCAAGTAGTGGCAAAACTATTCTATTAAAAGCCAACGTTTCGACCCGACTTTGCAGGTCTTCTTCAGGGATATGTGTTGAGCTAGGAGTTTCACTTAGAACTGATTGACTGATTGATGGACTGATAGAGTTTTAAGTGAACACATTCTCCTAGCTGAACATACCTCCCTGAAGAAGACCTGCAAAGTCGGGTCGAAACGTAGGCTTTTAATAAAATAGTTTCAATAAAATAAAATAGTAATTGCAGTTCCGAAGATGGGAATAGTTATCCCGAAACGTCAACTAAGTGTTAACATGTAGCGTTGATAATAAAAATACACTCAATTGTTACCAATTGGAAGTTATTATTGCACAAACAACTAAAATAAAGAGACAACTTCCCAGAAAAAAAGTTAATAAAGGAAGGAGATGGTTCGTGGTTGCGGTCATAAATAGGCTAAATAGTGGTAAAACTATTTTATTGAAAGCCAACGTTTCGACCCGACTTTGCAGGTCTTCTTCAGGGAGGTGTGTTCGTTCATCTAGGAATTTCACTTAGAACTTTTCAGTTCAACTTTCAGACCTGTAAAGTCGGGTCGAAACGTTGGCTTTCAATAAAATAGTTTTACCACTATTTAGCCTATTTATGACCGCAACCTCGGACCATCTCCTTCCTTTATAATGCAACGGTCAACTATTAAATATTCAAAAAAGTTAATAAAATAGTTTTACCACTATTTATCCTTTTTATGACCGCCACCTTCCTTTATAATGCAACGGTCAACTATTTAATATTCAATAAATTTAATTTATTTTTATTTATGCCGACTTTTCGGTCCAAAGTTTAGGCCTTCATTAGCGTTGATCTCACGAAAGGTTCCCGTAATCTTCAAAATGGAGGCTCATACATTGAATTTCTTAAAGAATTGAGAAAGATATGGTGTTCCAACCAGAAAAATACTTTTGAGAAATAATATATACCTACAGATTGCTATAAAGATTTGTATTATGAATTCCTGAAGAAAAGATTTAAGTGGGTCTTGTTATGTAGAAATTCGAGAAGACTCTATGGGCGTTTTCTTATTATTGTCAACTTTGTCAAAATTAAGGACATTAAGGAAGATTGACTAAATTGAAATATTTTTTTTATTTTTAAATTGTACTTTTTAACCATTAATTTTAATTGTTTTTGTTAGATTTTCTTGATTTAATTTTAATAATACTTTTGCTTTTAATTTTCTAGTCAGATCTTTTAGGTTCGGTCCCATTTTTTTAAAGTTTAAAAGACCAAAAAAACATTAGATCAAAGGTCACCAAATATACACGTTATCACATTATGTATTATTTATTCGAAACGTCACTTCAGGAGCCATTTTAAATATACATACAACAACATAAACAAAATTGCATATCTAAAATGAGAAAATCAAAATTAGCTACATGATTATCACAACATACCTCAAATAATGGACATAAATTTGATTTCGGTAAAGCGTTGGTTCTACATAGAGAATATCAACAAATTGATAATAATAGTCAATATCCACTTCTAAAAACCTTAAGCAATCTGTAAATCAACAAACGAAAGTAGATAATCTAAACACTTTTTATGCAAGCACAATTGACAAAATTTAAATATAATATTCCGAAATATGGCTTGAAAAACAGATAAAACAATGGATCCCTAATCCCTCCATCCAACTCTTGTATAAAATAAATCCAGTCTTGTATGAATGCGTTATTGATGAGGAACACATTTAATATTTTCTACCAAGGAGGTATAAAATTTGAGATCATATAATATTCTCTTTGTTTTCGTTTTCTTAAAAATTTTAAAAATGTATTTTAATTATTAATGTATCACTTTTAGAAGTAAGAAAATTACATTCGATTAAATAAAAGAATGACAAACTAACGAATTATGTTATAATGACAATATAATTCATATTGTCAAAATACATAGAAATTTTATGAAGCGGTTCATAGCAGGTAAACAATAAAGTTTGCATTACTTTTAAACAAAATAATAAAAAATTGTTATGGTTAACTAATTTTTTATAAAATAGAATTTAAACTATAGATGTAACTGATTGTTATAAATTAATTTGTGTTTTATAATGATGTAGTTTAAAGTATAACAACTAAATTAAAATTATAATTGGTAATTGGTTGACTGTCGTGGATAATGAAGAGAAGAATAGTTGGGGTGCTCAGTCAAAAAGGAAGGCAAAAAATAAATTATAATATTTAAAAAAGTCTATACAAGCCTGGTCAATGACCTTAATTCCTTACGATGAAGGATAATTAAATCTTGTGAAACAATAACACATATCCAGTGCCGTTCTGCCACTGCTGCTGTTGAAGAAAGATGCCGAGCCTGTCTTAATGCTCAAGAAAATCACTTTGAGCAACATTTAATATGAATGTTAATGTTTACATTTAATTAAGTAGTTGGAAAAAATAAATAGGTTTTATTTACTTAATAAACGGGAATAATTCATAACAATTAAAAACTTTAGGTGTGAATGTCTCCTAAACAAAGTGTGTGCGAACATACCTTCAGAGAATTTATTTTTTTTTGTTTTGAGGTCCTTAATTCATATTTTCAGTTTGGCCACTTAATCCTGAAACATCTGTACTGTATACCTCAGTCCCTTCATTTGTAATTTGATAATGATATTATTAATCAATTATTGAAGAAAGCTAATCGACTGTTCTACATATGGTGATAAATAGTCAGGACGCAGTCATTATACAATTTTTTTTTTATTTGTGCCAACGTTTCAACCCAAAGATATAATATTATACGAACGATGATGGTAAATAATAAACTATAGTGATTGATGGTACATGAATCTTAACGATTATTAAAAATGAAATATGTAAAAAGTTATACAAAATAAAAATAATATATATATAATCTATTTATAACAAATTTGTAATATTTTCTCTTACTGATCGTGGTTCGAGCACTGAAGGCTTTCAAGTACTGGCACATTTGGTAGTTATGTGAAAAGGTCGGGGAAGGATTTCCCAGTTGTCTTTTTTTTCAGATAGCATAAGGTAGGTTAACATAGAGGGCGAGGAAGATAACATTTCTAGTAGTAGAATGTATATAATTTGCTGACTAAATATTTTAGATGTGTACAAGATTTGCGTTGTTTTATATGGTTACAAAAATTGGTGCAATTAAAAAAAAAAGTTTAATGATTGCGTCCTGACTATTTATCACCCATGATATTATTAATCATATCATAACATTGTTTACGTTTCTTTTGGTTGTTTGTATGATTAAGTAATGAGCTTAGCTGAATACAAACCGTACTTATTTTGAAGAAATATTAAGTATTGTACTAAGTACTTCTTGAGGAAGCCCTGAGACCAAAGAACGTGGCTGACACCACTTTAGCCAGGTAAACGAAGACGTCTTTGAAACGCCGACGTAACGTCACGGCACGGGTAAATATTGCCCATGAGAGATAATATAGAGTAACAAACAAATCAACAGAAAGGGGTAGCTTTGTCCTCCCGGGGCCGTAAAAGATAAAAAATATATTCCCCCTGGGGTGGTAGGGTTTTTTTATTTCGGCAGGATTTTTTCCGGGTTCGTTTTGAGAGGGTTCAGCACCCTTGTAAAAAAACACGTCCCTTACGCAACGCAAGAGGAGGGCTGAGGTAAAAAATGGAAATACTCAGCGCCGTTGAAACATTTTTTAAAAATGTAACAGGAGCTTTCTTCCGGGTAGAGAGCGAGCGTCACCTAATTTTTTTATCTTTCAAAAGAGGTTCACTTTTTTTTTTTATAATCGCGTGGGAAATGTGTTTTGGACGGATTGAGCCGGGAAATCGTGCCTGTGGCGGAATTTTTTAATAGTTCACCTTTCGCGTCGGATGTCCTCAGTTATATTTATGTAAAAGTGAAAGGAAGGCAGAAGAAAAACGACGAGTTATAAAGGTGTTCGTTGCAGATGTTCAGGTGTTCGTCATGGAGCAAGTACATATACACTTTTATTTTATATCTATTTCTATGTTCAAACATCAACAGTTTTTATTATCTTTTACAATGCATGTTATAATACTTAAGAATCATAATCAATATAAATCAATAAATTTATACTGTTTAGAAAAAAAAAACTAAGGTGTGTGCTTTAGACTAGTGCTGCCCAAATGCGAGACCGAGACAAGTCTTGGTCTTGCAAACTCAGTCTTGGTCATGGTCTTGGTCTTGCGCAAGACTATCGCAACAGTATTGCAATTAATTATTAGCTTATTACTATAGAGTTATTATTGTAATTTTTTAGATAGGAGAAACCTAACTAAGCCCGATTGAAAAATTACAGTTAAATGTAAAAATATTTTGCTTATACCGATTATTAGCATGTAGTAACTAAGATTGTTAGGTATTGGCAACTATTTTTCATTGATTTTTTTTTTAAATTGATTTTGTATGCAGTCCTGGTCTTGGTCTTGCAACAGTTAGGCGGCCTTGGTCTTGGTCTTGCAAAGTGCAACAACAAGACCGATTTTGGGCAACACTACTTTAGACCACACTGCGAGATTAATAATATGAAATCTCTGATATCTGTGCTGGTGGACGGTGCTGAGGTTGTCGTTGTGTCCAATAATATTATGAAATATAATTTATAAATAATAGCTCATTATAAATATGATAATAATATGGTTTTCGACACTAGTTTTTCCTTTCGTCTCTCACGGCGTTGCGTTAAGATACAATTTTTAATAACAGCCCATTACAAAGAGAAAGAAATGATAAACATTTTCCTCGCTAACAATATGCAGATCCGATTTTTAGATTTTGAGATTTTAATACTTATGCAACATTTCAATTAGTCGACTCAAGCCAACTTAACCTGAGCGTTACTCTTCGGAGATCTGACGGCTCTATGCACTCTCCACAAAAGAAGTGCAAAACGCACCTAAAAAAATTGTCTCTTAAAAAAAAATTAGTGCTGCGTGGATCCCACAACTTACAATTACAAATCTACTTAATTCCTTAAATTTCTTCTCAACGAGAGCTAGTTAATATTTAAGTTATTACGGTTAACTTAAGACTGCTTGAAATATTTTTAGAGGTGTGAATTTCAATCATAAAATTAAGATAAGATAGTTTTTAATCAGTTTCAGAACGAAAAGTAATTTGGACTCAGTTGAATATTGAACATCTATTTCCGGGTTCGAATTTTTTGTCACAATCGCAATCGAAGAAACAAAAATTTTTGTTAGAATATCATTGGATGATTTAAAAAACAAATCTTTACGTCTATCAACAAGATTAAATGATTAATCAGTCAATGTTATCTCAATTCATGTATATTATCGACAATGATGTATATTATGGATTCTGTTGTTGGAATTTGCTTTTGTATTTTTTAAGGTTGTTCTCTTTCTGTTCTGCATTTATATTATATATTTTTCTTTCCAGATGACGCATGAATTGGAGAAACTACAGATTTATTTTTTCAACGACATATTTGCCCAATTCCATCTAGCTTATACTAAATTTAATCATTTAATTAACGTTTGCCAATTTTTTGTTGGTAAAAATTACATTATGTTTCTTGTATCTTTAAACTCTATGAAATAATTGGCAATGTAAAATTAATGAAAACCAATGTATTCATACGATCTTAGAAGTAGGCCTAATTTTTTGTTTTGATTTATTTATTCAGTAGTATAACATTCTGCCACAGGGATAATAATTATAGTGGTGTAAGAACACACAAGAAAATAACAACTAAATAATAATAAAAAGTATGTATGCTAAATAAAAATAAAATAGCTTAAAGATAAGTAAATTAAAAAATAGAACATATGTAAACCTATATATATTATAAAGGTAAAATTAATTTAATGGAAGAAAATATTATTAAAAATATTTTGTATTATAAGTTGACTGCTTTAATGTTTTTAAAAAAGTACAAATTTATTAATGATAATTTGTATTGAGTATTAATAAGTCATAAAAATAAAATGTATATTAAAATAATTTCATTTACAATTTTTCATTTATTTATTTTATAGCTATTATAATATTAATATTATAACATTTCTAAAAGTTTAATAATGATTAAAAACAGTAAGTAGAATATTGAATGATATAGAGTGAGATGCACTTGTAAAGATATATTATATCTCTTTAAGATTTATTGTCATCCTTGAAAAAGAACTGTTTACACATTTTGCCATAAACATCCTTACAAGGCCTACAAAAGATTTACGGTTCAGACAAGTTGAAATAAAAAATGAATAAAGGTGATAGTATAGTGATTTTTACAATCTTAATTTTCCATCTTATACTTCATAAATAATAGATATTATTTTCTTGTTTAAGCTCTTTGATCAAAAGTATATCTTCTACTTCGTATAAGTGATTTTTATTTTAATTCAAACTGGGGACTTACATTAAGTTATTTTAATTGTAGTAAAAATTCAAGGATCAATGTAGATTTATTTTTACAAAATTAGGTTTAGGTAGGTGTTATTTCTATTCATATTTAAAATGAAATATACGTTTTAACACTATCAGGAGTGGTTATTTAGTATTTTTTAAATTGATTACAAATGCTGTGAAAAATGAAATGTTACTAAATAATAAAAATAATAGAAAGTCAATAAACCAGTGTTTATCTACATTTGTTATCATTTAATATCTAAATATTAAATAATATTTTAGGGTTTATGTATGATTTAAACACATCAAACATATTACATTATAAAAATGAGATTATACAGTTAATTAGAACTTTCTAAGTTCAACTGGTTCCGTGGTGTAGTGGTTATCACATCTGCTTTACACGCAGAAGGTCGCCAGTTCGATCCTGGCCGGAATCAATTTTTTTTGTTACATAATTAATTAATATTGCATTATTTATTTATATATTTGTGTAATGGATTAAAGCAACTAATATGAAGTATTTAGAAAAAATAAATTTTGCCATTAAGTAATATTTAATACACTAATCAATGTTTTAATGTTAATATGACAGTTAATAAAATATGATGGGTGATTAAATATATTTATAATATTAGCTACATATTTAATATACTTACTGAAATTCAATTAATATATTGTAATATATCTCCATAAATATATATAATTTATTGGGTTTTTTTCTTACCCATATTATAAGAATAAACTTCCTCCTTAATGGAAGAGGCTTTTGTCGAACTGATTGGTGTAAATAAAGCTTATAATTATATAATATTATCATAGGAACTTATATTTTATTATCATTCTTTTCTCTTAGTACTCTTCAGTTGTATTGTAGGTATTTTTGATAAAGTAAAATATTTATGATATTTTTATTCATTCAAAATGATAATAATCTTCCAGCCAAAAGTTATAATTTTTCTTTATCTTTACATATTTCTTAATCTTAAGAGATTTTGTACATGAAGAAAATTATCATTTTGTCCGATTCTATATTTGTAAATTTATTTTTACTGTTATAAATTTAGTACTGTATTTTCATTTTTTATTTATGCGAAATTTTGAACCTGTGTATTCTAAATTTATTTATATCTATGTTTCAAAAACACTGGATTTAATTTTCACTGACTTGGAAAATGCATATGACAGTGTAAACGCTTATGAATATACTTAAGGGAGACTGGAATTGTCTAAGGAATCGTGAACCTAATTAAAGAAATTTATACAAATGATTGGTGCCAGATAAAAATAGGCTCATTATTATCTCGGGAATCCCAAAACGAAAAAGGGTTGTTGTATGACCCCCACTCTATTTTAAATAAACTTGATGAATGCCTAAAACAATGGATGAAGAAATGTGGGGAAATGAGTATTGAGTTAAGGGAATAAAACCAATGTCATATTTACTATTATAAGCAAATGCCATATTTGCTATTTATTATTTAAATAACAATAAAATAAAACACTGTTGTGACAGAAAGCATTTTCAGATAAAAGGCTTTACACGTAAATAGTAAACTTGAAACTATTTAATCAAAAAGTTACAACAATGTTTTCATGAATGAAGTTTCAATGAAGAACAACATCAATGAAGTTTTTCATATTGTATAAGTATTTATTGCTTTTCTTTTCAACCTGAATCTTTTTAAGGCAAAATATTGTCATTCATGGGAAACTGCCTTCCCTTAAGTCGATTCTAGTATGATTAAAAGTTTGTTCAGAACTTTATTTATAGTGACTGTGGAAGATATTTATGGATTTTAGGATGTGTTATAGAACCTTAATCTCATCGCTTGTTATTTTTTAAAAGATTAAACCATTTCAGCCATTGTTAATTGAGTCTGGTTATGACACATATACTCATGTATTGAGTGGAGAATCTGGCCACTGCTGTTTCAACATTCTAGGAGGATTATAGAGTTGATTCATGGTAGAAAGAGATTGTACAAGTGGATTTGGATGAAACGCAAGGTCCTGGTGAAATTTGAATAATTTTGCTGAGATAAGATCTAGGACAAATAGGATATTATGGTCATGGTGTAGGACTTTGTTGGTTACATAGAACGGAGCATCGGACCATTTTTCGATGGACCTTGGACTGAAAGGCTAGGATGCGTTTGATTTTTTTAAATTTTGCTTTCTCATAGTTCTAGCCCATGGGTCCAAATCAGTTGGATACATCAGTAATTTTTTGTCGGTTGAAAGTTGAGAATTTCTAGTCAGTAATCTGTATATTTGGCTGTATCGCCCGTTAAGTCATTGTCTTTAAAGTTAAGGATGTGGGATCCAAGTTAGTATTCTGTCTAAAATGAAGCCAAGATACCGGACTGTATTTGAACAGGGAAGTGGTATATTGAGTTAAATTCAATAATTATTTATGATAATTAAAATAAGAATCTATTTAAAATAAGATAGGATAATTTCAATTTTAAGTTACTTCCGATCCCACAAAGGTTACCATACCACAATTAACATAAGTTCCAAGACTTGGAGGACGACGAGCTGGAGTGCGGAACTGAAATGATTTGTTACTACTGGACGACACGATCTGATAATCCGCTTCATTTACATCAAGTAACAAGACTTGTAAATAGCAGCTAGTAAATCGCGGGGATGAGTTTTATAGTTTTACGACAGCTATCTTGGAGATATCTACAGATCCTCTAAGCGTAAGTGTGCCGGCTTGATTCGCGTTAATGTCAGCCAATGAAACCTTGATCTTTACTGACGTGTCTATTTTTATATTGAGCGATAAATTACAGAAAAACTCTAAAAGGATGAAGTTCGTTCCCTTTTGTGGCAAATTGTTTCTATTTCTGAGTGATGAAGTTCAACTTCAAAAAATCGAATGCGGTGCGCGCATCACCCAACTTTCACTTACCGCTTTACTTTGTGAACAAAATAGTTTCTATACAAAGAGCCAGGTTATCATTCAATTTTAGTAATTTAGAATATATTATCGGGTCTAATATAAACATATCAAACAAAAACTTATATATATATTATTTATTCATATATTTATTGAAATTTACAACTGTATTAGTTATCAAATATGATATATGTATACTTGAAAAGAAACTACCAACTCCAATAATGGTTCTATATCAGAAGATTCCGAGGTCATCTTCCTCTCTAACGCCTCGGAGGGTTGTTAGGAATCGAAGAGGAAGTAAGGTTATAAACAAGAGGGTTCAGATGGTTCAGAACTTCATTATCGAAGGACAGGTATCTGGATTCGGCCAAATGGAACACATGAGGAATAGTAAGGCCATTAAGGATGATTTTATTGGTGACAAAATAAGGAGCATTGAGGATTTTACGGAGGATTTTTGATTGGATACGAGAAGAATTCGATGGCTTAGTAGAATCCCAAAGCTCAACTCCGTAAGTCCAAATAGGCCGTATTATTTTCATATATGAGTCTTCTGTAACTAATTGGAAGCTTAGAGCGTTAGATAATAGTAGTGTTGCCCAAATGCGACACCGAGACGAGTCTTGGTCTTACAAACGCAGTCTTGGTCATGGTCTTGGTCTTGCGTAAGAGTCTCGCAACAGTCTTGCAGTTACTTATTAGCTTATTACTATAGAGATATTACTGTATTTTTTTAGATAGGAGAAACCTAACTAAGCCCAAATGAAAAATTACAGGAGTTAAATGCAAATGTATATTGTTTATACCAATTATTAACATACAGTAACTAAGTTTGTCAAGTATTAGTAAAAATTGTTGCCTTAATTTTCATTTTAAAACATCCATTTTTTTTACCAGTCCTGGTCTTGGTCTTGTAACAGTTAGGTGGCCTTGGTCTTATTCTTACAAAGTGCAAGACCAAGACCGATTTTGGGCAACACTAGATAATAGTAATTTCGGAATAAGTAGGCGGAAAAGTAAATCGGTTTCAGTCTTTCTTGAGGATTCCAAGTGAGGCTTTTGCACAAGTGGAATTCTAAGGTAGATATCAGATTCAAAATAAAAATAATAATATCCGAATCCGAATCTCATGACTCTTACATAAAATATCGTCGGTTTATTGTAAAAAGTCAGGAAGCACATTTTGGATGGTGATGAAATTTTAACAAACGTTTTGTGAATTCCGGCCGATTTTGTTGATGAAAAACACAGTAAATGCACCAAAATGGAACACATCTTTTTATATACCAAATATAGGTGCGATAAATGCACAATGTTCTGATTTCATTAAGAAAAATCCATCGAAGTTCTTAATGATTTAAGATTCTGATATATCACACAATGCCTAAAACCTACGATACATTATATATAAAAAAAAAATAAACCTGTACCATCATAACCCTAGGATACTTTTGGATTAAGGTCAACGGTTATGAAAGGAGGTGATTTGACTGAAATAACGCTCTAGGCCTAATTTCTCTGTCTTTGTTCCTTAATTCTCTACTAAATTAATAATACCCATTTCATAAAGGCTGGGTGTGCCCCAGAAAGCCCTGTTGACCCTGAGATCGATCCTATCTGGAGCAACAGAATAAATAATTATCTATCACTGCTGGACTCGAACCCAGGACCTTGAGCATAAGAAGTCTGTACCTTATCTACTAACCTATACCGTTCCCTTTGATTTATATATGAAGAATAGTATATAATATAAATATATATATATAGATATAAACGGTGATGAATGGAGAAGATATAATAAGATGCAACCGTACGGTTTCTAGAACGGAACGGATCTAACTGTCTGAGCGAAGATCCGTTGCGGCTACTCAAGGATACCTTATCAGTGACAGACGATACCGTTATCAGTGATTGCATCAGCCCCCACTGGCGGCGCTAGGGTTCACCTTGGACTATACACAAGGCACTGGCTAATTGAATATTACACCTCCATTTCTATAAACAGCTGGCACCTCACATATTTCAGAATTCTTGACCGGTTTTCTCTCGCTTTTGTCTATTCGCCAAGTTTTTTTTTCTTGAAACGATTTATATAACAGTCGATGGAAGAGTAATTTATTTATTAAATATAGGTTTTTCGACATCTTCAGTTAGTTTCAATTTTCTGAATATCAATCACCCTGATTATTTTAAAAGAATCTATAAGTGAAAGTCTCAAAATTCAAAATTTAGTACAAACAATTGAGTTGATATCTATAACATATTCTAGTTTTTATTGAAACGGTCTATCTTACATCATTTAGTGAATCGTTATCAAAGGTTATGATTGGCTAAGGTTTATGTTAGGACAGGTAACTACAAATCCATTCGACAAGTTATTAAATGTTATTTTTAGTGTGATTAGAAAGGACTTAGATTCCTTCATTTATTCTATATTCTGGAGAAAAAGAGAACAGACTTCATATTGGCCGTTCACCTTCAAGTAGATAATAAAGGATATTTTTAAACTATTAATTAAATCTTAAAATCGTTTCAGCGTATAGGAAATTAATGTAAATACAACTAATGTCGTCATTTTTTAGTTCCGGTAAAAAGTTTTATAAGATGAAATCTTTTCCACCCCGCAATATAAAGATAATTTTATCTTCTTTGATCCATATTTGTTTCTGCTAGTGTTCTAAGCTGATGAAGTTCGTCATGATTGATGACATATTTTTCTCTGTCTGACTGATGTAGGAGTGAAATTACGTTCATCCTTTCAAGCATCACTTGAACCTTGTTTTATATTGTCTTTTTCTTTTTCTTCCCGAAATTGCCGTTAAAGATTTTTTCAAAATTTCAATCACATTTCTCTGTAATTACACTTTTTCGCTTAACTGACGAACGAGAATTGACAAACATATCTGTACACAATCTAAAATGTTTGGAATAATTCTTAACGAACCGTAGTTCATTTAAAATCACACCATACGTCACGACGTGAACATTCTAACAGACTAAAAAAGTATTCAACTTTTTTTTTGGAGGGGGAGGGGGTCATGGCATCAATGAATATGCTGTACGATAGAGACTTTACTTTTCATATTTCTGTCAAACTTTCTAAATTCCAAATTATAACAATTTTTATAATAAAAAATGCAAGAGAAGTCGAATTCCATAAATATAATCATTATTTTTCCTTCATATATTGGTTGATGAAATTTAATAGAATTTTAAAATCAGTTTGATTACTGTTGATTATTTTTCTTACACCAAAATAGAGTGGTTTTTAACATGAAACAGATTCAAAATGTAACCTCATCCCTCTGCGATACTGTACAAAAGTATATTATTTTCGGGGAAAATACAACAAAAATAATTTTTTATAAAAGAAGAAATTTGTTAATTTATTATCAGCGAGAAGATGAACCTAATATACACTTGACTGAAAAAGTATAATTCTGATATCCAAATCTTGAGGTACTTTTATTTCAGACGTGTCTGGAAAGTTGAAGGTTGTGGCACTAATTTTGGGATCTGCCAGACTAGTATATAATTTTATGAGGCCTCCTTTTAATGTTTGTTTGTTTTTTATTATTTTTATTTTAGAATTGCCTGTGAACGAGAACCATTCATTCTTTAATACGCTATATAATGCTGATTTCCACCATGCTTAAGTACTTGATTCACCATTAAAACATAAAAAATTATATAGATCAAATGTGTAATTCGTAACGAATATGGCAGGTATGTATTTATGCAACTAACTATAGATTAAAACTATTGGGTTGGCAAATAAGTCCTTTTTGTGTTTCTGTTTATTTTTATGGTCACTATGATACACTTCTTATCTGAACAAATCCCTACGGTGGATTGTTTATCCTGTTTTTAGAATGTCAACAACTATTTCTGTTAACTCTTGTTGAAACTAGCTTTACTATTGCACTCTGAATATGGAAAAAAATGTCATTCATTATCGGTATATTTTGTTGTATTATTTTAAGTAAGGTAAGCGTGCTGCAAAAGCTCATAGATAAATTTGCAGCACGCTTACCTTACTTAAAATAATACAACAAAATATACCGATAATGAATGATATTTTTTCCATATTTGCCAAATATAATTCCGGAAATTTTGACATCAAAAATGCTCTACTGTCTGGTCTTTATTAAGGAATTTATTTACTCCTTATGTAGGCATTAAAACAAAAACCATTCATACGGCTTTGAAGAGCAATAATTCAGCTTTCCAACCCATATAGTAATATCGAATTTGGATAACATCCTGATGAGTTATGAATGATCGGGAGGGTGTCGTGTTCCACCAAAACAACACTAGGCCCCACACATCATTGGTCACTCGCAATAAATTATTGAGCCTTGGATGGGTACTTTTGCCCCACCTTCGCCATTTACCAGACCTAGCTTCAAGTGACTACCACTTATTCCGGTCTCTGAAGAACTCCATGAATGGAAAGATATTCCAAAAGGGAGAGGACATCAAAAAGTACTTGGATCATTTTTTTAACAATAAACTCTAGACATTCAATGAACATGGCATAATGCAGTTAGTGGAACGATGGAAAAAAAATCATATTAAATAATTGGTAAATATATTGTACATTAAAATAATTTTTATGTCCATAATACATTGAGTTTACTTATACTTCATCCTGTAAACCCGAAAGGACTTATTTTCCAACCAAATATCATTCATATTATTATTTATTTTTACTTTAATCATTTCTCGGACATATATATATGTAAATGTTTTATCAGATATGCCGGGAAATGAATCTGGACATTCCCACTCCGGTAAGTATGCAGCGGCAATCTCAAGGTAGCCGCGAAGAGTTGGCAAAAAGGGCAACTTAACGGCATACTTTTCCTTACTAGTACCAGTAACAGTACATAGTATATTCCAAAATGAATTCTTTTACCTTACATTTTATCTTAGTTATTGCTCATTTATCAGAAGAATTTATTCTGTATATAGTGTTTTTTTAAATTTATTTATTTGATGTTTTCTTTATCTTTTTTTAGCTAAGCAGCGATTATTTTGTTTCATAGTTTGTTTAATTTCTTATTTATTTTGTATATAGTTCTAGTATTTTGTAAATAGTCTCATTACTTTGTATATATAGTTTATTTACTTAAGATTTTTATTTATCCATTTATTTAATGTAACAGTTTTTCCGGTCAGATGTTATTCTTTTTTTTCTGTAAAAATCTGTTATTCTTAAGGGACTTAATTCCAGAATAAAGTTATTTTTCTGCCTAAATAAGATAAGTATAGATTGCTACATTTGAATGTAATAAGGGACTTAAAGCTTCGACAAGAATCCTGAGAAAATTACGCAGACCAGGTGCTTGTAATCTGCTTCAGGATCAAGACTGAGGATCTTCAGACGGAAGTCTTGGGTTTCAGTTTGTACTTATCAGTTGGTTCTGAACATTGGAATCTGAACTAACTTTAAATGAAATTTATTTGACTGATGTATACAAATTTTGTGTCAAACAAATTATTTCACACATCCCAGATTATGTGTGAAATAATTCAGCAACTATATTATACTCTGGGCTAAATCCTTGCCTCAATTTTATAAAAAAAAAAACCTGGTGCGGTGCGCGCCTCACATAACTTTCACTTATCACCCTCTTCTTAGCAGAATAAGTATTTTTAGACAATGAAGAAATGAAAGTAAAAATTATAGACGCTATAATTATTTATATTTCATAGTGTGTATGTTTAAGTACCATTATAAATACAAGTTTTAATATATATATCTGTGTAATCTATAAAATTAAATATTAATTAATAACAACAATAGCATTTATGAAAATCGCATATTTATATTTATATAAAATTGACGGAGTCGGTATTATTTTAAGCTCATGTTGCGTATGGAAGACTGTTATAATCTTTCGGGCGAGCTCGGGTACGATCAATTACAACTATTCTCCGTTACGATTTTTTATTTCTCCTTTAGTTAATTATCAAATTCTTTCAAATTTTATATATAACTATCTTTTATATTAGAGATTAATGTGAAATAGTCAATTGTTTCAAATAAAAAACAATAAAGGTACTTTACTGTAACATTCCTAGCATACAAAAACCTTCAATATGCAATTTCACTTTCGTACGACTTTTTGTTTTTGCGCTAGACTGTTAACACAAACACACAGGCCATTTTGCGGGACTTGGTTATTTGGACTCAGGGGACCTCAATACGTGTATTTCCGTTGAAAACTGAGATTCAAAAATTTTCACGATCGCATTACTTTCCTTTACTATATATTTCATATACGGGTAAGAGAAAGTAAAAAGAAGTATGCGGGGGTGGCCATGGTGCAAGTTACGCCATCAATTTTTTCTGAGAGAAACATCTTGACGAGGTGTTCAATTTTCGAAGTGAAAATTTCCTAATCAGGGAAAAAGAAGAAAGCAAAGAACAGATCACTTTGCTAATGGCCTATTATTTTTAAAATTATACTTTCGTTTGCACTATTAATTAGAAGATGAGAGCAATTAAGTATCTTGGGAGAAGGTTTATACGCCAATTCGATGGAAATCTTCTTTCAACTTGTTGAAACCTATTTTTGGTTCGACGATCATGTGCCTCTTTTTTTCGATACTTCAAGCAAAGAACAGAAGGAACGGAGGAAATAAAAAAAAAAAAAGCTTCCAAGCTACCAACGAAGAAAACACTGGTGATAAAATACTAGTTAGGACTTGAGTTTTTGTACATTCGTGTGCAGTAAAAGTAAAGACTTTCAGTCGATTTTTTTTACTGTTTATTTTACAGAATATTAATGACATTCTTAGAATGAAGTACGTCAATGATAAAATGAATTATAATGAATGATAAGAGCTTATATTATAAAAATACCATCGATATCTGACGGGAGCTATGTATATTACATTTATCCCTTCTTTTTCATCATATTACTTTCCTTATTTTATGCAAACGACGTTTCTTCATAAACTCATGGCACAGAAATAAAACAATCCCTACTCGTAAAAATCTCGACTTTGATATAGCTTCATAATGAAAAGTAAAAAATTGAGTGTCGAGTTCAAAAAAACGAACAGGTGACATCTTTTGATTTAGACCAGGTGTCGATCCGACTGTCCTTGGTGACAAGGATGCAGCGGTTTTCTCAAGTTTCTGACCTTTTGCTGTCTCTAAGGAGGAGAAATTGAAACTTTGATGAAAAAAAAATTGTATTTAATTTCTAATATCAACCAAGAAATTAAATATATATAATCATAATGATGTAGAGATGGTAGACCGTGATATAATTTGAGAAGGAGTTGATCGGGGGTGCGGTCGAATAAATACGAAATTATAGAAATAGTATTATTTAATTATTATGCCGACGTTTCGACCCACTTTGCAGGTCTTCAGCAGTGCCACTTGCCACTTGTGGGTCGAAACGTCGGCAGGATAATTAAATAAACCTATTTCTATAATTTGGTATTTATTTGACCGCACCCTCCGATCAACTCCTTCTCATATATAATCATACAATCCTAAGTAATATAATATACATGTTTGGCCTAAAACAAACATGCCATCAACGTTCAACAATGAAGACGAAAATTCCTATGATTTCACGGGTTCCGATATGAATGAGAGTAGACAAAAAAACAAAAAAAAAAAAAACACGGTGTGGTGGCGCATCATACACCTTTCACTTACCACCCTACCTTGAGTATAAAGTTTCATTATCGCTTTATAAGATTAATATTCGAATACTCATTATTTTTAATAAACAAAAATGCATTTATACATTTATATTTATTATAATACATCACAGGTCATGGAAAAAAAAATTAAAGCTTTCCAATAATTTATTGTAGTCGTTTTTGCTGAAATCACGGGTAATTTTGATATCAAATCAACTCGTTTTTTTACATGAATTGTGATGAATTTCAGCTTAATTTTTAATAAATCTTCAATTTAATTGTGTTTAATATCGCCTTGAAGATTTTTAAACAAAGTTTTTTCTAAAAGTGGGGTTTCTGTTATATAGTTGGATGTTCGAGAAAAAAAAATCGAAAATAATTTATGATTTTTTAAAAACAAACCTTAAATTAGTATAGCCACTCAAACCATACCATAGTAAATAATTTTACTAATAACAAACTCTATTTTCATTTGAATTAAATTTTGCCTGGTTTACTATGAAGTAAATTTTGTCTGGTTTACTATGAAGAATTTCTAATTACTTAAATCCATTTTTGTTTTGTTACCGCTTCTTATACAAAAACAAAACATAAAACTCAAACTTCCAGCTTTTCTGAAGAAAATTGAACCATGTTTTAAATATAATCTTTTTTTTTTTGAAGCTCCTGAGACCTGCTATCCACTCTTTAAATATTTCTCATATCTTAGAGGCTACTATTTATATGTACGTATATATTGTATATAGAATACAGATTTAGCCAAAAATAGAACTTCTATAAAGGGGAAAAGCAATGAAGACGAAAATTCCTATGATTTCATGGGGTCCGATTCGAATGATAGTTGACTAAAAAACGTGGCGTAGTGGCCCATCACACATCTTTCACTTACCACTCTTCCTTCAGTATAAGATTTGCATATTTTAGTTATTTTTATATACAGAGAAGTAACAGTAAAAGTCATACATGGTATAACACATTCTAATAGTCTAAATGAAATATGGGAATAGTTAAAGAAACAATTAATAGTAACAGCTAAGTCCTATACTGACATGAGTAGTTTAAATAGAAGGGATCGGTAAAAATCGGATTTCATCGTATTTTTTTCCGATCTCCAAGTTTCTATGTAAGACTTAACCTTATTTCTACTTTAATTAATCATAAAATCGTTCATAGTTTGTATTTAAAGATTTTTTATTACTTGTTATAATCTGAAATGGTCAATTATTTTAAATGAACAAAATTAAAGGTACATCAGTGATTGAAATTGTGAAAATTTGGCAGTTAATTACTGTCTGATTTCAATGAAGGTAATACCCAACTAACATTTAAGACCTCATGAGTTTACATGGATGTAACGAGTTCACTTAAAATCGTTAAAATAATCTACGATCAATTTATAAAACTTTGTGAATTCGACTACACTAAACTCTACTAGGGGTTAATCGTTTTTGGCTTGGTTAGTGGATCTACCTACGCTTAACATTTTAATTTGCAAACCTAAGAACATAAAAAATATGTTATCTTGTTATTACCGTTTAAATATATTTAATCATTATAATGTTTGTATCGATTATAATGATATAATTAGGCCCCACGAATCGGTCAGCTGATCAGGAGTAGGAAAGCTATAGAAGGCCACGATTGAGGTCAAGTTATCTTCAACTTGTGCAGAACCTGATCATTTTACAGCCGTTTCATAACAGTCAACAATCAGGAAGGAACCTTCTTGCGCAAGAAGGATTAATTTATCTTCATTTAAAATATTACATATCACTATCTCAGTCGTTACTATGGTGTGAGGAGTATGATAGTTTCTGTCATGACAGTATTTAGCTACTGTAGCACTATTGGGTTTGATGATGGCCAATATATGACTCAGCGTGACATTATAACAACTTCGGCGTTTTCATGCAACCAGGGTGTAAACCTCTTAAATATGTAAAGTCGAGAAAATTATTTACGAAATGTGTACTAAATATATATATTTTTTTTTTGGCCGGTCTAGGTCTTCTCTTGCAACACACGTTTTTAGTCTTGGTCTTCCAAAGCCCAAGACTAAGACCTATTTTGGGCAACACTTACCATGGAATATCACAAACAGTACTTTACAAAACGATCTTCCCATTCCAACAGTTAACGACCACTAGTGTTCCCCAAAATCGGTCTTGGTCTTGCACTTTGCTTAAGCAACTGTTGGAAGACCAAGACCAGGACAAGTAAAAAAAAATTGATTTTTTAAATAAAAATTAAGGAAAAATAGTTACTAATACTTGACAATCTTAGTTACTATGTGTTAATAATTGGTATAAACAAAAAAATTTCTGTATTTAACTACTCTGATTTTTCATTTGGGCTTAGTTAGGTTCCTCCTACCTAAAAAAATACAGTAATAAGCTAATAAGTAACTGTAAGACTGTTGCGAAACTCTTGCGCAAGACCAACCCCATGACCAAGACTGAGTTTGCAAGACCAAGACTCGTCTCTACTAATACTAACGACCACCTATGGACATATTGCGAAACATTATACGATAACTTCCATGGACATACTAACTCACCCAATTAAAATGCCCGAAAACACCCATAGGAGGCTCATAAGGTGCTGGATATAAATTTAAGATAAGAAGGAAAAGCACTAGGCAATCCTCTCCCTCACTCCTATCAATGTCTCAACAATATCTGCTTAACATAGTCTACTAAATAAAAATGTTAGTCAATATTTCTAATAGGAGTGAATGGAGAATGAGGCGGAGTAGCCAAGCGGTTTAACGCGTTGCTCAAAACACGTGTTGTCCTGCAACTTAATTAACCAAAGATAGTATGATAAAATAATTACGAATCCACATCCAGATGCCGTGGGCTTTTAACTCTGGCATTGATCCCCGCCCTCTCCTCTGGCCCGAGAAAAAAAAAAAGCACAGCCTAAAGCCGAGGAAGGATTGAAAAACAAATAAATAATTTATGATATGTAGTTAATAAAATTATATAAATATTGCATGAATAATATAATCGATATCTCACCCATAATTAAAGAATCGATAATTTAACCACCAATGGTTTGACATTTCGAAATATACGTTCGGCTACCGGAGTGTGTTGGCTTCTAAAACTGCGAAAATAAAAGAAAAGCAAATCTCGTACGAGACGAGATATATTTGCCCATGAATAAGAATCAAGGTCAGTGTTTCGAGTGGTCGGAATTTTTTTTATTATATTCTTTTCTCTCGGAAAAAAAGAGATAAATTTAAGACATCTTCCACCTGGATTTGAGTGCGTGAACATTGTTAGCATTTGCATGAAAAGTTCATGATTCGCGTTATTTCTTTTTCTGATTTATCAGACATGATACTATTGACTAATTTTGTTACTTTGCACCGTAAATGAGTCCATTTGGATTCGAATACTAAAGTTATTTTTTCATCTCTTGTCTGCTATCGAAGGTTTAGCAGCTGGACATTTTGTTCTTCGCTAAGTTCTGTTAACCTTTAGCCACTTGTCACAAAGCTTTTTGAGCTGCGTGCCTGCCACATCGAGATCTACACTAACTCCCGTAGTACATGGCTTATCATCATCATCATCATCATGACTAAAATATCGATCTTATCGATCCATTTATATAAAAACATCAATATAATATATTTATTTCCTGTATTTCTTCTCGTATGATGTGTTAGTTGTATACTCCTATTCCATCTAGTCACGCTTATCCTCTTTTAATATTAGCCATAATCTCCTATTCTTATTTTATTTATCTTAAATAAGCTATCTTATTAAAAAAAAAAATCAAATTGTTGGAAGAATCAATTCTTATTTTTCCGATAATTGTGATAAATGAGTAAATGAAAATTACTTTAAAGCTTCATAGTCCGTGGTACAGACCTCTTTTTATCGAATTATTAACATCCGCCTGAAATTTCGTAAATAGTTTCATCTCATCGTAACCAACAACTATTTTATTTATTCTTGGAATTGGGGCGTTTTCAATCTGAAGGGGGACAAACTTTACCTATTTAATTAGTTATTAAAAACTCGTAAATGCCCATTTGCTTTCTACTTTGATCGTAAGATAATTTGATCACAAAATCGATAAAAAAGGTAGCCTACAAAAACATTGTGCCGTTTGTACTATATAACCTCGTTATTTTGAAAATTGTGGGGATGTAGGTCACGCCAAACGGCTCAATATTTTTGAAGGCCGCCTTTCTTCTCTATTTTGTGATCAAATTATCTTACGGTCTAAGTAGAAAGCAAATGAGTATTTACGAGTTTTTAGTACCTAATTAAATAGTCAAAGTTTGCCCCCCTCCAGATTGAAAACGCTCCAATTCCAAGAGCTTTACAAAGAGTTTGTAGGTTACTATTAGATGAAACTATTTACGAAGTTTGAGGCGGATGTTAATAATTCGATAAAAAGGGGTCTATACCATGGACAATCATAAATGTTATCTTTGCTAATAATGTTCGAATTCCGATTTCTTTCTTTTTTTATTTGTTATGTAGGCAATTTTGTAACTAAAAGATAAAACTAATAGAGAGCTCTTGATTGCAGGATTATCTCCATTAAGAAAAGTGTGATTGAAATTTTTTTTTTATATTCTATTATATTTACTTCTTGTTCATTTGCTATTCCTATCCAAACAAATATTCAATATCGGCTACAAATAGATAATTTTTTTAATTTATTTTTTTATTTAAATATGTATATAAATGACAGTTATCAACTGAGCATCTCAACAACACCCGGATCCCACTCATTCTTGATAAGCTATTATTTAAAATTAACTATTTTTTATCTTTAAATTTTAATCTGCACTTGTCGACAACTGTTAACAATCAGCAGATGGTCTCCTTAAAGTAATGAAACTGACATGTCAGGCATGGGGAAGGATAGCACCCAGCAGTACCTCTTCCCTGGCTTGAATCAATCAACCATGGTTTGTCAAGGAAGGAGGTATCTCATCCAGCACCTTTTCAGTCTCCTCCTCGTATTGACGGGCATGTCAGCTGAAGCCATATCTCTGATTAGTATGTTAGTATGCCCGTGTAAGTTATTGTGAAATCGTTTGTAAAAAGTTCTTATGTGTTGGTCAACTGTAGGCAGGAATAAGTCTGTATGTAATGTTTTGTTTGTCACGTACCAAGGTGCTTTAGTTATAAGTCGTAATATTTTTGATTGGAAAGTTTGAAGTTTGTGTAAGTGGGTCCTTTTATCAATACCGCATATCTATGAGGAGTAAGTCCATATCGCTTTAAGTAAATATAAGTATGTATTTAGTTTCTGTCTCAGTTCAAGTTTTGCAGATTTGGAAAAAAGTGCGTAAAGTAGTTTGAGTCGTCTATTGAGGGTCTTCCGTTTCATTTTGACGTATGGGACCCATAACATCCTTCTGTCAAAAAAAGACCAATGTAGTGTACGGCGTACACTGCACACTGTACGGTGTGTAGTGTACGCCGTACACTGTGCACTTTACACTGTTGGGTGTCCGTCTGAGGAATTTGTTTGTTTTCGATAAAAATTGGAGGGCTGGTATAACTAGTAATTAAAACAATAAAATGAAACAGCTATAAAGACTTTTTATTAGCGACATTGATATATCTCCCATTGTAGGAATTTAGGTCTCGCGCACTCATGCAATTCTTATTCCCTCAATAAATTCCTCCCAACGTCCTTAAGGAGGTGCAACAAAAGCAAAATACGAGCAAAAAAAAAATACGTAAAAGGACTAAGCAATTGGCTTTTGAAAATCTTATCTTGGCAAATATTCATTGCATTCCTCTACCGGAGGCAAGATGCTTGGAAAGTCAAGGCGTTGTGAATGTGAGATTTCTTGCAGCCTGTCTTATTAAAAAACAGAAATTCTTGTAGTTCTACATGTTCAAAACAGAAATTAAAAGATTATTTTAATCATACTCGATTAATATAGTTTGTTTTTTTTATCTTGAACGTTTTTATAAAATTTTGAAGCAGGATCATAAGATGTAAAGAATTTAATGACATTCTTAAATCTTTATTTGCACTTTTATCAGCCGTATTTCAATTATGCTATAAAGACAAATATCGGAGATTGTAAGATATCTGCATTTTGATTATCGAAAGATCAGATATAAATAATTCATGTATTTTCTAGTTTTATGTATACGCAGTACCTTATGTATGATATAAATAACTATTTTCGATGCAGTGGTGTATTTCTAGAACGGGATTTTCTGCTTAGTATCATATATTTTGTTTTGTCTTCATTTACTTTTTGGCCGATTAAATCTGCTTTTCCTTTAACAGTACATGTGAGTCTCATTAACTTCTCGAATGCTTCTTAGAATAGTTCTTTTATTTGAATTATCCAAGGATTTCATAGTTCCTTTCGACCTATATTCTTTTGTTTATTACTATTTTTTTTTGTATAGACCATTCAATTATTTCATATAGTTACTTTAAGGAATGATAATCATGTATTTACATATTATTCAGGTATTTTATATCGTCAGATCTTTTTTTTTTTTTTTTTTTTTTTTTTTTTTTTTTTTTTTTTTTTTTTTTTTTTAGCGGAAACACTTGTCTTAAATAAGAATGTTTTATTTTTATTTTATTCATGAAAGTTTATATTTATACTGTTTTACCAACGTACATGTTTTTAAGCGTCTTGTAATAGTTTTAAATGCTTTGTGTATAATTTTATTTGTTTTTTATAACCATGTTTAACTAATGCTTTAATTTTGTTTTCTATTGTATTGTATTTATACCAAATTTGATCTTTTAATTTTTTACTATTTTGTTATCCTTAAGGGACTTCGTCCCAGAATTAAATTACTTTCTATCTATCTATCTATTATTCACTTTGTATATTAAATTGTAGTTATTCTCATTATCTTCTTAAAAATAAGTAGAACAACATCGGCGGTTGTACATCTCTATACTCAAAACCTATTCGAACTTTGAGGTTTCTTAGTTTGGTTTTTTTAGTTTTTCGTCATAATGATAGACTTTTACCCTAAATCGCAGGCAGTCGGAACGGCAGGTTTGTATTTTATATCCGAAGAAATAATCTAATAATGGATGTTTCGAACATGTCTGATTCGTAGTATCGTATAGAGCCTTTTAGTTGACAGAATGACTAACTCCAATTTAAACGTTTTTTATTATTAATTTTAGTGATATTTCTAGTGGAAAAATTTATACTTTTATTCCCTGTTCTATATTTGAACACTGCAATCACCTGCTCTAGAATCAACTTATTCACTATCTGTACAGATATTATAAATTTTCCAACCAGAAATATCACTAAAATGATTTTCCACAGAAATGTTAAAATCTCTAAAGCACCTTTAGGTAATGTTCGAGGATAGAAATTTTATATGTAAATTGAGTTGGTATAAGAATGAACCTTTTAGCAATCTCAATTTTTTTCTTCCATTCCTGATGTACGTTTGCACTATTTTTTTTGTTAATGTTTTTGAATAAAATGACACAAATACACATTAGCTTTTCAAACAAATACGATGAAAAATAACTATTGTTAGGAAGCATTTTTAATTTTGTAAAATTAAATTGTATAAATTAGGATATGATGTAATTGTATGAATGATGATAATAATGATCGTATTATAAATTTATATTCTGATATATCTTAATCCATGGAAATTAAATTTTTTTAATTGAAAACTTCTTTAAGTGCGTTTTGAACTTTGTTTGTGGGGAGTGAATTAGATCCGTCAGATCTCCAATGGATAACGCTCAGGTAAAGTCGGCTGCAGTAGGATAATTGATGTGTTTTTGCATATGGATTAAAATATCTCAAAAAATAAAAATCTGACCTGCAAATTGTCAAGAAATTAAATGTTCGCCATTCCATTCTCTTTTTAATGAGCTATTATTCAAAATTTTATCTTAGAGAGGCGAAAAGAGAAAAAAATAGTGTCCTAAACCAAATGATAACGAGTTTTATTGAAGATATCGATTAAAATATCTCATTGTTAGGAAGCATTTTTAATTTTGTAAAATTAAATTGTATAAATTAGGATATGATGTAATTGTATGAATGATGATAATAATGATCGTATTATAAATTTATATTCTGATATATCTTAATCCATGGAAATTAAATTTTTTTAATTGAAAACTTCTTTAAGTGCGTTTTGAACTTTGTTTGTGGGGAGTGAATTAGATCCGTCAGATCTCCAATGGATAACGCTCAGGTAAAGTCGGCTGCAGTAGGATAATTGATGTGTTTTTGCATATGGATTAAAATATCTCAAAAAATAAAAATCTGACCTGCAAATTGTCAAGAAATTAAATGTTCGCCATTCCATTCTCTTTTTAATGAGCTATTATTCAAAATTTTATCTTAGAGAGGCGAAAAGAGAAAAAAATAGTGTCCTAAACCAAATGATAACGAGTTTTATTGAAGATATCGATTAAAATATCTCAGAAACTACAAATCCGACCTGCACTTTAAGCTACTGTAAGCGAGGGAAATGTTTAGAATTCCATTCTCTTCATAATGAGCCATTATTTATAATTTATATTTCATATTACTAATCTCACTTTGTTGATGTTTTCACTTGATGTTTCACTATTGTGTGGTCTAACGCTCAACCTTAGTTTTTTTTTTTTTGTAAGATGTAAGATTATATATTTTCAACAAAACCAGTCTGAATATATTATCGAAGACTTGAGACTATAGTAAAATATTCGATTTAAAATAAAGAGTAAAATAGAAAAAGAAGATGGACCTGAGAGCTGCGAAATGTACGGCGAAGGTCGCGACCTTGTAGTTGGACCACTCTGTCACACATTGCTTTCTCTGCTGACCTTCAACAAGTCACCACTGGGCCATCTTCTTCGACCTGGATCTACAAGAAGTCGATGACCACTGGCTACGAGCGAATTGAATCTTTTGGTCATGCATCAGGGTCGATATATTGTGTGTGGTTTTTATATCTCAGTTGACAAAATTAATGTTTGGCAGACCTATTAAACATAATTAGGTCGACAATTAGATCTATCTCTGCAACTACAATTCGATGAAGACATGGTCATTAAGAAGTAAAGTTCATGATTCTATACTGAGTCTTGATGTCCTCGTCGAAAATTGTATTTTTTAATTTACGTTTTGAAATTCACAATTTTATTAATTAACAAATACAACAAGTAAATTCGAATTGATAATATGACATGACTTGAAAAGAAACTACTCATTGCTAACACTTTAATAATAGTTCTATATTCGAAGGTACCGGGGCCATCTTCTTCTTAGGCGCCTCGGAGGGTTATCAGAAGTCGAAGATGAAGCAAGATTAGAAATGAGAGGGTTCGGATGGTTCAGAAGTTTATTATGGAAGGATAGGTAAGTGGATTGGGCCAGATCTGAAACATAAGGAACATTAAGGTCTTTATGGATGATTTTATTAGTGACGAAGTAAGGAGCATTGAGGATTTTACGAAGGACTGTAAAGATTGGATACGTGAGGAATTCGATGGCTTAGTGGAGCCCATATAAACAAATAGGTCTCATTAAAGTTATGTATATGAGTCTTTTGATGTTAATTGAAAGCTTAGAGCGTTTGTCTACTAAGTCCGAAGTAGTCGGAACCGTCGAACGGATCGTTGTCGTATCATTCTGGTATGAGGATTGTAAGTTAGACGTTTGTCCGGATGTATTTTAGGTAACCGATTTGTTAAATAATGATAAGTGCAGTATTGTTAAACAATACTGTAGAGCAGCAAGTCCTAGGTTTGCAATGAAGGGTAGAGGTAATTTGGTGGGATTTATTGGAATATATTTTATTCCTCCAAAAAAAAAATATATTGTTATCGTCTATTTACTTACCCTATTTTATTTATATAGTTAATAAATGAATAAAAATATAAAGTCAATCTTCGCTAAGTGTATGTGTAAACGCATATTTTCTTTTGTACCCAACAAAAATGATGAGGAAGCTTAACTTTTTTATTTGTATACTTTTTTATTAATATTTCTAATTATAATTCTTTACAAGAATAATTTCGTCCTCAATTTCATCCTCAGTTCAAAGGATACCCCGCCAGGACCTTGCGTGCGTGCGCTGGACAGAACAATATTTCCAGACGTGCTTTCTCTTCCAGACTAATATCACGAAATGAATTACTGTGACTGCTCCTGCTGCGTATCCAGTGTGGGGCTTTCATTATTGTTGGATTCCTCTTTGTAGGGTGAGTGCTGTAGGTCAACAGATTCATAATGGTCAAAAAAAAGAAATCGATCGCGAGATCATAAGACCCTAGGAATATTCTAAACAAATATTAGGCTGTTTGGCGTGACTTCTGCACTCAACATGACAAGATATCGAAGTTATATTTGCCAAATCTCCCAATATTTTTGTAGGCCAACTTTCTTTTCTATTTTGTGATAAAATTATCTTACGTTTCGAGTAGAGAGCAAATAAGAATTCGGGAGTTTTTTTTTTGTATGTCTAATTAAATTAATTAATTTTTATAGAAAACGCCTCATTTCTGAGAATTTTCGATGTTATGACAACCCCATATCCCAGAAATGGGACATTTTTACTACTTATTTAATTAACTAAAAAATGAGAAAAAAAAGTGGCCTACAAAAATATTGTGCCGTTCGTTCTATCAAATCTGATTATTTTGACATATTGGTGGGATTGCAGGTCATGTAAAACGGCTGAATATTGTCATAGGCCACTTTCTTTATTTCTTGTTATAAAATAATTTCTTATTACAAATTATATTATGATTTAATCAGAAAGTTAATTGTATTCATGAGTTTTTAGTACCTCATTAAACGGCCCATTTCTCGGATTTTTCGTAGATAAAAAAGCTGTACGTGATGAATAGCACGAAGTCTTAGATGGATGTCAACAATTATATAAAAAGGGATCTATATTGGGGACTATACAGTTTTATTCATTTTTTTTTTCATGATTTTATGAAAAAATAATTTTACGATTACTGAAAAACAAATAGGTGTTCGTGAGTTTTTAGTACATCATTAACTAAACAAATTTTACCAATATGTATAGTTTAGTATTTATTTGACCTCACCCCTCCTTCCCCCGATCAACTTTTTCTCAAATAATAATAATTCTTAGCGAACCCGAAGGTTTGATGCCGATACCACCAATCGATGTCCACATTCTTCCATCCACCATCTATACCCAACCCTGCCAATTTAGACTTAACGCAATCTGCCCATCTTCGCTTTGGTCTACCCATCGGACGCTTGCCAGTCGGTAAAGCGCATATTACTTTTTTAGGAATTATTTCGTTACTAAGCTCAGTGATTTTACATGCCCATTTTATTCGCCTCAACTTAATCACCTCAAGAATATTAAATATAATTCAAGCAATTCAGCGTTTCGTAACCGCCTAAATTCTCTGGTTGGCTCGTCCTTTATCAGTCCGAATATTCTGCGCAATACTTTATTTTCAAAAACTCTAAGACGTTGCTCATCCCTTAATGTAAGCGGCCATGTTTCACACCCATAAAGAACCGTAAGTATAATAATGGTTTTCTAAATTCTAATTTTTAAGCAATAAAAATTAGTATTACCTCAGGGTAGTGTCCTGGGACCAATATTGTTTAATATATATATGTCTGACCTACCAGAACACAGTGACACCCTACTGGCTATTTTTGCTGACGATATCGCAATCCTCAGTTCAGATAAAAATCCTATTCGAGCATCCAACACTCTTCAAAACCACTTGAACGATATTGCTGATTGGGCCACAAGGTGGAAAATTAAAATGAATGAAAGAAAAAGTGTGTACGTATTAGTCATTCTTAATCATACCCCTTCCCCCGAAATATATTTTAAGACATTGAAATTCCTGCATCCGATGTAATTAAATATTTGGGTTTTTACCTCGACAAAAGACTAATTTGGAGGACACACATTAGACAAAAACGTATGGAATTTAACAGACGATACGGTCTTTTATCTAGGTTACTTGACAGACGTTCAAAATTATCTTTGACTAACAAACTAACACTCTATAAAGTTTTACTAAAACCAATTTAGTAAAATAGTTCTATGGACTTATGGCATTGAACTGTGGGAGCCTGCTAAAAGTTCTAATATTAAAAAAAACCAGTCTTTCCAATCCAAAATTTTACAAAGAATAGTTGACGCACCATTTTATGTCGCAAACGATAGAGACTTGAACATCCCAACAATTTTAGACACTGCAAAAGAAAACTACGAGGGAGTGGGGTGGCTCAGTGGTTGGGCACTGAGCTTGTAATGCAAAGAGCCCAGGTTCGAACCCTGGCTCATGGCAGACAATTTATTAATCAATTTCATTGGCTGTGGGGCGACCCTGGGTTGGGATACCCTCCTGGGGCACACCCAGACTCTATAAAGTGGGTACCCTTAATTAAATAATTAATTAAGGGGGAAAACCTGGCGGTTGAGTGTGATCTCGGTCAAATCACCGCCTTGCACAACCGTTGACCTAGAAACAGTGCTTTCCCTAAATAGTACTGAACCCCAGACTCTTCATGGGTTGTAGTGGTACAGGATAAATAGATAGATAAAAAATAAAACTACAGTAACTTTCACCAAAGACTAACTTACAACACAAATCCTCTGACAGAAAAACTTAAAATCACTAGAAACCCGTACAGCCCATCTCGACGATTACATAGGCGGTGGCCAAGAGACCTGCTGAACTGAACTATTTCCTGGATTGGCTGTGAAGCTGCCAAAAAATTTGCTCATTGCAGAGAAATTTGCAGATTGCAAATTTAATTTTTATGTCTAATTTTATGTTATGTATTAATAAAAATAAGCAATAAAATCTATTACTATTATTATTTCTAATGCCGAAAGAAATGATGGATGTTAATAATTTAATAAAAAAGGATCTGGACCGCGAACTAGTACACAATTGAACAGGATTAGTATGAAATGATAAGAAGATTGAATATAAAAAAGAGACATAAAATAGTAAACAGAAACCAAATATTAAAGAAAGTTAAACTAATGTTTAAAAAAATAATAAATAAATAAAGCAGAGTTATAGCGCCGTTTGCAGAGAACAGCTGGAGACAAGGAAGAGAACCGGGAAAGGACTAGACGTAGGACTAGACAGAACTACCTGCAGATCCAGGTATGCGGAAGGGTTATTTCACCCCCTTTTTGCCCCGCCGCCCCCAATTAATAAAGGGTTCAGCACAATAATAAATCTTAGAGGGTTGAAGGGGCCCCCAGACGAAGAAAAAAATTGGCTCCTCCCACCAGCTCGTCAATTCGGCCTCAATCCTTTGCTCCCTGTGGTTTTTTCCAGACCTATGAACCTTTTTTCGCCAGAGAAGGGAAAACCAGAGTATTCGGCAGCCACAACCCATCATTTGCTCCAGACCGACCTTTGTAAAAACTGCCAGAGGGGCTTCGGCAATTTCACTCTCACCTCAGTTTTTTTTTTTTTTGTTCTGTTTGAGGACGGTTTCTTTAGAAATTAGGGTAAATCGGTCCTCGTATTATGGGTATTTCCATAAAGTCCTTGTTTATTTTATTCTCCTATAAACTTTTAATTTTAATGAAAACATTATATAATTTTTTTTTTTTTAAATTTCTTTATGACATTTACAACTGTATTACATAAATACATCAAGTAAATTTGGACATAATTGATATAATGACATGAATACACTTGCTGAGTAACTACCCAATGGTAGCACTCTAATGATATGACTACATTAGGAGATCACGGGGCCATCTTCTTTTCAGACGCCTCGGAGGGTTGTCAGGAATTGAAGAGGAAGCAAGGTTAGAAACGAGAGGGTTGGGATGATTCTGAAGTTTATTATGGAAGGATAGGTATCTGGATTGGGCCAGATCTGAAACATAAGGAACATTAAGATCTTTATGGATAATTTTATTAGTGACAAAGTAAGGAGCATTGAGGATTTTACGAAGGATTTTGGATTGTAAGGATTGGATGCGAGAGGAATTTGATGGTTTAGTGGAGCCCCATAGCTCAACTCCGTAAGTCCAAATAGGTCTTATTATAGTCAAGTATATGAGTCTTTTGTAATTAATGGGAAGTTTAGAGCGTTTGTCTAGTAAGTGCTGAAGTAATCGGAAACGTCGAGCGGTTTCTTGTCGTTTCAGTCTAGTATGAGGATTCCAAGTTAGTCGTTTGTCCAGGTGGAGTCCTAGGTATCGGATTTGCTCAACAGGGATAAGTGGAGTATTGTTAAAGGAAACTGTAGGACACGAAGTCGTTGGTTTACGACGAAGGGTAAAAGTAATTTGTTATATAATTTTAATAGTATAAAAATTAATTTGGAAATTTACACAATTCCGCATTGAGTGACTTGTACATGGTGAATATAAGAAAGGCAATAACATGTATATACATATTTTACTTACTTAGCGCAATATTGGCTAAGGCCTTTCTTTTTTTCCTCATCTCCACATCTGCTTTCTTCGTTCCTCTGCCGACTTCCTTCTTCCACCACAAGAACCTTCTTTCCATTTAGAGTAGAAAATAATTTTATTCTGGGACGAAGTTCCTTTATAATAACAAAAAAGTACAAAATTAAAGTATTATATCTGGCCTAAGTAAAAACAAACATAAAAAGTAAAAATAAAGAGAAAAAATAAAGAAAATATTAATTAAACATAGTATGTACAAAATAAAAAAAATCAATATATAAAACACCTGAAACCATGCCAAGATACTTAAAACTATGTACGGTGGTAAAACATAAGTATACACTTTAAAAAAAAAAATAAAACATACATTACATTTTTTTTAGTAATAAACTCTGTGTTTCTGCAGGGGAAAGAAAAAGAAGACGAATCTGATAGTAAGTATTTAAGTGATGAATTATATGCAAATATATCATTATATGAATTATTTTGAAAAAAAAAAGCCAGTACCACTACAGCCCATGAATGGTCTTGGGTCCAGTACTATTTAGGGAAAGCACTGTTTCTAGGTCAACGGTTGTGCAAGGAGGTGATTTGACCGAGATCACACTCAACCGCCAGGTTTTTTCCCTTAACCAATTATTACATTATGGGTACGCACTTTATAGTGGCTGGGTGTGCCCCAGGAGGGTCTTCCGACCCAGGGTCGTCCCACGGCCAATAAAACAGATGAATTATTTTGAATAATATGTAATAAAAGTTCAGCGGAGGGTATCTGATTTTTGAGATAGAAATTGGAGGGTTTTAAATGTAGATAGAGAGATAGAATGTCGAATATTTACGACCTTTTTGAAATTCTCTTTGTCTTGTTAGTCATCTTTTCTGATCCCTAGAACTTTCATTTCTTCTTTAATCTGTTCTTTGTTGTTCTTAAGTTTTATTACTTTGTCAAAGATCGGATTGTTCGTCTTCTTCATATGATCGTATAACTTCAACCTTTCTTTCTTCATTGATGTCTCTACGTCTTCAATGTCGTCGTACAGCACCCATTTACCATTGTTTATGGATACACTTCAGTATCCTTCTTTCTTTTTTCAGCACACCCCGCTCATCTTAACCTCCTTGCCTTCGTATTATGAGAAATTGATTGGTCCTTTTCTGTAAGCAGTCCTTTGTTCTCCATACGTGGTATGATCCCAGATCGTTCAAATGATTGTACAGTTTTTCTTTCAAATGTTTTAATAATATTTTCTAGGATGCTGGTTAATGTCCAGGTCAAAACTGGCTTTTTCATAGCTTTAGACACTTATACTTTTTTGAGGGGATTTCAATACCATTGAACGAAAGAAAAATGCTGTATTTGCGGCAGAGATGGGCAAATGAATACCGAGTACCAAACATTTTACTCAAATCACTACTTCGTCTAATCGTTTGACAACAACTGAAGTCGTAATTAAATTCATTGGTACTTAAAAAAAGTCAGTGTTTGAGTAAAATGCTTGGTACTCAGGGTACTGGGTACTCATGTGTGTATTTTTTTCGACCGTTAATCATCTATTGAGATTATCTGGATATCTGAATTATTTGAATGTTTCCACTCTCGGCAACGATTTCTCTTTTACGCTCATCATGTATTTATTTACATATAGGATGATTTGTCCCGCTTCCCATATCATAAGATAAGCGAGTCCCCCTATGCCCCTCGATCTCGAAGGATATCTATATCGTGTACACATCCATAAACTTTATGATTAAATCCGATGTTCATCCTTTCAATTCCGTGTAATGTGTTCTTATAACATTTTTCATATATCTATACATACAGTCAAAACTATATATTTAAATAGAAAATGAAAATTTTATCCCGCAGTTGAGGAAGTAAAATTATAATAACAAACTAAAATCTAAAAATGATAGATAGATGATAGATATCTCCTTGAAAATAGCAAACGGGCAACTAGTTATCATCAGGAAGGATATGCAGAGTTTCACGATGTAATACTGAGATCGGCGCCGTTATTATATTATAGTAATATCATAATGGCATGTTGTGGACGGTTCTGGTGATCTTGACATTTCAGTCATTGCCCCTCCGTGTCATTTCCGTAAATCAAAACTTCCAACTAATACATCACTTGCGGCGCATTTCCTCTTTTCGAATGTCATCTGAATTGTGAATTTTGGCATATGAGATAAGCATTCGGAATTTGATAAACGGTTCGGAACGCTCACAATCATAGACACAGACTTCAGGGGAGAGGGTGAGGGAGCGATCGCGTCCCCTCGTCCTCTAATAAAAATATATAGACGGCGAGAACATCGTTTCAGCCCCCCCCCCCAATATTTCGAAAAACCAACTCTTCTATTTTTACTATAAGATTTTATCACATTTTCTGAAGCAAATATGAAGCATCAGATAATTGATAATTCATCTCACTGTCGCAAACCTTTAAATAAAAATTAAAATATGTAACACATTCAAATGCTTTCTTAACATATTTTCAAATATATCCATTAAAAAAAACTAAGGTGTGCGCTTTAGACCACCCGATAAGATTAGGCCACGAGATATTTTAATCCATATCTTCCATAAAACTCGTTATCATTTGGTTATCGAAACTATTTTTACCTTTTCGCTTCTCTAACAGTGTCGAGTTAAGATACAATTTTAAATAATAGCTCATTACAAAGAAGATGAAATTCTGAACATTACCCTCGCTTACAGTATGTAGATCCGATTTTTAGTTTCTGAGATATTAATCCATATCTTCAATAAAATTGGTCATCATTTGGTTTTCGACAATATTTTGCAAGTTTCGTCTCTCTTGCACGGCGTCAGGTTAATATACACTATTTTATCAGCCTATTACAGAGAGGATGCAATGCTAAACGATTTCCTCACTTACAGTATGCAGGCCCGATTTTTAGTTTCTGAGATATTTTAATCCATATGTAAAACGTTTCAATTACTCGACTCTAGCCAACTTTACCAGAGCGTTAACATTTCGGAAATCTGACGGATCAATCTAATTCACTGTCCACAAAAAAGTTGCAGAACGTGTCTAAAGAATTTTTCAATTAAAAAAAAAGAATATCTACGATATAACAATTATATAAATTTATTTCCATATATAGTGGGTGGGATAAGATAAAATACATGGTAAGTTGCAAAAATGGCGACAATGTCGATGATATCGATATAGATGGTAATGGTTGTTGGTTGTATGGTAAAGGCGTAAATTATATCTTTTGGTTGCGAAAAACCTTCTTAAGGTTTTTGAGAATAATGTATTGCGAGGAATATTCGCACCGAGATGAGTTAACCGAATAATTTAAACTGTTGCACAACGACGAATTGCGTGAATTTTATCCAATTAATATAATTGAGATGATTACATCGCGGTGAATTAAATGGGCGTGTAAAATAGTTGGACTTAGTAACGAAAGAAGTCCTATACGGTTTAATATTTGGCCTTGGGGTAGACTGAAGCGGTGGTATAGAGATTGCGTTAAGGACGATCTGACTGGACTGGGTTTCCACGGCGTCCGGTGGAAGATGAGCAATAAGCCATTGGTATCGGCATCGAACCTTCGGGTTCGCTAAGCCTTTTATTATTATTGTTCTATAATAGGTGAAGTATTATATTGTTCCTTTGGCAAAAATTATGTTGATTATATTAATCATCACTCAGAATTTTGATACGTAATATAAACTCTCAAGACTTTTCTTTTGGGGGGCCACCTCTTCTCTATAACCAAAATAAAAAGGGAACCAGAATTTTCGCAGTCATTGAAAATTTCTTCAAATCGAATCAATATAAAATAAAATAACTCCTTTGTGGTATAAAAATATAATCACCCTTTCTACATGTTCACTTCCCACCACCATATTTTTTTAATAATTATATTCTTAACAATTATATTTCTAACTAAGGTAAGATTCCATCAAATTGACAATTACCCAAATCGCCTTGAACTTGGTCCTAAACCGAATGTTTTGTTTATGAAATGGAGGTGCAAAATCATTATCGAACTAATTAACAATTTTAACTTAAATGAGAAATTTACAGGGTGAAATTTGATGTTTTTAATATGGGATATCTGATAAATCAGTATGATATATTATTTCTAAATCAATCTCTAAAAGTATGATTTAGTATTTCGCAGTACAGCCGTTTTCTGGATTTTCAGCCTTCTCTTATGTAGTTTCGATTCTAGGCTGTGGATATGCCTACCTCAGAAATAGAATAATGATGTAATTTAAAAACACATCACTATATAATCACATATTCAATGCGGGGTGAATATAGCCATAAATCCATGTGGCAATGGTATCCCTACAAGTGAAAGGGACTTTAACTTATGTTAGAAAATTTTGTAATATTTTCATCGAGCTTACAAAATAATTGAAAAAAAAAAAACCTCCCTTCAATCGTTGAAGGACTCGCGTTAGTAGCACGAGGATCGATAAAGTTTAAAGAAATCGTTAAAGAAGAAGAATATCGTGAACATATCAAAAAATACTCAATATAGCAGAATATTCTTAATTTTTCTTCTTCCCTAACCAATGCGGTGAGGCTTTGTAAACGTAACATAAAAGCTTTTTAACGTAAGAGAAATTAAAAAGAAAAATACGTTTTGAGCTTCAAAGAGCGAATTTGGTACCGTGTCTGTTTGCCTGTAGTAATATTCATGTGACTGACAAACCACCTATGACAGTTAGTAAAATTTCGATTATGTTTTGAGGAATGGAAACCTAGATGGTTCCATATCATTTTAATCAAACTACATCTAGTACTTACACTTCCAGGTGTGAATACGTTGTATTATATGCCATGTATCAAAAATGGCTCGTTCGATTACGCTTAAATTTGGAAGAAAGCAACATATCAATGTGTTCTCCAGTCTAATACAGCATTGCAAAAACATATCTTTCGATTTGAGTAAATAACATACAAATGATCTGTTATCAATTTCATATAATAATTAATATCAATGCAGTTGTTAAGAATATAATGACTGAGAAAGGAGGTAAACAATAAACATATGACAATAGAAGGTTAATTAATTTTTAGGCTTAAAGTGATTTATTATTTTTTATCGAATAGTTCTATTCAATTTTAAATAAAATTATAATATATATTGTACCGAACAAAAATTATTAGGAAGCTATTGATTTCCTACAAATTTCAGGCATGATTTAAATAAATATCTATTTTATAAAAGACTATTTGATGTACCCATCGTTGACATGGGTTGACAATTATATGTATACTTAAAATTTGAGAATCTTTTTTTGAGATGGATTTTGTATTGTTGGGGGAGGGTCCAAATTCAATTTCATAAAATTGGGTCGGGACGAGAGAGGGAGGTTGTTTTGAAATTTTTTATGGTGGGGCTAATGGAAGTCAAGATTTCGCAATGGTCATAACAAGAACTTTATTATTCGGCTATTTGTTTAGGTGTTTAATTTTCATTTTTAATGATAGCGAGGAGATTGTGGAGTCGATTAATTAATCAAAAATAGTTATAGTCTCTCCACTTCTTTAAACTCTGCTGAGTTTATCGCTGGAAATAAACATAGCCAAAATAACATTGGACATTGAGTCAACTACATCCGTATAAAATTAGAACTTGATCTAAATATTATGGCAGACTGAGTGAAATGTTTGCTAGTTTTTTCTCGATTTTCTGCTAATCTGTTTGGTTAATCCTAAAAATGTATACGACTACATTTGTTAGGCTTAGGAAATTGAATCGAATGAAACCTTGAACGGGAAGATCGGACAAAGTTGAAAAATGATTGATTTCCCCGAGTTTTAAGCGACAAAAGATGTTCGGTATTCCGGATTTTCCCCGTTGAGTTCATACAATTTTTTCCATCAGTTTAATATTAAAACTTTTAAATGTGGCTCGCGGTAGAGTAGATTGAGATGAGAATCGAAGTAACTGACTAACCGGGGTCTTTAGACAAATTACTCAAGAATTCATAACTTCGGTTCTATTCAATATTTTGTTTTCATTTAAAGCTTATGTTTTAAGTCATGCAAACCTTAATATAATGTCAAAAGTCTACAATAAGCCATTCCTGATCTTACCCCTACCAAAGTTTTGTTGCAATGGGGACATACAGAGAGACAAAAGTTTTTTTAATAGTGGATTTAGTTTCTGCAATGTATGAAACTGAAAAATATATCATAAAACGGATCGATTCTACGGGTTCAATGCACAGACAAAATCTTTATTTTATTTATATAGATAAAGAGAGCCCTTACTTATAAATAAAATTAAGGTTCGCTTGTATAAAATATCTATTAACCAAAATTGTGGCATTACGATTCAGACAGTGTCACCGTTTCTATCTAGCGAGACACCACAGTATTTTCATTGGGCCTCTCATAGTCCAAAATTAAAATTAACTAAATAAGATTGTAAGTATTCCTAATGTCATAACGCAAATGATTATAAGACCTGATGATATTTCAAATAGTCTAAAACCAAATAAAAATCGATTCTTTATTTAAGAACGCTTAGACCGGACGTACACAAACAGGATTCATTTCAACGACATACATCCTATTGTCACATTTACTTGGCTTAATGATTCCAATGAAAAAAAGTAATACAGTATTACAACTGGAACTGGAAAAATAATTTATTAAAAAAAATAATAAACCAATGGAATAACGGCTCTTGTTAATGGGATATGCACGTGAGTGTTATAGGCCGAATCGCTCTGGTGAGAAATATCTTCTTGTCCGAAGAGTCCTGTAGTTTTATTATCCTGGAGGAAATGGTCCAGGATCAGAATGGAAGGGAGTACGACAATGAATTCAAGTTTAGCTGAGGAGTAAGCAATGTTGTTCAATATTTATTGCCAAGTAAAAAATTATATTATTGTTAGAGATGGTTCTTTTTCTACTCGACTTGAGAAGATTGTAGGTTTTCTTCATGATGAAGGAGACAAGAGGATTAAGGAATCTTGTATAACAGGGAGAGAGACAGAGAGAGAAAGAAAGAGAGAGAGGGAGAGAGAGAGAGAGAGAGAGACCTTTGGTAGACCCACTGACCGAGGGACAGCTTCGCCTCTCGCATTTTTTTATTTTTGGAAATTTCTTTTTCTTTTTTTCGGTCGGATGTTTGTCGTATTACCTTCCACTTCGTATAGTCTAGTCTCTTAATATAACTTTCGCCTTTATTTATTATAAAATCAACATTTAAAATATATTAATTCGACAAAATAAAATTTAAAAAAAAACGCTAGTAATTATTTCATAATGGTTTATTATTTCCAAACAATTATACATCTAAAGTAACATTACTTTCCTAGTGATTAAGAAAAATAAATAAAATGATATTCAAATAATTGCCTTAAACTCTTTTATTTAACCATTAGTAATTTGATAAAAAAAATATCATTACTTCATTAACGCATTTAAAAATCAAAAACCAAAACAAAGTATATAAGTGTGTTGCAGTATAACACATAAAAAACATCTAGAGACCATATCTTTGCTCCCCCTAAAATGAAATATGCGTACGCTATTGCTAGTGTTGCCCAAAATCGATCTTGGTGTTGCATTTTGCAAGAACAAAACCAAGGCCACCTAACTGTTGCAAGACCAAGACCAGGACTGGTAAAAAAAATAGATTTATTTAATTCAAATTAAGGCAAAATTGTTAATAATACTTGACAATCTTAGTTACTACATGTTAATTATTGGTATAACCAATATACTTTTACATTGAACTCCTTTAATTTTTCATTGGGGCTTAGTTAGGTTTCCTCTATTTAAAAAATTACAGTAGTATCTCTTTAGTAATCTATTAGCAATAAGCTGATAAGTTGCTATAGAGTTTAAAGGACTGTTGCGGGATTCTTGTGCAAGACTAAGACCATGACCAAGACTGAGTTTGCAAGACGAAGACTTGTCTCGGTCTAGTATTTGGGCAACACTTGCCCTTGCTTGTTTGTTTAATAAGCTTTAAGTCCTCCCTCAGTATTGTTTTTAGCAAACATAACCACGAAAATTTATTAAAATGATTTCAATTATTATCTTTTTTCATATGACCTTACAACTTATTTGCTTGATAAATTAATCACAAAAATACACAATTTATTCATTTTAAAAAAACTTCTTTTGCAAAATGTCAGTAGCTGATCAACTGACTATTCCCAATTCCTAATATTTAAATTTTAATGAAAATAATTCCAATAATAGGGATGTTTCTATTTGATTTTTTCCAATTGAAATACCCTATTTTTATTATTTTTTTTTATAACGGTTATCTTATTTGTTGGTAAACATAAAAATTAAAAATAAGTATTCTTTGCTGACTAAAGGATAGTAAGCATGAAGAATACTGATTGTGTAAACCAGAGGACTCCAATTTGCGACTCGAAAGTTTCTTTGATAAAGCGACAAACTATTAAAAAAATTGAAATTTAGCAAATTATTCATGCAAGATTGATGCAATGATTACTACAACATTAATCGCATGGACATTTTTTCTTAGAAAGCTCATTTCATAACTGAAGTGTCATTTATAGAACAAGATTTTTTTTCTTTACAAGCCGTGGCCCACGAATGTAGGTCTAAATGTCCCGCTCATGTTAACCTCCGTGCCTTCATATCATGGTATATTAATTGACCAATTTCTCTAAGCTTTTCTTTATCGGTCTTTCTTTTTCATGTGGCAGTACTGGAATCCCAGATCGCTCCGGCTATCGTGGGGAGAATTTTTCTTTCAAATCTTTCTACACTTTTTCTAGAGCGCTGGTTATCGTCCTGGCCTCCCTGCCATATTTTAGAACTGGCTTTATCATAGCATTGTACACCCTTAATTTGAGATTACTTGAGAATTTTCGGGATTTCAGTACCTTTGAATGGGAGAAGAAAGCTCTGTTCGCGCCGAGGTATTTGAATTTTTCTACTCTCGGAAATAATTTTCCCTCTAAGCAGATTCTGTTATTGGGTGGAATTTTCGACTTATTATCATGTATTTTGTTCTTTCTTCGTTTACTTGCATCCCAATCTGATCGGCCTCTCTTATCCAGAGTCTTAACGAGTTTCTCAATGTCCTCTTCATTACTTCCAAGGACATATATATCATCCAAGGAATATATATATATATATATATATGTATATCGATTAGAATTTACTTCAATTTATTTCTAATCTAATAAACGGAAATATACTTGCATATCAGTTCTTATTCAATACGTAAAAAGTAAGAGAACTCGTCAATCAGTGAGACGAGAATCACGTCCTTGGAAAACGAAAATAACGAAGTCTCGTGATGAGGACTGCCTTGTATCTTCGAGTAAGGTCAAAAAGAAAAATCTTCCCGTTGTCGGAAAACTTTCTTATGCAAGACACTAGTATAAAAAAAAAATGTTAAAAATAATAAAAAAATAAGATGAAATGGAAAAACCTACTGAGAACTCGAGAAAATGTCGCGCTGGGCAGTGCTTGAGGAGGCGGGGAAAAAGAGAGAAAAAAAATGCCCTCCGAAGGAAATTGAGCGGGAAAAAAAAGGTAAGAAGCCGACCTTGGCGGGTTTCGCAAACGACCAGACGCCAGATAATTGTTGACCGGTATGCATTTATAATTATCATATATGAAACGCTAACTGATTACGCAAGGGTCTGATAAGGTCCGCGATTGAGGGGTTTTACTTACGACCGCTTTTCCGGGGGTTTTCCAACCTTGTGGTTTCGGGGAACTGGTGATAACGTGGAGAGGCGATGCACCGAAGGTTCACCTTGGAAACCGAGCAGGGCGAAAGTCAAAACATCGGTATTCGAGAATTTTGTAGTTAAAAAATGAAAATAAGAATTATTATAATACATAGAGAATTAATAATTGAATGTCGTAGATATATTTTAGAGATATTGATTAGACTGTTCAGCAAGCAAAGAACCAAATAGAAATAAATAAATTATAAAAATAAGCACCTATAAAATAAAAGCCCATTCTTCTTTTTGCTGGGAAGCTGTATGATATTCTTGCATGATATGGCAATGATAACTTCCAAATATATACCAATTGATTTATTTGTTGAATTTACATATTTAGTTTACGTTTCGGGAAATTTACTCCCATCTTCAGAACTTACAATCCCACATTTTCTTAGTGATTCATGGCAGGAAAAGCGCTAATATATTTTTTTATATCTCAGTATTTTATTGTATATATCTGTGTATATCGATATTATGTTTTATAGATATATATATTTTCCTTGGTACTTTTCTTAATTTTTTTAAATATATATATCTGTATTTCTCTTAGTATCGTTGTATATATATATATATATATATATATATATATGCTTACAATTTATTGGGTATTTTTTGTATATATTTGTATAATACTAACATGCCAGACTAAGGTACATATTCTGTAAACTCTACTATTATTCTAAGGGGACTTCAGTCCCAGAATAAAATTATTTTATTATTCATTCATTTCATTCATTCATTCAATACGGAATGTGTGAATGACATTATGCTGATATATTAAATAAAATTAAAATATAGTAAAAATTAAATGTAGCTACATAAAAAATTGTCATTTAATAATAATAGTAAATGAGTAAATAATCATATCCAAAGGACAATCTCTCATAGCTAACACTCAATTATTGGTCTATAGGAATGTTGATGCTCTGAATATTATATACTGTAATTTATCTATAACATAAATTTAAAACATGACAAAGAAGCACATCAGAATTTACGTAATTACAGAATTTATACAACAACGCAACTCTAGCATGTAACATGCATTCATTTTTAATTGCCTCTTTTCTAGCTATGAACCGCTAAGAAAATATTGGATTGTAAGTTCTGAAGATGGGAGTAAATTTTCCGAAACGTAAACTCAATATGTAAATTCAACAAATAAATCAATTGTTGTATATTTGGAGGTTATCATTGCCAAAAACAGAGAAAAGGCTATTGTATGTTAACAAACGTTCAACTACTATTAAATGAAGATATTACAAATATTGAGCAAAATCAATTAGCTGATTTTTTTATTCATATATACCATGTTTTAATATATTCATATTAATATCAATACAACGAATGTTTTTCTATTTTTCTGCTAAAATAAATAATTATCCTGTTAAAACTGCGAAAGAAAAAATAACATTTATTATTTTAAAATCTTATTACTTCAGTGAAAGCTCTTTGCACCTCAATATATAAGTAATTATGGTTTAGGTATTGATTTAAATATTTAATACTTTTAAACCCTGCTTTTTATTAAATTATTAAACTTTAAATAGTTCAGTTGTAAGTAATGTAGTAACAGGTAACATCGGTTTTAATTAGTCAAAGAATAAGAATACAATAAACAGGAGTGTGTAGAGTTGAAATCATTAAACGATTCGATGTTAAATTATTTAAGTAAAATATTTTTATATATATATTTTATGAAAGGCCAAGATTTCTGTTGATATTGCTATATTAAATATTTATTCTTATTAATATATCTATTTGTTGTGTGCATATTATGGGTACACAATAATAATTGTTGATATAGAAATAGAAAATCATTTTTATTCTAGTACTAGGTTCCTTAAAAATAACGATATTGTTCATATAAATTAACAATAAGTATGACCAGAAGACCTATAACAATAAAGAGTAACTAAATTATAAGTAATCAAATAAGTATATAAATAGCTCTTAGTATATTTTAACGAAAGCAGATGGGTAATAAGGTTACAATATTATAATATTGGAGCTAAAACAATAACATAATAATCACTAAATGAAATTAGAAAGGAACGCTAAATAAATTTTATAGCCAAAGCATTGTAGTAATGGAATATATCTAAAAAAAAAACAAAAAAACCTGTACCACTATACAACTCATGAAGGGTCTTGGGTTCAGTGCTATTTAGGGGAAGCACTGTTTCTAGGTCAACGGTTGGGCAAGGAGGTGATTTGACCGAGATCTCGCTCAACCGCCAGGTTTTCCCCTCTAATTAATTATTTAATTAAGGGTACCCACTTTATAAAGGCTGGGTGTGCCCCAGGAGGGACTCCTGACCCAAGGTAATGAAACAGATAAATAAATTTTATGCCATGAGCCGGGGTTCGAACCTGGGACCTACAACATTGGAGGCTCAGTACGATGGAATATAAATTTTTTAAAAATATATCTACAGTGAATAAATGATTTATATTTGTTCCTTAAGAAGCTGAAGTGAATACGCATACTGATTAGTGAAATACACATACTGAGTAGAAGAAAACAATAAAATAAGAAATATATATACACACATAGAGAGGAAGGTGTCGAAGATAGTTAAAAAATAAAATTCATTTCAAAGAAATACAATCTTTATGAATAGGAAAAACAAATTATATCTACTCACAATGCTTTGTGAATGGTGATGGAAATTCATGTTCAATATATATATATTCTTAGTTCAATATATATATATTCTTAGTTAATATATATGTATAGATATCATTTTTTTAGTACAAAAATTTCAAGAGTCAAAATGGCTTGTAGTACTAACTCAATTCAAATCTAAATATTTATTTTTTTTAATTTATTAGATATTTACTTTTATTTTGATACAGTTGTAAATATCATGAATAAATATATACATATTTAATAATTTCCTGATATTTTTTACAAAATAAAAAAAAGATAATTACCCCTTCAAAGTAATTTAAATTGCTTCTACATATAAAGTTTTTCACACAAATAAAGAATGGTACTAAATGTTCATAAAAATATGAAACATGGTCATTTCTATGTAACCAAAACCTGTTTAAATGACTTTCAATGCTATTTATAACCAAAATTCCTCTCATAATATCAACAACGGTGTTGGTTACGTAACACGGAGCAATGACTGAGGCTCTAAGCAATTCGGATTGGTTACTTTAGGCTAGGAAAGGTCAGTATCCTTTTAAGAACAATAGTTATGAATTATGTTATCCAAATTGGTTTATATAAAGAAAATATTAAATTAAAAAAATATATGGATTCTATATTCAACATAGAATTATGTTGTTTGGAGTGCAAGAACTGACGATTTTGATGTTATTTTTCAAAACAATTATAATTCATGTTCCTAAAAGAAAAAAAAAAACAATTTCAGTCATATTACAACAGATTAAAAATAAAGATAATTTTTTATTTAAAATCCGGCTGGAATCTACATGAGCAGCTAGTGAGTTTGAATTGCAAAGATAATTCAATATTAGAAGCTACGTCATATTATCAGAAACATTTTTAGGTACTTTTAGAAAAGCTATGTGTCTGAAGCTGTAAATTTAGTCGATTTTAAATATCGTGCATACGAACGGGTTTGCTCTGGTCCTCCATTCAAAGAAAATTCAACGAAAAGTTGGTATCTCGACCCAATATGGCACCGAACTTTCGGTCGTCCATGACCTACCGATCAAAGAGACTTGACTTAGATCCGGAAACGCTCTATGCTGACACGATCCAGCAAACTGCTATGGAACTGCTTCCAGCGATATCCGACCACTCTGGAAGCATTCCATGGAGCATCAAACCGGCTGGCCTCCAGCTTACTCTTTGCATGTCCTTCGCTGTCTATCTCTTCTTTTCTTCTGTAAAATTCATTTCATTAAGGATTAAGTCTTCTTGTACCCAAGGTATATTCTTTTTTCTTGCATTAATAATTCATTTCGAAAGAGTTTTCCTTGCTTTGGTCCTTTCCTTATTCAACTTTAAGATTCTTCGTATCCACTGGTATAAAATTTAAACAGTTGCCAGAGAAAATATTTATAAATTATAAATAAAGAAGGAGTAAATAAATATGGGATAAAATATTTGTTAATATTAATCGAAAACGTTGCCTTTAATAAAATAGTGTTGTCACTATTTAGCCTATTTATGACAGCCATCTCCTTCCTTTATAAATCTAAAACGTTTTTAAAAACTTCATAATAGTAAGCCCTCCAAAAATGTAATATAATTAAAATTTATGCTCTAGTATTCACAAGGGTAGACTACACTCTATGGGTCACCGATATCAACAATTTTTTTTTATTTATAATTTTAAACGAAATGTATGTTATTTATTTTTGCATTTAATTTACTCGGATTTTTAGGTTATTATGCCCCAATGAATTTATATTTTGTGCTGAATAAAAAAAAAATTCATGGAATTAAATGAATTATTATATAGACTAAAAACGAATCTAACTTGCTTTTTTGACGAAAATATTCCTGGTCTACTTTACTGGAAGCGCATTTTGGTTTTTGTAATTTATGAGACATTATAACTCTTTACTGTCCATAGTGAATATTTTCTTCTTGTTTTGAATAAAAAAGGAAATCGATTAGTATACAATAATCGGAAAATTGGAGCAAAGCAAAGACAAATATAAATAACATATAATTTTGTTTGAAATTATATATTAAAATATATTCTCGGCTCCTAGTGTCCATTGAAACGAATCCTGGACGTTTGTCTAATTTTTAAAAATGGAGTATCACCTAAATAAAATTGTTGAAATCGTTGAACAATTAAAAAAGTTCTACCATGTGAAGGTTGCATCTTTTAAAAGAGTTCAATTCGAAGAGTGAATAGATTAAATATTATATTAATTGAATAAAGAGTAGTAATTGTTAATCAACTACATTTCAACTGAAAACTAATTAATAGATTGCTTATATAACAACATATGGAAATTGAACAAATTTTCAACAGCAAATAATCTGCCAAGTAGGATCAGATTAAGTGTAATCATAATTAATATATACCCATTGATTTGTCACTTGAGAATAAAATTTTAGATACGATTATGTAATGGAAAATACTTTTGCGCATGCTTAAGCAAAATTAATTACTGAAGTTAAATAAAATTGTTAAAGGATCGTTTGTATGTTAGTACCTAACTCTGAGGTAATCTCTAAAGGATCTAGTAGAAGATTTAGAACATGTATAATTTGTCTGGTATCCCTTAAGATATATATATTTTAAAACTTGTTGGGATTAGCATTTATACTTCTCAGGACGAGACAACTTTTTCATTTCGTGTTTACATGAAAAGCTGCTATTCGCACGTGTTCCTGACTGATCCCTTCAGTCACAAGGAACATCTACGTGATCCGTCATTGAGGAGCGGATGGCTACATGGGAGTACTCACGTGGAGCTTCGTTACAACTTCCATGTAAACAATCTCAGAAGTATTGATTATTCACATTTTTATCGCATTTAAATTCTTCTAATAGGAATATCTACACTGTATATAATAAGGCAATTTCAACCCCTTTTTCGGGTTTCAGAAGCGAAGCATTTTGAAGTATGTAGTATCAAACAGTATAGAATATCATGGATGCGTCATGAATCCCAATTAAAATCTTACAAGAACTATTTTCATATAAAACTAAGTCTGTTCTCATCGGGTCAAGCTATACATCTCATTAGTCCCCTTCCTTACTTACCTCTATTTTACCTCGATAACTGTCCCATCCATTTTTTTCCTACAGTCAAAAACCTAGGAGTAACCTTTGACCAGAATCCCTCTTGAAATAACATATCATAGATTACCCGAAAATTCATAACTGTCCTAAAGCAACTAGTAAGATTCTGTGATTGTATTCCTCTAAAAACCAGACAGCTCCTTGTAACCTCCCTTATATTCGCCCACTTCAACTACGGAGAGCTATCTGTCAGGCTAAAAATGAGACTGAAGAGACTCATGAACTGCTTCATAAGATACATCTTTGGGATCCCCAGACGTTCTTGTGTTTCCTCCTGCTACACCGAGCTGAAGTGGCTTTATCCTATTCCCGACGACAATTCCTTCTTGGAGTTTTCCTTTTGCAAGTCCTCAGAAACATAAAACCTTCCTACATCCTGGAACTCCTTACTCTATGTTCATCTATCATCTGTCTCAATACTAGGTCCCAAGCTATAGATTTGTATATCCCCTCCCATAAAACTGCTTTCTTCAGAAAATCCATCGTCATTCGTGCTACCTCCTTTTGGAACTCTCTACCTCCATACGTCAATTCTCCTCAATCAATTCCTCCAAACAACTCCTGTTCCACCACCTACTCCATATTAAAACTTCCAAAAATATGTAAAATTTACTAGCGTCTATACACTGTATAATTTAATCAACTGCATAATTACTGTTGACGCCAACATGTGTAGTTTTATTGTTTGTTTTTGCCGTGTCGTAGTATGGAGGGTTCAATTTTATTTTAATTATGAATAACATAGTTCATACACAAAGACGTAATGTTTTCGGCCAGTTCCGGGTCAGCCCGCCTCTATTCGTTTCACTTAATACCGAAGGCAAAAAGAAAACAATACAAGTTCAGTACGGCTCCTGGCAGCAATGGGTGTGGAACTGACCCTAAGACGTTCTCGGTCCCGTCACAATGTACCTGGCAAACTCAATGGTTTCATCTCACCAGGTTGTGACGCCTCTGGGACATTATCCTGCAGGCGAACTCTCGTCAGCGACAACACGCAATATGAGGCGGCTGGAGGTGAATTTGTGTATTTTAATTTAGAAGAGCTTTAAGGTAAGTGCCCACTGGCTTCTAATACTAGTGATGCGGCTGGAAAAGTGGCACTGGGATCTTCCGGAGTCTTGCTTTGCCTTCCACGTGTGGGGGAAAAAGCCTGGTTCGGAGATTCTTGGGCGAATGTATATATTGTATATAATTATGATTGTGTTTAGAAGTTTTTATTTGTTTATTATTATTTTTTCTTTTCTTTTTATTTACCTTCTTCATCAGTATTATTTATTCACTTCTTATATTTATATTTATTTCTTTATTATTTGTATATATTGTACGAATGAGAACTTTTAGCCCTAATGCTTATAGCCCTCCAGCAGTGGCTGATTGTATTATTATTCAATAAATAGATTTAAAAAAAAGGTGAGTGGCGCCCTAATGGCTAGTATCTTACTTTACAATACTAAATTGTCAGGTTCAGTACCGGGTTTTCATCATTCTCTTTTTTTGTATATTAAATATTATAATTTTAGATTTATATAAATATCTAATTAACAATTAACATCTGGGTTAATTGTATTCTCATTAAATAATAATAATTAATTATTTTAATAACAAAACAGCCCTAGAACATTGTAAAATTAATTTATCAGTTTCAGGTTGTTTTCCTTTTGTTTAATGTTTAAAGTAATATTTTATTTTTCTGATTCATTATTATTTTGTATCAAGAGAAATTGTATTAATTTATTCTTTCATTTATTAATTTGTTAGCATGTTTATTTTATTTATTATTTTCAATATACACATCTACATTTTCAGCTATTCCGCTTTTTTATACATATTTATCCTCAATGGATTTCTTTTTAATATTTTTAAATGTTTTAGAATTAATTAATTAATAAATCAATAACCAGTGCCTATAGATTTGAAAGAGCAGATTTGGTGGTTCACTTTTGAACGCCCGCTGCCTTCACAATTACAATAGCAATCAACAGTTAATTAAGCATCATTTTGTATTATTCTAAGACTCATAATTATATAACTCTGTCATTATTTTTAGTGGACTGTAGTCTCAGAAAGAAATTATGTTTTCATTTTATTCCAACAAATATAATAAAAGTCTACAAGAGTATTCATAGATACATAGATACAGCCTGTATCTTGTAAATAGACCGAAGATAAATCGTTACCTGAGTAGGGTGAAGGGAGTATGAAATATTTTTTTTTAAATTTGAATGTAGACTTTAATAAATACAAGCCTCCTAGGCTATATACTTAGCTATCATTACATTTATTGTAAGTCCTTGACCTGTGTGGGTTATATTAATATTAAACCACAGGGCCAACTTTGACAGCCCAATAATTATCTGTCAAATATGTTAAGAGAATATTTAGTTGAAATTTGAAACACCTATTTATTTTTTAACACAGTTTGAAAATGGCACAGTTCATGGCACCATGACGAATTAGGAATTGCCGAAATTTAAAGGTTGAAGGTCGTAGATGTCTCGCAACTATTTTTTACTGAGGCGATTTGTCGAAAACATCTTCGGAGTTGATATGTTATGAATAATTCGAAGTATTTAACGCGTAACTATATTCCAAACATTAAAAGAGGAATGTAGAGAGATTAATTTGATACCCATTATGTTATTGTTAGTAAACAAGAGATGTTTTCTTAAGTGTACCATACATTATCAATCAGGAATGACGTTCTCAAGACTGATGAGAATGGTTTCAATCACAGGCATAATTTTATTTTTGTTGTTGATACATCAACCAGTATGAATCTGGTGCATTGTCTTCTAATACTATATTTGAACTACCTACATTTTCTAAATATTCTTTCCACTTGTGATTGAATCTTAAACTTCAGGATTTCTGTAAATCCGTCTGTTCATTCCATCAGTTCATCAATCTTAATCTGTAATCTTTGTATTGAAGATTATATGGCCATGATTCTCTCCACGAGAATGAAGCAATTTATTTCTAATATTCCCACAGGTATTCTGGTACTGTTTGATCCCAAAAAAATTCCCAAATACACTTCCTTCTTGTTCCTATACCTGAGGAAAAACAAATCACCCTGTAGTCCTGACCTTTTCACCCTGCGTTCTCCTAACAATTTCTAAAACGAGAGATCTGAACCTCCTGATTTGTATACACCCTCTCACAGACCAACTTTTTTAAACTTTTATTATGATATTTACAACTGTATTAGTATGAATACATCAAGTAAATTTGTACAGAGAAATATTATTACATGAAACACGCTTGTTGAGAAACTACCCACTGGTAGCACTCTAATAATTTGTCTACATGAGAAGATCACGAGGCTGTCTTCTTTTCAGACGCCTCGGAGGGTTATCAGGAATTGAAGAGGAAGCAAGGTTAGAAACAAGAGGATTCGGATGATTATGAAGTTTATTATGGAAGGATAGGTATCTGGATTTGGCCAAATCGGAAACATATGGAACATTGAGGTCTTTATGGATTATTTTATTAGTGACAAAGTAAGGAGCATTGAGGATTTTACGAAGGATTTTGGATTGTAAGGATTGGATGCGAGAGGAATTCGATGGTTTAGTGGAGCCCCATAGCTCAACTCCCTAAGTCCAAATAGGTCTTATTATAGTCAAGTATATGAGTCTTTTGTAATTAAGGGGAAGTTTAGAGCGTTTGTCTAGTAAGTGTTGGAGTAGTCGAAAACGTCGAGCGGTTTCTTGTCGTTTCAGTCTGGTATGAGGATTCCAAGTTAGACGTCTGTCCAAATGAAGTCCAAGGTATCGAATTTGTTCAACAGTGGGGTATTATTAAAGGATACTGTGGGACATGAGGTAATAGGTTTACGTCGAAGGGTAAAGGTGATTTGATGGGATTTATTAGAATTTATTTTAATCCTCCAGTTTTGATACCATTCTTCAAGGCTTGTGATGTGTGATTGAAGAGTTTGGGATGCAATGGTTGGGTCATTATTAACGGATAGGACACATGTATCATCGGCATACGTGGTAATAACAGTGTTAGGATGGGTTGAAGACCAACTTCCTTTGAATAATCCTTAATGGTTCAAGTTATTTCGTTTTGGAATTCACCATCTCTATTCATAAAGCTTCCTCTCCAATCTCATTCAAACACCTTCTTAACTATCAGTCTTACGCTTACATAATATATAATATGTATATTTTGCATTGATGTGTACATTCCTTCATTACATGTAAGCGGAAGACTGATAGTTTTTAATAGATGTTTGCATGAAATCGGTGAAGAATATATATATATATATGTGTGATTGTGTGTCAAATATTGTATATATATATATATATATGCCAACTAATGATTTCTTTATTTTACTTTACCTATTATTGTTATTTTTTTCATCATAATTATTGTTTATGTAGTTTTCGGCCATATATGTGTTTTATTTATTTTTACATAATTATTATTGTCCCAAAATAAAGTTTATTTTATATCTGTCCATTTATTAAGGATTATCTATTTATAACGAAGTAACAAATCCCGACCAATAGCCTTACGACATTACGACATAACCTACTGCACCTAATATATTATTGGTTTTATGTAATGGTTGGATAGTTGTAATAGGTAAAGCAGAAAATATGGATTAACACCAAGGCTATCGAGTACTGCTAACCTTGCGTGCCTCGAATGCTTCCACACGTTGCTAACATTTTATCTGCAAAACTTGACTATGTCAATAATCGATTAGTCGACTCCTAATTGATGAAATTCTTCTTATATTTAAAAAAAAAATAACACTTAATCAGCATACAATAAAAAAGAGAATGGTATATCATTTTCAAACAGTTATATGTCAAATTTATCAGGTATGTTGCATTCAAAATATATCCTCGCTAATTAGGTCCAACCATTCGAGATATAATCAGGTTGCGCGCACAAACACAGGCACTCACATAATTTGTGTAAGCGAGTGGATAATTCAATAAAAAGATAGCTATTTAATCAAGAATGCAAAAGATTCATGGAGCTTCGTTACAACTTTCATGTAAACAATCTCAGAATTATTAATTATTCACATTTTTAACGCTTTTAAATTCTTCTAAAAGAGATATCTACACTATATATAATAAGGCAATTTCAACCCCTCGCTTTTAGAAGCGATGTATTTTGAAATATGTTGTATCAAACAGTATATAATTTCATGGATGCGTAGTATATAATTTAATCGTTATGATTCCCAATTAAAACGTTATACCTTACAAGAACTATTTTCAGATAAAACTATAGCTATTCTCATCGGGTCTTGACATCTCATTAGTCCCCTTCCTTACTTTCCTCTATTTTACCTCAATAACTGTCCCATCCATTGTTTTCCTACACTCAAAAACCTAGGAGTAACCTTTTACCAGAATCCCTCTTGAAATAACATATCTCATAGATTACCCGAAAATCCATAACTGTCCTAAAGCAACTCCTAAGATTCTGTGATTGTATTCCTCTAAAAACCAGACAGCTCCTTGTAACCTCCCTTATATTCGCCCACTTCAACTACGGAGAGCTATCTGTCAGGCTAAAAATGAGACTGAAGAGACTCATGAACTGCTTCATAAGATACATCTTTGGGATCCCCAGACGTTCTTGTGTTTCCTCCTGCTACAGCGAGCTGAAGTCGCTTTATCCTATTCCCGACGACAATTCCTTCTTGGAGTTTTCCTTTTGCAAGTCCTCAGAAACATAAAACCTTCCTACATCCTGGAACTCCTTACTCTATGTTCATCTATCATCTGTCTCTATACTAGGTCCCAAGCTATAGATTTGTATATCGCCTCCCATAAAACTGCTTTCTTCAGAAAACCCTTCAGCATTCGTGCTACCTTCTTTTGGAACTATCTACCTCCATACGTCAATCCTACGCAATCAATTCCTTCAAACAATTCCTGTTCCACCACCTACTCCATATTAAAACTTCCAAAAATATAACTTAATCAGTATACAATAAAAAAGAGAATGGTATATCATTTTCAAACAGTTATATGTCAAACTTATCAGGTATGTTGCATTCAAAATATATCCTCGCTAATTAGGTCCAACCAGTCGAAATATAATCAGGTTGCGCGCACAAACACACGCACTCACATAATTTGTGTAAGCGAGTAGATAATTCAATAAAAAGATAGCTTTTTAATCAAGAATGGAAAAGATTCATGGTGGACCACATTATTACGGTAACCGTTTTATTAATACTCAGAAATACACCAATGGTTGGAAATGAGTTATTTTAGAGTCGGAGGGGGGGAGAGGGCTGAAATATTTACCAGGTTAAAATATTTTCCTTTTAATAGTAGTAGGAGTAAGAAAGTTAAAACTGGATTTGACAGAAACCGTCTTCAGTTTACTATACTACCGAATTTATGGAGGGGTGGCTTTTGGGATAATGTTTTCTCATTCCAAATAGAAAAAATATACATATTTCTTGTTTAAATTTTACCCACAGGATGGTTGCAGGAACTGGATGTTTCTACGGCCTACAAAAGGTGCTCCGATACAAAAGCCTATCCAGGAATGCATAGTTTGTAATATATAAAATGGATGTTAGACCTGTAGTTTTGGACTATGATCAAGGAAATCAGGAGAGCCCGGAGCTCTCTCATCTGACTGTATATATTTTAAATAAGTATGAATGTGTTTTTATATCTTTATCAAATGTTGTCTCAAATTTCATTTCTCTTGTTTTATTAACTTTTCTTTTGCTAATATTTGTCTATTGTATATATAGTATGAATGAGACGGCTTTAACAATCAATTGAGACAAAATGTTTCATGTCTGAATAAATAAAATTTAAAAGAAAACGAATTAATCTCATTATACTTCCGAAAATGATGCTGAATAGTACATCAGGAGGAAAAAGACTAAGTGGCAGCCTCAGACACAGATTCTGGATAATATAGAAGAAGACTTGATGAGGCTGGGTATCAGAATTTGGAAGAATCTTGCTGTGGATCGCGAGGAGTCGAGAAAAATTGTGACAGTTCCAACTATAGTGCCCATTTAAGGAGAATTATACGAAAATTTTAAAGTGTTATAATTTCTTCTTTTCATAAGTATTGTCATGAAACAGAGGTGATCAGAGTGCTAACACTTGAAAGGAAAGGTCCAAAAAAGAATTGCTTACAGAAACTGGTCAATTAATATGTCATCATGTGAAGGCAAGGAGGTTAAGATGGGCTGGCCATGCAGTTCGGAGCAATCTATATGGAGGATTCTAAGCAACAATCAATGCCTAAATAGTAGTCAAAAGACCAAAAATAAAAACTGAATGGATAGATCGAATCATCAATAATGGAATAAAGCTGTATGCAGATAACTAAAGAAAATGGCTCAAGATGGAGAAGGTTGGTGTGACGTCAAGAAATCACTTCAGGAAACAAATGAGGCTATAGTTGATAAACGTTCTATCACAATACACAAAACACCGTTATTCCTCTACATTAACATCACTCTATCAGGAACAAAGGACTACTGCTCTCTCTGGGTAACCTCACCCAAGCCAATCTGACTTTGTTTACAACAGCTACAGTGCTGCCAGATAGCATGCATTAACTCTACAGGCGGTTAAGGTGGCAAAAGATCTACAAGGTCTGTAATGCCAACAGAAAAAATTATATGAAAAGAGCTCAATTCATTTGTTAATATATTCTCAAAAGTTATCCATTTGAAGAAAAAAAAATTAGTAATCTGATACTATAGAATATAGTAGTGGACTACAAACATTGCATTTTGTATCATCAGGATACAAACTAAGGTGTGTTCTTTAGATTACACGATAGAGGTGAAAACATCAGTAAAATGAGATTAATAATTATAAATTAAATTATAAATAATAGCGCATTACAGAGAGGGTGAAATTCTGAACAATTTCCTCGCTTACGGTATGCGGATCCGACTTTTAGTTTCTGAGATCTTTTAATTCATATCTTGAATAAAACTCGTTATTATTTAGTTTTCGACACTATTTTCTCCCTTTGCCTGTCTAACACGGCGTCGCGTTTACATACAATTTTGAATAATAACTCATTACAAAGAGGATGATATGATGAACATTTCCCTCACTAACAATAGGCAGGTTCAATTATTAGTTTTGGAGATATTTTAATCCATATGCAAAAACACCTCAAGTAGTCGACTCCAGCCGACTTTACCCGAACGTTACACATCGGAAATCTGACGCTTCAATATAATTTACTCTCCCCAAAAAAAATTTTTTTTCAAAGGCGCCTAAAGAAGTTTTCACTTCAAAAAAAAAAAAACTGTACAATGTATAATATTTTGATATAGATTTATTTTTAAATACATACTATTATATTCATTGTTCGTTTTATGTTGATTTTCATAGGTTAATATAAACTTCTGGTACCTATTTTTATGGTCCATATTGTGCTACTCCAATCAAAATAATTATCCTGCGCCTATGAAATTGTTAAGGATTAGTATAAGACTGATTAAAGGACTGAGTAAGATAGGACTGGACATAGGATTATGTAATGTTGATGGTATTCTGGGTCGGCCGTGAGCTTCTGGTCTTTCTAAGGAATTTGTCTCCAGGAGGTAGTCTTTGCAAGGCCATTGGGGTCTGATACAATTATAAATCATTAACATATGTTTATAATCATACCTCATGAATAATTTTCAAGGAAAGGTTATCTACCAGTGTCTAATTGTCGGCAGCGTTGTCAGTCCTGGAAGGGGAAATATGCCTCGTGTAGACTCTATCACGTGATTTAACTACGCTGTCACCTGTGTCACTCGCGAGTAGAAACCGTATATGTTATCTCTGAAGGGGGAGTTATATGCAGCACATAACCTAAAATAAGAATAAATTGAAAAAACCTGAGTATTATTACAAAATGACTTAACTTTTTCAATGGTTTATATATCAAATATGTTACATTACCTTTCTTAATCCATCAGAGAAAAATTTACCATCTGTCTTTATATACAATACGATAGTGTTTCACAGTGTAGAATCATTTTTTCGGGTGTATTTTGAGGAATGATATTCATGAATTGTGTTTTGAAGGTTCCGGTACGACTATATCAAAACCGGATATAGTTAAAAAATGTTCCGTTTTCGAGATAAACCCATTTGATGCCTATGGTTGCCAAGGTTACTTATCAACATGTTAAGGTTTTAAAAAACATGTTAGGTTTGGGGAGTGGGGTAGCTCAGAGATAGGGCACTGAGCTTCCAATGCAAAGGTCTCAGGTTCGAACCCAGGCTCATAGCAAAACATTTATTTACATGTTTCATTGGCAGTGGGGCGACCCTGGGTAGGGAGACCCTCCGGGGCACACCCAGCCTCTATCAAGTGGGTACCTTTAATTAAATAATTAATTAAGGAGGAAAACCTGGCGGTTGAGTGCAGTCTCGGTCAAATCACCTCCTTGCACAACCGTTGACCTAGGAACAGTGCTTTATCTAAATAGTACTGAGCCCCAAACCCTTTATGGGTTGTAGTAGTACAGGTTAAAAAAAAAAAGTTTTTAGAAAATAAAATATTGCTATATAGGATGGTTTTCAACGAACTAAAAACCTCTACAAAAGATGTTTTAGAAAATAACTAAATTTAGAAAAATAAATAAAAATAAAAAAGGCAACATTATTAAGTTTAACATGAGGCAACATATGAAATATTTTTTCAGAGGACAGTATCAAAGAAGGAATATGCATTGCAAAAACTAAGTCACTCACACCCTTTCTGCTGGGCATAAGGAATTCTTTACTTTGTGATAATGTAGTAATTATTTAACAGTGATAGGCCCCTTTATCCAGTCCCAACTTCGTCTCTTCAGGAGGAGTGACTTTTCTAGAGTGCAATGAAGTCTAGTTCTCAAGTCCCAAACTGTTTTACTTGTTTTCGCAACCTACCGGTAGGTAGCGTCCGGGTGCAAGTATGTATTCACAAAACAACAGGTAAATAGAGAAGAATAGTTCTATGATCTCTTAGGCACTTCGATTGTATGAAGAACCTTTTGTTATTTTTAAATATTCTATTCAAAAAACTTTTTGAGTACTTGAGCACCGTCAGTGCTCGAAACACTCCAGGATGCTGACCCACACGCTTGGGTTGAAACATCGGTACCATTAAAATCCTTAAAAATTACTGCTTCATGACTACTGATCGTTTATAATATTTAGAACAGTCGACTAACTTCTTTCAATAATTTGATATTTTTAATAAATCAAAAAAATTATAGTCCCTATAATCTAATTAATAGACTTCTATACTCTTAGTAAGTGACACAATTCCAAACAAAGGCTCTTCTATACCAAACAAATATGTCTTGAGCGAGTACAATAATGGTTTAGCATAAGTTCAGAGATAGCCTTGTATTATCGCATAACTCTTAAACTGGAGTGACATTTTCCAGTGAGAAAAGTCAATAACTTATTAGGAAAATTGTTACTTTAACAGCCGAGGTAAGTTTCGCCAATTATATTCGTTAAATCTTGATAATATTATATTCTATATAATAATAAATATCTTTCACTGATATCACTTAGTATACGTCGAATGCATTAGGAAAAAGTATACCCTTTTAATGTGAGAGTTTTCACAGTTTATAAAAAGTGTTTGCTAATCTTGGCTTGCTCAAAAATATTTTGTTAAGAAATATGGACTCGATTGCTTCAGTTAATGTAAAGTTTTCTAGTAATCAGAAACCAAAACATGCGAGATCGGATTTGCAGTAAGTTCAGAATACGATATCGCTGCCCCTAATAATCTAATTTTAATGACTTGGACCCTTCAGTATGGTTAATTATGTTATTATTCAATAACTAATTTTTAATTCAGGCCATATTTCTAAAATATAAGTTTATACTATTGGGCGAAAAAAATAAAATAAAATAACAAAATGTATATGATCAAACTGAAAATTGTCCTTGTAAATAATTAATGACACAAACTGAGAGTAGATAAGAACTGTTACTATTAATTGTAATTCCAGGTACACTCAGGTTAGTAGGTAACTTTAGTCGGTAGCTGAACTGTAACGCATGCGCATATTATAGTTTTGTGGTATATTTATTAGTACAAATATTTATTAATGATACCACGCCGTTTAAAAATGATCAATTCAAAACCTTCGTGTTGTAAAGTAATCGCAAACCTCTCGCTGTTGGCGGAAAATAATTGTATAGGATGTATAAACCTGTACCACTACAACCCATGAAGGGTCTTGGGTTCAGTACTATTTAGAAAGTACCGGTTCTATGTCAACAGTTGTGCAAGGAGGTGATTTGACCGAGATCATGGTCAGCCGCCAGGTTTCCCCACTTAATTAATTATTTAATTAAGGGTGCCCACTTTATAGAGGCTGGGTGTGCCCAGGAGGATCTGCCGACCCAGAATCGCCCCCCGACCAATGAAACAAATATATAAATTTTCTGCCATGAACGGGGATTCGAACCTGGGACCTTTAGCATTGGAAGATTAGTACCCTATAACTCAGCTACCGCACTCTCATAGGATGTATAAAGAATATGTAATTCAGTAGATAGCTGAAATGGAACGCATGCGCATTTAATAGCTTTGTGTTATATAGTCTGGATATTTAATAATTATACCCGAAGAGTTGAAGCCTTTTAATCAAAACTTTCGTGGTGTATAGTTGTCTGAAACCTCTCGCTGTTTGCTGGAAAGGATTTATAGGGCTTATAAAGTATGTGTAATTCAGTAAGTAACTGAACTGTGACGCGGTAACATAGATTTTTGGTATTTAGTCCAAATATTTTTAATGACTCCACGCCGTTTAAAAACGAGCAATTCAAAACATTCTTGTTGTGAAGCTCTCGGAAACCTCTCGCTGTTCAGTAGGTATCTGAAATGGAACGCATGCGCATTTGATTACTTTGTGATGTATAGTCTGGATATTTATTAACTTCATTAACTAAACCCACGAAGTTGAAGCCTTTCAGTCAAAACTTTCGTGATGTATAGTCATCGAGGAGCTCTCTGTGTTGGCGGAAAAGGACTGTAATTATTCGAAAGAAGTTCACGATTAGTTGTAGATTTATTTTGAGATCTTGAACCCTGGAGGAGCACAAAGGTCGCCATTGGCTGGCGGTCAAGGTTGGCAAAAGATCTGGCATTTAAAGCGGACTCCATTCAATATAATATCAAAGCTGATATTATCCCGAGAGGTACCGCTATGATGGAGGGTAAGTTCCTCCTATCTCTCCAAAGCGATCACGACATCTGCTTCTTTTTCTTTTTAATCCAACAGCTGACTGTATGACCTGTTGTGTAAGTTGCTGTCATATTACCTCTTGATAATAATTATATGTGGCATTTTGGTTACAGATTTAGCCCAAGCTCAGAAGAAACGATTCCTCATTCACGAATATATTAAGTAAATATAAAAAAAGTCATAATGATGTTGATTTAGGGAAATGAAAGTCTACGAATATTTAATCTTAGTGGAGTAGTTGATTGCCTTCTATCCTCTAACGAAACTCAACCTTTCGTTGTTGACATGCACCCACCGATGCAGGTGTCAAAGTATACTACAACTCCTGGCATGTTTTGTTTTTTTTGCAACATCTATCGGTCGGTGCCATTAATGATAAGTAAACAATTTTTTTTCTAAATATTTCAATATAATAAAAATCTAACGTAGTAAAATAATTCAATATAGTATAGTAATTTAATAAATTATAACACAATGATAATGAAATATATCATATAATAATTAATATTATCATCATATATAATATATAAAATAAAAATTATAATTATATTTTTTATAATTTATAATTATATTTATGGTATGAGCCAGGAGTTTAAGCATTCGTCAATATCTGTTAAAATATACCAAAGTATTTATGTTTTTATTCAAGTATAGCTCCTTAAGGATGGTATTCTTGGCTAGGCTGACTCCAATGAATTTTTTTTCAACAACCACAAAAATTGTGATAACATCAGGACGACTCCATCGATTCACATGATGATTAATAAGGACGTAGTCTACATCTCACATGCTACATGCTGTACGAAATACTACAAATTCGACCACCGTACAATAAATTAGAACCATAGATATAAGATAATGATTTTGGAGAATTCCTTCGAATTTCTAGATTAAAAAAGAATGAAATCCAAAAGTTATTGAAGCGGAATATAATAGCAATAATTCGCCTTTTTAATAGTTATGCTAATTTTGGAGTTGAAGGAAAATCCTGAGAAGTTATTAGTGGTTAACGACCGAAAATAAAAAAAATCCAAGAAAATCAAATACTAAAATTTAGAATTTTTTTATTTCCATTAAAAATTGGTTTAAAAAATACTAAAACGAATCTAACTTGCTTTTTTCACAATAAAAATTTACTAACCCTACACTTTAGTGGAACAGTTCGGTTTAATTTAAGATTCATATAATGGCATAATCAAAATTTTTATTATTCTGAACAAAAAAAAAAAAAAGAAATCGATTAGTAACCTGAAAATCCGGACAAAGCATATGTAAAGATAAATAACATACAGTTTGTTTGAAATTATATAAAACATTTTGTTTCTAGGCTCCTTGGGCCCATCGGAACGAACGCTGGAACATGTATCTATCATTTTTTTTTCGATATAGAATCACAGAGAAAAAAAATGGTTAAAATCGGTTACCCACTGACTGTGAGGTTCTCTCGTAATAGTCCGTATTACAAACCCCTTTTCATCAAATTATCAATATTAAACTAAAACTTTATGAATGCCTTCATCACATCGTAACACATAACTTTTTTATTTACGATTGTAGGATTTGGCTCCATTTTAATGGTGATATCGGCAAACTTTGTTTATTTAATTAGCTAATAAAACTTAATTAAAACCCATTTGCTTTTCACTTGAATCGTAAGATGATTTGATCACAAAATCGATAAGAAATGTGGCCTTCAAAAATATTGGACCGTATGGCGTGACCTCCACCTCCGGCATGTAAACATAACGAGGTTATATGGGCCAAAAAAACCAATATTTTTATAGGCCACCTTTTTTCACGGTTCTGTGATCAAACCATGTTACAATTAAAGTGGAAACCAAATGAGTTTTTAGTACATAATTAAATAAATTAATTTAAGATGAAAACGTACCATTTCTGAAAATTTTCGTTGTTAAAATTTTGTAGAATAAGAATAAGCTATTCACGAAGATATAGGCAGATTTGAATAATTTTATAAAAAGGGGACTGCGGACTTTAAGTATGGCATCATTTGATAATAGTAGGAAAATTATAAGAGAAAAATATCTCTATTTATTTGACCATGATTCCGTACCCAAACTGAAATTTTCGTGATACTTATCCTTATATTTGAAAAAAGGACTTCGCAGGACTTCCCTTTAAGTCCTTATAGAGATCCGACAGCAAGCCGTACACCTCTCCATTGAGTGGTATTGAAGCAGGTTCCGTAGGCAAACACACAAACAAGTGCCTATAGGTCGTTTTATTGTTCCCTCGAGGGGCCTTGAGACGTAAATAACCTGTTTTATTGCATTAATTAATACGGCGCCCAATTTTCGGTCCAATGCATTTTTCTGTCCTTCACGTTAATTCTGGCTTATATTTTAATATAAATTTTAAATTATTTAATTAAAAGATTACTTAATTATGTCACTTATTGAATTATGAAACAAAGAAGAACAAAAACTTTTTGAACAACTTCCATTATAACAATTTTATAAGCAAACTTTGTCTTTTTAATTAGATACTAAAAACTCGTATGTATTCATTTGCTTTCCACTAAGATCGTAAGATAATTTGAACACAAAATCAAGAAAAAAGGTGGCCTTCAAAAATATTGAGCCGTTTGGGTGACCTACGCCCCCAAATTTTCAAAATAACGATATATATATATATATATATATATATATATATATATATATATATATATATATATATTATATATATAGGACAAACAGTCCAATATTTTTGCAGGACACTTGTTGGTTGTTTTATACGAATAAACTTGTTTATCCAATATCGCTTATTCTTAGAATATATATATTTTTTTTTTTGGTATTAATCTTTTTATTCAGGTTAAATACATTTCACCCCACTTAAGGGTATTAAAGTATTAAAGCTATAAGGAGCATTCATGCCATATTTACAATATAATAAAATAAAGGTAAAAAGAATGAAATACAAAAAATAGATATATAAAAGATAATAGTGTATATATAACAAAGATAAAAACTGTAATAAAAACAAAGAAATATAGCTTGTAGTGAAATAATACAGAACATTCTTAAGGGAAAAAAATATATTAATGATAATAAATTATTAGAAATGAGTAAATAGAAAAAACAAACAAATCAAAACAAAACAAAGCAGTCATACTTAATTACAATATTTACAATCAGCCAAGGGAGCTCCGAGTCAAGCCCTTTCCCCCATCTGTATAGGACAAGGCTAGGCTCTAAGAGATCCCAGCGCTTCTCTCTCAGGCGATTCACCGGTATTAGAGTCCAGTGGAGACTAAGAGAGAGCACTACAGCCACAGACGCTCATGACTTAAGTGGAGAAGCTGGTCAGTGCCAGTGCCAGTGCCAGTAAATGACATATTTACAAAAGATCTCGAGGCCACTGCCATTTTAACGTACGAGAAGGATTGTAGGGGTGACTGGAAATGGATTAGGATTCTGCTCAGGGATTAGGTTTAAGGCAAAATTTAAGAATCAGGATGGAAGAACGTCAAGGACATGCGGGATGTTAAGGTCATGATGTAAGGTTTTGTTCGTGACATAATAAGGAGTTTACATACGGAGGACTTTACACTGGAAGGATTGGATGCGTTTGATTTTCGAAAATTTAGCTGTCCCCCTCAGTTCAAGTCCGTAGGTCCAGATTGGTTCCAGTACGGTATCGTATATTAATAGCTTGTTATCAATTGAGAGGTTAGATTTTCTGTTCATTAGTCTGTATAACAGACCAAATATTTTGTTTAATTCTTGTCTTTTAAGTCTGGTAAGTGGGTTCCATACTAGTCTTTTGTCTAAAAGGAATCCAAGATACCGAACCCGAGATGGGAAGAGGTACAGAGTTGAAAAGGATATGTGGACAAGATCCGCGTCGGAACTTAAAAGTGTCAAATATATTAGAGATAAGAAAAGTAAATATATAATGGTAGAATTCTCGCTCGAGTAATAGTAAACTATACTATAAATATAAAATTTAAATATTTAACATCTGTGTGTTAGACAATTCAAAACATCCATTTTCGTGGGCACCTCATCACATTACAAGAGCAGCGGAAGAACTCGTGATGAAGGAGAAGTGGACAACAGGTTTACCAACCATACGACGGAATTCCGAAAAGAAATATATTCCCTATTAATGTTAAGCAGAAATTAAAATTCTCCTCGAGTTCAGAACTAAAAACTGGTTTTGTTCTCATTTTTCGAACCAATTTAAAACCCTTCCGAATATCTTTTCCAATAGTGAAATTCCCAAAATGGCTATCGGTATTCTTAAATTCTAAGCTAGTGGTTGTAAACGTTCTAAATTGGGTAGATTTATCTTTTACTGGTATCTATCTAATGTGCTTTACATGTTTCATCATGACTTGTAGCATAGTTATTGCTTTTTATTATGCTTTTATGTAAAGTTTACGGTGGTGAGAACCGTGGACGAATACAAAGTGTTCGATTTCTGTTAAATAGTAAGCCAGTAGAATAGTAGCCAGTACATATACTGTATAGACATAATTAAGAAAAGAAAACTTCATTTTTATGTATGTATAGGTTTTTAATATAAAATTTTTTAATATTATATTTCTGAAATCGCTTTAAGTTTGCATACGGTGCTTGCACAATATGTATATATTTCTATATACATATATATATATTTTTTATCGGAAACAGAAATTTCTAATGGATTTTGAAAACAAAGATATACCTACTACTCCAGACTCAAAATATATCACAGATATTACAAAAAATTGATATTTCTTGAATTGAAAGTATTTCTCAAGAATTAGTATTATTGATAACTGTAAAAATTTAGTTAAAAAATAGTTATCAGGATATGATTTTTATCACTTATGGCCTAAAATAAAAATCGCTCTTAATAAAAGTCATTTAATGATTGCTATATAAAAATTATCGATTTTAAACGCTGATTTCGACAAACAATCGATTTAAAAAATTAATTTTATTAACTTAGCTACTCAAACAAACGACACATTAGAAACAAGCAATCCACCTAAGATAAATTACGACTCTAATCTAAGTCCAATAACTGTTTATTTCTCGATTAACGTATATTGTTTTAAACACTTAAGCATATAAAAGTTAAACTTTTACCTTAAACTTAGAACTTTATTACAAAAAAGATCCTTAGAAAATTTATTTTATGAACTTTTTTCGGAAATGTTTTATAAAAACTGTTAAAATGGATTTTTTTTTTTAATTTTCAATCCGTGCTCTAAACCTACCAGTTTCTAATCTTGCTTCCTCATAATTGTATCTAATTAATTGAAATAAAATATTTTTTAAACAACAAATACAAAACCTTCAAACATTCTTGAAAGCATATATTAATGCGGAAATTAAAACATCCTTGTTGTTTTGGCTATGTTTATAATGATATTATAAGTGTTTGTTTCGTTTTCTCAAGAGTAGTGATCTGCAGATTCGATAGTTAGCATTTGTATCGACGATATTAATTTTTAAGTGACCGTATAATAAATCAGTGACAATGATCGAAGTGGCAGCGGCAGCGCTGACGAAAACGGAAACGACATTCATGGCGCCCTTGCCCCAGGTCAGTTCTGTTTCCGGTCAGACCAATTAAGTCCAATTAGTTCCTTGTAAGAAATATTTAGGCACATTCTGTAACTAATTTAGTAAGATTAACTGGAATAATCTATTATGTAACATTATAATATTATTATAATTGCCGTCGTGAATTGAATATAAAATTTGAATCCTCAATTTAGTAGATTATATTTTCATCAGATGGAACAAGATTGAAATTGCACAATTTTGAAAAAAAAAAAAAAAAGCCTTTACACCAAGGAGACTTACCATTAAAAGGCAAAAAATGAGTCACAAACAAAAGCAATCGGATCCACTACCGTTTACTTTGAGAACTAAATTGATAAAATAAATTTTCTTGATGACTTTTTGGAAAAATGGAGAACTACAAGGGATACCTTCTTTTCCATGACACAGTGCCTATTTCTACTTCATTGTACTCCAATTCCAATCGTATCTTTGGATTGGAGGACGAACAGTCTTCCAGTTGTCCAACAGTAATGAGAGATCTCACCCAACTGAATAGCCCAATCAGAGAGCGTCAATCACAAACCACGCCCACGGTACCGCTCGATCTTTTGAGTACTGTGTCAATAATGTTACTGACTGACATCATTTAGTTCTTCGACTACGATCATAATTCATAGAACTGAATGAGTTCTAGTTCCTTGTCACATTATACTATTTATATGATTATCAATGTTTAATCAAAGAAGAAGATGGATTGATAGAATTGATGGTACCCAACAACAGTTCTTTCCATCCTTGATTAAATTCCTAGATTCACGAAAGAAGGCCTCTCACCCAGCTCATTTTTAGTCGCCTGGAAAAGTCAGCCATAGCCATATCGTTTATCAGCGAGTTGATTTGTTCGTGAACTTTAGCATTGAAACGGGAATGAATAGTAAGTATGTGTTGGTCAATAATTGGTATATAGAATTTTGTTATTTACATTCAAGAGAGTGTCTGATATTAGTCATAAAATTTGGGATTGAAAATATTGTAGTGTTTGTAATTTGTGACTTATATGCTGAACAGTAAATATGTGAGGCTTATGTCCATAAGAGGTATGTGCATGTATTTATTTTTCGTATTTCCATCAATACCTGTTATAAGCTTGACGATAAGCAGATGTGCTGATAAGAAAATTGACATTTTAGAAAAGAGGAAAAAATAGTACCCAGATGCACTTTTTCCTAGTCTTGCTTTACTTCTTTAATTCAGAAATGGAGATCTCTCATCCAGCTCCTGATGGGGATGTCAGCTGTGGCCATGTTGCTAAGAAGTCCGTGTAGTTTAAAATGAAATCTGGAAGAGAGATCACATATTTTTTGGTCGATAGTTGATTATCGTAAGTCGTTATGTAAAGTTTTGTTGTTTACGTATTTCTATTTAATTTTCAGTTTTGATGATTTGAAAAGAAGCGAGAATAATTTCAGATGTTTGTTAAGGATTTTTCTTTTCATTTTCACTTGTTAGCTCAAGGCCATCATTTCGCACTAAATGATTTTGTATAGTATATAAGGTTTGTCTTAGGTCATGGTGAATTGCTAAAATTGTTAGAATGTGTAGATTGCTATCAATATCTCAGATGTGGTAAGTATGGTACTTCTGCTTTGCTTTGCTTATGCATATTTGTAAAAGAGGTTTCTGAGTAGTGCTGCCCAAAATCGGTCTTGGCATTGCACTTTGTAAGACCAAGGCCGCCTAACTGTTGCAATACCAAGACCAGAACTGGTTTAAAAAAAATCGAGTTTTTTAATAAAAATTAAGACTAAATAGTTACTAATACTCGACAATCTTAGTTACTATATGTTCATAATTGGTATAACCAATATACTTTTGCGTTTAACTCCTCTAATTTTTCATTCTGGCTTAATTAGGTTTCTTCTATCTAAAAAATTACAGTAATATCTCTATAGTAATAAGCTAATAAGTAACTGCAAGACTGTTGCGAGAATATTGCGACCAAGACCATAACGAAGACTGAGTTTGCAAGACCAAGACTCGTCTCGGTCTAGCATTTGGGCAATACTATTTCTGAGCCCTTTCGAGTAGAGATAAGTTTTTCGAAGGGAAAGGATTGAAAAATATGATAGTTTTTGGGGGCAAAATAGTCTTGAGTTTGAAGAGAAGCCCCCAAGATCTTCATCAAATACCTAGCCGACATCCAGAAACACTCCAGTTGTGTATTGTTTTTCTCCAGCCCTCCAGAAAGAGAAAGAGAGCAGCTCTGTATGTAAACAGTTTGTGTTGTATAGAGTATGAATTGATGTACAAGTATTATTATTATTTTTTTATTATGATCACTTAATAAAATTAAATGAAGGACCAACAACTCTATAAAATCTGAATTGCACTAGAAACAAAAACTTATGCCAAAAAAACAAAAAATTAAACGTAAATTTTAAATAGGCGGTATTTTAGTAATAAAGTCAATCACCATGAATTGGCTATACTGCGGTTGACAATATTGTTCTCTGATCACGACGTGCCGCCACAACCTCCTGGATCATGGAACCTCCGGGTCGTAGATACTGACTAGATATGGATATCAATACCGCAGCCTTCCTAGCTGAGATTTACTGCATAGACGCCGACGCAGCGTACACGCAGACCTTGAATTCATTGTCCGCTTGCACTAACCGCGGGGATAAATTAATAGCTCACTAAAAATACAGCTCAATTAAGCGGAAAACACAGCCTTCATTATCATTTATGACAATGAGCCGCCGCTTCCTGTTCCATTGCGTAACAACACATTTTTCTCCGTAGGCAGTTCTTTATGCTCCTGCTGGATCTATCCGTTTTTCTACAGGACTTGAGCAACCTATAGCTTGTCTCAGCCTTCCTGGCCATGGTCCTCAGCAAGGAATATCCTTTTCAATATATTAAATATTACTAAGAACAAGAAATATATCAAATAATTTGCAAATCACTAGTTTAAAAAAAAATCTGTTATGTAGATCTGGTGCACCAAGAGTGGAGTAAGTAGGTTACGTGCCCTGGACGCCATTTACAGTCGGGTACATAATTTACGAAGTATTAATTTAAAAATCCAACTAAACCAATAATACAGCCGAAATTCAAACTATCTCGCAATTCCTGGTAAGATATGTCGATCGAGCGAAAGAGAATTCGCTAGGAAATCTTTACTGCCAATACCATACAAAATGACATTCATTTAAAATCTTCATATTAAAAAAATTATAGCTTGTAGGCAAGCTATCATTTCCCATCACTTCTTCCAGTCTGTTTGTAATGGATTCGACCAATTTTTTGGTGAATTGTGGGTTTAGTCTGTTTCACTCTTCGAGGAGATATTTTTTTTAGTCTTATTTGCTAAAATTAGAATTTTCGTTTTTCCTAATCTCTACCTCCAATTTTGCCCACAGGTGTTGTTGAATGTTATTAACAGATTAAGACCTGGTGACTGTGGTGGGTTTTTTTATAATTTTGGGGCAGTTATAAAGTATTCATTCCTTAATTAACATTACACAGTGTTAGGGGTCGTTATCATGATAAAAATTAAATTTGTTTTTTAGCCAAATATTTTCCGCAATTTCTTTCAAGTTTCTTCACAAAATATCTCTGCAAATTCTTATTCACTATGCCATAAAGTGATGATTTCCTACAAAAGAAGCCGCCTTAGACCCGCACACCAAGAAACCTAATATAAAACATAGTATAACATAAGAACAAGAAAAAAAATCTGGTGTGTCCACTCACACGACGTTCCTACCTAGTTCAAAAGAATTTTTATATCTTTACATTTGTCTATCAAGAAACAAAAAAAAGTTGAATTACATTTATCTTCCTGAAAATTGTTCAAAGATAAGATTGGAGTACGATTTATTTGATAAACTAATGCAATTTAAACCAGCTTAAGGTAGATCAGTGTAAAAATTTCAATGCCTTCTAATATTATTGATCAAAAACTTTTTGCCATAGCTTAATATTGCCATACAATAATTTCTGTTAAAAGTAGTGGTAATAGGGAAATTTGTGTGATTCAGGCAACAGATTTTCTTACTTTCACTAAGTTATATTTTTTCTCTCATTCATCCTTTTCTGATACCAGGATATGAAACCGTAATCATTCATTGCAAATTGAATAGCTGTAACTTCGTTAATAGTTGTCTGAAATGAATGATTTTTATATAGATTTGTAGGGAATTTCACTACCTTTCAAAAAACAGCTCTGAAATGCATAGATCTGTCGAAAACCGCATACTCGAATGCCGAAAAATACTGGTTTGATTTCGATGATTTTTTTTTTTTTTTTTGTTTTGTTGATAATTTAGTTTTCTTTCGAAAGTGTTATTATAAATTTTCTTCAAAATCGTTAGAGCCGATTTCTCGCTAGTCTATAGAAAAACATGTTTTTAATTTATTGGTCAGCAGCTATTGCGCATGAAGCATCCAATTTCTGTCACATGCATCAGTATCAGTTATCAAAACCCTACAAAATTAAAAAAGAAGCAACAAAATCGGTTCAGTAGTTTCCAAAAGAATTTTGGCTCTGACAGGCCAATGGCTAAAAATGTGTTTTTCGTATTCAGGGAGCTCTCAAACGTATAGATCCGTCAAAAACCACATATCGGGGATCGCAATACTTTCCTTACCTAGTATATATAGGAAAATAAAAAAAAAAGAACATATTACTAGTAATTTATTGATAACAATAAATTATTGTTTTCAATGTAATGTAAATTGAACTATTTATTTTTTAAATAATTTCTATGAATTTTCAGGTGTATCATTTTGGCTGTGAGCCACTTGTTGCTGTTACAAAAGTTTGGTTTATTTTTAAAACAACTCAAAATATTTAAGACACTTAGTGACAATGGCAATTGTCAGTGTAACACTCGACTTCCTACTTCCAAAGAGATAACTGCCCTAATGAATGCCACAAGCCGTACATCAATATTCATAAGATATACGTCACAAAACTACATATTATCGGTTACAAGCCATATTTTATTTTACTTTCGTTACAATCCTATACCATGATCTCACTAAGCATCGACTTACTCGGCAATAAATAAGAAAATAACAAGTGTTGTTTTTACAAACCGGGTTACATTGACATTCCAGTTCATATAATATTGCAAACAAATGATTTAAAACATTTGTTTTTGTTTTTTATAAAACTTGCTGTTATATAAAATGATAGTATGTACTTCGTATGTAACTGCTAACCGCAAAAACTACTAGACGGATTTACATGTATTATTTTTGAAAATAAAATAAAGGTTATAAGTTGCAGTCCGGGAGACTAAAACGATAAGAAACCGCTCGACGGTTCCGCTTACACCAACACTTACTGGACAAACGCTCTAAGCTTCCAATTAATACAAAAGACTCACATATACCTGACTATAATAAGGCCTGTTTAAACATACGGAGTGCTCAGATCAGGTGATTCGGGCAATGGAAAAAAAAACAACCGAGTTTTTATTTTGTGTAAAAATTCAACATTATTAATGTGAAATGAACCAATACAATATTTAAAATTAATTTGTTTGTAAAGTTATAACATTATATATTACAATTTTTTTGAATTTGGTGACCACTTCCAGAAGTCAAGCACTATATGCCTATACGAAGAACGAATCTCCCAGCCAATGATTTTTATAGTTTAAAGTACCAACCGAAAAAAATTACTAATATATTGAGATAAAGAATTTCTTAATTTTTAATTAATTTCATTTCGGAAATTAACATTTGAGGTTGAACGAAAATTTTCCTTACATCATTCAAAGAAGCAATAAATTTTATTGTAATTCTTTTATATTATATTATATTAAGTTATAATCATATTGTAATTAAATTAATCATAATGCGGGTCAGTTGATTGCAAGTTCCACAGGTGCTCAGTTGAATACAACTTCTAGATGAGGCAACCGATGTGGACATTAATAAACCATTATGGGGCTTAGCCTGGTATTCAAATATGAAAGAAAAAAAATTGTAAATACCAGACCAGATTTACTGAGCATTTCGAAACAAGCCATGAATGAGAAAGGAACGAGAATTCCAAAGGGGGATTGGTGAGGTCCCAACATACCTAGTTCTGTCATAAATATTGTTACAAGGAAATATATACAGATTTCAACAGAAAAATTATTTTTTTCAAAAACTTTATTATAAAATAAAATGTACATCTATAAAGAGTAAAAATAAAAAAGAAAATACTCAAAATGTCCCCCTTTTGCCTTGACACAGGCATTTAATCTCCAAGGCCAGTCATCAACAGCACTTTTTGAGTAAAGCGCTTAACTGCTCGGACCAGAGATTGTTTGAGGCTTTCCAAGTTAGGATGTGTTCTGTGGCATGCCATTCTCTCCAGTTCGTACCATAGCCGATAATCTAGTGGGTTGATATTAGGGCAACCTGAAGGATAATCCGAAGAAGAGATGAAATCTGGAATGTTCTTTTGCAGCCACTGCTGAGTTGACCTGGCCTTGTGAGCTGGATCGGAATCCTTCTGGAAAACAAAATTACTTCCAGAAAACAGAGTATCATTTAGAGGCTTGACAATATGTTCCAAAATACCGTCCTGATAGTTTTTAGCGGGTGTTTTAACTCTATTTTCACAAAAATGGAGATTTGTGGTGCCATCAAAGCTAACTCCCCACCAAACCATAACTCAGGGAGGGTGATGACCTCTTTCCACTCTTCGAATGACTTCCTGGATTTCTTAAGAGCTCTGTGCGTACACACTATCATTTTGGCGATTAAATTTTTCTTCAATTGTAAAAGTGTTCTCATCGCTAAACAAAATTTGTCGAGACATGATTTGTTGTTTTCGAATGGGATTTCTTCTGATTCGAGCAGCCACTGCTCTCACTGCATTTGCCGTTCTCAGAGTGCGAGGACGGCCCAGTCGAGGTCTGTCACATATCAATATGTTCTCATGATATCTATTTATAGTGCGGTACATAAATCCCAAAGGTTTCAAAGAGTTGAAAATCTCTGACCTACATTTATCAACTTTGTGTAAAACGATCACAGCCATTCGGTTTCCTTTATGAACCCACTCCATGTTACCTGAGTGAAACAAAAATACAAACTAATTGAGATTATTATTCTGACACGTAAAAAAAATAATCTGATAGAGATAAGGATTATGCAATTTCTTTCGTTGTTTGGCTAAATTTGAAGCTAACGCAAATAAAATGCAAGTTCATAAAAATCCGGTCTCTTCTGATAACATACTTGAGAATCTGGGTATAACAAGGTTTGGTAATTTACTTGTGTACTATTCTGATGTATGTGTTTTGAATGACTGATTTCCTTGAGTCGTAGCAAAGAATCGTGAAATGAGTGGAATATGTTGTTATGGGCGTATGACAGTTTTGTAAATGGTTGTATTGTTTGGTGCTCGTTGGAATGTCTAAGGTAATTTTACTGATGATAATTTGTTACGTGTTTGGTCAATGTTAATAATATGTCCAGTTTATTTAAGGATATCTATTTATTGTAATGCTTGTGTAAGCCCTTATGAAGGATAATCTGAAAGATTAAATTTCAAATGTTAACTCATTTAGCTCACTCATGAATCAGTGCCATATGAATTGATGTCGCTGATCCTGAGCTGAAGCTGGAGATATGACTAGGTCATACATCACGAGATAAGAATTAAGCAGGCGGCTCAGTCCTTGATAATCCATTGCTCGAAGATATACTGCCTTTGTTGTCGCCTGCAAGAGGATGGTTCCAGGACTGATCTAGATCCGGGAGGGTGCCTGCAAGGTCCGGTATGTCGGCTGCAAGGTGCAGTAGGATCAAGAGGGTGCGATAATATCAAAGGCGCAATTGTAGAATCAACACCCCGCAATATCCCATTAAGCGATGTTCTGATAAAAATCTCACAGGTTCTAGACAGAATTGAGCAATTCTCTTTAAACTGGGCATTTCAAATGTTTTAATGTCATTAAATCATTTTTTTTTTCACTTTAATCGGCCTTCTCCATTTCTATCTATCGTGGGCTATTTCTTTTCAGTTATCTGCATGCAGCTCTATTGTATCTCTGTTGATTCTATCTACCATCTAGTTATCGGTTTTCCGCGTGGTCTTCTGCCTTCTTTTGAGACATTCCTTGTTGTGTAGAGGCTTCAAGACGGATTGATCCGCACTACATGCCCATCCATCTTAACCTCCTTGCCTTCAAATTTCTGTTTTCAAATTACATATATTGAATGACCATTTTTTTGTATGTTCGTTTGTCTTTCTTCCCCGGTCATCGTGCGGAGGGTTTTATTAATTAATAGTACCCACTTTATAGAGGCTGAGTCCAGTGGGGTGTGACCCCAGGAGGGTCTCTCGTCTCCAAGCCTTAAGCTTAATTCGAACCCAGGAGCTTGAATGCTGGAAATCAGTAATTAAACCTCTGAGCTACCTCGCTCCAATTCAATTAATTTTTTTATTTACATAAATTTTTATTAGAGTAGGAAATCGGCTTGCAAAGATGCAAGTAAATAAAGATATACAAAATATATGATACTAAGCCGAAAATTCCACCCCAATAACGGTTACATCAACGAATAACTAAAGGTCGGAAATAGATCAATGTATAACACTCACAAATAGAAATTTCTTCTACCTTTTAAACTATTGAAATCCCGAAAAATCTTAAGAATTCTCAAATTAAGGGTGTACAACGCGATGATAAAGCCTGTTTTGATATACCGCTGCGTTACCTACACTCTAACCAATTTTCTACAAAGAATTATTGAAATATTTGAAATAAAAGCCCTTCGCACAATGACCGAAGAAAAAAGACAAATTACTTACAAAAAATGGTCAATCAATATCTCAAGTTTTGAAGGCAAAGAGGTTAAGATAGGTGGGGCTTTTAGTACGGATCAATCCATATTGAAGCGTCTAAAAAACAACGAATGCCTTAAGAGAAGGCAGAAGACCACGCGGAAAACCGATAACCAGATAGATAGATCGAATCAACAAAGATGCAATAGAGCTACATGTATACAGGAGAAAGAAATAGCCGGTAATTGACAGAAATCTAGAAGGCTGATTAAGGCAAAAAAAAAAATTCATTTATTTAATGACTTTAAAATATATATTTTGTTGTTGTTTATTTAACAAAATTTACAATACAATTGTATACAAATACAACCAGTAAATATGCACAAATTAGGAATAATGACATGAACAGGCTTGAAGAGATACTGCCCAGTGGTAGCTCTCCCTAAATAATTCTAGGTAAGAAGATCACGAAGCCATCTCCTTTTAAGACGCCTAGGAGGATTATCAGGAATCAATTAAGAAGCAATGATGGAAACAAGAGGATCTGGATGGAACTAGAGTTTATCATGAAAGAATAGATATCTGGCCTGTGTTAAAATATTTGAAACGCCCAGTTTAAAGAGAAGACAAGAGAATACCACTTTATTTCAATGAGCATTACATAGCTCAACGTGATGGCTCAGATTAGAGAACCAATGAAATGAAGAGAAAACAAAATATATGATTCTAAGCCGAAAATTCCATCCCAATAACAATCACATCAATATTCACAAAATGAAATCCTAAGCGGGGCTAAAGAAGTTTTCACAGAAAAATAATTAATATAATTAATTTATTAAATGATTTTACAATAAATGGAAGCTTTATGTAATAAACTAAAATTATTCCCGTTTCGCAAACCACCGCCAGATCTATCAGACAGTTTACTCCTCGCCGACTTGACCATTTATTCCAGTCTTGTTCATTCTTCTGCAACAAGTAACAGTTCCCAGAATTCGCTTCACAATTCATTATTTACCTGATCGCGTCGTGAGGTGCATCCGATATGAGGTAATAAAAGTTTAACAATTCAGCTATTCAGCTAAGAAATACAATACATTTTTATTTCAGTTGAATTGACAAATAAAAAAATGTTTTTAACAACAATTTCTGTAAATATTACTAAAATAAGCAGAAAGCTAGAAAAGAGACATAAGGTAATTTATAAATGGAGATTATATTATAAATGGAAAAATGCAAACAAAGCCATGAGCCTCTAACATATAGGTGAGTAGTTAATTTGCCAAAGATTCGCCAATTCATATATCATCAGGGCAGAAAAACCTAGTTCACTTATATAGAGAAAGATAAAACAGAAAAACATATATATATATATATATATATATATATATATATATATATATATATATATATATATTGCCAAAGTGAGTGGGGTAGCTCAGTGGTAGGGTACTGAGCTCATAGCAGAAAATTTATTTAACTGTTTAATTAGCCGGGGGGCGGCCATGGGTCGAGAGACCCTCCTGTGGCACACCCAGCCTCTGTAAAGCGTGTACTCTTAATTAAATAAATAATTAAGGGGAAAAACCTGGAGGTTGAGCGTGATCTCGATCAAATCACCTTCTTGCACAACCGTTGACATAGAAACGGTGTTTTGCCTAAATAGTACTGAATCCAAGACCCTTCATGGGTTGTAGTGGTACAGGTTTTTTAAATTTTTTATATTGCTGTAGACATCCCACGAAGCGATCCAAATACATACTGAAGGAAAATTAAGGTTCTATTTACATAGCTAAGGAAGGTTATATTGAACAGCTGATTAACTGAAATACAAGTAAGAGAAAAAAATTATCTATAACTAAAATATATATCTTGTTTGTGGTATTGTGTAGACTTGTGCTGTACAAAGAAGTAAATACGACATCGAAATCTCTTTATAACCTTCTCCGTGCGTTTACGAAATTAGCTCCAGTTTAAAGGACCCTAAAATAGCGGCCATATTTAACACAATTTAAAAAAAAAAAATAAGTTTCTCTACTTTGACACATTTAAGAGGTTTAAAATACATAATACCAATTGCATAAATACTGTTGTATATTTTTTTTATAAATCTGAGTTATGATGGCAAGAAATTTTAAGACATTTTTTTAATATTTAATAATTGACCGTTGCATAATAAAGAAAGGAGATGGTCCGGGGTGGCGGTCATAAATAGGTTAATATTGGCAAAACTATTTTATTAAAGGCCAACGTTTCGACCCGACTTTGCAGGTCTTCTTCAGGGAGGTGTGTTCAACTAGGAGTTTCACTGCTTGTCTTCTAGAGTTCTAAAAGTAGAGTTTCACTTAGTTCTAAGTGAAACTCCTAGCTGAACGCACCTCCCTGAAGAAGATCTGCAAATTCGGGTCGAAACGTTGGCTTTTAATAAAATAGTTTTCCCAGTTTTTAACCTATTTATGACCGCAACACCGGACCATCTCCTTCCTTAAAGAAATTTTTGTTCTTGTGTGACATATTCGATAAGTAAAATTTATTGCTTTGTCGTAGACATGCAATTTATGATTACTATGAATGATCTCGATAAAACAGACGGATCAACCGAGATCGGATGATATAGTCATTAATTTTGAAATATAGAGTGTGAATATACTCTCTGAACACTATTATAAATGTCCTTAATTGTGACAGATTGTAACAATTCTGAATAAATAAGTTAAAATAAAAAAAGAAATCGTAATTTGAAATCATATATTCCTACACGTTAATGTATTAAAAATACATTAAAATATACTTTGATAATGTACCCGGCTTTCTAATCTGCTGAAGCTGATGACGCAGCGCTCTGATTGCTAAGTGAGCACTAACGGTCACAGTATGAAGGCATGTGGACCCACCTTTTGCATTGACCCAATTGTCGAGTGTATTCATTCGGCCCACAGGTGAAAATAATAATTATTCAGGTAGCTCTGCAACTATGCAGATTAGTGTATTATTTTTTAATTTATTTACTGAGATTTAGTTCTGTATAAAAAAGACTAAAAGTTCTCTGGATAATATGACATACCATTGACGAAGTCACAATATACTAACGGTATATGGTGTCCCGTAAGTAGAGGGAAATATTTAAAAGGATGATACTAAACATCAGGATCCATAAAAAAGTACCTATAAAAAATTGCCCAATTTGTTGTTTTCGAATGGGATTTCTTCTGATTCGAGCAGCTACTGCTCTCACTCCATTTGCCGTTCTTACAGTACGGGGATGGCCCGGTCGAGGTCTGTCACATACAGATATGGTCTCTATTTATAGTGCGACACACGAGCATACGGCTGATACCCAAAGGTTTCAAAGAGTTGAAAATCTCTGACCTACATTTTCCAATTTTTTGTAAAACGATCACAGCTATTCGGTTTTCTTTATTACCCTACTTCATGTTAACTGAGCGAAAGAAAAATACAAACTAATTGGGATTATTATCCTGACAATAACCTGATAGAGGTAAGGATTATTTAAATAATACCTAAGGATGTAAACAAAAACAGAACTAGGTATACAGTTTGTCCCGTAAGTAGAGAGAAATATTTAAAAGGTTGATAGTAGACATCAGGATCTATAAAAATTACATATAAACAATTGTCCAATTTCCAGCGAAATAGTAGGAAATTTAAGATTTGTGTTTTTAAGCGAGACACGTTTTATGTTGAATAGGAAGCGATAACTTAAACAATATTTGATTTAAGTAATTAAACATTGTTTCATAGTAAACTAGACAAAATATACTTTAAATAAAAGTAGAGTATGTCATTGTTAAAATTATTTAAAGAGGACTTATGAGTGGCTAAACACAGCTAAGTTAAGTTTTAAAAAAAGTCATAAATTATTTGTTATATTTTTTTATTATCCTTCAACTGTTCTACATTTAATCCACTTTTACAAAAACTTCCCCGTTTAATAAGCTTTGAGTCCATATTAATTAACTCAAGTTGTGTTAAGAAATGATGTGATTTTCAATCCAGTCATCTAAAAGTATACTTCTTTTCAGCAAAAATGACTACAATCAACCGTTGCAAAGCTTTTATTTCTTGTGGTTTCATCATATGGGATGTATTTTATGAATCATTGAAAGTTGTCGACTATTCGATATTTCATGGGTGATAAATATTCAGGACGCAGTCATTATAATTTTTTATAAGTGCCGACGTTTCAACCCAAACATGTGGGTCATCATCAGGGCTAAATTTTTTTTTAAATACAATCAGAGATATAATATTATACCACCGATAATGGTTAATAATAAACTCTAGTGATTGATGTTATATGTAATATGGCACAATGGTACATTTGTAACATTGTGTATTGTAATATTAATTAAGATTCATGTACCACCAATCACTATAGTTTATTATTAACCATTATCGGTCGTATTAAATATATCTCTAAAGTATTTAAAGTATTTTCAGCCCTTATGATGACCCATATTTTTGGGTTGAAACGTCGGCATTAAGAAAAACTTTATGACTGCGTCCTGAATATTTATCATCCATGGGATGTATGTTAATAATTATAATTGCCTAAAAACACATTTTATTTATAAAAATAAAAGAATGATTTTTCAAAATTTTCTTATATAAGGTGGTTATAAAATTGTGTTTTTTCTCCCAGATTTCTTTCATGGAAATTGATGTGTATTATATAAGTGATAAACTTAATATTTCTCTACTCTAGAGATTTGCTATCATCTTATCCTAGTTATCATACTAGTGTTGCCCACAATCGCAAGACCGCCTAACTGTTGCAAGACCAAGACCAAGACTGGTAAAAAGAAATCGATTTATTAAATAAAAATTAAGGCAAAATAGTTACTAATATTTGACAATTTTAGTTACTATATTTAAAAAATTAGTAAATCCTATATCCATTTGCGTTTAATTCTTATAATTTTTCATTCGAGCTTACTTATGTTATCTGAAAAATTACAGTATTCTATAGTAATAAGCTAATAAGTAACTGCAAGACTGTTTCGATACACTTGCAACACGTATGAGAGCGCAAGACCAAGACTCATCGACTCGTATTTGGGAACACTAATTCCTACAAACAATATAATATTATCAAGATACTGTATTGTTACTGGACAATCTAATGTTACTGAAGCTTCATACTTTCCCTGGACTTTTAAAGAAACAATTTACTTAATAAGTGATTAGCATGTCGCACAGGAAAATATCCCTTCAGCTTAATAATTAAAATATATATCCCTTATTGTTATACTTAAACGTTATTGCACTCGCTAAAGGCCGATTTGTTTAACACACAAGAGCCTTGGTTAGCAGTAGTAAGACAGTATGCGAGTAGATATATTAATATAATTTATAATATAATATAATAATATATAAAATATAAGAGTTTACTCGTCGAAGTCTACTACTGAGAGTATCGAAACCATAAGCTGGATATTATTTTATTCGCTAAAAATATTAAAAAGTTTCTATAAAATCCGAAGTGGTCAAGGGATTAAAGATCTAATCTCCTCCATTCACTTTTCAAAAAGATTTTAGTTTATTATTTTCAATAATGAACCATTGTGATCGAATAAAAAATTCAGAAATTTAAGGTATTACGTTTCATGATACGTAGAATTCGAAGAGCGAATAAAAAAATTTTGTTGTCCGTCCGAAACTATTGGACAGATTTTTTTCAAATTTGGATCTAAAATTAGAGGTCACCCGAGGATGATCCTCCTTCATCGACATATCTATCTACCTTTTCCTTTCAAGATGGCGACCGTAAAACCAGCGTTGCTATAGACTATAGCAGACGTTCTTAAATTTATTTATTTATCGACTTTGACATACTTACCAGTGATGGGCAGTGTAGTTGCCTTTGTTGAATTTACTTTTTGTGTTTAACTTACTTGGTTCTGTTATATTTCTGTTTAGTTTTTTTTTATATTTTTGTTTGTTAATATATATAATTCTAAACTAAAAATTCATATCATATCAAACGAGAAAATAAAATTATGTAAACAATTTTAATTCATGTAGTATGCCTTTAAGGCACAGTAGTATGAAGGTGAATCAAATAAACGATTCTTATGTGGGGTCACCTCATAGGGAAAATAGAAAAAAATATATATATAACTGTAATTTTGTCATTTATTATTTATTATAAATAGTTTAAATAATTTTGTAAATAACTTTTCTGGTAATATACACAACAATATTATACATAATTTATATTTTAATAATATTATCAACGTTTTGACATTTATTTTGACAAATAGTTTTACCCTTACTTTATTAATTATTAATACATTTTTTTTTATTTATATCACTGTTAAATAATAGAATAAAAAAGCAGGGTAGGTAGATAGAAAAAAATGATCTTTTGACTTTACAATTTATTTAGCCAAAATAATGAATTTGAAATAAACAATACAATATTTACATAAAAATTATAAAAAAAATATTTACTTAAAATAGATACATAGACAATAATATAAGACCCTAAGTAATGTCAATTTAACATCATCATTTCAATATTTAGATGTATTAAGTAGTATATAAGATAACTAGGCTGGGCTGGCAGTGATGGTTCTTTACTTAGGAATTTGCTTCGCGATTCAAATGGCAGTGTCTTACTTCCGTCCCGGGCGAGAGAGTGGCAAGTGTGTCATCCAACTCCTGTGGCCCCTCTGCAAAAAAAAAAAGAAATATATTACTATTATATCTTAAAAATATTAACTATATATTAATAAAAGGGAGTAAAAATTAAAAAAAAAAAAAAATATATATATATATATATATATATATATATATATATATATATATATATATATGGTCAGAATATTGCTGGAAGAATCTAAAACCAAAACCTTAAATATCTTAAATAAATAAATAATTAAACATAGTCTTAAACATAATCTTTTTAACTAAGAACCGATCAGATCAAAGAGCATTCAATATGGCATGGTATCTCATATCGAGATACACAACATACTAATTCTGTTTTCTGTTACATTTTGTAACATTTAATTTTCAATTTTTGACTTTTTTTAAGATTATTTTTTCACCATTACTTGTCTATAGGTCAATTTAATAAATAATGACACTTCCTATTTGATTATTTACGTTTTTATGAGAATATCTGTCCCCTTTTCAGTATAAATTATACAGTTGATATATTATAGACACTGTCATGAACCAGTAACTTTTAATTTTAATATATTATTGGTATTAAAATTTAAATTCAAATGATAGAGCCTATAAAATAAAAATTGTATAATTTTAGATCCTTAAGAAAGGGGTAGAGATTTCTCGAAACGTTCATTAATAAGTAATAATCAAAAACTAAGTTTGAACATTTAATTTAAAATTAAAATTTTTATTTACTGATTGTTTAAATTGCTTATTGCTTAAAGGCGTAAAATCCCTAGGTCATCAGTACCATAGGTTTATAACAAATTTTACGTTTCTAAAAAATTTAGACTAAATGATAAACAAAGGGAATAAAAGAGTTTAATTTTTTACACTTTCTAGTGAGAGGATTCGAGATTTATGTATACTGGTGTTTTTAATATTGCAGTAGAAGCAGGAAAACTATAGAATAATAAAATGTAAAGTAACTAACCATTATTTAAAATTTATTAACCGATAAATAACTATCTAACAAACTTTTTAATCTTTGCAAAAATGAATCGATCAGATGACATAAAACAGCATTTGATATGATCTGGAGTCGTGTTCACAGTTTATTACATTTAATTTAAAAATAAAATTATAAATTAATATTAATTTAAATTTTATATACAGCCAACCTTTCAAGATTATGGCTGAAGTGGAATACATTATTCTTCTATTGTTTTCTGTTAATTATAAAACAATGTAATTGTATGTAAATTTATTTTTTAACTGTCGTAATAGTATTCATTTTGAATGAACCACAACTTCTTTCATAGTTTTATATTATAAAAAACATCAGCTGTATTCAATTCCCTTGATTATTTTAATCTTTTACTTATTTAAATTGATAATATTGGTAAGTGTAATTAACCACTTGCGTCATTGGAAAATTATGAAAAATATTTTTTTTCTATAACTCGTTTTTGTTTTTTAAATGATATTTTTTCAACCAAAACGAAAACAATAATATTTTATCTATATAAAATTAAATTATTCCTGAATTGAATTTCAAGTTTCATGAATGGGATTTTTTTAAGGGGAGATTTTCTTTTTTAATGTTATATAAGGTTTGATGGTAGGTATGATTCGTTCCACCAATGCCTATTGCTCGCTCACTCAGTTTTTTGGCCAATTAATTGGACGAAATCGCTTCGAATTATAGTAGTCTCAAAGGCGAAGGTATGGCACAGGTGAAATTCAGTTTGGAACAAAGAGGTTATTACAGGAGGTAATGAGAATTAATGGGTGACGAATTGACTATTGACGTATAATTAACGTCGTCTGATTCAACTTGCAAATCGCAAAATAATCTATGCAACCCACTTCGACCGTTTTTTCATCATCATTTAATCAAATTAGAATTGTGTTGGTGGTCAGCTTAATACGATTCAGTTTAAATGTTTTCAAATTATTTTTATGAATTCATAAATTAAGTTAATGATATTACTGCGGCTGAGTGAGAGGCGCTGAGATTTTCTAGAGCTCTGTTTTTCCATGGGAAAGGCTTAGCATGGAGTTTTCTTGAGTGAATGAATTTATTTTTTGTTTATATACATTTAGTTTCAGTTATATTATTTAGCTGTTTAGCTTATTTTTATTTATTGTACATAGAGTGTGAATGTGCTCCCTGAACACTATTATAAATGTTCTTTGAGACAGATTGTAATATTTCCCAATAAGCGAGTTCTGAAAAAAAAGTGCATATTTATTTTTTTAAGAAATAAAAAGTTAATATGAGTGATCGGGATCTTTCTTTTTTTTCTAATTTACAAATGATACAGCATAATTTTTTTTTTAATTTAAAGGATAATTGTTAATTAAGAAATTTTTCTTTTGAAGTACTAGTCCGAAATATACATAAGAAACCTGTTAAACACTAACTGTTTAAAAAAATCGAGTTTAATTTTCTGAAATAAAATTTGTTTTTGATTCGTTTGATTCTTATCCACAAATAGAAATCTACTTTTCAAGAACATAATTTTGAATTTAAGGTAATAATTGATGATTTGATAAAGTTAATATCTTATGCCATATTTGTCATGTAATATGATATATATATATATATATATATATATATATATATATATATATATATATATATATATATATATATATATATATAAAGCAAAGACAGGTGCCGGTTTGTCGAAGCGTAGGTTTCAAGGGCCCGATCTCCTTGAACGTACACTGAAGTGACTCCGACTGTCCTACGTGTAATAGTTACATAATACTACCAGCATATTATATATATATATATATATATATATATATTATATTACACAAGTTTATGAATAAATAACTAAGTAATTAATGAAGTAGGTCATTTCCTAATTTTTTTAATGGATTTTTGAGATGTTTCTTTTTAAAAGCATATTTGTGGTCAATCAGGTTAAATACTTGTTTTTTATTAATTTTTTTTTCGGCATTTTGATGTTTATTTTTTTAATACTGTATTTACTGATAATTAATTAAATAACTTACTTAACAGTGAAAGGAATCGAGTTATTTAAGTCGAGGAGTTAATTAAATGGAAAATGTAACTAGGTTTAAAATATTGCAGCAGAAGCAGGAAAACAACCGCAGTGTAATAAAATATGACGTAACTGCAAAGTATTAATATACATTATTTTTTTTTATTTATTAATCGAACTCTTATAACTTATAATCGATTTCCTTGAATACTACGATATGCAGGTAGTTCGTAGTAAAGAATCGATCACGGGATTTATTTCTTCATGTTTTTTTTTTTTTTTTCCTTTCGGCTGAGTTCGATCACGGAATGAATTATTTATTAACACACTGTTGCAATGAAGTTACCGCAATTGCGATATTAAGGATTCTTCGAGTGATGAATGGTCATATCCCTTGCCCTTGAGGTTAATGGTTTCGCCAACGGTGCCCTTGTTCCAGGTATCGATTTATTATCGATCCTTGAAGGCTTCGTTAGTGGTCGATTAAGAACCTTTATTTTGGTCGAGTGTTATCGTACTGAAGAATTTATGGAAATATTTAGATTGAGCCCAGCAGCAAAACGTAATTATTTCAACATAAAATTTATTTAATAGTCAGTTTATATTCTTTATATGAGTTAATTATTTTTTATTTCTCCTCTGAAAAATATTTAAAAAAATATTTTATGGAGTTTTGATTTCAATGTGGACGTTTCGGGGGTACTGTTTCACCCTCTCCAATATCTAGCATGTTCCGTTATTGTGTAAATAAAATTTCAGTCATTGACTAAACTTATCCATAGACTCAACCAATATTGGGACATGTTAGATGTTGAAGAGGGTGAAAATACAACCCTGAAACTTACAACAAGAAATCAAAAACCTATAGGCAAGTTATGGATAAATAAAAAATTAATTTTTAATAACTGCCGTTTATAAATACAAAGTAGTAAAATAACCTTTCGTCGTTCAATAAAAAAAAAAAAACATAATATGTATATGTTTATGTAAATAACCAACATGTTTTCCTAATATCTTCCATTGAGAGAATTATATTACTTTCTCGCAATTGCTACAGCTCTGTGCATAGAAGTTCACTTTTTTAATTTTAAGAATAGAGCTACAATATAGTAAGTATAAATTTCGATAAGATATTTAACTATATTTAATATTTTTTATTTAATGAATAAAGAATCAGTAAAACGAAGAAAATATCGAAATTATTTATTGAAAGAAAAACAAAATCGGTGTTAAGTTCCATTTGTTATCCATTCATAAAACCAAAACTATTAAAAAAGATATAAAAACTAATTTACACACAATTACACTTCATTGTTATTTAATTAACAGAATACAATAGGAAAGATAATATATTCCTTGTCAGTCATAAAATAAAACTGAAGGGTCTGAGATTTAAATTTAGAGTTCTTTTAAATTAGTTTCAGTATCAGAACAGAATATAAATTTAATTAATGGTGACTGAATAAATGCATTGTATGTTTACAGATAGCTAGATGTATTTTTCTTCTTTTTTTTTTTTTGCGATATGGGTCACCATGCACAATCAAGATTATTATATTTGTTTTAAATAGATATCTTTTATCACATTTTAAATTAAAACACGTGCAAAATATTGACGTAATGAATACAAAAATGATTAGATATGAAAGAAAAAACCGAGAGTTAATCTTTAGATTTACGTAAGTATAGTGATAAATGGCACTGTACATGTATAAATATATGTTTATATATATATTTAAACATAACCATTTTATTAGAAATAAGGTCACTTATTAATTATTTAATAAACTACTAGATGTTCATTTCCTCTGTGTTTTTATTAACGTTTCGATCAGGGTATTTTTCTTTTTATAAGTTAACAATGGGATCCTCTTCAATGTTTTAAAAATAGAGCTTCGATACCTCAGGGCAGGGACACACCGACAGTCTCAGCACCATCCACCAACACATATATTAAGCTACTCTTAGTAGTTATATATTAAGTATATATATATATATATATATATATATATATATATATATATATATATATATATATATATTAAATAGCTTAATATATGTGCTGGTGGACGGTGCTGAGCCTATCGGTGTGTCTCTGCCCTGAGGTATCGAAGCTCTATTTCTAAAACTTTGAAGAGGATCCCATTGTTAACTTATAAAAAGAAAAATACCGGGATCGAAATGTCAATAACGTGTACGGTTCCATTGAGAACTCATTCATTGATAAAGGCTCTCATATCTCCTAGGTCGGATGTCTTCCCCTTAGGCAACCACGCATCCTTCGAGGTTAGAATGTAGACAGTATATGATGTTGGGAGGGTCATTGAAAATAATAGGTACAAGTACTTGAACACCTTCAGTGCTGGTAGCATACCCTCATAATAACCCACAAACGCATACAGTAAAAATCTTTAAAAACTGACTGTGTCTTGACTATATAGGGCAGTTGACTAACTTCCTTCAATAACTACTTTCTTTCAGCGGTATATTTTGGTTAAGATGGCTAAGATTTCAAAGCTTACAATAAAGCTATGTAATCTTAGAAATTTTCCGCTTCGGGTTTTTCCTTTTATAAACTGCATCTATAACCTCCACAAGGCCATTCCGAAGATAATTCACTTTCAAAAAGGAAAGCGCCTAGCGGTCGTCCGTGCAGTTATCCGACATCCTGGGAAGGCCAGCCGATGTTGCATCACAAGTTGACACCGTAAGATGGTAAACACGACCGGGGGATAACGGAGCTCATCAGATGAGATGATGAAGGCTTCCTCGGGGTGAGTCAGTCTTTATGAATAGATGAAGGATGCGGTACCCACGTAATCGTAGAACCAGTTCATGCGCCGGGCGGAACCTCTGTCGGGAAGAGCTGTCAGCGAACTACCTGATGAATTTCTTGCCCTATGCTAATAAGATAGTTTGTCATCTTGAGATGGTTAGGATCTTGTTACAGGATTATGTAACGCACACTTGTTACTAGTGGGTATAGTGAGCTTAGCAGAGATGAGAATAAATTGTCGGTTTAACCAAAAACCAGTTATATTGAATATTTAATAATTTTCTGGCTTTCAGAGATAATGGATTTTGATGAATGACCGAATCAAACGAAAGGGAATTTCTTGGAGATATTTTGAAACGTAAAATCTTACAAGAATTATAATAAAATTCGTTGAAAATATCAAAACTCAAAAGGTTTCAAAAGTCGGCGGATCTTGCGTTTTTAATTCCTAAAATGTATTTTTTTTTTTTTTTTTTTAGATAAATCCTCATTCTTGCCGAAAATTTCTTAGGTGCTATGGTTTTCGTGTAATACTTATCATATATTTTCTCCAGGTTTTATGTTCCTTTCTATATGTAATATATATATATTTTTGTTTTCGTTTCTCATATTACAACTATAACTATTCTTGAATAGAATTTATTTTACTTTTATTTATTTTTAAGTTATTTACACGTTATTATTTATTACTTATTATTTAAATTACTGTATATATTGTCAGAATTTTTATTAAGTTAGTTTTTGGCCAAATATATATTTTTTTCTATGTATTCATCATTGTTATTTTGAGGGGACTTTGTCCCAGGATAAAGTTTCTTTTCTATTCAAATCAATGTTTAGGTATTAAAAATTAAAATATAACTATCCATGACAATGTTTGAATTTTAAGCATTTTAAGCATTTAAGCACTTTTAAATTTATTTTAATAAATAAAATAATTATCCAAAACAAAAAAAAAAATCTGGAATATTCTTTAAGCCCTATATGAAAAATCTTATAACCAAAAATGAAGTGATCAAATTTTAGAATCATATCAAATAATTCAAAATTATGATACTCAATAAATCAACTTCAAATTTTATAATTATTTAACACTGAAATAGTTGAGGGAGAAACCCTGATATTTTCTCTATATAAAAATTATATACTTATAATGATATATGTATGATAAATATATGATAAATTATATATGATATTTCTACTTACATTAGCCCTGATGGCCGATGGTTTAATAAGGAGTGGTGGGTACCAGATCAACTGGGGGTGTAGCACCGTTTCTGAGGCCTCTTCCATCTCTTTAGCCTGGACAGAAGAAAACTACATATTTATAATATATTTATATAAATAATAATTATACATAAATATTAAAAACTTGATAGGGATCTAACATTTTATGGTACTGTAATTTATTAAATATCTTCCTAAAGCATTATTGTAAAAAGAAAATTAATTTTTAAAAAAATATCATACTTGAATATTTAATAGTTGTAAAAAATATAAGGCAAGAATGCAATTAATTGCACTGCAACAATGTCACGCGAGGTAGTTGCATGTCCCGTGAGGTGTTTGCAGGTGCACCTCTGATGCAACAAGATGCAAATTACAGAAATATTTAGGTTACAGTTTCGAAAGTTCGGCGAATCTTCTCCGAAAGTGAAAGGGGTTCCTAAATACCACCAGGCAGCGCTGATCATCCTAGAGTTTCAATCTCTCACAAAACGAAAATAATACTTCCATTAAAATAATATTTGTTAGAACATATCAGTTCGGTCCAAGCTGCAAGTGGATATCAAGCGACGCGGTTTTTTATCAATAGGTCTTAAAAGTTTACATTGTAATATTAATATTAATGAATTTTAATTCCTTAGTCATGTTATATTAATACAATCCGAAAAGATAAAAATTACCACTGATAAAAAAATAAGTTATCATATGATTCATGACTTTTCTAATGAAGTTGTCATGCAAAAAAAAGGGTCTTCGTCCCCATCCCTATATACGCCTCTAATTTTCTAAATTATCTTTAATACAGTTTAATGCATCTAACTCTAACAATAACCAATGCTCCTTTCTATGTAACCAACAAAACCCTGCACCATGACCTCAACATCCCATTCGTCCTAGATCTTATCCCAGAAAAATTCTCCGAATTTCGCCAGAACCTTACGTATCATCCAAATCCTATTGCACAATCCCTATCAAGCACCACCCACCCCTATAATCCTCCAAGAAGGTTAAAACGGCAGAAGTCCCGTAATATTTTGTAGATTATATATTAATGTTCAGATTCTCCTTTCAAGACATGAGTGTATGTGGCTTTTTTTTTTTTTTTTTTTTTTGTCCTCCACTTCCTCGCCGTTAAGGCTATACGGGGTTTTCTCGGGCCAGGGAGTGTGGGCGGGGATTTAAAATACTCATGACTATTTTTATATCATTTGATTGAAATATCAGGGCAACGGTGGTGTTGTGTGCGCACGCCTTAGCCCATTCGGCTACCCCTCCCACACTGGCTGGCTTTAGTACCAGTGATGCGGTTGAGAGAGGAGCTCAGGGTTCTCCTGCTGTCTTGCTTTTCCATAGTTGCAGGGATAAGCCTGCCTTCTAAGTTCCCTCACCTGATTGTAAATAATATATATAGCTATGTATGTGATTTTTGCATTGTTTTAATTTCCTTATTTTTAAGTTATTTTATTTTATTTATTGTATATACTTTTTGATTATTATTTTGCAGTGCGGATGTTATCCTACCTCACTATAACTAACGTACAAGTGATAGTTATTATATTCAATAAATAAATAGAAAAAAAAATAGAGTTTAAGAGTAAGGTTGTAGCCAATATGTGAATTCGAAATCGTTAACTCGATAACAAATGCTTGAAGCTGTATTGTATGAGCCTTCCAAAAATAACCGTTCCTATTAAAGTGGCTCCTCTTAAACCTAATGGATCGAAACATATTCCGAAGACCATCGTGCACTTAAAAACACATGACCTGTTTTTTTGTTTTAGGTTAAAACAATATTTCTATATTTTGTATTAAATACAAGTATGTTATATTGGTTTAATTGAGTTAAACGTATAATGCTCAGGTAGCCGCGCATAGTATCATGTTACACATTGTAAGACATGTTATATATGTCAAGACTATAATGCAACATGTCCATTGATATGTTAAAGTGAGGCAATAGAGGACGCCACTTGACACCCTAATCGAATGAAAGAGAACACCGGGTGCTCGGTGTTTTGTTTCACTGATAGTGTTTAAGTGGAACAGCTTTCTTTTTTGTCGGCCCGGCAACCCACTGCCTCCTATATAGGTCCTTACTTATATATCGTCATGCTCCTTGCAAGGACGTAAATACAGGCCAGTTGTGTTTTTATTTATGCTTCGTTGCATTCTTCGCGAAACATTTTTAATTGTGTGCCATTCTGAAGGTTTTTCGTGTGGTGTGGGAACTTCCTGGTATCGCCAGCAAAGGTCAGGCCGTCGATAAAAGATCGACTTCGTTAAGGCGTTCGAGCCTCTTTGGAAGGAATTTTTAACATCCATTCCGATTTTATTAAGATTACTCTCCCAGTATTTATATTAAAGACGTGGAACCGATAATGAAGAATCCGAGAATAGGATAAAAAGAAATAGTAGCTCAAGAAGGGAGAAAAAATAATAAACGAGAAAGAAAAAAAAATAAAGAATGAGACGGATTCCGATGTCGCCCTTGACATTACAACACCATGCCCTAGATCGTTTTGGCGGTAAAATATCTGCGGGAGTGCGAAAAATGCCGGCCTTTTTATCATTACTAATGAATCGTTCACATTATAAATAATAGAGAATAATTTAATTATATATATGAAATAAATAATAGATTAATACAAAATAGTATATTTATCATTTGATATTTCTTTTATATTTAATTTGTTTGAGTTGATTTGTTTGGAAAAACTAAATCTATTTTTTAAAAAAATTTAATCTATTTTTTTCCTGTATAAAAACAATTGATTTCTACATTCATTTAATTTGTATTCTTTTATATTATTACATTCAGTGATAATATTATTTTTCTAACGTATAAATGTTTAATATTTTTTTTAAATATTTATCATTTACTTTTAAATTTGATAGTATTTATTTAATTTTTATTTTCAAAACAGCTTAAAATTGTTTATCTATTTTTTTCTGTATAAAAACAATTAATTGATTTCTACATTCATTTAATTTTTATGGGTAACTAGATGGAAAAATAGACTGGAAAAATTATTGGAAATAAAAACAGACTGCAACAAGTGGGCTAGTAGCACAAGAATATCCAGAAGAGAAGAAACAATATTGTGTAGAATACGAATAGGTCACTGCCTGTTTACCCACGGGTACCTTCTCAGAGGTCTGGAACCACCCACGTGCCAAAAGTGTGACAATAAACCGCAGTCTGTAAAACGTCTGTTAATAGAGTGCCACGAGTTCAACAACATTCGGCAAAAATTGAAACTACCAATGACAATAAAAGAAATATTAAGAGAGAACAAAGATGGAGTCGCCACCCTATTCCGATACTTAATAGAGACCAAATATTACAATCGAGTATAGAAAACTAGCCGCCAATGACCCTCTATGGTAGAGGCGATTACAAATTAAAAAAAAAAAAATTGTTCATCATTAGTTTGAGTTAAGGCCAATTTTATATAGAAACCTTAAAATAAATAACTAATTTTAAGCCAGATGGAATGATTTCGAAAAAGAAAATAAATAATCTTTACAGCTATATGTATTTTTTTCAGATATCTTACCCCCTAGTTTTAACAATAATATGAAATACAATTTAAGATATATATTTTTTTTTAAATTACTTGTTTACATACATGAACATTTAATGTGAAAATAGAGTAAGGTCTATAAATAAATGTAATAATTATAAATTAAACATTTAATATATATCTGATTATTTTGGTAATCTTAGGAAGAAACACATATGTACAATTCAAAAAAGAAAAAAAAACTTACAATATAAGCTTACTTGTACAACCATCTCTAATTATTTCTTATTTTCGCCTAAAAACAAGATCGTAAATTAGCAGAATAAAATCCTGTGGAATAAATTTAAAACAGAACTGACCAGACGTCCTTGGTATAGCAATAGCCATCGGGAGGGAAACATATGGTCTCTCTTAAGTATTCCTTTATTTATCGATAGCAACATAAATCAGGAATCGATTCTTTATCCAAAGTGCTAATGTTTTTATTTAGGCATTGAGATATAGGAACCAATGCAATAAGTATCTCTCAGATATTGGTATCAGGAGGGAACACAACCTTTTCAGTCAATTTTTTTTTCTTATTGAGCTCAGGTTTGTAATTTATTGCTCTCTGTGAATACTGTAAACAGTTAACAATGTTCGATCTTGCCTTACTATGGAGGAGTGTCAAATATTATTGAGTGCGTATATTAGTGTCCATGCTCAGCCTCCATTGACGTTTATTGCTTTAGTTGGGGTCTCCTAGGCTAGTTCCCCAGACTGAGTAAATATGGTACAAAAATGTGCAGCGATTTTTCATTATTATTATTATCTTTCCTAATAGAGACTATTTTTTGTGGGTGGGGTGGCCTAACGGGGTAACGCATGTGCACAGCACCGCCGTTGCCCGGCAACATGATGTATGAGACAAGTTGATAAAAATGTTGTCACGAGTTTCGCGTCAAACATAAAACTCATTCTGGGAGATATATATATATTTTTTTTTTTTGTAAATACATGATTTTAGCGATAACTTACTATTGATTTAAAAAAAAAAAAGAATACATACTGTAAGGGTCAGCTAATTTAAAAATCATTTCAAATAGCACTAAATCAAGTTCTTAAATTATGTTTATCATAGGCAAGGTATAATCATTATTATATTATACATCAAAGGTATTTTTCATCGGTACGCAATATCTTCGTTAGCGCTTTATAAAATCCAATCTTGTTCAAGTAGGAAAATAAAATGTTTAAGAAAACAGTTATAAAGAAAAGGAAACATGGTTTGAGCATAAATATAAAAAGTACACAATCTAGGATTGATCTCTACAAAAATGAAGAAAAAAAAATAATACAAATATTATATATAAATAAGGAAATTAATACGGATAAAACAAAACATTAACAGTATAAAAAGTGTCTGATAATTAGTGTTGCCAAAATCGGTCTTGGTCTTGCACTTTGCAAGACCAAGACCAAGGCCGCCTAACTGTTGCAATACCAAGACCAGGACTGGTAAAAAATTTAATAAAAAATTAAGGAAAAGTTACTATATGTAAATAATTGGTATAACCAATATAGTTTTGCATTTAATTTCTCATTCAGGCTTAGTTAGGTTTCTCCTATCTACAAAATACAGTACTGTAAGACTGTTGCAAGACTCTTGTGCAAGACCAAGACCGTGACCAAACTGAGTTTGCAAGACCAAGACTCGTCTGGGCCTCGCATTTGGCCAACACTACTGATAATACAGGGATGCGTATGAATATGAAAAGAAATTTATATATACATTTTAAAATAAATACATGATTTATATAGAATATTTTATTGTTTTAATCCAAGAAGGTAAAAATTAATTTAAAAAACTAAAATTGATTTTTTGACTTTATATCTGTAATAGAGCTTTGTTATTCACCACTCGAGATGAAGGGAAGTGATTCGATAAATCGATGGAGAAGAAATCGATATATAAGACGGCGCGCGGTAGGGTGCAGTGACCTTGAAAGAGATATAAGCTCCAAGGACCAGGCCTTGTCCAAAATCCGTTCTCGCTGACAGATGTTTCCGGGTGCGTGGATATCCGCTCAATCCCCGCACACATCGAGAAGGCTTCCTCCTTTAAACAATTATTTCTATGACAAATTAAAATTAAAGAAACTTAAGGCGTAAATAATAAACAGAACGGAGAGGGCCTTGACGAACTGGTCGTTCATTCGCAAGGAAGAAATGTTCAATTACATCATATCCTGTGCGCAATAAACAACCACACATCCTTAACCTTGCAACAATATGACTCGATCGTATTTTATTAGTCGAAATCCTCCTCTTTATTTCATTTATTTTTTTCATTTAAAATTTATTTATAGAATACTAAATAAATATATAGTTTAAAATCTACAACCTATTTATTATAATCCTTGTTGTTTTATTCATACTTCTTATTTATGTGTGCTATTGATCAAACCAATTTATCTATACTACTTTTATTTAATTTATATACTTATTTATTTTTATTTTATTATACTACTATTATCTTATGTTTACATTCCATTTTTACATCTTTTTAACTTTTTTTATTTATATAATTCAATTAATATCTTATATATTTATATTTATATAATTATATATATTTTTAAAATTAATTTTCAGTTGGTTGAGTCGAAACGTTGGTTAGCCACATAAACCTATCTAGATTTCCTGACTGTATATCATCCACAAATTTAAAATAATAGTTAACAATATATATATTTAAAATCTTTATTACTCTAAAAGCATATTTGTTAGTAAACTAAAAATAACTTTTTAAAATAAACAATATTAAAGGTACTTTAGAGGAAGACGTATATGAACATTGGGCATTTAAGCCATGTAAAGTGACATCAATGGGGATAAGACCTAATTGATGTTAAAGACCACTTTATTATACAATGATACACCGAGTTTAATCAAAATCGTCAGAGCCGTTTTTGAGAAAACTGTGAAAATGTGTTTCAGCGTTGATATAAAGTGGCACTTCCGGTTAGCCGATTTTAAGGAAACAGTTGCCGTCACAACTAAGACATATATCTATCTTAAATACGAGATCTCAGTTTCATAGGACTTTTCGTTTTTGAGCTAGACTGCTAACATACAAACACACAGACACACAGACCATTTTTCGGGACTTGGTCATTTCGACTCAGGGTACTTCAAAACGTATAAATCCGTCGAAAACTCAGATTCAAAAATTTTCTCGATCGCAATACTTACACTTACTATATATTGCATATATACGTAAGTGAAAGTAATTACTAAAATAACGTTAGTAAAATAAAATTTAATTAAAAAACAATAGCATAATACAACTGTTGCCAACGTCAAAAAATAAAGCAAGTCAGAGGAAATGAAAACGAAATTAGATGTACAAAAATGTTAAAAAGATCATAATCATAAAGATCAAGCTGATAAAAATTAAAACAGTAATACGATGATAGAATATGGTATTTAAATCATTTTTAAAGCTAAATCATAAATGTGCCCGCAGTGCTTATGAGTAAATTGAAAATATAGTAAGCAGTAACAAATAGTAATGTACAGTAAGTATGCATTGATTTATTATGGTGTGTGTGCAAAAATGTTACTAATCGGAAATTTTGTATGAAAAAGTGAAATTAGTGGAGAATATCAATTATCAAAATAGATAAAAATTAGGTAGATGTACAATATGGGAAAGCTAAAAATTAGGAGGAATATTTCTAAAATGAATAATTGTAGAAAGAAAAGGGCAGTATGAACCTTCACTTATAGGATATCGTTTACATCATCTCTAAGCTCAATGAAATAATTAAGAAAAATTATGAGTTAATTTTTTTTAGAATTGTATCCAAATAAGAGAAAATGTTCTTATATGTTTAGTGAATAAATGACACAGTTTTTATTCAGTTGAGGTTTTTTTTATGACAGTTAAGGTTCGTTATCACTCTAGGCATACAGAGCTTAGATAACACGTAGCTCTATTTTTCCATATATCTCCTGAAGTTATATATTTTAGACCGGATGCTCTCTATATGTTTTAGACCGTATGGTATTGAAGAATTTTTTACACATGAAAACAGTGTACCTTTTAGAATATCCAGAGTTTAGGTAGCTGAGGGCCAGGTTATTGCTTTATTGCTTTACGACCTCGACAGACGACCTAAAAAACTTTAAAAAATGTAAAAAAGGTCTGGTAAAAAGATGCCGCCATGACATCATCCCAGCTCATGAAATATGTGGTTCGAGAGCATCAGCTGATTCCACGCGACGTTTCGCCAGCTGCGGGTTAACAGTGAAAACTGACCCCCTCAATAAAGGATTTTTCTCAAGGACGCCTACGTGAATAAAAAAATACCCCTCCGTCCTGTATGCAAAAAAAAAAAAAAAAAGCTCAAGGGCACCGAAGACTCTTTACTCGGAATTTGCGCTTCGGTGTGCCATTTGCCAAGTTACCAATCACAATAGCACTCAGGAGCGGTGGCAACAAAAAAAGAATAGAGAAAAAAAGGAGGACGAAAAATGCGGACAATGAATCTGCGACGGCTGTCAAAAAGCTAAATTATTCGTTTTTTAAGGTGGCCTGAAAGTAAAAGGACAAGTGTACCTTACCAGAGACGGTACCTTACCCTGTTTAACGGTAAGGCATTATAAAACACTATATTTCCATCAGCCTTCAAAAAACAAAACTATAACAATGCCAAAAAAAACTTGAATAAACTAAATACACACATAAGATATTTATGACCTAGTAATAATTAATAAAGAAATAAAACAGAAGATAATCATGATACCGAAGAGCTATCGATATGGATTAGAGGACTTACAATAAAACAATATAAAAATGCACCCGTACATTGTATAAAAAATGTATAAAATTTATTCTTAGTTTGTCTTTGTATTAATAAAAATCGAAAAATTGTTTGTAATATAAAAATGTAATATATAAAATGTTTTATAAACGTTGTCCTTATTTTGAAATTATCAAAACTCTACACAATATATTTGTAATTTGTCGGCATTAGATTTTGTAGATACAAATTTATATTTTTCCTTGGACAAGTAATACAGTCAGTCATGGGTGATAAATATTCAGGACGCAGTCTTTTTTAAAATGTTTTTTTCATTTTCGCCAACGTTTCAACCCAAACATGTGGGTCATCTTCAGGGCGTGGTTTGAGCACTGAAGATGACCCACATGTTTGGGATATGTAGAACAGTCGACTAATTTCCTTCAATAATACAGTCAGTCCTTCATAGATAGTCATCCTGTGATAAATTAAAGCTTTCGATAAGGGTTGGTGAATCATAATAAATTTAATATAAAAATATGTATCATTACCTTTTATTTGCACGAATTAAATTTATTCATCCAATGCTTTTATTTTACTTCAGGTCTATTTTTTTATATTATTCATTTTTCTTTTATTGTGATATCACGATTCTTAAAGTATCATATTTGAATATGAAAATAAAAATAAAAAATAAATCTATTAATTCTTTTTAAAATACTAAAACTTCGATTATAAAAATTAGTATTCATGGAATAAATAAGAAAAATTGTCCTTGAGGTAAGGTTGTATTATTTTCACCTTATTTTGTTTTAAATAACAGTAGGATTTTCTAGACATTTGTAGACATGCAGTGACATTCATAGGGGGTTGCATAAGATGCAGTCTTGTACGTTTTCTGCATCCTGTATCCTTACATCTTACACATTCTAATGGCGTACGCACGGCAGTAAATTGAACCATCTTCGTGTTCATGCTAATCTCTCTTCGTGTTCCTTTTCGTCGTAATACTGACCACACCGAATTCAAGGACGTTGAGGCGTCAAGAAGATTTATATTCATCAATTTTGTATTTATTTAGTTTAAATTCGATTTATGTTATTTTAAATAAAGATAATAGTTTTAATTGCATATATAGTTGTATAAAAAAAGTATTTATATTTTGTAATAACTCATTAATGTTCTTTCAATCGATATTATATTTTAAAGAAACAATATTTCTCATAGCAGGCTGCAGTTGATTATATTTTTTATTATTATTTTATTTTTTGTAATGCTTAATTCTGCAACAAAAGAAAGCCGCACTCCATAAAAGGCATTACCATTATTAACGAGAAAATTTCTTTGGCATTTTTCCTGCAAAATTGTCGAAGGTGAAATACTTTGCTCCACCCCTCCCAACAGGAAAGCCAAGAATTTTTTTTTAGTGGTTCACATTGAATTGAACATAAATGGAGATGTTTGAATATTCGATACTGAATAATCGATAAAATAAAACTCGACGCAAGCTACGGCCCAAGGCATTTCCTTCATTATTTAAATCTGATTTATTAGATTATATATTTATTTTATTATTTTTTTACATTAATCCGAAATCCGGATATCGCTTATCAATGTTTTCTCCTTGTCAATGTCTATTCCTTACATCCGGTATTTAATAAATGTATACATAAATTAGTTGTTCAAGAAAATGGAAATTAATTATGTGTTAAAAGAAATAATTTCTTTGAATATATAAAATAAGTCTTAGAAAGTAAAAAATCCTCGATTTTCACATGAATTTTCAATAGATTTATTTATAAACGTTTTAATAATTCTTAAAATGGTCTGAGACTACCCAAGTTGTCTGTAAAGTCGATTTTTTTCTCTCTAACTTGACTCTAAATTGAGGTGCAGCTAATGAAAATAAGAAAGTATTGTACTTTATTTTCAATATATTAAAAAAATGTTGTTTATTGAATGAAAGCTGTGGTTTTGATTTTTTGAGGAAAATTCATCGTAATAATTTTTATTTATTTTAATAAATCATCTGAAATATTAATTGTAAAAATAAATATATTTCATTTTTCATATTTTAGGCAATAAAACTTCCAATCTTCTTCATATTTTTTATTTATGCTTTTTGTCTGTTACGTGGCACCATTTGTCAAAAATTAAATATTTGTCACATTTTTAAAAAATTATTTGGTGTTACACATATTCATTTATACACTAATTAGTATGTATAATTAGTATGTATGATTAGTGTATGAATGAATATGTGTAACACCAAATATTTTTTTAAAAAATGTTAGAAATATTTAATTTTTGATAAATGGTGCCACATCAACAAAAAAAGAATTTAAAAATAAAAATATTACTTTGATGATGGGAAAAGTGTCCCGAAACATAAGAGACAAAAAGCATAAATAAAAAATATGAAGAAGATTGGAAGTTTATTGCCTAAAATATGAAAAAATTATAAACGCCTAATAAAAAAGAAAAATAAGAAGATAACTAAATATATTCCGTTTCCGAACATTCCACTTTCAAATTATATAGAGTATAAATTCAATTCAATGATTCTATAAGAATAACAGAATAAGCTACCTTAAATTAAAAAAATACTATAAATAGCTTTTTGTTTCCTATGTTCAACAGTTTGTAATGGAACATAGTTTTATTACTTTTATACATTTTTAATTAAGTGCAAAATGAATTATTTTGTTTGGTAAAATAAAACAACATTGATATAGTAAGATGGGAAACAAATTTATAAAATTAAAATTTTTTTTTTTTAATTTACTTTTCCTGCATTTACTATCGATTATATCCTTAAGGATCCTAAAAATGATAGATTTTTATTCAGGGCTAATATTACGTTTTATTATTGAAATATCATATTAATTTCCAAACAATTGCAATTGTTAATATTATTATTGAAGAGAAGAATAGTTGGGGTGATCAGTCAAATAAGAAGGCAAAAATAAATGATAATATTTATTTTGACATTTGCTGAAGTTTCGACCTGAAGTTCAACCTTGTCTCCAAAAAGGTTGATGAGAAGTATACCACTTCTCCATCAATTATTTTTTGAGACAGCCCTGATGAAGGCCTGAACTTCAGGTCGAAACGTCAGCAAATGTCAAAATAAATATTATCATTTATTTTTGCCTTCTTATTTGACTGATCACCCCAACTATTCTTCTCTTCATTATTCACGACAGTCAACCATTTACCCACAGTTAATATTATTTTTATATTATATATATTTTTTTTAGATGAGTATGAAGCTATAAATTTGCGTAAAATATTTTATTTTTTCTAATTTCTTTTTAGTCCTTAAGGATATAGAACACATCCTCTTTCAATACAGTTCGAGATTCTTCTCCCCGTTTCCAGGTAATGTTTGCTCAAGAGACAATCCCGATAGAAATCAGACGGGACACAAATGTATCAAGTGATCAGAGAAGACACAGGTCAACTGTGAGGAAGTTGATCCCGATCAGTTCTAGGAAAGGGGGGCCCTTTTGTTGGGCCGACACAATAGGGGGGCCACCAAAGATGTTAATACTAAACTCGCCTCATTAATAACATTAACTCCGGCTAATAGCTGTACACTCTGGGCGGAGGACAAGTCGGTCCTTTGTTCTATAGTTGTCGCTTCGAGGAGGTTCCTTCCCCTGTCTCTTTGACTCACCAGACTGTACCACGCCGCGGGGGGAATGCACTGTATTTATATACATACGGCTTTATGAACGGGAGTCCCTTATTGTTCTAATCTTAATTGTCCTTATAATATCATTCTATATATCTATCATCATATTGCATACTCAAGATTAAAAAAAAAAAATAAATAATAATCCTTATTATTTTTAGTATAGAAAAAAAAAGAATTCTGTAAATTCTATGTACACTGTCTACTGGAAAAAAAAAAAATAATACGAGTCAATAAATTCTTACAGCTTTTAGAATAGTAAATTCGGAGAAAAATATATAAAATTATTTACTAAAAGCACAAACGATCTATACAATATACAATATTGTATTGGTACAGTTTTTTAAAAAATTAATCTGACCAATTAGTAAATAACTGATAAAAATGATAAATAAATGACTTTTAAGTAAACATGAATAAGAGAACAACAATTTTATTTAAGGGATTTTTCTAATAATAATAATAATAAAATATTACACTATTTATTTCAATTTTTAGCCACATTATATTATTTTTAATGTCTCAAAAAGAAATAACTAGATTATTAAAATGTCATTTATATCGCGAATTGATGTTATTATGCTATATTTTACCTTGATAAACGAATCAAACAATAAAAACAAAATAAGAATAGTATTACAAAAAAATTAACTGAAAATTGTTTTTTTGTCATGTATCAGCAAAGATTCAAGGCACAACTAAAGAAAAGTATACTGTAATGCATATGATAAAACAAAAAAAAAAAAAAAAAAAAATGTAAAATACTTCAAATAAATCTATTTGATCATTTTTAAATATCTCATAGAGTCGCATGAGCTAATATTGTTATTAATATCAATTCATTCAAAATCTGAGAAGTCTTAAGGGAAATTAAAATATCATATACATTGATTATTAGAAGATAAATGCGTTTTCGGAAACAAAATATTCACCAAGAAATACTTTATGATTCTAGAGTAACCACAACAGTTTCTTATAAATTTTTTTTCTTTTCATCTGAATTATTGAGAATGGAATACGTTTTTTTGACAGATTACAATAATATCTTTATTCTGATCATTTCATAAAAAAATACTATACGTAATTAATATATAAGAAGATTTTTTACATGTATTTAATGCATTGAAATTTATATTCAGTTCTGTACTTTAGAATTTTGTTATTTTTCGATTCCCTGCTAGTAAAATTAAAAGTATTTGAAATTTTTTACATTGAAATAACTCAGTGTTTTTTTTTTTTTTTTTATGCAGCCCAAAAAAGAAATATTTATATTGACATAATAAAGTGAAATATATTAAATATTCATATGGTTGTGTTCCATTATATGTATTTTCTTTTTTTTTATTTACGAGTGATTGCTAATAAGTATTATCAGATGATTATTGATGCGAAATGTCAATTTATACCTTTATATACTTTTTTTTTACAAGATAGGTATAACATTAATATTTATAACAAGAGAACATGCGCTTAAAATAAAACTTTAACTTTTTCTCTGTAACTACAAACTGGTTGCTTCATTCTAAGTTAATTCGCCGCAATTAATCAACCATCGACAACCCACTTCGGTTCTCCATTTTGCAACATATAATCGATCCACTTCGTATGAAGCAAGTTTTAAGTTACTTAATACTTTGAAACTTTATGAAAAAAAAAATTAGTTGGTATATTCTAGCTACAGTAGGGAGAAGACGAGGCCATCAAAGGATGTCTTCAGAGCTTAAAGGTTGTAACCTCTTTGACCTCCCTTCACTCACAACTACCTCAAGTCCCACGATCTACCGAGCTATCTGGAAATGCCGAATTTAGTTCTCCTTGTCGCCCGTATTGAATTTCGTTAGCGAAAAAAACAAGAAAATTTAATTGATGGAAATTCTTCTAGGTCCTAAGGAAACCGGTTTAGTCTCAGTCGAGCTATTTTTATCTGTGTCCTTCTTTTATATAATCCAAGATTTAAAAAAAAAAATCATTCTGTTACAGATAAATTTTAACCATGAAATAACTAATGTTCAATGGAAAAAAAAATCTTTTAAAACATATTGCTGAAAATTTTAATTAAAGAATTGACAATCGCTCTTTTTCTTTAGAAAGATAGTCCGTAGTTCATTAATATATTTAAAGTGATATTTTTTTGTTATGGCATTTTTTAAAAAATAATGATGGCAATCTTCACTGATCTTTTGATAAGCTAAAATCTATATTGAACTAATTGAATGAATTAAAACGTTCATATTACGTCAAAAACTAAGGACCTTTGTTTAATAGACAATTTAACGAAATATAAGACTTGAATACATCAATGTTACATAAGTTGAAGTCAATAGCCTTGGAAGATAAGAAACCTTTCAAATAAGTATATTTTCTCTTGACCACAAAGCAAATTTTTTTTTACGTTTCAGATAATCGAAAATTGACACGAAAGATGGTTCTTTTGTATTGGAAATTTTAAAGATTAAAATAACTCAATGAATTAATACGTAGTCAAAATCTTATATTGCCTTTAAAAAGAAATTAATTCATATCGCACATGTTTTTAATGAAATTAATTCAATGACAATGGATTTGGAGAATCTGTAAATTTTTAAATAAGAATATTTTCACTTTTTAAAAAAAAATGAACGATCTCATGCTATATCCAACAGTTATTTTTTTCAATTTTAATCTTCCAAAGGATTTAGCTAAATCAAGAGATTGTTCTTTTCTATAGAAAATATTAAGCATTAAAATAATTTAATGAATTATCACAGGTGCAAAATCTCATATTATTTCAGCAACATGAATACTTGGGAGATCAAGGAAATATCTCAGATTACATGTGTTATGGGTAAATTCATGCTTAAGTTAATGGGCTTAAAAAATTTGTCTTTTACCGTAAACCTAATTTTATTTAATTGTTTTTTTAATAATAAAAATACCTTTTTATTGATGATACCAGAACCGATAGTTTTGATTATTGAAAATATGCATTAATTTCCTTAAATACCATTACAACATATTTTGATACATTTTAGGACTGGTTTCCTAATGCTAAATGCCATCAAATTGTGATTATTTATGCTTTTTGAACGCATCTAACTCATATAAGTATAAGATTTTTTTATGAGTTGCATATAATGATATGCAATTATTGTTGAATGATACGATACGACTGAGACAGGCTTCAGCCGGAGCAGGTATGATGGAGGTCGATGCTCGGAATCTATAACCGACAGAGTTTTATCCGCGGCCTGCCAAATATTTTCCGACCGTAGGAAGTCGTCGACCCCCCCGTGACAGTTCTTCAGATACTCCGTCATTATCCTTGGACGGATCCACTTCCGTGGCGATATGAAGAGCTGAAGAAGAAAGGTTGAAGAAGAGCTGGAGATTGGACTAGTTGGGGTCCGGGCGGCGAGAGGGCGCTGGAGTGGAGTTCGTCGACCCCGAGGCCCCAGCCTTCCCGATATTACACAAGAGCTCGGCCTCCATGATCTAGGGCAGTCTTGGGCCCTCTGGGTCAGCCCTTCGCTACCTTCTTCCTTCCGCTTCCCCTTTCTCGTCTGTTCCTGCCTGTGAGGACGATTTAGGGCTTCCTTCGTGCCTTTTGGTCGCCCAGCTCGCTGTGGAGCGTGCCTCGTGGCAACGAACGCGCTAATGGTTCATTCTCAGCATTAATGATCCGATGAAACTCATGCTAAGGAATTTTAGATTCTTAAATCAAACACTTGATTACGTAACTAATTTCACTCATTATTAACTAAAATTAATTTAAGAAATTAGACTTAATTTCTTTGTCTTGTGGATTTGTCTCAAGTTACAGGAATTCGATTCGGCACCAGGAATCAGTTGAATATACAGTATATTTTTACCTTGAAGCCAAGGGAGCCAATGTAAAAAAACATGTAAATACAAGAAAAAAATAATTAGGGTATAAAATGTTGAAAGTTAAATCACTCTCAATAACCACTTGTTTTCTACTATGATTTTTTTTTCGTACGGTTCTAAAGAATTTTAATCTTTTTTTTTTGTTCTGAGGTGCAGATATATTTCAACTAGATTGATAAATAGGACTTGACTCAATAGTTTTATATTAAATAAGGTATTTTTTTTTCAAAACGAACGTTATTATAAGTTCATATGAATTAAATTAATATCACTAACCAATATCATTTAAGACTCGTTTAATAAACAACGACAGTAACTCTTTATCATCCTCCAACATTCGTATTAACATTTAACGATTCAGTAATTAGGTGAATATATAATAAATAAAACAATTCAATGTTCTATCATAGCAATATTTTAAATGTTGATTATTGTAATAATTTAAAAAAATATATCATCCATAATCATCATTATAGTTAAGCATTGATCACTTTGTATCAGTGTAATCTAATTTTAGGTGCATTATAGTGAAATATATGAATAAATGAATATATATATATATATATATATATATATATATATATATATATATATATATATATATATATATATATATATATATATATATAAAGAGCAGTAATGAATTGAAAGAAAAGTGTCCCATTTTCCTATTAGATAAAGAACTGTGAACTAATAAAAATTAAATAATTTGTATAGTTCGTAAGTATAAAAATATTGTAATAACGTCATTACAATAAGTCCATTGCAAAAATAAATTGATTATTATTTTTTTTTTATATCTTATATAAAAAAAATTCTCTTTTTTTAAATAATAAATTTATCTTAACAGATAAATCAGATAAGATTTACTAAAATTTATATAATCAATCAAATTATTAAAAGCATTTAATTAGGAATGTTTAAGAAACATTTATTACAATTCCATCGAATTAATTTTATTTCCATCTATTAATATTATTAATTCAACTATTGTATTTACGATTAACAATTATCAAATCATTTTTAAAACTTTAATATTTAAAAATAAAACTATGTTAAAGAACTGAAAATTCTTACTGATATTAATAGTTTATCATTTCTACTTTATCGAAGGTCTTACTGATCGATCCTCAAGTACCTTAGATAATCATTTATGTATGTCAATATTGTAAACTATTCCTTTGAATTTAAATTGTCAACTTATTTATTATTATATTGTTATTATAATTATTATTTCTATAGTTGTGAGACGAGTGGCAAGTGACCATTGGAAGGGCCTCGCTGGTCCCTTTTGCACAGCGCCGTGCCGAGTCCAAATACCCCACCCGCAATACTTCAAATTGCATCCTCAAAAACTTGAATTACACTTCTACGCAATACTTGTATTTTATATATGTGGGTACATATAATGTGTAAACTAACATAAATAAATAAAAATAACTCGCGAATATAAATGGTAAATTTTTAATCAAACAAAAAAATAATGTTTAAATTATAACGGAAAAGCTATGATTATTGAATATAAATTATACAAAAAAAAATTAATTAATTTAATAATCCCAAATAAATATGAAGGAACTGAAAATTTTAAACTTTATTAAATCTCCTGATCTAATTATTTAATATTTTTCAAAAAATGTGAAATTATAATTTTCCAGAAATATATTCTGGCCAATATACATTGCAAGTGCTTTAATTAAGTCCAAGTTTCAAGTAAGTAAATTTCCTTTTTTGTCATAAAACTAATTTTATTCTATATTTTTGCCACACCAAAATATTATGATTATATCAATAAGTTAAGTTTTTTTTATTACTGAATTACTGTTTTTTTTTTCAACTACGAGTTCATAAGAGATGTTCTATTAAGTAATGTAATAATCTCATTCAAAACCATCCCTAACTCATGACTCCCTACTGTTAAATACAGTCTAATCAGTTTTGATAATTTTTAATAATTATGTCATACATGTGCTTCTTATTTAGGTTTATTTCATGTTCTAATGTTTTTTTTTTTTTGTTTTTTTCTAAAAGAATTCGCTAAGGTGGACAAACAATCCCATTGTAGGCTGGCCATGATGAATGACTTATGCAGAATTCGTCTGTATGGCCTCAGTAAAAAACTAGTCCCTTTCTTGGCCACTTAAAGAAGGTAAAAAAACAAAAAAAAGGAAACTAGACTATATTGATGTGTGTTTTTTTCCATCGCAGGTCAAGGGTCTGCTTGCTAATGAGAAGGATGTTTTTTTCCTTTTTGTGTTCCGGATGGAGGAGGGGGGTTGGTATAACGGGGTGTAACGGTACCAGGGTTTTTGTTGGACGTCTGATTTACAATCGGGTATGTTTTCCGGGTACGGGGGTGGTTCCGAATCCATTTGTCATCCATCGTAAATACGTCTGTTCCGGAGTAAACAACGCGTTCGAATTAAGTCAGAGCATTTTTTTCTATTTTTTTTCCGTAGGTCTCTAAAAAAAAGGGCAGCTAGCCGTTTATGACAAGAACTACGTGAATACATGAATTTTTAGTTTATAATGTCAGCAAAAAAAAATATTCTACTTTCAAATTTCACTTTTGAAGATTTTACAACGAGTAGTTAAAGTAGCAGATCTACTAATGTTCCTAAAAAAAAATTGAAAAGCAGCAGACTTCAAAAGTAATTTATGACTATCATTTAAAAGTAAACAAAAGAATACAAGAAATATATTTATTTTAAAAAGTCGATATAACTAAATTTTGTAAGATAAATTGCAATTCCACCTTATTTATATCAGATGTGTTTTTTAAGATGAAAGTGACAAATATGTAATTAATCAATTACGTAATTAATTGTGTTTTTATGTTTTTAATTTACTTATCTTTAGGTTATTTTTTTTTTATTGTACATATGGTACAATGGTTTTATATTTTCTGTATATATGGTGTGAATGAATTCATTTATCACTATAATTATTGTCCACGAGACAGAATATTATATATCTCAATAAATCAATTTTTTTTTTTTTTTTTTTAAATCGAAAACTAAGCAGAGCAGTTTGTATTCATTACAAAAACACAAACACATCATTATTGGCTGCTCATATTTACTCACTATAATATAGAAATAAATATTCATTAAAAAATAGTTTATACCGTCGGAAATTTGTTATACTTCAAATTATTCTAAAATCTTTAAAATTGGGAAAATGTTTTTATAAATAAATGTTTACAATATTTTTGATCAATTGTAATTCTGCTATGTACGTTAATTAGTTCAATCGTATCAGTAGTAGGAGTCAATTATATATGTATAATATAGCATGGATGATATATATATATATATATATATATATATATATATATATATATATATATATATATATATATATATATATTAGTTTTTATTATTAATGTTTTCAAAACATTTACTTTTAGTGTTATTATTTATTTTTATTTTTTATAAATAGAGTGTAAATGTGCTCTCTGACAACAATTATAAATGTCCTTAATTGTGACAGATTATAATATTTCTGAATGAATAAGAAGAATATTTCCAATTATTTTTTATTTATAATTGGTAATGTAAATAAAAACTGTCAAATTGGCCTTAAAATTTACTTAAATAGTCAAATCAAATTCTAAATATAACTCCTTAATAATATTTCGAATTGTAAGAATGTCCTTGTTGAACTTGAATTTTGAATGTCAAAATAACAGATCAATTTCTAAACAACATGCTCAGAATATTATTTTTTTGAAAATAATATACAAATAAATAGCTAATTGTCAGTAAAAACAAAAAAAAAAAGAAAAAGTTGAGAATCGTCGGTTGAAATCATTGACCTTGTGAAACACCTGCGTGAGTTAAACAAGCTGCGTATAATTTCCTTAACGAATCTTCAAAGCAATTGTCAATAGTTGTATTTTACTTTTTTTTTATTGTTTTAAGACAAAGCATTATATGTTCGAATTATTTTATATTTTATTTGTATTTTCACTTATCATTTTTTTAAATATATGGTATAAGAAAGTAATGGGATCATCAACAAATCTAGAATCCTAGAATTAAACGGGAATTAATGTTTCAAGGTTCTCCTGACTATGTAACCATGTCACGCAAAGAGGTTTAAGTAAATGTGAACATTGTAGCTCAAAAAAGGCGTAATTTGAACAGTTTTTTTAAAAATATATTACTCAGGAATAGTACTTTTTAGTATTTTAGTACTTTTTTAATTTTAATTAAACTCGTCACATTAAAGTAAAATTAAACGTTGTTAACTATGATGTCGATATTATAATCATTGAGAATATATTTATATTACCCTTTGACAAATCTTAAATGCCGAATTTTTTAATATATGTTTTAGAAGAATACTGTGATGGAATTTCCATAGCAAATTTATATAAAATTATTCTAAATTTCTTTTTCAAATTGATATCCAAAAATATATGTAGTGCACATAATCGTTATAATTTATATTAATTGTATTATGTTTATATATATAATTAAAGGAGCATTCTAAAGTTTTTTGAATTAAAAAAAAAAATATTTCTACGAAAATATGTATAATGAATAGCACCAATCTAGAGGTCAAATGAATTAACGAATGTTGATTAATCTACTCTTAGAGCTCAGTATTAGATAGAGTTGTGAGATAGCGCACTAATCGATATATTTTTTTTGTATATATTTCGTTGACTTCTTTGTAATTGCTCAAGATAAGACTTAAGGGCCAAAACAAAGACTTTGCAAGGCGGAGGAGTAAGGAAGAAAAAAAAAGGAAAGAAAGATAAATCCAATGTCCTTGCTTCCATCGCGTATCTAATGTCAACTAATAACCAACGTTCACTCGATCTTCTCTTTGCAAGGGCATCTTGTCAACTACTGCCGATATTTGCTCTCTGGTCTTCTGCATTCAAGTCTTTAAACTGTATTTTTTTTTTTAATTTAAAATTTATAATAAATATAAATATGTTTTTGAATAATAAGAGCAAAACAAAAATTCAAGTATCTGCAATATCAATAAAAAATTAATCAGTTAATGTTTCATCAATTCAGGTATCAATCCAGACATAAAAAGATAAATGCAGAGACGAGAATAAAAATCTAAAATCAATAAACAGAAGAGATTATAATTGGCTTGTCAAATAAGTCCTTTCGGATTTTCAAGGTAAAATATAATCGATGTATCACAAACATAAAATTTATTTTAACCTACAATGTATTGAAAATTATTTAAGGTACTTATTTTCAAAGTGGACCCTAATATATTTTTATCAAAACTGATTTAAGCATCGATGTAAAAACACGCAATTTATCTGATGTTGCAATTTTTTTTTTCAATAACTAACCTAGTTACTAAAACATAGTTTTGATATTACGATTGGAGTTGAAATATAGCATTTTACGTTTTTTGAAAAATTATTAATAACGATTAGTGTTCACTTAGGAAGTAAACGACTCATTTAGTTCTATCTTTTCCTATCTTTCCATTAACTACATAATACTACATTCATAGAACGTTTATTCTTTACTGAAAAATTTGTCGATTCTAGGCATCTTCGGTTAGAATAGATTGAACAATTTCGTTAATTCTAAGCATTAATGTGTTGGATCATTTTTTGCTCCTGATGGTGGCAATAGCTCATAGAAAATAATAACCTTGAAATTCAACCGCATAAAATTGATGTCAAAATTTCCAGAACGGAGTGTGGCAAACTAATTAAGCAAACTAATCGAGTTAAGGTATCGTCTCTATAAAATATATATATATATTATTTTTTTTATGAACTGCTTCAGCACGCTTACTTTTTTAAAAATAATACAGCAAAAAATGCCGACAATAAATCATATTTTATTCCATATTAGCAGTGCAATAAAAAACACAATACTAATCTAAGTTTAACAAGAATTCACGAAAATGATTGTTGACATATTACAGATAGAATTAACAATCCAACATACAGATAAATTCTTCTTATATATAGTTTATGGTAGTGAAATATAAATAAACAGAAAACCAAGAGGACTTATTTGTTAAGTAAATACAACACTCTGAAACGGTTCTACGTTTTACATATTTAAATTGTGATGATTATTTAGATAGCTTAGAATAGGGTGTTCCGTTTACTTACGAAGGACGTATGTTCACTCCACTACCTTTCAAATTATATAATAATATATTTTTTTAAACACTGCGGTTTTCTAGAAACATTGTTATAATACCTCTTCATATGCAGATTCATACAATTATTATTAATTTTATGTCAGTGGTTTTCCTGCAATTTCGTCTTCAACATATGAAGAAAGTAACAACCTTCGCACACTTCCTTTCGTGACATCTTGACCCAAATTCGAACTATTTGTGGTTTGTTGGGACGTAATATCGATGCCTTCTCTATTACGAAACTCCACCATATGGGATATGGTTTAAGAATCCGCTAGGCAGTTAGCCTGTTGTAAAATCGTAATTCAATTCCGAAATAATGACTTTTGAAGGGAGGGTTCCTCATATAAAACATGTCCTTCACGTCCAAGTTATAACTAAAGTTATTATGGATGTTATTTTTATTTACGTTTGTTCGAAGAACTGTTTGGAATTCTTAGACAGGCTCGACGATTAGGGACTAATTCTAGGACGATTTAGAAAAAAGAAACTTCGGTAGCACTCCGTTAAACGCCCATTCTTCCTGCTCTGGCACGGATCCAAAATTTGTACGTGCTGCGGAAGGGAATCGATAACTAACTAATTTTATGCCGCTCGGTCCGAGTTCCCAAAGAGGAATGTGCCATTGTCTTGTGGAAGAAATTGCCCACAAACCATTTAAAAATAAAAATAACAAATGCTAGGTGAACCCATAGATGCCAATATAACCAAATATTACCATACTTGTATGTTTATAAGCATTTGTATAGCAACACCCTTTAACGCCCAGTTAAAAATCTCACTCCGATTCCCCTAAAACAAGTCACGCAATTTCGCGTCCGTACGACCTTTTAAATTCTATAGTTACTTCCACTTTTATCGAAACAATTATTCTGAACAAACTTCCCAAAATTTTCCTATTTTTCCCAAAATAAGCATTGGTCTCTTCCATAAAAGTATAAAAATATTAGAAATTTACAATTTTGAAAATCTCTATTATCATTAAATGCAGTTCAATTATTAAATGACTCTAGTAACCTTGACCTGATGCCTAATAGAATCTTAACCATTTTTAAAATCGATGTATATTTTAACGAGAATCGCACAGTAGTCTAAATTCGACCAGAAATGACAATTTACATTTTATACAACTAAAATAAGTTTAATCGATACCATAGGGTCATAATAAAAAAAATGAATGAAAACGCGTGAAAAGTTTAATATGCTGTATTGTATATGAAAATAGTTGAATTTTCATGCTTTATTTATAGAGAATTTAAATATTTAAGTCTTATATACACGATTGACGATAAAATATATTATTTTCCTTTATCCACGAATCATTTTTTTGTTTTATTTATTGCCTTTTTCATGTTTTTTTTTCTGGGGAATACTATACTATATATATATATATATATATATATATATATATATATATATATATATATATATATAAGTGGCTTAAGATATTTCAACAATATCTTCCGATTCGCCGGATTAAACACGCATCGGAGGCTAAAATATTGCAAAATTTAAAATATTGCCAATTTAAGAGATAAGCGTTACACACACAGAAACAGATTATGTATAAATTTTAATTTCCTTAATAGCTACATACATGTAGATATTTCTTTTTCCAGTGTTTATATTATATAATAATAATAATATACAAAGATATAACTTATTTTCCAACCTATGGCAAGAACAAGGAGTAACTTTTTAATGAAAAAAAAAATTAATTAAAGTAAAAAAATAAGCATATAGTCTAGAAGACGAAATTGATCATTATTGCAACCGACGAAGACGACAGGGAAGTCTCGAAAGACATAAAAATCTCGGATAAAAGAAACAGGTTCGAAGCAAGGAAATTCGAAAATATCAAGGACGATCTAACAAAAAAAAAATCTATATTATTTCAAAATGTGGTCCCAGACACTCTCACCTTGATCTGTCAAAGAATACCCGTCCTTATAGTCTTCCTAAAGCAAATCTGGCGTTGAAGTCTCCAACCGATATGAAGGATAAAAAAAAGAGAATAACAATACTAAGTAACATAAATGTAGAAACCTGCGCGAGTGAAACCTCATTACCATACTTAAAAGGAGTTAAGAAAAGAAGCAAAACTGATGTGACAAGTGTATATCTAGCCAAGAGATTAAAAAAAAAAAAATGATGAAAATAAAAATCCGACTGGTAACGGAAGGTAAGCGGTGCACAAGGACATGCAACGTTGGATCAAGTCCAACATATTTCGGAACCTGCACTTCCAAGTACATTTCCTATTCAAGGAGGCTCTGACGTCTCCACTTCCGGAGAAGTCGAAGATACCTCCACCAAATGTAAATGCAGTTTCAACTATCAAAAAATTACAACCTAAGGTTCGACCGAAAGGAAGTTACAAATGAAGAGCTAAGTTCCCAATTGACGAGGCTGAGAGTACCCTCAGGAAGGTCTAACCAACCGAGAGTCGATTCACAGTTGATGTAACTGACTAAGAGAGCAGAAAAAAACTCCAATGGAAAAAAATTAAATATTTCAAGTATCTTTAAACATCTCTTATATGATAATATCACTCAATTAATAAAAAATATTTTAAGAAGTGAATCAGTATCATTGCCCAAATCCGACACCGAGACGAGTCTTGGTCTTGCGCAAGAGTCTCATAACTGTCTTCCAGTTATCTATTAGATTATTATTATAGAGATATTACTGTATTTTTTTAGATAGGAGAAACCTAACTAAGCCCGAATGACAAAATAGAAGAGTTAAATGCAAAAGTACATTGGTTATACAAATTCTTTGCATATAGTAACTAAAATTGTCAAGTATTAGTAAATATTTTGCCTAAATGTTTATTCAAATAATCGATTTTTTTTTTTACCATTCTTGGTTTTGGTCTTGCAAAGTGCAAGACCAAGACTGATTTTGAGCAACAATATGAATAAGTCAATTATCTGTCACAACTGCTGCAATCCCAACAAAAATATCGATAATTAACTTCACAGACGTTGTAAGTCCAAATCAAAATTTCTATAAATCGTATGAATTAAAAAAAAAAAATTAATTGAGCATATACGATAATACCTTATTTATTAATCTCCATAGGTTATTATTTTATTTTTTTTTTACTAATTTATTTCTAAATGCATTCGATGTTCATTTTTTATACCCAGATTAGGCATTATCTAACAGTCTTAGATCCTTTTATATTTATTACAACAGCAAATATTTTCCACCGATGTTTTTTTATGTTTTTTCTTACTTTCCAAAGATTAAAAAAAAAAGTCAGAAAACCGTATATTCACTTTTATTATATAAAAATAAAATTAATTATAATATAAAAATAATGCAACGAGACTAGAGAGCTTGTAATTAACATACGCTATCAATCAAGGTCTTTCGTCTAACTTCTTTTTATATAAGAAAAATGTTGTCTCGAAATATTGCAATGTTTTGAGTATATGTATTAAATTTAATTAGAACAACAATTGAAATTCAAATATGGCTGAGAATATTTCAAATTCCAACAAATTCTTCATTTTTAATTTTTTTTTTTTGTATCATTCAAATTTTAATCGATCAATTTCTTATAAATCATTTTAATTTACTTTAATACAAGTTATGACATCTATTAAAGAAAACGCACGACTTACCACAAGTGGAAAATTGTATGACAAGAAAAATATTTTCTATTCCACCTATCACTTCATCTATTGCTATCAGATATTTATTACTTATGTTAATTATCAGTTGGCAACGCCAAGACAATCAATTAACCATCCGTGACAAATTGCCGTTTTATTTATCAAAGATGTAATTTATTTTTAATTTATCTGTCGCATTCATCTGGATAATATCGATCGCTTTTAATTAATCAATTAATTAAAAAAAAAGTGAATAATAAATTTTATTCATTTCCTATTGCAGAGGCCTTGATAAACAAAGTGAGTGGAAAGACAAAAGAAGTTATAAATTAAAATATTTATGACTGTTCTATATTGTACTTTTATTATTATTCTTAATTGTGAACAATGCGTAAAATTAAAGAATTTATTTTTTTTTTTTTGAAGTGAGAACTTCAATTATAATTTTCAATTATAAAATAGAATAGAAAAATCAAATTTATTCCAGAACAAAGTCTCTCAAGAACAATACTGGTTTATAGCAAATAAACATTTATACCTGATGAGATTTCTTCACAATTACATAACGGCCACAAAAATGATTATTTTGCATGATATATTATATGATTATATTGCATGTTTATAGTAATTTTAAACTAGCAACAAAGACGCACCAAACAAATTTATCTTTATTTTTCGCTGAGCTATGAGTTTTTGAAGTAAGAGAACATCGAATCTAAGTTTTTTTTGAAAATGAAAATTGAAAAAAAGAAATATATTGAGTAAAAAGAAAAGTAAAAGTGAAATAGATCCAAATGGAAGAACAGCTAACAACATCTGAAGTGCTTCATAGTGGAAGAAGTTTTGAAAATATTTCTACTTTTTTATATTACCAGTTGAAACAAGTTTGTATAATATTTAAAATATTTGTATTTAATTCACTTTTTTATTAATATTAATATTGATGCTGTAATCCGGCATGCCTTTACATTTTGGTCTAGAAATTAGTCAATTTTATCTACACCTAATCTTTTCACTCATCTGCAAACATTCATTTTTAATATCTTTCTATCATTTATAAAGGAATGTTTTGTAAAAATGGCAGACATTTTTATTGATTTTTTTTTTTAATATTTTCAAAATCAAGTAAAACCTGTAAATAAAATACCCATATTCATGACCACATCTAAGTCTCATGCACGTGCAAATAGACATGACATTTGACAAGTTGTGTAAAAATTATAATGTGTGATATATTATTGATGAAGGGCTTTTTTCATGAAAAGTATATTCAAAAAGTAATAAATATTCAGAAATATATTTTATAGTTTGTAAAATGAGTTCATTACACATTTTATAATTGATTTGCTAATGTTCTGTCATTTATTTTAGTTTTCATTAGTAATAAATAATTAATTATAATTTTTTTTTTTAATTTTGTGTATGTGTGAAGTGTAAAGAATCAATACACTTGCAGTCCATTAAAAAATATGCAATTATTTACCACAATAACAAAAATAAAATATCTTTGTTAATCAATTGTAAATAAAAGGTCAATTATTCTAATTCATTTTAATTTTAATTCTTCCTAAAACCTAAAGAAAATATGTATATAGTTTTTTTAAATAATGACAATAAATAAATATTTAAATTTATTAATTTGTAAAGTGTAAAATAGCCACCTCTGTACTTGTTCTGCAAAAAAATACCGATTTATTTCTATCAGTCTAATAAATCTATCTAAATTATAAGTCTTTCTTATTAACATTTAAAAAAGTTATTTATATATAATTATATCAATTTTAAATAAATAAATAAATAAATATACATATATACATATATACATACATATATACATATGTATATATGTATATATACATATATACATATATATACATATATATGTATATATGTATATATATATATATATATATATATATATATATATATATATATATATATATATTGGTTTCAATTATTTATTTAAAATCGATATAATTATAGTGTCTATTGAGAGAAAAGTTTCTTTCGAATTCCTTCGGCGTTCCACCGCGATCTTCCAAAAGACCATGGACACCCCCGCAGACCCCGAGGAGCGGTGAATGGCCAGAGTGACGTAAGAAGAAGCGTGGCAGATGGAAGAGCATTGTGAGAGGAGACAACTGTACATTGGCTCTCACAATGGAGCCCCAACAGAAGCGGGCTACTGTATTAATCAGCAAAGGACACCGAAGGACGCACGCAGGATATCTGGGCTACGCGCCTCTGTCGCGCCTCTGCGTAAAGGGCGTTCAACCGGTCAGGGGGCGTCCGACATAGGCGTGTCTTCAGCATGTCTGTTATTCAATATAATCAGCTAAAAAATAAATATTTTTTTATTTTGTTTCAATAATTTTTTCGTACACTCCTAACTTATAGTCTGTGGTACAGACCCCCTTTTTTTATCAAATTATTAACATGCGCCTAAAACATCGTGAATGGCATACCGTAACCCCTAACCTACAATTTTTCTTATTTACAGAAATAAATGTAGCGCATTCTCATTTAATTAGGTACTGAAAATTTATAAATATCTATTTGTTTTTCACGTAAATCGTAAGATAGTTTAATAAACAAAAATAAAGTATGCGTATAAAAATAAATATAATCTCGTTATTACGACATTTATTGTTTTACTCTGTGTTGAACGTGAATTTTCATCACTACTCACTAAGCATTGTGAGTAGTTAAAATTTTTTTTTCTTTATTTCTAATCTTTTTATTCATGAAATTGTATTTTATATTTTAATTATCTTCAACACACTTTTCACTATGTGTATATATATATATATATATATATATATATATATATATATATATATATATGTATACTTTATTTTATTTTTTCTTCTCCTAATCTTTACGCATAATTACTTAAATATCTTAGGGAAGACATTATATCATTTTTTTTGTTTGTTTTGTTTTTAAAATTTCTTTTCCTTACAAATTAACAGTTATTATTATTTTTTTAAATTTTTGTATTCCATCACTACAATGCTTTGCCTATAAAATTGATTTTGCGTTCCTTCCTAATTTCATTCAGTGATTATTATGCTATTGTTTTAGCTCCAATATTGTAGTACTGAACCCCTATTACCAAAAAATTTATCCTAAGAGCTTAATTAATATTTAATTTATTACTAGTATTTTGTTATTATTCATTGTAATAAGTCTTTTGGCCAGATTTATGGTTAATTTTTATGAACAATGAACTGCTATTCTAAAGGGACCTAATCCAAGAATAAAGATGATTTTTCTATTCTATTCTATGGCATATTGACAGTAGAGGTCACGCCAAACGGTCCAATATTTTTTTTTTGACGCCTTTTTTTCGATAATTGTGATCAAACTATATTACGATTCAAGTGGAAAGGAAATCGGTGTTCATGAATTTTTAGCATCTAATTAAATAGATAAAGTTTGCCAATCTGCAAATTGAAAACTCCCAATTCCAAAAAGTTTCCTAATTAAAAATGTTTTAGGTTACTACGAGATGAAACTGAAATGCTAACAGCTACTATCTTAAAAATTATTTTTTATACTTGTATTTTTATTAATTTTTCATATGCATCGATCGTTACTTGAGCCTACTTATAATTTTAATTTTAGCATATAATTAATTAATTTGCTATAAGATACGACAAATAATAATAGAAAATATAACACGGTCAAACTGGTAATTAATAATAGTTGAAAAATAAATCAACACGTTAAATATTTCATTGTTCCATTACTCGTTTGCCTTAGTTCAGATTTTGGTAACTCGAAAACTTTTTAATCCTTAATTCAATGAAATAGTTCTAGATTCCAATGTTTACTTTCGATGGAATCAAAATGTTTATTCAGTATCATTACTTCAGTGCCGTTTCTTGCAGCAAATTTCTTAGTCTCCGGCTTTTAATTTTTTCAATATTAAGTTTAAAAATGCCTCTAAGTATATCTTTGCTGGAAGATAGCCCATTCCTCCCGAAGAACCTTTTCAAGGTCCTGCAGTGTATCAGGAAGTGTTGCACCATTATTATCCTAAAATAAATTAATTATATCATCGTTTAGTAGCGCGTGTTTCCTCCTCTTGCCTTCACTACTTCTTGAAGACGCCTCGGCATACTTTCCACCAGTCGGGAAATGTCCCTTTGTTGGAGGATAGCCCATTCCTCCCGAAGAGTCCTTTCAAGGTCCTGCAGTCTATCAGGAAGTGTTGCACGCGCTCTTATTCGTCTTCCGAGGTTATCCCATAAATGCTCAATGGAGTTCAAATCTGGAGAACATGTTGGCCAGGCTAAAACCTCAATATTGTTCTGTTGAAGAAACGTCTGCACTATGCGGTCGACAAGTGGGCGTGCATTAGAATAGAACGATCGCCGATTTCGTTGAGGATAGGCAACACATGAGGTTCCAAAATCTCATCTACATAGCGAATGGCCGTCGAAGAATGGCCCTCCACGAACAACAACCAATTCTGTGCGGCGCTCCATTGAAATCCCAGCCCACAGCATTAAGGAACCACGTTGGAAAGGTTGGCTCTGGGAAAAATTACAGGCTGCATATCTTTCGTTTCTTCTTCTCCACACGGAGATCGAAGAGCGAATCTTGACTCATCTGTAAAAAGTACAGCACTCCATTCGTCCATAGTCCAATGGCTGTGTTTTCGAGTAAAAGCCAACCGTGTTACTCTGTGAGTTCTGGTCAACTATGGTCCTCTTACTGGACGAAAAGCCATTAATCCATACTCATTTAATCTTCTCCGAGCGGTACGTTCAGAAATTTGCACACCTCGAACTTCTTCGAGCTGATGAATCGCTTGAGCAGCGGTAAGGTGCCAATTTCGTAAAAATTCTCAAAGTCAAAAACCGGTCATCCCGTGGTTCTGTTACACTAGGCCGTCCAGAATCGGGCTTTCTATTGTAAGAACCAGTTTCTCGAAAACCCCTGACGGCGTCTAGTAAAGTTTCATATGGAACTCCGATGGCATTGGCTGCATATCTAATGGAACGTCCATCATCAATATGTGCCACACCACGCGCAACATCCTCATCACTAAGAGCCATTTTTAAACTTAATATTGAAAAAATTAAAAGCCGGAGACTAAGAAATGTGCTGCAAGAAACGGCACTGAACTAATGATACTGAATAAACATTTTGATTACATAGAAAGTAAACATTGGAATCTAGAATCATTTCATTGAATTAAGGATTTAGGGTTATTGTCCTCTATATTAACATTCCTAATTGAAAACAAACAAAAAGATTACCTATTAATTCATTAAAAACAATAGACCAATCCAAAGCAGAAATATCTTTAGATGAAAACATGAAAAAATCAAGTGGGTTGAATTTTTTGCTTGTCGGTGCATAAAGAAATGTAGACATGAATGAGGAAAAATATAAATAACATGTAAATCCAAATATAATATAAACAGAACGTAAATCTCATTAAGAAAAATCTGTACATCAATATTCTACGACAGTTTAAAAAAAAAATTAACAATACTGATCTTCAAAGAGTGATGTAGTTGTTGCAACGAATTGTAATCAATCATACTGAATGCAGAACGTCGTGAGTATAACGTCAGAACTCTCTGCGTCATATAACGAAAAAACGTCATTACTAATGCTTTAATTCGTGCCTACAATGAATAATGAACTGTTTAAAAATATTTTTTGTTTTATGTAAATTTCTTTTAGTGACGAACATTCTATTAAGATATTATAGTGTAATGAGGTCACTCTCACTATAGAGGCGAAAGCTGACCGAAATAGCCCAACCCTTAAATAACTTATTTCAATTTCCAATCCCACTTTTACTCCACTATAAATATAGAACGCACGGAAATTCCTCACTTTCGACTTTCAACCCGAAACCCTCTACAACAAACCGAAAATAAGAAACAGCCAATTAAATTTTAACGCACGTTTACACGGACAATTACTGTTGTACTTTCGGCTCCTTTGTTGAATTAAGTAGAACACAAAAGCCAGAGCTTATTCCGAACAATATTGCCCCAACATGCTTTCCACAATGGGCTTAGGAGATTTCTTGAAAAGGCTTTCCTAAAAACTTCCAAAAGGACTAAACATTTTAACCTAGAAAAGGTGACCAGTAGGTCAAACCCTTCTAGAGACCCTAAATATTAGCAGTTTATGAAAAGATATATTGTCCAACCCTTAACTTACCTACCGCAGGTCTCGAGGAAGGGGAAATAAATGGACAACAGAGCCTATGTTTGACCTTTACCCACTGAACTAAAAGGTATGTTTGCCCTATATATTATTTATTGCATGCTATATATACATAGAAAATGTATATATATATATATATATATATATATATATATATATATATATATATATATATATATATAAAGACAATAAAGTCTGCACCACTACAACTCATAAAAAGTCTTGGGTTCAGAACATTTTAAGGAAATACTGCTTCAAGTTCTAGGAAGAAGATGCGGCCGATAATTAAGAGTACCTACTTTATTGGGGTTGATTGTGCCCCAGGAGGGTCTCCCAACTCAGTTTCGATATATACATATATATATATACATAGAAAGAAGCTGGATGAGGAATCTCCTCAACCAACCATAAGTAGTAAACTCAAAACACTAAGAGTTTTGAATACTCTTCTAGCCACGCTATTTACCATCACGGCTATCTTGGACGTATTATTTAGTACCACGCCAGATAACTCACTGGTTTTGTCAGTATTTCTGACTGGTATGAGTTTGGGGAAATTCTACTTAATTTTGTATCTAATATTTATTACGTAATAAATTACTTTAAATATTCCACAGTCATGGTGATAGCAAATTAAGAATTTAAAATGAAAATAGCTTAAATCTTACAAAAAAAATGAGATTTTTTAAAAATTTACGCTTTAAAAAAAAATTGCAATATTCCAGATAATATTCATTGTTGTCCAGCGTTATTGTGGAATCTATTTGCTCCGATTTATTTTTTTTTAAATAACAACAAGATGCAGAAATAACATTTTTGTGTACGAACTACCAAATGTTTTAAGAAAGAAAAAAAAACATTAATTAAAAAAAGCTTTAATAATTAATTAATAGTATTATTATGACATAAATATGCACTTAAACTCTGAAGAGTATAAATTAATAATAAATGGTTGCAAGAAAAAAATATATTATTTTTCGGGGCACACCTGCTAATACATTTTCTAAATTCATTCCTACGAAGTTTCATTTTCGGAGATAATTATGACCTGTATGATAATTATTAAAAGTATATTGAAATACATAAAAAATTAAAAAGTAACTGATAACTTGTACATTAAGGTATCAGAAAATATATATTGAATTAATTGTGAAGAATTCATTATTCCAAAAGTTATTTGTGATTTGTACGCTTACAATATATCAATTGGTTATATCTAAAACCTTGCCCATTGAAAAAAATTGTTTTTTTTTTAATATTCAAAAATCATTAATATCATCAAAAACATAAAATCACACATTAATAAGTATGGAAGTACAAGAGTAAGTTATGTACAAGATTAGTGCTTAGCAAGGTTTTAAAAGTAACCTTCGACGTGAAATATGTGTTTTATTATTTAGGTATTGAGATTATTCCTCCGTTTTTCTAATTGAAACAGTATTAGTATTCACAAAAAAGTGTTAGATAATAATTAAATCGATTAAAATATACTTGTTTTTTAATTATATGATATAACTTATACAAAAAAAAAATTATCTCGAAAAGGAAATCGATTGGATAAATCTTAACAACCACAGCAAGGAAGTTTTCGCTTTCGAGTCCTTGAGTAGTTAAACATAATTTGCCCTATGCATTTTTGCTCCCCCTCCATCGGAGATAGCGGGGAGATATTAAGCCAGGATCGGGAAGTGGGCGTTCCAGGGTCGGCGACAGGCCAAGAGATCGAGGGACAACTCTGAGTCATCAAGATCTCAAGAGGATCTGAAGAAGTGGAAGACATGCGCGTCCAAACGAGCAAGACACGTTAAAGTTACATCGAATTGCAAGGATTAAGGCATATCAACACTAAGATCGTGTGAGCTTATCAAGGACTTTTACTCCTCCTCAATGGTTGCTTTGACTTTTATATAAACAAAAAATCTGATAGATATTTCAAAATTTTTAGTATAATATCAATTCTTTATATGAAAGAAATGGGAGAAAAGAGTTTACAACCATTTAAGAGGTATGAAGATATTTTTTCGTAACAAATTGACAAAGGTAAAAAACGAAGGTGAACAGGATGAAGATATTAATGTAGGAGTGGTCCGAAAATATCTCTGATAACACGGCTCTTAAAGAAAGAACCATTGCATATAAAAAATAAATATCTCTTATTATTTTTCACGACATAAAAATTATTAGTTTGAATTCATAAGACGTTCAAGTATAAGATATTCATAATCCCCCAAAGACAAAAAAATAATCTGTAAGACAGGAAGGACATACTTTCAACTGAAAAATATTTTTTTCTAATATATAATATATGAAAATCACAATTTCGAAGAATATCATAAATACATTTTTTGAAAGAATCAAAATAAAGTATTAAATAAAACACGAATGGAAACTAGATAAAGTTCTAAACAAATTTTATGTTATAAAATTCTGAATTTATTGTTAAAGTTTAACTTTTTATTTATTCAAATGCTTTAAAAAAGTTACGTTAAATGAGAAATATGCAGTTATTAGGCTCAGATTAAATACATAATTATCGTAAATGGATTGATGATTCTCATATTAAGAATCATTACGAAATCAGCATTTTTTTTTTTAATTCCTTTTTGGCGAAATTTTAATTGAAAATCTGTTTGTGAAAAAATTTCTAGTATCGAAAATAGCACAACAAACAATTAAAAATAAAAGTTCCAGTAATACTTAAATTGATTAAAAACAAAAGTTATCTTTTCATTTCTAGCTCTGAAAAAAATACTAGACTCGAAGAAAGGTAAACTTACTAAAAATAAATAACATCAAACATATAAATAAATAAACTACATTGATAAAATAGATTTTGTAAAAATAAGTTAAACTTACAAGACGTAGGAGAGAGTATTTTTCTAATCTTATAAATTTATTGTTATAATTTAAATTAAAAATGGAAATTCAAATAATTTCGCAATTTATTATTATGTTAACAGTAAATGCATTTAATTCAAATTTTTAAAATGAATTTAATAGAAAATGAAATTAAAAAAAAAAATAATTTAATAGAAACATTCACTTCTTTTAAATACATTTTTTCAGTAAAAGTTTTAAAAAATAAAAGATTTACAAACTATTTATTGATAATGTAAGTGACAAAGTTAAGTTAAGTTACTAATCACACAAAATCTATAAAAAAATAAAAGTTGAAGTCCTACTGAAAACTATTTTATTACTCATTTAAGTCCATAAATAAAACAATAGTATCAAAGAAAGGTAAACTTACTTTGAGGACCAAGAAATTTAAATTATTAGGAAACTTTATATTATCTCGTAACTTATTCTCAATATAACAATAAAAATTAATATTTAAATATATAAAATAAATTTAACGGAAACAAAATTTAGAACCGGCTCGAGCTAAAGTTCATGGTACAGAGCAACCTCGAACCGGCAGGGACGCGGAAGAGAACTTGAACTTGGGACCTTAGCTGCAAAGTCCCACCAAGCACGCGAGCAAGGCTCGGCGAAGAGGAAGCGGAACTGGAAAGCAAAGAGAACACTGATCGAACAAGTTCGTTCGCTCCCGAGCGATCGCTCGCTAATGAATCAGTCTTATCAGGTCGTTGAACAGGCTTGCACCCGGTTCCCTCTTATCACTCTAATCACTACTTCTATGTCATTTCACCGGTTATACGAAAGTTATACCAAAGATTCTCATATACCAAAATAAAAAATGGTATATTAAAAATGTGATTGATTAATGCTCTAACAAAAAAAAAAAAAAAAAAAAAAAAAAATATATATATATATATATATAAGTATAATGATAAGAGAAATATATATTTTGGCACTTTTTTTTTTTGATTCATTAATAAATATATAAAGCTATTTAGGTTTTTTTTTTTTATAAGTACGGAGACATTGATATATATATATATATATTTTTTAATGAAATGAATATAAAGTTAATTGAATTTAAGGAGTTTAACACAGACTTAGAAGAGAAAACAAAAAGTAGGACTGTGAAAGCAGTGTGACACATGCAACTTAAAAGTATATGAATGCGGAAGTTACCTCTGGTGCTTGGCAGGCGCACCCTGGATACGTGGATCTATGCATCGCAGTTCAGTAGAGGCCGGTCGGGTCCAAAGGATCTCGTGGATCTCGAAGCATCTTGAATTAATACTATTTGTGGTAGTTAGTTGAGTATATATGTAAATCCTATATCACCGTGTAGAGCGCTGGATAGAGTATTCGGAAGCCTCTAGAGTATATATACGGTTCTAATAAAGTGGTTAATAAAGCTCAGTCGGATCCAGAGACATGATCACAGATAAATAATACGGAACTCGAGAGAAGTCTAAAAGATTAAGTCTAGAGAGACTTGGTGGCTGTCAGAGATCTGCAGACGAACTGAGCTCTCAGTGGCGGCCTGCTGAGGTACCAACCCGGCTTCAGTGCTGCCAACCCCACCCCGCTCTAAGTCCCCCTTTTCCCGCGATGGAGGGGAGAATTTTCCCGCGGTCCCTGCCTCAATGCCCGTCGACTTGCCCCATTGGTCAGTCCATGGGGGGGAAAGTTACAGTTTTCCCTTAATTGAGTCCGCCCCTTATGGTCGCAATTCTGCCCCATCTTTGGGGAGCATCGTGCTATTATTATTTACAATTAAAATCTTATTATTAAAATTAACATTAATTTTATAAATAATTACAATACTTATTTTATAAATAATTACAATACTTAATAAGGGTATATAATATAATAAGGGAAAGGGTTATAATAAGGATCACAATTAATTTTCATATTACAAAAATAAATAGAATTATGTTTTTTTTTTTTTTTATAATTTATCAATTATTGAAAAAAAAAAAACTATTAAAAGCCTATTGATCATCGCCTGAAGAACCTTTGATGTAAGGAACGAAATCATACTATTGAATTAAACATAAAATAAAATTATAGTGGTTCATTTGCCTTTCGAGGAAAACTTCGTCCTCCTCCTCAGTAATATATCATTCGCCTAAGAAATTGGGTTAGTCACAAAATTTCAATTCAACAGATTCGGTCAATGGTACTTAAGTGTTGAACTTATTCAATCCTGTTGAATTGAAAAGAATACTATTAAAAGAACAAAGGTCTAACAATCATAATGAAAAATAAAATTAATTTTAAATACGTAATAAAATATCTTGATGTACCATTAATCATACCCTAGTGTTCCTAGGATGTAATTCAATACATGATATAATTGGACTAACTATATAAAATAAAATAATACTAACTGATTTTTTTTTTTTTTGCTATTTCTTTTAATACTCAATAGTTATTGAAAAAAAAATTATTACAAGACAAGAATGTACTATTAATGTATCATGAACCTTTGATGTAACTAATTATAGCACATAGTTAAATTAATATCATTAAAAAGTAATAGGTTTTTTTTTAAAATATTGTTAATAATTATTGAGAAAAAAAAATATTCACAAGACCATATTGAACCATTTGAAATTTCCTGGTGAATCTTGTATGTAGTTAGGTATATCATATAATTAAATTAACAACACACAAAAAAACAAAACAGAATTTACTTGATTTTTTTTAAATATAGTTAACAGTTATTATATTAAAAAATAGTTTTATGAAATATTTTATGAAATCAAAGCGTATTTCTCTGGTCATGCCCAATTGAAAATTAATTATCCTGTGTCTATTTCAAAACCGTCTAGATCTTCAAAAAATCTAGACCAAAATATTCGATTTCCTAACAAAAGTGGTTCCTTACAACCTTTTCTAATCAGTTCTGAAGCATTTTTGAAAACGAATGTAACCGGTTTTGAAATCAAACGTCTCAAATTATAGTGAAAAAAAAATCACACCACAGTGTGCCACTGAAAATCCTCTAGTGAACCTTAGTTGTATTTAAGTATATCATACAATTGATTTTTTTATTTCTTCACTAATAAGATATTCTGTCACATGGAAAATAATTATACTGAGGTAAGACAACATTCATTACCTTAACAACGAAAAAAATACATTTTTTTGAATGTTTAAAAAGATTTCATTAAATATTTAAGTTATTAAAAAAAAAAAAAAAAATACAAGACCATACAACATGAATTTTTCATAATAAAAAACCAAAAGATTTTTGTTTTGACTTTATCAATATTTAAGAATTCTTGAGGAAAAAATTGTTGTTTTAACAAGAATATGTACCTATTGAACATTGCACGAAGTTAACTATATCATACAATTGAATTAACGATATCGAAAGATAATGATAACTGAAAATAATAGGAAGAGAAATAAAATAAAGTAAACATAAAAAAAATAATGAAAATGATATAACAGTTATAAGATCAAACAAATAGAAACATAAGTAGATCTCTAAACATATTATAGTTTTAATAGGTACAAATATAGTTTAAAGAATAAATTTTATTAAAGATAAGCATAAATTGTAATAAATTATGAATTATAAAACTGTAACTATGACAAAAGACGAAAATAATGAAGAATTATTGTTACATTACGTCTTTTAAGTATCAAACTAAACAAAAACTAAATAGTAACAGTCCATAACACACAGAATTCTCTGTCTGAATCTGGATAGTCTCTTATAGCTGTTGATGTGAGAGCCATTTATGTCTGAATTGGTAAATTTATGATCAGTCAGTTATTTCTTAGGATATGTGAGGCTTTAATATTTTTTTTTCTATCTTTCTATCTTAACACACAATTCAAAAAGTTTATATTGTATTTATAAAATACAAAAATATACGAAGAAATCAAAATGGAAATATAAGTAACATAGAAATAGAGTTGTAATCAAATTTTAAACTCCATCGCAAATGGATACTCAGAAAACATAAATAAAAAATACAAAAAAAAAACATAATCACACTTTGATGTCCTTCGATAAGAGAATTTGATAACATTATCTAAAGGATTAACAAAACAACATTTTACAAAAAGAGAAGAGCTTCTTTTTTGTTGTTTTTTTAATTTAATTTGGATATAATACGTTCACAAATCCATAAAGCCGCTATGATCAACCAGAAATATTTTCTTAATTTAATAAATTAAGCTATTTAAGAATAATAAATTTGTATTACTTCATGTCAAAATGGGAAAATGAAAATACAATTATCAATTCTCTTTATATGAAATAAATATATAATAAAAAGATAAATAAAAAGATATATGAAATAAATGTCAAATATTATAATGCTGTACATTAGAATTATAAATTTTATTTAATCCTACTCCCAAAAAAATAATGCACTATAATTATTTTGTAGCTTTAATAAGATTTTTTTTTATATTAGTCTCTCTCAGTAAATCTATAAATAGGATGGTAATTCCACCTTGAATTTTTTTAATAGGCTGTTTACTCATAAATATAAACTCATAAATAACTATTTTTATTTATGAGTATATATTATTTTTCTATTAAAGTAAATAAAGAATGGCTAAATGAGACCTGAGAATGCCTTTAGTTTTAACCAAAACGTGGTCATAAAAAGTCTAAACTAAATATAGACATTGGTGATAAAATGACGTTTTACATAAAAAGAATATACTCTATTTTAATTATTTTTTTTAACTTCAAATATTTATCTGTGACTGTTGACGAACTGTTACCAATCAGCAAATGGTGTGACAAAAGTAAACGAAACTGATATGTCAGACATGGTGAAGGATAGCACACAGCAGTACCTCTTCATTAAAAATTACCATGGTTTTATAAGGAAAGAGTTCTCTGATCCAGCACCGTTTTAGTCTGATCTTTGTATCGATGGGCTAATCGTTTGTAAATTGTCGTTATGTGTTGGTCCACTGTAGGCAAGAGGAAGTCAGTATGTAAGGTTTTGTTAGTCACGTACCAAGGTGCTTTAGTTATAAGTCGTAACATTTTTTATTGAAATGTTTGAAGTTATTTTAAGTAGGCCTTTTCATCTATTCCATGACATTTAAGTAAGTATAAGTATTAATTTAATTTCTGTCTCATTTTTAGTTTTGAAGATTTGGAAAAAAGTGAGTAAAATAGTTTGAGCCTTCCATTGAGGGTCTTACGTTTCATTTTAACATGCCATCCTTCTGTCATAGTGGAACCAAGAAAGTGTACGGTTTTTTTTTCTTTTGTCTTTTTTAAACTATAAAACATTTTCTTTAATAATTCTTTTATAAAAATATTCAAATTTAGTATTTTAGCAGAACAACTGAGTGAAAGCTACATATCTCAATTATATAGGATATGGTACTTTAAAATATATAAAGAAGTGTTTCTTATTCTTTTAAGAACCTAATTAGTGAGATCGTCCCAAAAACAATTTTAATCATTAAGAAAAAAAAATTAAAAAAATTATATATATTTTATTATTTCTGTAAAACACATATATAAATCCGATCATAGAAAAACATTAGTTCCACAAAAATAATTGAATATAATGACACTACACATATTAATAATACGTAAATTTTAATTATTGCTGTAAACAAAAACAACAATTTAAAATAATAACTTATTTTCATAAGCTGTTCAGTCTCATATGTCGCACACTATTTCATGAAACAGGATAAAAACGAAAATAATTTTTTATTTAACATGCAAATTTAGTAAAGTTTAAGATTTTCACATTTTTGGTCGGATTTTATCCCAAAGATTATATAAATTTGTAAACTGGAATGATTTCTAATATTCGGGTGCATTCTTAAATGAATCAATTTAATATTCATTTGCGTTTTATTTTATGTTAGTTATATCTTTTTAAATTCAATTAGTACTGTTTTTCGTATATTACTATAAGCTAGTTTTTATAATTATGGTTTTTAAACAGCTTTTTCACAATATGTTTATAATCATCGATATAATTCCGGTTCTTGTGGCAGTTTATGTTTATAATATTTCTATAATTCAAATAAAAATTGTAATCGTTTTTTGTTTAGTTTTTAATTCATTTTACAAATTCTTAATCAGTACTCTACTTTGTTTGTTTGCTTATCAGTATTAAGAAATATTTCATTTGTTTTATTTCACATGTGGAGATTATTATAGCATGTTTTAATATTATGGTATTTTGTATTTATTTATTATATAAAATCCGGACACTGCTTATAACTAAATACATGTTAGTAAACGATTTTATCGTATACTTAATCTGATACCGTCTCTCCAAAGTATAATGTAAATAATTGTAATAAAATAGCTCAAGTTCACTTTTTTCTTTAAATGATCTCTTGAGAACATCACCTCAATAAAATTTTTAAACGCAAATATTTGTTTTAATCCTACAATTATTATATTGACATCATATAGTAATATAGTATTAAATGGGTTATAATAATAAAATGTAAAATATTTAAGATAAGTTAATCTTCAGATTCAATATCTGATGAAATGTTAAAAACAAGAAGAGATTCTAATACCTTTTATTTATATAATAATACTACGACTTTAAAAATAAAAAAAATAGCTGGTTTCCACAACGTAATCCACACATTAGTCGATTTGAATTTTCTATTTTATTAACAACCTTTGAGACAAACAGAGTTCATAATTTAATATAACCTACTCCAAATACATTTTGAATACAGTAGTTACATTTGTATTGGTATACCGCATTAATAATATTTATTAAGCTGTAATAAATATTGATTTTACATACGAAAAACCAAACAGGTACATATTTGTTTCGAGCTCAAACTGTCTTTCCATCTTCAAATCTCTTCAAAATTTTAAATTTTCATAAATCTGATACTATTAGTTTATTTGGTATTGTTATATTAATTTGGTATTGTTTCTTTTGTTGTGTATATATTTAATGCTTACAAATTTGAATCTGAGAGGGATTGGTGTCGGCTCCTGGATCATTTGACATGGAATGATTCCTACATAACTTTTTTTTTTTCTCCTCTATATCCATTTTTCCAAAATGGATTTCCAATTTCCAGCGGGGGATTAATATCAGAGTTAAAAATCCACCGGCACCGCAACGGGAACTCGTAATTTTAGGTTTATCAGGTTGTTGGACAACACGTGTTTTGCATACTTATCAAATTAGAATTATGTTGGCTGTTTTACTGATTATCAACCTTATAATCATAATAACATCATTGAGCCAGGTGTACACATTTCTAAAACACTAAAAACGCAAATAACAAAGAGGAGTATCTATATATTGTAACCAAGATTAAGTAAGCACTGGAAACAAAAACAAACTCTTCACTCTTTTGTTTCCCGTGCCAGATTACTAATTGATATTTTTAGCATGTGCATGTTCTCTTACATCTTATATCTCTTGTATCTTGACTATCTTTTTTTTTTATGTTTAGATGTGGCATGCCATACTATTGTATATAGAATAAGTATCTTTTTTTGTTATTTTTATTATCTTAAATATCTTCCTATTTATCTTTAATTGTATATAGTAATTATTAAATTCTCTATAGTAAATTCTCTATATATAGTAATTAGAAAATTCTCTCTTTTTCCTTGTATATTATTTCTTTTTATTGTATTTATAGTATTAATTATGTAAATATTTCTTCCTGTAATTAGATCTGTTAACCTTTTTACTGCTTTATAAAAATATCCAACTCCTTCTAACCTGAGCTAGCATGGTAGAGTAAATGATTAATCATGGCCAAATAAATGGTAAGTACCTTATGTTTTCTAGATTTATCCCTTTAGAGATGAAAGGCTGGTAAGCCAGGCGCCCAACAAATAAAAATTCCTATGGAAAATTATATTTATTAAAAATTATTTTATTATCTTTTTATTTATCCTTTTTTTTTTTTTGGTCATAATATAAAGAAAACCTAACGCTTAGACAAACTCCCTTTGATTTTTCTTGAATGAACTAACAGCAGATTGATCTGATTCACAAGAAGTCACAAATACTAGCCTAGAGAAGCATCCTTTTAACACGTTTTTGTTTCTCGTAGTTTGTGAAATGTGTAAACGCGGAGGAAATCACACTGTAAACCAAATGTGTTTCGCATTACACTTATGCTTCCATATTTGTACCACTCCTTATATCCTCAACTCTTAGATTTCTCTTTTTTTTATTCCAAAAGATTAACTAATGTACAACTAATTCGTTACATCAATATCTTTCTACATCTTTAGTTTTTGATTATAACTCCAGTTCATTTATTACTCTGTGAAAACAAGATGTTAACCTATCATTGGTTAAGATCAGTAGTGGATATAGGATTCAATTTTGGAGAGGCCCATAAGCTTTTTTCGTTTATGTATATATTTGTTTAAAAAAATAATAATAAAAACAACTTTTAGAGATATTTTTAAAATGTTTTTTTTTTCTATTATATTACTTTCATATAAGAATGAATGTATAAACATAATAAAGGATTGCGCTGCGATGATTTATAGAATAATAATTGTTTGGAAGGAAGAAGGTGATCTACGGCTCTTGATGCAATTTTCGAATCACTGATGGAGATTTACAACATTGGTCGAAACGTTGGCAAATAAAATAATATGATTATGATGAGGGACTGGATTTCGTACAGTAAAAAACTCAAAATATGCAAAATCGTGTAGTAAAAACCCAAAATATTTAAAAACCTGCATAAATCATTTATTTTATATAATTTATTATTTTAATTAGAGACCGGATTCCGATGTTATTGCACATTTTATTCAGTTTGATGAAATTTCGAAGTATTAATATTAATCAATTGAACAAATAGATTATTTCTGCACGTTTCTGCGTGTCAATTACACAATTTTAAATATTTTTGGTTTTTACAACACGATTTGGCACATTTGGAGTTTTTTACAGCACGTTTTTTTACGGCACGAAAATCCGTTCTCTAATTATAATATTGAATGTTTTTATTTATGTTTACTGTTTCTGTCAGTAAAGGTACTCTACAAAGGATAAACCTTAAGGAGTCAAGAGTTTTCGAAGTGACAAGGTGTTTATGTATTTGGGTCCGGTGTTTATAACCTCTTTTAGAATAAGTAGTGCTTCACCCAAGGACTTGAAAGGATACCCAAAACATTATGGTTCAGTGTTGGCAAAACTATTCCTGGACTTAGGTAAAATTTGAAATTGGGCCACCCGGGAGAGGCACTTTTAGTGCCATTCTATAAATTTGAGGCTTATAAGGGTTTGTTTTGAAAGCGATGTGACAGTAAACGTTCGAACCCAGGTAGTACTCGGCGTTAACAGGTAAACAGAGCTTGGGTCAGTAACCCTTTGCCCAAACTTCTTCCTCGTCAGTTTACACTTTATGGCTCCTTGTTCAAGATTTTGGCAAAACAAAGACTTAAAACTAAATTCTATTTTAAACTATATTTTGTTAAAATATTATTTAATTTTGCGGTTTCTTGGTTAAATTCTAAACACTTTTTAGTTCTGTCCAGTTCTTCAACCGAAATAGGACATAAAAGGTTACCTTAAGCTGGGGCAAAATCTCCCAAGAATGACAATGGTCAACACTAAATAAATAGGATTATTTCTAACTATGAGACTTATTACAGTAAACATCTTATAAAAACAAATAAAAATAGATACATATAAAAAGGTGTGAGAAAGTCTTCGAAAAGAAAATAATTTTTAATGAAAATGATAAATGTTTAAATTTAAAAGTATTTTTATCTTCTTAATTGTAAACCTATTTGACAATGTAATTTAACAAACCTGGCATTGTTCATGTAATTTATATTTAAGTTATGGGTGATAAATACTCGTACAGGGCGTGGTTCGAGCACTGATGATGACCCACGTGTTTGGATTGAAACGTCGGCACTAATAAAAACCATATAATGACTCCTTCTTAAATATATATCACCCATGATATGTAGAACAGTCGAGTAACTTCCTTCTATATTTAAGTTAGTATTATTTTCAATTAACAACAAGCCATAGGACCGATTGTGTTGACGTTTTTCTTTCTCTGAATAATGCTACCTAATTGTTTCAATTTCACTACATTGCAATCCACTTCAGTATTTATTATTTATTGTAAACATCAACAGTCGTTGTATAAACTCTTGAATACAGAGTGTATCTGTGATAATTGTTCTAATATTGGAATCATTCTCCTTTTTTTTTTTCGTTAATTTAATTTTACATTCAATATTTCAAAATTTCACTTTCTTTCTTGAGCTTTGGGGCTCTACCAAACCATCGAATTCCTATCGTATCCAATCCTTACAATCCAAAATCCTCCGTAAAATCCTTAATGCTCCATATTTTGTCACAAATAAACCATTCATAAAGACCTTAATGTACCATATGTCGCTGATTTAGCTCGAGCCAGATATCTATCCTTTCATGATAAACTTCAGTTCCATCCAAATCCGCTTGTTTCCACTCTTGCTTCTTTCTCGATTCCTGATAATCCTCCTAGGCGTCTGAAAAGGAGATGGCCTCGTGATCTTCTTACTTAAAATTATTTAGAGAGTGCTACCACTGGGTAGTTACTCTCCTAGCCTGTACATGCCATTATTTATGTTTGCGCGTATTTACTAGTTGTATTTGTATACAGTTGTAAATTCCAATAAATAAACAAACATTCACTTTTTTTCACTTTCTTTAATGCTACTTTTATTTCAAAAAATGACAAAATATCATATATTTGACCGACATAAAATTATAATTTTGTATCAACGAGGAATTACTGGACTTAGAAGTTGAAGATTCCATTTCTGGAATTCATTATGTCATCAAAAAGTTGGTAAAATAAACGCAAACTGGAGACCTGATAACTTCGTAAGCTCTAAAATCCAGAGTACTGTTGCTGAACTACATTTAAAGTTATTGTGTATCCACAACCGCTAAAATTCCAGCAGATGACTATAAGAACCCAGGTTTCGTCCTCAGATGTCTTCATCAGAAGGAAACTTCGATCATTTTATCTTAGTGCTGTGAGGATAAAATAATCTTTTCGATCTCTAAACAATTTTAGATGTTATGGGTACACAATAAATTCAAATGTTGTTCAGCTACAAAACAAGGTTTTTTTAGATCTTCCTGAAGGATTCAGATCTTCAGTTTGATTGGATTTTAACATTTTAACAATTTTTTGATGACATAATGAATTCCAGAAATAAAAACTTTAAAGTCCAGTAATTCCTTGTTGATACAAAATTATAATTTTGAGTCGATCAAACATATGATATTTTGCCATTTTAGAGTAGCATTAAAGAAAGAAAAAAAAAATGAAATATTGAAATATTGAATGTAAAATTAAATTAACGAAAAAAGGCAAATAATTCCAATATTAGAACAATTATCAAAGATACACTCAATATTTTAGAGTTTATACAGCGGCTCTTTCAGAGAACAGAAAGACGTCAACACAATCGGTCCCATGGCTTGTTGTTAATTGGAAATAATACTACCTTAAATATATAAGGTTCTACATATCATGGGTGATAAATATTCAGGAGGGAGTCATTATAAGGTTTTTATTAGTGCCGACGTTTCAACCCAAACATGTGATGATTACCCACATGTTTGGGTTGAAACGTCAGCACTGACAAAAATCTTATAATAACTGCGTCCTGAATATTTATCACCCACAACTTCATTTTTTTTTTTAAATATTATTTTAATCCATATGCAAAAACACCTTAATTAGTTGACTTCTACCGACTTTATACATGGGAGATTTGACGGCTCAATCTAATTCACTCTCCACAAAAAAGAAGTTTTTACTACAAAAACGGACATCTCATACGAAATGAACGACTATATACGAATATTTTTCACTAATGTCATACGTCGAATGAATTAGATGGAAGAAACTTTATCAAACGTGAGTTCTTACCTGGGCATCCTATTATAATATTATATTTATTAAACTTCTACAAATTAGTATTCCCGGATTTCCTCGGAACTCCTGTTTCCGAATTAGGTCAGCAAGATATTCCAGCCGTGGGTGGGATTCCCTGGAGCTGGGAGTTGCCCAGGATCTCCGGCATCCTCCTACTGCTTCTGAAGAACTGGGACAGTCGATGCCAGTCTATAATTAATGGACTGCTAACTTAATTTATTACAGAGCTATATGTCGATAGTGTAATAATGCAGCAATCATTTTATAATATATGTAACGAACTCACGTTGGGTTCTAAGTACGAGACGATGGAATCGCAACCGCAAAGACGTTCGATCTGACTTGTAGGGTAGGGAAAGTTCCTAAATTCAGCGTTCAGATCATCGATGACTCCGGAATCGCTTATAAATTTGGCTAAATGAAGCCATTGATGAACTCAGAGGAATCAGAGGAACTTGCCCTAGATGATAGTTCCATAGCAATATTCCCTAAAGATGGGAAAGAAAAACGCATGAATGAAAATTATCCATTCATGAAATAAAGAAACAGTGTTTTTTACAAAGCATGTTATTTTCTGTATAGTTTCTCGTTGCCATTATTAATGATGGCTAAATATAAACGAATACATTATAATTACCATACTAAATTAACTTAAACACATTTGTAGGTGTCTATTACAACGAAATTAAGTTTTGTTTTAAATGTGTGAATCTAAAATTGTTTTTGTTCGATTTAATTATATTGGGTAACTATTTAAAATGACGATAATTGCAATTATGATTTTGAATCATTAGGCAAGTTCAGAATAGGGCAGGAATTGTTGAAAGAATCGAGTTCTTGAACACCCTCAGTGCTCAAACCACGCCCTGAAGATGACTCACATGTTTGGGTTGAAACGTAGGTATAAATAAAAAATTTAATTAAAAAAAAATACTCCTTTCTGATTATTTATCACCTATAATAGGACTGGAAACTATAGAAAACAGAATAGGACTGAAAATGTTACCTTAATCTGAGACAAAGTCTCTTAAGAACGACAATGGTCTCCAGGTAATAGGATTATTCCTAGCAATAAGACTCAATACAGTAAATGAATAACAAAAACCAATAAAAATCAATACATTAATGTAAGCATGTAATGTAATGTAAGAAAAATTATAAGAAATGAGGAATGGGATGTATATATAAGTATATATCCACTATTAAAAGAAAATCAGAATGAATAATGCTAAATTAATTTTACTAGTTCCCGCCCAGTGATTCAAATTTGACCATTATCATTATTGAAAATTTGAGGAAACTATATTTAGTATTTAGATGTTCCAACATTGTTTTCCTATTCCTATACATTCGCTAATAAACTTTAATTTATTCTGAGATAATACCTTAAATAATACTAAATTAATATAGATAACACCTGAAGAATAACAAATAAACATTATTTCTATCCATGAGACTTATTACGGTAAATTAATAACTAAAAATATATTTAAACTGCTCATAAAGTGGCTGAGAAAAAAGTAAGGATGGATTCTGAATTTTATTCGCGAATAACTCAAAATGGTACTGAACTATTTTGAAGTGTAACATTAAAGTTTACGTGCGAATATAGGAAAACAAATGTAGGAAATATCCAAATGCACATATCTTTTTTTCAAATTTCAATAATCATTATGGTATAATTTCGACCACATGGCGAACACCAGAAAATTAATTTCATATTCATTTTTTTTTTAATATTGAATATAGTTATACACCATTTCTCACCTTTTATATTTTTTCTTTGATAACTATGGGGTTATATGCAGTGGTGTGAAAATGTCTTCGAATAAACCAAGTTTATATTTATAAATGTTACAATTTAAAAGTGTTTTTATCTTCTTAATTGGAAAATTATTTAAATATTCAGACATTGTAGACGAAATATGTATACATAAATCAGTATTATTTTCAATTAACAGCAAGCCATGGGACCGATTGTGTTGACGTCTTTCTGTCCCCTGAATAATGGTATCTAATTGTTTCAATTTCACTAAATTGTAGTCAACTTCAGTGATTATTCTTTATTTTTAACATCAACAGCCGTTGTATAAACTCTTGAATACAGAGTGTGTCTGTGATAATTGTTGATAATATTGGAATAATTCGACTTTTTTCGTTATTTTAATTTTACAATCAATATTTCAAAATTTCATTTTTTTTCTTCTTTCTTTAATGCTACTTTTATTTCAGAAAATGGCAAAATATCATATGTTTGGTCGACATAAAATGTTTGTTTATCTGAATAATAGGAGTGTATCTGTGATGAACATGTTTTATATGTTTATGAACATAAAATGAGTATATCTGTGATAATTGTTCTAGTATAACAATTGTTCGTTTTATTTCGGTAATTTAATATAATATTCCATAATTCAATTTTTTTTTTCTATTTAATGCTACTTTTATTTTCGAAAATGGCAAAATATCACATTTTTTACCGTAGTATAAAGTTCGAGTTGTACCAATGGATAGTTTCTCTTCATGTTGTACATGTCATGTTACCAATGTCACATTTACTTATTGTATTTTCCATGTAATACAATTATAAATAGTCAATAAAATAAAATTTAAAAAAAGTACAAAGTTCTGCCCATTCAGCTTAATCCCAGCTTTACATCCAGTTTTTCAATTATTCACTTGACGACTCAAATTTCAGGTCTATAAACACACCTCCAAACAAGCCATGGGACAAATTGTGTTGACGTTCTCAGAATAATGCTTCCTTATTGTTTAATTTTCCTCATTATTGTGTGTTTACTCATTATTGTTAACATCATGAACCGTTTTATAAACTCTAGAAAGCAAAGTGAATCTGTGATAATTGTACTAGTATTAGAATTTTTCGATTTTTTTCGGTAATATAATTTAACATGATATATTACAAAATTGCTACTATATTTTCTATTTAATGTTGTGTTTTTTATAATATGTTAATAAAAACCTAATTAATTGGTGAACTTTGGCCTACATTCTATTAAATAAATTGACTAATATAAAATATTTCAAACTTTTATATTTCATATTAAGAAATTTCACATTTTGAATACATGTTTAATTTATTATTAAAAAAATATGAATTTTGTAAGAGAATATAAGCAATAGTTATGTTTAAATTATTATTTTTTATAGTAGACAATAATATCAAACTATGACGAATATAAGAGAACAAAAGGAAATTGTTGCCTGCTCGCTCTTCTCTATAGTCAACACCCTTTATAAAATTCAACAAAACGAATAAGTTTTTGTTGAAACACTTAACAAGTCGAAAGGAAAGTTGGTCCTAACGATGTTCCTAGGAAGATGGTTCAGGTACCCACTTCACATCAGGCGCCCCGCAGGATCATAAGCAGATTTGGTAGCTATATTGCTGTCAGGTAGGTGCCAACCTGTCACGCTTGTTTAGGGATGTTTCTTGGGCTCAACTTGCCACAAGTCACAATAACTTGCAATAGTTCGATAGTTTTAACTATCGATAGTTTCGATAATATAGCAGCGTTTTTATTCATTATTTTATTATTTTATTATTATTCAACACTGAGCGTGACGGTAACTGTAACAGTAATGTTTTTGGGATAAATAACACCATAATATATATCCTATAATTTCTATTGCTTAAATAATTTTCTGAAAAGATTATTGAACAACAAAAAATAAAAAAATCTTGAAGTGTAACATAAAATAAACATTAACATAATACACTATTAAAACAATTATAAAAATGTTGGGGCCGGGGGTATTTCAAAATGAAAATACAAACCTTTCCCCGGTGAGTTTCCTCAAAGGCGGGGAAAATTCGAGCAAAATTAAATGGTGGGAAAGAAGGTGGAAAAATAGTGAATATAAGATCTGTAAAACAAGAAAAAAAAATGCATACACAGAAAATATTAAATTAAAAGCATTCAGTCAGTAAAAATAGAAAATAATAATTCCCTTTTCGAATGTTTACAATATTTATTACGGTGGAAAAAAGATATAAATAAATGTTTAAAACAAGACAAAACGAAAGAAAAGTATTAAAATGCACTGAAATAAAATGAAACATAAGATACAATATTCAGAGAAAATAAAAACAAATTAAACATTAGCAAAAAAAATATAAATAAAATCAACTACTAAAAATTATAAATAAAACAAGAGAGAAAAATAACTGTTCAAAAGAATAAAATTAATTTATCGTGAGAAACAAAAATTAAATTAATGTTTAAATGTCTTGGTGATGGTGAGAATGAAAAAAAAAAAACGAGCCAAGTTGGAGGTTCTGCTTCCAACCAGGTTACTTTCTACGATGTTTAACTGTCAAAGTAATCGATGGTGGAGTAATCGATTTGTATATCGATCTCGATCGATGACTCAGCTGGGGTATTCAAAATCGCGCAGGTGATGTGAAGATGAAACGAGAAAATGGTGGAGGTTGACGTCCAACACGAACGAAAGATAGCTCCAGACTGACTTTCCGGCAGTATTATGGCATTATTTCGATATCTTAATCCCCAGACTGGGCATTAATGACGGGCTGGTGCATATACAAATGCGATAATACATCGCGAATAAAGCTAAATATATAAACAATAAATATTTCTCGGACACTATCTCTCAGTTTTTTACCAAACAAAAAATAAATAAACATTTCATTATCGACATTTGAAAAGGGGTGAACGGGGAGAAAAAATATAAAAATCTGATGGTATGCGGCGTTAACAAAATATTAAATTACATGAGGAGTTGATCAGGGGGGGGGGGGGCGGTCAAATAAATAATAAATTATAGAAATAGTATTATTTAATTTGTTTGCCGGCGTTTCGACCCACTTTGCAGGTCTTCATCAGGGCTACAAAAGATCCAAACATGGTGAAAATAAAATAAATGAATATAAGTAGATTTAAAATAAGAAGAAGTTGTATATATGGAAGATACAAACTTATTCATACTTATTTTCTATTTTTGTTTGTATCTTCTATATATATAATACGCTGAAACTCTCCTCGGCAGCAAGTAGAAGATCCTGTAATGAAATCACATTAAAAAATTTTAAGTTCGAAAATGTACCCGCATTCCTGTATCTGAGTTCTGCCCTAAATAATGAAAATGTAATTAGCAGAGAAATAGACACCAGAATAATGACTGGTAATAGAGCTTACTATGCAAACCTCAGGTGCATATCACGGTCAACCATCTCTACATCATATTAAATTAGATATTATATAACGGAATGAATATCATGATTTAGTCTTCTCCTAAAAATATGTGCAAAACAAAATTTGACGCTCTTCACAAATGCACCTACGAAATTTTTTGCGAAATTGGCTCCCCTTTCTGTCTTTAATCTTGTTATAAAGATCGCTCTCTCTCTTCTCTTTTCCCTTGTAACAATTCTTCTGAAAGAACTTCTAATATCTAATAATATTTCTAGAATAGTACTTCCGTATTCCTGGGTACTCCGAAGCCGTCTTGGGAGAACTTTACAATGGGACCTCTTGGCCATAAATAGTTTTGTATGCGAAAACTTAAAACATCGCCTATACCTCATCTGTCTGTAGTTTTACTGATTTCTTCTTCTTCTGAGACAAATAATTTATTTAAATTATCATAATTTGGTATTTTTTAATAATGTATACACTTTAGAATTAATGTTAATTTATTGACTAAACAATAATTAACCATGATAACCTTTCAATGTCAATTAATCAGTGTAGCCAGTTATCCAAACATCCTTCCCTTTAAATATGATATATTACCGAAATAATGTAAGACATGAAATATAGGGGAACGTTGTAGTGAGTGAGCACTGACTTCCAGAGCTCATAAACCTGGACCCAGGGGGTTTGAAAATCGACCTGATCTTAGGGAAAGGTTTGTGTATATTTCGAAAGTGTACATTATTCTGAGAAAAAAGAACCTTGTCTGCTGTTCCAGAGCCTCTGCTTTCGAAAATGGAGGCTGATTTAAAGAATATTAGGCTAGTAATTTGAGGATAGAAACGGGAATCCCATTGCTTAAAATATGAGAAAAGTTTTTTTATTTTTTTAACTTGCATACATGTGTTTATACATGTAAAAAACAAAATTTCTAACGCAGGCCACCAAGGGAAAACTTTTTACAGCCAAAATGACAGTAAAAAATAATAGAGAGTGACGAAAAATTATAAATAATAATTTGTGAAAACTAATATTATTTAACGGAAGTCACCTATTTTTAAGAAAATCAAATGAAATTTACTAACTAAATGTAAACTTTAATTAAAAATATTTCATGGATGTATAAAGCATATGATTATAACCTTTAATACATTTACTGTTGTTTAATAATTCTAGATCTGTTTGTTTATTTAAATAATTAAGTATCAACGTCCGTTTATTCCGAAAAATCGACATGTAACCTTTTAAAAAATTAAATTAGTGAATAATCAGATGAATTTTCCCTTTGTGAAATCCCAACATTATCACACTTCAATTAGTGTGACAAGTTTTGACCTTTCCATGATAGGCAATAAAAATCTCGTAATTTCATTTCAGTAAACTTTACAATGGAAAATAACAACAAACAACAATAACTAATAATCCTACAATCCATAATCATTTATAGGTTAAATATGTAGGTATACAATACTTTCAAATCTCTCTAGACAAATATACATGAGCCTTCGGTTGACAGAATGATTGCAAAATTTATTTCACCTTATGCCTTTATTAACAGTTCTATATTTCAACACTGCAATCACCTACTCCGGAATCAACTTACTCACTGTCAGTACAGTTATAACTTTTCCAACTAGAAATTTCACTAAAATGGCATTACTCAAAAACGTTGAAATAGGAGACATTCTGACAACTGAAAGGCTCAGAGCCTGAAGTTATGGTTTATGGTATATAAAAGCAGATGGAGTAACTAGATTTCTACTGCCTACCGTCGATATAATAAATAGACTTTTTGTAATTTTAATGGTTTTAATGTTTTGTTATCTGTAAGTTTTGAGATTTATCTCCGTTTAAAATGCACTTCAAAAATTTTATAACAGCCCAGCTAGAAAATAATGTTTATCCAAAGTATAGCGGTAAATGAAAGCTGTGTGTTGCGCGCACCAGATTTTCATATAACAGGCTGCACTTGATATATGAAAGATTAATATATATATATTTTTTGTTGTGGTTATTGCCTTGAAATTTGGTTATAAAAGTAGATCCTGACGCATTTTTCTGACTCTTGTTCTTGTAACCTCTACGTATAACATATATGCAAATTAAATACTCGATTACATTCTAATTAAGTATCTCATTACCATAAATAAATTATGACCAGTAATTACACTTATTACTCAGCTATCAGCGTTATAATATGCAGTCCTTTTCCGTGTTATTCTGCCTAATTTTCCTTCCTTGTATATACATTTTTTTTTGTAAACTAAGACGATACTAAATTTTGGGTTTATTAATTATTAATGGACCTATAATAATACGATTTTTTCTGGAATTGATGGAAGTCTTCTGGGACAAGTGGATATAAGTTGAGTTATTTTTTTTTTCATAACTGCTAAACAGCAGTTAATAGACAATTAACTTCAGACAATAGATGTATAAATACATTCAGTGATAAAGAAACGTACGGCTATAAGTTTTAACTATACAAAAAAAAAAAACACTGTGGTGTATGCTTTAGACGACACGATAGAAGTTAAAACATCAACAAGGCGAGATTAATAATATGAAACATAAATTATAAATAATAGCTCATTATAAAGAGGATGTAATTCTGAACATTTCGCTCGCTTACAGTATGCAGGTCCGATTTTTGGCTTTTGAGATATTTTAATCTATATCATCCATAAAACTCTTTGATTCGTGTATGCGGTTCTATTGTGCCCTAGTATTTTTCAATTATTTTTATTACATCTTTCCACATGATAATGGTAAATATATCTTCTACATCAAAATAGACCAAACATTATCTACCTATTGTATATTTTAATTATTCTTACAAGCATTTGCTTCACTTCCATTGAGTTTTTTTACATTATTGTTACTATCTGATTTTAGGTTATTGAGTGTGGAATTGAGATATTTAGCCCAATTTTGATATTAGTGATGATAGTATTAAGTGGAGCATCAATTTTATGAAACCTTACTAATCCATGTAGTCTAGGTGTGTTGCAGTCAGGATTAATTAGTTTAATTTCTTTTAATAAGAAATTTTTTAAGTTAATAACAAAGTTCTATTGCATAAAATATAGACATTAAAGCAAGGTCAACCTAAAAATATTTTACAATTTACTTATTTAACTTAGTGATATTTATTAATTTTTGTTATATCCTACGGCTGTATATGTATGTTGAAAGGTTCAGTTGGAAGGTTATGTAATGTTATATTATTATATATTTTCCATTATGTCTAAGAATTTCTGTTATTATTATCATTTATGTTATTTCTCTTCTTATTTTTTATATATTGTTAATGACGATGTCAAAATAAAATTTCAATATTGTTATAATATTAGCATTTGTACTATATATTTGCATAAACTCGTTATGGTTTGGCTTAGGACACTATCTTTTTGCCTCTCCTACTTTCTAACACAGTGTTGGGTTAAGATACAATTTTGAATAATAGTCCATTGCAAAGAAGACAAAACATTTCACTCTCTCACAGTATACAGGTCCGATTTTTAGCATCTGAAATATTTTAATCCATATATTCAAATAAATTCGTTATCGTTTGGTTTTTGACACAATATTTTCCTTTTCGCTTCTCTACCACGGCGTCGCGTTAAGATACAATTTTGAATTATAGCTTATTACAGAGAGGACGAAATGCTGAACAATTTCCTCGCATACAGTATGTAGGCCCGATTTTTATTTTTTTGAGATATTTTAAACCTTACGTAAAAACATTTCAATTAGTCGACTATAGCCGACTTTGCCCGAGCGTTAAAATCTGACTAATCAATATAATTCACTCTCCACAAAAAGTAATTATATAGTATTTTTCAAAATTATTACATAAGTCCTGAGTCAAAGTACGGTGCTGTAAATAAAAATAATTCTTAGAAAGTACCAAATTGATGGTATAATAATAAACAATCTAACATTATAAATAAACATGCATTTTATAAAAATAATACATTAAGTTAATAATCCAATCCATATAACGCGAAAATTCGAATTGATGAACCATTCTGAGCTAATGTTCTTGGATAATGCTTACTTTCATACCTTTCTCACAGAAAAACGTTACTTCGCATACAATGTATTCAAAGCGAATTTGCTAATGAAATCAGGTTCATTAACATATTCAATTTTTTATAAATTAATATAAAAAAAAATAATTAATTTATCTTAAAATTAAATTATTCCCAGTTCCTCCAGAGATTAATAGAATGAGCTAATTCATTACAATCAACAAGTCAACAATGGAGAATAGTTCATAATTAACATTCCGTTATATTTTAACTGTTCTTTTTAACAGCTGTTAACAGTTATTTAGGTCAAATAAATAACACATAAAAATAGAAGATATACTTCACTCACAGTTTGAATTAAATACCAACTTGAAAGTGTTAAACGGTTCGTCAATTAACAAACTGGAAAAATACTTATGTATTGCATATTGAAAACTGTGAATAAATCCATGATCTAGTAAACCTATGACTTCTTGTATCATTCATTAATATTCCACTCATCCCTGTTGAATAAATCCGTTGCCTAGAATTCCGCTTAGACCAATGTCTTAATTGGAATCCGCATGCAAGACTGAAACGACAAGAAACAGCTCGACGTTTCCGGCTCCTCCTTCATTTTCTATTAAAAAGTTCTAAACTTTCAATTAATTACAAAAGGCTCATTTACATGGCTTTAATGAGACCCAAATGCGAGATCGAGTCTTGCAACAGTCTTGTAGTTACCTATAAACTTATTACTACAGAGATATTTCTGTATTTTTTAGATAGGAGAGACCTAACTAAGTCTCAATACAAAATTAGAAGAGTTTAATGCAAAAATATATTGGTTATATCAATTCTTTATATATAGTAACCTCAGAACCAAAAAAAAACCTACATCCTGTAACTCCTTACTCTACGCTCATCTATCCACTCTCTTAATACTAGGTCTCAACCTATAGATTTATATATCCCACCATCAAACTACTTCCTTCAGCAAATCCTTCGTTATTCGTGCTACCTGCTTCCTATCTCCACACGTCAATCCTCGCCCACAAATTCCTTCAAACAACTCCTATTCCATCATCTACTCCACATTCAAACTTCCGCTAACATGTAAAATTACTTGTATCTGTATACTGTTTAATTTTAATTATTTCACTTTTAATTTAAGTACTTTATTAATAACAATAAGAAGTTAATTAGTCTGTATTTAAGTCAGACTAATACCCATACATTAATTAATACTGTTATTATTCTTAGGGGACTGTAATCCCAGAAAAAAATTATTTTTTCATTCATTCATAGTAACTAATTGTCAAGTATTGGTAAATATTTTGTCTTAATTTTTATTTAAAAAATCGATTTTTGTTTACAGTCTTGATCTTGGTCTTGCAAACCGATTGCCAAGACCGATTTTGGGCAACACTGATCTAGAGGGACATACGGAGTTGAGATTTGGGCCTCCACCAAACCATAGTATTCCCATCATATCCAATTCTTACAATCCTTCGTAAAATCATTAATACTTCACAAATAAAATAATTCATAAAGACCTTAATGTTACATATGTCGCTGATTTAGAGCGATCCAGATACCTATCCTATCATGGTGAACTCCAGACCCAGCGAACTCACATGTTTCCAGCCTTATCCTACACAATCCCTGACATCTTCTTTCTTAGAACTATTTATGGATCACTATCGTTTGGTAAGTCTGTCCATGTGATTATTCGTAATTTGTTTACATTTATTGGTTACACTAGGTTATTACAAAAATGCTTGTGCATGAACACAACCCTTAATTCCAACTCTCATAATTAATACTATAAGAATGTTTCTGTTCCTAATATTTATGGCAATGTTTACTTTGACTAATCCTTACTTTTAAAACGTACCTACGTCAGAAGAAAAGTCGTGATTTGCAAAAGCAGCCGCGGAAGGAATTTGTGCCGTGAAGGGAAAATTAGGTACCCTTTGGAATACTGCAGCACTTTGTTGTTTGCTTTTCAACAATTGAAATATGATTCTTCGAACTTGGAAGGAATTTTCCATTTTGACCTTGTTTTTGATGGTCGAGGTAGACACAACCTTTATTGTTAAGAGCTAGACAAAGTTTATGCAGTTTTGAGTGCAAAAAACTCCTCTTTGCTCAGCAGGTACCACCAGCGCATACCGAATTCAATTTTGTATGTATATATATAATATATATATATATATATATATATTATATATATATATATATAATATATATATAATATATATATATATATACATACAGGGTGTTTCTTAATCGAACGACAGTATTTCAGGCATGTGTTCAGTAACACAAAATAAACAAAAAAGTTCATATTAACATATATCTCAAACTCATTTATTAAACAGATATCAAAGAATTATTATTTATTTAGTACATTAAGACTGACTGTACAAAGTTTAACGTGTTTAATACTAAATAACAGGTTGTAATCACCTTATAAACAAATGAACGATAAGTAATAACAGTAGTTGCTCATCTGTTTGTCTAGTTCTCTGTGTTTTAGTGTGAGTGAATACTATGACACAGTTTAATTTATGATGAGTGCGCGCACCAGATTTTCTTTTTCTGATAGCATTAAAGACTATGTACATCTTTTGCCGCCTTAACAAGCCTACTCCCTCTCTGTCTGTCTTGGGCTATTTCTTTCCATTTATCTTCACTCAGCTCTATTTCATCTACAGATCTATCCATCTGGTTTTTGTCCTTGCTCGTGGTCTTTTGCCTTTCATTGAGGCATTCGTTGTTACATAGAGGTTTCCAGATGGATTGCTCCAAGCTACATGCCCCGTCCATTTTAATCTCCGTGCCTTCATATCATGGGATATTGATAGACCAGTTTCTGTAAGCAGTTCTTTATTGGTCTTTCTACTCCACGTGTTAGTACTCTGGTCCCAGATCGCTACGGCGGAGAATTATTCTCTCAAATGTTTCAACACTTTTTTATTAGGTTAGTATCCAGATCTCACAGCCATCCATATATGAGAACTTGCTTTATTATAGAATTGTACACCCTTATTTTTCGGGATTTCAATACCTTTGAAAGGGAGAAGAACGCTGTAATAAATAATGTTTGTTTATACAACGGCAATACTCATTAGTGCCTATTTGGAATGTTTGGTTTTAAGACCAGGAGCTCTCTTTACCTGACAATGTGCCCTACACTAAGCAGAGAACGACACCGTCATAAATCATCAGGTCAGTCCTGAGTCAGTCCAGACTGCATGATCATTCAGTCAATAGCAGAGATGGTCCAGTTATTACCCATCAGGTACTGGTACGTGGAAACACGGAAGGTCATCCCTATCTTCAGCCAACCCTCTACCTCGATTATATCTGTCAGTACAATACTGTCTTCTAAGTTCCATAACAAAGATCAACGGGTTAATAACCGGTAAATTTACAACTTAATTTACGGTAGTAAATGTGACCAGGAATGACTAATATTTATAACCAATACCCATTATGTTTTTTGATAGTAACATGCACATAAATTGACATACTGTTTGTTATATGTTGATTAATTTCAGTGCCGTCCATTGCCACCGCTACTGTGCAATGACGTCATCCCCACCCTCGATCGATTTTTAAGTTTGATAGCTTAAATTATTCGGTGAGATTTCCCGCAAGTTTTAAAACAATTTGAACTAAAAATACTGGCCCATTATCAAATAATATATTTTTAATCTGTTTAAATTTTGGAAAACTACTGTGTAAAGTTTGTTTAATCAATCCGCTAAAAAGGTATGTATGTTTTGAGCGGATGGCTTGACCGATTTTCAACTTTGACGGCTGTATTTACTCAATGAGATCCCGTGAATGTTTTTAAACAATCTGAGCACGAACTACTGAAAATAAATTATTATAGTGTAAGTATCTTGATTATTAATTTATTTCAAATGTTATCATGTGATCATGGCACCGTGTTAAAGCAACGAATGTGAAACGTTGAACAGGCTACCGACGATATTTTATAAAAATAAATAAATTTAAATTATAAAAATGTTAAACTAAAAAATATTTGAAAAAAAACAAAACAAAAACCGGCTACAGAAAGTGGGAAATTCTATCCACCCTGAGGGAATTTAGAAATTGAAAATAACGTTATTCTTGGACAAGGTCCCTTAAAATAACATAAAAGTACAAAATTAAAAGACTACATTTACCCTAAATATAACAATAAAAAAAAAGAAAAAGTAAAGAACATATTAGTTATACAAGCTATAAACAAAAATAAATCAATCTATATACAAAACACTTAAAATTATGACAAGACACTTGAAAATAATTATTGTAAGGAAAAATTATAATTATACACTTTTAAGAAAAATAAAATAAAAAATACATTGATTTCTTCAAAATAAGCTCTGTATTCTATCACATATTCGTTGCTTCTCAAATTACACGAATATTCCTGTTATTTTTAACCAAATATTTTGTGGAATTTTTCAAATAACTGGTTCATATATATAACTAATAGTGTTCGCCGAGTGTTATAGCCATTATTGAAAATTGTTTTTCAGTTAACAATTTAACGCTTATATACTAGAGAACGGCACCCTTTAACCATTGATAGGAAACATTGAAAAGTAATCAATACATAAGAAACAATTTATCGATGTATCGAAAACTTGGATTGACGATATAACCAAGGTAGAACGAAAAAGAGGCGAGCAGTTGGGTTATATGAGGAACCGTACTCAACTGACCGTAGGGGACCGTGAGGACTGGCGCAAATGGACCGAGGTCCCTCCACGTTGAAAGGTACCAAAGAGGAAGACAAAAAAGAAGAAGAAATTGACAACTCCAGTAACAGTCAGAAAAATAAAACATATAATCCATTTATTTTTTTAAAAATATTTTGAGTGACAAATATTCAGAACGCAGTATTTTTAAAAAAAAATTATTTTTTTATTTTCCAACACTGTCATCACCACCTATGCCGATGACACGTGTATCCTATCAGTTAATAACGATCCATCTATTGCATCCCAAACTCTTCAATCACACATCACAAGCCTTGAAAAATGGTGTCAAAACTGGAGGATTAAAATAAATTCCAATAAATCCCATCAAATAACCTTTACTCTTCGTCGTAAACCTATGACTTCCTGTCCTACAGTATCCTTCAACAATAGCCCTCTTATCCCTGTCGAACAAATCCGATACTTAGGACTCCACCTTGACAAACGACTCACTTGGAACCCCCATACCAGACTGGAACGACTAGAAACCGCCCGACGTTTTCGACTACTGCAGTACTTACTAGACAAACTATCTAAGCTTTCAATCAATTATAAACGACTCGTATATATGACAATAATAAGACCTATTTGGACTTACGGAATTGAGCTTTTGGGCTCCACTAAATCATCGAATTCCTCTCGTATCCAATCCTTACAATCCAAAATCCTTCGTAAAATCCTCAACGCTCCTTACTTTGTCACAAATAAAATCATCCATAAAGATCTTAATGTTCCATATATTTCCGATTTGGCCCAACTTAGATACCTATTCTTCCATAACAAATTGCAGAACCATCCGAATCCTCTCGTTTCAAACCTTGCTTTCTCCTCGATCCCTGATAAATCTCCGAGGCGTCTGAAAAGAAGATTGCCTCGGGATCTTCTAATATAGAACTTTAATTTGAGTTCTACCAATGGGAAGTTTCTCTTCATGTTGTACATGTCATGTTACCAATTTCACATTTACTTATTGTATTTTCTATGTAATACAGTTGTATATTCCATTAAAATAATAAAAAAAAAATCTTTATTTGTGACAACGTTTCAACCCAAACATGTGGGTTATCTTCGAGGCGTGGTTCCAGCACTGAAGGCTTTCAAGTACCCCGTTGGCACAAATAAAGAATTAAATTTTTTTTTAAAAGACTGCGTCCTGAATATTTATCATCCATGATATGCAGAATAGTCGACTAGCTTCCTTCAATATTTTAAAAAATATTTTGTGTATTGTTGAAATGGCTGGTTCCTATTTATAACTAGTGTCCACCTTATGTTTTTAAATAATAACATTTTTCATACATTGACATTATTTGCTGTTTTAGGAAAAAAAATGTTACTATTTCCTAACAAGGGTCATAGAGTGTCTGTCCCTTGTAAATAAATGTTAAATTGAGTACTTGACAACTCTAGCAACAGCTTGAAAAATTAAATAGAACATTAAACTTTTTGTCGAACTAATACCTAAATCTAATAATTTGGTTAACAACCTCTTTACCACTTAGGTTTAAGTACTCGTTAGACAAAAAGTTAAACGTTCTATTTAATTTTTCTTTTTAACTGTTAACTAGAGTATTCAAATTAACATTTATTTACAACTGACAGACACCCTTTGATCCTTGTTAGGAAACAGTGAAAATTAATCTACAGGAAGTATGTAAATTTAACGAAAATGTGCATATAATTATATAAAACATAATTTGAACCAGATATTTCTAAACACTTAACTAAATTATTAGGTTAAGGTACTTGTTCGACGAAAAGTTCTTTAATTCCTTAAATTTAATTCCTTACTCTTCTATCAATATTACTATTGTTCTTAAAAGTGACAGATTGTGATATTTCTCAATAAAGAATTGAAATAAAAAAAACTATTCCTTAAATAGCATAGATTTAAATAGCGATGGACAAAAACAAAAAATAAAAATATGGCAGGATTTTTTATTATGAATTAAAATTCAACATTATTCTGAAACGAACAAATATAATATTGAGTGTTTAAAATGAATTTGTTTATAGGTTTGTGTAATAGTAGGAATTATAATTTTTTTTTACTTATTTTATATACTTGAAAATATCTAAAAAAAAAAATAACTTGAATATGTGACGTATTTGTTTATATTAAACAAAGGGGAGAGGATAGACAGCCTTCATAACATTAGCAGATTTTTTAGAAATTTTTCAGCAAAATAAATAATGTAAAAAAATTATTAGAATTGAATAAAAAGACTCGATTACAGAAATTGTGAATTCCTTTCGACACTAAGAGAATGTACTTCCATATCTACTTATATACCATATCTAAATATTTGATACAGAAGTCTTATAAATAAAGTATATAAATAAAGTATATATATAAGTATATAAATAAAGTCTTGAGTTTTTAGTTCGGGATGGGGAGGAGGGAGGGAGAGGGGAGGGTGGTAAGCACCCGAGTATTACACCAAGATTAAATATTATTAGATGTTAATTTTCTTGTCAATTTACCAAGATGTTTTAGTGAATATGGAAGTAAATTCTCTTAGGGTGGATAGAATCTCAACAATTTTCAATAATGGCTATGGTTGAATTTTGAACACTGAGCGAACATTATTAGTTACAGATATGAACCAGTCATTTGAAACATTCCACAAAATATTTGGTTAAAAATAACAGGAATATCCGTTGAATTTTTTATATATGTTGCTAGAATTGTCAATTTATCCAGTGATAAAGAACCGCGAGAGCTCAAGAACCGGTTAAAATTACTTAAAATATAACTTAAATCTTCGACAAATAGCAACTTAGTTCTGGGAAGACTGTGTCCCACTTTCGGATGCATTCGACTATTAGTGAACATGCGATGGGCTAGTAGCTACCTGACCTCTTACAGTTGAAAAATTATTATATAATCTTCGGTAGTCGAAAGGAGTCCACAGCGCCAGGCAATTTGTATCTGCCTAATTCAAAATTAGACAATATAATCTTGAAAAAAACATTCAGAAGACATGAAATCGTGCAAAAAATGGGGTGCCTGATTAAAATCATTTTATGGTTATAAATTATTTCAATATACAATGCATAAAAATCAGTGTTTTAATAGATACGATCCGAGGCTGTAGTGCCCTTACTTGATCTCCGCGGGCTTTTAATATCAGTGAAGTGGTAGAGGAAGAAGTGCTGCAATCTCCTGGCTGGTTGTAAATAGTGAATATAAGTATGCCTGCATATAAGACGTTTATTTAAATTGTTATTGTACATTTTATTTTATATATTTTTTTATAATTTGTATACATATTTTTTTCTCCTTATGTTATTTTATTTTGTTCCTATTTCTTCGTATTATATTTTCATAACTTAATGTATCTATGCTTTTATGAATATGGTGTGAATGTGCTGTCTTAAATCTATTATAATTGTCCTTAATTGAGACAGATTATTGAATTTGAAATTAATACAAACTTTCAGCCGTTATCAGCTTAGAAAAAAATGCATTAACTGATGAAAAAACTAATAGAAAACGAAACTCCAGTATAGTAAGGATCAAATCAATTTCCATTTAAATAAAAAATATTCAAAATCTGAATTTTTGAGTGTTTGTCTTAGCTTGAAATACTCAAAACAAATGAAGATACACAGCCTTGATAGTGCAACGATAGATTGATTGAGTTCACAGATAACATGAAATTCCTTTTAATGGAGCTGCTTCCATGCGAAATAAACTCATAAAGTAGGTTCAGATAGCATCTGGCAAAACCAATTTCAGATACTTAAAAAAGAAGAAAACTTAATCTGATTAAAACAAAGAAATATCTGATATCTAAGGGCTCTGATTCTGTTTCTTTAAATAACAATATATTTTCTTTAATTAGTATATAAATCTCAAATGACAGATCCGGTTAGTTTAAGCAAATATCTATCTTCAGCACTATTTTTTTTATTATTATTATTTTTTTTTTTGTTTATTGATAAATATTACAATCTGTCTCAATAAAGGACATTTATAATAGAGTTCTGAGAGCACATTCACACCATATTTACAAATTAAAAAAAAATAAATAACTTCAAATAATATAAAGCTACAAAAGAACGAAATAAAATATCATAGTGAAAAAAAAAAAAAAAAAAAGTAATGAAAATAAACATCTTAGACGCAGGCATACCTATTTACACTATTTACAGTCGGCCATAGAAACTCCGAACCATACTTATCCCCCCACACGTGGAGGGAAAGCAAGGCTTCAGGAGATCCCTGCGCTTCTTCCTCAACCATTTCACTGCCATTGAAAGCCAGCGAAGATTGAGTACGGGCGCTACAACCACGGAAGCAAATATAAAGCAAAATATTTCTTAACCAAGTAATATATCTTTGACCCATCAGTACTTGGACACGTATGCAATAGTAATGCAACTTATAATTTAATTATTACCCGATTAAGCGAAGGATATGTGTTTCGGTAAAAAACTATCGAACGATTTTTTTAAGCAAATGGCTATATCGATTTTTAAGTAGATATCTCCAATAACTCGCTGAGATCACCTGAATACTCATATTTTAAACAATTTCAGCTAAAAATACTGACCTGCAATTAAATGAATTATGTTTAATTAATTATCAAAAACCAATTTTTAAGCGAACGGCTCGATCTATTTTTATGTTTAATGGCTCAAAGATTAATTGAGATCCCGGGAGTGTTTTGAAACAATTTGAGCTCAAAATTCTGACAAACTACTGTGTAAGTGTGTTAAATCGTTCTGCTAAAAGGTACATTACGATTTTTTTGAGTAGATGGCTTGACCAATTTTCAATGTTTTAATGTTTTAATAGAATTCGAGCACAAATTGTATTATAGTTTAAGTATCTCATTCATAATTGATTTGAAATAATATTATTGAAATCATATGTTATGTAAAAAAGTGTTAATAGGCTGATAGTCCAGTAGTAGACGTGTAACGATTTTTCCAGCAAACGACAGGACCAATTTTTAAATAAGGTAGTTCCAATTACTCAGGAAGATCTCATTATTATCTCGTTCAGTGTAAAATGACACCAATTTCAGAGTTCTGCTAAATTATGAAAGGTTCTGCGGTAATTTTTAATATTATTTTTTTATTTAGCATTTTAGTAATTTCTGATAAAGGCGTTTTTTTTTTAGTCCAAAAATTGCAACTATGGTGTAAGGTCAAGATTTATAGAGGAGGATTAAAAAACGAATTGACTTGTCACAGGAAAATTTCATATTTTTCTAACTCTCTACATACAGTAAAACTGTTCCAAATTTAAAGAAAAGCTGACATGGCAATGTTCAGACCTACTGTTGAATTTCCATGGAATCACAGTGTACAGAAATAATCATTCTATGGATCGGAAATAGAACAGAATAATAACCGTACGTCATGACGATTATATAATTTGGTGTCGATATCGGAAAACCCGTGAATCGAGTTTAAATGATCAATGAATGAGGCTATTATAAAGTTGATATGAATTCCCTGAAGCTCTGTGGTCTCCATCCGACGTCATAAGTTACATAATGACTCTATAACTATGACGTTTAACATTCCGTAAGAGATTTGAAGTACCTAGCCATCGCGTGTTCACTAATTGTCCAATACTTCGAAAAGTGGGGCACAGGCTTCCCAGAACCGAGATGTTATTTGACGAAGATGTTCGATCAACCGGTTGTCGAGCGCTCACTGGTTGGAAGACAGCGATAGAGTGAGAGGGGCTAAATATAATTTACAATAAGCAGCAACTCACGAACCAGTCAGCAATTTATCTTTTACTTATTCAGCAGCTCGTTGATTGATCAGGACAATTTCATTCATAGAATTAGATCATTCCACAACTCCGAAATTGGCATGGAAATGAGACTGGTTTTTTGCCAAATACTGTAATCTGCCTGAATTCAGACGTTACGTTCCAAAACTAGCTTCATATGAGCTTATAAGTTGACAGAATGACTAACTCCAATTTCAACATTGTTGAGTAAAATCGCCTTAGTAATATTTGTAGTTGGATATTTTTTAATATATGTACACAATGTGTATGCTCATTTCAGAGTAGGTGATTGAAGTATTGAAATATATAACTGGGAATTTATTTTTTATTATTTTATTTATTGAGTATTACAACAATCTGTCTCTTGGACATTGGTTATAGTGAGGTAGGATGACATTCACACTATATGTACAAAAAAATATAAAATAAATAGAAGCAAAATAATAATCAAAAGTATATACAGTAGATAATAAAATAAAATAACCTAAAAAATAAGAAAATTAAAACTTAGCAAAAAAACACATGCAGGAGAACTAGGAGAAAAACACAGGGAACTCCAGGAGAACCCTGCGCTACTCTCTCAACCGCATCACTGGTACTAAAGCCAGCGGAGATAACTGAGAATAAACGTATAAATTTTACTACTTGAAATATCACTAAAATTAATTATAAAGAATGTTGAAATTGGAGTTAGTCACTCTGTCAACTGAAAGGCTCATGGATTTTACAAGGCTCTTCGGAAAAACATATTTATTTTGTGTTTTAAAATTCTAGATAGTCCCATAAATATATATTATTAATATTATACGCCTTGAACCTACAGATGTTTGAAAAATATCGGTATGTTTACAACTATATGTCAATATTGAAATCTGTTATGAAATCATTTTTTTTTTTAATTAAACAAATAATGCAAAAAATAATGTTTATAAGGAATACCACACAAATTACATAAACATGTAATTATTTATACTTCTATTCACAATGGTATATAAAATATAATTTAAAAAATATAAATATAATAAAATAAAAATATAATAAAATTTTTAAATTATTCAATTTTTTTCACCTGCCGCTGATTAAATGAATACAGATATAAACCCCCCTATTTATTTTGTCCTAATCAGATGAGTTTAATCAGTTTTTCCATATAATTCTAAAAAGGATATGAGAGATTAATTAAAAATCTTTACTTATATTTAGGTTATTTTATTTTTTTATTGTACATAGTTTTTATTTATTATTATTTTACATTTGTTAATTTTATATTTTTTGTATATATGGTGTGAATGTGTTCATTTATCACTATAATTATTTTCCTCGAGACGGAATATTATATGTCTAAATAAATAAAATAAAAAAAAATTAAACATCGATATAACGTGTTCATCAAAATCTTTAGAATATTTTTCGATAGAATTGTAAGATTATTTAAAATCAGTGATATAAAGATGCAATTCCGGTCGATTTTAGTGAAGGTTCCTGTAACAACCAAGACCTAACTAAGATACGTAATTTCAGTGTCGTATTTTTGTTAATGAGCTACGTTGTCTACAGAGAACCACACAGAGACCTATTATCAAGACTTGGTTATTTATATTACCTTGAAACATGTATTATCGTTAAAATTCAGATTCGATTTTTTTTCAAGGTTTTACGAAATAAAATTCTGTAGTCATCGTACCTTTTTTTCACAGCTTCTTTTCGGGGAAGTATATTATATATTTAAATTTAAAGAACTTCAAAGGGAAGATTTTGGGCAAGTTTCATTAAAATATTTACAGCCAGCTAAGTAGTGCAGTCTATAGAAACACACCTTTTTCGACCGAGATTTTGAAACGAAACGTTGGACTTTGATTCTGAATATGCAAAAATGAAGCCATAGAAAAGCTGCGTACGACAGACAGATGGATTATTTTATATTCAATATTATTATTCTGTGTATGTTGGAACGTAGAAGCTCAAATGTTTTTTTCTAGGAAGATTTCGAAGTTTCATCATTGAAAATAATGAACAAAAATAAATTTTCATTTGGCTCAAACGTATACAAACGAATAAAAAAAACAACTCTTGAGTGGTTTCTGACAATTTATTTCAATCATCTGATTGTGTCAGAACCATATTCAAACGTCAAACTAAATTCTATTTCCTTGATTGCATTCAATAATCACGTCCTTGGGGAACTCCTGAGCGTTCTATTCAGGCACGTCACATATCAAGCGTATAGAGCAACATCGTCATACATATCAGTTATGTGACCAAAATAGTTTTTCCTCATTTGAATTAAAACAATAAACCTCATTTCGTTATGAACTTAGGACATAAATGGGAAATACCAAACCAGATAGTTTAGAGTGTCTGACAGACAGGTGAAGAATTAACCTACCAATGTTTTGTACTTCAGGCATCATCAGGACACAAAAATAGGCTCATAAATATATATATATATATATATATATATATATATATATAGCTTATACTAAGTTTATACAACCGCTTGTTTCCATCGGTATGTATTTCGATATCATGGTTAAATGTTTATAGTAAATATATATATTTTTTTCTTTCCTTTGTTTCTTTATATAATATATATATATATATATATATATATAAACAAAAAAAGGAAATAAAAAAACAAAAATATATATATATATTATAAACATTTAACCTTGACATCAAAATACTTACCGATGGAAACAAGCAGTTGCATAAATCCAGTAGAGGAAGGTAATAATACAGCTGATTTGAAGCTGATAAACAGCATATATATATGTATGTATATATATATATATATATATATATATATATATATATATATATATATATATATATATATATTATATATATATATATATATATATATATATATATGAGCGAAGAGAAAATGGAAACAGATATGTTCGAATGTAACCGAAAATAAATTGAGGGAGGTTAAGGGTGACGTTTCCTCTTGGGCATCGTCAAATAGGAATAACCTTAGAGAAGAAGTAATACTTACGTGCCTGCGTATGGGTCATATACGCCTTACCCATGGATACCTGATGGCAAGTGATCCTTCGCCAACATGCCAAACTTATGGGACTCCTCTGACAGTGAAACACATTTTAACAGAATGCAGAACTTACGAAACATTTAGACTCTCTTGTGACTTGACAAACGATCTACACTTCATTTTACAGGACAATAAGAATGAAATTGATAAACTATTTTCTTTTCTGAAACGATGTAAACCTGAAAATAAAATCTAATTCTCAGTGAACATTATGCAATAATGACCCAAGTGGTTGAAGCCTTAAAATTAAAAAAAAAAAAATCAAAAATATTAGAATATTAAAACTACTCATCTGTTTCAGACTCATGACTCTATGGTTTGGAATTTTCTATTTATATCCTAATTAATTTATTCCTCTTTTTGAGATATATGCTATGATAAAACTAGTTTTAATATATGGCTGTGAGATCTAGACACTAACCAGCATCTTATAAAAAGGTATTGAAAGATTTGAGAGAAAAATTCTCCGCCCGATAATCGGAGCGAACTGGGATCAGATTTCTAGCACGCGGAGAAGAAAAATCAATAATGAACTACTTACAGAAACTGGTCTATCAATATCCCATCATATGAAGGCACGGTGGTTACGACGGGCGGGACATGTAGCTCATAGCAATCCATCTGGAAGCCGCTACGTAACAATAAATGCCTTAATAGAAGACAAAAGACCACGTGGCCAAAAAGCAGATGGATAGAAAGAATTAAAAAATATGCAATAGAGCTAAATGCAGATAACTGGAAAGAAATAGCCCAAGACAGAAATCGAACAGGCTTTTAAGGTGGCAAAATATCTGGTATTTAATTGCAACAGAGAAAATAAAAAATGCTCCTTTATGGTATATTATGCAGTATTTTATAGAAAGAAGCTTGCCGACTGATCTACATATCATGGATGATAAATAATCAGGACGCAGCCATTATACATTTGTTTTTATTTGTGCTAATGTTTTAACCCAAACATCTTTAGGGCTGAAAATTTTAAAATAAGATCAGAGATATAATATTGTGGGTGGGGTAGCCGAATAGGCTAACGCGTGTGCACAGCACCGCCGTTACCCGGCAACCTGATATATCAATCAAATGATATAAAATAGTCACGAGTTCGCGTCCCTTTGCCGAAGGAGTGTTTTAAATCCCTGCCCACATTACCTGGCCCGGGAAAACCCCGTATAGTCTTAACGGCAAGGAAGGGGGGACCAAAAAAAAAAAAGAGATAATATTATACGACCGATAATGGTAAATAAGCTATAATGATTTGATGGTACATGAATCTTAACTATTATTACAATACGCAATATTAAAAATGAAATATGTAAAAAGTTATACCAACTACAAATAATATATATAATCTATTTATAAAAATTTGTAATATTTTCTCTTACTGGCCGTGGTTCGAGTACTGAAGCCTTTCAAGAACTGACACCTTAGGTAGGAAAGTGAAAGGGTCGGGGGGAGGGTTTCCCAGTTGTCCTTTTTCAGACAGCAAAAGGTAGGTAAACATAGTCAGGGGGGAGGGAGGTGACATTTCTGTTAGTACAATGTAAATAATTTGCTGACTAAATATGTTTGTGTACAAGATTTGCGTTGTTTCTTATGGTCACAAAATTGTGAATATTGTGACAAAGTAACGAAATGAACATAAGCAAGAGGTGCCAATTAATATAAATATATTATAGTTTGCTTAAAGATATACAATGGTTAGCCAAATAATATTTACCAGTAGGCCCGTGCGAAAAATTCGCATAGCATATTGTTATCAAATGTCAAATTAATAAGAAAATAAAATAATGAAACGTATCAAAAAATAAAGAAATCAATTGTAACTTTATCGATAAATATAATCGACAAAGGAAACAAACATTAATTTAAATCATCATGAATGTTTGGAACCAACATGTTTACAAATTTCAATAATCTTTATATTTGCTAAAAATTGTGCGGTTTTGATGATTTTTTTTTGTCTTTTGTAGGTAATTTAGTAATCTTTTATATAATTATGGGCATAACTTTATTTATTTAAAAAAGATAAACAAAAGTGGAGAATCGCTAATTCCCCGTGAAATTCTGAATCCAACGGTACCCCATTCCATGGTATTTGAGCACGATAGGAGCTTATATTTGGTACAAAACCGATTTCGAGCCTTATAGTGATAATATATGTGGGGATAATAAAGACAATTGTAATAGATTGAAAACATACGTAGGACAATATTTTATACAGTATTTTAAAAATAACAATATTAACCTTAATAGAAGTATGTATTATATTAAGGATTGCATAGTTTTAATGGTATTTTGTTGTGTATATTATATATTATTATATGCATATTTGTAAACATATTATTTTAGTTTATATTAGTGTAAATTATGATGCAAGTGCATCCTGTAAGCTTCTTTATCAACTTCCTGTTTGTCCACTATGTCATCTTCCTCCACAACCTATGTATGATATCATAATTTCAGGAATATTATCAAGTCGATTGTTATAAAATAAGATCTCCTAGAAAGTTAGATCACTATTAACAATAATTAGGAAATTAACAGAACCTAATTACAAATGAGATATTTGCTAAAAGGCAGCCGGGGAATGGTATTGTTATTAATTAATAATATATTTATTGCAAAATAATTACAATTTCACCAATTAACAAATAAAATTGATATTAAGTGAATGAGATTCTCTTATCACATTCAGATAATATGGACATGTTATTAAGATCAGGGCTAATTCCATCGAAGGAATCATTTGATTAACTGCTATTTAAAATGATTTTAGCAACGGCCTGCTAGGATCTAGCGAGAAGTTAACACTCCTAAATAGCGCAGTAACTAGTGTTGCCCAAAATCGGTCTTTGTCTTGCACTTTGCAAGACCAAGACCTAGGCCGCCTAACTGTTGCAAGACCATGACCAGGACTGGTAAAAAAATCGATTTTCTAATAAACATTAAGGCAAAGTAGTTACTAATACTTGACAATCTTAGTTACTATATGTTATTAATTGGTATAACCAATATAATTTTGCATTTAACTCCTCTAATTTTTCATTCGGGCTTACTTAGGTCTCTCCTATATAAAAAATTACAGTAATATCTCTATAGTAATAAGCTAATAAGTAACTGCAAGACTGATGCGAGAATTTTACGCAAGACCATGACTGAGTTTGCAAGACAAAGACTCGTCTCGGTCTCGCATTTGGGCACACTACCAGTACAGTACAAGTAACCTTGTACATGGTGAGTTGCATAGAGGGATGGGAGGGTGGCGGAGGGGGGCTGGGAAGACCTTTTTTTTTTATTTTATTGTATGGGATATGCAATTTAGGTATCTAGGTTCTACGATAACTAGAAAAAACGAAATTGAAGAAGAGATTAAAGTTAGACTGAAGGCGGGGAATGCTTGTTATTTTTCTGTGACAAAACTACTCAGTTCGCGCCTCTTGTCCCGAAACTTAAAAATTAGAATCTATAAAACAATTATCTTGCCTACAGTTCTTTATGGATGCGAAACTTGGCCGCTTACATTAAGGGATGAGCAGCGTCTTAAGGTTTTTGAAAATAAAGTATTGCGTAGAATATTCGGACCGAAGAAGGATGAGATAACCGGAGAGTTCAGACGGTTACACAACGCCGAATTGTGTGAGCTGTATCCGGGTAATATAATTGAGGTAATTTCATTGCGGCGAATCAAATGGGCTTGTAAAGTTGTTGGGCTTAGTAACGAGAGAATTCCTAAAAGGTTAATATTTGCTGTGCCGAATGGTAAGCGTCCGAGGGGTAGACCGAAGCGAAGGTGGGAAGATTGTATTAAAGCCGATCTGAAGGGATTGGGTTTGGACGGCGAACGGTGGAGGGAGGTGTGTAACAAGCGATTGGTGGTGTCGGCATCGAACCTTCGGGTTCGCTAAGCCTTATTATTATTATTATTATTTATGGGATATGCAAAGTCCAAGTTTTCGACATCGGTGTCTCGAACTCCCCTCCCCCACCACTCTCCGGACCACTTTTGAATATCACAAAAAGTGCTATATTTTCGCACTTTTGTTCGGTTTTCCCCATTTTATCCACTAAGGAGCACATTTCGACTAATAATATTCTACAATTTAACACCAGAATAGGTTCAGTAAATTAAATTGTTTACGAGAAACAGACTTTCAAATTTTAGGACATTTTGTTTACCATTTAAATTATTTTTCATGTTTGATCGTATGCAATTGTCCTTCATCTTTAATAAACTGTCTTACAAGAGTCAGCGAAGCAAATATGTATTCATTTTAATATTTTAAAGAAGGGGTGATGAAGAGGGGAAAGATTTACTTGAACAGGATAGTACGTGGGTCAGATCCTCCCTCCACTTCACTATAAATTGCATATGGATGTGTTCCTTGTAACTATATATTAAAAAAAAGGCAATGACCTCACGAAAAAAAAAAAAAAATAGCGGCCCCTAGAGTCCCTAAATGGCGTCCAAATATGGCTGAGTGACGACTTTGACTTGAGTTTGTCGGTCACTGAAAGTCAGCAGTTGGCTTAATTTCGTCATAATTGGTCTTTTATCAAAGCTGAATATGAAACCATTAAAAATAATGACTTTGGCAATAAAAAATACCTGTCAAGTCAATTGTTTTAAGTCGTTCTAACTAAAGTTGAAAATCAAGCGTCATTTGTAATGAAACATCCAACAATAAATAAAATCATCTAGAGAATACATTTATTTTTTCTAAATTACTGATTAATTTTTAATATATTTGTAACAGTTCTTCAGAAAATGCACTTAATCAGTGGAAAAGCGACACTGGCGTAGGCGCCTACGAAAACGATCGAACGCAAAAAATTACTTAAGTCATTCTAGCTCACTTATTTTATCAATTATTTGTAGCTCTTATTATTTATAGCCATTCCTGTATCTTGGTATCATATGACTTCGAAATAATAAGTTAAATAAATGTTTACTTCACTAAATTTTATAAGTCAGGTTATTGAAGATATAAAAATGAAATTAGCTTTACATTTTTAAGTTTCGAAAATTCCACTGGCTTAATTTAATATTTCGGTATGAATTTCATGTAAATGTTGGTTAAATAATTTTTTTTTTTCAAATTCGGTTTTCTGGTTATGAAAAGTGATCTCCTCCTCTCACACCAAACCTCCCCTCCTCCTTCACACTCCTTTAAAATTTTAAAACGAATAATAATTTACTTCACTGAATCATATAAGAGGCATATTGAAGATATAAAAATAATTGGAAAAATAGCTTAAATTTTGAAAATCTGTATCTTGTAAAATCTTTCATTAACGAAGACTGTTCTGGTGTTAAATTGTAGCATATTTAACGTAGTTTAAAAATGTATAGTCTTTTTTTTTGTCGAAAACGTGCTCCTTCATTGTCAAAATGCGGAAAAAATCGAAAAAAGTGCCAAAACATAGCAGTTTTGGGGGTTTTAAAAAGTGATCCGAGGGGAAGTCGTCGTTGTCGAAAACTTGGATTTTGTATCTAATTCCAGTGGCGGATTCAGAATGTATCTCAGGGGGGGGGGGAGGGGCCGCACCTCTGTACCACGTGGTTCCCCCACCCCTAGCCGTTCCCCCACCACTACCCATATCCTCCTACTTCTTAGCCGAGTTTAGCCGCTCAAAAGTCCTCTTTAAATGGTTTTAAAAAAAGCAAACTGTATTTTTATTTAAGATAAATTTTGACTAGTTTTCAGCGAAGATATCTTTTTTTACTTATATTAAATAATTTCTTTTATTACTTCCTATTCAACAAAAAACGTGACACATGAAAAATCATAAAACTTTAATTCACTATTTTCCTGATGAAAATCGAACCATTGCTTATATAAACTTTTTAGTATTTATTGAGTTCAGCTATTACTCCTTTAAATATTTCTCTCTACTTACGAGACACATAGTATATGGGTTTAGACATGAAAAAAACTAAATTGCTAATACGGGTCACCAAGAGAAAACTTTTTAGAGCCGAAAATTCCCTATTTATCTGATTTTTTTTTTCATGTATTGCTAATAAATTGTGAATCAAAGTGAAAAACATATTCTTTAAAAACGTAAATTTGTTCGTTGAACGAGTACCTAAACTTAATAATTTTATTAAGTGATATAGTCGATAATCTAGGTCAATGAACGCTAATTTTTACCGATACTGTCAAAATCCGAGAAAGATTACTGTAAATGGCCCAGCAGCTTGGAAATGAGTTCTCTAAGAAAAAAAAAATTAGATAATTTCCTATTCCGATCATAATCAGAGTCCGATCAAATCGGCGACCAAATAATATTTACATTCCTTCATGAAAACATTCCAAGAGCAGCTATTTTAGCAAAAGAACAACACTAATGAGAAATATACAAATTATTATTGTGACCAGTTTTATGATTCGCATGGATTCTTGAAGGAGATTATAGTTGCTGGGTTACAATGCGTTTAGATCTATTGAAACTGAGTAACAACTGAATTGGGAAGAAAAACCGTATTTTCTTTTGCTCAATTAAGAATTGAAGTTTTTTTAAAATATGAGAAGGAATTAGTCGAGGGTGCGGTCAAAAAAATAAAAAAAAATTAAAATATATAAATAATTTTAATTTTTGCCGACGTTTCGACCCACTTTGCAGGTCGTCTTCAGGGCGTTTTTTTAAAATAAATTTTCCTCCATCATGTATTCCACCAGCGAGACTCAGTTTGGAGTCAATAGGAACAAACTGCGAAAGGAGCAAAAGCCTTCGCATCTCACGGCGGCCCCAAAACTACATAACTTTTTTCTTTGAATAGATGTTTTACTGGATCTTCTTTTTCGGCATTATTTTTCTAACATCGAGAGGGGAAGAGATCACTAGTGCTGGTCACGATAATAACTTTTTTTTATATTACATTAGATAATTCGTCTATGAGATGAATTTTTCCTATATTTCTCATTTCTTTAAATAGGTGTTATTTGGAATTCGTTTTTACCATCCAAGGGAGAGCGCGCCGCCTGGCAGATTTCGCTAGTGCTGGTCAGGATAATAACTTTTTTTTCATTAGGAAATTCGTGCATGAGCATGATTTATCTTTTTTTTAAATAGGAGTTTTTTTCTGAATTTTCTTCGACTATCCAAGAAAGGGAACGCCCCCAGGCAGAATTGCATAGTGGTGATCACGATAATATTTTTTTTATATTATATTAGGAAATTCATCATCTATGAGGATGAATTTTCCCTCTATTTATCTTTTCTTAAAATAGATGTTTTTTAAAAAAAAAAATCCAATCTCCAGGGGGGGGAGGGGCGCGCCCTCCGGTTGGATCCGGTATTGTCTCAGTCACATCCTTTACAAGAAAAAAAAAAACCTTCTACCCCCATTCGATGCAACTCAGACCCCCCCTTTTCATGACAAGGTTACTAGACTACAACAGACATTTTAGTTGCTAGTTGCAGGGATAACTTACTAACTTACGATAGCATGGTAGTTATTAAACCTTTTTGTTCAATTCTAATTAAGTTTGCGAATATATATTGGGAAATTCATTTACTTAGTTATTTTTGCATATCATTCCTGGAAACCGAACCATCAATTCAGCTCTAATTGATTCATCAAGATCTTAAAAACAGATTTTTTTTTGTGCCAGAAACGTTTCGCAGAAATGCAAAATTGTATATTTCAAGTTTATTTTTTAGAAAATATTCCATCACCAAACCGCAAGGCAGAGCGGAAATAGTAGATAAAACTCTTTTCGAGAGACCTTTCGATAAGCTGTTATTACGGAAACTGCTCTCGGAAAGGGGATTTACCACCTGTGATAATTTACCTCTAGAAAAAAGTGCAATAAAAAATTTCTCACGGAGCGGACCTCTAATTTTGCAACTTAAAAAAAAATATCCTTGTTTAAAACAGTAAAGCTATTAATTCAACATACATTAAGCCGTAAATCATATCGTACCCACTACCGCGTGGATTGGTAGCCTTGGATAAGTGCCTTAAGAGCAGGCAGGGTATCGATCTGGCGGTTGTTGATAGCTAAAATCGATGTTTATCTTTTAGGTATCGATATAAAGTCGAAGGTTCGAAGGAGTTTCATCTGCTTTAAGTTTTTTAAAGAATATTTTTAATTTTTGCAATACGACCGAAATTGAATAATTGTTAAAACCACATTTGCTTCTACCACTAAACAAAGACCTAAGGTGAAAGCTTGAGATGAAATTTATTTATTAAATTAACTAATTATTTCTTTTTTTTTCCTTATAAGTTTCTTTTAATATTTAATGATATTGTAAAATATTGTTCGATATGTTTACTAAAGACTTACTAAATGGATAAATAGAAATATTATATTATATTTCATACCAAAAATAAAAAAATAAAATGCCAAATGAATTCAAAATTAACAACACCATTATTAAATTATCGACTGACTTAACATATCTCGGTATTCACTTCGACAGACATTTAAAATTTACTAGACATTTTGACAAAAAAATTAAAACAGTAAGATCTAAGACATACAGACTCCAAAATTTAATTCGGACAACAAACCTATCTTTACGCCTAAAGCTTCTAGTCTATACAAGTATAATACGGCCGGCTCTGTTGTATGGTGCACCTCTGTTCGAACATATCAGCAAAACAACTGGGAAAAGATTACAATATTTCCAAAATGGAATAATTAGAAAAATTGTAAGAGGAACCACGCTGCAGAGAAAGAAGACATTGGATATACAAGCAACACTAAATTTATCAACAATAAAAGAATTTTTCGCAAAACGAAAAAAATCATTTTTCGAAAAATCCCAACAATTGGCAAACCCTCTTTTCAACAACTTATTACCAGCCAAAATTCCAAAACGTTGGCAACAAATCACATGAGATAGATGTTTTATTAATTTAGTTGTAAGCTCTAGAGGATAAGGTCAACTCAAGCCTGAGGTGAGCCCCATCACCTTTATATTACAGATGAAGAACGAAATACTTAGAAACGACAAAAATCTAAAAATAAACTTTACAATGCTTTTAAGCAGTAAAAGGGCTATTATTAAGACAATCCGAGGATTAAAGACAAAAATAAATAGAAAGGGGCTATGAAAAAAAAAAAAAAAAATTATATTGCGTGAATTTCACATGGGATTCAAAATATCTTACTCAATGTTGGACATTATGAATTTGCTTCAAGATTGAATAGGAAATCAATTTGATATAATGGTTTAACTTTATATATCCGCACAATAGTCGATGCTTTTTTCTATGTAACCAAAAAAATCCTCCACCTTGGCCTCAACATCCCATTTGTCTTAGATCTTATCCCAGAAAAATTCTCCAAATTTCACCAGGACCTTACGTATTATCCGAATCGTTTTCTACAACCTCTATCAAGCACCAACTACCCCTATAATTCTCCAAGAAGGTTAAAACAGCAGTGGTCCCGCGATCTTTTGTACTTTGTATATATTGGAGTTCTGGCACGGTTGGATTCTCCACACATAACATAAGTGTATTTGGCTAAAGTAATCTCCGCTGGCTTTATTAACAGTGACGCGGTTGAGAGAGTAGCGTAGGTATCTCCTAGAATTCTTCTTTTCCCTCCATAGTTGAAGGGACAAGCCTGGTCGGAGTTCTCTCGCCTGATTGTAAATAGTGTATCGGTAATAGTGCATCGGTAAGTATGTGTTTTTTATTATTTAAATTTACTTATTTTTAATGAAGAGAAGAATAGTTGGGGTGATCAGTCAGAAATAAGAAGGCAAAAATAAAATTATGTTTATTTTAAAATTATGTATCCGAACAATAGTCGACGGGGCTTTCTCAGTAACTAAAAAAAACCTACACCATGGCCTCAACATCCCATTTGTTGAGGAACCAGGACCTTACTTTTGACTTATTTACCTTATTTTTGACCTACATTACCTTATTTTTTGACTTCATATTCCTTTTTGCTGTTTTACATTTTATTCTAAGATTCCCATTTTTATACTCATGCCACCCTTTTTTGTTTATGTTTACTTCATCATTCCACACTTTGTAACGGTTATTGTTATTTATCTCTTAGTTCTTAATATTTCATTATTCTACTTCACTTTACTTTAATTTTTTTACCTACATTACTCATGTTTCCCACACCTTGTTATCTGGTTCTTTTCTTAGCCCTGATGAAGGCCTGAACTTCAGGTCGAAACGTCGGCAAATGTCAAAATAAATATTATCATCTATTTTTGCCTTCTTATTTCTGACTGATGACTCCAACTATTCTTCTCTTCATTATTCACGACAGTCAACCATTTGCCCACAATTACTTATTTTTAAGTTATTGTATTTATTTATTTTTTCCTTATTATTTAGTTGTTATTTTGCTTCTGTTTATTTTATATTTTTTGTACATATAGTGTGAAAGTGATCTCGGTGCCGGCCTTTGACATTCGGCACCCCCGGGCAATGACGTCATCTTCCCTCCTCCTAAAATTTATTTTTCAAGCTATTTTATATTATGTAATATTTGAATTTTATTTCATTCAATATTTTTCTAATGCAGCTGCTATATTAATTTGCAGGCTAAATTTGATTATTTTGATACGATTTGTATTTTTTTAAAAATGTCTATGAAGTTTTTTAAATTTCTATAAAGTGGAGAGCGCCCCTGAAGATTAGCCGGCGCTTTTCTAAAAGCGCCCCTCTAGGTCGGCATCTTGAGGAAATTGCCCCATCTTACCTCCCTACAACCATTGCCCAAGTGACAGAATGTTATATTATTCAACAAATATATATATGTATTTTCTATTTTTTACTTTATAGCATGAATGAGAGAACAATAAATTACAGTAACATCACCAAAAATATAGTTATATATTAATAATAATAATAAAAAGGCTTAGCGAACCCGAAGGTTCGATTCCGACACCACCAATCGCTTATTACACACCTCCCTCCACCGTTCGCCGTCCAAACCCAGTACCTTCAGATCAGCTTTAATGCAATCTTCCCACCTTCGCTTCGGTCTACCCCTCGGACGCTTACCATTCGGCACAGCAAATATTAACCTTTTAGGAATTCTCTCGTTACTAAGTCCAACAACTTTACAAGCCCATTTGATTCGCCGCGATGAAATTATCTCAATTATATTACTCGGATACAGTTCACGCAATTCGGTGTTGTGTAACCGTCTGAACTCTCCGGTTAACTCATCCTTCTTCGGTCCGAATATTCTACGCAATACTTTATTTTCAAAAACCTTAAGACGCTGCTCATCCCTTAATGTAAGCGGCCAAGTTTCGCACCCATCAAGAACTGTAGGTAAGATAATTGTTTTATAGATTCTAATTTTTAAGTTTCGGGACAAAAGGCCCGAACTAAGTAGTTTTGTCACAGAAAAATAACAAGCATTTCCCGCCTTCAGTCTAACCTTAATCTCTTCTTCAATTTCGTTTTTTCTAGTTATCGTTATAGTTATAGTTTTTTCTAGATACCTAAACTTATCTACCTGCTCAAACATATTACCATCTATATCGATATCACCAGTAGTATCGCCATTTTTGCAGCTAACCATATATTTTGTTTTATCCACGTTTATTTCGAGTCCTAGTTCTTTACCGGCTTTCATTAACGTTGTCGTATTTAGTTTTATAGTTTCAAGGTCTTCGCTTAACAGTACCAAATCATCCGCATAGCCCAGCACGGATGTTGTCCCACCCAGATCCAACCCTTTCTCGGTACGCATTACATCCCTAATGGCATGTTCTAATTCCAAATTGAACAGTACAGGGGAAAGAGAATCCCCCTGTTTTAAACCCGAACGAACCTCAAATTTTTCAGACAGATTATTACCGATTCTAACTTTATTGAGTGTCTCCGTCAAGCACATCCTGACTAGATTTACTAATTTTTTAGGAATTAGTTATATAGTTAGGAATATATAGGTTTTTTAGGGATTAGGAATATAGTTATATATTACGTTCCTTAATCAATTTATAACGATTCCATCATCTGTTCAAAGGTCTGACCACTTCCGGAATAACTTCTCTCCGGGACTTCCCATTTCCCTGCTTCATTTCATTTAGTCCTTTTGTGTTACTCATTATAATTATTATACTCTCATCATGGGAGAACCAGCGTCTATTTTTACAGAAACAGCTAATAAAAATGACCCCATTATGGTTTCCTAATAATTGATGCAACTTACGTAAAACGGAGTCAAAGTGTTTTTCCAAACGGATGGAAAATACAGAGCTTTGAGACAACTATATTAATTATCCATGAACTCTAAACAGTTCTTATTTTATTTAATAAATAAACTATAAATTTTTTGTTCCTTTTCAGATCTTATTCTGCACCTGTTATGACTTTAGGCAGATAACACTGGGCAACAATGAAAATATTTCGGGGTCAAAATTAGTCAATTCATAAGTATTTCCATCTGCTTAATCTAAAAATCACCATAAGAATGGTTGATTAGCTCTTGCTTTGGAGATAAAGTGATATTTCATTTTTTAGAGTCAACATTTTTAATTTGGTGGACTTTTTTGTGGGGAGGGGGATTGGTACACCTGTCAAATAACAAAACACAAAGCTCTTCAGCTGTTTGTGAGTCATAAACATAGTTAATACTGCTGTGACTGGGAGTTTCATATAGTTTGTGCTGTAATTAATGCAGAACTTCTGTTTTGAGAGTGTTATTTTAGTGTAAAATACGCAAAAATGCCATGAAAATGTGTAAATATGGTGAATAATTTTTTTTATATTTGTGGTAAAGTAACGTTTTTCTAACAGAAACGCAATCTCTGACTCTTGTAAAGACTGCCAATCAGCATTATTTTGGTATAAAAGTATCCAGGATATATCTTTGGCTCCACATGTATGTTGCAACGCATGTTCAGTTACACAGCGAGAATAGATGAGAAAGAAGGATTGACTCATGAAGTGGTAACATTCGAAAATTTGGTTTTGTTGCCCAGCATGATTTGTCAATTAGGAAAATCGTATGTTAGGCAAGAGGGAAAATAGTTCCCAGAGGTACCTCTTCCTAGTCAATATTTTTTCTCTTTAATTAATGGAAGATCTATGATGAAGCTCCTTTTAAGTCGCTCCTGATGGGTAGGGCAACCTTGTTCATGTCTTTTATAAGTATATTGTTATGTCCATGGAGTTTTATAAGAAATCGAGAATGAAGAGAACGTATGTGTTGGTTGATAATTAGTCTAGGCTATAAGTTTTGTTGTTTACTTACCAGGGAGATGATGTTATTAGTCTTAAAATTTTGGATTGTAATGATTGTAATATTTTCTTGGTCTTTTTTGTTGAACCGAAAATTTGTGAGGTTCCAGTTGCTATCCGATTGCCATTCAGCCATAATGTGATTTTCAACTATTGTTCAACTATTTCAGCTATCATATTATTTATTAAATAATTATATAATATAATACTCCATGGTATTTCGGTTGGCTCTACAGACCTTGTAGATCTTTGGCCGCCTGAACCAGCCTTCTCCACATCTGCCTATCTTGGGCTACTGCTTTCCAGTTTGCGGCATGAAACTCAGCCGTATCTTTGTTTATCTTATCTATCCATCTGGTTTATGGCCTCCCACGTGGTCTCTTTCCTACTACTCGGGCATTCATTGTCGTGTTCTGATGGATTGCGTTCTGATGAATTGCTACGAGCTACATGCTCCGCCCATCTTAACCTCTTTGCCTTCATGTTTCACAACCGCGTAGCAGAAATGGCTTAATCACGGCGGTGTACACCCTTATTTTTAGATTTCTGGAGAGAAGAAAGATCTGTTCGCACTTGTTATTCGCTGGTCTATCTCTGTTAGTTGGTCATTTATTGAGGTTATTGTGGAGGCGAGGTGTTTGAATCTGTCTACTTCCGGGAATGACTTAGAATCCACGCAGATCATGTTATTATGGTGGATGTTTCGGCTAAATATCATGTATTGAGTTTTATCTACATTGACTTGTAGTCCTATTTGTTCTGCTTCTTTTAACAGAGTCCGAGCGAGTCTCTCAATATCCTCTTGATTACTTCCGAGGACAGCTATATCGCCGCATATGCTAGGATTTTATGTTTCATGGTAATATAGTAATATAAATCTAGATTCACTATTTATCACAATTACTTTGGTTGTAATAGTGATAAATAACGCACACACACATATATATATATATATATATATATATATATATATATATATATATATATATGAACTTATGGTTTTGAAATAAAATATTGTTGAATGGATATGCACAACAGGAAGTAACAAAATTGGCGCTAACACTTCTTGTATATATAGCGGGCTCAGTGATTTCTCACCTCACCAGGTTGAGTGTACACGGCAGTTAGGAAGTGGTGTTTGTGTGTGAGTATAGTCGCAACATAGAGAGACTGAGAGGGAGAACGATACCCTCTAATAAAAATAAACGGGGCGAGAATATTGTTCCTCCCTCCCTCCAGTATCTTGATAAACAAAGAAAATCGTAATTAATAACAATTAATTCACATCGATGAATAAAATGTGCAAACTAAAATCAATTAAGGAAATAGGAAAAGCCGATTAGATGGCTAACCTAAGGGGCAGAGCTACCCAAGTATATAATGCCCCTAATATTGAAATTTTAGTTTATATTACATCCGTGGAACCTGCGAAATGTGTGTTAAGTGCAGTTATAAAAGTAACTTAGTGTTTTGTTTAACTATGGTAGTATCCAAAAGTCGCTATGTGCATCTGGTTTCAGTTTTTACTTTCACCTATCTATCTATATATGTAATATATAGCAAGGATAATGTTTATCATTACATCTTCTTTGTAATGAGCTACTATTGCAAATTGTATTTTAACCCGACGCCGTGTTAGAGAGATGAAAAGAGAATAAATAGTGTCGAAAACCATATGATAACTAGTATAATTAAAGATATGGATTAAAATATCTCAGAAACTAAAAATCGGAACTGCATCCTATAAGCGAGGAAAATGTTCAACATTTCATTCTCTTTACAATGAGCTATTATTTATAATTTATAATTCATATTATTAATCTCGTCTTGTTGATGTTTTCACTTCTATCTGTGGTCTAAAGAACATAGCTAGGATTTTTTAAGTAGAAGCAAAGTTGACATTCGTTTTTCGCACCTCGAAAACCTCTTAAATACGAATTTTCATATCATTAAAAAAATTAATATTTTTGCTTAGATTCGAACCTTAGAAACTTCAGAACAACTCTACCGGTTCACTCGAAAATTATTATGTAGTTCCTCATAGTCTAAAACGTAAAACGCGAAGAGAAAATTTCAATTCTTAAGACAAAATATTTTTAACCTACAGCATAAAATGGCTTCACTATCTTCGTAGTATGAAATTAAAAAGACGATTATAAAAAACTATAGCGTGTGCTTTAGACCACACGTTTGAACTGAAAACATCAACAAGGCGAGTTTAATATTATGAAATTTTTTTTCTATTCTAAATTTTATTCAAAACGTTTAAAATATATACAGTTATAATTGTGTATAAATTACACAAGTAAACTTTGTTCTGACCGATCGTCATTTGTATCATACTCTAAAAATGATACAATATTTTTATGAATTATTGAAGGAAGTTAGTCGACTGTTCTACATATCGTGGGTGATAAATATTCTGGACGCAGTCATTATAAACTTCCTTATCAGTCCCGAAGTTTCAACCCAAACATGTGGGTCATCATCAGGGTTCGAGCACTGAATGTGTTGCCCAAAATTGGTCTTGGTCTTATATTTTGCAAGACCAAGACCAAGACTGGCAAAAAAAATTCGTTTTTTAAAACAAAAATAAGGCAAAATACTAATACTTGACAATTTACTTACTATATGTAAAGAATTGGTGTAACCAATATACTTTTACATTTAACTCTTCTAATTTTTCATTCAGACTTAGTTAGGTTTCTCATATCTAAAAAATTACAGTAATATCTCTCTAGTAATAAGCTAATAGGTAACTGCAAGATTGTTACGAAAGTCTTGCGCAAGACAAAGACTCGTCTCGGTCTCGCATTTCGGCAACACTAGTGTTCAAGTAGTAAGTACTGGTGCAGTAATGAATCCGTCCTGAATATTTATCACCCACAATATTTTTATGATAACTAAAATATGTGATAAATACTTTTTATTGAAATCTATTTGCTAAATATCTAACAAAACTCTGTATTTTTTAAAAAATAACTTATCTAAGTGGGGCTTTGTGATACAGTACTTTGTCCAAACTGTATCGAGTGCAAAAGAAAATCGAATAGAAAAACATAATTTATTTCTTTTTATGGATAATTAAAAAAATATCTATATTGACTTATCGGAAATTGGTTTCTGGATTATCCATGGATTTTAAATTTTGAGATATTTTAGTCCAAATGTTCAAAACAATCGGCGTCACTTCAAAATATAATTTTGATTTATAGGTCACTACAAAGAGGTTATAAAGTATCCCTAATTTTAAAAGTATCCCTCGTTCACATTATGAAGGTTCGATTTTTAGTTTATGAGATATTTTAATTCATATGTTCAACAAAACTCGTTATCATTTCTGATTTCATTCAATCATTTCTTATCCATCCAGTCCCCATAAAATTGTAAATAAATACCACTGTAAATATGTATATAAATTATTAGATTTTTCTTCATTATTTTTCTTTATTTTAAAAACTTTTATTATTAACTTATTTAAGTTAGAAAGAGAGGTTAATTTTTAATATGACTGTTTCATTACTCAACATTTCTTTCTGTTGTATCTCTGAGGCTCCTTAGCCCACATTACTGTCCTTATGTATTATTCTAAAGGGACTTGTCCCAGAATAAATAAAGTATTATTATTATTATCATTTGGTTTTCGACACTATTTTCTCCTTTTCGTTTCTCAAAGTTACACTGAGTAATAAATCATTACAAAGAGGATGAACTATTGAACATTTCCCTCTGTTACAGTATGCAAGTCAGATTTTTAATTTCTGAGATATTTTAATCAATATGTAAAATTACTTTAATTAGTCGACTTGAACTAACTTTACCCAAATGAGCGTTATACATCCGAGGGTAACTGCTCAGTCTCATTAAAAAAATAAAGTGCAAAGCGCACCTAAAGAAGTTTTCTCTTAAAAAATTGAGGCCCTCGTTGCATCCTCTTATAGAATAACAATGCTTACGTTGATGGATTCCATGAAAAGTAACTGATTCTCCGTTGCATAACGTAATATATTCAATAAATTCCAGTAGCTTTACTGAAGTTGTTGCCACTCACGTGACTAAGCATACTAAAAAGATCCCTCCCAAGTGGCAAGCGCAATTTAAACAGTAAATGCAGTAATACTGAATAGGAACTATACGCGTATCATCCAACATCAGTGAGGCGCATCGCATCATCGCTGGCGATAAAGCCTCGAACAAAGAGAGCTATTTTTACAACTCCGAACGCTGATGTCTTTTCCTCATCTTCGTATTAGATAATTTATGCGAATTGTTCTTCTCACTCGGAAGATAGAGCCGTTATGTTCTGAAGCAGTCAGGATCCGATGCAGCCATTAGAGGATAGCCGCATGGAATCAACACGACATGACAAATTGCTTCAAAAGCTAACAGTTTTCTGACAGGTAACGTTATGTCTGATGACCATTCATTATTCTCCAATGCGCCATCACCAATAGGCACCAAACCAATAATTTGTGTGCGGTTGCAAAACATCTGACACATCCTTAGGTTGTATGTTGTATTCCTTCTATTAATTTCCGTAATAGACAATGTTGGAGACTATCTTTTTGAAGAAAATAATTGGAACATTTCTATAAGAAAATAAATAAATAAAATAAAAATATGAAATATATTTTTTTTTTTTTTTTTTTAATGGTTGTTAATAACCAAACTCTGACGGGTGAATCTAAACAAAATTTCTAAAAAAAATAAGTTTATTTGATGCATGGGCCAATTCCGAAAGGAAAAGGAATTAAGACCATTTTTGTTATTTTCTTAACAAATAATAATAAAAGGCTTAGCGAACCCGAAGGTTCGATGCCGGCACCACCAATCGCTTATTTCACACTTCCCTCCACCGTTCGCCATCCCACCTTCGCTTCGGTCTACTCCTCGGACGTTTACCATTCGGTACAGCCAATATTAACCTTTTATGAATCCTCTCGTTACTAAGCCCAACAATTATACAAGCCCATTTGATTCGCCGCGATGAAATTACCTCAATTATATTACCAACAGTTCACAGTTCACGCAATTCGGCGTTGCGTAACCGTCTGAACTCTCCGGTTAACTCATCCTTCTTCGGTCTGAATATTCTAAGCAATACTTTATTTTCAAAAACCTTAAGACGCTGCTCATCCCTTAATGTAAGCGGCCAAGTTTCGCATCCATAAAGAACTGTAGGTAAGATAATGGTTTTATAGATTGTAATTTTTAAGTTCCGGGACAAGAAGCGCGAGATAAGTAGTTTTGTCACAGAAAAATAACAAGCATTTCCCGCCTTCAGTCTAGCCTTAATCTCTTCTTCAATTTCGTTTTCTCTAGTTATCGTAGAACCTAGATACCTAAACTTATCTACCTGCTCAAACATATTACCATCTATATCGATATCACCAGTAGTATCGCCATTTTTGCAGCTAACCATATCTAACCATAGATTTTATTAAATAAAAAGGAATTGCTCAAAAACCGTTCAAGATAATTAAATTCTCTGTTAACCATCGTAAATCAAAATTTTTTTTTTGAGAAATCAAGGAACTAGTTTAGTAGTTCAATGATAAAAAGGACTTTCGAGAGGTTTGAGCAGTTTTATTACCCATACATTTCCCACCCTCATGAATGTCCCTTTTATCATTGACCTTAATAAATTGAATGACTGTTTTCTGAAACAAAAGTTTGTCTTCTTTACTATGGTGTACATAGAATTTAATTATCTTGAACAGGTTTTGAGCAATTCTTTCTTATTCAATAAAAACCATGACCAAGTTAAGAACAACACAAAATTGGTCATAAGTCTTTTTCATGGGTGATAAATATTCAGGACGCAGTCTTTTTAAATTTTTTATTCACGCCAATGTTTCAACCCAAACATGTGGGTCATCTTCAGGGCTGAATTTTTTTTTTTAATTTAAAAATTTTCAATCATAATTAAAAAAAAAAAAATCACCCCTGAAGACGACCCACATGTTTGGGTTGAAACGTTGGCATAAATAAAAAAATTAAAAAGACTGTGTCCTAAATATTTATCACCCATGATATGTAGAACAGTTGACTAACTTCCTTCAATAAATCTTTTCCTGTTTGGAATCGGTCCATGCATCAAATCCACAACTTTTTGTTGAATATTTTGTCTAGAATCTAAATGAATCTCACACCAATAATAGAGATTTTCGGTACTGAATAATATGGAAAATATAGGAAACAGTTGTAGCGTAATGACGACGCAAACTTGAAGATAGGTTATTGAGATATTCTAATAGATGCAAATCATCTTTCGTGACTCAGGCCGATATAAGTAAAGACACAAAGAGACATGTTGTAGACTGTCAAAGTTCTATGGCAGTAGACTTGATATATTTTTGTCTACTGCGACGTTAACGGCAAACATTGCAGATATATCATGTTATGTCAATAACAGATATCCATAATATCGACTAATTTATGTCCTTTTGTTATGTCCAACTTAAAAAAAAAAAAATAACAAAAAATATACTCATAAGGATTTTTCCTTTTTGCCAAGGATACTAATGATAATATTTGCCACATATCCATTGCTATTCATGCGACCTTAAACTTGACAATAGGTCCTGAAGAAGTTAAGTTATTAGGTTTGAAACTGCCCGTGTCAAGCTCACCCACACCTACCGCTCACACATTCGCCCACGTTTGCGACGCCTTGTCTCGTCGCAACGCTATTGTCCATCTTTTCGTTCTTGTTATAAGTTTTAGAAATTTATTTATTTTTTTGTTTATTATTTTCAATAATTTACCTTAATAATTATTGAATTATTAGTAATAAACCGACCAAGAAAAAAAAAAGCTGACCCATTTCAAGATACGTAGAATCCTAAAACAAATTTGCCAAACCAATGAAGTCTCTCATTCAGCCTATTTTCAACAATAACTATATTAAAGCGGTTTTTGAAAATCATTCTGTGCGCACTTCCTTGCAATTTGTAAATTATTGAAGGAAGTTAGGCGACAGTTTCATGGTTGATATATATTCAGGACGCAGTCATTATAAAATTTTTATTAGTGCCGACGTTTCAACACAAACATGTGGGTCATCGTCAGGGCGTGGTTCAAGCACTGAAGGTCTTTAAGTACTGTGTTGAAACGTCGGCACTAATAAAAACTTTATTTAATGTTCTAGTACTGAACACCTTCAGTGCTCGAACCACGCCCTGATGATGACCCACATTGTTTGTGTTGAAACGTCGGCACTATTAAAAACTTTATAATGACTGCATCCTGATTATTTATCACCCATGAAATGCAGAACTGCTGACTAACTTCCTTCAATAATTTACAAACTATAAGGAAGTCCGCACAGAATGATTTGCGAAATCCGCTTTAAAAATAGTCATTATAAAGTTTTTATTAGTGGCGACGTTTCAACTCAAACGTGTGGGTCATCGTCAGGGCGTGGTTCGAGCACTGAAGGTGTTCAAGTACTGAGTTGAAACGTCGGCACTAATAAAAACTTTATTTAATGTTCAAGTACTGAACATCTTCACTTGCTCGAACCACGCCTTGATGATGACCCACATGTTTGTGTTGAAACGTCGACACTAATAAAAACTTTATAATGTCTGCGTCCTGAATATTTATCACACTTGTAATTTATAGTGAACCATTAATTAAGAAGTAATACTTCTTTACAAAGTACTGAATTTAAGACCCTTCAGGGGTTATAGTAGTCTTGTTTATTATTTTCAATTTTCAATATCTTAACTCCTTCCCTTCAAAATTTGAGTTTTTACTTTTCAGAATACGTACAACTCGAAAATCGAATGAAATAAAAAATTGTCCGTCCGCCAATTTTTATCAGATTTGGAATCTAAGTCAGAAGTCAACCGACGATGATCATCCTAAATCTACATTGCTATCATTTCCTTACAAGATGGCGGTCGAAAGATGTTGTCCTTAAATTTATCTACATAACATGCATAAACGAAAAGAAGCTGGGAAAAAAGTTACGTGGGATGGAAAAATTAAATTTCCGAATAACTCAAAATATTTGAATTGTACTTGGTTTTTTTAGAAGTTTACGAAATTTCCTAAAAAAAAAATCGTTGAAATCGGACATTTTGGTGAATAGATATGGCGTTATATTTTCCGTAATATAACATACTATATTCTATTGCAAAGTTTATGTCATTTGTTTTGGATTTTGATTATAGGTCAATATTAGGTATAACCTTTTATTTATTTTCCTTTATGCTAGAAGGAAAGTAAGACTACTTTTGATGAATGATTGTTTGAAAATAATAAGACCATTGTGTAAAAATTTGCAATTTTTTTTTCCGATTATAAATGTTCAAAATTGAATAAAATAAGAACAAAACTAAGAGATGACAAATAATGTCAATGAGGCCGTTTACAAAAGGCAAAAAACAAAAAAAAAAATGAAAAAAATAATAATGTACGTTAATCTATTCAAATAATTTATCACTAAAAATTATTAATCACGGTTCAGTTATATTTCTTTTAAAACCAGTTGCCACGAAAGGTCGATTTAATTATTTTGTGCTGACACAATTTACAAGAACAACTCACATTCCTGAGTATAGCCATTCCGAAAGAATTGCATAATATTGAAAGCATGTTGATTGTGTTTTTAATGTTTATTATCTATTATGTTATGAGATGGTCTAAACAGTCTCCAATGTTTTTAATAACCACTAAATAAATAAACCTAGCCAACGTTTACAGATTCATCATCAGATGATATCATAAAGACAAGATGCAATAAATTCACACCAGAGTCAGCACCTCTTAATTTAACAATTTAAAAAAGTTAGTTGACTGTTATACATATCATGGGTGATAAATATTCAGAACGAAGTCTTTTTTAAAAAAAAATTTAATTTTTTATTTGTGCCAACGTTTTCTTGAACACCCTCAGTGCTCAAAACACGCCCTGAAGATGACTCACATGTTTGGGTAAAAACGTTGGCACAAATAAAAAATTAAAATTTTTTTTTAAAAAGACTGCGTCCTGAATATTTATCAACCATGATATGTATAACAGTCGACTAACTTCTTTCAATAATTTAAAACCATACTATCCAAATAGAAATATTACATCATTTAAAGGCAGGTAATCTATCAGATGCTGTGTATATAAATGGAGTTCCACATAATAGTATTGTCAAGATAAAATACAGCTGGGTTTGAGATGTTAACTATCAATGAGAACATTAAAAAATTGAATAATAATTAATAAAAAACATTGTATTAGAATAAATTCGATTTATGATTAGTGCTAAGAACAGTAATTTTGAAAAGACTCATTTTATAAAAAAAAAGTAGAAACGTTTTAGAAATTTATTTTTAGTGATTAATAGTGTAGCTGTTGACTTTAGAATAATAAGTTTTCTATAAATGCTGTAGTGAATAATCTATCCTTTAATATTTAATATAAAATGTTTGAGCTTTATCACATATTTTTTATTATAGTAGTTACTCTTTATTATAATAGTTACTCTGTATTATAATAGGTCATCTGGCCAGATTTATTGTCAATTGGTTTGAACAATATTGTTATTCTTAAGGGACCTGATCCCAGAATAAAGATGATTTTCTATTTCTATTTTTCACCTACATGTTTTTTTTCGAATTTTCAAAACTTTAGTCATTTTGAAGAGAAGAATAGTTGGGGTGTTCAGTCAAAAAGGAAGGCAAAAATAAATGATAATATTTATTTTTTACATATGCCGACGTTTCGACCTGAAGTTCAGACCTTCATCAGGGCTAAGAAAATAACCAGATAACAAGGTATGAGAAACATAAGTAATGGTGGTAAAAAAGATAATAAACAATAAAAAAAGAAAATAAAAAATAAAAAAAAATTAGAAAATAAATAGATTAATAAATAAAATAGATAAATATAAAGTAAAATGAAATTGTTAGAATAATGACTAAGAACTAAGAGATAAATAATAAAAACCGTTACAAAGAATGATGAAGTAGGCATAATCAAAAAGGGTGACAAAAGTGTTACAATGGGAATCTTAGAATAAAATGTAAAACATAAAAAAGAAATATGAAGTTATATAAGAAATGAAAATAAATAGTAAAATTAAAACATTGAGAATGGAGTAGTTAGATAGAAAATCGAGATATTGTAAAGTCTATCAAGATGTACAGACAATGTATAATATAATAAAGAGTTAAAAACAGAGAAAAGGAATGAAAAGAAGGAGGGAAGAAATTGAGAAAGCTGAAATAAGAAAGAAATAAAAGAATTTTAGTCATTTTGAATGATCGATAGTTTTCGTCCAGTGGGCATAAAAAAAATGTTCCCAACAAAAATGTTAGATAACTCTAAGCTCTTTAGAATTGAATATAACCATTTTTAAGCTATATTTCTACAGCAAGTATATATTTAACATAAACCACCAAAAAAAAAAAAAATTCAGTTGCTTTTGGGACACTGCGGCGAACTCACAAGTATTTCAATGTCGAAAACTTGGATTTTTTATAATCAGCATATATCCAACGATATATAAAAAAAATGTCCGACCTTTTGCAACATACACTCCTTGTTTTTATTTTACCGGACAAATAACTATTAACAATGAAAAACTGTTATTTTTTTTTAAATAAAAAAATCAAGGTAATTTTTTTCATAGTATTGGATATTCATCAGTCAATTTTATATATAAAAAGGAAATAGAAGGCCCGATAAGGGGTAAAAAAAAAACAACTTCAAATAGTATGAACTATTAATTGATTCTTCGCCGGTTTTTCCTGTCAACAAGCTGTGTTGAAGACCTAGAAAATAGGTCGAAACGTTATTGTAAATAATTAATTTATGCTATTTGAAGTTGCTGTTTTTCTGCTATTCTAAACCATATCTTCCATTTTAGATTATTTATTTTTTTTAGTTTGAACAAATACCAAATTAAAAAATGGAGTTACCTCTTTACCGGTGTAAGAAAGGCGAAAATAGCATTTTCTAAAAACTCTTTAGATTTGGTCTCCTGAAAAGTAGTGAACTGTTGGATTGGCACTTTTTGTTGAACACCGATAGTTGTAGTTAGCCCAGCGTTGACAAGGCCTTATTGATCATCCATTAAGCTCAAAGTAACCGATAATTTCCTCTTGGACGATATCAATATGGCATAGGAGGAAGCTGTGGCACGTCACATGTGCCAGACAACATATGATGTCAGTTATTGCACGACAGATGCTAACTCCTAACAGTGCAGTCTTACATCCGGCCTCAAGCACCTTAAACAGTATCTTTATCTAACATCTAGGAGCGGTTTCCGCTTTCTTGGTAAATTCTCATCTTAACGGTATCGCATCGCCATATTGTAATATCTACTGATAATATCAGGGTAATTGGAAAGTATCGAAATCTGCCTATCAGATCCTACATATTTCCTACGAGTCATTCACACTCCGTATCATTTTGCGAAAACAAATTATTTGAAATGTTATCCGGGTTCGAAACCCGATCAGATTCCATCTTTTTATGATATAGACGGCCTTGCCGAGTACAGATGTAATGGAGGACGTTTGGCTGTTTAAAATTCTTCGGTTTGTAACCGATATGTTTTAGAGTTTACTTATTTTACGTCTGACTCCAGGCGGTATTTCCTATAACATTGGCGACAGCCATCGCTCAAAAATATTGGAACGATTAAATGGATAATTACTATTAAAAAATAGCATAATCTAATACAAGGAAATATTAAGTTGTGATTTAAGTTATTTATTTTCATAATAAATCGAGTTTCTCATATGTCTGACGGCTTTTTATTTGTTTGATTATGACTATTTATAAAATGAAATATTCCATTTCCTGTAAATTCCGGGATAATTACAGAAATTCGTTGGTGCAATCATTATATAATATTCACATACCACCTCGATATATTATAATCCGTGGTACAGACCCCTTTTTATCAAATTATTAACATCCGCAAGAAATTTCATAAATATTTTCATCTATCTAGCTTCAATTAGCTTAATCTTATAGTAATCTACAACTATTTTATTTACGATAACTCTTGTAATTGGGGCGTTTTCAATCTGGAGAGAGCCAAACTTTGTCTATTTAATTAAGTACTAAAAATCTCGTAAATACTCATCTGTTTTCCACTTGAATCGTAAGATAATTTGATCACAATATCGAGAAAAAAGTTGACAAAAAAATATTTGGTCGTTTGACCTATATAACCTAGTTATTTTCATGTTGGGGGTGTAGGTCAAACATCCCAATATTTTTTAGGCCACCTTTTTTCTCGATTTTGTGCTCAAATTATCTCACGTTTCAAGTGAAAAGCAAATGAGTATTTACGAGTTTTTAGTACCTAATTAAATAGACAAAGTTTGAAGATCTCCAGTTTAAAACGCCCTAATTCCAAGAGATTTCGTAAATAAAGTAGTTCTTGATTGCGATAAGATGAAGCTTTTTACGAAGTATCAGACGGAGATTAATAATTTGATGAAAAGAGGTCTGTACCATAGACTATTAAATATGATTTTTTTAGAAGTTAATAAACAATTAATATAAATTGTGGAGGTTCTTTTAAATCTATTTCCCCCAAATACAAATGTGGGTTCAGGGAGTAGCGGCCATTGCTTATTCTTCTCTACAGAAGAATTAAAAAAAAAATTGCTTTATATGTCACAGTTCATGTAGAAGATTGCTATAGGATTCAGAATACTAAAAAAAAATCAAAACTTGACCACTCTTGATAAAACGTATTTAAGCTTAAAAATAATATAAATTATATATTTCTGCTCGGTAAAATAACTGTAATAAGGTAAAGAGAATTTCAAATGACGAGACATTGATAAAGTGGAAAAAGATAAACTGGATAACATACAACTGAAGGTTGGTGTAAGCTTCTCTGGAAGCTCCTACAGGTGAAGTCAGTGGTTCCCTTTTTATCAAATTATTAACACCCGTATGAAACATCGTGAATGGTATCATCGTATCGTAACCTACAAACTTTCTTATTAAATTAATCAATTTCAGCAGGGGTGACCATCCTCCCCATGGTCGATGGCCTTCAAAAAATTTTAATGGCAAAACGTGGGCTATGAAATCTCCTTCTGGACACCCCTGAATTTAGTATGTAATAACAAATCATAAACCCAATTTGCAGTTCACTTGATTGTAAAATAATTTGATCACAAAATCGAAAAAAAAGGTGGCCTACAAAAATATCAGGCTGTTAGGATTATACAATCTCATTATGTCAAGTTGAGGGTGGAGATCACGCTTTACGGTCCATATTTGTGTTGTCCATATTGTCCAGTCCAAATTTTGTCAAATATAATATTTGTGTTGGTCTTTACTCTCAACATTGTTTTCAAATTATCTTAATTTTTTTTTTTTTTTTTTTTTTTTTTTTTTTTTTTTTTTTTTTTTTTTTTTTTTTTTTTTTTTATGAATTCACAATCCATCTCGTTATTTACCTTAAAACATAAAATTTGCCGGCTAGTGTTATTGTATGCGGTTGTGTTATAGTGAAGGAAATAGGTTTTTGACAACTTAAATTTAACTGTGAAAACGAATTGATGACTAATATAATAGTAAGTATGAATGTTTTTTTATTTATCAATTTTTATTTTACTTTTAATTAATTTATTTTTGTTATGAATTTCTGTATTTTATTTAATTTCACTTAAAGCTACATTTCTTTGATTTTATCATAGTAATTTGTCATATAGATATATATGTTTTATTTATTTTTTTAATGCATTGTATATATTGTATTAATGTGCCTCTCTCAGCTCTTGTACTCAGCGCACTTAAGTGTGGCAAAAAATATTATTATTTCACAATAAAAAGATGAATAAAAAAAATATATAACATTAAATAAATTTGAAGCTGAACAAACATAATTCCCATTCATATTAATCGGAATGTAGAAGTAGTAGAAGCCTCTATCTACATAAGACATGAATTCTTACCAATTTGCGGAATGATCAATTTGTTAATGAAATCGCGATGGTGACTCAGCGAATTCCCATATTCGCAGTTTCGCGATTCCAGAGATCTCTGAAGAAATTCAATTACCGCCCAAGTTACAATGTCTCCTGTTCTTAATTAATTCTAATTGTAAATGGCTAATTAATCTTATTTAACGAACTCTTATTATTTCGTTAATTGAAATCGGCTACCATTTCAAAAATAAATTAAAACCTGTTCTCTTTCTCGATAATTAATGCTTTCTGTTTCTGGTCAGGTAAATTGAAAATTAACGACCCTAAATATTTATCACCTGTTTGCTTTCACCTGATTTAACGAATGTTTTTTTTTTTCCTTTTGTAAATGTTCTGGATCTAAATCAACTTGAGGGATATGAACGCATTAAACCAGACATTTCCAAACTTTGTGACTGTGATGAGAAAGAATTAAGAACATATCGATATATTGATGTTCTAATAAAACATTGAAAGACAAACATTCATGTTTCCAATACATCGGCATAAAACATAGATTTCTTTTTAGATTTTCTGTAGTAGTAATTTAATATTTTATGACTGATTTTTAAAAATCGAAAAAGAAACTTATTTTTTGTTCATCTAGCAATCTCTGTTTTTAAACCTAGTAGAACCAAGGCCTAAAAATGGGTACTCGTAGCAGTGGAAGGTTTGAATATGTATTACGAAAATTTATATTAATTTAAATAGAACAAACTTGTCACATAGGGCTAATTCAACTAATCTGAATCAAATTATTTTTTCTCACAAAGTTGTGGTAAGTTGACTTAATTTCTGTATACTCCATCATGTATACCTTTTTTTTACTTCCTCTTCAGTAATTTATCATTTTTTTATTGCTTTTTAAAATATATTTACTTTTATAATAGTAGTTTTAATATTGGAAATAAATCAATTAGCATAATCTTTCGATCTAAGACGCGGGCTTCCTCTACCCCTATTACTATGAATGGCCTCTCTCATTATTTTTCTGGGGATCTCATCCTCTGACATTCGTACTACATGGCCAGCCCACCTCAGTCTCTCTACCCTAATATGCTTCACAATGTCAGGTTCACCAAGGAGGTCATATATTTCTTGATTACCTCTTCTGAAATATGTTTCATCAACTCTTTTAGGTCCATTAATGCTCAGTAGAATTCTTCTCTCGAAAGCCAATAAACTTCGTTCATCCATTCGTGATATTACCCATGACTCTGAGGCCTGATCAGCCTCTTATACAGCCCTAATTTTGTTTGGCCTTGAGAGATACTTTCTTCTTAGTTGTCTTCCTAGCCCAAAGTAACATCGGTTAGCAAAGATTTTTCTTCTCTCAATTTCCTTTGTAATGTAAGGTAGACGAACACATCTACTTTTTTAAACTCATATGAGCCAAACTACACATTATCTGCCAAGATAAACTCGGAGGTCATATACTTCTTTTTCAAATCATTTACACGCAGTCCCAATTGTCCGGCTTCTAGAGCAACGAAAGTCTCACGAACTGCAGCATGAGATCTACCAACAATATCCAGATCGTCTGCATAACCAAGGATCTGAACCATTCTATTAAACACTCTGCCTGTTATTTAGATCCGTGCATCTCGTACCGCTTTTTCTAATGCAATATTGAAGAGCAGATAATGTTTAGTAATTTTATTCTTTATTCATTTCATTAATTTATTTATTTTTTCATTTTTCTTTAGTTAATTTGTTTCTTCTGTATTCATTATATTTTTCTCCATTCCTTGACCGCGAATTCGCTTAATAGTATAGTAAATATGCGAAGAACCATTTTATCATTAGTCGCCGCATTAAGTTTAGGAAGTGGTAATGGAGGCTAGAATGATGTTTTATATTTTATTATTTCTATCTTTTAGAGGTAAATACACTCTTGCATATAAATATGTTGAACTTATTTCTATTAGTTTTCATTTTTTTTGTCTAAATAATTATATATTAATTGAATCTAGAACTAATAAAGATTGCGCCAAATCTGATGTGGTGAGATAGCAGTGGTCTAGACCACTAGCGGATCCAGGATTTAACTTTGGGGGAGAGGGCTCAGTCCGAAACCTTTTTTTTTTCATAAAAATAATGATAATTACTTTGGAAAGAAACTAACTACCTATATGAAATGGTGTTTAAGTGATTCCTTAAGTTCTTTTAAATGTAATTACACGAACAATAATACTTTAAGAGGTATATTAAAAAAAAAATCCATAAAACATGGTTACATTTTACCATTATGGGGGGAGGCTTCAGCCCGAAAGCCCCTTCCCCCGTAGATCCGCCCGTGGTCTAGACCAAGGGTATTGTTGCCCAAAAGCGCTCTTGCACTTTGCAAGACCAAGACCAAACCCGCCTAACTGTTGCAAGACCAGGACCAAGAGTGATAAAAAACTCGATTTTTTGAATAAGAATTAAGGTAAAATAGTTACTTATACTTGACAAATTCAATGACTATATGTAAAGAATTGGCATAACCAACATACCTTTTCATTTAACTCTTCTAATTTTTCATACAGGCTTAGTTAGATTTCTTCTATTTAAAAAATACAGTAATATCTCTATAGTATTAAGCTAATAGGTAACAGCAAGATTTTTGCGCAAGACCAAGACCAAGACCAAGACTCGCCTTGGTCTCGCATTTAGGTAACACTAACCAGGTGTCACCAAACTTGCCCGCGGGCCATGGCTTGTAGTGAAAAAAAAATCTTCAGCTGTGAAATGTGCTTTCTAAGAGAAAAATGCAATAAATGTTGTAGTAACCCCACGTGTGAGTAATTTACTAAATTTTATATTTTTTAAAACTTTACCATCTAACCAAAGAAACCTCACGGTAACTGGCGGACCGTAGTTTTGAGACCTCTGGTCTAGACGATGGTAAATTAGTCTTGATCAAAAATATGTACGTCCAGATAAAAAAAAGTATAAAAACATGAAAGTATGAACGATTTAGTGAATGCAAATTAGATTACTTATAAAATGTAATACTATAACACTAAACTAAACAAAACAAAAGATTTTTAGGTTCATTACTCTGCAAAGGAGTACTTTTCTTGATCAAGGATTCTGCAATGAGGTGATTTAAACGAAATCACTAACAATCGCCAGGTTTCCTCCTTAATTAATTATTTAATCAAGAGCAAGCTTTATATAGAGGCTGGGTGTGCCCCAGAAAGGCCCTCCGAGCTCACCGTCGAACAGGGATTAGTTAAGGATTGCAACACTAGAATGTTTATAGTTAGCATAACATATTTGAAAATAAATTGGTTGATTAAACCATAAATAAAAAAAATCAACCCATTCATGGTTAATAAAATCTTACCTTAAGTCCTTTATGGATGCGAAATGTGGCCGTTTACATTAAGGGATGAGCAATGTCTTAAGAATTTTGAAAATAAAGTATTGCGTAGAATATTCGGACCGAAGAAGGGTGAGTTAACCGGAGAGTTCAGACGGTTACACAACGCCGAATCGCCTGAACTGTATCCGGTTAATATAATGGAAGTGATTACGTAGCGAAGAATCAAATGGGCTTATCAAATTGTTGGACTTGGTAACGAAAGAAGGGAGGTGTGTAATAAGCGATTGGTGGTGTCGGCATTGAACCTTCGGTTCGCTAAGTCTTTTATTATTATTATAACCCATTGAAGGCCCTGTTGGTACTAGTATTGTAACTAGTTGGTATTGTAACTAGAGGCAACTAGCCCAACGAGTGGGCATTCTAGTCCTTTCTGCGAATCCCTGACGTCTCCCTAAAGATTGAGATCGTGGATAGCAGACCTTATTAAAGCGTAGCACGCTTTAATATTCTCGAGTTTAGTGACTCCGGTAGGAATCTACCTGGACGAGTTTAAATTTATTTCGTTGCGGACCCATTGAATGAATCTCAATCTTTCTACTCCGGTTAGAGTAAGTTTAGTTTTACCTCTGGAATATTCCTTTGGGCGCCATAAATAGCGAGGTAGGGAATAATCGGGGAAAAAAATTTTACTTTCAAGATTTATTGCTCGTCCCCGCCGAAAAATAAATATTACATTACCCAGATAGGAATCGAAGTTACTATATTTAGGAACGTACTCTGGAACTTCGCCTCAAAGTGGTCTGTTATCTCTGCAAGTAAAAATAAAACTCTAAATGTCTCTATTAAGTATAATTGAACTGAGAACTCCGATAAAAATATTTCAGAAAAATATGAAAACATTAGGAAAATTATGGAAATTCCATTTGAAATTGGAAGTGTAAAGCGGAAGACAGGGAGCAATGTGGGTCGGAGGTTGAGATGGCGGCCGCTAGAGCGCTCTGCTCAGGTCAGCGACACCCCGACCCAGTTCCTCTCGCTTCCTGCTTCTTCATCTTCTACCTCACTCCCCACTCTCCCTCTCTCTATCAATCTTCACTTAATTTGCACATCACCTGCTTATACGCATTATACATACATTACTCATTACATATAGCATATACGCATTATATATATAATATTATATTGAAACTAGATAGATAACATGTTTTAATCATTGACTAAGCACAGTTTCACCGATATTAATCCTTCTTTTGATTTTTTTATTTTATTTGTGGCTTGCTGTATCGACTTAATCTCTTTTATAGTCCAGAAAAATTTAATTTGGAAGTATTTGGCAATTTTTTTTTTTTTTTTGGGGGGAAAAATTGCTTTTCAAGGAACCGCTAGCTTCTAAACTCAGCGAAAACACATTTATAGGTTCCTGATCTTCATCATTATGCCAGCAATGAATTTACGAATTTCTTCTTTGAAAAACCTTATAATCATACTTAATCCCCTATTACGAAAGGTTTCATTGGTACTTCTTTCCAATACAACCGCTCCTCAGGAATAAAGTATTTTGGTTCCGATTGGATACATTTTCATTAGATTTTTATCCATTATTATAAAAGCGTAGGTGATAAATAGTCAGGACCCAGTCATTTTTCAGGAAAAAATTATATGCAGAACAGTCGACTAACATCCTTACATAATTAGAAAAAAAAAATAAGGAATTTCACATTAAACGAAAATAAAAAAAGTTGCTATGTTAAAGGGTAGTGTCAATAGATGAGTCGTTGTTTGATATCAGTTAGCAGGCTTGGAGAATAGGTTGGATCCCGAGAACAGATCACTCACCAAGGATGCCAAGAAGACGGTTGTATGGTTTGCACGTAAATTTCGCCATCAAAATTTTAAGGGGCACATTTTAATCGGGTTAAGAATGTTTGGAGGTAAACACATAAGTGCCCAGAAAGCGGGTTCTGTGGCGCTAGTTGCGTCATATAAATTTTTGAGGGGAACTCATTTTGATGGGATTTTGAATTTTTTTGGGGCCACATTTTCACGGGGTTATAGATTTCGAAATGAAAAGTTTCAAACCAAGATACAAGAGGGAAAGATAGAATAGTCCGCATCAAGTGTAATTGTGTATGATATACGAATTTTTAAATTCTACTTCGGCTTTCATTGTTTTAAAGAAAAGAGCAAAAAATATCATGGGAGAAGGGGAGGGGGGATTGGAGGTTCATACGCTATTGACCTTGGAAGAGAGTATGGTCACCCCTGGGTAAACATATTTTGTGGAGTTATAAATTGAACATCCATCAAGCATAATTGTTTATGATTTCAATTTTTTCTAATTCAACTTTCGCTTGTAATGAGGAGAGCATTAAAATTTCTTGAGATAGGAGTGAGAAGGGTTTCGACCATCGAACTTGAGGGAAGGGCAATCTTGTCATTCATATAGATCAATATAGATCAAGGGGAAAAAAAGAAGATATTTCGCCCCAGATAAGATTCAAATTCATTCATCCACTGACTACTCTAAAGTAGCTACTAGCAATTAATTATTCGGTCTTAAATACTTAAGTGGGTGTTTACAACTTCCTAACACCATAAACTCAACCAGTTAGCTTCACAGTTGATAGAACTGGATGGCACGCACGTAGGTTGTAATATGTTCGCGAACTGTAATACCCAACTTTTTTTATTGAAAATTTTGATTTTTTTTTTTGTAGAATTTAATCATTTAGATCATATTATTCTTTTTAAAGATAAAATGTAATGAGAATTAAATAATAACTTTTATTATTATTTAGCATCTGCACCTGTCGAGGAACTGTTGACAGTTTTTTGGTAAAAAATAATGAAACGGACATGCCAGACATGGGGAAGAATAGAACCCAGAAGTACCTCTTCCATGGCGTGATTCAATTACCATGGTTTGCTAAGGAAGGAGGTCTCTCATCTAGCGCCTTTTAAGGTATTTTAGTCATACCTTCCTACACTATTTTACATTGAAAAAAATGAATTAATAATTCAAAAAATATTGAAATCTCGAAAAATTTAAAATTATGTGATTACAATATGTTTTTTTGCTTTAAGACTTGTTAAAGCGAGTCTTATTTAGTCAATACAAATAATTGTCACTGCAAGATAATATTAAACTGGACAAAATTTCCTTAAAAAAATATTATTTAATGCATAGGTCTTTTCTTAAGGTGGACACGTTTTCTCTTACGTATATAACGTAAAAATTATATAATTAAAAATTTCTTCATAGTAGACCAGAAAAAAAAATTGCTTCAAATACAAGTGGAGTTTTTCTTATTAAAACATTTAGGAATAAAAACAATGAGCTAGTTACTAAATACCATAAGGATCGATTTCCAGAATGGATATCTGTGTTAGAGGCAATCGTTCATTATTACCTTAAATAATACATACATTTTTGAGAAAAAAAAACAGTACTTTTATAATTAATTTGCCGAAATAGATGACGGTCACAAGAAAAATTAGGATTTAAAACTTAGTTATCATTTCCCGGTTTTTATTTTTGCTGAAACTACAGATACTCTAAATTGACAAAATATAAAACAAGATAATTTTTCATACAAATAGAGGTGAATCTCAAATCTATTCTAAAACCAACATCAAATAAATTTATATACAATTAAAGGAAATTTTTATTAAATTAGGATATATGTGGTATGATAATTGTATAATTGTCTGTAGTGTGATATTTGCAAGATGAAAAAAGAAAATCGCGAATAACACACACTTTTATGAAAAAAACAACTTTTTTTTTCATTTAGTTCTTTTCTTTCATTTATTTTTTTTCACAAGTTTTTTTTTCATTTAGTTGCTGACACAGGAGGGCATCAGACCACGGGCGGATCTACGGAGGGATAGGGGGCCTTTGAAATAGAAATAGAAAAATAACTTTATTCTGGGACACAGTCCCTTGAGAATAACAAATTAGAACAAAATTAAAATATTACATCTGGCCAAAACAAAATAAATCGAAAAAAAGAAATAATGTAAAAAAAATATAAGGTAAAAACTCTATATACAAAACCATTAATACTATTACAAGAAACTTAAAGCTATTTAGACCAGTATACACTTTTCCGAAAAAAATAAAGAATTAAAAAATAAAAATATATCGAATTCTCTATTAAAATCCGCTCGAATGGTTAGCAAGTATCTGACTGTTTTTGTGATAGGAATTGGAATAGGAGGGATTTGAATGTGGATATGGAGGGGGAATGTCGAATTTTGATAGGGAGGGAATTCCAGAAATTGACAGAGCGAACAATAAAGGAATTTTGGAATGAGGCAGATCTGTGAGAAGGCATGTAAAGGTCAGAAGGTCGAGATCTTGTGGACAGGGAATGGACTGAGGTTTTGAACTGGAGAAGGTTGTAGGCGTAAGAAGGACGATGGTTGTTGATGATTTGGTAGAGGAACGTACCTAGAAAGTATTGTCTTCGGAAGGAGGGGTAGAGCCACCTTAACTCAGTGTAGTGGTGAGAGACATGGGAGTACCTCGGGGCACCAATAACAAATCTTACGCAGCTATTCATTAATCTTTTCAGTCTATCACGGAGCTCCACCGAGAGGCCATCATACACCACACAGCTGTAGTCAAAGTGGGGGAAGATGAGAGAGGAAATTAGGAGTCTACGGATATGTTGAGGTAGGAGATGGCGGAAGCGATGAAATAGTTTAAGGGTAGAGATTGTCCGACGGGAAATGTGAGAAATATGGTTGGTCCAGGAGAGGGTTTGATCTATGAAAAATCCTAAATTTTTAACAGAGGAGTAGAAGGAAATTGGCTGGTCATTAAGGTGTAATATGGGAAAGTCAGTATGGGATCTAATGAGGGTTGAAAGGCCTTTCAAGCCTTCGGGTTGAAAGCTTAATTTAATGTTAATTTTTTTAAGTTAGTAAGTTCTTCTTCTAATTGTAAATATATCTGTTAATGTTTCTTCTTTTAATCTATGACTTAAATTAAATGGTTTTTGTTAAATTTTCTTCTTGCAATTTTTAATATTTAAATTGTACTATTTCACTTTTCTTCTTTTAATATTAACTTTTAGTTTTTAAAATGTATTTTTAGCTTTCATTCTTGAAATCATTAACCTTTATTTTAGTTGCCTTTGTTAACTTATCTATTTTTAATTTTTAACTCTTAATTTTTATAACCACTATATTCAACTGTAAATTGTATTTGTTAGTTCTAGTTTGTTATTTATGTCTAAGTAGTAGTTGATCCAATTGTAATATAGAGTGAAATTGACCCACGTGGTTGAAGAGCCCAAACATTTATAAATTTGTAAAATATTATTATAAAGTCAGTTCTATTATATGGCTGTGGGCATGGACACTAACTAACGCCCTTGAAAGTATTGAAAGATTTGACGGAAAAATCCTCCTCACGATTACCAGAGTAATAATACACGGAGAAGAAAAACCAATAAAGAACTTCTTACAGAAACTGGTCAATCAATATCCCATGATATGAAGGCACGGAGATTAAGATGGACAATGACAATGAATGCTTCAAAAGTAGGCAAAAGACCAATTGGAAGTTATGCAAAATTGGTTCTGCTTAACAAATCCAAAAATGGACATAGCGATCTTTATCTCCGGTGTACAGATATATTGTTTAGAAAATAGCCCAAGAGATATTCTTGAACATAAGGAAAGAACCGTTGAAAAATATATTAATATAATAATATATACACATTATATTTCTGCTTTTCTTTTTCAAACATATTTTCTGATAATTCAATTAATTTGTTTATCAGCGTTAGGCTCGCATGTTCTGTAATAATAATTGTAAGTATAAATAATTGATTAATTCCTCTAATGGCCAGGGAATACAAATTAGATCCTTAAGGAATGTTTCCTCATACCGTTATATTTTCCGCGACATATTTTTATTTTATATTGCGAGTGGTTTTCCTCGATTGCTTTCCAAGAGTTGATTTACAATTTATTAACCTTCTGGAAAATAGGAATCATCACTACAGTCAAAGGTAAGATCACAAAATGTATTTAAGATACATTACATTTCATACTGTACAGACGCTGTGACAGTAGTATCTATAGTCAGCATTTATGCCATCTTATCTTTTCCATTCTAATGAATGATGCCTCGATTGAAAAAATATTGAATGATTAATTATTTACTGGTATTTGAAAGACTCATGGCTTTGTTGTACGATCTTCCAATAATATCCTTATAGTTATAAGGGTATGTTTTTAAGTATTTACTCGTCAAAATAAAATTGCTAAAAAAAAGTATTGAAAAGTAAATTGGTCAAAAAAGAAGGAATCAAGAAAAATTTGTTTCCGAAATATGGGTTGAAAATCGAAATTTCAAACCTTAAATTTAAGGCCAATTAAATGTATTTAACGCCATAATAATAATTTAAAAGAATTATTGAAGAGAAACAATTTCGAATTCATTGAATAGAAACAACCAAGAGTTAGCTAGTCAAATACAGTAAAAAAACATGAGGTAAATTTTTTTTTCCCTATTAGCGATAGTTGAGGACGGATATTTCGGAAACAAAACGAGATAGCGAAAAAGGTACATAACCAATCATTATTTGAATTTATCAGCTTTAATTTTGTATAGAATATCTTTGTCGATGCGATGGATAATTTTCCTGATATAAGCGAAAACCTAAAAAAGTGACCTAGGAGCCCTCGCCCCCCACATCTGGCTCACCACCTAGGAGTGGGGACTTTTACTATGTTGACCTCCTTAATGTAGCTGTTGCCAAAATCGACTGATCTGCACTAGCAAGACCAAGACTAACACCGCCTATCGATTACAAGACCAAGACTGGTACGAAAAAATCGATTTTTGAATAACAACTGAAGCAAAATAGTTATTAATACTTGACAATTTTAGTTACCATATGTAAAAAATTGGTGTAAGTAATATCCTTTTGCATTTAACTCTTCTAATTTTTCATTTAGACTTAGTTAGGTTTCTCATATCTAAAAAAATATAGTAATGTCTCTCTAATAATAAGCTAATAGCTAACTGCAAGACTGTTACGAGAGTCTTGCGCAAGAGCAAGACTGAGTTTGCAAGAGCAAGACTCGTCTCGGTCTCGCATATTGGTAACACTACAAACAAGTCCAAAAGTAAAAGATTGTATCCCCGCCATTTCCTTCTATATTCATTAATTGACTGGCCTAAAATGTTCAATTTATTCTTAGCAAAACTGTTAATAAGAAGGTATGAAACACACTGATCTAAAGGGAACTCTAGAAACAATAATGATAGGCATTTTAAAATTTTCTTTTGGAAACTTTGTTCATATAGTTGTCAATAGAGGGTATTGTTCTTCAATCTAGAAAAAAACCGTGCGTGAAATAACTATGGTAAACGAAAAAAATTGAAAAATGTGATTTTTCACATTCATTACTTTAACATGGTGCTGATAATATGAATACATTTTCTTTTCTTGCCGCTCGTACGGCTGAAGCATTAGACAGAATAATATACATCTAATGTTACTATTTTCCTATATATATACTAGTACCAAGGTTTTGTATGAAACCATAGATTTTTTTTATGTGAAAAAAAATTATTTTTCTTTCTTAATTTTCAACATAAATAAGGAATAATATAAGGAAGGAAATTTATTAGTCGTTGGAGGGAAAATACAGGGAGTAGGGAATGTTGTGGATGGGCCGTGGGAAAGAGAAGCAAGTTCGTTGATCCCGTCTACGTGGCCCAGCCCTCTCCAAATTTATAGTTACTTTTTATAAGTTTTATTACTTTTTCTTATTTTCTTTACTTTTTTTTAATACACTTTATTTTTATTTTCAATCGAGTTACTAGCTGAGTCCTTTAATATTCAATACTTTTTATTTTCATGAGAATACTTCCAATAGACCTGGTACAAAGAACACCAACAGTAATGGTTTGTATCAGGCCCTATCGTGTTGTGTAGAGCCCTTCGTAGGTCTATAAAAATTTAAGTACTTTCCCTTCAGTCCTTAAGACTGGATTCCAAATCAGGGAATAAGAAAAAAAAATCAATACACTCTGCCTTAGGGTAATCTTTATTTCTTCTGGTACACCTCTTATATATAAATATAGAGAAAAAGTGCGTTTCCGGTCGAAGTAATATGGTACAAACATAGCGACTTCAAAACCAGCAATATTTCTTCCCAGTGGTGTACTTAGAGAACAAGAGAGGTAAAGACGAAATGAATGACCTTGTACATATTGTAACTCAAATTGTCAAGTATTAGTAACTATTTTGCATTAATGTTTATTCAAAATATCGATTTTTTTTTACCAGTCTTGGTCTTGGTCTTGCAACAGTTAGGCGGTCGTAGTCTTGGTCTTGCAAAGTGCAGACGCATACTTGTACGGTACACAACACAGTAACAGTAACGGAAGATTTCAATCTAACAGCTGATCAGAGAAACTAATGACTAAAAAAAAAAAAGTATGCAATATCTAATCAAAAATCATAAATATGTCACATAAGAGAAAGAAAAAAACATAAAAATACTTATTAAAAAAAAATTATATTTATTTATTAAAAAGAGAATATGGCATTCTTCTTATGGAAGAAGTAAATTATCTCTATATTATATAAAAAAGTTTTTAGTGACTCATATTTTATTGTAGTATTAGGAAAGTAGGAGATAACAGGAGCTCATAGTGCTGCTCTCCTATGGCAATTTCATTTAATTACATATGTTTTGAGCTCCTGCTACTTTCTACTCTTCCAATACAAAATTAAGATTTTAAACTAAACATTTGTACAGGAAATGTTATTTTCATCCGAAGGTGGTAATGTTATTTTACCTAGACGACAGAAGTTATTTGTCGGTCTAAACATTTTTTCTCTAATAGCATATATTATTTCTTATACTATATATAATATGGTATATATATGTATAATTTTTTATTTAGCCTCTACCCCTAAGGGTCATTGACTTGTTGTCTCAATTTTATATTCTTTGATATTAATCGATTTATTTTAAATATTTTAACAGTTTTCCTATTTCTTTTTCCTCGTCATGCAGGATTTCTTCCATTTCTGTTCCCATTTGTAGATTTTCCCCGTAGATCAGTTGCTTTTTTTTTATAATTTCTATAAATTTTGCCGAACTCATTTCCTATTCATTGTTCCATTTATTTTGAACGGATGAGGCAAGTTGGTGTGTCCAATCCATTTATTATATTATATTTTATAGTTATTTATATTATATTGTGATATAATTGTAATTATTCTGAAATAGAATAGGAAATATAATATAACGCACAATAAAAATATTATAAATAAAAGGCTCAAATTCATGTTGGGCTTATATAAAGCTAGATTAAGTTGAATATATATTATGGTTAAAAAAATAATTACAATTATATAAATTGGCAATAAGGCCTGATCTATAATATAGATTTTAAAAGTAATTAAAAATTTGTCGGAACTGTGGTTTTGTTCAATTTATTTTATGTTGGTAAAAAATAATATAATCTGAACTACAGAATATATGAAAATTAAAGTTATACAATTTGAGCAACGAGTAGTACAATTAATGAACAGTTCTGTAATTTGTAAAAGGGGGGTTGGTCCGCCGTTAGGCTTACAGGGGGTATCCCACTAATTAAAAAAAATATCAAAATTCCGTATGTTGTAAGACATAATAATTTTTATTAATGTATAGATTATTGGTATTTATATTCACATGAAAAGGGTATTGTAATATCAATTAATCGGAGATTCACCTAATGATGATATTTGATTAATGATTTAAGGAAGGAGATGGTCCGGTGGCGGTCATAAATAGAGACAAAATTATTTTATTAGCCAACGTTTCGCCCCGATTTTGCAGGTCTTCTTCAGGGTATGAAGTTTCTTCAGCTAAGAGTTTCTCTTAGAACTGAATTTCAGTTGAACTCCTAGCTGAACACACCTCCCTTAAGAAGACCTGCAAAGTCGGGTCGAAACGTTGGCTTTTAATAAAATAGTTTTGTTACTATTTAGCCTATTTATGACCGCCACCCCGGACCATCTCCTTCCTTAATGATGTAACGGTCAACTATTAAATATTCTAGATTAATGATTTAGTTTTCAACTATAAATATTAAGTGTGCTTATGGTCTTTGAGAATGGTCCATGGAGTAAAAAAAAAAAATATTTTACAGATTAATTTTATGTATTTTTTTATGATACAAGCATGCATTTAGTTGATGTATTATTAGTATTATTCCAAAAATAATGTATTATGATTGTTTAATTATTTAGATTGTTTTTTTTACTTCATTAGATTTTTTTTCCAGATGTAGAACATAACAATCGTTATCTGAATTATCTATATTAGTTGTATTTCTCATTCTGATTATATTTGCTAAAATTATTATTATTACATAGTTAAAAAATTATTATTCAATTTTTATTTCATTTTTAAAAGAAGTATCGTATCACATTTTATAAACATAACTATGAAATTTCTGTCTGGATTAATTTATATTTTTTATAAAAATATCTCCTCCGGGCCGGATTTGAACCAGCGACCTATGGATAACTGCTACTTTCACCAACTACAGTCCACCGCTCTACCAACTGAGCTACCAGAGGTGTCTGACTTTCAAATTCGATTAATAGTATATGAGTATTTTACAATCAGGAAAATCGGCAACGCATACGGAGCTTTCGCATTTTATTCTATGATACTAAAGTCTAGAAAATTTTAATATATAGAAAAAAACAGAAATAAACAACTGTTTACAGAAATTAGTTAGCCTCTATATATATTCCTCTTTTATTTTAATTTTTTAGTACATCCCTTCCTCGCCATTTAGGCAAAACTGGCCAGAGGATGACGGCGAAGGATTAATGCCAGAGTTAAAAGCTCCCTCAGAATCAGGACACGAACACGTAATTATTATATCATTAAACTTTGGTTAAGCTGGTTGCCTGGCAACGAGAGTTTTACACACCAGTTAGTCCGCTCGGCCACCCCGTCCCAATTATTTAGATTATTTAAGATAATCCACTCAAGTAAATATTGATCAATTAAAACAAAAAAAATCTCGATTTTGTGGGGGGCTTCACCTGAAAGGGTAGCCCCCCGTCATTAGATCCGCCAGTGGAGAAATCTACTTGCTTTCAGCTCTTAGTTTAGCCTATTAAAATAATGATTTCACATTTTTTTTGGTATTAATCTTTCTAATACATTTTACCACACTTAAGGGCACTGAGTATTAAAACTGTAAGGCACATTCATACCATATTCACAATATAATAAAATGAAATACATAAAAATAGATATACGAAAGATAATAATGTATATATAACAAAAATAAAAACTGTAATAAAAACAAAGAAATATAGCTTTTAGTGAAATAATACAGACAATTTTTAAGGAAAAAAGAAGAAAAAAAATTAAGTAATTTAATATTAATGATAATAAATTATTAGAATTAAATAAACAGAAGAAAAAAAATAAACGAAAATAAAACTAACAGTCATACTTATTTACAATCAGCCAAGGGAGCTCCGAGTCCAGCCCTTCCCCCTCCTCCCCACGTGTAGAGGACAAGGCTAGGTTCTAAGAGATCCCAGCGCTACTCGCTCAGCCGCGTCACCGGTATTAGAGTCCAGTAGAGATTAAGAGAGAGCACTACAGCCACAGACGGATTTCGCATTAGCTGAATGTATATTTTTAAGATAATCTCTTGATTTTATAAAAATTTATTTTGATATCTTATTAACAAAAGCAATTTATTAGTGTGAAATTGTCACTATTATTATACAAAACTTAAAACAGATAACTAAATGTTCTAAACGGGAATAAAAAGAAAAAACAAAAACGAAGAATTTCGTTAAAAATAGATAAGTCGTATATCGGAATTGGCTTTATTATATTATACATCCTTACTTTGAGATTTCTATAGTATAGTAGGCCAAATAAATGTAGTATGCCAAATGGAAAAAATTCAGCCAAACTTGAAAGAAAATCAAGTAGTAATGATTGTATTTGTTTATTTATATAACGTAATGATATTACGTATTAAAGGGCCCGAAAAACGAATCTAACTTCCTTTTTTATATCAAAAATTTATTTGACCTGCTTTACTGAAAACACTTCTTGGTTTTTGTAATTTATGATACACTATAATTCAGTTAATACAATAGTCAATATTTTTCTGCACAAAAAAAAAAAAAATTAATAATATATAAATAGGTATGCCTGCGTCTAAGATGTTTATTTTCATTACCTTTTTTTTTTTTTAAAGATAATTTTAATTCTATTTTATTCATTTATTTTTATTATATTATTACTATTATTTTATATATTTTTTGTTCACTATGATATTTTATTTTGTTCTTATTTAGGTTTGAAATTACCTTATTTATTTATTTTTTTGAATTTATAAATATGGTGTGAATGTGCTCTCAGAACTCTATTCTAAATGTCCTTTATTCAGGCAGATTGTAATATTTATCAATAAATAAAAAAAATCCAGTTAAAAAACAAAAACAAAAAATATATAATACCCAAAAATCCGGACAAAGCAAAGTTAAAAATAAATAACATAATTTTTTTTAACTTTAATTTTTTATTCACACCTGTCATAATGGTAATGACAACCAGTGAATGTGAAATTATTGCTAAATATAATGTCATGAAAGGCATGAGTAGGAGCAGTGCCCAGCGGCACCTCACTCGGCCTGATATCTACATTATGCGAGGAGGTCCCTCATCCAGCTCCTCTTCAGTCTCCTACAAACGTTACCTGGCATATTCGTAGTGGCCATGTCATTTATAAGTGTATTAGGATGTCCTTGTAAGTTGTCGTGGAATCGTTTGTAATGAGTTCGTATGTGTTCGTTAACAGTCGGCATATGGAGGTCAGTATGTAAGGTTATGTTGCTAACGTACCAAGGTGCTTTTGTAATTGTCCTGAATGTTTTTCCTTGAAAGATTTGAAGTTTGTTTAAGTGAGTATTCTTAGCAGTTCCAAATATCTGTGATGCCTAAGTCCAAATAGGTTTTCGTAAGTAACTGTATGTGTTAAATTTCTGTCTCAAGTTTTAGTTTTGAATGTTTCGAAAGAAGTGAATTCAGAATTCTTAATCTTTGATTTAGCGTTTTTCGTTTTTATTTTGTTTGAATAAATTTTGTTTGAAATTATAAAATAGAATATAATTTTTTTTTTCTCCGCTGCAGGGATCCCGGAATATGTGTCCAATATTTTTAACGATGATCTCCAGACTGTATCCTTTTAAACTGTATATTTTTTAATCGAGATTTTAAAATGAAATACCTTACCCTTTTAAAATTCAAAGTTTGAAACACTTAGATTTTTGAAACCACTCAAAATACAGTCTTATGTGCGTTGTGTGATACGCTTTCCGTACCAATTTTGTTTTCACTGCCTATTTTTCTTCGCTCGTATTACCCAAAGCTACTCGTATAAACCCCAATGGTTGCACCAATGATCTCAACAGTAAATTTTCCAGGTTAACGGCAGTGTTGCAGAGAGGTGTCTAGCCAATCTTCCGCGTTCCCTCCTTACTCCTGGTTACGGGCTGCGCAAGGTTAAGCGCATCACCCATGAAACCAGATAACGTAATAACTGTCTGTAAGAGTAATAAAATGGCAGCTTATTATAGGGTTTGGTGATGTAACTGAAGCCTATAGGAACTGAAGCCACCTATACAAACACGATGGTTAATGTCGCGTATTATGTCTTGTACATGCAGTATTGCATTTACTGTGGGCGAATTCCTAAACTCAGCACTAATTCCATCGCAGGAAACCATCAATCGACTGAAATCATCACCGATGGAGAGATTTATACTGAGTTTTGGAACAACCTGCTGGACTGTTGGCACTTCTGGAAAGTAGGAAAACTTTCATAATATATAAGTAAATATATGACTACTGAATTGTTGTATTTTTTATTTCTCCCTGTTCATACTTCTATCCACACCTGTCATACATAGTCTTGACATTAAGCAGATGTGGTCTCATTGTAAAGAAGATTGGCATTTTAGGCACGAAGAAGATTAGTACCCAGCAGTACCTCTTCCTGGTCTTGGTCTACTTCATAATTTAGTAAAGGAGATCTCTCATCCAGCTCCTTTTCAGTCGTCTCCTGATGGCCTTGTAGCTGATAAGTCCGTTGTGATGGCCCTGTATTTCAAGATAAAATCGGAAGTAGAGAGTACGTATGTGTTGGTCGATAGTCGGTTGTTGTAAGTTGATATGTAAAGTTTAGTTGTTTGCGTACCATTGAGCTGCTGTTATTAGTCTTAAAATTTTGGATTGAAATTATTGTAGTTTTTTTTTTTTCAGAAACGTAAATTTGTGAGGTTTAGGTCCATATGGGTTTGAGTAGGTAAGTGTATGTATTTAGTTTTTGTCTCATTTTCAATTTTGATGTGGAAAAAAGGGAATATAGTATTTTCAGTCGTTTGTTAGTTACTGAATTTAAATACAGAAATAAATATACATATAAAGTAAACTGAATATAAATATAGAAAGTAAATTAAGAAATGACAACACTAAGTTTATAATGAGGCAAAACCCAGCAGTTCCATGGGCTTTTGGATCATTAAATTAGAATCCTAGACTTAAGAGACAGGAACTAAACATTGTATTGATAAAAAATTATTGGATCTACAATACGATCTCGAAAACTTTCTGAATCAACGGTTTAGAACTCTGGGTGATAACTAAATTTTCTAAAAACCATTCAATCCTTCCCGTCTAAAGTCCTTCGAACAATAGTCGATGTCCCCTTCTACGTAACCAACAAAACCTTGCATAATGACCTTAATACCACATTTATAGTTGATCTGATTCCAGAAAAATTTTCAAAATTTCACTAGAACATCCCTACAATCCTCCCCGTAGTTTAAAACGGCAGTCATCCCGCGACCTTTTGCAAATACGTATATATTGTAGTTCTGGCAAGGGCCAGTCTGATGAGAATGTGAATCTGTGGTTATAGCGCTCTCACTCAACCTCCACTGGCTTTAATACAGGTGGCGCGGTTTAGGGAGAAGCACTGGAATCTCTTGGAGTCTCGTTTTTCCTTATACAACTAAATAGACAACACTGGTTAGGAGTTCCGCTGGCTGATTGTTAATAGTGTAGAATAAACCTGTGTTTCAGAAGGTTTTTTATGCTAAATATTTTGTTCCTTATTTATGTATTATATTGCAGTTACTTAATTTATTAATGTTTTCTGTAAATATGGCGTGAATGTGTTCTCTGATCTATAATTGTCCTTAATTGACGCAGAATGTGATATGCCTCAATAAACAAGTTTAAAAAAAAATTCAAAACTGAATTTCTAACGATTAAACTGCTTCAAGGGTTAAAAAACTCTTTTTTCGTCAGTAACACTAAGATGCATTCTGTGATCATATCCTTATGATGCGCTAGTATGAAAACAGTTAAGACATTGGTAAAAGTAATCTTCTAGCTGTTTCCTCGTTAATTCTCTGGCAAGCGCTGCTCCTTCGCCTGTGTTACTCCATCAATATCACGCCGTTCTTCCTGGATAATGTTTAATATGCTGGAAGGGAATGTCCTGGAGTGGAGATAGGATTGGACTAGCCAGGGACCGGAGATGTTGGAGACCGGTTTGGTCCAGCCACTAAATATAGAGGAGTTGAGGTTTGGATCATTACCCCACCGCACTCCCCCCCCTCTTCTTAATACCTGTCCTTTTCTTAATATTTCAATCATCTCACGAGAGGATTAGTTTTGAAAAATCTATCTCTATCAAAACTAGAGCGGTTTTTGATGTCCGTTCATGATAATTACCTGGCGTATAGGTGATGGACATTTTCCAGAAACCATTAGTTCCTAATATATATATATCTATTCCCTTCATGGAGGTTTGGTGGTTTAGCCTAACATTATCATAGGCCTAGACTTCGGGAGAGCGAGGGGAGCCATCCCCCCCTCTCCCTCCTTATTAAAATAGAGAGGGCCCAATATTTTATAGAGAGGCCCCAATCTTTTGAAGAACAAAAATAAAATACAAACCCATATTTATTAATCTACACGAATGAATAAAATATACGAAGAGAAGAATAGTTGTGGTGATCAGTCAAATAAGAAGGCAAAAATAAATGATAATATTTATTTTGACATTTGCCGACATTTCCATTTCTTATATAACTTCATATTTTTCTGTTTTACATTTTATTCTAAGATTCCTATTTTAATGCTTATGTCATCTTTTTTGATTATGTTTACTTCATCATTCCACACTTTGTACCGTTTATTATCATTTATCTCTTAGTTCTTATTATTGTCATTATTCTAACAATTGCATTTTAATTTAATTTTTTTTTTTTTACTTAAACTACTTATGTTTCTCATACCTTGTTATCTGGTACTTTTTCTTAGCCCTGATGATGGCCTGAACTTCAGGTCGAAACGTCGGCGAATGTTAAAATAAATATTATCATTTATTTTTTAATAAATGATCGGACTTAATATAATTGAGGTAGTTTAATCGCGGCGAATCAAATGGGCTTGTAAAATTGTTGGACTTAGTAACGAGAGAATTCCTAAAAGGTTAATATTTGCTGTGCGAGCGTAGACCTAGAGCGTAGAGCTAAATGGTAAGCGTCCGAGGGGTAGACCGAAGGGAAGGTGGGAAGATTGCATTAAAGCCGATCTGAAGGGACTGGGTTTGGACGGCGAACGGTGGAGGGAGGTGTGTAACAAGCGATTGGTGGTGTCGGCATCGAATCTGCGGGTTCGCTAAGCCTTATTATTATTATTATTATTTATCATTTATTTTTGCCTTCTTATTTGACTGATCATCCCAACTATTCTTCAATTCATTATTCACGACAGTTAACCATTTACCCACAAGAATAAAATATATATTCTAAAATAAATTTAAAAAATAGGAAAAGTTGGCTAAATGGCTAAGCTAATTAAAATTGCCTCTCAGACCAATAAAATAACATGTCAATAATTTTGTTTTATTTTAATATTTAATATAGTTCAATTGAAAAATATGAATAATAAGAGCGAAGTGAATAAACAAATATGAAAATTAGTTTACAGACATCTATTTGGGGCTATACTCTAATATTTCAAACCCGTGGTTAAGCAAGGAACAGTGATTTTCTACTAAAATGTCAAGAATGTCACCATAAAGTGTTTTAGTACATTTTTAGTTTTTAATATTATATTGTTTATTTGATGTATAGGTCTGTACAGTTTAATAAACTACGTTTTTATTTTAAGTATTTTTACCAGACCGAAGACGGGGAAGAGAGCTAGAACAAGGGCGATGAATCATGATTTGCTTCAACTAAGGTAAACTGTAATCGATACTTAAATGAGGGATCGATACCACGTAGTATCGAGTTTCAATAAATGTAAAAGACACCAACCTTCTTTCATTATAGGTAGACGAAAGTGTCAAATGCTTTGTGTGCAGGTGTTATTGCATGTGGTCTTTCATGTAGAAATGAAGTAGAGTTGATTTCCTGGTTGGAAATAAGTTAGATTTTATATTTATAGTACCGTACTTATATACCACTATTTTCCGGACCTTAGGAAGTTATAACAATTATTGTGGCGGCAGTGGGTATACTAAAAATTAAACACCAAGTCTGCACAACCTTCCCCATAGACACTGGTGCCTTGCGAAATTCATTAATAATTAAAAAATTATAAAAAGGAAAAAAATGAATGCCGAATAGCAGATAATAGATATATTAAAATAAAGAAATTAAATTATGCATACAATAAACAAGAACTAATTATCTTTAAAGCAGTAAAAATATAAAAAATAACAGAAAATCTTAGGATTAAATTTAAAATTTCTATAGATGAATGTTATTTATAATGTTTGAATGAAATTGATTTAATTGTTAAATCGATTTATACTTGTTAAAATAACGTTACAAATATTTACATGAATATAAAATTTATATTATAATTTTATAAGATAAAAAAAAAAAAAAAAAAAACCTGTACTACTACAACCCATGAAGGGTCTTTGGGTTCAGTACTATTTAGGGAAACCACTGTTTCTAAGTCAACGGTTGTACAAGGAGATGATTTGACCGAGATCACGCTCAACCGCCAGGTTTCCCCACTTAATTAATTATTTAATTACGGGTACCCACTTTATTGAGGCTGGATGTGCCCCAGGAGGGTCTACCGATCCAGGGTCGCCCCACGGTCAATGAAACAGATAAATAAATTTTCTGCCATGAGCCAGGATTCGAACCTGGGACCTTTAGCATTGGAAGCTCAGTATCCTATCACTGAGCTACTCCACTCCGAAAAGATAAAAAACAAAGAAAAAAATTTGTAGTGGATGGTTCCACTATGTTCTTTTTTTTTCTTCTTAATTTTCTTTAACATTCACTATTATAGATTAAGATTAGCCACTAAACTATGAGTGCACCTGTAGAAATGAAGTATTTTAAAAATGTGTAATTTCAATGTAAGGTGTAAATTTAAAAAGAAATCTGTTTTTAATTTAACTTAAGGCGCAATTTGTGCCATGAAAACCCCTTTCGGGCACCTCTGGTTCCGAGGGAATGGAAAAGTTGTCAACACATAGGCAGAAATGTATTGATAGTAGCGGAGACCACTTTGATTAAATGAAACAGTTGTAAAGTTTTTTTTTTTTAACCATTATTTTTCGGACAATCCAATAAAACTAGACTTTTTTCGTTTTGTTTTTAGTGGTAATTTTTCTTTGTTGATTTCTTTAATCGATCATATTCTTCCTCTTTAACTTAAGAATAATAATTTATTAACGATCAGAAGTAAAGAACTTGGAAAACATGAAGGTGAAAAAGTTTGCATTCATACGTTTTATATTAAAAAAAAATTGCACTTGTAATTGAAATTTTCACTTGCATTTTATGTTTTAGACATTAATCAACAAATTTAGTTTTGTGATTGTCTGTATATATTCAAACCTATCTGACAGCTATATCAACTACTATCGTTAACCCAAGCTTCATAAAATGTTCAAGATTTTGCGGGTTGGTACCTAGATGTTTCAATATTAAATCCATAGAATTACTTACTTCTATTTACTTAATAGTAAGTAATCTCTACTTTTCTTATATTATTTTGACCCACCCGAAAAAGATATTTTTGATATACAGCCTTTGGAACTTCGTTTGCATTTTTTTTTTCTTTGTAATTCATATCCTATTCCCCTCCTTCTGAGGGCAATATTTCCTAGTCCGTACGTCCGTACTACGCATACAATCTCCTATAATTCAAGTAAAAAATCCACACCCTCTCCACAAGATCACGTCCTTCTGACCTTTACACCTCTTTCCACAGATCAGCCTCATTTAAACATTCCTTTGTTGTCCATTCCACTGCCTTCTAAAATTCTAATAATTCGCTATGAATCATCATTATCCACATTTAAAACCCTCTTATTCTAATTCCTCTTCACAATTCAATCTGACGCTGGTTAAGTATATATTATGTATTTTTTTAGATAGGGGAAATCTAACTAAACTCGAATGAAAAATTAGAAGAGTTAAATGCAAAAGTATATTGGTTACACCAATCCTTTACTTATAGTATTTAACATTGCCAAGAATTAGTAACTATTTTGCCTTAATCTTTATTTAAAAAAATCGATTTTTTTTCCAGTCTTGGTCTTGGTCTTGCAACAGTGAGGCAATCTTAGTCTTGGTCTTGCAAAGTGCAAGTCTCGATGCGATTTTTGGCAACACTAGCTGTTACAGAAGTCGACGCAGTAGAACTTATACTTACTACCAGACTTCAGAATACCCTCCTAAGTCCCAGCTTGGAGATATCCTCCTTGAAGACTCTGGTGGATATTGGTCAGAGATGGCAGAAGACAAGAGGGAGAGTTGTTTACAAAGAAGTGGGTTAGCCAGGACAAAAGAGATTCTGAGAAGACTATTCGGTCAGCTCCTCACACACTGACACAATGCTTTATTAACTGACGTCTCAGTGTGCGCCTCCTCACTGCTGTATGTCCTAATTAATTTGTCCTTAACAGTTATCGATAACTGTTATCCCCATATTTACGTTATGGGCTATGGAAATTGAGATTGAAGCAGCAGTATGTGTAATGTTTAGAATAACTGCATGAAAAAATATTACATAATTTTTAAATGATGTTTATATAGATTTATATACTTTTAATGTCAGTTCAATATATCACACTTAACCTGTTTGAGTAATTTGGGTATTGTCGAGATAAATTGGTAGTAAGTTTCATATCGGAGAGTGGAAGCAATGTGCTGGGAATATTCTTGGTTCAGTCGGATTTTTCATGGTTTGTACTCATCATTTAGTTTGTTAGATTATGTTATAAAGTCTGGGATACGTGTGTAGGATTTTTATATTCTCAATCTGTTGTTCTAGGATTTTCTTTGAATAAAGCTTGATGCTGAAGTCCCCGTCTCAACATTTTTTTTTAATTATCGTTGAATGATGCACTCAATGAAAACTTTCATTGATGTTTATGGCCTTTAGGGATTTTTTTTTTTTTTTTTTTTTTTGCCCCGTTCCGACCTAGTTTAAACTCTTAAAACGAAATTATACGAAAATCACAGTAAGTTGAAAGATTGAAAGAAACATTTTCATTTGGAAGATCATTGTTAAGTTTGGAAGATCTTGTTGTATCGTCTGCTCCAGTAATTGTTCAGGTACTGTTTCTTAAATCGTGTGTCTATAATAAATTGTGAAGAAACTGACAGATATATGATATAGGGCCCGCATATCAAAAAAACTGAACACTTTTATTTACTTAAATAAGCGCATTCGGAACTAAGCCTCAAAAAGAAAAGGTGGAGTGGAAGGAGAGATGAGTATTATTACTAATAACTTGGAGGGATATCTCCGATAATTTCTTCTTCATAATTTCTTTTTGTTTTTTTATTTAATGTTACTTTTATTTCAGGGTATATATCAAAATATCATATTTTAGATCGTTATATCTTGTTAAAATTAAAGTTCTGCAATATCAGCTTAAGATGGTATTGCATGGTAGGTAAGAAGCAGGAAAACAATCAAAATAAAAATCAAATGTGATCAAACTTTTTATCGGGAATTTTTAAAAATCATTTGATGATTTTTATTATGAACGAATTTTATTTTTCATCATAAGTAATAAAAATCATATTCTGATCATTATTTTTTAATATGTTTTTTTTTAAATTAACAATAATTATAAATTCTTTGTAATCTCTGTAATATACTTTGAGTCGTGAGTTGTAGGTGTAGATTTTTTTCGATATTGTGAAATGATGTTTCAAAATTATTTAAATTTCCTAAAAAATGAAGAAAGTTTCATAGAAATCAAAGCAATATTAGTAAAGATATCACGATTTTTAAATATATTTGGTTTATTATTTCATTTGGTTTGGATTTGGATATTTGAATGTGTTACTGAAGTAATGCTAATTTTTTTTTGGCAAATTAATAATGAGTAAAAAAAAATATATTTATTCCAATAATTAGAATCACTTTTTATTTCTTGTTCTTTGTCACTTGGAAGTTGATGTTAGTTTAGATATATAATTGTTTGGAAATAATAAATCATTGTGAAATAATTTGCACGTTTTTTTTTTGTTTTTTTTAATTTGGTGCGTGTGTTCCAGATGAGTTTTTTTCCCAAGTATTACGATTTTAAAAAAGAAAGTAGCATCGGCTATTTTCTGAGCTAGTTCTCTGCTAGATTTTTAGCGATTGCATAATATTAAATGTTGCTCAGAAGCTGAGCAATGTTTTTTAAACCTGAAATGAATTTCAGTTCTCGTTGATGCAAAATTATAATTTTATAAGTCGGTTAATAATACGTTATTTTCCCATTTGCGAAAATAAAAGAAACATTAAATAGCAAACAAAATGAAATTGTTAAATATCATATGTTAAAATAAAATTCCCAAAAATTCAATTTTTCACAGATGCACTCAACCTCCCAGAGTTTATATATACAATGGCTCTTGATATTAACAATAATGAGTAATGCTAAATTTTTTTTCGTCAAATTACTAATGATTAAAAAAAAATGTTTAGTCCAATAATTGGGATCACCTTTTATTTCTTTTTCTTTGTCACTTGGAATTCCAGTTCTCGTTGATGCAAAATTATAATTTTATAAGTCGGTTAATAATACGTTATTTTCCAATTTCCGTAAATAAAAGCAACATTAACTAGAAAACAAAATGAAATTGTGAAATATTATATGTTAAAATAAAATTCCCAAAAATTCAAATTTTCCCAGATGCACTCAACCTCCCAGAGTTTATATATACAACGGCTCTTGATATTAACAATGAAGTAGTGAAAATTAAACAATAAAGTAGTATTATTCTATGCACGAACAACGCCAACACAAAGGATTGGTTCTTTGGCTTGTAATTGAAAATAATGCTAATTTAAATACATATTACATCTACAATGCCCGCAAGATCAAATCAGTATCCAATAAAGAAGATAAAAACACTTTAAATCAAAACAAATAAAATTTTTTATAAAACATTGGGTTGTTTGGAGATTTTTTTCACATCACTGTATATATAAAAAAGTATCAAATATTTTAATGACTATGCAAAGATACCAACAAGGATTATTCATCCAGTATCTGCCAGAGTACGATCCAGGGATGGTTCCATGGACTAGTCATCAATCAAATTCCCTTTCTAGGCCTCGCCACAATCATGGACCCCCCGCGGCGCTCACGTAACCTCCTGGAATCTCACTGGAGCTGGAGGCAGATGGTGTAGGTTCCAAGTTCTTGGCTACATATTATTGGGTTTTTTTTTCTTCAAAATATCAAATAATTAATTGGATAATTCTTTAAACTAGTATACTCAGTGAGAACTCTATTAGATAGCCATCCCTCTCCATAATGCATCCGACGTATAAGCCATATCAGGGAAAGATATTTATTTTTATATACAATATAATAATATCAAGAGAGTCTTTTCAACATACAAAATTTAATATAAAAATTTCATTTATAAGAGATTAGCTAGTCCCAATGGGAAATATCTAATAGTTCAACAGTTAAGCAATAAGACACTGTTATCTGTGAAATTATACTAATAAATTATTGTACTCGCTGCTATATTATTAAATATATCAAAAAGTTTCGTTCTATATTATTCCGAAGTGCCAAGGTATCATAGAGCTATTCTCTTCCACTCTTTTAATGAATTTTGGGTTATTATTTTCAATAATGAACCATTGTAATCAACAAAAAAATTCAAAATTTGAGATTATACGTTTAACAGATAACCCGAAAATCCAAAAACCAATTTTGTCGGGCCGCCGTGATTTTTTTGAGATTCGAAATCAAAATCATTGGTCATACGAGAATGATCCTCCTACCTCGAGGTTACCACCTGCCAGGGGTGCTCATTCCCCCCTCTCCTCCTCCCCTCCCCCAAGGTCAATGAAACATAAACTCCCCTCGTTCTCCCTAGATAACGTGTTGCTCTCCCCCTCTTAATGACTGTGCAAGCTATTGTAGAATTTGAAAAATCATAGGCCATATACAATTAGTTTTTCAGAGGTTTGTTCCACGCTTTCTCTTGCCCCCTGATTTGAAACTTTTCATTTCGAAAAATCATAAACCAGTCAAAATCTGTCCTCCTCAAGAATTCAAAACTTGTCCCTCTCAAAAATTTTGATGGCACAACTTGTGCCATAAAATCCCCTTCTGGAAGTTGTTGTTCCCTAGTGGCAGTCCTTTAAATTTATGTATACAACACACTAACTAGAAAAGAAGTTGGAAAACAAATTACGAGGGTTTGTAAAATTATATTTTCGAATAACGAATAGACTTTATTTGAAATCTAGTAATCTAGGTAGTCACGAAATTTCCTATACAATAAAAACCGGAATCATTGTAATCGGTAGATTTGGTGCAGAGATGGCTGTTCTAACGATTTACAATATGTTCTTTTGCAAAAATTATCAACTTTTCTCCTCAACTGAATTAATTGAGACTGATGTCTATATCTCTTTACAAATAATTTTTAAATAAATATTCCTATGCACTATCCTATTAGCAAACATCTGTGTCTACTTTTCTCTGTGTGCTTAGGAAAAAAAATAATTTGATATACAACTATTTGGAAATAACAAATTATTGTTTATTAAGTTGCAACGGTTTTAGTTTTTCGAGAATTTTCAAAAAGCAGTATTTTCATTTTTACAACCTAAACACGTGGTAAGTATCCTATGGCAACCATAGCTCCTAAGAGTCATTCGACAAGAATCACAATTTAAACCGGATATTTTTGGGCTTTGAACCGCAGGGCTTTAAAATGACAGTTTTTATGTTACCATATTGCGTGTTGAAGGTCGTGTCGAAATCTTTAAAACAAAATCAATCCCATATCAATTCAAACCCTTTGAAATCATTTGAGTTTTGAAGCCTCCCAATTTTTTTAAGGACTTCTATTAAAGTAATTGGGATTCATCACTACTATATGAAAGTTCTTTTCGTTTGATAACTCATTTATCAAAATTCATTTCTCCTGAAGGTCAAAAAAGATATATAATATAGCCATATTAGAAATATTGTAGATTGGGAATTAAAAAGATAGATCGTCTGGACTTGAAATTATTCAAATGGCCTTCCAGATAAAATGCTCTGATGAAGCACAACATACGTCGCAATGTTGGCAAACACAATAAAATGCTATCATAATATGAGCCTTTCAGGTAACAGATTGACTAAATCTAATTACAATTTTTTTTTTAATATAGTCATTTTAGTGACATTTCTAGTTGGAAAATTTATATTTGTACAGTAAGTTGATGATTGGAGTTTTGAAATATAGAACTTTGAATAAAGGCATCAATTTTCCTACCAGAAATATCACTAAAATTAATAATAAAAACTGTTGAAATTAGAATTAATCATTTTGTGAGAAAGACTCACATGTGGTATTATATATGAATCGCACCCCCAACCCACTTCTTCTCAAATTATAATTACGGTTAATCATTCCCATACAACAACAACAAAAAGGCCTACAAAGATATTAGGCCTACAAAAAACATATTTTTACAATTTTCTCAAAAACGGCTCTAACGATTTTGATCAAACTCGGTGTATCATTGTATAATTAAGTAGTATTTAATATCATTTAGGTCTTATCCCCGTTGATGTCACTTTACAGGGCCTAAATGCCCAATGTTCATATATTTCTTCCTCTAAAGTACCTTTAATATGTTTTATTTTAAAAAGCTAACCATTTCGCATTATTCAGAGTTACGAAAAAATGCTAAATATAACTTTTGAAAGAATTTGATAAGTTAATAAAGGAGAAAAAAATAAAAATGCCAAAAAAAAAACGAATGTAACGATTTCAATAAAATTTGGCTAAAATCATTTTCTGGACTCCCTTTAAATTTATCTATATGACATACTTCAACGAAAAGAAGCTGGAAAAAAAGTTAAGAGGGATGGTAAAATTAAATTCCGAATAACTCAAAAAGTATACACTTTTTTGTCGATATTGTAACGATAGTTTTTTTAAAGTTTATGGAATTTCCTAAAAAAAAAAAAAAAAAAATCGTTAAAATCGGACAATTAGGAGGAAAGATATGGTCTCTAGTTTTTTTCTCTGGAGAGGCAAAAATTTGGATATATTTTTTTAATTGTTGAGACTAAAAAAACCTTTTTTCTAGAAATATTTAATAAAGTGTCTTTCCTAAGAACATCTTTCATGAGAAATAAGTACCTAAATTTATACCTTTATTCTCAGTTATATATTTCAACACTGCAATCACCACCTCTGGAATCAACTTACTCATTGTCTGTATAGGTAACCTTTTCAACTAAAAATATCACTAAAATGACATCACTCAAAAATGTTTAAATTGGAGTTAGTCATTCTGTGGTTTATAAAAGCAGATGGAGGGACTAGATTTTTATTGCCTGTCTTCGATATATTAAATAGACATTTTATAATTTTTTTTTTTAAATATTTGTAATTATAATGGTCTTAATTACTTGTTATATGTTAGCTTTAAGCTTTAGCTCCATTTAAAATGCACTTCAAAATAATTTTATAACAGCCCAACATTGCCAGAAAATAATTTCTATTCAAAGTAGATCGGTAAGTGAAAGTTGTGTGTTGCGCGCACCAAAGTTTTTAAACTGTCATGAAACTTCTTTCTTAGCACCTGTACTCAGGACTATGAAGACTAAATTATTTCCAACTAGTGAAATGCTTCAGCAGATATTTTTATTTGGAAGTGAAATAATATAAAGAAAACATGTCATCCTGCATTATTTTCAGGATAACCTAATACATATAGAAACTAAAAATATTATTATTTATTTATTTATTTTTCTTGTTTGTACTTATACAGCATCCGATCCTATGGTATAAATCATGGTGGAGACACCTTTATGACTTTATGACTGACACCTTCTTATTGATGTCAGCTCCTGTCCTTATTATGTCAGTTTTATAATGGTGTCCTGGAATAAGGATAGCCAGGTAGATGAGTAGAGGAGCATATCCATCAATATCCTTGAGGAAGGACACCTGACTGACCCATATAAGGCTGAGGGCGACAGCGCCTCTAGGTCGGTCAGTCAACTCTTCACCTCGCCGCGCATGCCGCCTGTAATCCCTTTATTGCCATCCTTCTCAGATACTTTAATTTGTTTGGAAAACATTTTAAAGATGTATATAGAGTGTTCCAAAATGGAAATATGAATTTATGACCACAAAACAAGGAACAAAATTCCTACGAAGGTATGCCCGTAAACGCTTTGTTTATGAGACCTTCTTTGTTATGATTATTTACCTTATATTAAGTAAATAAAATTTATTTATTTGTTCCAACTACTTTATTAATTAAACATTAACATTAAATTCATATTAAATGTTGTTCAAAGTGAATTCCTTGAGCATTGAGACAGGCTCGGCATCTTTCTTCAGCAGCAGTGGCAGAACGACACTGGATATGTTTTATTATTTCACATGGTTCAATTATTTTTTTTCTTAAGGAATTAAGGTCATTGACCGGACTTGCATAGACTTTTGTTTAATGTCAGCCCAACCGAAAAAAATCCAGTGGTGTCAGGTCTGAATAGCGTGCAGGCCAAGCCACTGGTACTGCATGGCCAATCCATTGATTGGGAAAATTAACATTCAGCCATTGTCATGGACCTCTTCCGTACTGTGCAGAACAACCATCTAATTGAAGCCACATGTCCCTTCTAAGTTGCAGTGGATTATGTTCAACTAATACTATGGAGTAATCATTATTAAGAAATTACAGAAATGTGCACGCATTGAATCGAGGTGGCAAGAAATGCAGATCTATTAAAATATTGTCTATTATCGCCAACCTCACATTGCACTGAAACTAGTGGTCTAAAGATACCTCTTCTTTTAAAGGTAGCTTGATCTGTCCAGAGTCAATTTTTTCTGAAAACTGTGGATTATGCTCGACTTGATTTAAGAACCAATCTGAAATATTTCTTCTTTGCCGAAAATCTTGCGGTAATAAATTTCGTACCCGTTGATAATGATATGGATTAATTCCAGATGCAATGAGCGTTCTCCATGCTGTAGTTGGTGTAATATGGTCGCACTCCTTTCTTCATTTCGTAAAGGGGCAAACATACCATCAACACGTGGTATTATAGCAAATAAACCAGTTTCTCTAAGACGTTGAAACATGGAGCTAAAGATATACTTTATTGGTAATCTTCTATTACCAGCATAATGATGAGTACTGTGCGAAAGCCTCTTACAAACTGATAAATGTTAATGAGAGTTCCCAATGGTAATTCCAAATAGTATTAATCCTTATGTTTCCAATAGTTTTTATACAGTTAGATTAGAAAAGGCCATATTAGTTATTAGGGCCATAAGGGCACAAAGGAAGCGATCTGGAATCAGAGTACTAACACATTGAGGAGAAAGACCAATAAAGAACTGCATACACCAATCTCTCTCTCATCATCTACCCCCATTACCGACTCAAGATTTCCTACAATCCTCTCCCATCGTAATCAAAACCTTCTCCTTATCCGTCACCATAGCATCAGTATATTGCCCTCCTAACAGATCCATATCCAATGTCCAGTCAGTTCTCTTCTCAATTTCTTAGGACATCACTTCAACCTGGATCCAGACCTAAACGCCAAACATCAACAATAGGGTTCTAGAACCACGAATTCTCGTTTTACAATCTACAATCAATTCCGAATGTTTCAGTCTCCTTTCTCCCAACTCACCTACCTACTGCTCCACAAATCCTAACCGCAATCCCGATATCCTTGATTTTGGCTTAGGTCCCCTCAACCATTCCCTTCTCCGTCTTCACGAACTTTCCTCGGATCATAGTCCATTAATACTCCAATTTTTTCTAGTTCCTCTTAATAAGCCTTCTCCACCGTCCTTCATCAGAGAACCAGTTAAGTTGGAAACTCTTTCACCAAATCCTTTCCGACAACATTGTCCTCAGAATAATTCTGAAAACCCCAGAAGACCTTGACAATTCCGTACATTCCTTTACCACCACAATTTAACAAGCAGTCTGGATTTCTTCTTCTCCAAACCATTCCTCAAGAACTCCTAAGAAAAACAATTTACCTCAACATCTCATAGACCTATTCCACACCAAATGCTGTGCCAGATTTTTTTGGTTACGCAATAGATCCCAGCGGTTGTCAATCCTATAATCATTTATGTAAAAAATTAAAGCAAGAATCGGCCACCTTTAGATCCCAATCCTTTAACCCCTACCTTCCTTCCCTCTTTTCTCATATTTCACATCCTCTCCCTCGAGGTGATGGCTCTTGGGCAGCGTCTGATGAAGATAAAGCCGAGGAATTTGCCAAACACCTTTTTCTAACATTCACCTCTCATCTGTAATCCAACTCCACTACACGTCAGCAGCAGAGGAATTCCTTAATTCACCCATCCCACTCTCCTTAATCCCTAAAGTAGTTAATCCTTCTGGGGTCAACTATCACTTACAAAACTACCTACCTGTAAATCACCTGGATACGACCTCCTTACATACATATACAGTAGCACCCTACGAACCGCCCACTTTCCTCTTTTGTGTAAACATTCTACTATTATCCGATTCCCAAAACCAGGTAAACCTCCCAACAGCTTAACTTCCTACAGACCCATTAGCCTACTTCCAATTCTTTTACAAATTCTTGATTAGATCCTCTAGAAACGAATCCTACCCTTTATAGAACCTCAAAATCTTTCTTCACATCAGTTCAGATTCCGTTTTCAACACTATGCTATATGAATTATAAATGCCCTGGAGACAGATTGTAATATTTTTCAATAAATAAGTTAAAAAAAAAAAAAAGGTCTTAAAGTTTGATTTTTTCCAAATTCGACTCTGTTAAAGTTTCAATGTTATTTAATCAGAATTAATATCGACAGAATCATAGGCTGCTTTGAAATCCACAAATATGGCGGTGAGATCCTGAGCCACTTCTCATTATTTTTCGAGTACTTGTTTTAAGATGAAGATTTGGTATAGCGTGATCCTTCTTCTTCTGAATTTAACTTGGTGGTCGCCTATTATAGTTTCGTAATATGGATATATTCCGTTTAGTAGGATACTGGTCATTATCTTGTAGGCAACCGGAAGGATTGCTATGCCTTTTCAGTGCTTTAGGATTTTCCAAGCTTCTTTTCCAAGAATCGCTTTACTAGTGTCATTTTAAATTATGATTAATATATTTAAAAATATTTCCTAAAATATTAATTGCAGGTACTACAATAAAATTGGTAATAAAATGCTCCCTAAGGAGTCCTCCATTGTCGATGTCTCCAGCTTGAACACCTGTTGTGCTACCTGGGCGACTTCAGGCCGCCAGGAACAGAAGGGACAATACCATTAGCCAATTGCTGCCGTAAATCAAGAAGTCGAGGATGAAAGGGTACTATACTGCACTGCAGCCAATGAGAACATTCCACCTAGACTCTGAATACATGAAGGTTACTTCAGGTATGAAGGTGTATTTCAGGTAATATTATCTTGGCAAAAAACAGTGTTTAAGTAGCTTTCGGGCTTTAGTGTTGTACAAATACAACACTCTATTTCCACGTAAACACTCTCTTTTATTATACAAACGCTTTTGACGCATTAATGATGTTTATAAATTTTTTATTTTATTTTTTTATTCCTTATCTTTTTTTAATAATGTCCTAAGTTTAGATAAATAATAATCTACAACATATATATAAAATGATATTATAGATCCCATTTCCAGCTCTCAAGAACATTTTGTTAAATAAAGTATCAGACAAAAGGAAATTTCTAGGAAAAGTGACAAATCCCCCCATCATTTAATCTCTTCAACAAGTTTAGCAAAAGTTATTGAAAAATCAGCAGTTTTCAAAACTTATATGGTTTCAAAGACAATCGAAGTGGATAATAAGTGTGTTTTACATTATATTTGTTTGACCTTTGTAACAGAAAGATGTAACATTTATTTATTGTTCACTCTGACAATCAACCCAGTATCCTTTATTATCAAAACTGTTTCTTACTTTTCGATGTTTTCGATCAATTTTATCTATATTAATTGTATTTTTATCGATTACTTCTACTGTTTCTAATTACTACGAAGTATAAATAAACGTTTATTGCATTTCCCACACAAAAAATCAATATTCCGACTTTTGTCCCTCTAAATCAGGTCCACAAACTCCTTTGAACTGAGTCTGTCTGTCTGTCGGTCTGTCTGTAGTCAAATAGATTTGATGGGCATATTACTTAGTACCGTTCATCCGATGTTCATACAATTTTCAGGGATTATGCGGATTGCTTTCTGGATTTTATCAAATTCCATCCAGCACTTCCGCTTACGCACGCGCAAAACATATCTTTTTAGATATGGCAATATTTCGGAAAGTTAGATAAAAGGTAGGTAATGGTGAAAAAATAACAAAAAATGGTGAAAAAAATTTTTTTTATTGAATTCTGTCAACTAATTTCTCGTATATATGCGCAAACGTGTTTTCCTTCAAACATCTATATCTCTGAAACCACATGTTCGATTTGGCTCAAATTTGGAGGGAAGTTAGGCATTAGTAAACAGATAACCAAGTAGGTATGGAATCAAATTCTATCTACTTCTTTTAGAAAAAATACTTTCGCTTTCGGATCAGCAAACGTATTATTTGGCAAACCAATATTTTGAAAAATGCGCGTTCATTTTCACCCAAACTTGGAGGGCATTTGGAGAATAGTATCGAAATTTCCTAATATGAATTTCATTCAAATCCATTTAATAATTAAAATTAATATAAATTATTGTTATCGGTATAATGGCAGTGAAATGTGAAAGCCACTGATCATATGGAGTGGGAGTTGGGTTATGGCAATATTTTTATGGGGTTATAAAATTTTAGATTTTATTCAAAGAGTTAATTTATTGTTTCGTCTATTCCAAACGTTACTTAGATTTCGTATGATTTTAAATAAATTTAAATTAATTTTTACTCTGAGTTTGTAAAAAAGAAAAATCTTATTTGTGATTGTTTATAAGTTCAACCAGCTCTTAGGGATATCGAGTCTATGTAGTGATTTTTACATTTATTTTTATATTCCAAATTAATTAGTTTTGTTCTGACTGAAGAAAAGTATTGGTCTCGTTAACTCTCTAGTATTTTTAATTTCACTTGAGTTTTTGTTATATCGATTTCATGAGTGAAAACCTGGGGATTAAGTACATATTACTACTATTAGTGCAAAAGGTTGTATGTAAACATTTTCAACTTTTAATTCTATTTGCGCTAAAGTTGACATTTTGTATTCTGCAACTGATATAACATGATAAACTGACGTTTTATGTAATTTTCCACAAAAATATTTACAATCAATGTTTTGACTTTTGTCCACCTAGATTACCTGAATCAGCCCACTGTGCGACCCCAGTTGGAGTTTAGTCTGTTCCTCGCGATCCATCCTACACAGAAATAGGAAATTTACAACTTTAAGAACACTCCAATAATCCAGTTTACGATGTAAACTTTGTTTAAAAACAAACAAACATATTTTGTATATTAATGTTAAGAAAGTTTCAAAAGCTCACCACCTTCCAGTCACGACGAATAGTACAGCATACTTAGCGGCAAAACTCAGCTTCAAAAAGATTCCTAGCCCATGTTCCAAGAAGCTGTCATACTTGCACGAGGATGACAGGATGGGGCAAAACTTCCTGGTGGGGGGCAAGGACATAAAGGACTTGAGGTGTAGACTTTTAGTGCCCACGTGGGAACGGCTTCGAAAATGGGTAAAAGGTCCCACATAATGTTTTCGACATTGGTCCACTGTTCCGATAACCCACTTACCTTTGGGTCTTTATAAATCAAATTATCTTTCATTTATGATGGGCTATGTATGGCTTTGAAGAACCAATTGATGGTACGCTTCAAGTCATTTTTAGGATGGAGAGTGATTCCATCCAAAACAGAAACAATCGAGTGACCTTATAATCGTCTGAAATTTGAGGTAAAACAAATAATAACGACTGATTTAAATAGTTGGATTAAAAAAAAAAATGTAGCGCTACAATGAAGCATCTCGAGTACTATCTCTTTGTCAACAGTTGTACAGGGAGGTGATTTGATCCAGATAACGTCCAACCGCCAGGTTTTCCCATAAATTAAATAATTAATTGAGGATACCCACTTTAAAGAGGCTGGGTATCACCTGGTGGGTCGATCCACAGTCAACGAATTTGGACTGAAATATCTCAAAATTTGAACACCACAGAGAATTCAGAATTCAATTTACAGAAATAAATATTTTTTATTAATATTAATATATTTTTTTAAATCTACATTATATTAGGCTACGTCGAATGATCCAAACGAAAGCACAAAAAACTATGGAACAATGACTGACGGGGTTTTTCTTAGATATCAGAAAATAGATTTCGATTAAAATTATTCATCGTGTATTTTAGTTATCATAAACGTATTTTTATAGTATACTAGCTTTACCCGGCCACGCGCTGCTGTGGCTTAGCCTGGCAAAATGAAAAAGAAAGAAAATAGAAAGCAAATATGAGTAGATTAGTAGCAAAGGACATCTGTCATTTTTAAAAAGTTGGGAAACATATTTGTCTGCAAAATGGCTTCAATTTTAACTAATTCTAATGATTTTTTTCTCATGTTTCAAATTAAACAATCGTAATCATGTAAGTGAATACGCCGTCATACATAATCATCAGAAACAGTCTGAGTTGAACTTATAAAACTAAATTAAAACAAAAAAAAAAAGTATAATAGTATTGACCTATATAAGGAGAATCATATAACTTCTTCAAATGATAATTTCAATTACTGTAGTAATTATAAAATTTTCGATGCGGTTTTGAACAGAAAAACATTTATATTTTTTTTTTTTTACATGTATAAAATTATCGTAAGACAGAAGTAATATGCCAGAAACCTTCCCAGGAGTGTACGGAACAACTTCCCAAAGTTTCGTGGCGATCGGATTAATGGTTTAGTAATGCACAAAGGACAAACAGACGGACAGACAGACATATATTCATTTATATATATGTATAGATTATATATATATAGATTACAAATGACGATCAGTCAGAACAAATTTTATCGTAAGTAATATATAATTCATACACAATTATAGTTGTAAATATTATTACTTTGTGAATAAAGAACAAAAAGAATAAATAATATTTCATATTATTAATTTCGGCTTGCTAATGTTTTCACTTCTATCGTGCAGTCTTAAGCACATTCCGTATTTTTTTTTTTTTTTTTTTTTTTTTTTTTTTTTTTTTTTTAGTTTCAAGTATTTATCGGCAATTTTCAACGAACTGTTGACAACTAGCAGATGGTCCGATAAAAATAATGAAACTGATGTGTTAGGCATGAGGAAGGATAGCAACCAGCAATATCTGCTCCCTGGCTTGATCCAATTATCATGGTTTGTTAAGGAAGGTCTCTCATCCAGCGCCTTTTTAGTCTCCTCCTCGTATTGACAGATGTGTCAGGTAAAACCATATCTCTTAATGGTATGTTAGTATATCCATAAAGTCCTTATGTGGTGATTAACTGTTGGCAGATGGAAGTCAGCATGTTAAGTTTTGTTAGTGGCGTACCAAGGTGCTTTAGTTATAAGTCGTAATATTTTTTATTGGAAGATATGAAGTTTTGTAAGTGAGTCCTTTTAGATTTAAGTAAGTTTCTGTGTATTTAGTTTCTGTATCAGTTAAAGTTTTGAAGATTTGGAAAAAAGTGAGTAAAGAAGGTAGGTATTTATTCGTAAATGTGATGTGTTGAATAAAAAAATGTGATCTATCATGGATTAGTCAAATTTTCCATAATTTCTACCAGTCTTTTGTTCTTAAACTTCTATTTAAATCATTCGAGTGATTTATTTGCAAAGTAAACCTTAACTGAAGCATTCATAACTCCTCAGAATTTACTCCAAATTCAACATTAATCCAAACGTGAAGAGATGAATCATTCTTCTTTCAACCCACGTCATATAAGGTTTGTTGGAAAACATTATTTAATGAGATCCGGTGAGTGTTTTGAAACCATTTGAGCCCCAAACAATGACGAAGTATTGCACACAATTTATATTAACTTGCTGTTAAATGAATGTAAAATAATTTTGTTCTGGGAATAAATTTCTCTACAAATAATGACAAATATCAAGAAAAGTGTAAATTAGTTTGTTATGTAGAAATAAGACAAATATACAAAATACAAATAAAATGTCATGTCAATTGACTGTTTATAAGCAATTATAATTACAAAATCTAAAAATTCTTAGAATATGAATTTTGAATGAAGTTGTTCGAAGAAATTCGAGGCACAGTGGGCTGTCCCAGTCTATCTAGCGGGACAAAAGCCAGGCTATCGATAATGAACTTTTGAATGGGAAATGGCATTAAACGTACATTTAAACGTCAGAGTAATTAGAAACTGAAGAATTAATAGAGAAAAAAAATACAATTAATTGAGGTAAAATTGATGGCATAGAAATTGAAAGCCAATTTTAATAATAAAGGTACTGGTCTAATTGTCAGAGTGAACAATAAATAAATTTTACATCCTTCTGTTATGCTTTTTCTAAAAAAATGGCTGTAATACATATAAATAATCATTCTTAAATGTTAGAACTGAATTCATAAAAAGTTTCTGTTGAGTTATAAGTAATATTTTTGCTATTGCGTAGAAATTTGAAATTGAAAATCCGGTAAGCAAATTTTGAAAAGCTGTAAATTTACCGGAATCTTCATAATATAGGGTAACCCTGCGAGATATAAAGCCTCGCTGGCCGAGATTCCTCCCCTCCCCGGGTATGTTAGCCCCGTCAGAGTACTGGAGGCAACTCACACTGACCGAGCGTAGGATTGATGACCCTACCCCGTCCTTTAAATCGGGAATCGTGATTGGTCTAGGAGACCACACTCGCGGGCAAAGATCTTCATGGTCTGTAGCGCCAACAGAAAAAATATATATAGAATATTATAGAATAGAAAATAATTTTATTCTGGGACGAAGTTCCTTCAGAATAACAAAAAAGTACAGAAATTAAAATATTATATCTGGCCAGATAAAAGCAAACATAAAAAGTAAAGATAAAGATAAATAAACCCTTTTAGAAAAAATAAAAAATACAGAAACAAATAAATGTAAATTCTTCTTAACAGTAAAATCTGTGTTTCTGTGGAAAAAAGAAAAAAAAAAAAAAAAAGAAAGTCGAATCTATAATAAGTATTTAAGTTATGAGCTATATGTGTATATATTATTATAAATAATATGTAATTTTACATAAAAGGTTAGCTGTTATCTGAATGTTTTTGGGACAGAGGGATTTGAATGTACATAGGGATGAAGAATGTCGAATTTTGATAGGAAGGGAATTCCAAAAATTAACAGAGCGAGCAATAAAGGAGTTTTGGAACGAGGCAGATCTGTGAGAAGGAATGTAAAGGTCGGAAGGTCGAGATCTTGTGGAGAGGGAGTCGAGACTGAGGACTTGAATTGGAGAAGGTTGTAGGCGTAGGAAGGACGATGATTGTTGATGATATGATAGAGGAATGTACCAAGGAAATATTGTCTTCGAATGGATGGGAAGAGCCACTCTAACTCAGTGTAGTGGTGAGAGACATGGTAGTATCTCGGGGCACCAATTACAAATCTCACGCAACTGATCATTAATCTTTTCAGTCTGTCACGGAGCTTATATATATATATATATATATACTTATATGGAGGGCCAGGGTACCCATACGGTCTAAGGAAACTGCAATAGGTAATCAAAGTCAAGGACAGGTGACTGCCCACCAGGGAAAGTCATGATGCCCGATACTCTACCCTCGCCCCTCCTCCCCGCGAGTATTTGAGGCCCGTCAGTTTACTGAAGACAACTCACCGCCCGGGCGTAAGATTACCCTATCCCGTGTACTTAAATCGGGAATCGGGATGTGGTTTACCAGGATGTCAGTAGGGCAATTAAGGTTTGGTCCATCCACCATGAGTTCATGGTCTGTCACGGGGAAATAGATATAGGTCCTCATGCGCCTGCTGTCTCTGAGCAGCCATGGACCGATTTGCCACTGATCTTGAATCTGAGTCGGTGGAAATGACACTGCCAGATTGGCCGAAAGGGAGAGGATCTACCCGTGACCAGCCGCTGAAAGGTGGTTCGTAGAACTCTGTGAAGTTGGCCCCCTGTGAAGTGGTTCGTAGCAACGTGGGGTTGGTGGCTCCCTCCAGGCCATCTCTGCTCCCGCAAGCAATATAAATAAAAAATAAAAAAAATAATATATATATATATATATATATATATATATATATATATATATATATATATATATATATATATATACATATATATATAATGGGTGATAAATATTCAGGACGCAGTCTTTTTTATAAAAAAAAAAATTAATTTTTTATTTATGCCAACGTTTCGTTATGTGGGTCATCTTCAGGACTGAAATACTATTAAAAAATACAATCAGAGATATAATATTATACGATCGATAATAGTAAATAATAAACTATAGTGATTGATGATACATGAATCTTAACTAATATTAAAATGCACATATCAAAAATGAAATATGTAAATAGTTATACAAACTAAAAATTAAAAACTAATGTATATAATCCATTTATACAAATTTGTAATATTTTCTCTTACTAACCGTGGTTTGAGAACTGGGTGTTCAAGTACTGACACATTTGACAGGTAAGTAAAAAGGTCAGAAAGGAAGGGGCGGAGTATTTCCCAGTTGTCATTTTTTTAGATAACAAAAGGGAAGTAAATATAGTCAGAGGGGGTGGGAGGTAACATTTTACATGGTGGGCCAGACCTCCTATCGCGCATCCCTCCCCTCCCGCCCCTCCCCGCCACATCCCTATATATTGCATATCGTTGTGTTTCTTGAAACTATTTATTAAAAAAAAGCCAATGTTCCCCCCCCCCAAAAAAAGCGAACGCACTGCCCAAAAATGGCGTCCAAAGATGGCGGATTGAAACTGAATTGAACTTTGACTTTAGTTAGTTTTTTGGTAACTGAAAATTAGCGCTTGGCTTAATTTCCTCATAGTTGGTCTTTTATTAAAGCTGAATAGTCAGAGAATAATAAAACATGAATAAATATTAAAAAATAATTGGCTTAGGCAATAAAAAACACCAGTAAAGTCAATTTTTTTAACTAAATAAATTTCAAGTTGAAAATAAAGCGTCGTTTGTAATTAAACGGCCAACAATAGCATAAAATCTGCTAAAATAAAACATCTGGACAATATATTTCACTTTCTAAAACACTGATTATTTTTTAAAATATTTGAAGCAGCTCTGTCGAAAATGCAAAATGCCTGTTTTAAAAACTAAAAAAATGTATACCTAATCTGAACGGTTTGTTTAGTAAAACTTATTGTTATGCAGAATAAATTGTCCGGAAGTTGGACCATTTCGTAAAAAAAAATAGGAAATTTTAATATTGAATGTTTTGTTCTCTCTGCACAAATAAAGATGGAAAGGGCGAAGCTATAAGTTCTTCTAGGTAATCGGAATTGATTGTTAGTATTTGGCCACAAATTTAAAAAAATACATTAAGGGAACGAGAAAGGTAGTGCCTAAATCTCGGAAAAAAAGGGCCACTATCCATTATATAACTAAACAAATCTATGAACAGATGATCAGAATATTTCAATATGCTGCTAAAATGGGATTAAATGCAGTTTGGATGATATTAAGTGGACGATATAGATTTATTATGGAGAAAAGCACTTTATTTTCGATTGCTGAAGGTGCACATCGGGACTATCTTCACTTTGAAGCAGGATATAGAGAGGTATATCGAGAAAGTTATAGCTCATAGCTCTCCTTCTGTTTAGTGCATTTGTAAAAGATTTTTTAAGGAATCTAAAAGGAAAACCAGCTTTTCTGAAAGACAATTAAATATCAGCACAATCCAAAGTATGAGGCACTAAGCAGAAAGAAAGCTATTTTTCTTTTTGCATGGAATTCTCTATAACCTGCCATAAAGTGAAGACAGTCCCGATTTGCAACTTCTCTTCCAATGTGTAACTTGAGTCTCTCAAATATATCGCACTGGCAATAGAGAATATTTCATTATTATTTTCAACTTCCTTAACAAATGCCTTCTTAAACAACCTCGGTATAGAATAAATGAAATTAAATAATAACAAACTAAAAAAAAAAAAATTATAATTTTTTTTGACAGTTTAATGATTACATTAATATTTGTTCGTTAATAAAACCAATATAATGTACCAAAAAACTTATTATATCACTATGACTAAGCCATTTATGTGTTTTATTTCTATATCCTAGAACTATATCCCCAGATGTTTTATTTCAGCACATTTTGTGTTATTGTTGGCCGTTTAACTACAAATTTTTTTTGTTAAAAAAATTGACTTTACTAGTGTATTTTATTGCCTAAGCCAATTATTTATTAATATTTGTTCATGTTTTATTATTCTCTGACTATTCAGATTTAATAAAATTATTTAAAAAATTAAGCCAAGCGCTAATTTTCAGTTACCAAAAAACTAACTAAAGTCTAAGTCGTCAATCTGCCATCTTTGGACGCCATTGTGGGGAAGTTCGTTCACTTTTTTTGTGGGAACATTGGCTATAAATAAATAGTTACAAGGAACACAACGATATACAATTTATAGAGATGTGGGGAGGGAGGTGCATGATAGTGGGGTTTGGCCCACAGACTATTTCTGTTTATAGAATGTAAATAATTTGTTGAATAAATATTTCAGATGTGTACACTATTTGTGTTGTTTCTTATGGTTACAGAAATGTGAATATTGGCTAGTAATGAAATGAAAATAAGCAAGAGGTGCCAATATTTATATTTATTGGCACCTCTTGCTTATGTATTTTGGAAACTGACTAACTTTCATGATTTCATCATTGTTAACAAAGTTATGAGTGTTACTACAGTAAATTTGATTCATTTTAACTAATTAATTCATTTTAAAAATAATTAAAAAGCTATAAGTTATAAGTAATGGCTCTAAAAGATAATTTGGCAGAAATACCATTTAAAAAGTTACATAGAGCATTAAATAGTAATGTCTTTGTGTTAGGCCTACAAAAAAAATTGAACCAAAAATATAATGCTCATTGATCAAAAATTACCAAGTCTTTTTGTCTCCTGAAAATTTTTAGTTTTTGTTCTTACAGGCTTTTGCAGGGTGGCTGTCGATTTTTTTTTTTTTTTTTTTTTATAAAAATGAAAACTTATACTTGTTTATGATGAAAAAGTATGATATTTTATAATCAGTAATTTAACTGCCATTCTTATGTACTAACTGGACTTTCCTTGTACATTAGTGTTTTGTAAGAAAAATCTGTATGTTTACCAACATGGTGAGAATATAACTAATGTTTTATTAATTATATGTTAACAAGTGAAATATATTTAATGCATTAGTAAGTTCATGACGGTAATGCATTTTTTTTTTATAACGGGCTTTCCCTGGTGAAGGTTCAGAAAATAATACATATTGATAGAGATAAGGTTTATTCATAAGGCTAGTTTAACAGCCATGTTTTTTTATGTTTTAATTCAATTATATTGATTCAGTAATATTGACTCAGTAATAAGGGGCCCTTAAAGCGAGAGGTATGTTATATTTGGTATTGCACTTTTCTTATTTTATTTAACAAACGAACTATTCTGAAATAACAGTTCGTTCATAGAGAATGGTAGTAGAAAAAATAAGTTCACATATGTTTTATTTTTCCTCTGAAAAAGATGGGTTTACGCTGTTGGTAGGTTGCAGTATGGGATATTTTCCGGCTGTCTATAACACAAAGGTCTTACCAACATTCCAGCATTCAAGAACTTTGGCAATCTTGTTTCTATCTCAAGCAGTAACACCATTCTGATATTTCACAATCTCATCGAAGGATAAGTAGATTATGATCGAGGTAATGAAATGGAAACGATATTTAGTAATATATTATATACAAATAGACAATAAATTGTTCTACAAAGGATGATCTGTGATTATTTAAATACTATATTATTTATTTATTAATATACAAATTACTTAATATCTATTTCATTAAGTTCCATTTAACAATTCCATTTACCAATAAAAAAGGGAAATTTTTATAGGAGGGATAGAAGACATCATATAAACAATGGTCCAATTTTCAGTAGAAGATCGAAGTTTTATGTTTTTTTAATAGGAAGCGATAACTAATGAAATATTTCATTTAATTAATTAAAAATCTGGTGCGTGCAACACTCAACTTTCACTTTTACCACGCTACTTTGATTAGAAATTATTTTCTGACATTGTTGGGATATAATAAAATGTTTAATGTCACTTTGCATAAAAAATATTTGAAAAATTATTATTTTTTAAAAAATAATTTTATTCTGGGACAATGTCCCTTTAGAATAACATAAAAGAACAAAATTAAAATAATAAATATAAGGCATTATATCTGGCCTAAATAAAAACAAACACAAAAAGTAAAGAGAAAGAGAAATAAGTAAACAAAACATTAACTGAATAAACTATATACCAAATGAAAAAAAAAATCTATATACAAAATACTTGAAACTATTCCAAGATACTTAAAACTTTGTACAGTGGAAAAATATAAATATACAATTTTAGAAAAAATATATAGAAAAAATAAATCACATTCTTTTTAGAAATAAACTTTGTGTTTCTGTAGAAAAAAAAGAAAGAAGGCCGAATCTGGTAGTAAAAATTTTACATTTTTTTATGCTAATAAAAAGTGTATTTAAGATATTATATTGAGCATAGTACATCTCAGGTCACGAAAAACTAGAAATAACAGCCTTCCAACAACTGTTGTAATTTTTTAAAACAGAGTACTTTTACTTTAAACAGGGGTGTCTCTCCCCTTCTCCAAAATCGATGGCGCAAGAACCTGTCCTCCCCACTCCCAGGATATTTTATTGCTCATCATTTCTTAAAAACAGAGTAAGGGAAGGTATAATTAGAAAAATCGTAGATCATATATAATTAAACTTGCTGCGGTCTGTTCCATGTTTTATCATTGTCTTTTAGCATGAAACTTCATTCCGAAAATTCAAAAGCCCGCCAAAATTTGACCTCAAAAATTCAAAACCCCGCCAAAATATGCCCCCCTCAAAAATATTCTTTGCGGCATCAAACCCTCTTCTGGACACCTCTGACTTACAGAATAAAAATAACATAAGTCTTTCCCTAATAAATCTCTAATTAATTAATACGGACTTAAGCTTATTAAAATAAGAAGTTTTTCTAAAATTATTTTTTAAAAAAATTATGATTTTTGTAAAAACAGAACTTATCATAGTTTAGTGGCTCAAAAGTCGAATTCAAGTGGTTTTAAAAGTGGCATATTCTATTTTCATTTAAAATTAATTTTGTCTAGTTTACAGAGAAGCTAATTTTGATTACTTAAATGAAATATTTCGTTGGTTATTGCTTCCTATAAAAAAAAAAAAAAAAAGAAAACACGACTTATCTAAAAAAACCCAAAACTTGGATTTTCTAGTTTTCTACTAAATATTTTCTACAGCCCATTGTTTATATGAACTTTTTTGTAGCTCTTAAGGCCGCATATCTATGATATAAAAATTGCTCTCTACTTACGGAGTACTGCGCATAATTGTTAAGACTATAATGGGTCTAGAATGTGGAAAGCATTATGTGAAGGGAGGATAAGTTGCTAATATTGTATTATACGATTCATAAAATTTTAGACAGTATTGAAAAATTTAATTTAAACTTTATTTTTTGTTGATTCCAAGACACTGGCATGGCATTTACTGCCGTTATTTCGATTTCATTAAATTATCATTGATTATAAGGGTTTTAAAAACTATATAGATAGATAGATAGAAAAGGACACAGTCCCTCGAGAATAACAAAATTAAAAGAATACATCTGGCCAAATTAAATCAATAGAAAAAAAAGATAAGGTAAACATTCTATATACAAAAGAAACCAAACTATATACAAAACAACTAACACTATGACAAGATACTTAAAGCTATTTGCACTGATAGACCAGTATACACTTTTAAGAAAACAATAAAAAATTAAAAAATAATTGTATATTAAATTCTGCATTAAAATAAGCTTTGTGTTTCTGTTGAGAAAACAGAAAGCTGAACCTCACAATATAAAGTGCCTATTAATATATAAATACATTATCATTTAAATGTTGATTAATGTATGAATATATAATCATCATTTCTTAACGTAACAATAAGCAAGAATTTAGTGGTGTATTTTTTTTTTTTTTTTTCATAGCCCCTTTATACTTATTTTTGTCTTTAATCCTTGGATTGTCTTAATAATACACCTTTTATTGCTTGAAAAGCATTGTAAGGTTTATTTTTAGATTTTTGTCGTTTCTAAGTATCTCGTTCTTCATCTGTAATATAAAGGTGATGGGGCTCACGTCAGGATTGAGTTGACCTTATTCTCTACAGCTTACAACTAAATTAAAACATCGATATCATGTGATTTGTTGCCAACGTTTTGGAATTTTGGCTGGTAACATATTGTTAAAATATATATAATAGGTGTATAAAATATAATAGTTATAAACTACCAATACATGCGTTCAGTGACATCGAGAGTAGAAAAATCTTTACCATATAAGAAAATTAATATCACTAGCAAAGAATAGCATTGATATTTGACAATGAGTGGCATGAAATAAATGTATGTTGTCAAATTGCTAGCAAATATTTGACTGTTTTTGGGATAGAAATTGGAATAGGAGGATTTTGAACGTGGATGTGGATGGGAAATGTCGAATTTTGATCGGGAGGCAATTCCAGAAATCGACAGAGCGAGCAATAAAGGAATGAAGCAGATCTGTGAGAATCACGGGCGGATCTACGGGTGGGGGCTTTCGGGCTGAAGCCCCCCAAAAATAACAAAATATAACCACGTTTTATTAAAAAAATATTAAAAAGTATCTCTTAAAATATTATTGTTCGTGTGATTAATATTAAAAGGGCTTTAGGAATCACTTGAACACCATTTCATACCGGTAGTTAGTTTCTTTCTTTTTTTCCAAAGTATTTATCGTTATTTTTATGAAAAGAAAGCTTTCGGGCTGAAGCCTCTCCCAAAATTAAATTCTGGATAGGCTAGTGAGAAGGTATGTAAAGGTTAGAAGGTCGAGATGTTGTGGACTATATATATATATATATATATATATATATATATATATATATATATATAAATTTAAATTAATTTGTTCTCTAAATTCGTAAAAAAAAGTCTTATTCGTGTTCGTTTCTTTCTTTGAAGCGCAACCAGCTAGTTGTGGTTTCGATTTTCCAAATAAAAACCCAAGTGATGTTAAGTTTACTCATATTTTTATATTTCACCTTGAATTAGTTCTGTTCTGATATTATGGTTATAGGTATTTGATTTTGATATTATGGTTAAATATTGGTTTCGGTAACACAGAACAAACAAAAATTTGATTTTTTTTCAATGGATTTTTGTTCCAACCATTTCACAAATGGAAATAGCACTTCCACATGGCGTGATATTTATATAAATTGTTAGGCGAGGATGATTAATTTATGAGTATGTTAGAGTGTGCTTGTAATTTGTCATGTAATCTTTTGCGGGTTCGTATGTGTTCGTTAACAGTCGGTATGTGAAGGTCAGTGTGTAAGGTTATGTTGCTAACGTACCAAGGTGCCAAAGTTCTTTTGTCATTGTCCTGAATGTTTAAGTTTGAAAACTTTGAAGTTTGTTAATATTAATCTTTTTACCTGTAAACAAAATTAAATAAGGGTCAGACCGAATACATGTAATGTTTTTATATTAAAACCATATTTTTTCAACATTAACTTCTCACCAAGACATTGACCTTCTATAAATTATTTTATGATGATTTTCTCTTAGAAAGTGAATGCGCGGTCACTCCGGATTCTGAGAAAGAAATCTCCTTTCTGTTGCAGAGTTTCCTAACAATGGATAAAAAAAAAAAATCGTATCAAAATAATTGACTCTGAAGTGAACGACCTTTATAAATACAACAAAAATCTTATAAACTCAACTTTATTTATTCAGTTATGTTTAATATAACAAATTATATGTAATAAAGATAAATAAATAAAGCTTTGTATTAATTTATTTTAGTCATTTTCCAGACAACAGGAGAAGTTTTAGGTGACAGGGTATCAAATCATCTCATTTTTTTAATGAGATTAATGAACCCCATCATGATATTTTTTAACAATAAAACGTACATTAAAATAAAAAAATAGTAATTTATATATAGTATAGTCATTTATAAATAGTAACGAATAAAATAAATATTAGTTTATCTACTCAAAAGTCCTCTTCTAATTGTTTTAACAATAACAAAATCTAACATTCATTACAAGTAAACTTTGTCTAGTTTACTATGTAGCAATTTTTAATTACCTAGGGAAACGTAAAACATAAATTTCATACTTTTCTTCGAAAATTCACATAATTATTTATATAAACTTTTTTTTGAAGCTCTCAAGGTATTTATCACCCCTATAAATATTCCCGTCTATTTACAGGACACCCTCTATATAATATATTATACAATAATATATTTAATATATATATATATATTAAGCTATCAAGGTGAGTTGAGGAAAATTTTTAAAGGCACGAAAGCAAATCTCAAGAGCTGCCGAAACTTTCATATAAGCAATTCATACAAACAAAAAGTTTTATGTTTTTTTTAGTAAGTCGTGTTTTTTTGTTGAAAATGAAGCCATAACTAAAGAAATATTTAATTTAAGTCATTACCAACTTCATCACCGTAAACTATAGTTCAAACTTAGTTCAAACTTCGTCGGATAACCGTTAGAGATGACGCCACCTACACATCTCTTCTCTCTCCCCCTCCCTTGTAACGACTTTTATTCTCCCTGCGACACTTAAGGAGACAGGTAGTACTTCTTTTATTTCTTTCTTATTTCAGCTTTCTCAATTTCTTCCCTCCTTCCTTTCATTCCTTTTCTCTGTTTTTAACTCTTTATTATATTATACATTGTCTGTACATAATTACAATATCTCAATTTTCTATCTAACTACTCCATTCTCAATGTTTTAATTTTACTATTTATTTTCATTTCTTATACAACTTCATATTTCTTTTTTATGTTTTACATTTTATTCTAAGATTCCCATTGTAACACTTTTGTCACCCTTTTTGATTATGCCTACTTCATCATTCCACACTTTGTAACGGTTTCATTTTACTTTATATTTATCTATTTTATTTTTCTAATTTTTTTTAATTTATTTTCTTATTTTTTATTATCTTTTTTACCATCATTACTTATGTTTCTCATACCTTGTTATCTGGTTATTTTCTTAGCCCTGATGAAGGCCTGAACTTCAGGTCGAAACGTCGGCATATGAATATTATCATTTATTTTTGCCTTCCTTTTTGACTGACGACCTAACTATTCTTCTCTTCATAAACAAAACATAAGTTTATATAGGCAATTATGTTTATTAGAATATATACCAAATCATGGAAAAACAAGAAATAAAAGCTTTAGAACAGTTATTATAGCCATTTTTTTTTTTAAAACACGATTATTATTTGGTAACAGGATAAAAAATCACACAATTTTTTACACACTATAATTAAGGTGAATCTCAAGTTTTTGCATTATAAACTGAAATTTAATTAATATGGACTTGACGTTTGTAAAAATTCAAAGACTGAAAACCGAAATGAGGAAGAATTAAAAGCTTCAGAAATGGTTAATGCGGAAAGAATAAAAGAAAAATTATAATTTTAATTAAACAATTACTACCATAACGTAGTAAACTGTATAACAATTTTTAAATGGATATTTTATGGCAATATTTTTTTACTAACTGAAATTGCCTTGTGCCACAGAAAAGTTAAAATATAGAGAAAGTGAAATTTCTTTTTAAAACGATTTTTTAGTAATGAAATAACAAACGTGAGATTAATGAGGATTTTTTTTGTAAAAACACTAATCATAACATTAAATATAGTAAAAATTAATCAACCAATAATTAACAAATTTGTACGCATTATTGTTTAACTCCAAAATATACTTTATAAAAATTTTATTCATACGTATCATATATATTTGTAATGTTTCAGCTTTTTGGTAATTTTCAAAATATTTCTTTATGTAGATTAGAGTAACTACCTGGCTAAAGTTTTATAAAACTATTAGTATCCTATGTTACGAAAAAATTGTTTTTGTCGTTCAAAATTTTTATTGGTGGTATTTTTTTTTAAACTAGGAAAGAAAAAATTATTTTTTTCCGTTCATTAAAAATTATAAAGTTGAATTAAATGACGTACCTACGTAAATTGAAATCTGTTAAATACGATTTTTGGACTTTGTCTAAAAAAACAAAACACTGAACCTATTTTGTGAAGACGAATATATGAAAATCAATGAAAATAAAGAAAACTTTTTTTAACAAAATGAGGATGAAAGAAAAGTTAAGGAAGTTGTAGATATAGAATAAACAAACAGAACTTTTATAATTATAATTATATAATGACTACCAAAGAGTATTGAACTATGTAAATATAAAATTTTAATGGATGTTTTCTGATCATTATTATTTTTTTGAGGGGCTGTGGATTCTAGATAAACGTATAAATAAAAAGCCGAATACATTATAATACGGATAAAGTGAAATTTTTTGTTAAAACAATTGTTAAATAATGAAACATAGATTTTGGGATTAATGAAGTGTATTTTTTTTTGTGAAATAAACTAATTTTATATTAATAAAATATAGTAAAACTTCATGAAAAGTATACTAAACAATTTAGACCCATTTTTTCATACCAAGATATTGTTTATGAAACAATAAAAACTATTATTGCGATATATTATATATATATTTGTAACAATTCTATATAATACTATTTGTCAATATCTTCTCTGCTCACGAAAAATTTCTTTTTGTCGTTTAAGATTTTCATTGGTAATATATTTTTTTAAAGCAGAAAAAAGACTAATTTTTTCAGTACATTAAAAATTATAAATTTAAATTAAATGACGTACCTACATTCTAATGAAATATCTGTTGAATAATATTTTTGAACTTTTCCTAAACTACAGTAACTTTACCTAAATTAAAGTCCTATCAGCGGTATTAGCTATTTTATGAAGACGAATGAAAATCTACTATGAAAACATGGAAAACTGTTTTCAGTAAATTGAGGAAGAAAGAAAAGCTAAAAAAAAAAAAAAATTGTAGATATAGAAACAACAATTTTATAATTATAATTTAACAATTACTACCATAGAGTAGTAAAACTAGAAAAATTAGTCTTTGAAAATGAGGGGTTTTTTTTTTAATGACATTAATCGTATACTGATTAAATATAGTAAAATTTAATGTTTTTTCCACATATTAAAAATTACAAATTTTAATTAAACGACTTACCTAAGAGTAAATGAAATATTTGTTTGATAATATTTTCATTATTTTTACTTTTGCAACAGATTTCCGATCAAACTATTTGAAGATGGGAGCGGCATCAAATCAGTTTGAGATGATGACAGTGCTGCCAAAACAGCGGCGAAAAAAATACCTATTTGTCAGGAATGAATTTTATCACGAAAACCGTAATAAATAAAAATCTTACACCAAACTGTTTTAACACAAAAAAAAAAAAAAAATGCATATGTATTACCTCAAGGCGGCGCCTATAAATAAACCGGCCTATAGCCATAAATAATGAATGCAATAAATTAATTACTTAAGAAGTAATATAATTGAAGGTAACCTTTGAGTGCGGTGTAATAAAGGTAATAAATAATAAATATTATGTAATGGCTAGGTAATTAATTGGGAAGAAGATAGAAGAGAAGGCAGATGCAGAAGTGAGTGATGGCGGGAGGAGGACTAACTGGGTCACCGGAGTTCGTCGACCCCGAGCAACTTTGTAGCAGCGAATATCTCTGCATACGCTCCTCCTCCACTCTTTGTTATGTCTCTATTCTATATTTAGCCATTTATTTTAGCTATTTCCTTTATATTATATTTTATTACATCTTTAATTATATATAAATCGAAAGATATAATAAAAATTACCCGAAAAAATGAAATAAATGGCGCCCGAACACCGGCTCAACGATCATATTAATATCACACAGATACAATGCTTATTATTAACATTTTAATTATATTTTAATACACATCATGAGGGAAATAAAACACTTCTAACAAAAGAATAATAAAAATTTAACAGAAAAAAAAAGACTGAAATATAATCATTTTATTTAATGAAAACACAAGAAATATACATCTGAAATACACAGAATGTCCCGTAATCAGAGAAAAATATTTATAGCTATGATTGCAGATTTCAAGAGCTACAAAAAAGTTTACATAAACATTCATCCTATTTTATAGAAAATTAGAAAAATTACGTTTTGTGTTTATTTAAGTAAGCCATATTTTTTGTTGAATACGTAGCGATAACTAAACAAATATTTCATTTAGGCAATTAGGAATTGTTTCACTGTAAAATATATATAAAAATTTACTTAGCTAAACTAAGCTAAATACGGTTTTTACAAAAATTAAATAAATTATTAGCGATTTTGTATATATATTTTTTTTTATATCTTATTAAACAAGGAAGTGTCTTTAAAAGTGAGTATCTACAGTACAGTTTAGTAATGATAAAAAAATGCGAATAATTTATGATTTTATTAAACAAAGAGCTTAGCTTAGTTTAGCCACTCAAAAGCCCTCTTTTAATTGTTTTAACAATGTTCTATTTCCATTTGAAGTAAATTTTTTTCAAGTTTACAGTGAAGCATTTGTTAATTACTTAAATGAAATATTTCTTTAGTTATAAATCTATTCTACAAAAAACACAAAATTTATATTTCCGAAAATCGGAGCAATAATTATATATAAACTTTTTTGTAGTCCTTGAGGTCAGTTATCACTCCTATAAATACTTCTCTGTACTTTCGGACCTTTTATAATAAAGCTCGAATCTGAAGACCTAAATATTCTCAGCGCATATTTAGAACGACAAGAACCCGCTCGACTTTTTCAATTATTTCAGTACTTACTGAACAAACGCTCTAAAATTCCAATTAATTACAAAAGATTCATATACATGAATATAATAAGGCCTATTTGGACTTATGCATTTGAGCTTTGGGGCTCCACTAAACCATCGAATTCCTCTCGTAGCTAATCCTTACAATCCAAAATCCTTCGGAAAATCCTCAATGCTCTCTACTTTGTTACAAATAAAACCATCCATAATGACCTTAATGTTTCTTATGTTTCAGATCTGGCCTAATTCAGATACCCATCCTTCCATAATAAACTTAAATAAAGAATCATCCCAACACTAGCCTTTCTAATCTTGTTTCTTCTTCAATTTCTCATAACCTCCCGAGGCTTCTGAAAAGAAGATGGCCCCATGATCTTATAATGTAGACACATTATTAGAGTGCTACCATCGGGTAGTTTCTCAACAAGTGTTTTCAAGTCATTATATCCATTTGTTCAAATTTACTAAATGTACTTCTTTAGTACAGTTGTGAATACCACTAAGGAATAAAAAAAATAAAATATTCTCAGGAAAATATCGTAAAAATCAATTTTTAGTTTTCAAATAGATCTAAATATAAGTATATTATTTTTAGAGTAGAAACATTGTCAAACTTTTTTTTCTATTAGCATTACAGACCTTGTTGATTTTTTTAACAAGCCTCGTCTATCTCTGCCTATCTTGGGCTATTTTTTCCCAATTATCTACATGTAGCCTTTGCTACATGCACGTTTGTTGATTCGGTCTATCCATCTGCTTTGAGAATTCAGACACAGTCTCTTTCTTGCCTTCTATTGAAGCATTGATTATTATGTACAGGGATGTCCCACCTATCTTAACCTCCGCGCCTTCTATATCATCGCTTATCATATCATAAGATATTGATCAACCAATTTCTGTTAGCAGCTCATTATTGTTCATTCCTCTCCAGGTGTTAGTACTCTCATCCCAGATCGCTCCGGTTATCGTGAGGGCGCATTCTCTCTCAAATCTTTTAATACTTTTCTCTAGGGCGCTGGTTATTAGTGTCCAGGTCATTCAGCCAAATATTAGAATTGGGTTTATCATACCATTGTACACTCTTAACTTGAGATTTTTCGAGTTTTCAATAACTTTGAAAGGAGAGGAACGGTTTAGTTGCTTTGTTTGTTTCTTGATGTATATGTAAGCTTAAGGTACGAAGGTAAGCTTTTAACTACACATATTAAATTAAAAACACATACTAATAACTAGTTATGTTTTCAAAATAGGTACACTGTAATGCTGGATTATATTTCAACCAATAATATTTAATAACCATTGTGAAACAGATAACGATTATTTATCTACCAGATCTAATATAATAACAGTTTAATAATAACAGCCCTCAATTACGGTTATTCAAATGTTAAGGAAAGGTTGAAGGGACCTTGAAGCGAGCTTTAAGCACTTAACCTCAGCACTTAGCAATATGACAAACTGGTTCAGGTTAAATTAACCAGATTGTAAATAAGCAGGGATTTTCTAATAACAAGGGAACTTGGAACTCTCAGCACATACCGACATACCGAGTTCGAGTCCTTGAATTAAAAACTCCATTTGATTATTTCTCTTTAACATGTTTGTAGCTGTGATCCGTAACTTTTAAATAAAAAGTTATAACTAGTAATCCCGTGCGAATGATTCGCAAAGCAGATTCATCAGTGAACAAAAGACAAACTAATATAGAAATAAGATAATGCAATATATTACACGAGGGAGGAAACAATGTTTTCTCTCTCGGTCGGAATTACAATATTTCATTTATAATAACAAACCGAAATAGGTCTACAAATTACTATAGGCTGTGTTTGATAATAATGACTCGACTTCAATGACTTCATTGTAGTGAATTTAGTAACCATTTAAATAACAATGGGTAAAATCATACATAAATTGTATGTTTTTTTTAAATATATATATATAAATTGTGTATAATTTTCTTATTAACTTTTTCCGATGAAAATTTAGAGGGATGTGACTAATTTTAAGAAAGTAAGCTTAAAATGATAACTCAGTCTCTGCATTTAATGAACAATTAAATTTGAATTTAATGAAAAATTTGAGAAATAATATAAAATTTTAAGTAATTTTAAGTAATTCATGGCAACTATCGTATGAAGATTCACTTTCGCTCGTATAAGGTTGGGTCCATGCGTTATCACAAAAATGGTACATTTTGGGACTTATATTTCAATTGGATGCCTGGAAAACAGTTACTATAATTTTGTAGTGTTTTGTTTTAATAATATCTTTTTTATTGAAAAACGACAGATTTTTTTCATTTTTAATTTTAAATACAGCTGAGTGAAAGACGCTGGGATCTTCTAGAGTCCTGCATTTCCTTCCACGAGAGGAGAAAAGGCTTGAATTGGAGATCATGAGTTAAAGAATTTTGTAAATATTGTGTAAAAGCATGTGTGCATTTAAGTAGTTATTTTGATTAGTTTAGTTTCTTTTTGTTAGTAAAGTTGATTTTAGTTTAGATACATTTACTATTTTTTTTTTTTAATATTTATTTATTGAGAAAAATACATTTTTCCTCAATCAACGGCATTAGTATTTGAGATGTAAGAGACTCATTCGTAACATATATACTATAACAACAACAAATATATAGAAAATTTATAATAAAAGAAAAGAAAACTTAGTAAAACAGAAGAAATAAAACATGAAACAACATAAAATAAAAAACACATTCATACTTATTTACAACATTTATAGTCAGCCGAGGGAACTCCAAGTCGGGCTGTTTCCTCCACGTGTGAAGGATAAGCCATGACTCTAAGAGATCCCAGCGCTTCTCTCTTAGCCGCGTCACTGTGATACCATTTACTTTTAGTATTGTTATTTAGCTGTTTATTTATTGCACAAAGTGTGAATTAGCTATTTTGTTAGCACTAATACCCGAGTCCTTAGATGTGACAGATTGTAATATATCTCAATAAAGAGTTTTTGAAGAAAAAAAAATTAAATGCAAATCAGTTCTATGATTTTTTTGGTATCCAATCTCTACAACCCTAATATTCCTCACAAGCCTATTCAACTGTTTTCTCTCTACAACTCACTTTCCTCAGATGTGGAAACAATCCATAATCAACCTCTTCCCTAAACCTGTTAATAATACTTCAACATATAGACCAATAAACTTGCTCCCGAAATCCTTCACAAACGCATCCTATCCACACTCGAATTCCACAATATCTCTTGTTTTATTAGAAAAGTAAAAACTTTAATGTTTTTTAATTAACGTACTATATATTATATTATTCCATACCTTGTAAATATTTGATATGTTAAATGCATAAAAAAAAATATTATAATATTTTATATAGTTATGCACATATGCTGATGATTATATGTTCTACAAAAAGCGATTAAAAGTAAATCAAATTTTTCATTTGAACCTATTCAAGTAAATGGTTTATAAAATCTGTTATATAAATTCTTATATTAATAAAATTTGAAAATAATAGTTAAGAATAAAACTGTGTTGAAATGACATAATTCAATAAAAGTAAAAATTCAACAATAACTTTTATATTTGCATAGGTTCGACTCGTGGATCTAAATGATCTAAGCTTATGAAAAGTCATTTAATGACCTTTAAAACAAAAAAAAAAAATCGACGATATATTTGTTAAGCATCTCATTAGATCATTCGTTCATTTTCATATCGATATTGGCGATATCGATATATTTGATTCAATATTACACTAATATCAATATCGAAGACGATAAATAATACCGGAATTAGACCGATACTGCAACAATCCTATTGAGAACATGAATGAATAATGAACAAGGATTAGTTTCACTTAATCACTTCTAAGTAGTAATTACTCTATGGCCACATTAACTCCACAGAAAGTGGGTAACGCATCCACTTTTTACGACACTTCTAATGACTTGAAATGTACCTCGAGAGAAGGCGGTATATGTTTTTATCATATCGGAAGATAGCGAGGCTCCGGTAGAGGGCGACGACCGCCCTTGTGGGTCGAGGAACTCCCGGCTCTGTAATCCGTGGAAACTCGAGAAAAACTTCGGGCACGTCTCCTGGAATGGGGAGGGAGAAGGGGGGAGGGGAGGCCGAAAATCCGGGAAAACAGGGAATCCACTCGGGACCACAATGGGACAGCTGGTCCAGCACGTGTGCCTCTTCTTTCGCCTTCGTAGAGGAACGCGGAAATATAATATCGGTAAAGATGATATCAAATGTCAGCCTTCGTCATCGCCTTCGATACGGCTCAACCGAAATATCTATAAAGTCATGAATCTCTATCGAGGAAAGATAGGCTTTAGCTACACTATCTGAAATATGAGCTATAAGATAAATCTACCGGTAATAGATAGACAATTCAAGAGAAATTTTTAACATTGATATGACCAACAGCTTTAGTTCTGACGGTGAATCTTTGCAAATGGTTTTCATTGAGAACAAAAATTTAGATTTTATCCAATCTTTTTTTCTTTACTGTCAATTAGTTAATTATACATGAAAACTTTAGGAAATTCTGAAATTATATATTGTACCAGTGATAGATAATCAGATTTTGGGTCAAATTTTTAATTCACAATTACCTAAATGTCTGTATAGAAAAAAATCGACAAAAGACTAAATTTGTTGGCGATTGAACCGGTTTGCAAAGATCCACCTTTTTTTTTTTTTCTCCTCACCCACTGCTTAAAATTTGTTTAAAAATAATCAGCGGTTTAGAAAGAGAAATATATCCTCAAGATGTTTTATTTCAGCACGTTTTGCGTTATTCTAGGCCGTTTAATTACAAACGATGCTTGATTTGTAACTTGAAAATTTGTTTGTTAAAAAAATTGACTTTACTGGTATTTTTCGTAGCCTAAGCCAATTATTTTTTAATATTTCTTCATGATTTATTATTCTATGACTATTCAGCTTTAATAAAAGACCAACTATGGGTAAATTAAGCCAAATGCTGATTCTCAGTGACCAAAAAACTAACTAAAGTGAAAGTCGTCAATCCGCCATCTTTGGACTCCATTTTGGGGCTGTGCGTTCACTTTTCTTTGTGGGAACATTGGCTTTTTTTAAATAAATAGTTACAAGAAACACAAAGATATGCAATTTATAGGGATATGGGAAGGAGGGGGAAGAGGATGCACGGTAAGGGGGTCAGGCCCACAGACTCATACGGGGGGTTTCCCGGGCCAGGGAGTGTGGGCAGGGATTTAAAAACTCCTCCAGACACCGGGACGCGAACTCGTGACTGTTTTTTTTATCTAAGTCAGTATCAGGTGCAGTGCACACGCGTTAGCCCATCTAAACAAACAAGGCCCCACTAAACAAAGATCCACCAACAGGACTAAAGCTGGGCCTCACATAAATGTTTAAAATATCCCTTATTACCGGTACATTAACCCAGGAGTGCCCATCCTCTCCCCCTCCCCCAAGGTCAATGGCGCAAGAACCTACCTCCCCTCCTCCACATCCCAACATATTTTATTGCTCACCTTTCGTAAAAACAGAGCTAAGCTAGAATTATCATGTATAATCAGATCTTGTATAAATACACTTACTTGCTGCGGTGAGTTTCATGTGTTTCTCTTGTCCATTAGTCCGAAAATTGATAACCCTGTCAAAATTTGCCCTCTTCAAAAATTCGAAAACCCGTCAAAATATGCTCCCCTTAAAAATTTAGATGGCTCAGCTCATGAAATCCCCTTCTAGGCATCCCTGCATCACTAGCGGATCCAGGATTTAATTTTAGGGGGAGCTTCAGCCCGAAAGCTTTTTTTAAATAAAAATAACGATAATTACTTTGGAAAAAAAGAGATAAATTATCTATATGAAATGGTGTTTAAGTGATTACTTAAGTCCTTTTAAATATAATTATACGAACAATAATGCTTTAAGAGATAATTTTTTTATATTTTCATATTATACAACATATGAATATTATACAACATGGTTATACTTTACCATTTTGGGGGGAGGGCTTCAGCCCCAAAGCCCCTCTCTCTCTCTCCCCGTTGATCCCCGTGCCTTAAATGTACAGATAATAGGCACTTTGCAAATGGATTAAATTGTTAGATAATTTAGAGGTAATTAGTTAATCATTCATGAAATACTGGAATGAAATTAAGAAGGCAAATATTGCACCAGTAATAGACCGGTATTGGTGTTAATAGGTATTTTATATTATTATTATATATTCTACAGAGTTTTAAACTAATAAACGGAAAAATACAAATTTCAAATTTATCTTCTAAAGAAAAGTAGCAATAAATAAAGGAAAATATCTAAAAAAAAAAAAAAAAAAAAACAACAGCATTGCTTTATAAAAATATCAACTGCCAATCGGCTATTGTGGTATGATATGATTTGAGGTTCTGGCATTACCTTCTTAAGTGTTTTAACTGCAAATCTACTCACCGACTGCTCCAACACTTACGAGACAAACGCTCTAAACTTTCAATTAATTACAAAAGACTCATCTACTTAACCATAATAAGACCTACATGGGCATACGGAGTTGAGCTGTGGGGCTCTACCAAATCATCGAATTCCTATCGTATCAAATCCTTACAATCGAAAACCCTTAATGCTCCATACTTTGTCACAAACAAAACCATTCATAAAGACGTTGTTCATGTTTAATATGATGCTGATTTAGCCCGAGCCAGGTACCTATCCTTTCATGATAACCTCCAATCCCATCCGAATCCACTTGTTTTCAGTCTTGCTTCTTCCTCGATTCCTGATAATCCCCCTAGGCGTCTGAAAAGAAGATGGCCTCGTGATCTGCTAACCTGATTTGTAATGTGTGCATTTTTACTAATTGTACAGTTGTAAATTTCATTAAATAAATAAATAAAAAATCTACTCATATTCGCAATCTCTTTTTGGTGTATAAAGTATTATTTTGTTAATGAGTTTAAAACTGTCTATATTTGTTACATTTACCTTTTATCTGAAATATGAGCTATAAGGTAAATGTACCGGATATAGACACTGTACCATTAATACAAGTAAAAAGTTTTGAACTCATTAACACGTAAGTCTTTTCAGGAACAAAAGAGAGTGCAAATACGATTATATTTGGAGCTAGAATACGTAAGAAGGTGATGCGTTAACCTCAGGTAATATTATACCACAATAGCCGATTGGTTGATTTTTCAATGGACCAAGACTGGGGCTTTTTTTCATGGAACTTTTCGGACCACTTTCTTAAGGAGATAGGTTTGAATTTTTAATTAATTCATCTGTAGTTTGCATTCCCTTGTTTAAAACTGTGGAGAATTTATTTTGAGTTTGTTGATCATATAAAAAAAAAAATGTCGATCCCTAAACCTGAGGGACCATTACTGGTAAAAAATGCACTATAATTTCGTAATTTCTTCATGTCAATAAACTAATTGACTGTATAGAAAAAACGAAATTGGAATAGACTATATTTGCTGTAAATGAAACCATTTGCAATGGCCCACCGTCAGAACTTAAATTGTAAATCACAATAATATATAAAAATTCTCTTAAAGTGTCCAAGTTTTTCCCCTCACTCTATTTTCCATCTCTATTTTGTTTATATTGATACATTTGTTCATTTATCTTTTTTACATTATTTTAACTTTTTATTCTCTTATACGTAGTCAGTACATTTTGATAGATTTTACAATATCTCAATTTTCTATTCATATTCATTATTTCCTTACATAACTTCATATTCCTTTTCTCTGTTTTACAAATTATTCTAAAATTACTATTTTTCCGTATTTTGTTGGGGTTATTATTATTTATTTCTTAGTTTTAATTTTCATTGTTTATTATTCAATGTTTATAGTTTCTCATACCTATCTGGTTATTTTCTTAGCCCTGATGAAGTCCTGAACTTCGAGCCGAACGTCTGGGAATGTGAAAATAAATACAATTATTTATTTTGACTATTTTATTTTGACTCATCACTCCAACCACCCTTCTCTTCAATTATATTATTATAATTCCTACTGTTTGACTTTCTTTGAAGATTTTCATCTGCGATAAAAGAACAAATAATTATGTAAAATAAAAAAGGTACGAAATTCATAAAAAGATACAGAACCATTATAGCAGATTAAAATGGTAAGTAGGCAATGCAATAATTATAAAATAGTTCTGTTTTGGTAAATTTCGAAACTGTGTTGTTCTGACATCCATCACTACCATAAATATATATATTGAATTGACTATACTTTAGTTCGGGATAAATAAGTATAATCTTGCAAGACAGCTCTTAAAATAAACGTCCTTGGGACTGATGTTGAGGTAGGCCCTGGTAAATATAACGACTGTTTATCGAAACGTAATATTGCTTCCAAACCTCAAAGGGTGGACCAGATTAAAAATTTTTGAATGGGGAGGTAAGGTTATTTTGTTACTTCTTTCATCGTCCTCTCTCCATAATAAAGGTAAATATTATGTTAGATAATTGGTTTCAGAACTAATATCATAAGGTGTAGAGATGCAAAGTAGGTCGTAATTGCATGCAATGATCGCCTGATTGTAAATTGTGCATATATGTTTGTTTTTTATTTGTAAGTTATTTTATTTTTATTTATTAATTTAAAGTGAAACCTTCAATTTATATTGAAAGGGAAAGAATTTCATCATCTTTGGTACAGCTACTACATCTGAAACTTTTATTGAGAAAAAAAAATGCATTTTGCCTCAATTAAGGGCATTGAGTATTTGGGATGTATGAAACGATCATACCATATATACAATAAAATAAAAACTATAGAAGGTTATAACAAAAGAAAATATAAGGAAACTTGGAATACCAGAATAAATCAAACACGAGACAACATTTAATATAAAAAATAAATAAATAAAATTAAAAACACATTCATACTTATCATCTTAAACTAGGACTTACCGAATTTTCATTGATTTGTGAAACAACGTATTTTATTATTATTATCCATTATTATGAAAGTAAACTTTTTTTTCTGTTTATTTTAAATTGTTTGTATATATAGTCTGAAGTCTTACCTGACTATAACTTTGTCCATGTGACAAAATGTTATATTACTTAATAAATGAAAAAAAAATTTACATTCATAATAATGGATAATAATAATGAAATACGTTCTTTAAAAAAGCAATGAAAATTCGGGAAGGTCTAGTTTAAAAATTAGTTGCTATGCCAACGAGGATGAAATTCTTTCTCTTTCATATAAGAAGTGAAGATTTCAATTGAATTTATTTTAATATTTTATCATTATGAAATAATAGATTTGCGTCACTTAAGCGCATGCAAATATTAGAGGTAAGTGAGGTATATTCACATCATATATATAATATAATAAAAAGTATATATACAACAAAAACTGTAATAAAAACAAAAGAAATGACACTTGATATGAAATAGAATAAAATACAGAAATACGAAAAAAAAAAAATGAAGCCCTTTCCTCACGTTTGGAAGACAAGTCAAGACTCTAAGAGATCTTAGCGCTTATTTCTTAGCCGCATCACCGAAATCGGAGACCAATGGAGACAGAGAGGACTCTAGAGCCACAGCCGCTCATGACTTCAGTGAAGATGCTGACCAATGCCAGGACTCTAATGATGTATTAACAAAAAATCTCGGAGCCACTGTCGTTTCAACCTTCGAGGAGGATCGTAGGGATGATTGCAGCTAGATAAACATTGTACTATGGGATTAGGGTAGTGGATAAGGTTCCGATGAACCTTTGAGAATCGTGTTCGAATAACGTCAAGAACATAAGGAATGTTAAGGTTATGATGTAAGGTTTTATTTGTAAGATAATATGGAGCACTGACGATTGTACCGAGGACTTAAGATTGGAAGGATTGGATGCGTTTGATGTTCGAAAATTTAGTTGTCCCCCCACAGTTAAAGTTTGTAGGTCCGGATTGGTTTAAGTGCGGTCTTGTATATTAATATATATTTTTTTTATTTGAATTCACTTTAAATGAAGTTTGAGTATTTGAAATTTTAGGGAATGATTGGAAACTGCATTGTATCATTCATTAACAATAGCCAATCCGCCAAACCGGAAATACTGCAGTGAGTTAATAGATTCATGAGGGAACCGACGAAACCACAGAATTTCAAAATGACCTCCACTGCCTACATGATAAAAGTGAAAGGGCTATATTACAAGATGGAGCCGATATTACAGAGCTGCCAATATTATTCATTATACATTCATAGCCCGACAGGTGCGAGAATTTTCTTATTTCAACACTGATTTATTTATTTAATCTTCTGGCTGTCTTTATTCAGTTAGCTATATTTGTTATACTTATTTTCAGATTATTCTCAGTTTGTCTTGTTTGGTTTCATTTAAGAACAATAAATTAAATGTTATTAATATAAATAACTATAAAGATGTAGAATCATGAATGTTCTATTTACATTAATAATTCTTCCATTAATTACTATTTATAACCATGACATTTTTATAAGTGTCGACCATTAATAACAAACAATATTCCAATCCTTGGTTCGCGGTACAGAATTTTTTTATCAAATTATTAACAGTCATATAAAACTTCATGAATGGCTTCATCTTATCGTAAAATTATTAGTATTTAAAAATTCTTATTTTTCAAAACTGATTTTTCATGTATTTTGTCACATTCCATTATAATATAATATAATGCTCCTTACTTTGTCACAAATAAAATAATCCATAATGACCTTAATTTGTTTCCGATTTGGCCCAATCCAGATACCTTCCATAATAAACTGCATAACCACAGCTGTTCAACAGACTAACTAGTGTTATTGCATATAGATTAAAATATCTCAGAAACTAAAAACTGTACATGCATACAGTAATTATTTTATTTGTGACAAAGTAGGGAGCATTGAGGATTTTACGAAGGATTTTGGATTGTTAGGATTGGATACGAGAGGAATTCCAAGGTTAAGTGGAGCCCCATAGTTCAACTCCGTAAGTCCAAATAGGCCTTATTATAATCATGTATATGAGTCTTTTGTAATTAATTGGAAGTTTAGAGCGTTTTTCTAGTAAGTGCTGAAGTAGTCGGAAACATCGAGCGGTTCCTTGTCGTTTCAGTCTGGTATCAGATGTTAATATTTAAATTATAAAACTGTTAAACTAAAAAATTATTTGAATTAAAAAAAAAAACCTGACTACAGAAATAGGGAAATTCTATCCACCCTAAGGGAATTTAGTTCCATATTCACTAAAACATCATGGTAGACTGACAGGAAAATTAACATCTAATAATATTTAAACTTGGTGTAATAGTCGGGTGCCACCCGAACAAAAAACTCCAGACTTTAAGATATTTACTTTCACCAATAGATGGTACGGTGCAAATAGGTGTTATTATTGTCATTTACTAGTTTTAAAATTATTTTTTTTTGTTCTGTTCTCCTTGATGTCATATTTTCTTAATACATTAGTTGATGAAAAATTTATTTCTACAAAAGTATGTGTATTTTATGAATGTTTTAAAATTAAAAAATTTATTGGTAAACATTTCTTATATATTTTTAAAAATTTATTTTGGAACATTCTAAGAGTGATAACCATCTTTATGCTTAGTTTAGGGAATGCTAATGAATTCCATTCATGGAATCAGCTTCTAGTTTAGGATATTGCGCACATATCATGTATTACCAATAATACTTGAACGAAGTGTTATATGGAAACTGATGTTAAGCGTAAAAATTATATGAATATACTATTCCGGAAGCCCTAATGAGCTAAAGGACACAATTATTATTGAACATGTTCTACAGAAAATATCCGGTTACAGAGAATGGTGTGGTTTTGGAACTGTCGGAGGACTCAAGTCCTTGTCCAACTGTCAAAGGATGAGACTTCCTTTTTCTGTCAAGGAAGACACTAATCCCGAAATTTATTTAAGGTTGAGTGAACCACAGCGCAAAGCAAGACCACCAGCGGCTGATTTACGAACCATGGTTCCCAGAACTCACCCCTTGTACCGTTAATGGCACAGTAGTCAGAGTACCTAATCCTTCGGGAACCTATAACAGCCTATTAGTGTCTTTTGTCGGCACTGGCCACCGTTTCTAGGATTCTCGTTCCTGTGGTCACTCTCAACTCCTCGCTTCCCCCACCCCAACAGTCTTTATGAATAACCTGGCTACCAAGTAAAAACATACAAATTACATTAGAAAATATACAATAAATAGAAAAACCAATCAAATCTGAGAAAAAATTTTATCTGGAATTTTTAAAAATCACTGCATGATTTTTATTAAGAGCGATTTTTATTTTTATCGTAAATGACAAAAATCATATGCTGATGATTATTTTTGAACGAAATTATTACAATCAACAAAAATAATAATTCATGAGTAATTTTTAAATCAGAAATATACTTTTTTTAATGTAATCCCTATGATATATTTTGAGTCTGGAGTAGTAAGTAGGTTAAGGATGTTGTCAACTATAAGCAACAAAATATCTTTATTTCCGAAATTCATTTAAAATTTTAAACGAAGGAGATGGTCCGTGGCTGCGGTCATAAATAGGCTAAATAGTGGTGAAACTATTTTATTGAAAGCCGACGTTTCGACTCGACTTTGCAGGTCTTCTTCAGGGCTAGAACGGACAAGATACAAACAGATATAGAGAATTGTGGCAGTTACATAATATTTAGACATAAATTATAAACAATGTGAATAAGCTTATTAAAATTATAAACAGTAAGTACAATAAAATATGAACAAAGTAAGCTGAGTAACAAGATCCTAAACTGAAGTAAATAGATGATAACAATTGTTGTAGTGTAATATGTAATAAATGAACATGTGAATATACTTCTACAAATCTACAGGAGAGATTGAAAAAAAAGAAAAAAGGAAACCAAAAATTAAATAAATTAGTAAATAAAATGGAAGAATAAAATTAGAGACTTACAGATGTGTTCTATAAAGTCGGTTCGAAACGTCGGCTTTTAATAAAATAGTTTTAAATACAGGACTATCTCCTTCCTTTATAATGCAACGGTAAACTATTAAATATTCAATTTAAAATTTTAGCTTTCAATATATATATAGTGCTGGTACCGCGTGCATAATTTTAAAGCGATTTTAGAAATATAATTTTAAAAATTAATACACATACATATTAATATTTTATTTAATGATTTGATTGTAAAAGGTGATTTTTATTTTCTGAACAAACTTTTTTTATCATAATTTTATCATTATTATTTATCAAAATACACTAGGATTTTATGATTCTTTCATGAGTTTCCTTCCATTTTACGTGATTTTGTAATATTACCCACTGAAAATTTGAAGAATCGTAGAAATGAATTCATCTCAATGCCTCAAACCCCTAAATAAAAATAAAAACATGTAATAATTCAAGTTCTTTGTTAACATATTTTTAAATTTATTCATACGTAAAAGAAAAATTAATAAAACAAAAAAAGTAATATTTAAACATTTATATAAATTTAGTTTTATGTATATATATATATATATATATATATATATATATATATATATATATATATATATATATAGTGTTATATTGAACGTCTTACAATAATTATGTTAATTATCACTCATAATTTATTAAACTCCAGAGATTTTTTTTTTTTTTTTTTTGGAGTTGAAGGTTTATTTCTCCCTTACTCAATGGAATAAAATAGAAAATCTGCTCCTATGCTGGTATAATAGATAAGTTATATTGATAGTATATAAAAACATGATCTAATTATGTAATAACTAAATAATAAATTAATGAATACATCTATCAAAGATAAATAAACGCATAATTAAAAATACTATTGTAATAAGAAATAAAAGTATAGAATAAAAAAATATAGGATAATAATTGATTTCTATTTTTTAAAAACAAAAAAATAGGAAAATGAAACAAATCGAGGAGAACATAAATAAATATCCCTTAAATGAGAGAAAAAATAAATTTGATGAAATTTATATTGGATGGATCAAACGAAAACGCTGATAAACGAGAGGAAACAGTCTGTGGGTCACCGATTTCAACCAAATTTATTTTAGTGATACTACATCGAAAATTTTAGACCCAAAAAATATTTTAAATAATTAAAAAAAAAATATGTTATTTATTTTTTCCTTTTCTTTGCCTGGAATTTTAGGATAGTATGCATTAATCATTTTATTTTTCTGTTCAGAATAAGAAAAAATATTAACAATTGTACTAAATGAATTATAATGTATCATGAATTACTAAAACCAAAAGGTTTTCCCAGTAAAGTATACCAAGTAAATGTTTGTTATAAAGAAGCAAATTAGATTCCTTTTTAGGACTCGGCAAAGCCATTCTTAAATTGTTGTTGTTGATATTTCGAAGGGTCCAACCTAGACAAAAATCTAATGCAGAAAATCTATACTCACTCTCTGTATGACTTTTCCAACTAGAAATATCACTAAACTGAAATTACTCAAAAATGTTGAAATTAGAGTTAGTCATTCTGTTAACTGAAAGGCTAAGAGACAAAAGTTGTCTGGTTTATAAAAACAGCTGGAATAACTAGATTTTTATTTATGATTTGTTCGCTGTAAGCTTTAAGCTTTAGCTCTGTTTAAAATACACTTTAAATTTATAATAGCCCAGCATTGCCAGAAAATAACTTCTATTCAAAGTACAGTGGTAAGTGAAAGTTGTGTGTTGCGCGCACCAGTTTTTTTTTTTTTTTTTTTTATGCACATATTATTGACTGGTTTTATTTCCTTTTTAATGTTATGAATTTTATAAATGGTCTAACGTTTACAAGTAAATCCTCTGAAAGAATTTTTGTAAATTTTTTTATTCAGATGAAAATTCACAATATATGTGACTTTAAAATAAAATGCAGTATGCATAAGTTTAATTATTGAGACTAAAAATACCTTTTTTCTACTGAATTTATATTATTAAACTATATGTATATTGATAAACAATTCCATAAATATTATATCAAAATAAATACATTTTACTAACAGTCCTATTATTAATTCACCCTTTATTTTGTAATTTAAATAAACAAAGCAATATATCAACGATAGAACATACCAGAATCAAAATGATGAAAAAAAAAACAACATAAAAACAGCATTGGTGCAACATTCTTTCAGTAAGGAACATAATGTTAATTTTGAGAAGTTTCAAATTCTACAAAATGAGAAAAACACAAGCAAGGGGAAAATTTTAGAAGCTTTATATATTACAGAGATCTTGAATTATTCTGAGAGATTCAGATTGAATTTCAAAGAGGATTCAGGACGAACAGGTCAGAGTTATGCAGAAACAATAAATAAAATTAATTTGTAAATATATTAAAATGCAAAAATAATGCTGTTGGTACTTGTTTAGGTATATTTTTAAGAATAATCTATGTTAATTTTTTAATATAAAAGTGGTGTATTGAATTATGAAAATAAATGTCAAAAATAACAAGCATATTTTTTGGACACCTTAATTTCCTACACTCTTCATACTTCCTCATTCATCCCGTTCCTCAAATCATAGGTCTTATACTTTACACAGTTTATACAGCTGATATCTCACCCCATCTTAACACAGTCATTACCACGTATGCCGATGATACATGTGTCCTATCAATTAATAATGACCCAACAATTGCATCACAAACTCTTCAATCACACATCACAAACCTTGAGCAGTGGTGTCAAAACTAGAGGATTAAAAAAAATCTCCTCAAATCACCTTTACCCTTCGTCGTAAACCTATGTCCTTCTGTCCTACAGTAACCTTTAATAATACCCTCACTAATCCCTGTCCAACAAATCCGATACCTTGGACTCCACTTAAGTAAACGTCTAACTTGGAATCCTCATACCAGACGTTTCCGACTACTCCAACACTTACTAGACAAACGCTCTAAGCTTCCAGTTAATTACAAAAGACTCATATACATGACTAGAATAAGACCTATTTTGACTTATGGAGTTGATTTCTGGAGCTCCACTAAGCCATCGAATTCCTCTCGTATCCAATTCTTACAATCTAAAATCCTTCGTAAAATCCTCACTGCTCCTTACTTTTTCACAAATAAAATCATCCATAACGACCTTTTTAATTTTAATTTTGTGAATGTTGACAATGTGATGAGGTTTAAAATAAAAGTAACCTTTTAGAGGGAGGTTTTAGGGTTAAACTAACTAATTATTGTTGACAAGGGTAATTCAGTCCATATGATTTTAATTGTTTAAAATAGAAATGTAATATAAAATATAAAATTAAAATAATATAATGGGGTTGTAATGTAAGGCCTAAGAGCTGAAACGTTGGTGTAGAAAAAGAAATATAGCATGGCTGGTGTGATAAAAAGCGTGTTGTTGTTATTACTATTAAAGAGAAGTCCTAGCATGTATCTTTGAATACATGTATTTATTATTATTATTATTATCTTTATTATTCTTGCTTTTGATGATTCAAAGCTGAAGGTGGGGGACAAGTCCAACCACCTGCAGTTATAATTTTTTTTTTAGATATTTAAGAATTTTCTAGTAATTCTGGCTGCATTCAAGAGAACTGCTTGCTGAGCCTCTCTTAATACATTTATTATTATAATTTACTTGTTCACACATTACATGGTTGTTTGTAATATTTGGGGACCGAATTAGTCAACTAAATATCACATTCATTCATTTTCAAAATTATTTTATATTTGTAAATTTTCCAACAATACAGCCATTTGCATTTTTCCATTGTCACAAACTACAAGTCCAGCTCACACAAAGAAGATTGAGATTCTTCCTAATAATAATAATTATTATTATTATTCTGATTGCTGAATGCAACAAAAGATAATTTCATATTTTAACAAGAAGTAAAATAAAATTCTAAATAAGAGAAAAGAACAGCAAACGCCCTTTTGCTAACTTGATATCCGCTTTGCGTTTAACCTTCCAATTGAATTACTATAACAATGTTTGCTGTGAGCAATATGGCTGGTTGAAGGCTTCTCCCTTCCTTAAAATCTTTCAGTTTAGATCTAGTTTCGTTGCGGTTATGTTCTTCCAGTTCGGTCATTATTTAAATATATTTTAACAGTTTTAATTTTTATTCTTATATGGTGTGTTGTCATATATTACATCATACATTATACTGTCGGAAAAAACTATCATTTCGAAATTTTTTGTGTCAAATCGCGTTTAACAATTTTTAGTTCCAATGATGCTACCATTCTTATATAGCGATATTAAAAGTTTTATATGATGCTTAAAAAAAAAAAAAAAATCCACTTAATTTTTTGTGTACATATTAAACTATCGATACGGTATATTTTTTTTATTGCATAAGAAATAATTATTCAAATATTCATTATTTATACACAGGGTATGCGATATTGTTGAAATATAGATCTAGGTACAAGCTCACAGTGTAAACTTATTAAACTCATTTGATCAAAAACTTTGCTAATAGTTCATAAAACGATAGGTTCGTGGACGTGTGGAAAAGTGGAAACGAGACATAGTACAATATAATATTTTCGTCGCTGGAATATCTTAGACATCAATATTGAATAATGATAAAATTAGAGACATGTTTGCTTCAAGGTTGATACTTCTGAAGGAACAAAACTGTAAGTTTTGTTTTTGAATTTTTTTCTAATATGAATGTTTGTCCGTATATTTATGTAATTTATTTATATATATATATATATATATATATATATATATATATATATATATATATATATATATATATATCTATATATAGGTATGTATTAGAACTTGTTTATTAAGAAATATTACAATCTGTCTGAATTAAGGACATTTATAATAGTGTTCAGTGAGCACATTCACTCTCTATGTACAATACAAAAACTAAAAATAAATTAAACAGCAAAATAATATAACTAAAACTAAATGTATATAAAAAAAAAAAAACTGAACTAATCAAAATAACAAGTTAAATGCAAACATACTAATTTATATATTAACAGTCAATTCTTTATTTTGGTATAAAGAAAATCATTATAATATTTGTGGCATAATAATATAAACATAATAAAACTAAAGTCCTTGTTTACTTTAAGTTTTTTTTATTTTAATTTATTCTAAATTAAAATTGTTTCCATTTCAGATATGCAACTAACAATTGTTCTTAAATAAAAATACATAACTTTTAAATCTGGGCCATTTGCAATGTTTATAATTTTCATCCGATTGAATAGTTTTATTTTTAGTATTTGGTATAAGAATATAAAATGAAAACCTTGAAATATGAAATTAAACGGATTAATTTTAAAAAAAATGAAAAGTACTAACCAAGTTTATTGAGCAGGGCTAAAATGAAATTTCAACTTTTACTTTTAATCAGTTTCAGTATGACTGAAATCTTTATTTTCTCTGTTATTTTGGAACTAGAACTTTTCAAAGTAAAAGTTTCACAGAACTTTTATTTTTAAAGAACCTTTACTTCAAAGTTCTGTTGTTATCCCCAAAATAGTAGATCTAAAAAATAACTTTTGATCTTAGCTAATAAAAAAAAAAAAAAAAAATTAGAATCATGCAATTCATTTAAGTTAGATTAAAACTCTAATCTAAACCCATTCAAGGTTTATTCATAATTAAAAGTTTAACTTTTACCGTACACCTAGAACTTAATTACAAAATATGTTTTTAATAATATCTTTTTAAAAAATTTCAACGAAACTTAAAAGTTTTAACCTCTGCTATAAACAAATAACCCCATTGAGGTTATAGAGAGGTTACATTCATCGGGTCCATTGACGCAAGTTGGCGATAGAACTAATGAATCTGTGATTTAATCGATGAATAAGGATTCGTAATATTTCCATCGATGGGAACCCAGTAAGAGTTTAGAGACGATTTGATATATAGCCTTTGTCATCGATGAATTCATAGCATAGTTTAGAAACTTGCCGATGCTCTAGTCCGCGCCTGAATCCGCAACACACTCCAACTCAAGATATAAGGCCTCTCAATATATTATTCTGTTTATTGCTAATTTTATAAAAAATCGTTATATAATTATATTCCAATTTTTCAAATGTATTTGTTTGCGTTTCGAAATTGAACTTTGAAGGATAAGAGATAAATTTATTTATAATTCCGAAATTAGAAGGAAATTGAACTAATTAAATATATATAATAAATACCAAGAATTATTTTTATTTTAAGTTATTTATTTCGGTACAAACTGGGGAAATTAAAGTAACAACAATGTTCATATCAGAGCTGCTAAAAATATTTATACTTAATGTTAAAAAAAACAAGTAACTGGTTGTGGGACTTGATGATCTTAATTTAAACAAAATATAAAAATACATCTGTGGCGATATTCCTGAAAAATTAGATCGAGATTTACTTTTTATTTTTCTATTTACTACACAATTCCCATTCAATGAAAGTAAAACTTTTTTTTTTCCTCATGAAAAAATTCTATGAGAGATCTGAATTATAAGTAAAAAATTTGTAAACGATAGAACTTCAATTGAAAAAATAATGAAACATACCTTAAGGAAAGAAAATTCTATAATATACACTGCAAAGAAAATCCATTTCTCTTACCTATCCAAAAAAAATTAATATAAGTAGGAATTAGAAATTTAAATATTTAAATCATTTTACATAATACATAATTATCCAGCTTCTGATTGATTTGTGAGAGGATGCATATATAGTGAAACTATTGTAAGGCATCTATTTAATTTAAATAATCATTATTCTGTCATGAAGTTGGCAATTTAAGCCTTAATAATTTAAAAGTACATATATAGTAAATGATTCCTTAAATACATTAAAATATTAAAAACAAATCTCTATTTGAGTCATATATATGTTTTATAAATCAAATGTTACCTGGTGTGTTCTTAACTAATATGACATAAAGTTAAAATTTCGATAATAACATGCAATTTAAACTTATTATAAATTAATAACGTAAACAAATAACAATATTCATAATAATAAAATACCTGTAAACACTCTTTGACTGCAATTGATTGAGATGATCATATCAGTGAAGTGAATATCTCCATTTTTTTTCACTGACTGTGTCGAGGTCAGAGTTGGCGGTAAGGGGCGGCCAATGAGATTGCAGTATTTTCAGATCAAGTTGGCATGTCACCACTGCCCGCCAATCTAGATCATCTTCTATCGCTTTCTTTCTGCATGTTATAATGTTGTAGTGCGCTTCGGATCGTGTCCAGTTAGATTATTGTTTTAAATAAGTTTATAGTGGTGTAAATTCGATAATGCTAATTTGTTCATGTTAATTAAATGGTCAGTTACTTCATTATTTAGTTTCGTTTCGAAATCTGCCTGTTTTACAAAACAAAAGTGAAAGTGAACTTGAAGAAAGGCCATATTGGAATTTTTAGCTGTGAGTTATGAATTTTAAATTATGCATGTTAATTTTTTTATTGAATTTTTTTTTCAAATGTTTAATTCTTTATCAAATTGTATTATATTGTTTCCTAGAAGATGATTATAATGTTTAATAGATCTTATATAGCTAAATATTTACTTAAAATAGTAATAATTTAATAAGTCTGTCTTATTTCAGTATATTTGTTTAAAACATTTTCTTCGTTAATATAAAAAAATAAATGAGTATAAACATAAATTAAACCACTATTTACTTGATAAAAATAAGTATAATAAATTCTTTTATATTCTATGAAGAAGGGGGCAACTAGAAAAAATAAAACTAATACTGTTATTCAAATATTCTTTTAGTATAGTTAAAACTGATTTAATTATCATTTAAAAAATCAAAATATATGTATTTTTATTTACGGGGTTTATTTTTAAGATACATACTCTCCTTAAAGTCATTTTATGAATTATAGCTCAGTAAGTTTGTTGGATAACATTTTTTCTTGTTAATTTTTAAAAAAATTCATCCCAAAAAAGTACATTTTCACATTCGAGAAGCATTCTTGTAGTAAATCAATAATTCAGAAATTGAAAAAAAGGTACTAGTTCACAACAGTTCCGCACGGATTACGCATGGTTCACAATCACTTGGATCACACTTGTTCCTGGAATCCCGAATGCGTTCGTGTTTCTCCGAAAGAGAACGAAGGCGACCGATCTCTTGGGCCAGTTACTATTAACTTTCCCGCCATTTAAGTACTTTACATTATTACATATTCTTCGTCAGTTGTTTCCCAAATAAGTTAATTCCTTTCTCGAAAATAAATACTTTTTTTTGTACTATAGCCTACAATAATCCCTTTTTTCGGATTACCAAGAAAAATAACTGCGAATAACAATAATTACACATCATAATTACAAATCAGACAGTATATGCATACAAAGCGCCCCCCTCCACTAGAAAATAGCCCCTCGTATTATTAGAAATTTAAAAAAATACATAAACTAGATAGACGATTGCGCAATTCTAAAAAAGGCTTGCTAAAATAAATTATAAGTTCAATTATTCCAACTTCTATTGAAAAACTCGAATAACAAAAAAAAAGATAATAGATAACTTAAAATTATTTATTATCCAAATGATAAAAAAATCTTTTATTCACAGTTATAGAAGATAATATACAGTATATGCGTATTTACAGCCACTACATGTAAGCACTTGTCAATAAAAATGTTATTACTAAAAGCTTTTTTTTTTAATATGGCTTGAAGAAACTACTCAAACATTATTTTTTAATAAGGAAGTTCCATAAAGGGAATACGTTGTATTTTTTCAAAAATGCATGAAAAGGGATTGTATTATGGGGCTATAGGTGACGTCATATAAAAGACGACAACATTCGGCTGTTTTCGGGATTCCATGAACAAGTGTGATCGAAGTGATTGTGAACCACGCGTAATCCGTGCGGAACTCTTGTGAACTAGTACCGAAAAAAACAAAAAAAGACAGTTAGTAAATGTATTTCTGCTGAAAATGTTACATTTCTACATGTTACATTTAATATAACTATATTTATATTCTTGCTTTTAGTAATTATTTAGATGATCGCACGGATTACGTATGATTCACAATCACTTCGGTCACACTTGTTCATGGAGTGTCGAACGCATCCAGGTTTATCCGAAACTTTTCGGCGTTGTATGAACAAGTGTGATTATGAACCACTCTTATCCCAAGCGGTCCTCATCTAAATAATTATGTTACTTTTTTTTAATATTTGATCATTCAATAATTAAATTATTTTATGAAAAAGTATTTATACACTTCATATTATAGGCTGTCTAAAATGTATTTACATATTTTATATTACATAACAGAATCTTAGTCTTAATCTACGTTTCTTAATTTAGTTTCATTAATTTTTAATCTGTTTAATTGTTTTTGTCCGAAATCTATCGCAACCAAACCGATCGACACAATGGCCCTTCAACATTACTCATGTACAGTGCGACCAAGTGATCATAACCCTTCATTCATCGAGACTCTATTTCCCCGCCCAATTCCTACTTAATTTAGACTATATTTACTAAACCTAAATACTTAATATAAACATATATATTTTTTATTATTACTTTAACTTTTATATCCACTTCATGTATATGAAATATATATTAAGAAAAAGCATCTCAATCATGAAAAAATTGAAATATGAATTTTCAATTGTCTGGCCCAAAAACCAAGAAAAGTACAACACTAGATTTTCCATTTTTATTTTACTTTACCCACATATGAAAGGCATTGATAACGGAATCCATAGCGATCGTTAACAATTTCGAATCTGTACTTTTAACACAATGTATGTTTCTACTGAGTTCAAGGTCTATTGAGTACAAATAATCCCGCGAAGTCTTGCAAAAGGTCTGTGTGTATTTGGACTTTTTAGCTCAAAAATGAAAAGTCTTGGGAATCTGAAATTTAATTTTTAGTATTTAGTATTTTTTGAAATAACTGGCTATCTGATATTGTCAATTGTAATAAAAAGTATAAATATAAATGAGGATAGAACTTAATGATTATCTAATAGACAAATAGTGGTTGGTATAATAATAATAATAATAATCTTTTAATTATTCTGGGACGAATCTCTTTAGAATAATTAACAAGGACAGAAATGTGGGCCTTTGAGCCTCAGATATATATACATGTATTTAGAAAGTTAAATAATAGATATAATAGAGAAAAAAGAAAAAAAAGTTATCTTCTAGATTAAATCGATTAAGAAAAAAATAAATAAATGAAAGAACAATGAGATGAAAATAATTGAAAATAAACTAATAATATCTATACATATTTACAGAATATTTACAATTTTAGAGGGACTGGACGGAAAGAAAGTGATTGAATAGGCGGGATTTATAAGTAGGGAGAGTATTAGAGCGACGGTTGTCGGGAGGGATGGAGTTCCATAGGGCTGAGGATCGAATAATAAAAGATTTATCGAAAGCAGCGTTTCGGTAGGCCATTATATATAAATCTGAAGACCGGGGACGGTTATTGCGGTAATATTTAAATTGAAGGAGCTCGGAGATGTACGAAGGACGGCGGGAGTGAATGACTTGGAAGAGGAAGGATGCCAGGAAATACTTACGGCGGTAGGAAGAATAAAGCCATTTCGACTCTTCATAGAAACAGGAGACAGGGGCGTCCCTTGGGATCCCGAAGTTGAATCGTACAAAGCAATGTACTAAACGTTTTAGTTTCGCCTCGAGATCCCCAGAGACGCCTTCATATACCGTGCAGCAATAGTCGAAGTGGGAAAATATATAAGACCAAAGGCTAACGTATACAAGAAGCCTGAACGAAAGATTACGGAAACACCCGATTGGTACCGAGCTCTCTCGGCTTAACCCGAATATATATTCATTATCAAAAATCAGAATCAATAATAATATTGATTAGGGTAAAGTCACCAATTATTGACACTTAAACGAAATGTTTCAGGTAATTTGCTTTAAACTTTTTACTAATTAACCTATCTGTATGTTTGAAAGTTTTTTATACTAATCAAAATCTGTTCTACAGATTTCACTTAAATATTGTGCAAAATACTATAAAGTAAAATTTTGCCTCAATTTCTTGAGGCCCCGGCGACTGAGTGGAAGTAATAAGAAATGTGCATTTCCCGCCTAATTTATCACCCAATAGAGACTTGGTGGCAATCAGTGCTGCTTAATGAGCTTTTAAAATTATGCCAAGTTTGAAATCTTACATGAACCTAAACGCTTATTTTATCAAATTTAAGTTACAAGTATCAATAATTGGTGCATTTACGCAATAGATGCATAACCTATAATATAGCCGTTATTCATAACGAAAAAGATTCAGTTCTTGATAAAAAATAACGACTTTGAATACCGAAAATCAAGTAGGTAGATATTTAGCAATAAAATAAAATAAACTCAAGCCTGAGGTGAGCCCCATCACCTTTATATTACAGATGGAGAACGAAATACTTAGAAACGACAAAAATCTAAAAATAAACCTTACAATGCTTTTAAGCAGCAAAAGGTGTATTATTAAGACAATCCAAGGATTAAAGAAAAAAATAAGTAGAAAGGGGCTATGAAAAAAAAAAAAAAAAAAAAATATATATATACTGGTTAAAACTGAGTTTAACTGAAGATAAACTAATATATTGAAAAATGGAGTTATTATGTTTAATTCTATTTGTTTGAAATAATAAATATCTCTTTTCACTTGAAATAATATTAACATTTTTTTTTTTTATGATTAGCTATTGAAAAAATACGTTAAAACGACCGAAAATAAAATAGATGATAAATAGTCAGTACGCAGCAGTATTTTTAAGGTTTTTGTTACTGTCGACGTTTCAATCCAAACATCAGGGCTGAAAAATTGTTTAATAAAATCAGAGATATAAAATTATAAGACAGATAATGGTAATTAATAAAAAATAGTGAAGGATGATACATGAAGTAGACAAATGAAATATGTAATAAGTTAAAACAACTAAAAAATGATGTATAGAATTAATTTATAGGAAATCTAATATTTACATTTCTTATTTCATTGATTTAGGAACCTGAAGGTCTGAAAAAAAATAATAATAATTAAAATTAATAGATGAAATTAAAAAAAAAAAATGTATATTTTTATTTCTCCTCGATCCCTGATAACCCTCCGAGGCGTCTGAAAAGAAGATGGCCTCGGGATCTTCTAATATAGAACTTTAGTTTGAGTTCTACCAATGGGTAGTTTCTCTTCATGTTGTACATGCCATGTTACAAATTTCTCATTTACTTATTGTATTCTCTATGTAATACAGTTGTAAATTCCATTCAAATAATAAAAATAAAAAAATATATTTTTATTTAAAAAATCATTTATTTTTCTAATGACACGAGCTTTTATTTATTAGCTTAAATATATATATATATATATATATATATATATATATATATATTTTTTTTTTTTTTGCTTATATATTTAGTTCAGATCATTCAAAAAAATAAATATAGACAAATAAAAAAATGAAAAAATAGTTATTCTATGATTTTATACTACAAGTCCCATGCGGATCCGGCAGTGATAGAAAGGGATATTTCAAAACATTGTTTTCATTAGACCGACAGAACTTTCTTTCAAAGGCAGCCTCTATAAGTAGCGGACGCTATAAGTAAAAGTATACCAAATTCTTAGACCCCTTTTTTCTCATCAGTTTCTCCCTCCCCCCTCACTTTCGGGATGGCATTGGATCTTGATTATCCGATTATTTAATGATATTTTCTAGTAAATTTCTTTTCTCTATAAACTGGGCCACTTCGTAGCGAGTTGTCCCAAATTAATCCACTCGACCCCGTTCCGAAATATAATAAAAGAATATTTATTATAGATAGCGAGATTATTTTTCAAAAGAATAAATAGTATATTAGTTTTTGTCTCCTTTTGTGCATCCTGGGACATAATGATCCATTCTTCTTGGCCCGAGTGGATTCAATACAAATTGATTATTCCTCTATTATTAGGTCATTATTTTTTTGCGAGCGGCACCCACGAGGAAGGGCGCTCTAGGGAGACAAAGGACATCCTGGAAGCGGTGGGAACTCGATGAACAGGATATCCCAGTATTGGCCACTAACAAGATACTGAAGGCGTTAGGCAACCCTTTCATTGCGTCGGTTATAGACCTCCAAGGGTTCGGATGCTTTGTTACTAAGTCTCGAGTGTGGGAGAGGAGCCTTCGGGTATCGAATTATCAAACGATATGTCTCAAGTGTGAGGGTAAGTCCACCTGTCGAATTTGAAAGAAAGATAATCGAATATGATTATCTAACTTTTATGGGACCTCAATGTTCCATATGTTTCCGATTTGCCCATATCCAGATACCTATCCTTCCATAATAAACTTCATAACCATCCGAATCCTCTCATTTCTAAACTTGCTTCCTCTTCGATTCCTGATGACCCTCCGAGGCATCTGAAAAGGAAATGGCCTCGTGATCTCCTCATGTAGACAAATTATTAGAGTGCTACCAATGGGTAGTTTCTCAACAAGCGTGTCTCATGTGATAATATTCCTATGTACACATTTACTTGATGTATTCATACTAATACAGTTGTAAATATAAGAAAAGTTTAAAAAAAAAACTTTTATGGGTCATTCTCTCATTTTGTTGGAATTTCGGAACTGTGATTCTATTAGAAAAAAGTAATGTAAAAAAACGTGTTTTTTTCATAAACAAATTAATAATACTTCACTAATCGTTCCAGCGAAAAATCCCTTCGTAGAATGTAGTCTATAAAATTTGTTTTTTTTTATTTCTAATTTTTTTATTCATGAAATGTATTTCAGTGAAATGTATTTTATTTTCTAATTATCTTCAACACACTTCTCGCTATGTGTATATATATGTATACTTTATTTTATATATTCTTCTCCTAATCTTTACGCATAATCACTTAAATATCTTAGGGAACATGTGTATATCATTATTATTTTTTTTTTTTTTGTTTATTATTGTTTTAGTTTTTACAATTTCTTTCCTTACATATTAACGGTTATTATTATTTTTTTAAATTTTTATATTCCATCACTACAATGCTTTACCTATAAAATAGATTTTGCTCTCCTTTCTAATTTCATTCAGTGATTATTATGCTCTTGTTTTAGCTCCAATATTGTAGTACTGAACCCCTATTACCCAACTGTCCTCTTTAATTTATCCTAAGAGCTTAATTAATGCTTAATTTATTACAAGTATTTGGTTATTATTCATTGTAATAAGTCTTTTGGCCAGATATATGGTTAATATATATGAACAATACTTTTATTCTAAAGGGACCTAGAATAAAGATGATTTTTCTATTCTATTTAGGATCATGTTTGAAATCATGAGAGTGGGGGAAATAGAGAGGGTTTGAGGAAAATAGAAAAACACTCAATATTTAATTAATAAAATATTTTTATTATCAAATGAGTCAATAAAAATATATTATTCAACAATTTATAAACATTCAAACATAAAACAAGGACAATGATAATAAATAAATAAAACATTTGGAATCGTAAAACATTGTAACATAAATTTAATTTTCGAATCGAAAAGGAGTGAAATTTAAGTTACCTCTATGATTTTATTTTTAAACTAATTATAGGCTTTTACTAGCATAGCCTATAATTAGTTTTAAAATAAAATCATAGTGGTAACTTAAATTTCACTACTTCCAAGTCAAATTCTTGAGCTATCGGAACTTGTGAAATTCGAAAATGAAAAAATTTAGTGAATTTATTATTATATTTTTTTAAAAGATAGCTATTGTGGTAAAATTTGAAAAGTGTAAAAAAAGGTTCAGTGAATATTTATATTTACTCCTCGTGAAGGGATTATGTCATAGGTTGAATCAATTTTTTCATACACAAATGGCTCGTGGCATTGCATGCGTTAGAGGTCATTGTTATTATTGTAAGCAATTAGTCTCACTATCCATTTTAAAATTCGATATATTGCAACTTATCAGAGGTGACAGAAAAAAAAAAGTTAATAATTGCAGAAATGGGGAAATGATTCGCCTTATACACAACCAACTCGTGCTATAGGACACATGAGGGAAATAGATTTTGATGTATTGTATTCAAATTTAACCATGAAAACCAACCAATAACCATTGAAAAACTACTTTATTTTTAAGATGAAAGCACATTTCACCTGCTCATTAGAGTCGGGTTACAAGAAATTTCAAGTATAAACCACATTCGCTTTGGGACAGAAATTCCTATGTAATGGGAGAATGACCCATGTATAAAAAATCTAGAGCTCGCAACACCCAACTTCCACTTACCGCTCTACTTTGGATAGGAATTATTTTCTGGCAAAAGTGGGCTATTATAATATTTTTGAAATACATTTAAAACGGAGCTAAAGCTTAAAGCTTACAGATAACAAATCATTAAGAACATTAAAATTACAAAAACTTTATTTATTATATCTATTATATATAGGCGGTAGGCATTAAAAATGTTGTTACTCCATCTGTATTTATAAACCAAACAATTTCAGTACCTGAGGCTTTCAGTTGACAGAATGACTAATTCTAATTTCAACATTTTTGTGTAATGTCGTTTTAGTGATAATTCTATCCAAAAAGTTGTATCTATTCAGACGGTGAGTAAGTTGATTCCAGAGTAGGGGATTACAATGTTAAAATATGGAACTGTAAATAAAGGGATATTTATAATTTTGCCACTTGAAACAAGACTAAAATTAATAATAAAGAATGTTGAAATTGGAGTTAGTCATTCTGTCAACCGAAAGGTTCATATATGTCTAGAGATATTTGAAAGTGCATCTGAATATTTAACCTAGAAATGATTATCGATTGTAGGAATAATAATTATTAAACTGTTTTCAACGGAAATATATGTTCTCCTGATTAGAAATAAAGTCTGTGTGTGGGCGTGTGTTAAAACTCTAGCTCAAAAACGAAAACCGTACAAAATTGCTTATTTAAGGTTTTTAAATGTTTGGGATGTTACAGCAAATTTTTCGTAAAAATCGGCCAACTGGAAGTGGCTCTTTATATCATGATTTTGATTAAATTATATCAGTCTAAAATTAAGAAATTCATAAAATAAAATGTAGGTTTTTTTCTTATTGATATTCTCTAACAGGCATTAAATGGCTAATTTTCAATACCAGCTTCCTTTAAAGTACCTTTAATTTTGTTTATTTGAAACAATTGATCATTTCACATTAATTTCTAATATAAAAAATAGTTAAATATAAAATATGACATAATTTGATAACTAACTAAAGGAGAAATAAAATATCGTAACGGAAAATAATTCTGATTGAAGAAATGATTGAATACGAGCGCACCCGAGATCGCCCGAAAGATTAGAACACGATTCCTTACGTAACGCGAGCTTAATATAATAAGGGCTCCGACAATATTATGTACATATACATATGCGGTTTTCATAAATGCTATTTTTGGTATTATTTAGTATTCAATTGTATAGATTGCAGCGATATAAATATTAAAATTTGTCTTTTTTTCTTTTTTCAGGGAAATTGTTTAATATTCTTAGTTATTTGGCAATAATTACTTCCAATTAGCAACGATTGAATATATTTCTTGTATTATCAAAGTTACATGTTTATGAGTTTATGTTTCGGGATATTTACTCCCATCTTCAGAACTACAATAACAATGATCTTGTGGATGCAAGGCTGAAAATTTGTTTGAATTAAAATGTAGTGCATGTTACAAGACAAGTCAGAATCTTGTTGTTACAATAAATTTGTAATTATCTTAAAAATAATGTGTCCCATCGTCAGTTTCTAGTTCATGTCACAGGCGGATCTACGGGGGGGGGGGGAGGGCTTTCGGGCTGAAGCCCCCCTCCAAAATGGTAAAATATAACTATATTTTACACAAAAAAATATTGAAAACTATCTCTTAAAGTATTCTTGTTCGTTTAATTACATTTAATAGGACTTTAGGAACCAATTAAACACCATTTCATATAGGTAGTTAATTTATTTCATTTTTTTTTAAATTATTTTTATGAAGATTTATGAAAAAAAAATCTTTCGAGCTGAACCCCCCCCCCAAAAATTAAATCCTGGATCCGCTAGTGGTTCACGTTATAAAAATCTATGCATATTAAAATTTGAATATATTTAAGGTTACTGCTATAAATAAAAATACCCACAATGAAATATAAATTAATATAGCGTTTATCATTTTTACTTTCACTTCCTCTTTATCTGAAGATTCTTAATTCTGCTAAGAAGAGGGTGGTAAGTGAAAGTTATGTGATGCGCGCACCGCCACAGATATTTGTATTTTTTTTTTTTTTTCTTAGTAGTTTATAGTGTATTATTTATAGTCAAAAAGATATTCATAGGTAAAGATACTTATCGTTATGAAATTTATGATATCAAGATCAAAAAATACATTCAAAATTTGTTAAATCGATAAAGAAATGTTTAAAAAAAATCGAATAAAATATTGCATCATCAATGTCTTGCTTTTTTTTATCATTAAAACAGAAACGATTCGCTTATTTCATTAAAAAAAAAAAAAAAAAGCAATGTATATTTGTAAACGGTATCGTTTATTTAAATGGGTTTGAAAACAAAGCACCCCGCTGGGGAAGGAAATATGCAGCGGGTAATCTGGGTGACCCTGAGTTCCCGAGAACACGTCGAGAAAAAAGGCTAGGAGGCCCAGAGGGACACCTACACGACGAGCTTATATCCTTCTCCGACCGCTCCTCATTAATAAACAATAAATCCTCTTAATTATATAAATCGTTAGTGATAGTTTGTAATGCCCGTATTTGTCCGCTGCAATTCAAAATGGAGGGGATGTTTGTATGTTTTCCTTACTATGTTTGTATGTTACCAAATCGAGTATTCCGTACAAAAAGGAAAAGAAACAAAGAACAGAAAAACTTTTGCCAGGTAAGGTTAGTATACTATACAATATAGCTTCGACACAATTTTAATTGGCTAAATAATTATCTATATTTCAAAGTATATAATTTTTAGTTTTAGTTAAAATGTCCGAAAGAAGCCGTTTGTAGTAATCCCTCAACATTCGCGAGTTTCATATCCGCTTTTGTTCTTGGAATAATCAGCGAATACAAAAATGCGGGAGTTTCCACATCTACAAATACCGTATTTGACCTGGAGTGGCCATTCCTCCCAAGTTCGACGTTTTCGACTACTGCAGCATTTACTAGACATATGCTCTATACTTTCAACTATTTACAAAAGACATATATATTACTATAATAAAAACTGTTTGGATATACGGGATCGAGCTTTGGGAATCTACTAAACCATCGAATTCCTTTTGTATCCAATCCTTACAATCCAAAATCCTTCGTAAAATCCTCAATGCTCCCTACTTGGTCACAAATAAAATCATCCATAAGGACCTTAATGTATTATATGTTTCCGATTTAGCTCAATCCAGATACCTATCCTTCCATAATAAACTTCTGAATCATCCGAACCCTATTCTTTCTAGCCTCGATTCCTCTTCTATTCAAAACATGAGGGAGAGTAGAACCCAGCGGCACCTCCTCCTGTTGTGATATCTACATTAGGCGAAGAGGTCCCTCATCCAGCTCCTCTTCAACCTCCTACAGAAGTAACCTGGAATTTGCTATCTATGAGTGTGTTAGGATGTCCTTGTAAGTTGTCGTGGAATCGATTGTAATGAGTTCGTTTTCAATCGGCATATGGAGGTCAGTATGTAAGGTTATGTTGCTAACGTACCAAGGTGCTTTTGTAATTGTCCTGAATGTTATTACTTGAAAGATTTGAAGTTTGTTTATGTGAGTTTTTTTAGCTGTTCCAAATATTTGTAATGCGTAAGTCCAAATAGGTTTTAGTAAGTAATTGTATGTGTTATTTTCTGTCTAAGTTTTAGATTTGAATGTTTCGAGAGAAGTGAATTTAGATTTCTTAGCCTTTGATATAGTATTTTTCTCTTATTTGTTATATGTGGGCTCCACGTAATTTTTCGGTAAAAAGTCAGACCTAGATAGTGAACGGTGGAATCTCTGTATTGTCAAGGAAAACTGGAGGACATGTTTCACGTCGAAGGGTAAATGTGATGTACTGTGACTTGTATAGATTTAGTCGGATTTTTCAAAGTTTGAACCAGTTATATAATCTTGATAAATATTGTTGTAGGGCTGTGAGGCGTATGTTGGACTTTTGTGTCTTGCTAAAATTGCTGTGTCGTCTGCATATGTCGCTACAAGGTGTGTCATGAGTGAATGTGATATAGAGTAGTGGAGCGAGTACTGAACCTTGGGGAAATCCTGCTGAGATAAACCTGAGGAGGATAGTTCTGACCCATGTCAGACGAAGAAAAATCTATCTTTTAAAATCTGCTATTAACTTCAAAGAAATTTTAATTTCTTTAATTTTATTTAACGAGGAGTCAATATTAGGTATTTAAAGGCCATCTTATAGGATGTTGGTGATGTGCTTTAAATTTCACAAAATAAAGTTGTATATTTAAATTGAAGTGGACTGTTTATTTTTAAAAATAAAATATCAAAGTTTATTTAAAAGAAATATGTATATACATCTACTGCTTATGAGAGGTCTATATATTGAAAATTCAAATTGAAGTCCTCTCAAATATTTCAAAGGTAAAACTTATCTGGTATTAAAAACCTTTCAATTGAATATTGATATAATGAATCTTATTAGAATCTTTACAGCCAAGAATTATAATACTATGAAAAATCTACAATACAATGTTGCACTTCCTATAAGTCGATTTTATGAAAAAGATGTAACATCCCAGATATATACCTATGCAATTTTTATAGTTTTTTGTTAGGTTGGTTACATACACACACACACACACACACAGTCTATTTTTCGATACATTTGGACTCAAGTGACCTTAAAACGTGTATTTCCGTTTAAATAGTTTTTAGGACTGCAATATGTTCCCTTTATATATAAATTACATATATGTGAAAGTAAAAAGGAATGAGTATATCATTAGTTAGGAATGAGTTATTTTTTTAATTAAATTGAGGTATCGACATCTCCAACACTTACTAGACAAACGCTCTAAACATTCAATTAATTATAAAAGACTTATCTACATAACTATAATAAGACCTATATGGACATACGGAGTTGAGCTTTGGGACTCAACCAAACCATCGAATTCCTATCGTATCCAATCCTTACTATCGAAAACCCTTAATGCTCCATACTTTGTCACAGATAAAACCATTCATAAAGACCTTAATGTACCATCTGTCGCTGATTTAGCTCGTGCCAGATATCTATCCTTTCATGATAAACTCCAGTCCCATCCAAATCCCATTGTTTCCACCCTTGCTTCTTCCTCGATCCCTGATAATCCTCCTGGGCGACTGAAAAGGAGGTGGCCTCGTGATCTTCTTAGTTGAAATAATTTAGGGAGTGCTACCACTGGGTATTATCTCTTCAAGACTGTACATGCCATTATTTATAATTTGTGCATATTTACTAGTTGTATTTGTATACAGTTATAAATTTCATTAAATAAACAACAACAACAAAATTTAGGTATATTGTAAACAGCATGATACTCAACATTTATCATCAATAAAACATGACCTTAAGCGAGTTTCGAACCCGTCCAAATGTGGCGTGATCTTGTGCACGTAGTCCAAGGCCTTCTTGAATTCCATCAAGGCAAATCGGACGTCTTCCTTCCTGTCCTGACTTGGGTAGACTTTTAAAGAAGAAATATGATTCGAATCCTTTCACATCAATTTTTTTTTTAATCTCACAGGTACTGTTCGCTAGGAAATAAAACAACCAAGGTAATTTGATAATTCAATATCATTATATCAAAATTTTTATATTGGAAAATTATAGTAAATGGGGCGTTTTATATCTGGAGGTTGGTAAACTTTATCTACTTAACTAAACTAAAAAGTATGAAGATTTCATTTCATTTCCTTTCCAATCGAATCGTAACTAAATTTGATCACAAATCGAAAAATAAAGTGGCCTAAAAAAATATTGTTCTGTTCGGTGTGACCTCTTCCCCAATATGTAAAAATTGCTAGGTTATATAGGCCAAATAGCCAAGTATTTTTGTAGGCCACCCTTTTTCTTGGATTTCTGATTAAATCATCTCACTATTCAAGTGAAAAGGAGATGGGTATCATTAGTTTTTAATACATCATTAAACTATTAGCACGAAAAGAAAAATCGCCCGTTATCTGTGAATATTCGTAGATAAAAAAACTTGAAGATTAGTATAAGATAAAGTATTTCACGAAGTTTTAGATCAATTTTATAAGAAAGACCGCGGTCAATTGTGCGGACTATTCACACTAGTTGTAAATTATTTCATAATTTTGTGATTCTTGTCATCAGAATGAAAAAAAAAAAAACTGAAGTAGCCATTTATTATCATTGTTATATAAGACTAATAATTCATACTGTCGTTAAATGGTTTAAAATTGATTACTAACTATTACGTGTCAATACATTCAGAAATCTGTCGAAGGGTCTGTCAATAAAAAACAGAATAAGTAATATTAATGGTTACCATTGACACGAACAGGTATAAATGTCACTATAAGTAAATGAATTAGTATGGAACATAAATCTTTAAACGAAAAAAAAAATGGAAAGAAAAGGAAAACGAATTCACCATAATGAGAAAAATGTTTCCTTACAAACCATGATAGATCTCTCTTGATATATTCGCGTGACATTTATATAGAAGGTTGTGCCTGGGCGTCCTATATATTTTAAAATAATTCTTAACAACTCCTTACTATATTTGGTTCATTCTTTCTTTTTTTTAGCATATTTGTTTACATGTCACTCTTTCTTTTTATTTTAATTTATTAAAATATATATGTCATAAATTAGATAATACTAATTTATTTTAACGAAAATAACAGGCCTTGTCATCACTAGAACCTGGATCTGAAGATCTTAATTATCCAATTAAGGGATCATAAAAATCAATTTTTAAATCTAAAAAATATTTTAAACAATTTATTAAAAAATATAAATTATGCTATGGTACAATCATTTTTAAACAAGAAAAACATTTTACAAAAAAATGGTTAAACTACATATGGAATATCGAAGACCCAATATCGTTATTGTCGGTCGATATTAATATTTGATATCTTGAATTATTGAGAGTCGGTATTATAAACATTTTTGAAATATAAATATTGATTCTCTAGCATATCTGCTTATCAAAATAGACGTTTAAATTAATCAATGAAAATATCAATTCTTTTAGTCTCCTTGGAAAAATTAATTTTCTAGTTCCTGTTCATCTTCTTCATCCTCAATTTTTTTTTTCCAGAGATTTCCATTCAACCAATTATGCCTTCCATTCACCCATAGATCGGATTCAGCGAAATGATTATTTATTTGCATACTACTTAGATTTCTTTGACAATTCGCGGCCTTGGTTTGAGAAGCTTTTAACTAACAAATTTGGGCAATAACCAATCTATAACTTAAGTTTTTGTTTTTTCTCTTACTGGCTTTTGCGATGCGGTTGTCAATATACTTTCTTTATTTATTTCCTAATAAATAAACATAACCTGTTAGATATTTATTTCTGCATAACCATGCTTGTCCATATATTAAGGAACGATTAATTAAATAAATGGTATTACTTATTTAAAAGTATTTGAAAGATTTAATAAAGGCAATAGATTTCTCAATGCCATTAGGGAGGTAATGCGAACCGAGAAAGGGTTGGATATGGGTGGGCAACATCCGTGCTGGGCTATGCTGATGATCTGGTTAAGACGTGGAAACTATAGAACTAAATATGACAACGTTAATGAAAGCCGTTAAAGAACTAGGACTCGAAAGAAACGCGGATAAAACAAAATATATGGTTAGCTGCAAAAATGGCGATACTACTAGTGACATCGATATAGATGGTAATATGTTTGAACAGGTAGAGAAATTTAGGTGTCTAGGCTCTACGATAACTAGAAAAAACGAAATTGAAGAGATTAAGGTTAGACCGAAGGCGGGGAATGCTTGTTATTTTTCTGTGACAAAACTACTTAGCTCGCACCTCTTCTTCCGGAACTTAAAAATTAGAATCTATAAAACCATTTTCTTACCTACAGTTCTTATGGATGCGAAACTTGGCCGCTCACATTAAGGGATGAGCAGCGTCTTCAGGTTTTTGAAAATAAAGTATTGCGTAGAATATTCGGACCGCAGAAGGATGAGTTAACCTAAGAGTTCAGATGGCTACACAACGCCGAATTGCGTGAACTGTATCCGGGTAATATAATTGAGGTAATTTCATCGCGGCGAATCAAATGGTCTTGTAAAATTGTTGGGCTTAGTAACGAGAGAATTCCTAAAAGGCTAATATTTGCTGTACAGAATGGTAAACGTCCTAGGGGTAGACCGAAGTGAAGGTGGGAAGATGGTATTAAAGCCGATCTGAAGGGACTGGAAGGCGATCGGTGGAGAGAGGTGTGTAATAAGCGATTGGTGGTGTCGGCATCGTACCTTCGGGTTCACTATGCCTTCTATTACTAATAGATTTCTCAAGGCTGTCATTTAAAATGAAAGAAAAAAAAGGACAAAAAAAAATTTATGAAAGGAAGAAATTAATTTAATTTTTGTAGCTTTTGAGTCTTGCTATCCTCCTATAAATATTTCCCTCTATTTACAGGACATCCTGTATATATATCGATATTTACATCTATAGGTCATTGACGATGAACATTAGCTTTTTATTGCAGATAAAGCCAGTATGGATTTCAGGATTTAATATTAAGTTAGTATGTTTATATAATTTTTTTAAATATTGGTAATTTAACGTACAATAATGTTTTTAGTAGTGTATTTTAAGGAGTGCATTTTAATTTTATTTTAAAATATTTCAGTTGAAAAACATATAAATATTTGGCTAGGTCTGCTTCGAACATAATAGGAAAAAAAATACATTATTAGTATAAGCGATGTTAGGAGGCCTAGAAATAGATGTCAGTATGTAATGCATTTGTAACTGCCGCGTCTATATTTAGCCCCTAACTGGGTCACTGGCAGGTTTCGAGCTTCTTTTGTTGGAAGAAATTTACATCGGAAAGCAACGCGGAAGACGAGGCCATTTTCTTTTCCTCTCTTTCTGCGGATTTCCTCGAGCAAATGGCTAATGAGAAAGGTTTGTTCTGGTCCTCCGGTCGTCGAACCCGCGGGCCAACCAATCTACCGGTCAAATTTCTTCCCAAGGCCAAACCCAAACATCAGCTCCTCTTCCTATTGGCCGAATTTCCACCAATCGGATATCCATTATTTCCTCATTAAGATGACAATTTTTACTCGAAACAGCACCGTTATTATTTTTTTAAGCTACATTATATAAAATACGGTGGTAAAGAACCACTTTTCCGGCTCTCAGGGGCGATGGATTTTGTTGAATTAGGTATCATACGATAGGAAATTTTATGGAGTCATGAATGTCATTTTCGTTCCATAAATTCCTTCAAAAAGTTTCAAAACCAGAACTTGAAACGGAAAAAAAATCTATTATTTTTTCATAGTTAAGGCAAAAATACTTCCAATTTTTTTCAAATCCCTTTAATTAGATTTATTATCTCTAACGTTTCGGGAAAATTTTTGTTGGTGTAACGATGAATAAGAAACGATATGTAACACCGAAAAAATATAAAATGAATGTGACAAATATTTGAATTTTTGACATCTAAAAAGTAAGTTTCAGTGAATTGCTCTGATGATGGGAAAATTGTCCCGAAATATTAAAGATAATAAATGTGATTAAAGGGATTTTAAGAAAATTGGAAGTATTTTTGCCTTAACTATGAAAAAATATATAAACGTAGGCTTCCTAAAAAAAGAAAAAAAAAATAAGATAAAAAAATCTATTATTTTTAGAATTCTGATGTTCGGTATAATCATAATTTTTACCGTCGATATTTTTTAAATTATTATTGAACTAGAACTTTTTTTCCTTGCAATTTTTCAAGTAAATGTTTAACAGAACTTTTATTTTAAAAACGTTTATTTAATAGTTCTGTCGACTTCGCTAAAAAGCCAATATAAACAATGACCTTTATTTATAGCTATTCAAACAAATGACACGTTAGAATCATGAGTTACAAAAAAAAGTCCATCAGAATTTTTTTTCTAACCCTTTAACAGAAACTGTTAAAATATAACTTTTTTTCCTAAAATAATTCACGAAAACTGTTATATAGGAACTTTTTAAAAATGTACATATAAGTTACAACCCCTTTTTTAAACTCCGATTTCTTTATTTATAAAATTCATTAAATTTTTCCAAACCTTAGCTCACTTTCCTATTTGTCAAATTTCGACCAATCGGGTATCCAACGATCGAAGATGACAAATATTGATTCGAATCAATACCGTTATAACATTATAATCTAAACTATATGTAATATAAAAGTGAAGTTCCCTTTCCTTCTCTTAGGAGCGATGAATTTTAATGAATGAGGAATCAATCCAGAACGATTATCATGGAAGAGTGAAGAATATTATTTTCAGTCCATAAATTCCCTCAATTTGTGAAAAAATAAAAAAGAAGAGCTTTCAAAATTCAGGTCTTATGGGCTATTAAGTAATGTTATATATTATTTAAAAATTAGGATTTTTATGAATGACAGTATCTCTATAATTTAAATTATTTTATTTTGCATCTTATACCCAGAGAATCTTACGGTATACCTACATTATATTTTTCTCTTTTCCATATTTTTTCCATTTAAACAACATAAAAGATTAGAACAGTGTTCTTGTTCGTCTCATATTATATCTCTCAGAGAATAGAAGTTATTTTTAATTTGATTTTTTTGATAACAAAGTCCTTAAGTATTTTGCTTGCCTATTTGTCCTCGGACTCCTCTTTATCCGACACCTACTTTCTGAATTTAACTCTGATGGTTTTAATGTCAAAGAATTGAGACGAGATAAACTGTGTTTTAAAGATTTAGACATGGTCATTAAGAATTTGTATAGTTCCAAAAGAACTATCGAGATCTGCGATTTAAAACCCAAAAATGTACTATTTTGGACTTAAATCGTAATGTATATATTTTTTTCAAATCTAAAAATAATTTCAAACGTTTACATAGTTATTTAGGGGAATTTACTAGGTTTCCATGGTAACATTTGATTTCCGATAAATAATACTAATTTTCACTATTAACTTAAATGTTTTCTTTATTCTCCATTATATTCTACGACATAGTATGTCAGATATTGTTTTTCTAAAATTCTCAGCTTTCCTACGACATATTATTCGTTCTTTATTTTATTATACATATTATACGTATTATTCTATTTCCGGAAGTACATTTTCAACCTAAAAAACATTTTTCTTTCATAGATTATGCTGAGACATTTTATATCACTACCACCAATGTGTGGCACTTAAAAAACTTCAAATTATCTGGACAAGTTTCAAGAAGCAGAACTTCTTCGTTCAAAACTTAAAGAATACTATTGTGAATAAAAAAATTAGCTAGCTTAGAGATGGTAATAATGGACAAGATCACACAAATTAGAATAATAATTAATAAAAATTAGGGAAATTTAAAAAAAAATGTTTTGTATAGATAAATTAACCTAACTTTTAAAAAAATTAATTAAATCAAAACAAAAGAGATATCTAGCCAATATTAATTATAATTATCAAAAATTTTCTCGATCACAATACTTACTATATATTACATATATACGTAAGTGAAAGTAATAATAAACCCAAAATATTTTAAAATCGTCGTATCTCTACTGCTTTGATTTCGATGAAACTTCTTTCATTTTTTAGGAAATTTAAATATCTTTGAAACATTTTATCACAATATCCACAAATAAGTGTACACTTATTTAATTTTAGCATCCCTCGTAACTTTTTTTCCAGCTTCTTTTCGTTGAAGTATGTTATATAGATAAATTTAAAGCCCTGTAAAGTGATATCAATGGGACAAGGACCAATTGGTATTAAAGATCACTTAATTATACAATGATACGGGTTTGATCAAAATTGTTAGAGCCATTTTTGAGAAAATTGTAAAAATGTGTTTCACCGTAGATATAACGTGGCACTTCCGGTTACCCGATTTTAAGAAAAAAATTTATGTCACATCTAAGGCATATACCTATGTTATATACGTAATATCAGTTCCGTAAGACTTCTCGTTTTTGAGCTAAACTGCTAACATATACGCACAGATTTACAGACACACAGACCATTTTTCGGGACTTGGTTATTTGAACTCAGGGTACCCCAAAACGTGTATTTCCGTTGAAAACTCAGATTCCCAAATTTTTTCGATCGCAATACTTACCCTTACTATATATTACATACATACGTATGTGAAAGTAAAAATTGTACATGTTTTTTTTCCGATTTTCAAAAACACAGCCATTTTAAAAATATTGGTATTTCGATTCCTATTGGGTTTAGAGAAAAATATTCATTACAAAAATATTAGATAATTCCAAGCTCTTTAAGATTGAACCTTACATTTTTTTTTGCTATATCGATCTAGAAAGGAAATATTTAGCGTTAACCAAAAAAATCCGAAATTTAAATAGTTTATGGAGCACTGCAGCAAACCCACAAGGCTTTTAAAGGCGGAAACTTTTTACATTTACCATATAACTGTATAAAAAAGATATTTCAATTACTCGACCTTTTGGAAGGTAACATGTCTAATTTGACTGGATTAAGTAACTAATATAAAATCATTATAGTTCATGTAGCCATTTTTCTTATCACCGATCTATTACCCTAGAGTCACTTAATACTTTTAGAGTTAATAAGTCGTTTTCTCCTCCACTTTAGAGAGACCGAAGGATTCACTACTTAGCGTATCCATAAATCAATTTATTCTGCATACTTTCTGGTTTCTTCTACGTCTCAATCTGACTTTTTATTTATCCGATGAATGTATAATCTAATTAAATAATTAATGATGGACGAATATTGATTGGATATTGACAAAGATTCAATATCTGACTGGACACATTTGCACCAGCCGCCCACTGTGGAGCACACATCGCCCACTAAGTATATCAATTTTAGGCGAGTGTGGGACGAAATGGTGTCATGTCTCGGGGAACAATTGGGCGAAAATCGGGGCCGACTTACGAAATATCTACAACTGCTTCTTATCCGAAACTGAGCATCATCTCTTTCACAACATTTCTTTGAGCGTAGATTAATTGAGTTTATAGTAGCATATTACAATCCATCAGGATGCAGCTATCTCTATCATAGAGATACCCCGTCAATCTTGACTCACCCGAACAACGGTACAAGCTATACTCCGCTGATGCAGTTTACGGAAACATAAAGAAACTTGATGGCATTTCAAGGTCCTAAGCCGATAGGTAATTCTATTCCTCGCAATTATAATAAAAACCTCATTCATATTAACCGGCAAATATACTTTTCTTGTTGGCTATATAATTTTCGCTGTATAATTCCTAATTCCAAGGAGGTTGAATGTATAATTTTTATATTAATGCTAACTGCCTGACGTGTGGCAACTCCTCTGCAATCGATCAATATAAATGGTTCAAGTCTTGTCATATTTATAATTATATTCATAAGTAATATTATGAATATAATTATAAATATATTTTATATTCATTTTATAATTATATTCATTTTACCTGAGGTCATTTTACCAACTTGAGAAAAAATCATATATATCATAAAATTGTTTGATTTATTGAATGTATTTGGTTACTAAATATTGTTTGATCAAAGTGTTACTTACATAGACTCAGGTCTAACGGGGAGGGGAGGCTGTAGAACTAATTTTTTTTTTTTTTAAACATTTCTTCTACATAACATTGTAATTATACTATCATATCGTCATTATGTTATAGTAAATATTTCTTAGGTACATTTCTTTATCATATCATCGACAAACATCGTCCTTTCTATGCCTACGGGCTTCTCTAACTTATGTCTTCTATCCACTTCTTTACCACAAGATCACGACCATCTGATCTTTACCATCTATTTAGGTGTATTTAGAAATTCATTTAAACAATACATACATTTTCTTTGATTCATTGGAGACTTGGTACTCATCCATAAGAGGAGCTTTATTTTATTTTGTTTTCATTTCTATATTTTATTTATTTTCTCTTATAAGATGTGAATACTTTGTACTACTCCTCATTTTTTTACGTAGTTTTAAATATCTTAACAATGTTTTTATTTGTGTTTTTTTTATATATATATATTGATAGTACATTTTTTTATTTCCTTTGATTTTAATAATTGAAAACTAGCTGCTCAGTCATTAGAGCATTTTAATTTTTTTCTTTATGAACAGAGATTATTTATGTCATATGTGTTTAAATATTTTATAAACAGTTTCACATGTTTAGTATTGTATATATGTTTTTTTTACTTAAAACTTGTTTTATTTTATTTATATAATATAACAGATCTTCTGGCCAGAAATTTTTTTCTATACAATTCCTTTATTGTTAGGGAATTTGTACGAGAATAAAGTCATTTTTTCTATTCTATTCTAAAAGTAATTTCAATGGTAAATTTAACATTTGACGGTTGACTCGATAAATTTTTTCCCCAGGCCGCTTAATTTTTTTTTTCACGTACTTGTTTAGAAAATTGAGTACCTGTCTGAATTTTCAAAGAAGATCATTATGTTATAATAATAAAAACTTAACAATAATCGAAGTTTTCTGATGCATATTTGCAAATATAACCAACGTTAAGAAAAGTGGTGGGAACTATAGGCGCAGACTTTCGATTTTGATTGGGGAAGATGAGGAAAAAGTAAGACAATGGCCCTAGTTTTCATTATTTGTAAAAATTCAACATACTTATTATGAAACAAACCAATATAATATTTAAAATTATTTTTTTTATATTACTTTCACTTATACTATATAGAAAAATAGAAATAGAAAAATAACTTTATTCTGGGACACAGTCCCATGAGAATAACAAAATAGAACAAAATTAAAATATTACATCTGGCCAAAATAAAATAAATCAAAAAAAAGAAATAATGTGAAAAAAATATAAGGTAAAAATTCTATATACAAAACAAACTAAACTATATACAAAACCATTAATACTATGACAAGAAACTTAAAGCTATTTGCTCTTATAGACCAGTATACACTTTTCCGAAAAAAATTAAAAAATAAAAATGTATCAAATTCTCTATTGAAATCCGCTCGAATGGTTAGCAAGTATCTGACTGTTTTTGTGATAGGAATTGGAATAGGAGGGATTTGAATGTGGATATGGAGGGGGAATGTCGAATTTTGATAGGGAGGGAATTCCAGAAATTGACAGAGCGAACAATAAAGGAATTTTGGAATGAGGCAGATCTGTGAGAAGGCATGTAAAGGTCAGAAGGTCGAGATCTTGTGGACAGGGAATGGACTGAGGATTTGAACTGGAGAAGGTTGTAGGCGTAAGAATGACGATGGTTGTTGATGATTTGGTAGAGGAACGTACCTAGAAAGTATTGTCTTCGGAAGGAGGGAAAGAGCCACCTTAACTCAGTGTAGTGGTGGGAGACATGGGAGTACCTCGGGGCACCAATAACAAATCTTACGCATATATGTAATATATAGTAACGAAATTATTGCGATCGTGAAACTTTTCGAATCTGAGTTTGCAACAGAAATACACGTTTTTAGATCCCCTGATTCCAAAGAACTAGTCCCACAAAATGATTGTGTGTGTGTATATATATATATATATATATATGGACAGTCTAGCTCAAAATCGAAAACTCGTACGAAACTGAAAGTACACATTTAAGTTAAGTATATGCCGGGGATGTTAGTAAGTTTTTTCTTAAAATCGGCTGACCGAAATTATTGTACTACTTTATATAATCGAATTTACCCATTTTTAAAATTTTCTCAAAAACGGCTCTAACGATTTTGATTAGACTCGGTATATTATTATATAATTAAGTGATATTTAATATCATTTAGGTCTTATCCCAATTGATTTCACTTGACACGGCTTAAGTTACGAACATTCAACATTTCTTTTTCTGCAGTAACTTTAATTTGGTCTATTTTAAATAATTAACTATCTTCTCATTGTTAAAAATTACAAAGGAATGCTAAATTTAACTTCTGAAACAATTTGATAATTGAATAATGAAGAAAAAAGGAAAAATGAATCTTCGGAAATAATAGTCAGAAACTGTACGTATATTATATCGTTGGAAAGCGGAGAATTTTAGAGAAAACAACATCTGTTTACAGTTTGATGGGGAGTAATCGAGGGGGTCAGGAAGCAATCGAACAGACGGGATTTAGAGGTGGAAAGGGTTTTGGAGTAGAATGTAGAATGTATGAAGAGATAGAATTCCATAGGGACGAGAATCGAATAATAAATGATCTGTCGAAAACAGCGGTTCGGGGGATCCTTGTAAATAGATCTGGAGACTGGGATACATTGATACATTTATGTAAATTTATATAGATACAAATTTATCTATTTAACGAATCATTGACTTTTTTCAGCTAAAAATGTATAATAATTATAAGTAAAAAAAGGAATGGTTCAATTCTTAACTGATACTCTTAGTCTATAGAGCCTCCTTATTCTACTGCGATTCGACTTGTCCACTTTTCCTATCCTCTTAATCCACTTTAGTTTACATATTTCATTCATTTAGATTACTTGCTATGATTTTTTTTCTTATTGGATGGGGGGAGAAGCTAAGTAATATTCTTTCTCTCCCCTTTTATTGGGCGGCGATAGTTCATCTCCACATATTGTTGCCCAAAATCGGTCTTTTGACCAAGGCCACCTAACTGTTGTAAGACCAAAACCAGGACTGGTACAAAAATCGAATTTTTTAATAAAAATTAAGGCAAATAGTTACTAATACTTGACATTCTTAGTTACTCCATGTTAATAATTCGTAAAACCAATATAGTTTTGCATTTAACTGCTTTAATTTTTCATTCGAATTTGGTTAGGGTTCTCCTATCTGAAAAATGACAGTAATATCTCTATAGTAATAAGCTAATAACAGTAACTGCAAGACTGTTGCGAGACTCTAGAGCAAGACCAAGACCATGACTACGACTGAGTTTGCAAGACCAAGACTCGTCTCGGTCTCGCATTTGGGCAACACTATCTCCAATACCAGAAGTCTGCTCCTTAAAATAATTCCATCCAAACCATAATAGGTTCTCCATTACTCCAGGAAATAAAGAGTCGGATGAAGCCATGAATATAACTTATAGACAGAATCTTCACACTCTGCTGATGTCGAACATGAGGAACAAGCAGACCTAGACTGGAGATACAGTTACCAGAGACAATAAGCGACTGTGCTACAATTACTGTGTCTCTGAGCAAGGACTGTGCCTCGTTAGTTTCGGGTATCCTCATCTCATTTCGGCAATTTAAAAGAATGGCGGATTTGAGATCCGGAGGACGTCGACCCGACTTCCTGCTTCCTCTTTCACGACAAATGCTGACCGGTTCGCCGGGTACCAGCTGTCTGCGGATGCTAATGGCAGTGATCAAGGCCCAGCACTGATAGGCGAAAGTGAAATCTCTCATGTTCGAAGGGGTAGTCATTGTGGCGAGAACCCGGGATCAACGACATCATCTGGCGGGAAAATATGAACGCAGAGAAAGGATTAAACAGCAATCGGATATAGACGTGATTTTTTATTTTATATTGTTTTTTTCACACACAATGTGATATTTTTAGTAGGAATATTGTTAGTTGTGTATGATTTATTTTCCAAAGAATGTTTATTTTATTATACAATAAATTGAAAATTAATATAAATAAGATTGTTTGTGAACTTTTGTAAAAGGTGTTTTAAATTTTATAAAAGGTGTTTGCAAAAAATAATAAAACTAAATGTTTATATGATCTTATTTTTAGCACCAGCGGATCCAGGATTTAATTTTGAAGGGGCTTCAGTCCGAAACCTTTTTTTTTCATAAAAATAACGATAATTACTTTAGAAAAACTATCTATATGAAATGGTGATCAAGTGATTCCTTATGTCCTTTTAAATTTAATTCCACTAGCAATAATACTTTAAGAGGTATTTTTTACATTTTTTTCCCATAAAACATGATTATATTTTACCATTTTGGGGGAAGGGGGCTACAGCCCGAAAGCCTCTCTCTCTCCTCCCGTAGATCCGCCCGTGATGATTAGGAATATTAAACATTTTGTACAATTTAATAATTCGTGTAATACTCTTTGTTAAGCCCTACCTCTCTGCACCTATTGAGCACACTTTGTAATATCACTGATTTAATCAGAAATTTCGTCTTCAAAATATGATAATATTACTCTAAGTTATTGAAGGGTAGGAGCTACAAATGGTAGTCAAAAAGATATTTATGACAACTTTTCCTCTATGAGGTCATGTATTGTTTTAATTAAAATGGAAATCTGTGCCAATTAAGAGTACCTTTTTTTCTCTCCTTCTTCGCTTTTATGCTATATGGGGTTTTCCTGGGTCATGAGGTGATGGCGGGGGATAAATGCCAGAGTTAAAATCCCAATTTTTTTTTATTTACCTAAATCTCTTCCCTACCTATTAGGCAATTCGTTTGACGTAGTGGATACGTTTTACATGCTAGCATAACTATTTATTACTACAAACAATACAATTAGATTTTTCTGTCTATGAAACCAGCTTGCTTATCTTGACTCTTCTATCCTCTTGCTGACTTCGAGCACCCATAATACATGGATCAGTAGGAAGAACACTGCCATTTTCGCTTCAAAAGGATCGGCTATGGAGGTATGGATGCCTCGTCACTGCACCGTTGAACCCGTGGTCCATATGAACGTGAGGTTTGGCGACTCCCAATAGGCTCAGTCCTGCAAGTACTGTACGTCTCTAAGAAGACCATATCTTCCGGCAAATGTAGACATGGTCTATAGAACCACCAGAAAACAAAATTGGTGCGGTGCGCGAATCACACAACGTTCACTTACCGCCCTTCTTTTAGGAGAAAAACGTATTTTCAGAAAAATCACGGAAGGCACAAAATATTTTTTGAACAATTACACTATGTTTTCACAGCTGTCGAATATTTTATGATTATGTTTTCTTCTCGCTAATCCAGTGCCTTTATCGAATGTGTATTTTAATTGTAATAAATAATCAAGTGCCAAAACTATTTTTAGTTCGACATAAGGTCCACTGATAATGAAACCGCAAAATTTATATATTTTTCATTGTAGGTATTTTTATTTGATTAAGCATTGATAATTTTTATATTGCTGTAATCTATACAATTAAATATTAAATAACGTTAATGCTTGCATTTATGAAAATCACACATGCTGTTCTTATCTTCAGCCAAGCTCGGCAAAGATCAGCTGAGCGCTCGTCTTTCATCTGTTCTCTATTAATCACGAATTATATTAGGTTACTTCTCCTTTATATATTTATCAAATTCTTTCATATTTAATCATTTTTTATATCAGATTCCAACGTGAAACGATTAATTATTTCCAATAAAATGCTTATAGATACTTCAGAGTAATAAATTTTGAAAATTAAGCATTAAAGTCTTGATAGAGAACCTCAATGAGAAAAATACTTACATTATATTAAAAAACGTTAAAGTTTACACTGATTTAATGAATTTAATCAAAATCGTTAGAGTCTTTTCGAGAAATGGTGAAAAAGTCTAAAATCAAGGTAATAAACTGGCACTTTCAGTAAGACAATTTAAACGAAAAAGTTGTTGTAACATCCCAGGTATATACCTATCATAAATACGTAATGTCAGTATTGTACTACTTTTTGTTTTTGAGCTATGCAACAGGCGGGTCTACGGGCGGGGCTTTAGGGCTATAACTCCCCTCCTCCTTCCAAAATGGTAAAATGTAATCCTGTTTTATGAAAAAAAATTATCAATAAAAATAGTTTTGTTTTTCTATATACATTTAATGAGACATAAATACCATATTAGGTACTTAGTTTCTTTCTTTCATCTGAAGTAATTATCCTAATAATATGTATTAAAAAAAAACTTAAAGGTTGAAGCCCCCTCCCCAAAACACAATTAAATCCTGGATCCAATAGTGAGCTATTCTGTTCACACACAGATCCATTTTCCTGTTCCAGGACATTTTTTTTTTTTTTTTTTGTCCTTCCCTTCCTCGCCGTTAAGGCTATACGGGATTTTCCCGGGCCAAGGGGTGTGAGCGGGGATTTAAAAGACTCCCCCGGCACCGGGACGCGAACTCGTGACTATTTTTATATCTTTGATTCATATATCTGGTTGCCGGGCAACGGCGGTGCAGTGCACACGCTTTAGCCCATTCGGCCACCCCGTCCACCCATTTTTCGGGGCTTGATTATTTGGACTAAAAAGGCCTGAAAACGTGTATTTCCGTTAAAAACTCAGATTCAAAAAATTTCACGATCTCAATACTTTTCCCTATTATATATTACATATACATATATATATATTTGCTTCTTCGACCTTGAAGATCCTATTCCTCTTCGATTAGCCTTGTGCAGCTCTGCCTAATTCTTTCTAGTTATCTCCATGAAGTTCTGCAGATTCTTTGTCGATTTCACCTGTTTGTCTGGTTTTGGCTTTCTTCGAGGTCTCTAACTTAGTATCGATCGATTCATTAGAGTATTCGTTAATATATGTAGATCAGATTAAGAAACCAAATAAAAAAAAATCGCTTATAAATATTTGGCATCGCTCATAATAAAAACGTGATGAAGACATGAAGCGGAACGATACTCAGCTGATTGGACGGTGGTCAATGCAAAGAATGTTGTGTACCGGGCCTTGAAAAGACCACTCCGCCACATGACGAGTTTTTATTACGAGTCCAGTTATTTGTTAGTTATGTAAATTTATGCACAAACAGCTGACACTCTTATTTATAGCTATTACATTAGTAAACGCCTTGATGAAATTATGTTAAAACATTATCTGCATCGGATTATTCGGGGTTCCATTTTAAACCGGCAGTTTTTTTTTTCACAGATCCAATTCAGATTCAGTCGTCGTCGTTATTTTTTTTTTTTTGTTTTTAAATACCTCTCTTTTTAAATTTGGAATCAAAGAACAACTGACAGCTTTCGAAACACACAAAAATCTGGTTCCTGCTTGGTGAGAAAAGATGCCGAAATAAGTTTTGGCAGACCATTAACCTTATGAATGTCCAATGATTATCAGCCTTTTATGGTTGTCGATGGTAGTTATTTTTGTCTCAGCAGGAATCGGATTAAAATTCAGGAATCATTTAAGTCTTATATTTATTTTCATGCTTGCCCGAGTTCGAGTCCGGCACGGAAGATAATTTAATTATCTTGTTCTATCATCTGTGGGTATGTGAAGCACTTCTGGCATACTCAACCTCTATAAAGTAAAAAAAAAAAATGCCAAGTAAAGTCAGTATAGCTTCCTCACTGTTTTCATTGTCTAAATAGTATCCGTATTATAAGGCCTAAAATTGTTCGTATGAGAATAAAATATTGGCATAAGCCGTTTTCGGAAATACACTAATCTCTCAACATATACAAGTTTGATTTCCACTGGTTTTGTTCATCTGCGAAAGAGTTCCTCATTTTCAGATTGCATATTTGATAATTCGTGATTAAATAACAATTCCAGTGCATTCTGAATATTAATGTATGTAAAAATTGAGTGTTTTACATGAGAGCATCATAAAAACTTAATTGTTTCTTCATGATTTATTGGTATAATTTTATATTTTATTGCTCTCTGCTATTCTCCATCATAGCAGACTGCTTATATCAGTTGCAAACTATAACATAAACTATAGACAATTTCGGAACTATTCTTCAAATTCTCTCCATGTTTGGGTCAAATTGAACCATTCCATTGTCAAACTATAGGCGTATCAAATAATACATTTACTGATTCGAAAGTGGAAGTCTTTTTTTTAAGAGTAGTGGATAGAATTTGATAAAATTGATACTTACTTAATTATCTATTAACCAATCACAAAGTTCACGCAAAATTTCAGCCCAATCGAACTAGCGGTTTCAGAGATATAGATGTAACAAGGAAAAGGCGTTTGCGCATAGATAAGTGAAAGTAGATAACGGAATTGAATAAAATTGATACTACATAATTTTTTTAATAATACCTACCGTTTTTCTAACTTTGAGCCAAATTGAACGAACCGTTTCTGAAATATTGGCATATCTAAGAAAATACATTTACGCATGCGCTAGCAGAAGTGCTGGATGGAATTTGATAAAAATTTATATGAAACCATCCAGTTGCTAACCCGCACAATCTCTAAAAATTTCAAGAAAATCGGATAAAAGGTAGCAGTTGATATGACCGTTACATCGATTTGACTACAGACAGACACCGAACCAAATTTGATCCTTGATGTCTGAAACTTAAAATCCGACTGATTTTACAAATTTTCCATTCTGAAAAATTGTTTTTGACTTCTCGCACGAATACAAAGCTTCCCTACCTTCGTTAGCGAGGAAGCAAAAATTATCGAAATCGATTAGAATTTTTTTTCATTTTATTATTTATTTTTCCTTATTTTCGATTAATATTCATTAGGAGAGCTCTATTATAGCCCATTTAATTTGAAAATAACTATATATTTAGCATAGCTATAGTATGAGTACAAAGTTGAAATAATTTGTACTGACCGAAGGAGGAAAGTGAGTTCAAATATTTTTTAAGGGGAAAGATAGTTGAGAGTTTTATTTCGCCCCTCGATAAAGCCTCAAATACGAATTTTCATAAAAATCAAAAAGTATATTTATTTTTTTGCACTAAATTGGAACCATGCCTCCCTCCCCACCCCCTTCGATTTTCTTTCGAAAATCGCGAAAAATGGGATAACATAAAAATGACTACACTGATCCTCACAAAAATTTCCATTAAGTTAGGACTACATAAGCTTCACGAAATGACACAACCCAGACCCCTGTTAATATAATAGAACTGGAGATATAAAACCAAAACCTTTGAGGAGTTTTTCTTTATTTATTGTTTTTAAACGCGTCAAATTTAAAAATTATTGATATGGTGTTGAAGAGCAATAACTCAATTTTCCAACGATCATAGAAACATTGAATTAGAAGAAACCCTGATCTATTTTTTTACTTGTATTTTTTAAAATAAATAAAAGTTAAACTTTTACCAAAAACTTCAACTTCTAAGAACTTTTTTGATAAAAAAAAAATTATAACAAACACAGTTAAAATGGAACTTCTAAAAAAAAATCTATAAAGTTCTGCTTTATTGTTGTTTAATTTTTGACAACATATTTGCAGCACAACTTATATTTCTATAGCTACTAACTGTAGAAGTGACTGGCTGGCCTAATATTTTTCAAATCAGCCTCAATTTCGGTTCATTATTTTCAATAATGAACCATTGTAATCGAACAAAAAATTCAGATATTTAACCTCCTCTCAAAATTTGAGGTTTTACGTTTCACTATATGTAGAATTCGAAAAACAAATACAATTTTTTTTGTCCGTCCGCCGTCCGCGCATTTTCTCCGAAACTACCGCACCGATTTTTTTTCAAATTTGGATTTAAAATCCGAGGTCCCCTGAGGTTGATCCTCCTTTAGCGACCTTTGCTTTTACTTTCAAAATGGAGGTTATGTGTTACTGAAGTAATGGTAATTTTTTTAGTATACTACTAATGATAAAAAAAAAAGTTTAGACCAATAATTGGAATCACCTTTTGTTTCTTTTTCTTTATCACTAGGAAGGTAATGTTACTTTAGATGTTTTTTTAGATTGTTTGGAAACCATTGTGAAATAATTTGTAGGGTTTTTTTTAGTCTTCTTAGCAAATACTTTCTTAATCCGAAATGCTTCAGGAATGTTACAAATAGATTGATTTTAACAGAGTAATGTAAGTAGAAATTCACGTGAGGGAAAAGGAAATCTCATATTATATACGATACCTGTTCGACTTGTTAACTCAAGGTAAACTTAAAAATAGAAACTTACATTGCGTAACAAGACAAAAAAAAAAAAAAGTGAACTAGGAAATCTAGGATAGTTGAGTAATGATTAGATATTTGTCAATATATATATAAAATAATTTATACACAAATCAGAATTAGCGTTGCCTATAACGGCGTGTGCATTATAGCATATTCAAATCGCCCTTAATAATAGATTACGGCTTTAGCTTACGCAATGCCTTAACTAGCACTGCACTGTTTTTATTGCGTAATGACCTCAGTCAGGTGTCTTAGTGCATTAAGGACTTATCTAAGTTTATTTTATCATGTCAAGGCAAAATAATATTTTTCTGTTCCTTATAATAAAAAATAAATAAAAATGCCTAATACTTCTTATAATAATAAATAAACCCTATTTCCTGAAAATATTGAGGAATGTTAAAATCCATCTATAACTTCCTGAATGGCTTTTTCTTATCGTTATCTACAATCTTTTATTTAGGAAAATTCGCAAAAAATGAGACATTTTTAATCTGGAGATCTACAAATTTTATCTATTTAATGATGTTCTAAAACACTTGTTCATTTTCCATATAAATCGTTAGATAATTCGATCATAAAATCGAGAAAAAAAAATGGCCTGCAAAAATATTTGGCTGTTTGGCGTGGCCTTCACCCCCGCAATGTCGTAACTAGTTGCACTTGTTTTTATTGCGTAATGAATTCTGTTATGGAAAGGACTTTTCTAACAATAATGTCAAGGTAAAATAATATTTTTCAGTTCCGTATAATAAAATAATAAATAAATACTATGGTGATAATAATAAAATATATATGTACTTCTTTTAATAATAAATCGATCCTATTTCTTGAAACTCGCGGCATACCAGCGTAGTCTACTATTAAATTATATATAAATTATAGTGTAGTCCTTTATTATATATTGATCATAGTATTGTTAGTATCAGTTTTAAATAATGTAATGGTTCGACAAGAAGCCTGTGTTTTTTTCGTTATTTTTTTTTATATTTTTGTTTATTGCAGATCTATAATATGTTGGAAACTATATAAGAAACACCTATTCTTGGCTTGAGTATAAAATAGACAGTTATTCCTTCAAATCTTTATGAAAAAACTCATCTTTAGAATATGGTATATTTTCAATTCACTTCTTACTTTAACTTAACTATACATGGCAAATATAGAATGGGATTGTGGATTGCGATTGGGAAGAATTTCGAATCCGACTTATCTAGTGCGGTGGAAGAGAGGGAGGTAGAAGTCAGGAGGACGATATCGGGTGAAATATGATATTTAAATGAATAAAAGGCTGTGTAGTTTGTACGATAGCATGGGCATCAAGTTCTGATAACTTAGTATAGGAAGGAGGCAAGGAAATACTGACACTTTCAAGATGGCTTTAAGACACTTTATCTCGACATAATAGTGGTTTCAACGCTTATCCATGACGACTCCGAAAACAATCCAATCTAAACAGTTCATAAAACTTACGTATTTCGTCAAACTCACTAGATAGTTCGCCTTACAACGGACAGGCATAGTCAAAATGGGAGAATACAAGATATTTAATAAAGAGTTGGCGGGCTTTATGTGGGAGGAGTTAACGGTTTTGATTAAACTATTTGAGGATTGATATGGTTTTGGAGAAAAGTATGATGATGATGTTTTTCGAACTTATATACAGGATGTTTCGTAATTGCACGGTACTATTTTAGGTACATGTTCACTAACACAAATTAAACCAAAAAGTTCATAATAACATATATCTCAAACTCATTTATCAAACAAATATCAAACTTTAAAGATTTATTATTATTACAACATTTAGAGTAACTGTTAAAAGGGGCTTCCGTTTTGTTGAATGCAACATTCAGCACGAAGAATCCATGCTTCTCTGGCTGTGTCTCCCATGATTATGATAAATTGAACTGTGTCACAGTATTCACTCACATTAAACACACAGAGAACTAGACAAACAGACGAGCAACTACTGGCATTGCTTATCGTTCATTTGTTTATCAGGTGATTTATTATTAAACACGTTAAACTTTGTACAGTCAGTCTTAATGTAGTAAATGTTTTTTTGTTTTTTTTATATCTTAATGACATTTACAACTGCATTACATAAATACATCTAGGAAATTTGGACATTATAGATACAATGACATGAATACACTTGCTGAATAACTTCCCAATGATAGCACTCTAATAATATGACTACATTAGGAGATCATGGGGCGATCTTCTTTTCAGACGCCTCGGAGGGTAATCTTCTTTTCAGACGCCTCGGAGGGTTATCAGGATTGAAGAGGAAGCAAGGTTAGAAACGAGAATGTTGGGATGATTCTGAAGTTTATTATGGAAGGATAGGTATCTGGATTGGGCCACATCTGAAACATAAGGAACATTAAGATCTTTATGGATAATTTTATTAGTGACAAAGTAAGGAGCATTGAGGATTTTACGAAGGATTTTGGATTGTAAGGATTGGATGCGAGAGAAATTCGATGGTTTAGATGAGCCCCATAGCTCAACTCCGTAAGTCCAAATAGGTCTTATTATAGTCAAGTATATGAGTCTTTTGTAATTAATGGGAAGTTTAGAGCATTTGTCTAGTAAGTGCTGAAGTAATCGGAAACGTCGAGCGGTTTCTTGTCGTTTCAGTCTAGTATGAGGATTCCAAGTTAGTCGCTTGTCCAGGTGGAGTCCTAGGTATCGGATTTGCTCAACAGGGATAAGTGGAGTATTATTGAAGGAAACTGTAGGACAGGCAGTCGTTGGTTTACGACGAAGGGTAAAAGTAATTTGATGGGATTTATTGGAGTTTATTTTAATTCTCCAGTTTCATGTAGTAAATAAATAATAAATCTATAACCTTTGACATCTGTTTAATAAATGAATTTGAGATATATGTTAATAGCAACTTTTTGTTTATTTTGTGTCAGTGAACACATACCTAAAATAGTTCCGTGCAATTACGTAACAGCCTGTATATATTGGTGGAAAAAGTAAAAAAAAAAAAAAAGATGACCTTAGGGGAACTTATACAATAAAAAAAAAAAATCAGGAATACTGTATTATTTACGCCTTTATATTATAATACTGTATTATATACCCTTGGATCGAAGTGTAAAATTTATAATCAATATTTTCGCCGAACCATATCAATTCTCAAGCAGTTACAAAAATTCCTCTCACGTAAAATCCGCCAACTCTTACTCATCCTTCGTATCTCCCTGGTGTTTTCTTGCGCCTTTCCTATACCAAGTTATCAGGACATGGCGCCATACTACAAACTATAGTAGTTTTTTTTTTTACTCCCATCCGATTTCATCCTATCCAATATCGTCCTTCTGCTGACTTCTAACCTCCTTCCTCTGTATTTCCGTTAATATATCAGATTAGAAATATTTCAGACGCCATCCTCTATCCCTTACTATATGCTTCATGTATAGTTAACTAAAAATGAAAGTAAGTTGTAAAGTGACAGTATTCTTAGCATTAATTTATCATAAAAGTTTGAAGGAATAATCTATGCTATTTAGCTTTTTGCTCGAGAACTAACTGCGGGGTGCCTCCTTTGATCAATCCTCCTCGAGCTCATCATCTACCAGAGGTTTCCCTGACGAACTTCCTGGACGAACGGTAGAAGTATCGTCACCCCTGACCTCGGTACTTGTACCAGTACCAATCAGCATTAATAACGCATTGTGGTCCGCTCTATAGCTCGTGACTACGGTTAACACAAGATAAATATTCTTGACATAAAGGTTGAAGATTTTCAAACAGTAATTGCGCTATGAAATGAGCAAAAAAAGGTTATAATCCCCCGGGACATGACTCGGGAATTAAGCGGACCTTGCTTAAAAATTCATATTAACATTCGATACCTTGTAATTTTCAGATTTGAAATTCAAGCAAAAGCCATCAAATAGCAAAGTAATCGCCCGACTACGGCTCCTTCCTAGTAACTGTTCTCTCTCCAATGAATAATTTCAAACTTACGTAAAACATCGTCGAATGCGAAGTTTATTTTTAGTTAAAACCAAGGAGGATTATGATGATGACATTCCTGCATACAAACTGCATTGCAGACTTCCGGCTATAGTAGTCGGCGGTAAAGACCCTATTTTATCAAATTATTAACATCCATCTATAACTTTGTGATTAGCTTTAGCTTATCGCAATCTACAATTTTTTGAAGTGAAAAGTTCTTTAGCGCGTTTTGCAATTTTTTTATGGAGAGTGAATTAGATTGAGCCATCAGATCTCTGATGTGTAACGCTTGGGTAAAGTCGGATGGAGTTTACTAATTGAAGTGTTTTTGCATATTGCTTAAAATATCTCAAAAACTAAAAATTGGACCTGCAAACTCCAAAAACTAGATAACCTATTTTATTGATATCTTGTGGAGTTTGTGGTAATTTTGATACCGTCATAATTTCCTAGTAAAATAAAAATAAGTAAAAAAATAAATCCTGCAGATCTCCATGATAATCATCGTTGATAAAAAAATCATTCATAAAAAAAAATGTTTTTTCTGTGATACTTCATCGAAAAATATTAGGCACGCCATTCGTTCCAATAGGCCTTAGGGAGCGAGAATAAGAAATAAATATCGACTATTGTATTAAATGAGTTATAATTATAATAATAAATTACAAAAACCTAAAGCGCTTGCAGTAAAGTAGGCCTACTATATTTTTATCATGAAATAGCATGTTAGATTCGCTTTTGTTGTCTTTGAATCTCCTGTTTATGCATATTTATAAGCATTTAATACTTGGTTTTCTAAGAAGATTTTTTTAAAACCATTCTCAGGATTTTCTCTCAGTTCAATTATAGCACATCCAACTCTCGTCAATATCATCCAACTTCATAAACAAGAAATGAAACGCCACATCGTGTAGCATATAAAGCCCTGGAGCCGTTCTGTAGTTGACATAATTTTTGTGGTTGTCAACAAAATTTCGAAGGGCCTAGGCATAAATGTCATATAAGAAATTTTAATATTTCCACTGATATAAAAATTCGTATTATTTTTTATTGGTATCGATTAAACGAACATTGTTTCTCCTTTAAAAAATCTTTACTAACGATGGCTATTCAGTTCGACCAAATGGCAACATTTATCCGTCGGTGTCAATATTAATAATAAATCAAGAAAAAAAATAATATTAAGAAAAAAAATTAATATTATATAAAATATTAAATGTAAAAAAATGTAATATTAAGAAAAAAATCAGGATTAAAAATTGCCGTAGAATCTTCCATTATTTGGATGGAGGTCTGAAATGGGTCATTTTACAACATTTGAAATGATCTTTCTTATGATACAATATTTTGTACTATACGAACATTTTTTTCTAATATAAAATTTTAATTTTCTCTTAAGGTACATGTATAAATTTTTCATACATACATAAACTTCGGTTATCAGGTTGCCGGGTAACGTGCGGTGCCTTGCACACGCGTTAGCCCGCTCGGCCACACCGCCCCCTAACATTAAAATATTAAAATTTCAGGAGACAGTAATCGATGATGCGGTGAATATATAAAATACTATCATGTAGTATTTTAGTATAGTATTTTATATGTTGATAGCACCCTTGAGTGACTTCTTCTGAAATTATAATCTACCGTCAACCATAGCCATACAATTTTAAATATTAAAATGTTAGCAACAATTATACAAATTTAGTATTTTTAATTTTTTAAAATTATTTTGAGATTTTTTCTACCTTCGCCTTTACTAGAAATATGTGAAGGTTTTCACATGTAGAGGACGCGCACATTAAAAGTTTGGCTGTATTGCCGAATGGTATTCGGCGCCTTGCTTTCACTCTCCCAACCACTTGCACAATACGAAGAGTATCCACAACCTTAACTACTTGAGTGCACATCTTTAGGTTAATCCTGAAGAGATGGATAACCACTTCTTTATATTTATCATACATTTGGCATTGTTATATATCGTTAATGGGTCATTCCAAGTCAATTCAACACGAGGCCTGAACCTTACCATCTCAGAATTTCTTGAAATTGGGCATAATTGCACTATTTGGATTTTCCATTAGCTTTTCCTCATTTATCTCTTCAATGAGTGCTCAGAATAATAATAATAATAATCGGATCTTCACTGTTCCAATCATTATTTAATAATTACTGTAGGCCAATAAAGTATAAAGTATTCGTCAAAACTGTTGAATTTTTGTTCACTTTCTCATTTATCTCCTGAAAGTGCTCGAATTTTCACTATTCCAAATATTTCTCAAATATTTAGAGGTACGCTATTTGAAAAAGAAATGATAAAAATTTTCTAAATTTTTATTGACATTCCCTGATTTAACTAATGAACGAAAACTCGGATCTTCACTGTTCCGTTCATTATATAACTGTTACCGTAGGCCAATAGAAACAGTATTGGTTAAAACTTTACGATTTTTCTTTCACTTTTTATCATTTATCTTCGGAATGAGTGTTCAGATTTTCACTGTCCCAAATATTAAAGGGTAAGCTATTTGATAAAGAAGTGGTAAAAACTTTCCAACTTTTCATTAGCTGTTTTGATTTTTGATTCACTTGAAAATGTGAAATTTTACTGAGATAAGTCAGCTTGTTTTTTAATTATATCGCTGTTAAGAACTGAAAACCAGAGAAAAAAAAATTAAAAATTGCTGTACAATATTTTCTAATTTTAATTTCATAATTTGGCTAGAGGTATGAGATTGATATAATTTTAAAAGCTCATACCTTTAATTTTCTATTTTCTATAAAGTTATATACGATTTTTTATCAAAATTTAATTTAAAATTTTTCTGAAAGAAAATTTTTAATTTTTTTTCCTATGAATAGATAGTGTTGTAGTCAAATATGAGGCAAAATATGAAAGTGGGATGACTAATGTCTATTTCGTTAAATTTAACTATTTATTCAATTATTAAAATGATGCTCACAATAACATTTTCCTGATGCTATTATTTTTATACTAATATTTACATATTGATATTACATGTTAATATTATACACATGAAAACAGACCAGAATATTGACCCTAGTGGTTGAAGCCTTAAAAAAAAAAATCTTTACTGTAACTTACAGTTTTTTACATCACAATTTGCTGTATTTAGCTTACAGGTTTTTACAAACCGCTATAGAGAAGAAATGAAACATCGTGGATTTCATTTTGTGGGATCAGAATATGCACTAGAACAAGATTAACCAGAAAAGCTCAAAACATTTTACAAAGAAATTCTCCTTACAGGCTTTTGGAGTGTGGCTGTCGATATATTTTTGTATAATTAATTAACTGTTGTTACTTAAGCGGTATCGCAGAGACTGTCAAAATATTAAACCGAACGTGTGAATGGGAAGGTAGATTTGGCAGACTAAGGCTGGGGGCAAACAATACAAACGGCAGAGGCACAAACAACACTAATAGAGCGACACTATCGACACAACGGTACGGCACTAATGATCTAACGGTCCTCTCAGCTCGTCGACAACAGCCACTCATTTACACAAAAACACTCAGGTCTTTGTCCTCTCTCAGTCACACTCCGACTAACCCAATTGTCATTCTCTACTGGACCACCTCCAGGTCCGAGGGGAATGTTGACCTAGGCTTTCAACATCGGATCCTCAACCTCAACCACATAAATATCTGGAGTGCCTACTCACAAAAGTTGTAGCTTTCGGTGCTAAGTCCAATACAAACAATATTTCCTATATCACTCATCTGGAAGAATAATGACGCAGCTTTAAAATTTTGTAAAATATCGTATTACGTCAGAAAAACGTGGTAATCGAATCGATGCGATATAAGTAAAATATCAATGGATAGAAGAATTTTACACTGGAACCCACCGATGGACTCCTCCTCCAAATAAAGACTAGGGAGATTACGTTATTTATAAAAATTGTGAATCTTAATTAATATAATCATTGTAAAGCGAACAATATAATACTGTATATAAAAATCAGTTTATATACATGTATTTTGGTTTATTATTTTTAATAATAAAACATTGTAACCGTCCAAAAAGTTCAAATACTTAACCCCACCTTAAAATTTGAGGTTTTACGTTTCAGGATACATAGAACTCGAAAATTGAATAAAAAAAAAATTTGTCCGTCCTCGGATTATCTTAAGAGACTAATGGACCGATTTTTTTCAAATTTGGAATCAAAGTTAGAGGTCCCCCGACGATGATTCTCCTACCTCGATATTACTATGCGCCCTTTCCTTTCAAGATGGCGCCTAATAATGCTGTTTTATTATAGACTGTAGCGCTTAAACGAATGTATTCATTTCAATGAAACTTGGATAAAGTCTTCTCTTTCGAAATCATTGAAGTTTATCTATATAACATAGTTCATCGAAAAAAAGCTGGAAAAATAACAGGACCCTTAAAATTAGATTTTCAAATAACTCAAAAATGGTCATTTAAAAGTTTATGAAATTACCTAAAATATAAAAAAAAAATCGTTGAAATGGGACAATATGGTGCAAAGATATGTTTTGTTAAATATTTTTCATATTTTCTACTGCAAAGCTTTTTCTTATTCAAATTATTAACATCCGCCTGAAACTTCGAAGCTTCATCTCATCGTAATCTACAACTATTTTATTTAATGGAGATCGGCAAACTTAGCCTATTTAATTAAGTAGTAAAAACTCGTAAATATTTTCTTTCCGGTTTAATTGTAAGATAATTTAAGTAGAAAATCGAGAAAAAATGCGTTCTTCAAAATGTCAAAACAACGAAATTATGTGGGCCAAACGGCCCAATATTTTTGGATACCACCTTTTTTCACGATTTTGTGATCAAATTATCTTACCATCCAAGTGGAATGAGAATTTACGAGTTTTTAGTGACTAATTAAATAGACCAAGTTTACCTATCTCAGGATTGAAAACGCCCTAATTCCAAGAGTTTTCTTAAATAAAATAGTATTAGGTTAAGATGAGATGATGCAATATAAGAAGTTTCAGGGGAGTGTTAATAATTTGATAAAAATTGGTCTGTATCACGGACTATTTGGTATGTGACTAAGCAACCCTACATTATGTCAACATATGACAATCTCATCAGAATTCTTTAGAATAGAAATAGAATAGAAAATAATTTTACTCTGGGCCAAAGTCCCTTTACAATAACAAAAAGGTACAAAATTAAAATATTACATCTGGCCTAAACAAACCAAAAGTAAAAAGAAAGAGAAATAAGTAAAAAACATACTAATTAGTTAAACATACTATATACAAAAAAAAAAAAAAATATACTAAATACTTGAAACTATACCAAGACACTTAAAACTATGTAAAATGGTAAAACACAAATATACACTTTTAGAAGAAAAATATAAAATATTTTACATGTTCTTAAAAATAAACTCAGTGTTTATGTAAAAAAAGAAAGTTGAATCTGATAGTAAGAATTGTCTGAGTATTTAAGTGATGGATTATATGTAAATACATCCTTATGTAAATCAGTATGAATAATATGTGATTTTACATAAAAGGTTAGCGGGTATCTGACTGTTTTTGGGGTAGAAATTGGAATGGTTAGGTTATAAATGGGTTTCATAGGAAGGGAATCCCAGGTATTAACAGAGCGAACAATAAAGGAGTTTTGGAATGGGCCAGATCTGTGAGAAGGGATGTAAAGGTCGGAATGTGGAAAGGGAAATGGACTGAGAACTTGAATTGGAGAAGGTATTAGGCATAAGAAGGAAGATGATTGTTGTTGATTTGATAGAGGAACGTAGCTAGGAAATATTGTCTTCGAATGGAGGGGAAGAGCCACTTTAACTCAGTGTAGTGGTGAGAGACGTGGAAGTATCTCGGTGGCACCAATTGAAAATATTACGCATTTGTTCATCAATCTTTACCAATGGTTTCATACTAATTTATACAAACACGCAAATAAGAGATATGACTTAATTTGGCAGCTCATCAATACTAGGAGTAGACTAAAAAGGAGCTGGAAGAGAGACTTTCTTCCTTAGCAAACCAAGCTAATTGAATTAAGCCTAGAATGAGGTACTTCTGGGTACTCCCCCTCCCTTCGTTTGGGAGAATGCTAAATGAGTTCTGTAAGAAAATGTATTAAAATTCGATCTTTATAAAATTAAAGTGCCCAGATGTTTTGGAAATCTGGTATAAAGCTTCCTGATAAACTTCTGTGAATATTCTTTAGATAATCTCAAAATAAACTGTACTTGAGATATGCAATTTGAAGCTTAAGGCCGTCGTATTTGATTGAAAGGCCGAGATTGGAATCCTGATACTCCTCGGTAATTTTATCAAAGGTTGGTGGGAGTAGGAACTGCTATGTAAATGGAAGATTGAGGAACAGAAACAGCCACGAGGGATAATTAGAACCTTCCTGGCCCTAGATCATTTACTATCTCCACAAGCTATAATCCGTTCGCTTCAACGAACACTCTCCATCTACAAGTTTTTTTTTTTATTGTTAATATTCATTGATCGGAGCCATCTGATGGTGGTTACAAGAAAAATATCTGGTGTGTCCATTAACACGACTTTTCTACCTATTTCAGAAAAAAAAATTTCAGTTTTCAGTAAAGAGATCTGCCAACTTTTTTATTAAATTATAATAACAATAAGGCTTAGCGAATCCGAAGGTTCGATCCCGATACCACCCATCGAATTCAACATTTGTCTATTTAATTAGGTACTAAAAAATCGTTAATACACATTTGCTTTTCGCTTGAATCGTAAGATGATTTGATCACAAAATCGACAAAAAAGGTGGCCTACAAAAATATTTTATCGTTTGGCCAAATTAACCTTGTTTTCTGGATTTTTCGGTCAAATTTTCTTACAGTTCAAGTGTAAAGCAAATGGGTATTCATGAGTTCTTAGTCCCTAATCAAATAGACAAAGTTTGCCGACCTCTAGATCAAAAACAACCTAATTCCAAGAGTGTAAATAAAATAGTTGTAGTTCACGATGCGATGGAGCAATTCACGAAGTTTCAGGCGGATGTTAACAATTTGATAGAGAGCTCAAAAGAAGCTGGATGGGGAATCTCCTCCGCTCAAATATTCAAAATCAACACAGGAAGGACGCCGCTGGGTACTCCTTTTCCTCACGTCTATTCCAAGACCAATCTCTACATCTCGACATCACACTCGCTGATTGTCGGAACTTCTGACAGGTATGAATTGAAAAATTAAGTTAAAAAAAAATATCTGTTCAAATAAATGTATTACTTAAGTAGGAAAAAATGAATGCAAAATTACACCTTTTTTAGATAAAAACATTATTAACAGAAATTATTGTTTGACGAAATTAGGCTATGGCAAAAAGTTGTTGATCAGCAATATTAGAGGGTATTGAAATGTTTACACTGACCAGCCTTAAGCCGGTTTACATTGCTTTAGTTTATCAAATAAATCGTACTCAAATTTTTTCTTTGATCAATTTTCAGGAAAAAATCTAATTCAATTTGTTTTTGTTTCTTTATGGTCATATGTGAAGATATAAAAACTTTTCTAAAATAGGTAGAAAAGTCGTATGTGTGGACAAACTAGATTTTTTTTTTAAGTTCTCTATAATTTTGTCTGCCAAATCAAATATTGAAAACGCAATAATCTTCAAATCTAAGAACTACTTGTAACAAATCTATTAAGGAACGTTTATAAAGTAAACTTACCAATAATCGGAGTCTAATTTATTTTCGTTTTAATTTTCATGAGAATTACAACTTATACGCTTATGGTCAAATACATAAAAAAAAAGTATGCCATTTGCACTTGTTGAGAAATACTTATACAAAACTTTCTAACGGATGATCGGAACCTTGTAGCTTGCAGAAGGCCTTGAGATAAAAATAATTGTTCTGGATATTATAAAAAGTTTTTATTTTTGTATTCTTTTTTCTTTCCTTTTTTTTTTTCTTTTTTTGTATTGCAATAAATTAACATCAATCCTGCTATGGGATAATGGTAATAAAACTGTTTATGCTCAAGTTAGCGCACGCGATCGGTATGCACGAGTCATGATGGCGACGCATGCCAGAGACAGTAAACTGGACATTACGAATAATTATGCAGCTAACAGTAAACCGCTCGGCATCAGGTGGAAAATATCTGATGTAATTGTTTAACTGTTCTATTCGCTCTGCTCCTGACAGTTAAATGTTGGACTAGTTGGCCCTTGTGAATAATTCGCACAGTCCATTACTCAGTGAATAAATTGCAAAATAATATCGAAATAAGTTAATACAATTTATTATGAGATGGAGAAATTAATTTGCTTTTTCTGGGTCTAATTACTACATTTCCTTCGCGATAATAAACCAAAATATGTCAACACAATACTATTGGCTGTATCTTTGTAAATAATGGACAGATATCAATGACTTCATTTTTTTTTTTTTAAATGGGAACTTAGTAATCTTAGTAAGTTTCTTTTTCTTCTTAACTTTTTTCCTTAAAATTTTTGGGGATATGATTTTTTTCTCACCTGAAGGAGAAGATAAACTTAATAATGATGGTTTATTCATTGGATTTGATTAAGAATCAACAAAGATATAGAATATATGTGTCGATTAAAAAAAATAATATATCGACAGCCACACTGCAAAACCAATGACAATTTTTTTTTTGTATAATGAGGTTTTGACTTTTTCTGGTAAATCTTGTCATGACACTGAAAATGAAATATACGATGTTTCGTTTCTTCACTGTGGCTTTTTGTAAAAACCTGTAAGTTAGAAACCAGCAAATTGTAATGTTAAAACCTGTAAGTTACAGTGAAGATTATAGAGATTGTGTCGTTACAGAAAAAACGTAATGAAATGCTCAATGAAATGTGGTAATGAAAATATAGAATGTATAAAGCGTTTGGCTGATATACTACTGTATCAATTTTTTGGGCTCCCTTGCCTTTATGTTTAGTAAATATCTTCATCGGTAAGGGTATACGGGATTTTCCCGGGCCATATAAACAACTAAGCAAAGTCGGGTCGAAACGTTTGCTTGAAATAAAATTTTTTTTTTTATTATTTTAGTATTTTTAAGACCGCCACTCCGAACCATCTCCTTCCTCATAAACAACTAAAATATTTTTTCTTACAATGACAAACCAAAAAAAAAATTGAGATTATTAATTTAACATTATCGTACAGTAATATTAACGGTGATCAGGTTTTATGAAACCTGTAGAAATCATTTTTAATGTTTGTGATACGTTGGCAATATAGCAATAGAAATAGTAACAGGATTAGCAAGTTTTAAACCCCTCTTAAAAATAAAATATAAATCCAATAACAATCTGAAACAGTATGTGAAATTAGCAGGGTTTTTTTTTTTTTTTGATCCCTTTGTAAAAGATAACATGAGATAAGTGTTATATTCGGCCCATTACATAGTGATGGAACGATACTCTGATTTATCTTAACCTTTTACTACCTGTGGTATTTGACGGTGCATTGTATTGATTGAAAAAGATGTTTGGATTTGAGGTTCCAGCCCTCGTTGAATGATACATATAAAAATAAATAAATAAAAATATGTAAACATAAAAGTATATACATATATAGGGGGAGGGGAGGAATAGGGATGTGGAAAAGGGACGGGTAAATTGGCGTTGTGCATGTTTTAAGGTATATATTGGTGAAAGTTGGCAAAAGACGAATGTATCATAATAAATACGGCTGTTGAAATATGACTATTGAAATATTTTTTTTATTTATTATTTTTTCATCTATTTATTTTTATTCTATTTTCTCTTATTATTATTATTTTTTTTCATTTGATTTCATTTCATTTTAAATTCATTTGTTTATTAATCTCAATTCATTTATTGATTCTACTGTTATTTTTTAAAGTTTATTTATTTATACATTTTTTATACATCTTATTACCTATAAATGTCTATTATTATCCTTATTTATTTATTTTATTCTATCAATACATTTCTTTACTTTTTTTCGTCCTTTTTTTTTATTTATTTTCTTTATGTACCAACCATCCAAACAGTATTAAATGATGTTATTTAGTTGATCGGGCGCTTATGACCTGGATGTTTTGCGCCTAAACATCGAAACAAACAAACGACTGTTGAATATATAGAGACAGAATCTTAGCACTGCATCATTTGTCGTTTTTGAAATGATTTAAACATGAATTTGATTCTGATAATGTTCGATTGTTACAGAAAGTTAACATAGCTCTAAAAGAAAGACATTTGAGGCTATGCATATTTACAGAAGTTCGATAATGTTATTAATTATAGGACTGGCAATAGAAATTTGAATAAATTTTATGTTGAATAACTAAGCATCTTGGATAAGTCTAATAAATCTAGCTAATTTGCTTTTTTAACCGCTTATACAGCTGATACCCCATCCCCCCCTACCACTGCCATTACCACCTATGCCGATGACACATGACATCAGTTAATAATGAAGGATGGTGTCAAACTGGAGGATTAAAATAAATCCCATCAAATCACATTTACCCTTCGTCGTAAACCTATGTCCTCCTGCACTACAGTATCCTTTAATAATACCCCACTAAACCCTATTAAACAAATCCGACTTCTTGGACTCCACTTCGACAAACGTCTAACTTGGAATCCTCATACCAGACTGAAACGACAAGAAACCGCTCGACGTTGCCGACTACTCCAGCACTTACTAGACAAACGCTCTAACCTTCCAGTTAATTACAAAAGACTCATATACATGAGTACAATAAGACCTATTTGGACTTACGGAGTTGAGCTCTGGGACTCCACTAAACCATCGAATTGCTCTCGTATCCAATCCTTACAATCCAAAATCCTTCGTAAAATATTCACAGCTCCTTACTTTGTCACAAACAAAATCATCCTTAACGAACTTAATGTTCCTTATGTTTCGGACCTGGCTCAATCCAGATCCTTCTATAACAAAGTTCAGAACTATCCAAACCCTCTCGTTTCTTTCCTTGCTTCCTCTTTGATCCCTGACAACCCTACCAGGCACCTGAAAAGAAGATGGGCACGAGATCATCTTTTGTAAATAAATTTTTAGAGTGCTATCAGTGGGTAGTTTCTCAACAAGTGGTTTCATGTTTTTACATTCTTGTGTTCACATTTACTGAATATATTTTTATTCCTATTATAGTTGTAAATACCATAAATAAATTAAAATTAAAATTTAAAAAAACTTTGCATGATCAGCTGTTTTCCGACGATAAAATTCTTTGATGTGAATTTTCAATTGTTTATTATTCTTTTGTACTTATTTTTTGTAATTTTTATGTCATATTTATTCTCCCTTTCCTCGCGGGGTTTTCCCGTGCTAGAGGGTGAGGGCGAGGGATTGATGCCAGAGTTCAAAGCACCCCTCCCCCTTCCCCCTACGGCACTGGGACGCGAACTTATATTTGTTTTTATCGTCTAAATATAGTCTAATTTTTTTTTTAATTTAATTTTTTCTTTGTTTTCCCCATCCTCGCCTTTATACTATACGGATTTTTTCCAGACCAAGAAGTGAGGGCGTGGGATTAATTCCTAAGTTAAAAGTCCTCCCGGCAGAGCGACGCGAACTCGTAATTATTTTATCATGTACAACTTCGGTTATCAGGTTGCCAAGCAACGCGCGATGCACACGGGTCAGCACGCTCGGCCCTTTGGTTAATAATTACTTTTGTTCTCATCGCTTCTTTTTTTTTTCTGTCCTGATGATACTTTAATCATCAGGCGTAACGTTGTAGGCTTATTTTTCCTGCATTTTAGAGATACAAGGCTGTCTGCTTCGATTATTCCAATTATAACTAACATTTATTTTTTTCTTGGTGAGTTTTTACTCTTTCATATTAATATAAGTACTAAATAATGAAATTACAGAGATATGAAATGTGAAACAGCATTTAGTGCCGCTAATGATTGTTTACGATAGGAGCAGACTAAAACGAACTGCTCGACTCGAGGATGTTACACCCACTCGAACTGACTGGCCACTATCTGGGCTACGCTCCAACTCCTCATTCGCCTACGCTGCGTTCAGCAATATATTTCTGGTTCGGAATACAACGCACCATGGAACGATATTCCGATGGATATAACAACGTTTGACTATAGATAGCCTAACTATAGTCTAAAATGTTCGACAAACTTGACTAAAATAAACAAAAGTCAAGATAAAATCTTTGGTCCGTTTTAAACGACTATTTATTTGTAATGGCGGAGAAATGGCTTACTGCATATAATTTTCAGTAAGAGAAGTTGCAAGTTTGAGTTAAATAAACAAAATAAAATTTATTTTATTTTTGCCGAAGGTTCGACCCAAGTTTCAGGCCTTCATTAGGACCTAATCAAATCAAGATAGCAATGTTATGACAATAATAATATAATGATAAGAAAGAGAAAGAAAATCTATCAGCCATAAGATATAAAGGTGAAAATGACATGAAAAATTTTAAAACTAAACTCAAAGTTAATTCCATCGATAGAATACATCAATCGAATAAAGATGAACTGATGAACATGAAAGTTTAGGAACTACCTGATGGAGTCTTGTGGAAGATCTGCTCTCATATAACACGCATGAAAAAAAAATAAAAGATTAAAAAATAACAATCTACTGAATTGGTGAATTACAAAACAGAAATATCTAAAGCAACTCATTTTAGTATTAAACTCATTTTATTGACTAAATTAAAAAAAAAAACATTAAAAAAAACAAAAACAAATATTTTTACATTACATATTATTTGAATTTTTTTTTATTATTTGATTTTTTTTTTTTTGGCACAACCTTGCTCCATCTCTGCCTGTTTAGGTTATTTCTTTCCATTTATCTGCACGCAGCTCTGTTGCATCTTTATTGATTCTCTCTATCCATCTGCTTTTTGGCCTTCCACGTGGCCTTTTGTCTTCTATTGAGGCATTTGTTGTTACGTAGAGACTTCCTGTGAGCTACATGTCCAGCCTATCTTAACCTCCTTGCCTTCATATCATGGGATATTGATTGACCAGTTTATGTAAGCAGTTCCTTATTGGTCATTCTTCTATACGTGTTAGTACTCTGACTCCTGATCTTGCGGAGTTATCGAAACCAATTCTAATACATGGTAGTGATACCAGGACGTTAACGAGCCCACTAAAAAAAAATATATTGAAAAATAATAATTTATTAAATAATAAAAATATAAATTTCGTTCGAAATTGCCTTTCTTCCTTGAACCTGCTATCCAATGCAATCTAATTTTCATAATTTACATTCCTATTTTTTCTATTTTATTTTATTATAACATTCTATTCAATTTTTTATTCATATAATTATATATTTATATTATGTACCACAAACAGAGCTTCCATTTTTTCCTTATTAAAGGTATCGAAGTCCCGAAAAATATCAAGATCTCAAATTAACTGTGTACAATGCTATGATAAAAGCAATTCTGATGTATGGCAATGAGACCAGGACGATAACCAGCGCATTAAAAATATTGAAAAATAACTGGAACAATCTCGAATCAGAGTACTAACGCATACATCAGAAAGATCAATAAAGAGCTGCAAACAGAAACTGGTCGATCAAAATCGCATGATATGAAGGCAAGGAGGTCAAGATGGGCCATGTAACTCGGAGTTATTCATCTGGAAGCCTCCACACGACAATGAATGCCTCAATAGGAGGAAAATACCACGTGAAAGGTCAAAAAGCAACTAGATAGATCGAAACATCTAAGATATAATAGAGCTGTACCCAGAAGACTGGAATGAAATAGCCCGAGACAGACAGAGATGGTGCAGGCTTGTTGAGGCGGCAAAAGACCAACAGGAAAAGTTAATATCAAATTAAAAATAAATTAACAATTCTTTTTTGGCAATGATGACTTCCAATTAACAACCCAATTCTGACATGCATTGTATGTTAACTCAATTTTTTTAGACATGAATCAACAAAAGAAACATTAGGATTGTAGTTCTGAAGATGGGAGTAAATATCCCGAAACGTTAACATGTAAACATGTAATTTGGAAATACAACAAATAAATTCAATTGTTGTTTAATTATAAGTCATCATTGCCAAAAACAAAAAATAACCCCAGAAAAAAAAGTAATTTAATAATTATTTTGACATGTTTCACTCGATGTTTTGTTTTCCGTGTCGCCAAGAGAATTTAGTAAAGATCTTCAAAATTGGATCACTTAGACAAATGCACGATCTTCAAATATTAGATGGTAATATTATATCATTGTGATTATCGTGGCTCCATATTATACTGTTAAAATTACTTTATTATAAGACTCACAATTAATTATTATAATTTTAATTACAATTTTTTTTTCCTATATGTGCCGAAGCATTTATTTAGTCTTTAGTCTCTTCTTGTATAATGAACCTCTCAACAAAATGTTTACCTTAATGTTAGTAACCCAACTTTTCGGACATAATCTTTTGGGCTTAGTGGTCAAAATACGGAAGCATTTTCCACTTTCAGAAAATGTTAAATAAAGCCAAATAGTAATTGACAAGTGTCACCCCTCTGTCAAGATGTACTCCCCAAGAAAAGGACTTGAAGAAGAGACACCTTTCCAAGAAGTTGAGGAACCTGCTGACAGTTTCCCAGGTAGGTCAACGACCCGACCCCCTAAATCGTGTTCGACCATTTTCCATGAACGACTATTCTTCCTCCCAAAAAAAAACCTGATATCTCGTCTTGTCGCTCCATAAAGTAGCGGATGAACAGCCTGCAAGTGTTAGTCTGTCATAATAAAAAGAAAAAAAATTAATCAGTGAGTCAGGAAATATGTAAGCAGAGGTTCATTTCCTTATCCAGTTGAACATCTTGACAGTTTGCATTCTGGTCGAGAAGCGGAATCCGGCTGGAATCATCAAACTTTAATATGAATTATCAGCTGGAGTTTAGAGTTGGGATTTGAATGTTCGATTTGGGTAAATACCATCGAATAAAAAAAAAAAATTAAAATAAATTTATTCTTTCTGTTTTTTTTGTTTTTGTTTTTTTAATCAAAATGTTAAAGTATCGAAATTTGTTGACGATATTGAGACCACATTTTTGTTCAGAGGAGGAAATTTGGCAAATGCAATTGGTCTCGGTCCAAAGAGGAGTTCCTATAAAAATGTTTTATAAATATTATTTTATACAACAGAAGAAATGAAAATATTATTTTGATTAAATCGATCTCAGATTCAACGGCCGATGAAACAGAAAAAAACAATCCCTGCTGCACCGGTTCTGTACAGTATTTATATATTTGTATATTTCTATAAGTATTTTTCATTCTATTTAAAAATTATTAATAAAATATGGGACAATAATGGAACAATAAATAAAATATGAATAAAGTACAGAACAATAGAAGTAAACATAACAAAATTGATAAAACAAATAATTGCTAACTCAAAACAATGAACAAAATTATTGTAACGATAATAATAGGGGAAATAAATCATTTTTTTTTACCCTCACCACCTTTTTTCGCAAGAAAGCTTGTCAGAAATATTGACAATTAGCGAGTCTATCAGTAAAATTGTAATAGTGGCTTGATCGGCGTGAGGGAAAGTATTGCCCAGCGGCATCCCTTCTTGACTTGAATTCTTTAAATTTTTAGTTGAGGAAATCCCTCCATACAGCTTCTTTTGAGCCTCCGAAGGGTGTTTTCGGGAATGTTATACGTGGCCATGTCTTGTATCAGTGTATTAGTATGTCTATGTAAGTTATTGTGAAATTTTTTGTAGTGTGTCCGTATGTAGTCGTTAACTGTTGGCATGTTTTGATCATAGTGTAAAGTAATGTTTGTGACGTACCATGGAACAGAAGACCCTGATGCCTAGACTCTATCAAATGCTTGAGCAACATCCAGAAATACTCCAGTTGCATACAATTCCTGCTCTAGTGTCGTCGCAATGTAGTCAAATATAAATTAGAGATTTGGGTCATAGAAAAAAAAGTGGAAAATTCATCCTGCGATAATAAATTTTATTTTCATGAACATCCGCTAAGGGTTGCAAGATATTTTTATTTTCACTTACTTATATATGAAATATTTATATAGGAATATAGTAAAGGAAAGCAAAGTTTTCGTTAAAATCGGCTAACCGAATGTGCCACTTTATATCATCGATTTTACAACTTTAGCCAAATCTGGCATGCGAAAGTTTCATTAATTATTTCGTACTGTTTTAAAAACCGTTAAAAAAAAAAAAATCCTGTACAACTACAACCTGTGAAGGATCTTGGATTCAGTGATATTTAGGGAAAGTACTTTTTCTAGGCCAAAGGTTGTGCAAAGAGGTGATTTGACTGAGATCACGCTTGACCGCCAGGTTTTCTCCCTTAATTAATTATATAATCTAGAGGCTGAGTGTGCCCCAGGAGTCTCCTGATCCCAGGGTCGTCCCACAGATGATGAAACAGAATAAATAATTTTTCTTCTATGAGCCGAGAATCGAACCTAGGACCTTGAATCTTAAAACTCAGTACTCTACTACTGAGCAAAATCACCCTCAAACATTGTTTAAAATATATAAATTTAATGTGATCGGCAGAAATAAAAGGTTACTATAATTTTTATTTCATGAGTTGTTTCTCTTACAAAGCTCATATCATAACTGAAGTGTCATTTATAGAACTAGGATTTTTTTTAACCATAACCCATCGCCCGAGGAACTTGGTGGAGTTCTTAATCTTTTGGAGGGCTTTGATCTAAAGAGATGATGAAACTGAGTTTTTATTAAAATCTTTACAATATAAATTGATCCGTATTTATAATTGATTAGCTAAACATTTCCAACCCTAATATTTACCTTTAAAATATATAAAACCGCTGATTGTTGGAATTATTTTGATGAAAACGTGAATATTAGTATTTAAAACATTTAATTGGTGACTTAAAAATACTGATTAATTGTTATCTACGCCATTATGATCCATCGGTTGTTCTTTTGCGAAAATTCTTCTCTAACAGTGATTATTGATCGATTGTAGGATCGAATTGTAGCACAATATATAATTATAATGTAAGGAAATAACTTTGTATGGATTCCTGTCTCCAAGATCAGGACCAGTTCAGTGAACAGGTATCATGCGTCACGTGATCGTTCTGTTGTTCAATATCGGGTTAGCCTTCGGACAGGTTTCGAGAACAGGAATAGGTCAGTATAGCCACGTTCTTCTCTTGTATAATATATATAATAACTAAACTTACAGAAACATATATATATATGTATATATATATATATATATATATATATATATATATATATATATATATATATATATATATATATATATATATACATATTTACCGTAGTGAAATATGAAAATTGCGCAATAAATAAAAAAGTCAGATCTCCAAAATCTAAGTGCGTGATATTCAAAATTATTAATAAATAAATGAATAAATATAAATATATATATATATATATATATATTTATATATATATATTTATAATGATGTAGAGTTGGTTGACCGTTGACATGATATGAGAAGGAATTAGTCGAGGGTGCGGTCAAAAATAAAAAAAAATTAAAATATATAAATAATTTTAATTTTTGCCGACGTTTCGACCCACTTTGCAGGTCGTCTTCAGGGCTACAAAAGATACAAACATGTTGAAAAAATAAAAATAAAATAAAAAATAAATATAAGTATATATAAATTACGAAGAAGTTGTCAGATACAGAAATAAAAGATAAAGAAAATAAATACATGATAAGAAAATAGATAAAAGAAAATAAATACATGAATGTTAAACGAATAAATGAATGTTAACGAATAAATTGATTGAAAATTGAATAACTATTGTTATAGTAAAGTTAAAATATGGATAAGATAACATAATAATAAGATATCAGTGGATAACAAGCAAGTGGAGGTTATCTTTAATTGTAAATAAACAGATAACGGGACCAAAGGTTAAGAAGTGAAGAAATTGAAAGATTAATAGGGTAACATTAGTGTAATATTGTTGGGATAGATTATTAAGTATAAATAACTCTATAAGAAAACAATAATTTTAAAAGAATACTTTAAAATGTAAGAATAAATGTAAAAACAAGGTTATGATGATAAAGAAACAAAAAACAGGTTGTACTATATATAGATGACAATTGTCATAAAATTATTGTTTTCTTATAGAGTTATTTATACTTAATAATCTATCCCAACAATATTACACTAATGTTACCCTATTAATCTTTCAATTTCTTCACTTCTTAACCTTTGGTCCCGTTATCTGTTTATTTACAATTAAAGATAACCTCCACTTGCTTGTTATCCACTGATATCTTATTATTATGTTATCTTATCCATATTTTAACTTTACTATAACAATAGTTATTCAATTTTCAATCAATTTATTCGTTAACATTCATTTATTCGTTTAACATTCATGTATTTATTTTCTTTTATCTATTTTCTTATCATGTATTTATTTTCTTTATCTTTTATTTCTGTATCTGACAACTTCTTCGTAATTTATATATACTTATATTTATTTTTTATTTTATTTTTATATTTTCAACATGTTTGTATCTTTTGTAGCCCTGAAGACGACCTGCAAAGTGGGTCGAAACGTCGGCAAAAATTAAAATTATTTATATATTTTAATTTTTTTTTATTTTTGACCGCACCCTCGACTAATTCCTTCTCATATATATATATATTTATATTTATTCATTTATTTATTAATAATTTTGAATATCACGCACTTAGATTTTGGAGATCTGACTTTTTTATTTATTGCGCAATTTTCATATTTCACTACGGTAATCATTTCTTTAATATTTGTCCATTGATGGCCTCAAGACATGCAGCGAACTTCCTACCGGATATTAGAGAATCGGTTTAGATCACAGGCGGATCTACGGGTGGAAGGGGAGGAGGGGCGAAAAGGGTGGGGTTTCGGGCTAAAGCCCCTCCTCCCCCCAAAATGGTAAAACCGTGTTTTATAGAAAAACATATTAAAAACTATCTCTTGAAGTATTATTGTTCATGTAATTACATTTAAAAGGACTTCAAGAACCTAAATACCATGTAATATATGTAGTTTTTTTTTATTTTATTTCTTTATGACATTTACAACTGTATTACATAAATATATCAAGTAAATTTGGACATAATTGATATAACGACATGAATACACTTGCTGAGTAACTATCCAATGGTAGCACTCTAATGATATGACTACATTAGGAGATCACGGAGATCTTCTTTTCAGACGCCTCGGAGGGTTATCATGAATTGAAGAGGAAGCAAGGTTAGAAACGAGAGGATTGGGATGATTCTGAAGTTTATTATGGAAGGATAGGTATCTGGATTGGGCCAGATCTGAAACATAAGGAACATTAAGATCTTTATGGATAATTTTATTAGTGACAAAGTAAGGAGCATTGAGGATTTTACGAAGGATTTTGGATTGTAAGGATTGGATGCGAGAGGAATTCGATGGTTTTGTGGAGCCCCATAGCTCAACTCCATAAGTCCAAATAGGTCTTATTATAGTCAAGTATATAAGTCTTTTGTAATTAATGGGAAGTTTAGAGCGTTTGTCTAGTAAGTGCTGAAGTAATCGGAAACGTCGAGCGGTTTCTTGTCGTTTCAGTCTAGTATGAGGATTCCAAGTTAGTCGTTTGTCCAGGTGGAGTCCTAGGTATCGGATTTGCTCAACAGGAATAAGTGGAGTATTGTTAAAGGAAACTGTAGGACACTAAGTCGTTGGTTTACGACAATATATGTAGTTAACTTTCTTTCTTCTTTTTATTTCAAATTAATTATCGTTATATATATATATATATATATATATATGAAAAAAAAAAAAAAAGCTTTCGGGATGAAGCTCCTCCCCCAAAATTAAATCCTGGATCCGCTAGTGGTTTAGATTAACGAATTATGACTGTTCAAGGACAGACAGGAATTTGAACTTGTTAACCTAAAATATATCGTTTGTGGATCCTGCTCTGAAGCGACTTCCAATTAGACTAGAGTTATCAAGTGTGAAATCCGCTAGATCTAATTATTATTTTTGTAATTGAATTATTCAATGTAGCAGTAAAAATGTATATAGTGCCAACTGAAAATATTCTCACGAATACCAGGAGGTATCAATAAAACATTTTATCTTGGTTTTTGAATTACAAATATATATATATATATATATATATATATATATATATATATATATATATATATATATATATATATATATATATATATATATATTAAGCCGATGTAGCGAGTTTTCCCTCACTCGCCCCTCTGTGGACCGGTCCGAACCACTTACCTCCAGAAAAGATTTTCCTCTGTGCGAAACATGGCTGCAGTGCTGGGGGCAACCTTAGGGTGGGGCAACCGGGGCAATTGCCGATAAAATTAAAACATTACATAATGTAGAACAGCTAAAGAAATAAATTTAATTTGTTTAGGGGGAGGGGGTGATGTCATGTCCGGGAGCGTTGAATGCCTAAGGGCGGCACTGCGTGGAGAACAATACCTCATGGTTTTTGAAAATAAAGCATTACCATATTATGCTCGAGGACAAATTAATTAAATAAATGACATAGCTACATGAAGCCGAACCATGTCTTTATGTCGGTAAATTTATTTTGAGGTAGTGTTGCCCAAAATCGGTCTTGGTCTTGTAAAATGCAAGAGCAAGACCAATATCGCCTAACTGCTGCAAGACCAAAATTGGAAAAATAGATCGTTTTTTTCAATAAAAATTAAGGCAAAATAGTTACTATTACTTCACAATTTTAGTTACTATATGTAAAGAATTGGTATAACCAATATACTTTTGCATTTAACTCTTATAATTTTTCATTCGGGCTTAGTTAGGTTTCTTCTATATAAAAAATTATAGTAATATCTCTATGGCCCAAGTGTGTATGATTAGGTTAGTTCTTTTGTTTGTATACATTTATTTTTATTATCATTAGTTTCTGTATTATTTATTTTTATTATTGTAAATAGAGTGTGAGTGTGCTCTCTGAACACTATTATAAATGTCCTTGATGTGACAGAATGTAATATTTCTAAACAAACAAATAAAAAAAAAAAAAAAAATATCTCTATAATAATAAGCTAATAGATAACTGCAAGACCTTTGCCCAAGACTAAGACCAAGGTCAAGACTCGTCTTGGTCACGCATTTGGGCAACACTAATTTGAGTTGATATCGCGACGAATGGAATAGCCGTGTAAACCTAGTCGTCCAATAGGTCGGTCTGGATGCGCCGATGAACCTCTCTATAGGACAATTAGGGTAACAATCTAAGATTAGGATGCTCCTGAATAGAACAGATGAAAAAATATATAAGAAAAATTACAACATAAAAAATTATTGTTGACGTATATGACAATATTTAAGAAAAATAATATTCCTGAATATGGGGAAGATTCTGGAATAAGGTTGAATAAGTAAAAAATAATAATAATCCCTGTGCATTGTGATTTATCAACATTAATTTTTCTCAACAAAACAAAAGTACCTAATGTGGTTTATTATTTTGAGTAGATATTTGGCTATAACAAACTAATTTTATTTTTATATAAACGAATTAGAACATTTATTTATTCAGGAAGTAAGAATATTTTGTGCTTGGAGGACGAATTAATCTAAATGAAAAAGTTAGATAGATACATAATGCCAATAAAGACCGTGATGGCGGAATCGTTCACTGCTTTAACATTCTGGAGTATAGCGGCGTCGATTTGCATCTAACCTGGGCGGGTTGCAATTTATTTCGTGGCTAGCTCATAGAATGAAGCTCTATTTTTCCACTCTGGTTAGAATGGGTTTATCTGATTGGATAAATAAAATAAAAAAAATATCAATTAGACCCAATTAGACTGCCAAAGTATCCAAGGAGTCGACTGAAACGCAGATGGGAAGATTACGTTAGTAACTTATTTCACTATGAAAAGAGTTATGTAGTTTTATTTTATTGATTATCCAGTCTCTAAATAATTAAGTGTCGTTAATTGAAAAATATTTCTATGAGTGCCCCGGCTTGGTATGCGACAAACTGGTCCTGCATAGAGGTCCTGGGAGACAGGAAAAGCGCGGGTGTCCTTAAGGAACCGAAAAGAAGGAGGTGCACCTGCTGGAAGGACCTTCGCTAGAGGGCAGCGGGTCAAGGAACAGTCCATGCGGAGCAGCTCTTACGTAACTACCCGCTTCCTCCCACGTCTTTGTTTACTTTTTTATTTTATAATTACAATAAATCTGTAATATAGTTTATTAATTCATAATAATTATATGGTGAGTACAAACAGAAAACTAATTTCATTGGTGTGATGTGGTAAATATATAGATATTGTACTCAGAACCGTCTAAAATTTCGTGAATAGTTTCATCTTACCTTGATGTACAACTTTTTGAACTTCCTAAGAAAATTCTCTGCAATGGGGCGTTTTCTTAATTAATTAATTAATTTAATGAAGTACTAAAAACTCAAGAATAACCAATTGCTTTCGAATTAAATTGTAAGATAATTTGATCACAAAATCGAGAAATAACGTTGTCTAAAAAATATTGGGTCGGTTGGCCAATCTAACTTTTGGCTTATTATTTTCAATAATGAACCATTTTAATCGAACAAAAAATTAAAAAACTCAACCCCCTCTCAAAATTTGAGGTTTTACGTTCAGGAGACGTAGAATTCGAAAAACGGATACAATTTTTTTTTTTGTTCGTCCGCCGTCCGTGCATTTTCTCCGAAACTACTTCACCGATTTTTTTTTTAAATTTGGCTTTAAAATTAGAGTTCACCCGAGGATGATCCTCCTAAATTGACGCCTATCCGCCGTTTACTTTCATGGAGCGACAGATACCCTGCGTTGCTATAGTCCCTAGCACCTAAACGAATGTACCGATTTCAATGAAACTTCGCTAAAGTCTTCTTCTCGATGCCCTTTAAATTTATTTATATGACCTGATTCAACGAAAATAAGCTGGAAAAAAAGTTACGAGGGATGGTAAAATTAGATTCCAAATTACTCAAAATGTATAAAGGTCCAAGGTAATTAAATTTCCTAACAAATGAATAAAGTTCCATCGAAATCAAAGCACTATTAGTAAAGATATCGCGGTTTTTAAATATTTTTGGTTTATTATTTTATGAACCATTGTGATCGACCAGAAAATTCAAAAACTTAACTCCCTCTCAAAATTTGAGGTTTTACGTTTCAGGATACGTAGCATTCGAAAAACGAATAAAAATTTTTTTGTTCCTCCGCTGTCCGCCGTACACCGTCCGAATAACTCAAAAATAATACACTACGAGTAAAAGTATACGATATTGTATAGTTATTTAAAAGTTTATGAAATTTCCTAAATAACAAAAAAAAAATCATTAAAATCGGACGATTAGGAGCAAAGATATAGTCTCTAGATGTTTTTTATATGTTATACTGCAAAGGTTATATATATCCTTTGTTTTGGTTTTTGATTTTTGAATGTGTTACTGAAGTAACGCTCATTTTTTTTTGCATTTCAATAATGATTAAAAAAAAATGTTTTGTCCAATAATTGAAATCACTTTTTATTTCTTTTTCTTTGTCACTAGGAAGGTAATGTTACTTTAGATGTATAATTGTTTGGAAATAATAAAATATTGTGAAATAATTTGCACCTTTTATTTTGACATGTTGGGGATGAAGGTCGTGCCGAACGGCCCAATATTTTTTTAGGTCACCATTTTTCTCGATTTTTTGGACAAATTAACTTATGATTCAAGTGTCATTGTATATAGCGGAATAAGAATCATTGACGGATTCATAATTATTCTAAGGAGGACAGATCACCTTATTATCAGGTAAATTTTTCCTATTCCTCTAGAAAATACAAAACAACAAATACCTTATTGTCGTTTTAAAATTTTAATGAATCAAAATTCAATTATTTCTTCTCACATCCCTGACTAAAATAGAGTCGATTGGGTTTTGTTACCTTCCATTTTTTTTTTTTTTATTTATTCAGAAATATTACAATCTGTAACAATTAAGGACATTTATAATAGTGTTCAGAGAGCACATTCACACTCTATTTACAATAAATAAAATAAATAATACATAAAATAATTATACTAACAGTAAATGTATATGAACAAACGAAGTAAGCTAATCAAAATAACAACTAAAACATCTGCATACTTTTATACAATATTTATAGAACCCATTCACTCAGGAGAACTCTGATCCAAACCTTTCTTCGCAATCGTAGAAGGAAAGGCAGGACTCTAGGAGATCCCAACATCTCTCACTCAGCCGTACTAGTATCAAGGACTAGTAGAGGCTGAACTCTCCTCTGGTCTCCCTTCAAAATGAAGAAATCTTTCGCCTCAAATTTAATTACTAAAACATCTGAATACTCCGACAAATTATGAGTTACTAAATAATACCTATAACTTGTAATTAAAATTTTAAATATTTGTACTCCATCTATAATTTATACTTTCACTGACTTATATACAAAATTAATTATTGCTTCTCAAATTAGGATGGTAAGTGAATGTTTTGCGATGCCTGCACCGAATCTGGTTCTCGGCTTACTTATAATACATTCCTTATAATATATATATAATATGTTCCTTTTCCATTTCATATACAAATAATTTATTGTAAATTTTTTGAAGTAAAAACTTCTTTAGGCGCGTTTTTACTTTTTTGGAGAGTGAATTAGATTGAGTCGTCAGATCTACGATGTGTGAAGTCGGCTGGAGTCAAATAATTGAAGTGTTTTTGAATATGGATTAAAAGAATGTTAGCATACTGTAAACATACTGTAAGCAAGCGTATTGTTCTGCATTTAATCCTCTCTGTAATAGACTATTATTCAAATTTCTATCTTAACGCTATGCCGTGTTAGAGAGGAGAAAAGAGAAAACATAATGTCGACAACGAAATGATAACGAGTTTTATTGAAGATGTAGATTAAAATATCTCAGAAACTAAAGATTAGACCTACATACTGTAAGCGAGGGTATTCTTTAGCATTTCATCTCTCTGTAATGGATTATTATTCAAATTTCTATCTTAACGCTATGCCGTGTTAGAGAGCAGAAAAGAGAAAAAATAGTATCGACAACGAAATGATAACGAGTTTTATTGAAGATATAGATTAATATTTCTCAGAAAATAAAAATCGGACCTGCATACTGTAAGCAAGCATTTCATCCTCTTTATAATGAGCTATTCTTCGAAATTGTACCTTAACGCGACGCCGTGTTAGAGAGGTGAAAAGGTAAAGATAGTGAAAAGGGGAAAAATAGTGTTGAAAACTAAATTATAACAAATTTTATTGAAGCAATGGACTTAAATATCTCAGAAACTAAAAATCGGGTCTGCGTACTGTAAGCGAAGGAATGAGCTGTTATTTATAATTTATATTTCACATTATTAATCTCTCCTTCTTGATGTTTTCACTTTTATTGTGTGGTCTAAAGCACACACCTTAGTTTTTTTAAATTAATATAATGTTGTGATCAGTGAAAAAATTGTTAATTCTCTAATGATAATTACACATAGATAAGAACATCGCTTCGCATTAGAAGACAGATCTGAAAGTGCTGAGGCGAGAATGAAAGTGTCCACCTCAAGGATAGATAGTTCCCACAATGTCCAGCTCCTTCAATCTCCTTTGTTTACAATCTCAATAGCCATTTATCTCCGACCCAATGTTAAATAGTCGAGGAACTTCAAATTTTTTTATTAATATTAAATTTATATTTATATGAAATCAAAGAATAATTTTATTCTGGGACTACAGCCCCCCAAGAATAATAAAAAGTTCCAGAATTATGATTCTTAATTGGTCTTAGAAAAATACAAAATTATGCCTATTTAACTGCTAATTGCTATTGTAATTATGCAGTTGGTTGAATTATACAGTGTATAGACTCAACTAAATTTTACATACTTGCGGAAGTTTTGATATGGAGTAATTGGTGCAACAGGAGTTGTTTGAATGAATTTGTGGACAAGGATTTACGTTTAGATAGAGTTCCAAAAGTAGGTAGCACGAATGACGACGGATTTGATGAAGAATGTACTTTTATGGGGGGGGGGGGGAGGATATATCAATCTATAGATTGAGACCTGGCATTAAAAGAGTGGATTTGAGGAACGTAGAGTAAGGAATTCCAGGATGTAAGGAGGGTTTTTGGCTCTGAGGACTTGGAACAAGAAAACACCAAGAAGGAATTGTCGTCGGGAAGTAGGATAAAGCCACTTCAACTCGGAGTATAGGCAGGAAACATGGGTAAGCCTGGGGATCCGAAAGATGTATCTTATAAAACAGTTCATGAGTCTCTTCAGTCTCAAGAATATGTATTATTATATTCATATATTATGGAAATGTGTGTAAACAGGGCGTTTCGTAATTGCACGGCACTATTTTAGCTATGTGTTCACTTACACAAAATAAACAAAAAAGTTCATATTAACATATATCTCAAACTAATTTATTAAACAGATATCATAGATTAAAGATTTATTATTTATTATTACTATTTATTTATTATTATTACAACATTTTGAGTAACTGTTCAATGGGGCCTCCGTTTTGTTGAATGCAACATTCAGCACGAAGATTCCATGCTTCTCTGGCTCTTCGTATAGCATCAGGATGGTGCAAAATAAACCATAGACTTCATCCAGCCAAACACAAAATAATTTAATCTGGAGATCGTGGTGGCCATTTAATAGGTTTTTTTTTTTCATTTTTCACGATAGATTCGAACAGAAACAGTATTCTTTCTAAGTATTCCTTTTCTATGTACCTCGCCATAAGTTAAAAGCATATCTGTTTTTCCTGCAAATGTGAATAAATTTATGGTGTCTCCCACGATAATTATTAATTGAACCGTGTCACAGTATTCATTCACATTAAAACACACAGAACTAGACAGATGAGCAACTACTGTCATTGCTTATCGTTCATTTGTTTATCAGGTGATTAAAACCTGTTATTTAGTATTAAACACTTTAAACTTTGTACAGTCAGTCTTAATGTAGTAAATAAATAATAAATCTTTAACTTTTGATATCTGTTTAATAAATGAGTTTGAGATATATGTTAATATGAAGTTTTTTGATCATTTTATGATATTGAACACACCTAAAATAGTGCTGTGCAATCACGAAACATCCTGCATATTTATAATATTATAAATAAATGACAAGTCTTGGTATAAAGGGAAGTAATTGAAGCCTTTAAAGTTCGAACTGGTTTGTGCAGGCAGATGAACTCTCGTCGATGCTGATTAACTGGGAAAATGGCAAGAACATCATGTGAAAATTGATATGAATGAATCATAAAATCCATGGATAGACAGATGATATAGCTGGAGAGTTCGGTCTACAATCATTTACTATTTTGGTGCAATGTTTATTAATAGCCTATGTTTCGAACTTACGCTGTAGATCTTCATCAGGGCTTTGTACAACAATCCAAGGAGATTCAAGAGCAATGACTAAAAATGGGTCATTTTTTTAAGTGAAAACTTCTGTAAGCGGGTATTTTGTGGAGGATGAATTAGATTGATCATTCAGATTTCGTCCGGCATTAACGCTCGGCTAAAGTCGACTAATTAAAATATTTTTGTATATGGATTAAAGCATCTCAGAAACTATAAATCGGGCCTGAATACTGTTAGCGATAAAATTGTTCAGCATTTCATCCTCTCTTCATTAGGCTATGATTCAAAATTGTATCTTAACGCAACGCCACGTTAAGGAGGCTAAAAGGAAAAAATGATGAAAACCAAATGATAAGGTTGCTTGAATATATGGATTAAAATATTTAAGATACTAAAAATCGAATCGGTAGACTGTAAGCGAAGGAAATGTTCAGCATTTCAACTTCATCGTAATGAGCTATAATTTATAATTTATATTTCATATTATTAATCTCGCCTTGTTGATGTTTTCACTTATATTGTGTGGTCTAAAGCACACATCTTAGTTTTTTTTCTTTGTATCTTCATCTGTCATAAACTTGACAATAAACAGATATGTTGTTATTACTACGATAAATGGAATTTTAAGCATGAGAAAAAATATAAGAATAGTATTCAGCAGCACCTCTTCCTGGCTCTTGGTTGACTTTCATAATTCAGGGAAGGAGATCTTTCATCTAGCTCCTTTTCAGTCGTGTCCTGATGTGCATGTCAGGCGTGACCATGTTGTTAAGTATCCGTGCGTGGTTTACTCTGAAAGGGCCGATAGTTGGTTCTCGTAAGTCGGTATGTGAAAAATTGTTGTTTACGTTCCGAGTTGCTGTGATTTGTCCTATAATTTTATATTGAAATGATAGGAATTTTTGTGCATTTTTTGCAGAAAAGCAATTGTATGAGGTGTGTGTCCATATGTGTTTGAGTAGGTAGGTATTTGTAATTATTATGCGTCTGCTTTTCAATTTCGATTTGGAAAAAAGACATTCTCAGCCCCTTAACTTATAAAAAACTAATATAATAAGATTTTAAACTAGATTACTTGATTTTATAAGCAAAGCAGTGATCTAATTTTACTAAAAAAACAATAACTTTTAGTATGCTATAGTTCACGATTTTTCAAGGAGCATGAGTACTGCGATGTAGAAGGATTAAGATACGAGGATATGTTATTGAAGCGAGACAACACCGCGTACAACGTGTTGCAGCGTGTAAATATGCCTTAAGAATAACCTTAGAAACAATTTAAGTAGAAGGATCATAAATTGACTGAGCTAATTGCAGAAGTTACATGAGTGGGATTTTATAGGTTACTAACAACCTAAATATAGAATCTAACCACAGCCATTTGTATTTGAATCTGGACTTGGGAAAATCTAAGCTAGTCATTACCCGTTTCCTCTCGTGGGAAATGGAAGTATAAAACAACGAAGTATTTAGCCTTTCGTCGCCAATCGCGACTGTCATATTAAGAGAATTGTTTACACCTTATTTAACTATTCTACTCAGCACATAATTAACTTCCGTGATCCTGGAATGCATGAATGGAGTTGTAATCAGGTATGACAATTTGTTTAAAATTAAGTTTTAGTTAATGTCACACTCATTTATTAAAAATAAAATCGAGGCTATTAATTCGAGAAAGTTCTAATATAGCCAGCGCACTGTGTGACGAAGTGAAAAATCTTAAACTCGAAGATAGATTTTTTTTTAAACGTTACTAATATTTTTATTAAATATTAGTTGCAGAATGCTTTAAGTTTAATTTTCTTTGTAAAATATTTTCTTTTGAATAAAAATAACCCATAATGAAAATATATACCTACAACATTATAATAAAACACACACACACACACACACATATATATATAATATAAAAAAATATAAACCAATTTCAATTTAAAAAAATACCTCTACCACTGTGGATTTTATACCTGAAAATATAAAATAAAAATACTTGTGATTTTTGATTCAGTACTTTGTTAGGAAGTATAGTTTGAAGACCTACTTCTGTGCAAAGAGATGATTGGGTCAGAATCTTCCTCAACCACCAAAACTTTCTCTTTAATTAATTATTTAATTAAGGGTCTCCACTTTATAGAGGCTATATGTGTCCCAGAAGGGCCTCTCGACCTCAATGTGGATCCACGGGCGATGAAAAATTACTTGACAGACGGATTAGAACCTGGGACCTTGAGCTTAGCAACCCTAGTGAATAACTCACCGATCTACTCCGCTTCATAACAATTTCCATATAATAAAATTGTATTTATGATAATTTCATTATAAATTAAAATTTTACAAAATATCTCATTGTCTCAAAATGTGCATTTGTATAAAGGCATAAGGTGGAGACGAAATTTCTGAAAATTTAGTTTATTTTGTTTGACACTTTCTTTTACCTTTTGTGTGTTTTACAACTTTGTAAATCGATCATTATAATATACGCTTTGTTAATATATAACTCAAGTGTGTTTCAAATTTCTAATAATCGATCGGATATCGTCATTTCATTTTTTTTCTTTTTTTTTATTGCGAAATCTATATTTTCAATTCACTTTTAACAATTTTTTTAAGTCAAACTATTCTTCCTCAGAAGCTGCAGTAAAGTTAAGCAGAGGTAATAGAAGTTGCAACAATTCTTTATATTTTACTACAGCTATTTTTATTTATCACTAAATACACACCCATATATTCAACTTAATTCTATTGATTTTTAAATTATGTAACCTAAATAATTAAGCATTGACTAATTCCAGCGCTAGATTACTAAATATAGCGCTAAAACGTTGGGAGGACGCAGTTACATAACGGAGACTACACGCAGCCTAGAAGACGCAGTTTTCCCACCTGTAGAATATGGTATAGGTGTTAATAAAAAAAAGTTTAAAAATTTAACGAAAAGAATTGCTTGGATATTTATGATAGCTAATCTAGAAGATTCTTTAGAACCATTCATTCATATGCTAGGGCTTGGTGACTCTGAAAAGAAATCGACTGGGTCTCGGCTAGTAGCAGACGAGTGGCCATATGCCAGATATGATCCTGCCAGATGCGGAAGTCTTCGACGGTATATTTACCTGAAAGAGGAACAATGGCTTGCGGAGGCTTCTCACGGATATGGCTAAGGATCCATTGATGGCGGGGGAGGCGCTCGGAAAAAATCGTCCGGGTAGTTGAAGCAGGAAAAAAAACAGCTTCGGCGTAGACTTCCTGGTTTGATACCGTTAGGCAGCGGCTAGGATTGGGCACCTGGGCCGCTCTGCCTACCGTGCTTCGGCTCTCGAGGACCTCGGGGATCCCGAATGTGGAGGATCAATGGATGAACAAGGGAGGTAAGGAATGAATGGAAAAATATTGTAATCGTCAATTTATAAAATCACAGAAGATCTGTTTTCATTATATATACAAACATACATAAAATTTAAAAAAATATATATATAAAAAAAAATTTAAAATTCACAAATCTTATAAATAAAATAAAATAAATCTTAAAAAATTGTTATTAATAAAAAAAACTACTGTGTTTGCTTTAGATTACACGATAGAAGTGAAAACATCAACAAGGCATGATTAATAATATCAATTGTAAGTCATAAGTAATTGCTCATTATAAAGAGGATGAAATGCTGATAGCCAGGGCCCAAAAATCGACCTGATCGCAGGCGAAGGTTTGATTGTAAATTACGAAAGTGTATGTTATTCTGAGTAAAAAAAAACTTGTCTGCCGTTCCAGAGCCGCTGCTTTCAAAAATGGCTGCTGATTTAAAATATATTAGGCCAATAATTTGAGGATCGAAACGGGAAATCCATCGCAAAAAATGTGAGAAAAGTTTTTATTTTTTAACTTGTATATATGGGTTTAGACATGTAAAAAACGAAATTTCTAACGCGTGCCACCAAGGGAAAACTTTTTACAGCCAAAAAAGTCAGATTTTTTCGATATTTTTTGGGTTTTTCACCTATTACTCCTAAACAATGTATCAAAGCGAAAAATGTATTCATTAATAAATTAAGAGACGTTAAATTTTGCGTAAAACGAGTACATAAATTTTATAATTTGGTTACGCGGTAAAGTATAAAACCACGGTCAACCAACGCTGAACTTTACGAAATTTGTCAAAAACTGAGACAAATTACTATAAATGGCCCTGTAACTTGGAAATGAGTTCCCTAAGAGGAAAAACCCATAGAATCAAAGTTGTAGAGCATCAAATTTTGCGTCCATTTAGTACTGACATTTTCATTTTAGGCCAATTATATATCTTGAATCGGGATTCGTTAGTCCTTTATAAAATTCGGAATCTTTCGGCACATCGTTTACCAAAATCTTTTGCTGTTGAGAGGTGGAAAAGAAGCTTATACTGCATGTAACAGACTTTAAACAAAACTAACTCATTAGAAAAGACACCCATACTGTTGAAATATTGAAAATCAGGTTTACCTTCATTACCAATTTCTAGCCATCGAGAGATTACCGATTTTTTTCGCAGCCAGTGACCTACATTAAATTAGTTGGTACTCAGTTGAAGCAAAATTTGATGCTCTAGAACTTTGATTCTATGGGTTCTTCCACTTAGGGAAATCATTTCCAAGTTAAAGGACCATTTATAGTAATTTTTCTCAGTTTTTGACAAATTTGATAAAACTCAGCTTTGGTTGACCGTGGTTTTATACCTTACAGCGTAACCAAATTTTAATGTTTATGTAATCGTTTGACCCAAAATTTAACGTTCTTTAATTTGTTAAAGAGTACATTTTTCGTTTTGATGCATTGTTTAGGAGTTATAGGTGAAAAACCCAAAAAATATCGAAAAAATCTGACTTTTTTGGCTGTAAAAAGTTTTCCCTTGGTGGCCCGCGTTAGCAATTTTGTTTTTTACATGTCTAAACCCATATATACAAGTTAAAAAAATAAAAACTTTTCTCACATTTTTTTGCGATGGATTTCCCGTTTCGATCCTCAAATTATTGGCATAATATATTTTAAATCAGCCGCAATTTTTTAAAGCAGCGGCTCTGGAACGGCAGACAAGTTTTTTTTTTACTCAGAATAACATACACTTTCATAATTTACAATCAAACCTTCGCCTGCGATCAGGTCGATTTTTGGGCCCTGGCTCCAGGGCTATGAACATTTACGTCGCTTGCAGATATTTAGTTTCTCAGATATTTTAATCCATAACTGTAATATGGCCGAGTTAAAGTGGCTCTATCTAGCTCTATCTTCCGACGGCAATACTTTCTAGGTGTATTCCTTTTTTCGAACCTTTTCAACCAAAAAAATCCTGTTACATTCTGGATTTGTTTATTCCTTGTTCCTCTGTCCATTCGGTCAACAAGAGATCCCAGCCCTCAAACCTCTTTATTCCTTCTCATCGACCTGCATCCTTTAAAAAATCCTTTGTCGTGCGCGCTACCTTGTTTTGGAATTCCCTAAGTTTTTGGTTCTGAAATAATTGAAAAAAAAATGTAAATAAAGATTCGAATCATATCTAAATTGATTAAAAATAAAGGATAAAATTTTGTTTCAAGTCCTGGTTTATGCTCTTGATATTTTTTCATTCATTATTTTCTTCATCCCCTCTCCTCGGTTTAATCCATCATAATAAACCTCTACACTGTGATTTGTTTTTGCCATATCATCAAAATGAAATTAATGATTTTCTGAGAAAAATATTTCATGTTTACAACTTGACAACAACCAATTTAATTATATCCAATCCCCATCCAATCACTATTCAGGATTATACAAGGTTAGATCCAAGTAAAAGGGCTATGTTGTTTGTCTTCGAGATGTGACCTATCGTTTATTAATAATCTTATATTATTAATCTACCAGGAATTACTTTCACATTCCAAATCCAAATAATAGATTTCCCAATCTGTTTTTCTAGATTCAGGTGTATAAGATAGTTAATCAATCCACTTTCTCGTTTCTATCAGAAAAACATTCCAGAAAGGCAAATCTCGCGTATTCCATGATTGCGTGTACGGTTGTTGATGAGTGGTTCAGTTGGCACGATACCACGATTAGAAGAAAATAAATCTTTTTTTTTTTAATGCAATTATGGTAATGCTCTTTTTTTTTTTTTTTCTTTTGTGATTAGTAATTTATGTAAATTTTTCAAACATTGTAGTAGTCCATTCGATATTTCATTGGTATGTGTTTCTTGTAATTAAAATAACCTTTATTCAGCTTTAAAATCAAATTGAAATCAAGTTGACCCGTGCGAATACTCTACAAAAACCTAGGATTTGTCTCTGATTTTAATACATTAAGAATACATATATTTAGTAAGTTATCAGATTATCAATATGATAGACACTCTGCCATGGATTAACCATTACATTTTCATAAACCTTTAATTTAAAAGTTACCTTTTTTTGGTAATGGTAATTGAATAAGGAAAAAAAATTAAAGTGTCATTCACGTTTTAAAGAAACATGTATAAAAATAAAAATAAACTGTATTTTTTGCTAATAATGGTACGATTTTTTTGCTTTTTTGGGGAATTTATTTTGTATTTTTTGTAAAATTTCAAATAATCATAGATGCAATGATACCTTTTTTTGGCATTACAAGCCATGTAGATATTTTACCGCATTTACAAGCCTGCTCCATATCTGTTGTTTCTTTCCAGTTATCTGCATGCCGCTCTACTGCATCTTGAGCTATATGCATCGCTAATGTTAACCTCCGTGCCTTCATATCATGGGATATTGAATGTCCAGTTTCTGTATGCTGTTTTTTACTAGTCTACCTTCTCCATGTGTTAGTACTCTGAAACCAGATCGCTCCGGTTATCATGCGGATAATTTTTCTCTCGAATGTTTCAATACTTTTTTTCTAGTGTGCTAGTTTGTGTCTATATATCTTGAAAATTAAGAATCAAGCATTTGATTAGAAAAAGATTTAACAATGATAAGGCGCACTGACAATAAAAAACCTTTGAGTAATAATATAAAGGTAAACCTCTCCACTCTTATTCATAGAGACCTGTAGTTGACGAAACATGTATCCGATGATAGTGCTACAATTTACGTGATGTTGTATTGATGCGAACCCTTTGCCTTGTATTATTTAGAAAATGGTGCATTATTGGGCTTCGTAACTACCTGGACCGTAGCAAAATCTCGAGAAATGTTTATATCGACTTTATTAATTGTAGAAAGAAGTGAATGAGGACCATTCGCTAAACCTTCTCCCTCCTCGACACCTCCCTCCGTGAAATTCTGAATCCAACGATTACCCATTCATGACATTTGAGCATAACAGGAGAGTATATTTGATATTTGAACGATTGAAAGCGTTAGTGAATTAATATACATTGGAATGATATATTGGTATAGTATTAAAATCTTCTGCATATTAATAATTTGATTGCGGAAAACCTTTGAGTTTGTTTTTAGATACAAAAGAATTTTCATCCTTATGTTTTGTTTTTTTCGTGTGGGAAGATTTCTTGCTATATTTTATTATATGTTGAAGATAGTGGAGCGGATTATTGATGATATCATAGAAGCTAATACCAAATCCGTTTCATCATTCTGCCACTTCGGCTTAGTCGAATTATTTATCTAAGATAAATAATGCTTCCTTGATCTAGGAAATAAGAAAGAAGTCGACAGAGCAAAAATGGCCCGGAACTGTGTCGAAGACTGATGACGAACAAGAACCCGAGCTTTTAATTTTTTGTAGATATTTTTTTAAGAGGAAGCTGAAAACTCTTTGTTTTTTAGATCGTGGGGTGAGGGCGACATCTTTATTTGGGCGCAGCCGTCTAGGGCAGCTGATAACTGACGCCATCCTCTAGCCACTTTGGCCAACGCTATTCGTGTAAAACTAGATACATATCTAATAGTTCTCGTCTAGGATTTCCTTTTTGAATTTTCGTATTAAAAATAAAATATGTCGCGTCCCACGTTCGCCTCCAATGTTTAAAGTACATCTAGAGAGTGTCCTAAATTCATAATCCTTACTACTTCAAAAATGAGATTTGGTAGAGCAATTACATGTTTTCAAATTAGATTGAGATTTTATTTTTTAATTCATTTTTAAAAACTAAATTTAAAAAAATCCTTTCCACCAGTGCGTATCACGAAATCTACTTGTCAGGAGGCGTAATATAACGTGTAGTGGAAGACATATGACTACTACTACAATTTTTAGTATTCTTAGATGACAATTTCCCTAACAATCTACCAAGTTATAAATATAAAATATAATTTGACGAACAATAATAATTTTAGGAGTATTTTTTAATTTTTTTTTTCATAATAAATAGTTAAAATCAGCAGCTTTATATATATTGCACATTAAAAAAAAAACCTGGTGCGATGCGGGCATCACACAACTTCCACTTACCAACCTTAGTATACAATCAAACAATACTAATGATTGTGGGGAAGATGAATCTTTTGGAAAAATTTCGCTTTTTATTTGAAATATTTATGACGAAACTCGTCGAAAAAATAACTTAATTTATCTTGATATCTCTCCTTGTGTCAATTAGGGCCTCGTAGTCCAGTAGAATGAGTTCCACGATGAGAGGTACCTCGCGGATCTTGCTGATCGGAGGGTACAGTCCCTTTAGAAGATAAGTATGCGTTATAGGTTATATTCCAGGACCGTTAAGCATCCTTGCCAGGACATCTTCTTCCAGTTTCTTCTTTCGGCAGTTGTCCAAAACTCAAGTTCATGTTTAATGTTTCTTAATGTTCCGCCTCTTCTGGTCCACTTAGTGGTCCATGTTTGGTATATCCTTTTCTTCACATAGTTGGGCTAATCTTATTCTCATATGTCATTTCGGTACCTGGATCCGTTCTAACATTTCCCCAAAAGCCCAAATGTGATGTAACCAATAAGAAATTTCTGACTTTTTCAGAAAGAATGCATTCTCTTTTGAAAAGTTGGATTTTGGTAGTGAATTCCTATTGTCTAATGACTTGAGGAAACTTAAAGAATCTGAAACTATCAAATGATGTCTGTGCTAATGTTTTGTTATGAGAGTTAGGGCTTTGCAGATTAAAAAAAAATTTCTCCAGTGTATACAATATTTGATTCTGGTATTATGAATTTTAGGCTACTGGACATCCAACTTCTGAGTTTGATTTAGAAGCATAAGTAAACTACAAACAGTAATTGGAATACTGCTCTGCCATTTGTTGTTGAGGGCTTCGAAACTTTTGATAAACTGTAGTATATATTGCTTTCTGATTGTATCCTATAAGGTGCTGAGTTCTTTGGAATAACAAAAATAAATAGAAATAGTGAGTTGTAAGGCGCTTGTTAATTTATTGAATTTATTAATAAAGCGTTTACATGATGAATTATATTCATCATTGCCAGTTGAATGTAATGTAAATTCTCATGCTATAGGATTTTTTCTTCACATCAATGTAGTAGCATATGCCAACGCGGAATATTTTTTTCTGCAGAGCTAACTACTGCATTTTTTTTCATTTAAATACACCTGGTAATCTTCATACTTTCCTTCATCAATTATTATTACGTAAGTGAATAGGCCGAATATATTATTAAGAATATATTATTATTAAAATAAGTGAATAGGCCGAATATAAAAGAACATATTTTGTTTCCTCAAACAGAACGATCTCATTTCCCACCTGGGTCTAGGTTCGGTTCAACAGGCATCCTCTATTGACATTCATCCTCTCTGACCAGGGATCTTTGCACAAGTATCCATTACACCCATGTCCACGTGAAGAGATCGCTTCCAAATCCCAGCCCACGGCATAATGGCCAGAACATTAGCATCCGAAACAGTTTTTATGCTCTTCCTCAGGGAGGAACAACCCACGAAAAAAATCCCACTTTTTTCTCACAGTGGGAAGCTTGCGTTGCGCAACCCAAGCGCAGGTATGGCGCATTGTATTTTTTCGGATGGTTTCGAGTTCCCTCCCCCTTCTCCCCTGGCATCCGATTCTTAATGAGAATACCCTCCGAGCGGTAGTCATTCTCCCACACAATAATGACAACGCCTTTTTAATATATGTATTTTTTTTTATCCTCTTTATCTTCTTCCGGATATTCTTATTGGATACAGCTGGCCGTGATAATATATTCCTGGATTATTCCGCGTACCGTTTTTTTTCAACGGATCACTTCCCGCCCTCTGGGCACAAAGGGTTAGGGAAAAAAATTATGCGGGCGACTCATTCTCACAGCTTTTTAACCAGGATAAAAAAATGAAGAAAAAACTAGATTATTTGAGAACTAATCCAATTGACTTCTATAATTCCATGTAGCAATTCATCGAGGAGATAACAAACGACTTATCAGATGGAAATAACATATGTCGATGATTTCACTAAAATATCGAGATATCAGGACCCAACACAAGCATAACAACAACACCTGAAAAAAGTGTGTTGTGTAAGCAATTAGCAATTCAATATTTTTTTTAAAACCTTTTATATTAAATTTCAAGGATGGATGATGAATTTTTTTTTCTTGGTGGATTACAAAGGTTCATTATTGATAATTATTAAATAAAGCATGCGTTCAAAGTCTAATATAATCTGTTCATTGCAAAAAGTCACTTGGATAAATGTGCCAATAGGCACTATACCAGTAATAAACAGTTTTCAAATCATTGACATGTAATATAACTTTGAACGTCTAAAAGAGAGTGCAAATACTATTAGATTTGAAGCTAGAACACCTAGGTTGGTAATACCTGAATCTCGGGTGATATTATATTAGTAGAGTAGTCGATTGGTTGATTTTTCAATGGAGCAAGGCTGGGAGTTAGTTTCAGGAAGCTTTCCTTATCACTTTTCTTTAGGAGATAAGTTTGAATTTTAAATTTATTCATCTGTAGTTTGTCATTTCCTTGTTTAAAACTATGTAGAATTTATTTTAGTTTTCTTTTAGTTATATAAAAAAAATATGTCGACTCCAAAACCTGAGTGTATGTTACTCATACAAAATACGATATCAGAATTTCCTAAGTTTTTCATGAATAATAAACTAATCGACTATAAAAAAATTAAATTTACTCTCAACTAACCTCATTAGCAAAGATCCACTGTCAGAACTTAAGTTGTCATTCACATTATTGTTGAAAAAAATCTCCTAAAGTATCTACTACCGGTACATTTACCTTAAGTTCATTTTTGACGAATTTATGAATTTTCGCATCATTTATTGATAAAAAAAACAAAGATAGGGTAGAGAATCTTTGTATTCTTTCGAGAGGTTTAAAAGATTTTTTGCTTGAAATGGAAAATTTTCACTTGAATTTTGCGTTTCAGGCATGAATGATTAAAATTATGTTTGTTTGTAGTCAAATCGATATGACTGGCACATAACCTCAATCAATCATATCATCATGTCAATTTAGTTAGTGTTAATGGTAATCCTCAAAATAGTGGGTCAATAATTGATTTTCGTGGTGACTAAAAATGATTTTATTTTTTTCCATATTATTAATTTGAATAATTTTTCTTTTCTTGTTGTGCTTCCTTTATTATTTCGTTTAATTTGTATGTTGCTTTTCTGTAGTTAAACGTAGTCAAGAGCATCATACAATATTGGTGGTATAATACCAATTGTTGGTCAATTTGTGAGCTGCTGCTGACAATGTTTAACTACAGGAAATTAACATACAAATTTTATTTAATGACAAATTAATATTATTTGGCAAAATAGGAAAAAAATTTCCAATAATTATCACATTGATTTCATTTTCATTTGGCCTTATTGTAAATCACAGATTTGTAATCTGTGATGTCTACACTATACAAGGGATGAAACACTATCCGACGTCCGTAATTCTTTTTTAGGATATAGAGGAAAAAATAAAATAAAATATACAAAACTCAGAATAGAAAAAAGAAAAAAAAACAGCCTCTAATTAACTAAATGTGTCAGTAAAGTGGGTGCCTAAGCCACTTTGATAAACCACTTTAAGAGACTATATGTAAACAACTTTAAGCTAAAAAGCGCCACATGTAGCCGCCTACCCCCGAGGGCGGTACACAATCAAAAAACAATCAGACGGAAGGCTTTTTTTTGCCTCCCCTTGTATATGTGTGTGTATATATATCTGTCTCCCTCAACCCCTCACCCCTTGGGGATGAAAAAGTCTTCCGCGTTTTTTCAGCCTCATGAGAGAGGCTCGAGTCTGGTTCCCAGGCCGCAGGGGGACACGTGTGATAAGCCCCGGATAGCATTTGGCTTAGGGTTGATTCTATCTTAGGAGTCTTCAATTCTCTTGTCGACCTGGGAAGTAGTAGGGGTAAGAGTAGGGAAGCGTGAGATCATTGAGGATAGAAAAGAAAACATTGATAATGGTACTTTTTCTAAAATACTTTCGTGTAAGTTCCTTACCTATATAGACTGAAACTAAACTGAATATAAATGTATCTTTCTATTATATAAAAAAGTTTTTAGTGTATGTCAAATTTTATTTTAGTATTACAGGAGCTCTTCTATTAGGTCTATAATTAGCACTAATTACACAGTTGTTCATTACATATGTGTTGAGCTGCTGTTACGTAACACTCTCCTAATAAAGATTTTAGGTTAAAGACTGGTTCAGGAAATGCCATTTATACATCTGGAGGTGGTAGTTTAATTTTACCTAGGTGACAACAGTTATTTTTCGATCTAGACATTTCCTCTTGAATACAATATATTAATTATTATACTGTATACAATATTATTTATATTGAATTGTGATATAATTATAACACCCAGGGGCACGCCCCCTAGTAATGTGAATTGAAATATAACAACACCGAGTTTCTATCTACCGGATCATCCGAAAAACAATGGAACCTCTGAGAAATCATAAGTGAGAGCTCTGAATTCCATGTATGAGTTTAGGAACCTGCCGAAATATATAAATGTATTTGGGCAATAACACTTGTTAAATTTCTTGAAATTATTATCTCAGGATTCAGTCACTTCAACTTAATCGAATTTTTTTCTAAAATCAATAGTAATGTTGTTGATATCTCTTTCATTAAAAATAAAAATAATAGAATTTGTTTTTCCATATAATTCTTAATGAATAATTTGTAAACCAAAGCACCTTGATACGTGATTAACGAAAGTACATACTGACCTTTATCTGTCATCAATTGACCAAAACGAATTAATAAAAATGCAACGGTTTAACAAATTTAAAGCAATATTTTAATAAGAGAAAGGCTACAGCTGACACACTCTGAATATGAAGAGGAAGATAAAAAAAGCACTGGATGAGAGATCTTTCTTAAACAACCGAACTAATTGAATGAAGCCAGGTACTGCAGGATAGGGATGGCTATGGATAGTCGATATTATCGAAATATCGATATTTTGTACCCGATATTCGATTTTTTTACCATCGATAGTATATACTATCGATGTCGCCCATATGATATTTTAATTTTAAAATTAAAACTACCGCTTTCGGAAAGCACTAGTGATATATATGATATGTTCAATAGAAAAAAAATTATTCTCATCTTGCCTGTTTCATATAGAATGTAGTGCGTAGTAGAGGAAAATGTCGATATTTCGATAATATCGACTATCGAAGGCCATTTCTAACAAGAGTTGAATAGCACGCGTCGGACCTTTCTCACTCAGTATACTCAATTTACCCAAATTTGTTATTTGGAACTTTTTCAAACAAAGACATTTGTCAAAAAAATCTATGAAAGATGCAAATAAATTATCGTTTGATTGAATCCGATCTATGGGCAAATGGAAGGCATATTTGGTTGAATGGAAATTTCTGGGAAAAAGCTGAACATAACGAAGATGGACAGGAACAAGAAAATTAATTTTAGTAAGGAGCTTATAAGAATAAGAATTTCCATTAATTAATTTAAAGAAGAAAATAACCTTTTTTTTATGCCACTATGATATTCACAAAATATCGACTATATATATAAAAAGTCCGATAGTGTTAGGCCGATGTTAATTTTCCCATCCCAGATATCATAATTTCCATTATCGTCAGCTGATTTACTGCTTGTCAACATTCAGTTGACAGGTCCAAATAAATGTTTAAAGACAAAAAAAAAGTATTTACTTATATTTTTGTAATTAAATAGTTTGTTTTCTCCCTTTTTTTTTTCTTTCTTTTTTTTAATGTAAATATATATATTTTCTATATAAGTTTCATTCAAAACTAATTTTAAATTGATTATTTTTTATCTTGAGAAATTGAATTAATTTTCAATTAATTATTTATTTTAACTCAAGTGAATAAATGCAGACCAGAGGTAATTCATTCAGTTTAGAGTAAAATTTCCATTCATTAGCGCTAATTATAAAATAACGTTTCTACTATTGTGTAAATTGAGCTAGCTAATTCTCGCTTCGTAAATTCTAAACATCATTCATTTTTAACAAAACTACAGGGCTCAATGGACTTTAGATAAGTGCAATTTGTGTGAGTCATGGCACTTGATATTTTTTATAGTCTTTATTTAACAAGAGAACTATTTATATCCTATCTAAATAAATTGTCACAGATTATAGTTTTATACAAATATAGTCAAGACCACGTAAAAGATGTTTCAGTTAAATTATATTAACTGTCTATAATACTATAAGAACTAAATTATAATGTCTCACATCGCTCCCACAGTCATATATAAATCAATTAATATTTTATTATTCAATTCATTATTAAATTTGACTAACTTTCATGAGACAGGGATAAATATTACATATTAGTATAACATTTTCTAAATTTGTCAGGTTCCATTTACGTAAATAGAAACAAGAGACCATCACCTTCACTTATTAGTAATTACGAAAGTTACCTAAAGACATCGCTAGTGAACGTTCTAAACAATTTCTGACAATCTAAAGTCCATTACGACATGCTATTAGATAAAAATGAATGATTCTTAGGATTCATGAGACACGAATTGGGTCTCTTACTCAAATTACACGATAGTAGTAGAAACGTTATTTTCTAATCTTTCGCCGCTAATGAATGGAAAATTTACTTTAGACCGTTGGTGTGAATGAACTATATCATGTCTTCAGTAATGCTTAACTTTCTTTTGCTGCCATAATAATACCTGAATTAGTGTAACTTTAACATGCTAGTCATTTAAAGAATATGAGTGAGTTCAAACATTGAAATCTTTGAAAAATATTGCGAGAAATAATGGTGATTTGGAACCCCTTAATATTCTGGATGTAAGTGATAATGAGTTAACAGAATTTGCCGCTATCTGTTGTTAATAACAGTTAATATGCATAGTAGGTCCCATGCACAGGCGGATCTATGGGGGAAGCTTTCGGGCTGAAGCCCCCCTCCAAAAATTGGTACAATATAACCATGTTTTATGAAAAAAATATATCTAAAAGTATTATTGTTCATCTAATTACATTTAATAGGACTTCAAGAATCACTTGAACATCATTTTTTGTAGGTAGTTAGTTTCATTCTTTCTTCCGAAGTAATTATCCTAATATATACATACAAAAAAAAATCTTTCTGGCTGAGGCCTCCCCCCAAAATTAAATCTTGGATCCGTTAGTGGACCCATGGTATGACCTAGAAAATATTAATTTCATCAAATTCTTTCCACTTTATTACATTCATCTTTGTAATCCCCAGGCACTCCACTTCCACTGGTCAGCAATATGGCTCTATCCATATCCATGGCTCTATCCAGTTTTCCGACGGCAATGCTTCCTAGATGTTTTCATTTATATTCTTGACTTATCTTCTTGATTATTAATTGTTCCTCCATCCATTCTCTGAACACGAGATCCCAGACCACAAACCTGAATATTCCTTCTCATACTACTGCTACCTTTGAAAAATCCTTTTCGTGTATATTTAAAATCCTTCCTTTTGTTTTTTATATTTTTTACGACCTTCATACACAAAACTTCTTCTTTAACTACTTTTAAGCATCAATTATTCATTCATCTTCTCAGAAATCAATCTTCTGAATATGTATAAGAATTAAATTTTTCCTATTATCTATATTATATAGTTTGCTTATCAGTATAATTATGTATACATACTGATATTTATTTATATGTAATTTTATTAGTTTACTTATGCTTATCCTTTATGTTATTTCTGAAGTTACATCACTTTGCAATTTAATTATTTCTTGTCTTTTTACGCCAGACAAATGACACTTGTATTGTTCATTGTTATATTTCTTATGAGAATGAATATCCCAGAATAAAATTTATTCATATTTAAGGCAATAATAGTGCCAATTTTCTTCAAATTATTTTAATTACATTTGTTATCTCTATCGTTTCGGGACAATTTTCCCATCATCAGAGCAATATTTATCTTCACTGAAATTATGCACTTTTTTTTTTTTAACTATTTTTTGGTGTTACACATCTTTTCATATTCATTGATACACTAACTAACACCTGGCTATCTTTAGTTTTATTTCTGTACTTTGTAATTGTCCTCTTATTTCATACTATGGCTGTTTGTTGTGGTTTTTTTTGCTATTGTTGTTTTTTTAATTTTAATATTGGATATTATGTCCGAAAAGTGTGTACCTAAATGTTTTTTACCTGTTTTATAGTTTTCTGTTCTATTATTGTTTTTTGTTATATGTAAAGCTTCCAGCAGTTTCCTATTATTTGTTTTAGGCTCTATTGCTAGTATTTCTGGCTTTTTGAAATCAAAAGTGTGTAGTGATTTAATATTATGGTTTGCTAGGGCTGTTATGATAATGTTTTTACAATTTTTGCAGTTTGATGTATGTTGTGCTATTCTGGTTTTTAGTTTTTTTGATGTTTCACCTATATATATTTGTTGAAGATAATTATATATTTATTAAGAATTATATATAATAGAATTAAGATAATTATATTTATTTATAAGAAAATAAATAAAATTTATTTTTCTTCCGGATCTTCTTCTTCTTCCGATCATACGTGTAACTTTGTAATCGAAATAAAATATCGGTACATACATAAATCTATATTTGTTTAAAAATATTAACATTTCGATAAATCGATATTTTTCAACATCGCTTTTTCGAAGTCTTCCATTCCAATCCTAACTATATTATTGGATGAAGTTCAACCAACCCTCGTTCCCTGGTGATAACAGCAGCCCTTTTGTTCCTCCCTAGATACGGTAGCGATCCTTCCGGTCATCGTAATCATCCCACCTGAGCATGATTGGCCACTTCACACCTGCTTCCTCACGGAAAGTAGTAATGGGACGGTACTTACATCATAGGCTACTCAGCTGTTTCCAGTCCATCTCCTAGTCGATATCTAGTTATTAATTTTTTGTTCGACTTATCCTAAGTGACCATCTGTAAATATATAGTATTAAAATAAATGAAGTAGTAAATAGATAAACCTGGAAAAAAATAAAGTGATATGGATCTGAAAAAATAAGTGATGCAGTTATATATCTAGCGAATTCCTAACGAATAGCCGAAGACATTTTCATCGTTAATGTATTGATTTACTCCTTATAAACCGTAGTGTAGGGTTCCTCGACCCTATGGCCGTGGGCGATATTGTGTCTGCCTGTCCTAGAATTGTTATAGACTATAGCAGTCTATATGCGCAGACTTTCCATTTCGATTGGAGAGGCGATGGACCAAAAAAAATTACATAGTTTATATTAATTACAATATTATGAACGACAATAAACATAATCCCCACATATATTATTACAGTAAGGCTCGAAATCGGTTTTTTACCAAATATAAGCTCCTGTCATGCTCAAATGCCATGAATGGGGTACCGTTGGATTCAGAATTTCACTGGGGGTTAGCGAATCGTATTCTCTACTTTTGTTTATCTTTCTAAAATAAAGTCGATACAAACATTTTGCTTGGCTTCAATACTGGAACTGTGGTAGGTCTGTAGATCGATACGGGACAAATTGGATCTTGAAGATTTTGATGCGTACAGCAAGACTCCGTTTTTAAGCCCCAAAACGTACTATTTTCGAGATGACGCATGGCATAGGGTTCGCATCCACATCTTACGTTAATTGTGTAGTACTGTCATTGAATACATGTCTCATTCCGTCGACTTGAGGCCTCTATGATCGAGAGAGGAGTTTATATTATTTATCGATGGGGTTTTTGATCGGCAAACCATATCATCGTTAATTCTTCACCAAATCTCAAGACTGAGCCACCAATTTCGATGGCTTCCTTCTCCTTTAGGTTGGCAAAATAGTTCAAATCAAAAATTCAAGCAAAGAAGTTATGAAAAAAAGAAACTTTATTTGCGAATAATTAAAAATTACACACTTTCCCCTTGGTTATTTCCATGATTATATAAAAGAATATTAAATTCACTACAAAAAGAAAAAAAAAAAAATCGAAATCGGACATTTTTAAGCAAAGATACAGCTTATTGAAATTTGTAAACGTATTGGTTCCAAACATTAATGAAGTTTTAAATTAATTTTTGTTTCCTTTGTCGATTGTATTTATCGATAAAGTAACAATTGATTTCCGTATATTTTGATTCGTTACATTATTTTATTTTATTATTAATTTGGCATTTGATCACTTAACAAAGTGCCTACTAGTAATTATAATTAATATAGTTAATATTAAACATTGTTATAATAGGAGAATATAATATACTGTGTTTTAAACATAAATTTACATATATTAGGTTGTCCCATAAGTCTGTTTCTTTTTCTTTATTTGTTCTTTAAGGTTGATTTACTGTGTTGTATATGAACCGTTCTGCCCTATTACCGTCTTCCATCTCTCAGGAAGGCCCTTATACCCTTTTTCCAAAATTATTGAGAAATACTTGCCAAGTATTCATCAAAATGCTTTTTTTATTTCCCTTTCGGATTTTTGACATTCGTCACGAAGAAAATTTTGTAAATAGAGAAACAAGTAATAATCGGATGGTGCAAGGTCTGGAGAGTATGGTGGATGAGGTAGAAAGCCCCAATCAAACTTTTTTTTTTTTTTTGGTCCTTCTCTTCCTCGCCGTTGAGGCTATACGGGATATTCCCGGGCCAGGGAGTGTGAGCGGGGATTTAAAAGACTCCCCCGGCACCGGGACGCGAACTCGTGACTATTTTTATATCTTTAATTCATATGTCAGGTTGCCAGGCAACGGCGGTGCAGTGCACACGCTTTAGCCCATTCGGCTACCCCGCCCACACTGCCCCAATCAAACTGTAAGAGTTTATGTCTTTCGGCCAATGTCTCATGTTTCGTTTTATTGTTTGTTTCTACCAATATCTCAAGATTGATTGGGACTTGCCACTTCATCCTACGTACTCCCCAGACCTTACCTCATTCGATTATTACTTGTTTCTCTCTATAAAAAATTCTCTCCGTGATAAATGTCAAAAATTCGAAAGCGTAATAAAAATACATCTCGATGAATATTTTCAAGTAAGTCTCAAACATCTTGAAAAAGGAGTATATGAGGCTTCCTGAGAAAGAAGGCAATAGAGCAGAACGGTTCATATACAACATCAGTAAATCAACCATAAAAAACAAATAATGAAAAAGGAAGGAACTTATGGTACAACCTAATATATATTGGAATTTTGGCAATGGCCAGTATTGATAAAACCAATTCAAGATATGTAGAGATAAATCTTTGCTTCCTTGTCACTCTTATTGGCCATAAGACAAGATAGGATGTGAGAGAAATATAGCACAAAAAAAATTTTTTGCCTATACTTAGTGAATAATTTTAGATAAAAACAAAATTTTTTGTTTATATTATTAACAACATCTAAAACACCAAGAGTTTAATCGTGTAACACCGTTTTTCTTCCTGTTTGTCCAATCGAGACTATCTGATAGGATGTGATCTGGTCAGCAATTACCAAGAAGCGAACCCGCCAATTTGCGAAGTCTACTTCGAGAGAGCTGAAGCTGATCTACCTACTGTGGAATTGAGGAAGGAAAATGAATTGACCCCGAGGCGTAACAACACGGTATTCGAAGGGAGCCGTGATATTAAACTGCCATAAGGGTAGCCACAACATGACTACCATATGAATAAATGCATTTATAAATCCCTACCGAAGCTATGGTATTTATATAACCGAGGTCACTTTTGGTATTCCATTTTGTTTTGGATTAATATTTTTTGCTTTTTTGCCTGGAGTCTAACGCTGAGACCACAAGGCGTGGCTACTTCGCGATGACCTAGGCAAGGCCGTCCCGATATCTCGGCCCCATCAGAAAAAACCAAACAAACAAGAATTAAGATATATTGCTCTCTCTCTCTCTCTCTCTATATATATATATATATATATATATATATATATATATATATATATATATATATAATAATGCTTTATATATATATATATATATATATACAGGGTGGCCCGTACGTAGAGGGAAATATAGAGAAGGTTGATAATAGACACAAACAATTTTCCAATTTCCAGCAGAAAAGTATGAAATTTAAGATTTGTGTTTTTTTTTTCACGTATGCCGATGGGACATGTATCCTATCAGATAATAAAGACCCATCAATCGCACCCCAAACCTTCAATCAAACATCACAAATCTTGAAGAATGGTGTCAAAACCGGAGAATTAAAATAAATCCCATCAAATTATCTTTAACCTTCGTCGTAAACCAATGACTTCCTGTTTTCAGTATCCTTTAACAATACCTCGCTTATTCCTGTAGAACAAATCCGTTACCTAGGACTACACCTGGACAAACATCTAACTTGGAATCCTCATACCAGACAGAAAAAAACAAAAAATCGCTCGAAGTTTCCGACTACTTTAACACTTACTAGACAAACAGTCTAACCTTCCAATTAATTACAAAAGACTCATACACATGACTATAATAAGGCCTATTTGAGCTATGGGGTTCCACTAAACATTCAAATTCCTCTCATATCCAATCCTGATCGATTTCATGGATATGTGATGGGACGCTGTGAAGCTTCCAAAAATTTGCTAATCCCAAATTTAATTTTACATTCAATTTTATGTTTATGTAATGATAATAATAATTATTATTATTATCTATTTCAAAACCTGCTTTTTGTGGATTCACCGATAAGCTTAGGAACTTTTCCTATTATAATAATAGACTTAGATAATCTGCTCCTTTTTGGCAAAAGATGGAACCCTTATTTCAGACTTAAAATGTAAGAACTTAACCAACGATTTATCCAATTATATAAACTACTGTAAAGAAACTGTAATCTCTCAATCAAAAACAGATCATTAATATACAAGACAATACTAAATCCATTCGGATGTACAGTCTTGAATTATGGGGAGAGCTAAATTTTCGAACATCAAACGCATCTTATCTAAAGTTCTTTGTACAACAGCGAATGTTTCTTATTATGTTACAAACAAAACTCTACATGATGGCCTTAAGATTCCTTATATCCTTGACGTTATTCCGTCCCGATTCTCAAATTTTCATCAGAACCTAATCCAGCATACTAAGCCCTTAGCACAATCCTTATCCAACTTCAGTCATCCCTACAAATCTCCTCGAAGGTCATGAGCGTTAAAAGGGACCCTACACGGTCATTCGGAATTGCATTCAGATGCACTAATGACGTTCCGAATGATAGTGTAAGTTAGTTAATGGAGTGCTAATGGACGAGTATGGAGGAATTTCGAAAATCTGGAAATCAAATGTTCATTCACGAGAAGTGGAGGGGAGACTGAGGTAAAAGTAGTGGGGGGACTAACTATACTACAAGATAGCTTAGTTTACCTGGGCCTCACAACCATTATAAATTCCTGATTTTCATTAAAAGTAAATAGTTGAATAGTTTTTCCATATCCCTTGTTTATATTTAGTAAACCATCTTCATCTATTTTTTTCAAAAGTCAAGTGAGCAATAAATTTTAAAAAAAAGTGAAAATCTCACAATTTACTTATAGAAAAAAATCTGTGACTTTTGTGTATATTTGCCATTTTGTGTATATCTCCATTTTTCCATTTTTCTTAGCAAATTGATTATTTTCGCAATAATTTTCGGAAATTTTTGTGAGTATTTGACTTATATTTTTCTGACTTTGGTCTAAACGATTTTCAGGCACAAGGAAGTAGTTATTATAACTCCATTTTTTTCTTGATGTCGAATATTATAAAGGACAATGTCCAAATAAGGCTTTTAAATTAAACATATTCTTATAATATTATTATTGATATTAAGTGGGCAATCAATGGTTGAAGATGTACGGGTCATCATGATCAAAGCAATCTTTGTCATTAATCTTATGTGGCTTTAGCATCTTTCAGTCAACATTGGAGTCTCTTCCCAGTGAAGCGGCTGAGAGAGAAGCGCTGGGATCTCTCAGAGTCTTGCCTTGTCCTCCACAGGTGGGAGAAAGGGCACGACCCAGAGCTCCCTCGGCTAACTGTAAATATTGTAAATAAGTATGAAGATGTTTTTATATTTTTATTTAATGTTGTCTCAAGTTTCGTTTCTTTTGTTTTATTAAGTTTTCTTTTTCTTTCCTTTTGTTATAATTTTTCTATTGTTTTTGATATTGTGTATATATATATATATGGTACGAATTAGTCTCACACAGCTCTGATACTCTTAATTGAGCCAAAATGTATTATTTCTCAATAAAATAAGAATTTAAAAAAAATCTGGAGATTGAATGATGAAACAACAGTTATTGCATTCAAATCTCTACTGTATGAGTACATCAATAGGGTTTTGCATTAGGAATAACTAATATTATATTGATGATTATGTTCAACTTATTCCTAGTGATTGTTGTTGCATTTAGTCAACTCGCAATAAAAAATTCAATAGAAACGATAAGAGTTATTATCGACAAATAGAACAAATCTGTAGTGTAATTAGTACATATAATACGGAACAATAATTAGCAGACATTACATTGCCAAGCATCTGTCTTGTCTTAGAGGCAATGTCTTATTCTCTAATTACCACCTTGGTGAGACAACATTCTAAACTACTTCCCCATCTAAGAATTATTATCTTCTAATAATGGCGGAGCTGACAAGGTGCGTTATTTACAGGGACTCGAACTCAGCTGCCGGAACACCTTGGCTCTGAGCTAGTTATGCCTCGTCGTTCCCAACTATCTAGCTGGCGGTGGCGGAGTAGGATCTTACCTCACTTTTATTTTTAGCATTGCTTTCGTTACTGAACGAGCATTGTTTTACTTTCACTGGTCACAAACTATTAGGAAATGGACTCCACCTGTTACCAAAGCAAATATTTTGATTCTTTTTGAAGAAAAACTATTTAGAAAAACAAAGAATATTTCTGAACAAAATACATTTTAGAATTAATATATAAAATAATCAAGCATGTGCAGGAGTGCTTTTTGGACACATTTTGCTGGAATTTTTACCTTTTGAGGGGTGCACATTTTCACGGAGTTATAAATTTTCTGAGTGAAAAGCTTCAAAATAGAGAACTAGGTGGAAATACGGGTCAGACACAACTAGTTTAATTGTTTATTTGTTACGATTTTTGTAATTATACTTTCGCTGACACTGTTTTTAAGAAGAGGTAGGTAATAGAATTTTTGGAGAGGAAGTGATTTATGCGCCGTCGACCTTGGGGGAGGATAAGCACCTGTGAGCATGTGAATCATTTCAACATTATGTGTTACCAGCATACCGCAATGAAAAACGTCACATTTAATTATTTTGTAACCTTACAGGGGTGATAATTTTCAAGCGTCAAGTCGTTCCTAAACTCAGCATAAATCACTGTCCTTCGCTGGTGAGTTCATTCGATTAATAGCTCCTTTTGATGGAATCAACGCAGTTTAAGAACTTACCTGTATGTTAGTAATTTGTATTGGCCGAGTTTTGAGATAAATGCTTGAAATATGTTAGGCCGCCTCATAGGAAGAAATGTTAAAATGAAACTCCAGTTTATTTTAGACTTTCAATTTCTAAATATTGAAGAAATACTGTTATCCTAAATGATAACTATTAGTGTCATTAATTAATCATAATCAAACTATCAAATCTGTTCTTTTCTAACAATCTTAAAAGCTTAATTTTAAAATTGTAATTCCTCTGTAGTGATTTCAGTTTTAAGACTTCTTCAAAGAGAGCATTAAATGATCAAAATTCAATATTTTAATATTAAAGTCAAAATAGAGCCTCTGAATTAAGGTGCAGGTAATTTGGAAGGAATTCGTTAGTTTTATTTTTTTTTTAACATTTAGTTTTGTTTTTTCCGAAGAAAAATCTAGACCGAAAATCTCTCATCACTCGAAAATTAATTTTATTATAAGAAAAGTAATAATACCTCAAGACCTCGATGAAGTAGCTTCATCAGAAAAGAAGTGTCTAAAGCATAGACTATGGAAAAATAAACAGGGTGTTTCGTAACTGCAGGGCACTATTTTAGGTGTGTTCACTAACACAAAATAGACAAAAAAGTTCAGATTAACATATATCTCAAACTCATTTATTGAACAGATATCAAAAGTTTAAGATTTATTATTTATTTACTACATTAAGACTGACTGTACAAAGTTTAACGTGTTTAATACTAAATAACAGGTTTTAATCACCTGATAAAAAAAATGAAAGATAAGCAATGACAGTAGTTGCTCATCTGTTTGTCTAGTTCTGTGTATTTCAGTATTAAGTTGTGCTAAATGTTGCATTCAACAAAACGGAGGTCCCGTTGAATAGTTACTCTAAATGTTGTAATAATAATAAATAAACAGTAATAATAAATAATAAATCTTAAACCTTTGATATCTGTTTAATAAATGAGTTTGAGATATATGTTAATATGAACTTTTTTGTTTATTTTATGTTAGTGAACACATACCTAAAATAGTGCCGTGTGATTACGAAACACCCTGTATATTTTTAAACTGATTTTTACGGAAATGCCTGGTATTGTTTTTCCATTCAGCTAGCTAATTTAGAATTAGCTAACCTACCTGGGTTTAGTCTTGCCTCTAAAAGAACCTCCTCTGTCCTCGTATGTCATAAATGACGATAACAAAAAAGGAAGTTAGCTAATTTTTGTAGTGAACATTATGAAGAATGAATACTTTCAAATTCATACCTGCATCATTCATTGCTCTTTGCATTTCAACTTATCGTGTTGTTTTATTTAACAATTTACTCGTTTTTCATACACATTCCATTTGCTACTTGTCATTTTTCGTCTCCTACAATTTATATAATATTTTTTTTTTTTTTTTTATAAAAATGTATTTGCGCCTCTCAACTTATTGTTGACAAACAGCAAATGTCGTGGTGATACAAGAAATAATGACATGGGGAAGCAAAGTACTCAGCAGTACCTCTTCCCTAACTTGAATATTAATTAAGTTTACATTTTCTCTTATTAACTAAAAATATCATTAGTATGGTAAAATTAAGAATCGACTCAAATATTTTTACATCTTTTAACTCAATTACTTCAATGACTTTTTAGAATCATTAAAAGAAAGAAACTTTTAACGATTGAAAATGTTAAAAACTAATTAAACTTCAAAAACATATCGTCTACTGTGAACAACATAAATTTTATATTTTGAAGCAATTTTTGCTTAAATTGGGAACACAATAAATCTCAAACATATATCCGTAACCATTGATTTTATCAAAAAAATACATAGGGTCATTTTTATAGAGATTTTAAAGTACATTAACATTGTACTGAACAATCTTTGACAAAAACCTCATAGTTTTTTAAATATTCTCAAAAAACTAAAAAAAATATCAGTTGTCTGTCCTTCTCCCCTTCCCCCCATTAAAACCCGATGCGCGGTACTTTTTACCAGTTATTATGGGAAGGGTAATAAATAATTTCTGACAAGTTTCATCTTTATTTTTTTTATGTTTGGGTCAAATCCTAATTTAACTTAACTATGGAGAGTCATTTAAGATTATGATCGGCGGGATTATAAGACGTCGTTTTGTGAAAATAATGGTTTTAGTTTTGTCAATATGGAATCAGTAAATTTACATCCCTTTTATATTATGTGTGACTTCTTTGACCAGACCCCTGTTAGGGTTTTTAATTTAGAAAAATTGTTTCCGCAACAAACTTGCCGGATGCTCAGTGGAGAGGGTTCGTAAAAACTAATCATGAGTCAATTAAATATTACTATCTATCTAACAGGCGCCACGCTATTTAATTTGTTGAATTTGAAAAATAGCGAAAACCATAAAAATAAAAATAAATTTGATTTAAAAAAAAAAATGGATGCGGAGTGAGCTACGCTTCGTTTTCAACAAATTCATTAGTCACAGAGACGGTTAGGCATATAAAAATTGGAGGGTATAGGATGTAAAATACAATTTTTGTAGTTACCGGGTCACTCAGGTATTAGAGGTAATGAGCTAGCCTATATCATGGCAAAACAAGCAATCACAGAAGGAACTCCAGTAGGGGATGCTTTTCCAAAAGAAGTCATAGCTTTGATAAAGAGAAAGGCTCAAGAAAAATGGCAGGGTCTCTGGCATGTGTTAAGAGACAATAAGTTGAGAGTGATCGAGCCCTCTGTAGTTCCCAATCGAGCGGACCTTCAGACAAATAGAAGAGAAGAAATAATACTGACAAAGCTCCGAATCGGCCACTCACGGCTAACTCATGAGCACCTGATGAGAAAGGGGACGCCCCCTCAGTGTCTCTGCTGCGGGGTCAATTTAACAATCAGGCACATTTTGACTGAATGTTATGGATATGAAAAACAACGTAATGAAGTTGAATTGGAGAACGATATAACTGAAATTCTAAAAAATACTACCAAATTAGCAAAAAAAAGTCATTACATTTCTTCAAATAACACACCTATACAACAAAATTTAAAATTTGCTTACTCTTTTTTTTTTGTTTTAAATATTTTATGCTTTTTATTATTGTTCATCATCTAAAATCAATGTAAAATAAATATTTTGTAAGGGCTAAAATGACCCGTAAAAGGTTGAGGAGTCCCGCCATTGTTATAAATAAATAAATATAAACTAATACTTATTATTAAAACTAATACTAAATACTTAATTTTATATTTAATCCTCTTCGAGTTAATAAAAAAAAAAACTAACAATTATTTTACGAAATATTTTTTTTTTGTATTTTATTTTTCGTACACCACTATCGACTTTCTCCTAAATAAATTTCCAGTCAGAATATTGATAATTTAAAGTTCTATAATATGTAGTCCAGTAGATGGTACCAGAACAAGAGGATATAACAAGATGGAGGTAGCCCGACCATGACAGAGCAAAGTCCGTGAGGTATCTCTTTCGGAAATACCGATGACTCCAGCTCGTGTCGTAAGTTAACCAGCACTTGCTCAATAGGTCACTCGTTCAATTTTATATTCCAGAGCCATTATCTATTTATGGTAAATCATTTATTTTTAACTATTTATGAGAAATAGTATTTCAATTTCCTGAACTTGAGATAGGTAACAAAAGATGAAGAAACTATATATTCTTGTTCTAGAACAAATTATATGTCATCAGATAACGAATCGCAGGCAGTGACTACTTTATAGGTAACACTTCTAATTATGTCTGTTACAAATGGCATCTTAACAATTTATTAATACTCTAAATATGTGGGTTGACTACAAGAGTTCACGCCAGGTCTTCTACAAGAGTATGACAAGATCATGGATGTGTGGCTTCACTGACAAGTGTGATTGCATGAGTTATTTGTCCAGAGGACCATGGGAGTAAATGAAGCTTATATTAAATGTAGGAATATTAGAGAGGATGAGGTAAGTCCTAGGGGAGCTTCACAGGAAGTTATCAATAATTATTATCGCTATTTAATAACAATAATTTAATGAAATTTACAACTATGTAAACAATACGACTAATAAAAATGCACACATTAGAAATAGAGTTATTAGAGTTAAATAGAGATACTGCCCAGTTGTAGCACTCCCTATTTAATTCTAAGTAAGAAGATCACGAGGCCATCTTCTTTTCAGACGCCTAGGAGGATTATCAGGAATCGAGGAAGAAGCAAGACTGGAAACAAGTGGATTCGGATGGGACTAGATTTATAATGAAATAATAGGCATGTGGCTCGGGCTAAGTCAGCGGCATATGGGACATTAAGGTCTTTAGGAATGGTTTTATTTGTGACAAAATAAGGGTATTACGGATTTTACGAAGGAATTTAGATTGTAAGGATTGGATACGATCCGTAACCGTAGTCGAAGTGGGGGAAAACAAGGGATGTTACAAGGAGCTGTCTGGTTTTTTTTTTTTTTTTTTGGAATGGAACCACGGAATCGAAGGAATTGTTTAAGAATATTTATGGATTTACGGGTAATCTGGGAAATGTGGTTGTTTCAAGAGAGGTTCTGATCAAAGATCACTTTGATTCAATCAGCTTGAAAAAGAAACTTAATCCAAAATAACAACAATAAAATTAATTTAGTACTTTTTACTTACAATAAAAATAAAATAGCACTGAATAAAATATAAGATATTATAATCAATTTAGCTTTTTATGTACTCGTTATTATTATTATGTACCCATTATGTAGTATACACTTTATTTAACTTCTCGACACTATCAATACGAGTATTATTATCAATACCGTTATTATTATGTAGTATCAATGCTGAGATATGGCTTAAATTATGTACACGTAAACAAATTATGTGCCATTGATGGCCAAACGTCTCGGAAAATTTAATTAAAATTACGTATTCAATGTCAAAATTTGACAGGGATGTAACAGTAATTTATTCGCTTAAACTGACTTACAAAATTGACACTTTATATCGTGGATTTCATATATTATAACAATTCTCTTAGAAATGGCTCTGAACGATTATAAATAAACTCTTTATATCAGTATTCAATTGAATTGTATGCAATATCAGGAATTTTTTTTTAATTCACGTATTATCCAAGTATTATCCTCGTTGAAATAATCTAAGAAGGCTTTATAAGTAGGCATGAAATGAAATTTTAACTTTTCGGTATGATTCGAATTTTTATTATCAATTTTTTTCAGTTATTTTGTAGCTTGAAATTTTCACTTTGCAAATTTTTAAGTACAGGTCTTAACTGCTAGAATCATCCCCTCCCACCAGAGTTTGGTCATTAAGAACTAAGACACCCTGTATATTTTTCAGACATATAGTTACAGCCGAAAAGACCCTCACAAAAATTTCAAACTTTCCAATCTAAACAAGAATGATTCATAGCCAAAGCATCTTGGTACGTGACTAACAAAACTTTTCACCAAAGGATTACTGATTTATACTAACATGCTGTCAGATTAACAACAGATATGATTATACCTAGTATCAAATTTTACTATGGAGAAATAACGTTTTTTTTACAGGAAAAATAATGGCTTTAGTAATATGTAATCTTTGTAAATTTTTTTCTTGGCAAATGCAAAGTACATGTATTACAATTTAAAAAGATAAATACCTTAATTATTTAAGTGTTTGTCACAGTTCATTCATTGAAACTAATATGGACCAATAAGAAAAAAGTCTTTTTCATTTTGGGGTAGAGGCTATCTAGCTCGAAAACCTAAATAGTCCCCCCTTGATCCGGAAGTAGCGCTATAGCTGACATCATTAATGCAAGGATACTAATAAGATGTTGGATGAGAGATCTCCTTCTTCTACAGGGTACACTCCTTCCTTAAATTGAGAAATGTTATTTCTCATATTGTCGAAACTATTTCTTAAAAAATTTTTTAAACTTTTTTTTGTGGGGAGTGAATGGAATTGAGCCGTCAGGCTCGGATGTGTAACGCTCATTCGGGTAAAGTCGGCTCGAGTCGAAACTAAAAACCGAAATTGCATACTGTGAGCGCGGGAAATTTTCAGCAATTCATTCTCTTAGTAATGAATCATAATTCAAAATTTTATTTTGAATTCATAAACTGATTTGCGGAAGCCAATATAAATATTTTTTTAACTAGCCATAAAAATAAGAAATATGAACTTAGGTGTTTCTATTCGATTATTTTGTTTCACACGATAGAGTTTCGACAAATTACTGATTAAAAAAATGACGGAGTTTTTGGTGGATATTTAGCAAATAGATTTCAATCAATAGTATTCATCACATATTAATACTTATCATAAACCTATTGCATCATTTTTCGAGTATGATACAAATGACAATCAGTCAGAGCAAAGTTTACTTAAGTAATTTATTCACAATTATAATTGTATATAATGTAAATTTCATTATTTTGTGAATATAGGACAAAAAAAAATTTAATATTAATCTCGCCTTGATGTTTTCATATCTTTCATGTGACCTCTAGCACACTCCATAGTTTTTTGTTTTTGTTTTTGCGTTTATTGGAATTTATTCTTTTGGGATAAAAATATCTTTCTCATAAGATGGGTAGGGTGTAGAGTATCTGATTTTTTTTTTTTTTTTTTTATAATACTGATATTTCTTTTATAATTTGCTACATTTTCACCTGTTTTCTATCAATTATTTATTTGCTCTACCTTTTATACTTTCAGTTTTTATATTCATAATATAAATAATTTATATTTATATTTCTGTGGTTTGAATAATTCGCTACGTTTTCCATTAAACATTGTATTGTTAGCTCAAGTAAGACAACTGCCTATTCTTAATAAACTCACCTTACAATCCTTTCTCGCTTTTGACTAATCATGAAATATGTTTGTCATAAGCCAAAGTGCTATGTATGCTATGTTAATGACGTAATTGTCTTAAACAGTCTGTAATTGAGTGAGACCTTCACTAGCACTGCCTATAGTTAACTGAGGCAATTAGTAACAGGTGAAGGCGATCCTTCTATATTTATATTTATCTTCCCTAAACCTGAGATATTTGTTATTTACGTCTTTTTGTTGTATTTTTTCCTCACAAATAATAATATTTGCAAACACTGAGATCACTAGCGGATCAAGGATTTCATTTGGGGAGGGGGGAGGAGGTGGCTTCAGCCCGAAAATATTTTTTTTTTTAATACAACGATAATTATTTTGGATGAAAAAGAAAGAACTGACTACCTATACGAAATAGTGTTTAAGTGATTCTCGAAGTTCTGTTAAATGTAATTACACGAACAATAATACTTACAGGGATGTTTTTAAAATATTTTTTCCAATAAATATTTTTCCATTTTGGGGAGGGGATGCTTCAAAATTTATGAACTCACTTTAATTGTGCACGCTGTATCTACTACGCAGGTTACTGTTGAGAGAACATTTTCAGCGATGAAGTATATCATTAGATACTTACCTTTCTTAAACTAAACTCTTCCAGCTCCATGTAGCTAAACAGTTTATATATATATGTCCCTCTTATTCTAATTCCACCTTACAATTTAATCAGACGCTGGGTAGCCATTTATCATGTATATTATATATGTATATGATCTCCTCTACATGTATATTATCTTTTATTTTCTTCCATCAATGTACACCTTACTATTTAGATTATTTAGGACTTGTATAATGTTTACAATACTATCATTGTATTCTTTGAACATATTAAGGTACATATGTAAATCATTTAAACTAAATATTTATCCACTCTTTAATTATTTTTTTTTACATTAATACAATGGTATGACAACAAAAGTAATTTGTCGTTTATTTCAAATTTCAGTTAGAATTCCATAGTTTATTGTTTTTAGCAACTATTTTGCAGTATTAGGACCTTGATGCTCATAGTATGTCTTTAATATACCTGTATAGTTATGTAAATACTTCTGATATTACTTATTTTTTAATTTTTGTTGTTGTGTTTTTTTATTGTAATATGCATTTTGGCCAGATGTTATGTTAATTTTTATGTACAATATTGTTAAATACAATAAGTTCTAATTTAAAAAAGTATTACTCAACAATTATTATTACTGTTAATTGTAAAAATTTTGTTCAAAAATAATGATAAAAATATGACTAAATAATCAACTATCACAACAAAAAAATATCACTAATGATCACTAAAAAATAAAAAAGGCTCTTAATAAAAATCACCAGATGATATATAAAAACTCTAGATACAAATTTTGATATGATTTGACTTTTATTTGTAGTTTATTTAATTATCGATTTCAAACTCTGGTTCCTTTTATATCTTTGTTATATGAGTTTTGTTATATATTACATTTTGAAAAGTTGTTCGATTTTTTCTACTGTTTCCACTAGCATTGCTGTTGTTTTTTTATTTTAGTTTCATTGTTTAAATTTGTATAAAAAACTGTTACTACTTTTTGTATTTTTTTTTTCTTTTTGTCACTTGTAACAACATTTTTTATAGTCAGATGTTTTTTGGGAGCGGGGTAGCACAGTGGTAGGGCACTGAGCTTCCAATGCAAAGGTCCCGAGTTCGAACCCCGGCTCATGGCAGAAAATTTATTTATCTGTTTCATTGGCCGTGGGGCGACCTTGGGTCAGAAAGTCCCTCCTGGGGCACACCCAGCCTCTATAAAGTGGGTACCCTTAATTAAATAATTAATTAAGGGGGAAAACCTGGCGGTTGAGCGTGATCTCGGTCAAATCACCTCCTTGCACAACAACCGTTGACCTAGAAACAGTGCTTTCCCTAAAATAGTACTGAACCCCAGATCCTTCATGGGTTGTAGTGGTACAGGTAGGTAGTTAGATGTTTTGATTTATGCCCTGCAATAAAAAAATCCTGCACAGTTTGATTTATGAAAAAAATTAAATGACATTTTATCTTTATCTAAACAAAAAATTTAGATAAGAGACCTTTATGACGAAGCTCAATTTTCATTTGCATCTTTTTTTTTTCTTTCTCTTTTTAATTAATTTGTTCTAATATTAAATATTACACTAATACATTTCTTATTTTTATTTCGAGATATCGCAGACCACATTATGCGTTGTTTTGTAGGAAAACGGAACGGCTATACGCTATTAAAATGCTTCTCTATAAGAAGTTAGAACGAAGGTCGATCTATTCCATTTCCTTGTACGATCCGTCATTCCAAAGAGATAGCAACTTCGTTAGCGAATGATGAAATGGTAATTGGTCGTAAGGGGCAGTAAATGTTAAAATACTGGCAGCTCGGATTGCGCGTGTGTTCCTTTGTATGGAGTTTGCAATCTTTGAAATCCGAATGAATATTTCCCAATAAAGGTGGCTTACTTCATAACTTGTCTTCATGAATCTCGTTATTCGAAAATTTGTAATAAAATTATAATTTTATTGATAATATAACCTTTATTAATGGAAATCCATTATTATCCCTGTATGCAGTTGAGCTGAGTCAGAAATCAATTATAGAATGAAAATGATTAAGCCTAATAGCGTCCCATTGAGAGAACCTTTCAAAGAGCATTCCTATAATTTCTAATTAATTTTTATTTCATTTATTTCGAGTATAAGTAAGATGTTTAAAGATATTCTTTGATTATAATTTATGTATTGGGTTGGCAAATAAGTGCTTTCGGTTTCACTATTAATTTTTAAGTCACGGCTATACATTCTTATCTGATGAATTAATCCCTAAGGTTGTTTATATTGTTGTAAACTCTTTTCAAAATTATAGTAGTATTATGTTTGCTATTGCACTGTTAATATGTAATCAAATATACTTCATTATCAGTATAAAATGAAAATTTATTTATTTATCGAGATTAAGTCTTATTGAGACTTAAAAGTTGCTTATATGAATATCCCACTTTCCCAATATATACGGGCGAGTTATATAAAAACATTGCTTAAAGACAGAGTACAGAAAAAGTGGGAATGCATGTGGAATGTACTTCTATCTACTAATAAAATTAAAAATCTCTAAAAATGTACAAAACAGTGGATAAGTGCTGGAAGAGGAAACAGAAGAGAAGTGTTAGTAACAGGGAAGAGAATTGGTCATACTAACCTGACTCATGTCCATTTAATAACAAAAGAGGCCCAATCGTATTGCGATACCTGCCAGTCCCCGCTAACCATAAAGCACAAATTAAAAGATTGCAAAAACATAAAATACCCCGTTGTAGAGAACTAGCATTAAAGATTCAGTAGATTCAATATAAAACATATATAAAGCTTCTAAAACAAACGCAATTGTACCATAAAATATAGGATTAATGCAATACATGAAAAGAAACAATAAATTACCTATAGAATTACTTATTAAAATATATACTGAATATAACTGTATATATATATATATATATATATATATATATATATATATATATATATATATATATATATAATTAACATTGTAGCAACCTCCACATATAATTGTTAATTTAAACATTCGTAAAGATAAATTAAAATAACATGATAGCTCAAGGGCGAAATAACTAAGTTGTTGATTGCCTAAGACTACTCGTAACCTAGCAACCATCCTATCATTTGAACTTAATCCTTTGAAGGGTTTAATTTCTTTTCCTATTTAATTTCTTTTTCTTCAGGATATGCTGTTGGTTTGTTCAGAAATTAATACAAGATTGCATGTTTTATTTGTATTAATTAACCTTTTATATAGAGTGCCTCAGTTCTTAATGACCAAACTGTGGAGGGAGGAGGGGGGTGGTTTTAAGTTGAGACCAATTATTTGTTTTTCTTAAGGTGTTCACGTTTTTTTTATTAAATAAGAAGAAATTGCTTAAAAACTGTTACTGATAGTTAAATTTTAAGTACGTCGTCGTAAAGAACATAAAATTATCATTGAGAAAACAGTGATTAAATTAAGGTCAATGATAAAAGGAAATTTCAGGAGGTCAAATAACGCCAAGATGTGTTTTTCGATTAATCAGAGATTTCTCGTGTATTAAGTTATTAAATCATTAATTTTTATCAATACAGGCCTTTTTTTTATTAATTTTTATATAATACAGAACCCTCTTTGTCCAAATTGATTAGTAGTCGATACTCTAACTAATCTTAAAACATTGGAGATGGCTGGATTTTATGATAAAGTTGTTATGGTCACCAAGTCATGTCGAGATCAAAAGAAGATAGTATGACCAAGAGAGCTATCAAAGAGGGTCAACCAATCATCACCACTCAATCTTCTGAAGTTGTAACTTTAATCAAAGAGAAACCATGGTTGGCGTGGCAAATAACTTGGTCTGCCACTAGAGACAATAAGCTAAGGGTTGTGGAGCCATACGTTCGGAGAGTCACACTATATATCCTGCTGACAAGAAGCAGAAGGAAAATTTTGTCTTGTTTATTATGGACCAATGTTTAGTTACTTAAATCAAATATTTTTTATGTTATCGCTTCCTATTCAACAAAAAATGTGACTCGCTTATAAACACACAAATTTTTAATTTCCTACTTTTCTTCTGGAAAATAGACAATGGTTTATAGAAACTTTGTTGTAGATCTTAATGTCTACTATCAATCTTTTAAATATTTTTCTCTATACTTACGGGACACCCTTTATAGTTGCCTTTGTTATCTGTTGCATTGGCCGTGTGGCGACCCTGGGTTGGGAGACCCTCCTGGGGCACTCCTAGCCTCTATAAAGTGGGTACCTTTAATTAAAATAATTAATTAAGGGGAAAACCTGGTAGTTGAGCGTGATCTCGGTCATATCACCTCATTGCACAACCGTTGACCTAGAATAGTAGTGCTTTCCCTAAATAGTACTGAACCCAAGACCCTTCATGGTTTGTAGTGGTACAGGTTTTTTAGGTTCTGTATAGTTGCAAATAGTAATCCCCTAATGAGGAGCTAGTTTATTACAACGATCGCCCGGAAAATCACCAGGAAGACCAGAGAGCCCTGAGGTTTGTAAACAGATCTGGGACAGGCCTTCATGAGCCATTTGTCTAGATAACTGCCGATGGTTAGAAGAAACAGGCTCGGTGATTTGTTTGTGAAGGTTAGGGTTTGGATCGCCGTTTAGTAACGCCCTGTTGCAAGGACGGTGACGATAGTCAGTAAATTATTTTTTTTTTAATTTTAAATACACGTCTTCAATTTAATTAACGATATGACCCGCGAAACGTAAACGTAAATAGATAATTGTGATTCAGATCCACTAAATCAATTTTACACGTTTCTTCTCTTTGCGCACGCTGAATTTGTCATTTTTTAGTCTGAAACTGCTATAAGTAGTCTGCTAAATAGGAGAATAGTAGAAGGAAATAAAACATGAAATCATACTAATAATCCATTAAAAAAATTCAGTTTTTTTTGCTCTTCTGTAAAAAAAAAATATATTTTTTTAAAATTATATTTTAATTTTTACGTACCTTTTGCACTAACAGTAACACTATAACATTTTCAAAATCTTTATTTTTTTGAAGTGAAAACTTCTTTAGCCGCGTTTTCCACTTTTTTTTGGAGAGTGAATTAAATTCCGCCGAGTTTTGGTCTTGCAAACTCAGTCTTGGTAATGGTCTTGCTCTTGCGCAAGAGTCCCCCAACAGTCTTGCAGTTACTTATTAGCTTATTCCTATAGAGATATTACTGTAATTTTTTAGATAGGAGAAACCTAACTAAACCCTGAAAAATTAGAGGAGTTAAATGCAAAAGTATATTGGTTATACCAATAGTAATTATTATAGTAACTAAGATTGCCATGTATTAGTAAATATTTTGTCTTAATTTTTATTTAAAAAATCGATTTCTTTTTACCCGTCCTGGTCTTGGTCTTGCAACAGTTAGGTGGCCTTGGTCATGGTCTTGCAAAGTGTAAGACAAAGACCGATTTTGGACAACACTACTCCTGACTATAAATACGTTGTCATTCATAGTTGATAGATGCCATAGACAGTGTAGTTGTTGATTAGCAATTGTATAGCATATATTTTGTTCATTGTAAACATTTTTGTCAAATAAACTTTTTTTTCAAGTCCGAGCGAATACCAAAGATAAATTACCGATTGGGTAAATTCGGTTTAAAGTCGACTCATTGTAGTGTTTTTTCATATTATTTAAAAATATCTTAGACACTAAAAATCGAATCTGCATACTATAAGCAAAGGAATTGTTCATTATTTCATCCTTCCTGGAATGGGCTATTATTCAAAATTGTATCCTAACGCGACACCGTGTTAGAGAGGCGAAAATGCAAAAATTGTAACTAAAAACAAACGATAATAACTTTTATTGAAGATATGGGTTAAAATATCTCAGAAACTAAAAAATCGAACCTGCATACTGTAAACGAAGAAAATGTTCATCGTTTCATCTTCTTTATAATGAGGTATTATTCAAAATTGTATATATATACGCCGTATTAAAGAGCCAAAAAGAGAAAAATATAGTGTCAAAAACAAAATCAGAAGGAATTCCAAACTAAATATTGTCATATTAAATATGAAGAACCATTCTAAAATAAGGGGAATATAACATACGATCATTACATATTTCAGTTGCCATATACCTTTCTTTTTTTGTTTCTTTTTTAAAGCATGATACTGACTTAGTACTATCAGTTGGAGCAAAGTTTACTAGAGTAATTTAAACACAATTATAATTGTGTATATTGTAAATGTTGTTAACTTTTTTAATACAGAAGAAAAAATATTTATATTTCATCATGGGTGATAAATATTCAGGACGCAGTCTTTTTTAAATTTTTTTTTATTTTTGCCAACGTTTCAACCCAAACATGTGGGTCATCTTCAGGGCGTGGTTTGAGCACTGAGGTTGTTCATGTACTCACTTCAATTTATTTAATCTATATTTCGTATTATTAACTCCGTTTTGTTGATGTTTTCACTTCTATTATGTGGTCCTAAACACTTTTATTGAAGATATGGGTTAAAATATCTCAGAAACTAAAAATCGAACATGCATACTGTAAATAATACCTCTTTATAATGATCTATTATTTATAATTATAATTCATATCATTAATTAACACTTGCACTTAACTAACTTGCACACACCTTAGCTTTTATTATATTTTTACGAAATAGTAGATAGTGTTGAAACATTTACATTTTTTATATAATATTTTTCATTACTCTTTAACTTGTCCCAATTGCTACAACTCAATAATAAATAAATAAATTAGTCCTTGAATACTTAAATAAAAAAATAATAATAATACCATAGTAACAAACGCGAGTGGTTTCAATTAAAAATAGCGGCCAAGGTGAGAGTAATGAGTGAGGAATTAGCAAATGCTTTTGGTTTGCGCTCGCATTATGCTAATTTATATGTTTTAAAAATAAAAATAAAATATCCCATCTCAACCCACGCTGACCACAACCGGAAATATTTCTTTCGAGTCAGGCAAGGTTATTTTGTACCTACGTTTGAAACTAAACTTAAATTAGCACAATAGGTCAACCGCAAATAAATAAAACAAAGACGAATATAGAAATATGAATAATAAATAATAAAAGGCTCAGCGAACCCGAAGGTTCGATGCCGATACATTTGCTGACAATATACTTCCATCCTCTGACTTCCATCCAAACTGAAGTCCGCAAGAATCAACCTTAATGCATATTTTGTACCTACGTTTCTGTCTATCTCTCCGACGTTAACCACACCACTGAACGTTTATTAATTTTTTAATAATTCATTTCTTACTATGTCAAGTAATGGAAAATGGCCATTTTATTTTCCACATTGTTGTCACCTATACACATTTATCCGATATAGTTCATAAGACAACGATGCGCCCATTGATTTATTGTCTCAATTCTCCAATTGACTTCAAATAATTTACTGTGTATTATTAGTGTTGCAAGACCAAGACCAAGACTTTCTAGTTTTTGTAAGACTAAGATCAAGACTGGTTTAAAAAAAAAAAAAAATAAAGCATTTTTTGTGAATAATAACTAAGGTATCCTAATGCTTGACAATTTTAATTACTATATGTAAAGAATTGGTAAAACCAATATACTTTTGCATTTAATTCCTCCAATTTTTCATTCAGAGTTTAGTTAGGTTTCCATATGTATATATTGGTAACATTTTTTAAAAGGTTATTTAATTTCCGACAAAATATACCCGTATAAATTGCTATAGTCCATCAAACAAATCGTACTCAAATGATTTCTCTAATCGGTTATCAGGAAAATTAGTCTAATACAATTTTAAAAGAAAACAATATAATACATCTAATTACGTCCAAAAAGTGCAAACTATGCTATTTCCTCCAACAAACAGAAAAATTGTATAATTCAGCCCAAAAAGAGCAAACTATATAAATTTTAATATATTATTCCATAAAATCATATATCTGAAAAAAATTATTTTCATAGTTACTAGTGAATAAAATCTGCAGTAGCATAAAAATGTGACTCGACTCTTATTTTTATTTTTTAAAGTTTAAATAAAATTTGGAAATAAATAATTTACATATATATCAATTTATGTAATAAAGAAAAATATGTTGAATTGTGTGCTATTTTATTCAAAAATATCAAAATCTTGCAATTTAGCCTTAAACGAACAAAACGTAAAATTTCTTTCAATATTGAAAATTAGAATTCAATAATTTCGTTACACTCGAGGGAATAAAAGTAGCAAAAACGTGAATATCCGATTTCTAATTATAAGAACCATAGTTGGTGAACACGTTCTCTTTTTAGGGAAACTCCAAGGTTGGGATGAAAAAAAAAAGAGAAAACAATTTTTATCAATCTGAACTCAATTTAATCTATTTTTAAAAATAAGTAGAACATTCATAAAACGGGTAGTTACACATAATATTAGGTGTTATTTTGTATACATGTGGGTGGAAAAAAGGGAAAATCTTACTGACCAGAAGGGAAATTTAAAAAATATATGGTGGAAACGCAGATTGTAAAGTACCTCAAAATCAGCTGATTAAATAATATAAACATACATCTCAGCATGATCATACACAACAACGATTTACAAAAACATTAATTTGAATTAATGTGGTTCGCCACTATTTTCGACAATATTTAACTCCACCATAAACTATGTATATTTATTGAGAGATCAGGAACACCCGGTAGAAAATCGAAACATTGTAATTCAATTAGGACCAGCATAAGAAATAAAGTACAAGTCGTGTTGTACCTCTTTGTAATAAACAATCGATAAAAAATATTGCTTTGGAGAAAGAGGAACAAAAAAAAAATAGAGAAAATTATTCGCTACATCAGCTCCCACTCATTTCGTTCTACGAATACTAAATTCTCTGACTTCAATGATCCGTATACAATTTGTTATTTATTTTTTTTTTTTGACTTACTAGTAAGTCATGGGAAGTATCATAAACTTATCTATCAGTGTTAAACTTTTTTTTTTTTAAATTTATATATTATCACACACAACTCACATCAAAGGAGATATAAAACAGCTTAAACTCACAAGGGGTTTTAATTAATTTTGAGGATGTAAACGGAAGATTCTATTCGTAAACCCTTTAACCTCTTAAATAAAGGTAAACAATCTAAACGTCGAAGTATTGTTAATTCAGGTATCATCAGGACAGATAAAAATCTAGATCACACATATTCAGACTTCAAGCACTTAAGCAGCCCACAAAAAGATTATGTGACAGTACTTCATTTGTAGATTTAGAGATAATTACATTCTAAAACATATATAATTTAAGGTTGTTGAATTCAATATTTTATATCGAAGTGTTGTTTTTTAGTCTATGGTTGCACTAGTGGTGTTTTCAAAACACTAGATTTATCTCTTAATTAATGAAGTAATTAAGATCAGCTGTTTAAAGAAGCTGGGAGTGAAAAGAAATATCTCTCGTCCTCCCAGAGTCAATCCACAGTTGGTGTAAAGCAATAAATAATTACATACCTCAGCCAAACACCTAACAAGGAGAATCGAAGTATCAGTGCCTTACTCGCCAAACTATCCTAATCTAGTTAATTAAAAAAAAAATTGTGACTAAGTGAGTTAGTATTACCCCTTTTTTTTTTTTTTTTTTTTTTTTGGAAACTTATGAAAAGTGTTTGATTAATAATTAATTTTATGTTTTATTTTCAATTTGATTTTGTCAAAACAGCAGAAGTGCGAGATTAAATTTGGAATCATCGAAAGACATCACTCCAATGCAGTCATAAATGTTTAACCCTTTCCGTGGTTTCCCATTTTAACAATTATTAAAATCCGCCGAAAACCTCACGAATGGCTTCATCATACATCGTACAAGTTTTTTATCGACGAAAATTCTCAGAAATGGAGCGTTTTCTCATGAATTTAATTAGGTAATAAAACTTATAAATATCCTTTTGCTTTCCACTTGAATCGTAAGATAATTTTATGAGGATAGAAAAATATTGGGCCGTTTGGCCTATATTACCTCGTTATTTTAACATGTTCGGAGGAGAGGTCTCACCAAGCTAACCAATATTTTTGTAGGCATCCTTTATTCTCGAGTTCATGATTAAATTATCCTAATTAGCCCAAGATAGACAGAAAAAGAAATTTAAATCTAAGATGTGTGCTTAAGACCACACAATAGAAACATCAACAAGCCTGACTTAATAATATGAAATACAAATATTTTTTTGTTCTATATTCAAAAGGTAATGTATACACATATACATGCATATACATATATATACATATAGTGTATATACATATAGGTAAATTTACAATATATACAATTATAATTGTGTTTAAATTACCCCAGTAAACTTTGCTCCGACTGATCATACTAATTAAGTATTATGCTCTAAAAAGTAAAGAGGCTTATAACTAAAAATGTGATGATAATATTTTATATTCTTGTTATTTTAGCATGGTTTGTCATATTTAATATGACAATATTTAGTACGGAATTCCTTCTGTTTTCGTTTTTGACACTATATTTTTCCCATTTTGCCTCTTTGATACGGCGTCACATCAATATACAATTTTGAATAATAGCACATTGCAGAGAGGATGAAACGCTGAACAATTCCCTCGTTCACAGTATGTTGGTCCGATTTTTAGTTTTTAAGATATATTAATCCATATGCAAAAACACTTCAATTAGTCGATTCTAACCGACTTTATCCGAGCGTTACACATCAGAAATCTGACGGCTCAACCTAATTCACTCTCCATAAAAAAGTACGAAACGCGCCTAAAGAAGTTTTCACTTCAGAAATGTTCTCTTTTTAAATTTTAACTCTTGTGTTCCAGCTAATAAATGTAAACACTTTTCAAGAAAAAACAATTTTCTCTAAAAGCATAATTTTTCCTGCAAAACATCTTAGTCCCTCAAAATTAAACAATGAATCCGCAACTGGCTATATCATGTTAGTCTATATGTTAGAGTAAATTAATATGAATCAGTTAGTGAAGAGTCATTAGGCGTTTGTCATCTGTTGGTAGGTGGAATTTAGTATTAAGAGTTTTGTTAGTCACGCAACAAGATGTTTTGGCAATGAATCATACTTGTTTAGATTGGAAAGTTTAAAATATTTGTAAGTGTATTTTCCGCTGTAACCTATGCCTGTGAGAAGTATGTAAGTTCAAGAAGCATTTATGAATCGAATTGAAAAATTAATTTTTAATTTTATTCTCGCTCCGATTCGTCTGAAAAGAAGATGGCCTCCAGATCTCCTGTTGTAAATACATTTTTAGTGCTACCAGTAGGCTAGTTTATCAACAAGTGGTTTCATGTTATTATATTATTGTGTTCACATTCACTGAGTGTATTTTTATTTCTAATACAGTTGTAAATATCATATATAATAAAAAAATAAATACAAATTTATTCTACGATTAAAGTCCACTAAGAATAATAAATAGTCTGTGGTACAGACCCTATTTATCAAATTATTAACATTCCCATGAAACTTCGTGAATGGCTTTATCTTATCGTAACCTATAACTTTTTTATTTACGAAAATTCTCGGAAATGGGGCCTTATCAGATTAAATTAATTAATTTAACGAGATACTAAGAAGTCATAAATGCCCATTTGCTTTGATTTCCACTTGAATCTTAAGATAATTTAAAAATCGAAAAAAAATAAGTAAATTTTGTAAACACGTTAAATAAAAAAAATTGTGTGTGTAACATGTCACTGTTGGGGATGAAGGTCACGCCAAATGGCCCAATATATTTGTAGGCCTCATTCTTTCTCGATTTTGTGATCAAATTATCTTACGATTCAAGAGGAAAGCAAATGGATGTTCATGAATTTAAGTACACAATTAGGCAGTTTCTAGATCGACAAATACCCAATGCGGAGAATTTTTGTAAATTAAGACTTAATAATGTGTTCCTCTCCATTTAAGTGGACTTTCTATTAAAACTTCCTTCCTAGACGTTCTGTAACTTTGGTAAGCGAAAGTTGGACTCAGTTACAAAGTAGAGCACGTGGATGGCAGCTGGTTGATCAATTAATAGATAACTTAAGCTCAAAGACCCTAAAGGCACTCACCACCAACTGCGAGCCTAGGCATATGCTCATATAAGATTAAATCAATTGTGTTATCCTCCCATCGAAACCTTGGTCTTGTCTGTAGTATTAGCATATACCATTATTTTAATAAACTTCTCTAGTATACTGATATTGTTCTTGTAAATAATGGTTTTAAGTGAATTAAAATTTTTAATTATATTATTTATTTATTTTAATTCATTTATTTTCATTCTATTATTTATATTTTCTACTTTCACTATGATATTTTATTTTGTTCTTTTGTAGCTTTATATTATTTGAAGTTAGCTTATTTTTTTATTTATTTTTTTTTTTTATTTGTAAATATGGTGTGAATGTGCTCTCAGAACTCTATTATAAATGTCCTTTATTGAGACAGATTGTAATATTTATCAATAAACAAATAAATAAAAATTTATTTATTTATTGAATTTGTATATACCTGATAGGAACATTGGCAATTCATTCTTCACTCTGACTTTCTATATTCTATTGTAGAATCCATAGGCATCTACTTTGAGAATATTGTTCGTTATATATATTCAACTTTAATATTTTTAGATATTTTCAAGTATATATAATAATTAAAATAAAATAAATAAAAATACAACTACACAAACATATAAACAAATTAATTTTAAATATTCAATATTTTATGTTTTGCAATAATTATGTTGAATTTCTACATATAATACAAAATTTCTTTTTTGGTCTCTCCGAATTTTTATCTTACCAAAATCAAAAACCTCCGTTTTTTTAAAAAGAAATTTATCAAGATTTTCACATCTTTCACCATATCCTGTAACATTTCCTGGACATTTCTGTGCATATTAAAGTTCTTCCTTGTGGCTGCATTATATACCTAAATTATGCAATACATATAATTATATATTAAAGAAGTATAAATAATTAAAGATGTTACCAATGATTTTTATCAACAATCATTATTTATTTGGTGAATTATTGTTTTTTTTTTTTTTGTTTTTTTTGTATTGCCATTACAGATCTTGCAGATATTTTCCCGCCTTAACCATCTCTTCCTATCTTGGGCTATTGCTTTCTGGTTACCTGCATGCAGCTCTACAGCATCTTTATTGACTTGCTTTTTTTGGCCTTACACGTGATACAATGCCAACTATTGTACCTATTCATAGTAGAGGCTTCCTGCAGGATTACTCCGGGCTACATGCCCCCCATCCAAGTTAACCTCCTTGCCTTCTTACCTTTAATATTGATTTACCAGTTACTTAAAGCAGTTCTTTATTGGTCCTGCTCCATGTGTTAGTACCCTGATCCCAGATAGCTCTGGTTGTCATACGGATGAATTTCCCTTTTAAATCCTCTTTTGGACTATTATCTATTTCCTTTAATTACTTATAAGATTATTAGATGTACAATTATCATAGCAAGACTTGAAAACATTAGTGCCAAATAGTTTTTCTAATTTGCAAAAGTTTATTTTTCCTCCTAATGTAAACACTTCATTTTTTTTTTTTTTTTTTTTTTTTGTATTACTTGGTTACATATTTAACGTTTTGGAACTATGCCTCGTTATCAGGAATTTTCTTTTAATCGTTTCTAAACTTGGCATATGAATATTTATTTTATTTTATTTAGTAACCGAGAATTATATTCTGACATAAAATTAAATTTGAGACACGCAAGTTGCTGTGCAATGACCAAGTTTTGTTAACGGCTTCTCAGGATCCATGACAGGATATAAATTATCACAGCAGATTTCTTGGCTACCGCCTCTACCGAAGGTGTGTCTTGTTCTTTTAAGGCCTTCTGTCAGTGGAATCATATTGTAGGTCACTTTTATGAAAGTTGTAATTTTCTTTGATAGTTTCTGGAATAGTTGAGAAGTTTAAGTCCTTGTGTATTAGTTCATTTGCTATTCAGAACGGGGTTTCAACTATCCCCCGCTATTTTTAAATAATTTGTTAAAATTATTCTATTTAGGAACATCCTTAAGATAATATCATTGTTACACTAGATTGTTATAATGAAAGTAAGTTCCGATGTCAAAGAGCTCTCCTTTCGGCGCAAGATGTACTTTCCTCCTTTCCTGTTGAATAGAGCCATCTGAATTTCCAAATATTTAGTGGTATTTGCTTGCCACTGGCCATAGACACCCGGTTAAGAAAACAAATAGCCGGACTCACACATTTTGCCGAACAGAAGAGAAGACCCTCACCTGCCCGCTGAAAGGTGTGAAGGACGAAAGAAGATGTCCTGGAAGTGACAGTGGATGTCCTCCGCTCACCTGGACAGTGGCCGGCTGAACCCTTCCTCAGGTAAAGGACAAGGACAGACCAACAGATTAGTCCTGGATGGAGTCCTTTGTACGTCACCACCCGCGGAGACATCACTCCCACGAATGCTGACCACACCACACCAACTGCCTTCTCCTCCATTTATCAAGTCTTGTCCAAAGATTCTATTAAAATTTATTTTGTCCGATTTTCTTGCCTTTCTCGTCTGCGGTTCAGGTTAGGAACGTATAGCAAAGGAATGAAGATAGATATCATTCCAGTTTCAATATTATTTGTATAACCTTCCATAATATACAATTCTATGTGTCCACGCCTTCATTTGCAAATTACTATTTAAAATAGGATACAATTGATTAGTTCAGAAGTCTGAAAACTTCAAATAATATTGTAAAAATAATCTATAAAATCAGGTTAAATGAAAAACAAAGCTAAAAACAGAACTAAGATAGTCCAATACCGAGTTTATGAAATTTCCATGGAAAAGAAAAAGAAAAAAACGTGGTTTGAAGCCCCATAATATGTGGGGCCTGAGGCGGATTTGTAATAGCGTCACTAAAAAAAATTAAATATTTTATTTGCAATTCCAAATCTATTATATCATCCTCTTTCTATATATTTTTTAACATTTAGGTAACTGGATATAAATATAATAAATTTACAAGATTGTCCTTTCTTTAAATTATAATTCTCCTTTCAACTATGCCTACAGATCACAATTTTTATTTATTCAGTTTTCATAATAATAATAAGGCTTAGGGATCCCCAAGGTTCAATACCGATACCACCAATCAATGTCCACATTCTTCTATCTCCGCCTTAATCCAACAGCTCCTGATCAGCCTTAACACAATCTTCTCACCTTTGGTCTACCCCTCGGCTGCTTGCCAGTCGGCTCAGCGCATATTAACTTTTTTACGAATTCTTTCGTTACTAAGCCCATCGAGTTTGCATGTCCATTTTATTCGCCTCAATTTAATCATCTCAGTTATATTAACAGATCGCGTAATTCAGTGTTGTGTAACCGCCTAAATTCTCCCGTAGACGCATCCTTCTTCGGTCCAAATATTCTGCCCAACACTTTATTTTCAAAAACCTTAAGACGTTGCTTATTCCTTAATGTAAGCGGCCACGTTTCGCATCCATAAAGAACCGTAGGAAAGATAATGGTTACGTAAATTGTAATTTTTATGTTTCGGGACAGGAGGCGCGAACTAAGTAGTTTTAACAATGAAAAATTACAAGCATTTCTCACCCTCAACCTAACCTTAATATCCTTTTCAATTATCATTTCTGGTTATCGTAGACCATAGATACCTAAAATTATGGACGTGTTCAAACACATTCGTTTCTATATTGATATCATCAAAATTTTCGCTGTTTTTGCAGCTACCCATATATTTTGTCTTATCCGTGTTTTTCTCGACTTCTAGTTCTTTCATCAACTTTGTTGTACTGAGTTTTATTGTTTCCATGTCTTCGCTTAACAGTATCGAATCATCAGCATACCTAAGCACGGATATTGTTCCACCCAGGTTCAGACCTTTTTCGGTATTTATCACCTCTCTAATGGCATGTTCTAATGCCAAATTAAATAGGACAGATGAAAGATAATCACCTGGTTTTAAGTACGACTCAAATTTTATAACCGATTCTAACTTTATTGAATGTTTCGGACATACACACGCATTCTAACTAGATTTGCGAATTTTTGGGGAATTTTGTTTATGTTTCATAATAATACTACCAACCAAAGCCAGCATATATAAAAGAATTGATGAATGATTTGTCAGACAATGTAAAAATAACAGGAATTTACTATCCTTCCAATTGATTGTACAATGTTTAGTATACAATCACATATGACCGTGAACGCATGCAATTTTGTAGTATGTTTTTTTTATGAAGTTAAGGTAGGACACTTACCCACCCCAAGCTTATAACTTACACAACTCCAGACCTCATATTTCACGACAGACAGAAAAGAAACTAAAAGAGCAATGTTACAGTCGAGATATATATGCATAGGCAGTATGTAAGTTACCAGAAGGCCTCGACAGTGCGTGTTCATTATAGAGGGTAAGATGACAGAGAAATGAAGGAAGATGTATAGAAGGAGACCTTAAGTGACAGGCGGATCAGCACTCCCTCACTCTCGGTCTGCGGTGTAAGAGATTAGGCTTAACACTCCTCAAGGATGGTGACCACAACAGGAGGGATCAATCTCCGGACTTGTGGGATGGTGAGATACTAACGGAGAAATCGATCTCCTGACTTAGTATATAGGACTGCATGCGGACGGATCAGCACCCAGATTTGCATAGAGTAAAAGAAGAGGTATAAAGTTAATGGACATAGTGGAATAAAAGATTAGATTAAGGTGAACTATAAGGCGTATATGAAACATAAACTGACATCTGCGTGCTGGTCTACATCCTGAAGGGGTGGAGATCCGAAGATCTGACAATTTCAGATTTGAATGCGATTCATTTCGCCAAGATTAAACCATCTACCAAGAGCCGTTACAATAACAGTTATATTTGAGCTTTGATCAGTATATGTTATCGCCATTCAACTTTATTAATAAAAAGTATTTATAATGTGTATACATATTCCTATTTACAATTTGAGTATTTTATAATACAATAATAAAAAATAAAACATACAATTTTTAGTGTGTTGCACGGGCGAGCTTGTTGGGCGCTGCCTAGTAGCGAGTAGGCGAAAAAGTGTCCCCTATAATAAGAGAGGGAATCTTTTACAGCTACATTACGAAGTATTTCCACATCCACCTTATTCACCAGATTTACTCCAATAGATTTCCATATTTTTAGAAATTTGGACATCTTCCTTAGAAGTAAATTTTTAAAAGTGATTCTCAGGTCAAAAACGCATTTCTTTACAAAACCCATAATTTCTCAGTTCTGGGATTGGAAAGTTGATAATACATTAGAGAAGATTTATAGAAAAATGAGGATAAATAATTTGACTACTGACTATACTATCCTTTTCTTTGAATACTGACATTTTATATGGAACGAAGCAATTTATTATACACAGTTGTCAATTTCAGTAAATTAATAATAATAAAAAAAGTGCTTATAATATATGATACAACGGAGATGGTATACAAGTCGTTGCTGATATTTCCCACAGGAGTAGAAGCGACAATTGAGTTGCGACAGAACTAAGGAGGCAACAAAAGGCAACCCTTGCTATCTACAAAGGCGAAATCAACAACAACAAGAGCAAGGACCCTGAAGACTGTTTGCAAACCCTCCTGCTATCTGGAACATCTCCATCTAGCCCAGATGGTAGCCCGAGATAGCGCAAATGTTTACACTCCCTCTACTACCTCTTCTCGACTTAACGCTGTCAGCTGACTTACCTGTCTTCTGGTGCGACACCTCCGTGTCAGGATATGACATCGGATGTTTACTCAGGAGAAGGAATTCGGAAGAATGGACAACGACCTAACTGTGTCCTTAGGACAGCTATGCTTGGTATTTCGACAGTTCTTAAACACTAAAATAGACACCTAAATAAACAAACATAGTTACTGCAAAATAAACGAACTTGTATTTTTTTTTCTTTTCCCATTATATCACTTATTATTTGGACATTATTATTTAGACTGTCTTTACTCTACAACTCTTACGTTTCAAGATGGTTGCTTATTCTCGACAATGCCTTTAATGTATTGTCAAATTAATTTTATTAATTTTGTTGGACTTTACTATGTTTTGTCAACAAAACATATAAATTTACCTATTCTGTAGTTTTTTAATTCTAAAGTGACATGTTTCATAAATAGCAATAAGATAATAGGTAACTGCAAGACTTTTCTGAGACTCTTACGCAAGACTGAGTGAGCGTTTTGGCAACACATGAGTGACGTCACGCGAGTTCTTATGTTGAAGATTCCTGTTTTATTGTTTAAAAAAGCATTTATATTTTGAAACCTCCTACTTTTTTCAATGAGTTTTATTGTAATGTTAGAAAGATATTAAGGCAGTAAGTTTTAAAATTTGAATTCATCACAACTCCATTTTGTTTGATAATTAATTCATCAACATCCATCGCTCCTGAGAACCGAAAAATGGATCACTACTACCGTATTACATACAGTATATATGTGTTGAAGGTTTGAACCGATATTTGTTGTGGTATTGCTCCTTAAGACGAGTCCACCGGTCAACATCCTAGATCCAGATGGCACCTGTTTCTCCCGATGACTGTGGTCAAGGAGGCGCTAATGGTCGGTGTAGTCCCGACATACGGTCAGCCATCACCTGCTCCACTTTCCCTGGGGATAGCCGGAGTGTTCTCGGAAGGTCGCCGATCTTCGGTCCTGCAGGGGGTATTGTTCTCGGGAAGGGGCTACTTGGGGTTCAGTCTTTCTAATATCGATATATTTTCGATAATAATAACATTAAGAACTAGTGTTGCCCAAAATCGGTCTTGGTCTTGAACTTACCAAGACTGTCTAATTGTTGCCCAAGACCAAGACAAATAAAAAAAAATTAATAGTTACTAATACTTGACAATTATATTTAGTATATGTAAAATACTAGTATAACCAATATACTTTTGCATTTAACTCTTCTAATTTTTCATTCAATCTTCGTTAGATTTCCCCTATCTGAAAAATTACAATAATATATCTATAGTACTAAGCTAATAGTTAACTGCAAGACTGTTGTGAGTATCTTGCGTAAGACCAACACTCGTTTTGTTTTCGAATTTGGGCAACACTATTAAGAACTAGAAACACGTTTGCCAAGTCGACTTATAGCTGCCTCTCTATTTCTACAGAGTACATAATTACCTATATTTCAAGGCCAATGATTAATTGTTTGATAATAAAATCCATTTCCATTGAACAACACGTTTTAAAATTTGTTAAGGGAAAATACAATTGCGCCTGCTTAACCAAAACAAAAAAATTAGCTCGAGTTGGATCCCACTCACTCTCGATATATCTTGGTAGCGTTCTAAAAGAAAACTGAACCTTTTTCAGGTACTAGAGTACTAGGGTACGCCCATCACCATAATACGGAAGACTGGCTGAGTGAAATGTGATGAATTTAGTGGGTGTGATGAATGATAAACCATCAAAATACACGGAATAAGTGAATCATAATCATAAATTACAGTCAAATAAGGCATTGAATGATTTCGTAGTGATTACCTGGTTAGAATACAAGGCTCGCTAATTGAAAAGGACCATGAATATAATATATTAATTTTTTATAATTTTAGACTAAATGACTTTTTCTTGAATTCTCACGATACGACAAAAGGATGATTATTCTTTTTCTTTTTGTATGATTTATATTATTAGGTAATTTTTCCGATTTTCATCTTTCATGTCCGTCGATTTTCGTAAATTCATCAATTGAAATTTTTTTACCAATTATGACTGATTAAAGAATTATACAAATATATTTTAATAAAGTAGCGAATTGCTCGACCTGGATTCAGCATGTACTTTCGAATTTGGTTCCGCCCTCACTAAATTCTATGAATAAAGCCTTTTTTAGTCAAATATTTCTCTCTGTTAAATTTAATGGGCGTAGTAGTTTTCAATATAATTTTCCGTACTCAAGCAAATAGTGAAATTCGTTTGATGATAGGATTAACTCGACAGAAACAATATTGTTACTATACTTTCTTTCTTCCTAAAAATATATTTACATACACCTAGTCACTTGTAAATATACAGTGGTGCAAAATACCTTATTTTCGGAAAAAAAAACTTCGTCCACCATAGACATACGACTTTAAATCTCTTATTGGGGTCATTTTATGTGTATTTTCTTATTAAGTAAATTAAAAAGTTAAAATTAAAAGTACGTCGATAGCTTTACACGTTTTTGTTACTTTAAGAATATCATGTTTTAAATTTTGATAAATTCTGAAGAAAAATTAATTTGTTCATTCAAGTCAACATTATTGGGCGAAATTTCTTAAATATTAGAAAGATTGAAATACAAACTGATTTAATAAATGTTTAAATATATAGATTTATAATTATTATGTGGAGATATTGTTGACTGCAGATGAGGAAGTTAGTGAGGTGTTGCAGTCACAGTAAGAAATACTAATATAACTAAAAAAAAAAAATACAAGAACATTATTTCAGAAAACACTATCAATAAACTAAAATATAAAAGAAAACTTAGTATTAATTGAAAAACAAATAAACATTCATTTCAATCAAAAAGAAATTTAGTCACAGTGATAAACACAAATAATTTTCACATATATTATTACAGTAAATGAAATCGGTTTTGTACCTCATATAAACTCCTGTCATCCATTTTTTTTTTTTTTTTTTTTTTTTTTTTTTTTTTTTTTTTTTTTTTGGAGGCGGGAATATGTTTGTCTAAAATAAATAAAGTCTGTATAAAGATTTCGCAGACTTTAATACTGGAACGGTAGTAAGTCGGTGGATCGATACAGGACAAATTGAGATATAAAGATTTTGATGCTTCCTTCAGAACTATCCAGTCCTTTGAAGCCCATGTACCATATTCAAGAATGTAAGAGAAAGAATTGGGAGGAGCTTATATTATATATCAATGGTGATTTTTGTCGGTAACCTTCGTTAATTTTTCATCAAATGCCAAGTTTGAGCCATCATTTTGAAGGTTTCCTTTTCATTCAGGTGGGAAAAATATTCACACCTTCTCCCAAAATATCAGGAAAAAAAATTTATAAAGGAAAGAAACTTTTCTTGCGGATAACTCAAAAAGTATTAAACCCATGATTATTTAAAATATTACTACATTCCACACGAAAAGAAAAACAAAATTCATTGAAATCTGAACTATTATTAGCAGGGATACAGCTTATTTAAATTTGGTAAACATTTTGTTTCAAAAAGGGAGCGGGATAGTTCAGTGGTAGGACACTAATCTTTCAATGCTGAAGGTGTCCCAGATTCGAATCTCGGCTCATGGCAGAAAAATTATTCTGCTTCATTGGGTGTTGGGCGGCCCTGCGTAGGGAGACCCTCCTGGAGCACACCCAGCCTCTACAAAGTGGGTACCCTTAATTAAATAATTAATTAAGGAGGAAAACCTAGCGGTTGAGCGTGATCCTGGCCCGATTCCCTCCTTACCCAACCGTTGGCCTTGAAACAGTACTTTCCCTGAATAGTACTGGACCCAAGGCCCTTCATGGGTTGTAGTGGTACAGGTTTTCTTCTTTTTTTTTTTTTGTTGGTTCAAAACATGAATTAAGTTTTAAATTAATTTTCGTTTTCTTTGTCAATTATAATTAACGAGGAAGTAATAATTGATTTATATACCTATACTAGGTAAGAAAAGTTTCAGAGCTGCCTGAGTCAGAAAAACACATTTTTAGCTATTGGTCTGTCTGTCTGTGTCATGATTTTCTCGGGAACTACTGAACTGATTTTGTTGCCTCTTTTTTTTATTTTGTAGGGTTTAGGCTATTGATGCCTGTGACAGAAATTCGGTGCTCCATGCTCAATAGCTTGCGCGCAATAAATGAAAAACATGTTTTTCTATAGACTGTTGCGCGAAAACGGCTCTAACGATTTTGATGAAACTTTTCTATAATGTTCTAATCATTGTCCTTTCAATTTTCGTATCTAGACTAAATTTCCGAAAAAAATCAGGAAAAAAAGTTACAAAGAAAAGAAAAATGTTATGGGACCTAACTCCCTAAGTATATATCATACGGTAAAATTTATAATAAAAGTTTTGAAAGGTAATTAAATTACTAGCAAAACAAAGTAAATAATAAAGTAAATAATAATAAAATAATTGTATTAATTTTATTTTTGTCTGTCACTGTGACTGTACCTCCCCCATCTTCTTATTATTAACAGTATTAAGCAATGGAAAAATAAAGTAAAAACACAACAAAATTTTGTGGTCACTGCTTGATTATAAACATATAAATGTAACCATGAAAAGAAAAAGGTTAGGTACTCCTTGAATTACCTTCGCTCAGATTTAAGTGTTCCTTCAAAGATTTTCAAATCGACAATTGACCGTGATAATCACTATAATACTCTTCATAAAAATCGCTCGCGGATTTTTTTTTACGCTCGAAGCTAATAAGAATTTTTCCTGAAATCTGAAGGAAGAAAAAAAATTACCATTTTCTTCTTGAGAAGAGGAGCACTTATGGGTTCAGCGAAGGGGAACGGTTGTTGGTCGTTGCCCCCTGCCAGGACCCGGAGCCCCTCAAGAAAACCTGACCCTAAGTAGACAGCCACTGTCACTGCACTCACTCTCCGCTTATTGTATGAGGAAGGACTTAATTGCCAGTAGCAGTAAAATATTGGATGTGGAAGGACTTAAGTGTCAGTGGAAGTAAAATATTTACTAATCCTTAAGGGCTGCCTGTTCCTCGAGGTCCTTTGAGGTATTTGCGGCTGTCAGACCACCAACAAGGGCGATAAAGCCATATTTCAAGTTTTACCTGTTAAACGTGATTTATGTATTTTTTTTCCTTAGAGCATCTCCAGTAAAATAAATATTAGTCCGTGGTGCAGACCCCTTTTTATCAAATTATTAATATTTGTGTAAAATTTCGGAAATGTCTTCACATTGAACTTTTTTTTAAGGAAGTTAGTGGACTGTTCTACATATCATGGGTAATAAATATTCAGGACGCAGTCTTTTTAAAAAAAAAAAAAAAATGTTTTATTAACAATATTTCTCACTTCTTCTTCGGTGCATACTATTTATTTTCAAGTTTATTTATTATCAGCCAATTTTACACCAATTTTTAAATTTTGTCAACTTAATGACTACACATCAGGGTGTTCCCCCACACTCATTGCTCAAACCGCGCTCTGAAGATGACCCACATGTTTGGGTTGAAACGTCGGCATACATTTTTTTTTATTCATTTATTGAGTTTTACAACAATATGTCTCCCGAACATTAGTTATAGTGAGGTAGGACAACATTCACACTACATGTACAATAAATATAAAATAAATAGAAGCAAAATAATAATCAAAAGTATATACAATAAATAATAAAATAAAATAAACTAAAAATAAGAAAATTAAAACTAAGCAAAAAAACACATGCATACACTAGGCATAAATAAAAAAGTTATTTTCAAGTTTATTTATTATCAGTTGAGTTCTACCAATGGGTAGTTTCTCTTCATGTTGTACATTTACTTGTTGTATTTTTCATGTAATACAGTTCTAAATTTCAGTATAATAAAAAAAAATTATTATCAGCCAATTTTACACCAATTTTTAAATTTTGTCAACTTAATGACTACACATCACATTATGACGTTTCGGCTCGTCGAGCCATTTTCAAGTCTAATTTTTTTTTTAAATTTACAATCATATATTAGCTTTAAATATTTCAAAATATAAAGATTCTTTTTATGTACCTAAATACCCACCATGTACCTGCCCTTTTCACTTATGCGAATTGCATGTGTCTACTCATTTATTATTCTTGTCATGTCCACCTTTCATTATTTTATAACATTATTATTACTCAATTCTTGCTTATTAAATGATTCAAATAAGTTAAAATTACCTTGTTCATGTGTCACCCACATGTCATCCGTCTCATTTCTATTCAGTGACTGGGTATTCTTATACGAGTAGGGGAAGACTATTAAACAGTAGACGCATGCAATTCGCATAAGTGAAAAGGACTAGTACATGATGGGTATTTAGATATATAAAAAGAATCTTTATATTTTGAAATATGTAAAGTTAATATATGATGGTAAATTTAAAAAAAAAAATTTAGACTTGAAAATGGCTCGACGAGCCGAAACTTCGTAAATGTGATGTGGTGCAGTCATTAAGTTGACAAAATTTCAAAATTGGTGTAAAATTGGCTAATAATAAATAAACTTGAAAATATTTTTTTATTTATGCCTAGTGTAGTATGCATCTGTTTTTTGCTTAGTTTTAATTTTCTTATTTTTAGGTTATTTTATTTTATTATTTATTGTATATACTTCTGATTATTATTTTGCTTCTATTTATTTTATATTTTTTGTACATATAGTGTGAATGTTATCCTACCTCACAAAAACTAATGTCCAAGAGACAGATTGTTGTTTATAAAAAAAATGTATGCCAACGTTTCAACCCAAACATGTGGGTCATCTTCAGGGTGTGGTTTAAGCACTGAGGGAGGGGAGACACCCTCAATGCTCAAACCACGCCTTGAAGATGACCCACATGTTTGGGTTAAAACGTTGTCATAAATAAAAAATTTTAATTTTCTTTAGAAAAAAAATGCGTCCTGAATATTTATTACCCTCGAACTTTTTTATTTGGAAGAATTTTTTTTTTTATTTGGGCAGTTTTTGATCTGGAAAGAATAACGAAATTGATAAGGTCATATAGGCCAAACTGCCCAATATTTTTGTAGGCCATCTTTTTTCTCGATTACGTGATAAAATTATGTTACGGTTCAAAAGGAAAGCAAATTCATGAGTTTTAGTAACTTCATAAGAAGGACAAGGCTGGTTCGGAATTTCCCCGCCTGATTGTAAATTAAAAAAAAATGACATGGTTTGTGTCATTTCGTGTAGTTTATGTAGTTTATAGTTTAACTTCTGCTAAATTTCTTGAAAATAGGTGGAAACATGTTGAAGTTATAATGCTTTTTATGATTTTCTAAAAAAATCTCAGAGAAAATTCTTAGCTCCAATATCTACAACAAAAATTATTTTTCTATTGTTATGAAAATTCTTATTTGAGGGTTTATCGAGGTGCGGAATACAAATACCAACTTTGTTCATCCTTAAAAAAATAGTTGAAACTACTTCGATAATTTTTATTGATTTCGATGATTTTTTTTTTTTAATTTGTAGGGAATTCAGGAAAGTTTCAAATAATATGGGTGTAATTATCGAGCAAAATTATCTTCAACTTCTTTTATTTTATTTATTGTATATACTTGTTGATTATCATTTAGTTGCTTCTTAGTTACTGTTCTATTTTATTTATTTACTCCCTTTACCAGGAGCCACGCGCTGCTGTTGTTCTCAGTGTGGAAAAGAAAGAAAATAGAAAGCACATATGAGAGGCTTAATATCAAAGAAAATCGTCATTTTTAATTAATTAATAAATTAATCAAGATCAAATTTAAACTAATTCTAATGATTTTTTTTTCATGATTCAACTTGAATATTTTGACTTTTGAATCAAGAAGATATGACACCGGTTAGTTTCCTGTAATTTATGTGGTTCTAAATTCCTACCAAATATCTTGAGAATTGGTGGAAACATATTGAAGCAATAACGTTGTTTATGATTTTCTAAAAAAATCATCACAGCCTGGACTCCAATTTCTATACAAAAATAATTTTTTTATTGTAATGAAAACTTGCTTTTGAGGATTTATCGAGGTGAGGAATACAAAGCTCATCTTTGTTCATCCTTAAAAAAATATTTTTACCCACTTCGCTCCTTCTGTCTGGGAATAAAGAAATTATGAATTGTTTCATTTCGGAGATAATTCTCATGGATTTCGACGACTTTTGTAGGGAATTCAGGAAGGTTTCAAATAATTATGTATATATATATATATATATATATATATATATAGAGAGAGAGAGAGAGAGAGAGAGAGAGAGAGAGGAGACAGAATATTATATTACTCAATAAATAAATAACATCCATTTTTATATTTTTCGATGATTTATATTATTTAAATTTTCCTTTTTGTTTTAATTTCGGTCTTGCGCTGATGCCGACGCCCCATGCCTTGACACTATTTATGTCTATACTAGTAAGTTTGATTACATACTTATTAAATAGTTATAGTTGAGTTAATATTTCAAACTAGTAGGCCCGTGCGAAAAATTCGGACAGCATATTGTTATCAAATGCCAAATTAATTAGAAAATAAAATAATGCAACGTATCTGCAATCTATATGCAACGTATGTAATCGACAAAGGAAACAAAATTAATTTATATCTACATTTTTGTTTGGAACCAACATATTTACAAATTTCAATAAGCTGTATCTTTGCGAAAAGTTGACCGATTTCAATGATTTTTTTTTTCCTTTTATAGGCAATTTAGTAATGTTTTATATAATCGTAGGAATAACCAAGGGAAAAGTGTGTATTTTTTTAGTTATTCACAAATAAAGTTTCTTTTCTTTCATAGCTTGTTTGCCTGAATTATCGGGATTATTGGACTATTTTGCCCGCCTGAAGGAGAAGGAAGCCTTCGAAATTGGTGGCTCAATCTTGAGATTTGGTGAAGAATTAACGATGTTATGGCTTGCCGATCAAAAACACCATCGATAAATAATATAAACTCCTCCTGTCTCGATCATAGAGACCTCAAGTCGACGAAATGAGACATGTATCAATGACAGTACTACAATTAACGTAAGGTTGTGTGGATGCGAACCCTATGCCTTGCGTTATCTCGAAAATAGTACGTTTTTGGGCTTAAAAACGCAGGATCCGATAGTTCCGGAGGAACTATCAGGGTCTTGCTGTACGCATCAAAATCTTCAAGATCCAATTTGTCCCGTATCGATCTACAGACCTACCACTGTTCCAGTATTGAAGCCTAGCAAAATGTTTGTGTCGACTTTATTTATTTTAGAAAGAAAAACAAAAGCGGAGAATACGATTCGCTAACCCACCGTGAAATTCTGAATCCAACGGTACCCCATTCATGGTATTTGACCATGATTGGAGCTTATATTCGGTACAAAACCGATTTCGAGCCTTACTGTAATAATATATGTACGGATTAAATAAATCAATTGATTTATAGGTATATAATATTATTATTTTGCTGTTTATTTATTGTGTATAGTGTGAATGAGCTAATTTTTATCCTTATTACTCATGTTCTTAAATGTGACATATTGCAATATATCTTAATAAAGAAAAAAAAAGGATATATAATAGAACAATTATTGAAGCTTTTGGTTGGATTTTATTCTTAATAATAATCGATCCATTTTGCATGTATACAAACTACACTACGCTAATATCTTGTGACACCTAATGCACTCTATCCAGTATGTAAGAGAAGCCGATATCTATAGCCGAGGAGATAGGAGTTACACAATAAACGCATAAGACACATTGTCTAATAACTCTGGACGTTTTTGTGGAGCCATTAGATGGATATTTCATCGTGTGGTAGATATCTAGGGCTAGTTATCTAATAGTGGAGTAGGGGCAGCTGTCGATATCCACGACATGTGGTACATCATGTGCTCACAAAGGCATAGCTCACCATAGTTGCTGGTTGGCTAGTCCTCTCTTCCCAATACTGGCCATATCACCTCTCCGCCTAGAAAAGATAGATCAGATTTTAAAAATAATTTTAAGTTTAAATTCAATGCTATCTCTTTTGAGGTTAAGTAACATGAGGCACACATACCAAAAATAAACAGGATTCAGAAAATGAGGATTATGCTCATTTGACATCAACAGATGCTAGGACAAGAATGTTCTAGGTAGATAGAAAATTTATTTTAGAAAAGCAACAAATGCAAAATCAATTTTATTAACACAAATAAAATAATATTACCATTGCCCTAATGAAAATAAATTATGCAACAAAGTATTTCCATGATTTATTAAAATATTTCAACTACAATTGAAATTTTATTATACAGTAATCCAAAATTAAAATTGTCTGTAAATTAATTTATTATAATTCAACGCTATTCGACCATATGCAACCAGTTTTGTGTGCCAAGTATGGCCGGTAGCACGTGGAATTAAACACGATCTGGGCTATGTTTGTTAAAACTGGTGTTAATTATGTAAATATGCAGGAAAGGTAAATAAAAGGTTTTCAACTTTTGTCTTCTAGTGGAATAGAATATATTAAAAAAAATGAGAAAGAAATCCGGAAAACGTTTGACAAAGTTCGAAGTAAAAGTTTCTTTTATTTTCATTTCTTTATATATTTATGTTTTACCTATTTTAGATAATACCAATTATTTAAATATATGAAAAATCAGCTCTTAACAATTAAAATCAATAAGTAAAACCTATGTTATAGTGAGTTTTGTTTTCAACCACTAACGAATTCAGGATTTAATTGTGGGTGGCTTCAGCCCGATAGATTTTTTTCACATGCATAACGACAATTACTTTGGGAAAAAAAAGAAACTAACTACCTATATGAAATAGTGTTTAACAGATACTCGAAGTCCTATTAAATGTAATTAATTAAACTAACAAAAATACTTTAAGAACTATTTTTTACATAAAACAGGATTACATTTTACCTTTTAGGGGGGGAGAGGGGACATCAGCCCGAAACTCCTCCCTTCCCCTCCTCCGTAGATCTGCCTGTGGTTTGAACTTACTATATGCTGATAATACTAAGCATGTTAGCACAGAAGGGGTCGTTCACTCAAAATTCGTCCTAACTGTTTAACACAATAACATACTGAGCACTTATTTCAAGTTAATTGAATACTCTTATTGTATTCTATTCACGAGAAGCAAGGATTTTCCGGCTGAAACTGTCCCCATACTTTTTTCCAAATGTTTAAGCCAAAATTGAAATATGTTAATGCTAAAAAAAAAAAAAAAACTAGGTGTGTGCGAAAGACTACACGATAGAAGTAAAAACATCAACAAGGTGGACTTAATAAATACATACTGAAATATAAATTTTTTTTTGTTCTATTCAAAATGTAATAACATATGTTATTTAAATTACTCTAGTAAACTTTGCTTCGACTGATCATATTAAGTCAGTATTATGCTCTGCAAATGAAACAATATGATTATGATAGCTAACCTATGTGATGATCGTATATTTTCATTATCTTAGTATGATTCATCATTATTACATATGACAATATTTAATATGGGATTGCTTCTGATTTGGTCTTTGATACTATATTTTTCCCTTTTTGCGACTCTGATAAGGCGTCACGTTAATATACAATGCAATTTTGAATATTACATTACAAAGAGGATGGAATGCTCAGCAATTCTTTCGCTTACAGCACGCAGATCCGATTTTTTGGTTTTTGAGATATTTTAATATGCAAAAACACTTCAATTAGCCGACTCTAGCAGACTTTATCTCGATACATATCGGAGATCTGACGGCTCAATCTAATACACTCTCCACAAAAAAAGTGCAAAACGCGCCTAAAGAAGTTTTCACTACAAAACATATAGCTGAGACAGAAACTGAATGCTTATAAACACTTACCTAAACCCAATACATGTTATCGCCAAAAAGTCCCCCCTACAAAAATCTTTCAATAGAAATTGAAAAAAACCTTGGTACGTGAATAACAAAACTCTACATACTAATCTCCACCTGCCAACATTTGACTTTTTTAAATGGATAATACCCTACCAATTATTTTTGGCATACTAAGGGGAGAGGTTCTATAGATACAACCAAAGTTATCCTAACCAGAGTGGGAGGGTCGAGTTTCATTTCGTGGGCCCGCCACGAAATAAAAGTCAACCATTCTCCGGCCGGATTCGAACCGGCGTCGCAAGGCACGAGGGTGCTAGAATGAACAACGCTCCAACACACTCTGCCATAACGACTTCTACCAACAATTAATTTTTTTTTTGTTCTTCCATACCTCGCCATTTTGGCTATACGGGATTTCCCTGGGCCGGAGGGTGAGGGCGGGGAATTTAAAATCCCCTCTGGAACCGGGACGCGAACTCATACTTATTTTTGTGTCTCAAAACTTCATATATCTTGTTGCCGGGCAACTCGCGGTGCTGTGCACACGCTTTAGCCCATTCGGCCATCCCGCCACCAACCAACAATTAATTAACATACAACGACTCTTTTCCCGACGATTTTACACAAACCTAAACCAACATATACAATTTGATAAATGGCTCAGATGACACCCCACAATATGAGGAGGAGACTAAAATGGCGCTGAATGAGAAATATCCTTCCTTCAACAACCTAGGTAATTGATTCAAGCCAGGGAAGAGATTCTACTGAGTTTTGTCCTTCGCCATGCCTCAAATGCCATTATTATATTGTCAACAATCTACAATTTATGGGTGCAAATATATTATATATTATATAAGAGCGTATACATATTGTTGAAAGACAAACTAAATTATTATTAAAGATGCCTTTTTCCATATTTAATTATAATGTTTCCTATTTAGCATGGCACCGGTGGCCTGCGGTCAGGCTGTGGGATGGGGAAGAGCTACCCTATTATGACCATATGCCACTTACCTTACAGTGGCTGACCTTTGATCATCCATCTTGGTTCAGGGATCTATAGTCTTACAATATTTTGAATACCATTAATGTTTTAAGTAATAGAGACCTTCCCATAGGCTCAGAATTCCCATTTTCATTTGTGTGGAGGGGTTGATGGACCAAATAAAAAAAAAATGCCGGAAATTCATATTAGATCGTAATTATTATGAAACAAGCAAATACAATACTGAATATTTAAAAATAAATTTATATATATGTTTAGACAGCTGTAGTATATATTTTAATGTCCTTTTGGATAAAGTTGAAAATATCTGAACAAACCAATTGGATATATTACAATATGTATACATAAACATGAGAGGAAGAGGGTTACCCTCCCCATAACGTAGATACATTTTTAGAAATTTTTCAGCTGAAAATGAATAATGTTAAAAACAGAAAAATACTTTTGATTTCTTAGTTGGCTCAATCTCCAAATAAAATTAAACGTTTTCACAGTTTGACAATGTAAAAACATTCTCTATATAATATATTTATACTTGAACTTATTAAATATAATTTTTGCAACTTGATATCAGAAAATTTATAAAAATTCACATGAAAATGGATGTGTCCACACGAAAAGTGAGTGAATCATAAAATCCAAGGATATGTTCCTATATTATTGTTCCTGAATATGATTGAAAATTTAAATAATAATAATATTTAGATCGTGATAAAATTGTTACATACCTACTTATAGACCATAGCTTATCCACTTAGTCGACTATTTTCTTAATCGATATTATATTACATATTTTATTCATTCATGTAGCTTATTTGTAATCAATCTTAATTTTTTTTTGTATTTCAAAGTCAACATAATTATTGTAAAATGAACAAATGTGATATTGAATATTTGAAAATAAATTTATATAAATGTTTGTTTAGTTGTAGGATTTTTTTTCCTTTTTGTTTATGAATATGGATATACTTGAAAATACCTCAATATCTCAACAAAATAATTAGATATATTAAACATAATTACCCTAGCCTTGTGGTTTGAAACTTTTCAATTATCCCGTTAAAATGTGTAACCTCAAAAATTTTTGATGGCGCAACTTACACCAGTAAACCCCATTCTGGGCACCTCTAGAAAGAAATTAAATACGTACCTACTTAAACCAATTTGGAAACATGCCACAAAGATTTATGGTTGAGCAAAAATGACTTACAAAAACTACTATCTTTTCAATCAAAAATTTTATATCAAAACTGTACATGTATAATCCGCGATGCAGACCCCTTATTATGACAATTATTAACATTCATCTAAAACTTTGGTTTCACCTTATAGAAATTATTTTTTTTTTATTTATAATTTTATTGAAATTTACAACTGTATTACATTAAAAATACAACATGTAAATGTGACATTGGTAACATGGCATGTAAAATATGAAGAGAAACTACCCATTGGTTGAACTCAAATTGAAATTAATTAAATTGACATGATTGGGGTAGAGGTCACGCCACACGGCCCAATATCTTTGTAGGCCATTTTGGTTTATTATTTTCAATAATGAACCATTATAATCGGGAAAAAAAATTCAAAAACTTAACCTCTTCTCAAAATTTGAGGTTTTACTTTTCAGAATACGTAGAATTCGAAAAACGAATAAAAAGTTTTTTGCTCGTCCGCAGTCCGCGCATTTTCCCCAAAACAACTGGACCGATTTTTTCAAATTTGGATTTATAATTATCCGAGGATAATATTCATTCATCGACATTACTATCCGCCTTTTAATTTCAAAATAGCGGACGAAAAACCTGCGTAGTTGTAGACTGTAGCGCCTAAACGAATGTACCGATTTCAATGAAACTTGGCTAAAGTCTTCTTCTTGATCCCATTTAAATTTATCTATATACCATACTTCAACGAAAAGAAGCTGGAAAAAATTTACTAGGAATGGTAAAGTTAGATTCTTAATAACTCAAAAATTATACACTTTTTTGTCGATGTTTTTTTGAAAGAATACAAAATTTAAAAAAAATCGTTAAAATCGGACAATTAGTAGCAAAGATATAGATGTTTTTATGTTCTACTGTAACTCCTTTATTTTGGATTTTGATTTTTGAATGTGTTACTGAAGTAATGCTTTTTTTTTTTTTTTTATTAGTGATGAAAAAAAATGTTAAGGCAAATAATTGGAATCAACTTTTTATTTCTTTTAATTTGCCACTAGAAAGGTAATTTTACTTTAGATGTATAAATGTTGGGAAATAATAAACCATTGTGAAATAGTTTGCAGCGTTTTTGCCCTTTATTTTGTGATCAAAATATCTTACGTTTCAAGTGAAAAGCAAATGGTTGTTCATGAGTTCTTAGTACACCATTAACTAAACGAAGTATATACCCACCTCTAGAGTGAAAATGTACCGTTTATGAGAATTTTCGTAAGAACGTGTAGGTCGCGATCAGGGTTTGAAATAAATAGTTAAAAAAAAAAAATTAAAATAAAATATGATAACAATTTTTATCTGGAATTTTTACAAATCATTTGATGATTTTTACCAAGACCTATTTTTATTTTTGATCATATGTGATAAAAAAACTTATCGTGATCATTATTTTTGAACAAAGTTTTTTACAATTAACAATAATAATAATAATTCTTGTGTGATACTTTTTAAAATCAGAAATATATATTTTTTTTAATCTCTATGATATATTTTGAGACCGGAGTAGTAGGTAGAGAATATTGTTGTCAACTATTTGTCAAAAATTTTGCCTTACAAAAAAAAAAATATATATATATATATATATATATATATATATATATATAATATATATATATATATATATATATATATATATATATATATATATGGAAAGTGAATGGATCACAAAATCCAAAAATATTTTTCTATATTTTATTTAATTTGTGAGTGAAAGGTAATTTTTATTTTCTGATATAAATTTTTTATCACAATTTAATCATTATTTATGTAAAAACTGTTTATTATTATTTAAGTGATCATTATTTTTAAACGGAACAATGAACATCAAAGATCGATTTAAATTTTTATTCATAAATGAGGCATGCTTTTGAAATTAAAAATCAAATATAGTAATTATTATATAATTTTTGTGGAAAAATAATTATGGATTATAAACCCTGGTTACGATAACATGAAACTTACTCACGAAGTTTTAGGCCGATATTAATAGTTAGATAAAAAGGGGTCTGTACCACGGACTATACCGTAGGAAAGCTAAAGATTTTAAAAGAATTAAAATCTATAATATACAATCTTAAAAGACAATAGAGAGGGATAAATAGCGTATTAATAACATATTAGGCAAGTGGAAAAAGTATATAGTAATTAATTGTTATTTAATATACTTAATTTATTAAATTTATATAGGACTCTCAGAATATTATTGAATGATTACAATCTACAGCCTTCACTATCTCAAATTGCAGTAAATAATTATAAAAGTCATAAGATTATTATGTAATGGGATTCAATTCTTGGATTAAAATAACTTTTAATTATAGTTACAGCTACAACAAAAAAAAAAAGTGGATAGTATTTCATAACAACGAGGTTACTTAACAAGGTATTAAAACAGTCAATAACAAGTCATTTCCTGATATAACAGTACACTTTGAATCGATATTAGTTATATCGATAATAAGGAAACGAAATGATTCAATGTCGATAGTTATATGTTGACTATTAATCTATGTTGTAATTTGAACCTTTAAAAGGCCTTAAACAGAAATTTTCATAGCAATCAAAAATAACAATTTTTTGCTAAAAATTTTGGCCAATGATAGAGCCTTCGATTTTATTTCATTTTTTGAAAATTAGGAAAAATTGTGATAACCTGTAAATTGGATTTAACTTATATCAAAACCCACCTGTCTACACGGAAATTATCAGAGATTTATAGTCTGCAGTACAGACCCCGGGATTATAAATATCGAATTATTAACACCTGCCTGAAAATTCGTAAATAGTTTCATCTCAACTATTTTATTTACCAAAACTCTTGTAATTGGGGCGTTTTCAAATCTGGAGGGGGGCAAAGTTTGTCTATTCAATTAGGTACTAAAAACTCGTAATTACACATTTGCTTTCTACTTGTATCGTAAGATAATTTGATTACAAAATCGAGAAAAAAATATGGCGTTCAAAAATATTGGGTCGTTTATCCTATATAACCTCGTTATTTTGACAACTTTGGGGGCTCAATATTTTTGAAGGCCACATTTGATTTTTCAATCAAATTATTTTACGATCCAAGTAGAAAGCAAATGTGTAATTACGAGTTGTTAGTACCTAATTGAATAGACAAACTTTGCTCCCCTCTAGATTGAAAACGCCCCAATTCCAAGAGTTTTCGTAAATAAAATAGTTGTAGGTTATGATACGATGAAACTATTTACGAAGTTTCAGTAGGATGTTAATAATTCGATAATAAGGGGTCTGTACCACGTACTACTAGGATTCTATAAACAAAAAGGAATATCACACATCAGACCATCATTAACAGTATTGAGATATCAAATAAAAATGTCTAAGGCGCATTTCTTTATTTATTAATTATAAGGCTTAAAACATAAAATTATGGATGTGGCTTGAAAGAGTAATAATTCTGCTTCACAACGGTTATAGTAACGTTCAATTAGGAGAAAATCCTAACAAGTTATAATACTTAGTAAACAGTAGGAAAAAATTCTAAATTAAAATTGAGTTCAAATATTTATATAATCTCATTTTTATTTCATAAAAATTTCGTATTTAAAAGTTTCAAAGGAAGCTAGAAAGGAATCTGAATCTTATTTAAAAACACATATTTACCTTCTTGTTTTTCTAAATAAATAAACAAATATTTACTTTGTGCACTTTACCAGAAGCTTCTTTTAGTTTTTATAATTTATTATACACTCGATTACCACGGTCACCAAACATTGATCTTCACCAAATTTGCCAAAAACAGAGACAAATTACTGTAAATGGTTCAGCAGCTTGGAAATGCGTTTCCTAAAAGAAAAAAAAAACATGGATTAAAAGTTGTAGAGTATCGAATTCCGCTACCACTGAGTACAAATAGATTTACTGTAGGTCAGAGATTACATTTTCTGTCAACTTTTTGGCTTCAATGCACTGTATAGGAGTTAGAGGTGAAAAACCAAAAAAAAAGGTAAAAAAAATCTGGCGTTTTGAGTTGTAAAACGTTTTTATTTGATGGCCTTAGCAATTAGCGTTAGCTATTTTGTTCTTTACATGTTTAAATCTATAAATACAAGTTTAAAAAAATCACGCAAATTTACAATAAATTTCCGTTTCGATCCTCAAGTTTTTGGAGTAATAATCTTTACATCAGGCTCTTTTTTTTCAGACAGTATGATCCAACTGGCAGACTCTCATTTTTTAAAATATAAATGTTATGATATTTTAAAAAAAAATCAAAACTTATGTTCAGTCTAGTTTTGTACTGACTCTCGGACTGCAGGCCGCATTAGCATGAACCCAAAAAAGTTTAGTCGGAATCGGTGACTCTATATCTGTGTCACCTTTTTTTAGTCGAGTGCCTTTCAAAATACGCCAAGAGGATTTCGGCCGATAGTTCATGTAAGGAACTTAACCGACGATATGGCCAGCTATATAGAATACTTAATAGAAAATTTAAACTTTCGATTGAAAACAAACTACTGATCTACAAGACAATAATAAAACCCATCTGGATCTACGGACCAGAACTGTGGGGGACAACCAAATTTTGTAACATCAAACGCATTTAATCCTTCCAGTCCAAAGTCCTCCGTACAATACCCGATGCTCCCTTCTATGTCACCAATAAAACCCTGCATAATGACCTTAATATTCCATTTATTCTTGATCTTATCCCAGATGAATTCTCCAAATTTCATCAGAACCTTACCCATCACCCTAATCTCGTCGAAAACCCCTATCTGGCAGCACTCATCCCTACAATCCTCGCAGGTTAAAACGGCAGTGGCACCGTGACCTTTTGTAACATGTATATATTGGAGTTCTGGCAATGGTCAGATTCTCCACTCAGGTCATGAGTGTCGATGGTTGTAGCTCCCTTACTCAATATGGGCAAAGTGGTTGAGGATGAAGCGCGGGGGTCTCCTGAAACCTCGCTTTCCCTCCACATGAGGGACAAGTTTCCATGGCCGACTTTAAATAGTGTAAATAGGTATGCCTGCGTCTAAGATGTTTATTTTTATTACTTTTTTTTTTAAGAAAATTTTAATTCTATTTTATCATTTATTTTTATTCTATTATTTATATTATTTATATTTTCTCCTACACTATGATATTTTATTTTGTTATTATTTCGCTTTATATTATTTTGAAATTACCTTATTTATTTTTTGTTTTTGTAAATATGGTGTGAATGTGCTCTATGAACTCTATTATAAATGTCCTTTATTGAGACAGATTGTAATATTTATCAATAAACAAATTATTCAATAAACGTTCATGTAAACATCCGAAATGGTTTTGAGTTTTGTTCGGGGGTGGAAGTGACTCGACTAATATAGTATTTTTAAATATTCATAAACGTAAATTTCTCTCTCTGACAATCTTTCTACGTATATTCTACGTATTCAAGGTATTTTTTTTTAATCGTTAAAATTGAGTAAGAAGATTAAATATTAAAAGACTCAGTGAAGATTTCCAAAAATAGAAAGCGATTAGCACTAATCAGATGCGGCTGCTAACTATGCTAAGATAATGACCGAGGAGGGAATGCTAAGCAGTGAGGATCGAGTTAGCATGCACCGCATCCCAGCTCATAATTGCATTTCCGTCATCTCTTCAACCCGCAAAGGTGAAACTCTTATGCAACTAGCCTCAGCTCGACCCAGAGCCAATGGACTGCCGATGTTTAACAATAACAAAACTTGTGAATAATGCAATTATATATGAGATTAGCTGTGAATTTGCATATATATCAAAAAAACGCCTTTCATATTTTCAACAACTGTTTTTGCCTTTTAATTTTAACACAGGTTATTTATATTCATCGAACATTTAAGGATCAAGTAAATAAAGGTGAAATTAAGGAAAAAAATCTGGTGCGTGCAACACACAACTTTCACTTACCACTCAACTTTGAATAGAATTTATTTTCTGGCCATGTTAGGCGGAATAAACGTTGATACCTAATTATTTAAATATAATATCAGATCTGAAATCACTAAACTACAGTCACTGTATTTAAGGTTATGAACATATGCATTGCACATCCATGAAATATTTATAAAATATTTTACTTCTTCTTTCACACAAGTACAATCAAATAGTTTTTTTAACAATGCCATTGCCTTGATTAGGTAGATTTTAAATACTTTCTACAATCATACAAATCTTTTTTAAGGCTTAAATTTAGTTAGTAAATTTCATTTAATTTTCTTGAAAACATGTGATTCATGTTAAGTGTTATTAGTTTTCAAAAATTATTGTTTATAATTTTTTGCCACTCTCCGTTACCTTCTACAACTTTCTATATTAGATATTGTTTTTTCTAAAATTCTCCGCTTTACAACGATATGTATATATATATATATATATATATATATATATATATATATATATATATATATATATATATATATATATAAGTATACCATCTGACTTTTCACGATATTTTAAAAGTTTCAATACTTACACTTACTATGTATTACATATAGAGGTAAATGAAAGTAAAAAGATCACAAATTATAACACAGCTGTTTATTAGATCCAAGGAAGCAAATGAAATTTATAAACAGGTGATACTAGATATTAGGAGCAACCGAAAAAAGTCATATAAACTATTGCTTGTTTTTTTTTTTTTTTTTTTGCAGAGAAACAAGGAATTTAAGTTTTTTATTTTTTTTAAGTGTCTCTTTTTATGTTACATAAAGGAGCGATAACTAAAAATGATTAAAGTAGGTAATTATCAACATGTGCTTTCCATTCTGGTTGGAGTAAGATGGGACCCCAAAAAAGTATCAGGAGTTTGTGTTATGTTTAAAAATTATCAGCGATAGTTAACATAATCAATATAATCACTGTAAAACAAGCCGTATAATAACCTATATATAAAAATAAACTTATATGAAGAATAGAAAATAAACTTAATTCTGGGACGAAGTTCCCTTAGAATAACAATAATGAACAATCAAAAAAGAAAAAAAATACATATCTGGCCAAAAACTAACTTAATAAAGATTCAAACATTATATATAATAATTTAAATAATAGAATGTAAAAAAAATTAAAAAAAATTATACATTCATAGAAGTTTACTGTAGTAGCCGGTGCCATCAACCCACGAATGAAATCCAAGACTTTCGGATGTTGACATGCGCACCACGACATGTGGTAGGTACCCGATTATTGCATCAATTTTTAATATTCGTTGACGTCGAATCTCTAACATTGTGTTCTAGCAGACATGGAAGTACATCCTCGTAGGACAGAATGTATAATTTCTGAAGTCGTGTTTTATTTTGTTTATTATTTTCAATAATGAATCATAATCGTACAAATAAAGTTAAGCCTGTCGTTTGAAAGGTAATGAAATTCCCTACAAAGCCATATAAAAATTGTTCATTTTGGACAACTATTAACGAAGTTACAGCTATTCAATTTCCGATGAAAGATGGCGAGTTCATTTCGTGATGTCAGAAAGGGTAAATGAGAGAATAAAGATGGCTAAGTGAAAGTAAGAAAATCTGTTGCCCACATCACACAATCTTCACTATTTCCTCTACTTTTAACAGAAAATTATTGTTTGACAATACTAAGCTATGGCAAAAAGTTTTTGATCAGCAATAATAGTGAGTATTGAAATTTTCACATTTCTACCTTAAGTTGGTTTCATTGCCTTAGTTTATCAAATAAATAGTATTCAATCAAATCTTTTGTTTAATCAATTTTCAGGAAAATAAATTTAGTTCAATTCTTTTTTGTTTGTTCATGAACATATGTAAAGATATAAAAACTTTTCTGAAATAGGTAGGAAAGTTGTGTGATTGGACACAACAGATTTTTAATATTCGTTGACGTCGAATCTCTAACATCGTATTCTAGCAGACATGCAAGTACATTCACGTAGGACATAATGTATAATTTCTGAAGTAGTGTTTTATTCTGTTTATTATTTTCAATAATGAATCATTATAATCATACAAAAAAACTCAAAAGTTTACCCTCCCTCCCTCTCAAAATTAATGGTTTTACGTTGCAGGAAACTTAGAACCCAAAAATTGAAGAAAAAAAAATATCGGTCCGCCGCGAATTTTTTTCGAAACTACTGAACCGATTTTTTTCAAATTTGGAATCAAAGTCAGAGGTCACCTGAGGATGATCCTCCTACCTCGACATTACTATCTCCCCTTTCCTTTCAACGGAAAACCATGTGTTAGTATGGACTATAGTGCCTAAACGAATGTACCGATTTTAATGAACTTGGCTAAAGTCATCTCTTTCGAAACCTTACCTACACAACATACTTCAACGAAAAGTTACGAGGAGTGGTAAAATTAGATATTTGAATAACTCTAAAAGTCTAATTTATGATTAAGATTAGAAGTTTTTTTCAAGTTACTCTAATCTGTTTGAATTTACTTGAGTTTCAAGTATGAGGCACTGGCGGATCTACGGAGGAGGACGGGCTTTCGGGCTAAGGCCCCCTCCCAAAAAAAATTAGTTAAATATAACTATATTTATTAGAAAATATTTCTTAAAGTAGTCTTGTTCGTGTAATTACATTTAATAGGACTTCAAGAACCACTTAAACACCGTTTCATATAAGTAGTTAATTTCTTTATTTTTAATTTTTAATTTTTTTTTTCATATTAATTATCGTTATATATATATATGTGTAAAAAAAAGATTTCGGGCTGAAGCTGCCCCTCCCAAAATTAAATCCTGGATCCGCTACTATTCTGAGGTACCTTCACACTAAATTTGATGATTTTATCCGCGATTTAACGTTAATTCCATTAAACCATCTGACTATAAGACCCTTCATGAGTTGCAGTGGTACAGGTTCTGTCGTAATTTGTAACATGTTACATAAATAACCTTGGTTCATGAATATGGGGATACTTTGTTAAGTAAACCTGTTATTTGGTATAAATATATTATTTTTTTCAATTTCATTGCCATCCTTGCCCTATCATAGTGTATATGATGTAATAGCAATATTAATTTTATAATACATAATTTGGACTTATATAGAACTAAATTATTCCTATACTTATTTGATTATTTTTAATTTTTATTTATTCCAAATATGTTTATTAAGATAAAAGAAGCTTATATCTCTTCAAAGAATATTTAAAAAATACATTTCTTCTTAATACATAATGTTATTGTTTTTTTTTTTCGCATTGATGGGGGCATTTTTAAATTGCACCCTTTTTTGATTCTCAGGATTTTTAACCGATTTTATAAAGTAGTGCAAATTCTTTTCCAACCGACCTATAATCATCGCTTCCCTATTTTACAGAAAAAAATAAAATTATAAAATATCAACACATGTTCAGACTTTTTTTACTTATCACCAAACGTTCAAAAATGGTCCAAAGTAGTCCACATTGAATATTCAGCAAGATAAATATCCGTAGACAAAATTAATTTTAATTTTAATTCAATGATTTAAAGAAATTTTTAATCTGCCATAAACATCCAGCAATCAGACAACTCAAGAATAGGGGTGTTGTCTTTGCCTGTAATATAATATAATATAAGTTGGACAAGGCCTGTTGAGCCGTAAAGAACATTACAACATCAAAAAATCAAAGCCGATATAATTCCATATTTGGTACATTCCTTTCTGAAAATAGTTACTATAAAATTAATAATAGTTAATTTATAACTGTAATCAATCATTTTTTTTTCTCGATAAAGTAAGACATTAAGAAACCTCATTAGCTATAAACGATAAAACAATCCATTGCAGACAACATATCTGTAGCTCTTAAGGACGCCAGGTCTCGATGTGGTAACAACATATTAAAACAGAACAAGAATTTTTCATAATAGCAGTTATAACAGTTGAAAAAAAACCGCTATTATGTAAAATAATAACCTATTCTTGTTTTGTAACCATTAACCACGAAAACTGCTACTTTATCAGTGCAATAGCGTGGAGGAACATCAGTCCATCTAGCCAATAGTTCTACGGCATTGTCTTTTATTCTCATCTCTTTTATATTATTAACTCTGGCTCGATGTAGTCTTGATACACCTCTGGGTCGCCTTCTCTCTGTCTTTGCTTCTAAAAACAATTTAGTTTTGGAGTATTTCCCATACTGGCCTCATGAACCCTTTTCGTAGTTTCTTTTACAAAATATATTTTACTGATTTACATGTAGGATCGAAGAGGCAGACTTCTAAAGAAGGGAGAGAGGAGATGGGATTGTTCTAAAAATAAATGAAAATGCACTATAAAGGAAATAAAAATCTATAAATTGAAACAACAAAATCGCAGAAAAAAAATAAAGAAATTGAATACAAAAAAAAATAAAGATGTGTGCTTTTTTTTTTTTTTTAAAGACATTTACAACTGTGTTAAATACATCTAGTAAATTTGAACATAATGTATATAATGACATGAAAAAACACTTGCTGAGTAACTACCCAATGGTAGCACTCTAATGATATGTTTACATTAGGAGATCATGGGGCGATCTTCTTTTCAGACGCCTCGGAGGGTTATCAGGAATTGAAGAGCAAGGTTAGAAACAAGAGGGTTGGGATGATTCTTAAGTTTATTATGGAAGGATAGGTATCTGGATTGGGCCAGATCTGAAACATTAAGATCATTATGGATGGTTTTATTTGTAACAAAGTAGGGAGCATTGAGGATTTTACGAAGGCTTTTGGATTGTAAGGATTGGATACGAGAGGAATTCGATGGTTTAGTGGAGCCCCATAGCTCAACTCCGTAAGTCCAAATAGGCCTTATTATAGTCAAGTATATGAGTATTTTGTAATTAATTGGAAGATTAGAGCGTTTGTCTAGTAAGTGCTGAAGTAATCGGAAACATGTATGAGGATTCCAAGTTAGTCGTTTGTCCAGGTGGAGTCCTAGGTATCGGATTTGCTGAACAGGGATAAGTGGAGTATTGTTAAAGGAAACTGTAGGACAGGAAGTTGTTGGTTTACGACTAAGGGTAAAGGTAATTTGGTGGGATTTATTGGAGTTTATTTTAATTCTCCAGTTTTGACACCATTCTACGAGAGGAATTCGATGGTTTAGTGGAGCTCCATAGCTCAACTCCGTAAGTCCAAATAGGCCTTATTATAATCAAGTATATGAGTCTTTTGTAATTAATTGGAAGTTTAGAGTGTTTGTCTAGTAAGTGCTGAAGTAATCGGAAACGTCGAGCGGTTTCTTGTCGTTTCAGTTTAGAATGAGGATTCCAAGTTAGTCGTTTGTCCAGGTGGAGTCCTAGGTATCGGATTTGCTCAACAGGGATAAGTGGAGTATTGTTAAAGGAAACGGTAGGACAGGAAGTCGTTGGTTTATGTGTGCTTTAGACCACACGATAGTAGTGAAAACAGTAAAAAGGTGAGATTAATAATATGAAATATAAATTATAAATAATAGCTCATTTTAAAGAGGGTCAAATGCTGAACAGTTGAACAACAGTATGTAGGTCCGGTTTTTAACTTCTGAGAAATGTTAATCCATGTCTTCCATAAAACGCTTTTATTTGGGTATGCTGTTCTATTGTATCCCAGTATATTTCAATTATTTTTATTGCATCTTTCCAGTTGGTATTGCTAAATAAATTTTCTACATCGAAACAGACCTAACAATATTTAACTATTGTCTATTTTATTTATTCTTTCAAGCATTTGCTTCATCCATTGAGTTTTTTACATCATTGTTACTAACTGATTTTAGGTTATTGAATGCGGAATTGAGATATTTAGCCAACTATTTTAGTCTCCCCATTGATATTATTGATGATAGGACCTTATAGGACTAGGATTTTTCGAATATATTTTTTTCATTTCGCCTCTCCAACACGCCGTCGCGTTAAGATACAATTTTGAATTATAAATTATTGGGTATTGTGTATTTTATATGAAAATAAAGTGTTTGTCTCACATTACAGAGAGGATGAAATGCGAAACAATTTCCTTGCAAACAGTATCAGGCTTTTTAGTTTCTGAGATATTTTAAACCATATGTAAAAACCACATTGAATACCTTCTTATTCCAATTCCTCTTCACAATTCAAGCTGGTTAATAATGGATTATGTAACAATAATATATTTTTTTCATACACCATTATTGTATTTTATTTTTTGTTTATTATTTATGAATTAGAAAGATATCACTTTTGGCATAGCACTGTGAGGTGATGCATAAAAAATAAGAGATTTGTTGTTATTTCTGTCCATTTTTTTTTCCAACAAGAGTGTGTATATTTTAGACGTATTTCACTTCTTACATTCCTCAATTTGTATACGTATATATCTTTCCTATCTTAAGCTCCGTGTTTTTTTTTTTTTTTTTTTATAGTTTACAATACGAATTCGTATTGTTTAACAAATATAAATAATTTATTTTCTTTTAATCAGTTTTTTTTTTGTCGCAACTGTTTTTAGATAAAATTAATTTAATGCCCCTTCCTAATTTATTTATTTATTCTTATTTTATAAGTATATCTTTTATGCTGGGATAATGCAGTATTGTGATCCCCTTGTTCATCTTCTGTCATTAATATATCTTTAATCTATGTATAAATTTTGTATGTTTTAACTGTTTGGGTTTCAGCATAACAAGTCAATGCTTTTTATTTATGTACTTTTCATATTTTTTTCTTTTCTGGAGGTTTTGCTTTTTCTTTCTATACATGTAATTCTTTTTTTTTTTTGTTATTTTTTCTAGTACAATTATAAGTATAGTTGAGAAGATATTATTTTATTTTTTAGTTGTTTACATAGTATTATTTAAGTTGTTACATATATTGTTTGAATCTTTATTAAGTTATTTTTTGGACAGATATGTATTTATTTCTTTTGTAACTGTTCATTATTGTTATTCTGAGAGGACATCGTCCCAGAATAAAGTTTAAAAAAAATGTAGGTAGTCGACTTTAGCCGACTTTACCCGAGCGTTAAAATCTGACGGATCAATCTAATTCACTCTCCACAAACGCGCAAAACGCGCCTAAAGAAGTTTTACTTTAACAATAATAATCATGTTGAAAATAGCATCACAATGAATTCTAGAAAACATTCGAAATGTCGGAAAAAGTGATTTAGTATAAAATAATATTAATTAGACGTGGCGAAGAAAAGATGGTTAAACCTTTGAACGAGGAAACTTGATGAATGTCGGATGATAGCTGGAACAGAGTTGCGAACAGAAGAAGGCGGCTTGGCTGAGGGAGTATTTGTCAAGTGAAGAAAATTCGGTGGAGAAGAAGGTAGAAGTCAGAAGAACCAGATCAAGTGCGTCAGGATTTGATGAAATGATTTAAATTGTAAGCTCTGTAGTATGTAGGATGGGCGCTGAGTTCTGATAGGAAATACTGACCTGTGTAAGACGAGTAGAGCCACTTTAGCTCGACATAGTATGATATCATATTGGGTTATTCGCGTATCTCTGACGACTCCGAAAACAAACTAACTAACGTGCTATCTAAAATCTAACAAACGTAAGGTCTACTTGATCAATTTTTCCACATGGCTTATATATCATAATCATAATTTTCCTGTACATTTGCTTATCCCAGTTTTATCTGTCACAGGTGTGAAGTGAGAAATGGAGAAAAAAATAAACAACATTCTAAGAAAAATCGAATAATTATATACAGAAACCCTTTTGACTACCGTGAATAATTTCAACAAGTATTCATTTATTATTGAATAATTCTGTCAGCATCCTGTAAATTAAGTTGCAAGATATGAAATACAAAATGATTCAGATCAATTATTTAGTGACCTTTTATGTCTGAATCAAGAATCAAAAAAAAAAAAAAAAAGAAAAAAGAAACTGAAAAGCCGACAAAGATATTCTTATATTAACGACCAGAAGTGACTTACATTAATTTACTGCAGTTATTTATCTTAATCACCTTCCTAATACATAAGATATTGAGTGGTTTTAATACGCTATGTTAAATATTTTATTTATTTATTATTATTCATTGTTGCTACCTCACTACCAAAGATAAGGGAGCTTAATTGAAATTCCCTGTTAGCGTTTTATATTTTAGAAATTTATTTTGCCTCCTTTGTCCGCCTTTAGACTACACGAAGAGGAGGAGTTATGTCGAGTTTTAATGTTTTAGACATTGAGGAATAAAATCGATTCCGTATCTACCTGTTTTTTTCCTTCTCTTCCTCGACTTTTCGGCTAAGTTTTTTTCTGACAAGGGAAAAGGGCTGGGAGTTAAAAGCTCCCCCGCCACTGGGACATGAATTCGTAATTATTTTATCTTCAGTTTATGTTATTGATTATTTTATCATGTTATCTTCAGTTTATCAAGCTTGGCAACGCTTGTTTTGCACACGCATTAACACACTAAGCCATCCTCTTCCTCTCTATCTATTTATAGTCAAATACATGTAAAATTTAAATATTTTTATTATTGTGCAAGTTGATACCTTGATGATCCAATTTCATTTTTATCAGATTTAATCATTCAATTACATAATCGCAAACGCATATTCTCTCATATATCGTGGTTTAATGCAACAAAAAAAAAAATGCATTTTTGGTATAGGTTAACTTTCAAATATGGCCAATGTTAGTACAAAAGGCCATATGTAACAATTTTACATTTTTATTCTCTTTGTGCCAAAGAAGACATTTTGTAGTCTACAACTACTATATGTAGTCTGCTAAATAGGAAAATAGCAGAGGGAAATAAAATATGACATCATAATAATAAATCATAAAAAAAAAAAATAATCAGTTATTTGTGGCTCTTTTGTAAAACAAAAAACTCAATTTCGGCAAACGACCTTTTGCACTAACAACAACGATGTGTTCTTATGAATTTCTACTTTATTTATCGATACAAAAACACTTTAACTACATAAAAATGACACAATAATTAATTAATAAGACACAAACCTGTTTCTTTATCAAATAAAGTTACAACAAGAGCATAATTTTCCGATTTCATAAAGAGAAAATTCTTTAAAGCTGTTAATTATTTGATGTTATGAAATTTCACTTAATGACTTTTTGCTATAAACTGACGATATATTTCTTTTTTTATTGATTAGATATGTCCTAAATTTTAAGGATGTTTTGAAACTAGTACAAAAATGGCCTAATATCAATGTTAAATTCCATCCGCGTAAATGAGCACAATCATATTTTTCTTTGTTATTATCTACGCAATATAATGTAGGAGAGATCTATGTATACAAATCCTACTCGGCAAACATTTTTTTTTTTTTGCTTATATCCAAAGCAAAACTATAACTTCTAATCCATTTCTTTTTTTCATTCCTTCTATCAAAAATTGAATAGCCTAAGTTTTAAGCACTGTTGAAGATTTTTTGATTTATGAAATACTTTTCGAACAGTTAATGATTTAGGTATGTAAGATTATGTAGATCAGCAATCTCTATAAAAACTCTATCTAAAGATCACATCAATCCAAGAAATCCAATCGTATACTGAAATACAGGCGAGGTAACACGATTTAGGAAGGTTATAATGAAATAGCTGCTCAGAAAAAAAATAAACAGATATAAAAACATGTAACCAGCGACCAAAATACCAAATGAATTATAAATAATGGATGAAAGATTTTAATAATGTTGAATGTTACAGAAAGAGGAGAATAGCAAAAGAAACATATTTGAGGCTATGCATATTGTACAGAAGTTATATAATTATGTTAATTATAGGATTGATAGCAGAACTTTAAATAACTTTTATTTTGAAACGTTAAAAATCTTGGGTAAGTCTAATAAATATAGGTTATTTGTCTTTACAACTCCTTCTATGTAATCAGCTGTTTTTTTTATAAATTTCCAACGATGGACAGCTTGGACATTAAATGTAAATAATAAGCTTCTATGCTGATTGGAAGGTTCCGGTTTTTTCTAGATTGAAGAACGATACTCTCTCTATTGAGAAATGAATGAACAAAGTTCAAAAAAAGAAATTTTAAAACGCCTATTACTGTTGTTTCTATAGTGCTCTTGAGATCTGTGGTTTCATACCTCACTACTAACAGTTTTGCTAAAAATAACTTGAACATTTATGTTATGTTATCTTTTTTGTTAAAAAAAGATTTTAGAATTTTTCTGAAGTATGTCTATTACTGGTACCTACCCCCTGACCATTACTAGAACAATTGAATTTCATGGTGTCCATCACTGGTTCAAAAATGTGTTTTTTTTAATGGAAATTATACCTACATAACTGAGTATTTTTTCAATTTTAAAGTATTAGATAGAAACAAGAGGCCCTAGAGATTCTAAACTCCAATGGAGGAGTTTATAACTATAACAACTACGGTGGTATAAGCCAAAAGACAAAAAAATATTCTTTTTTCTGATCAGCTGTTTGGTTATAACTTTCCTCAGCTGTGTTACCTCACATATCTTTTAGTATGCGATTGGATTTCATGGAGTGATTTGATCTTTATTATGCTTTTGTTTTTTCTGTTCTGATGATACCTCAACTAGCAAAAGGGTTAATTTATATTTGACCTGCATTTTATAGACGCAATGCTGTATGGTTGCAATTTTAAGCTAACTGTAATTATTATTACAAGCTCTCCATTGAATGTAATTGTACTATAATATATCTATTGACTAGGAGAAGAGTATCCGCGACATCTTTACCGTTAGTTCGCACTATTCGAATCGATGTTCATTCTTTTTTTCTTTATTCGTTTTTTTTTTAACATTGGGTATCCATAGCTGTACAAGCGGTTACAAGTATCATTACCTCCCACTCCCTCTCTAATCCTTCTCCAAGGTTCTATAAATATTCATTAAATATTTAATAAAACAGGAATCTATGTGGCATTGAACGTAACCTTACTCAACGGTCCCTGTGTGTGTGTAAGAAGTGAGAAAAAAGAATGCAGTAGGTATTTATAAAGTAGAATTGCCCCGACGCCTGGTCCACATCACGCGCTGCTCTGGAACAATTTATAATAGTCGCGTGTTTGAAATAATTTCTAGATCTCATCGGCCGTGAGTTGTAATATCAATTGTCAGGTTAATAGTGAGGGGAAGGTTATACTTGTTTTGCTCGCATATTAATTAATTACGTGTAATTATAATCTGACGCCTTTGATAATAGAAGTTATAATCATACAAAGAAAGTTTATTTATTATATTTTTCATGCTTAAGTTTACAAGAAGTAATTTCAAGAAGAATGGTCCATGAACAATTTAAAATTCTTAAGCAGTTAATAATTATAACTTAAGTAACTTATTTCAAAAGTGAATCCTAATTGATTTTTATGGAAATTGAGGTAAGTTTCGACTCCCATGCAAAAACACCCAATTATTCTGATGGTACGATTATATTTTTTTTCAAAAATGAAACTAAATATTTAGTAAAGCATTGTTTTTTATAATATATTAGGCCAAAGGTCACCAGATGTACACAGTTTTTACATCGTGTATTGTTTATTCGACGTTTCGGCTTCAGGAGCCATTTTCAAGATCCTGCAAACTAATTTTAATTCCGTTGTTATAGTTCAAAATACATCCTTATAAAGTGCATATTAATTTAACAACTATTAGTTATATAAATTGTCCAAATTCTATTTTATAAATTTTTGTTTTAAATTGTTTCATCCACCTAGCATGCACCACTTCATAAAATTTCTAAAATTTATCATCATAATATAATTCGTCTTTTAGTTATCTCTTGTTTCATCGAATGTCGTTTTTTCACTTTTAAAGGTTGTAATAAATAAATAATTAATTAAAATATAATGTTAAAACTTTTTAAAAAAGAATACTATTTGTTCTCAATTTATATACCTCTTTCGCAGACGATATTAAAAATGTTCCTCTTCACTAACGAGGAACTTTTTTAGAAGTGAAAAAACGACATTCGATGAAACAAAAGAATGACTAAAAGACGAATTATATTATAATGATAGATTTTAGAAATTTTATGAAGCTGTGCATGCATGGTAGGTAGATAATTTTTTTTTTTTTTAATTATAATAGAATTTGGACTATTTATATAACTGATAGTTGTAAAATTAATATGCGTTTTATAAGGATGTATTTTGAACTATAAAAACTGAATTAAAATTAGTTTTCAGGATCTTGAAAATTTGCCCTGAAGCCGAAACGTCGAATAAATAATACACAATATAAAAACTGTGTACCTTTGGCCTAATATTTTATAAAAAGCTTATGAGAAAATGGCAACGAACCTGAATAATGTAAAACTTATTTCATAACGTCTTAAGTATTCTTCAAAAAAAGTTCATCAAAAGCTTTTTAACCGTTTTCTTCTAGTGAAATATAAAAATAAATTTATTTTATCTGAAAATTATTGTAAACAAAAAGTTAATATTTTGAAGTGAAAATTTGATAATCCATCCTCCCCTCTGAATTATACAAAATTTCTTCTTTCAAACAAACCTCAATCAACCAAATTCTGTTTTTAAAACGAGCCTTGAAGTTTATTCATTTCCAAAAAGAACCCTATTCAAGTTTCTACGTTCTTAAATTAAAATTCGAATAAACAATTATTAACGAAAATATGTTCCACAAATATAGAATTCCTTAACTTATTTTTTACAAAATATTGATTTTGATGTTACAATTAGAATAAAAATTATAGTTTTTCGCGTTTTGTGAAAAAATAATTGTTAATAATGATTAGGATTCAATATTGAAAATAAACGAACCACTTCCTTGTGACTCTTATCTCTCTTTGTTTTGAAATTCTTTAACGTTTCGAAAAATATAAATAAAAATTACGTAATAGCTTTACTCTCCCAACAATTTTTTCTCTATTTTTATGATGTTTAGGGATCACTTTATTATCCCATCTTCAGACTAGAAATTAGAAAACATTTGTTATTGTTATTTATATTTCATATTATCATTATAATATTTTTTTATATAACTTATAACATCAATTACACATTTGCCAATCTTACCCGTATCTCCTTCTTCTATCATCTTATTTTTTTTTAAAGATTTGTCATAATTTTTTAATTTATTTAATTTTCATAATTCATCCCTAAAAAAATGTTTCGAAAAATGTTCAGAAAATATATTGCAGGTGATTTTTTTTGTTCTGTAGTTATTTATTTATTTGAACTTACAATACACGTTTTGCAGAACTGGGTTGTTATACTTCACTGCATAACTGCTTGTATCTGCAATGAGACCAATTTTCATATCTTAATCTGTTGTTTTATGAGATTTCATTTTGTATAGAAGGTCTTTGCCGATATGATGGATAGCTTTCCTGACATAAGCGATAACTCGAAAAACAGCAATAAACCCGTGGCAAAATATTTTTTTGCAAAATTAGCCATAGTTGAGGACGGATATCTCGGAAACTAAGTGAGATAGGAAAGAAAAAAGTAAAGAATCAATCATATTGCGAATTTTGTCAGCTTTATTTTGTATAAAACGTCTTTGTCAATCCGATGGATAGTTTTCCTGATATAAGCGAAAACTCGAAACACAGCAATAAATAACTGCCAGATTTTTGTTTTTTATTAGTCATAGTTGAGGACGGATATCTCGGAAACTAAGCGAGATAGCGAAAACAAGTAAATAATCAATCATATTGCAAATTTTATCAGCTTTAATTTTTTATTGAACGTCTTTGTCGATACGATGGATAGTTTTCCTTATATAAGCGAAAAAAACGAAAAAAGTGACCTACTAGGTGCCTTCTCGCTCATCTGGCTCCCCACCTAGGAGTGGGAACTTTCAGTATGTTTACTTCCTTTCTAGTCCAAACAATTTCCCAAAGTCAGAAATTGTATCGCCAGCATTTCCTTCTATAGTCCCTTTTCGAGTAGTCATTGACTGGATAATGTTCCGAAATCCGTAAAATTATATTTCAGACAAATGTTTTAGGATTCACCAATTTCCAAGAGACACAGTTCCTTTTGGAAATTAAATAAATTTCCATAACTATTCATCCAAACTCTACAAGAATACTGCTTGATGACGACTAGTGCCTCGCTTTTTCAGACTCACTTATGCAGAAAAGAGACAGTTTTTGTCTCCGCCATTCAAAAGAAATGGGGTCTTTGTAACAAGAGATTGTAAGAACAACAGTTGTCCGAAAGTCAATAACCTACTGTCCTGGGAGTTGTTTGGACTGCTAATTTGGTGGCTGGAGTGGGGAAGTCGTGAGTCAGTTTCCGAGAACCTCTTCTAGGTTAGCGATGCGGAAGCTTTCTTTTAACACCTGCGTCACATTTGGAAATGTCACACCTACACTGATTTAACTCCTCTGATGAAATCCACATTAGGTTAATGGCCTTCTTGGAATATTGGAATAAGTATAATAAAGACATTTTTATATAGAACTCAGCAAATATTTTTTAGCCGGATTCACACATTTCTAAAACGCAAAAAAGAAAAAAGCGTATTACACTTTGCTGAATTTTCAGAGAAATAAACATGGCAAAACATTTTACTAGAAGAAATTTAAAGCAATATCAATATCTTTCAAGTTAAGGTACCAAGATTTTGAGGGATCAAATGATTTGTTTGGATAGAAAGGAAATATATTACAGGAATATGTCAACATTCACAAGTTACTGAAACGTTTAAAACTAAAAGAGTCGGGAAAATTGATATATTTCAGATTAAATTAGTATATCTTTTCAGATTTTGCACTCCTCATTTAAAAAAAAAAAATATCAAAAACTTGTACCTGTTTTAAATTACTTATCGCCTGCCTGAATCAACCTTCTCCATGTCTTATCATGGAATACTGCTTTGCTGTTTGCAATATCGAATATAAATGGATGGTATCCCGAGCAGAATAAAGAAGAAACAAAGAGACCAGAGATCACAGAAAAAGTGACAGAGAGAAATTTAGAAAGATAGTTGATGGATAGAAGGTTCTTGTGGTGAATGGTATAGGAAGAAAAGAGGTGGACAGAGGACTGAAGAATGGAAAACCAAAGATTGATATCGATATTTTTGAAATATATCGAAAAAACATATCAATATGCCAGGCCTTGATATTCTTAATCTTTGGAATAAAAGGTTAACAGAATTAACGTTGAATTTGTAATATTTTTAGTATCAATAATAAAATATTTATATATTGTTATAAAAAAATATACATCAATTTATGAACATTGAATAAAGAAAAAAACTTATTTCTAAAAGCTAGAAATCATCTTAAGAAATCTTTAGCGGTGTGAGATTGCCTTTTGCATAGCTTGGACCAGGTGTACCTCTCCTTCACCAACTCTCCTGTTCCATTCCAGACCTCGCTTCTGGAACGCGAAGGCCTGGAACGCATTCTTCCCAGAAGATTCGCGGTGTTACTCTCGGTCTTCTCTCCTGCACATGAGTCTGATAGGTCTTCCTTGCGACTCTGCACCGATCCATCCGCAGAAGCTGTCCAAAGCATCTTAATTTGCTTTCTTCTAGAACGGTTTGACATCGAGATTGGCACGGATGGTAATGTTGCGAATCCTGCCTCGTTTGGTCTTCCCTTCCATCTTTCACAGGCATCTCCATTTTCTTTGAAACCTCTTTTCGAATAAGGAAAGCTCTCCTCACCTAGCACAACATCCTTTCCGCTGCCCTATTCGTTGCCTCCCATCCTCGTCGATACATCCACTTTCGTTGAGTTGAGTATTTAAAACTAAATACCAGCTGCGAACACTCACCGTCCACCCTAAATATCTTTATAACTCTGTGAGGTTTCCTTCCAATGAGTAAGCATTTCGTTTTTTCAGGGTTGATTTTCATATTAATCGCTTTCAATTCTTCCTTAAATACATTAGTATTGTTTTGGAGGTGAAGATCATCCTGGATCGAAATGACAAGATCGTCAGCAAACGCGAAAATGGAGTGAAGAGTAGGCGCCATATCCCTTTGACCCAATTGAAATTTCCGCATCTTCTCTATTGTTCTTGGCAGAGGCAAATCTAGAACCAATATAAAAAGCTATAAATAATAAAATTTAATTAGAATAAATCAATAAACAGCTTTTAACATAAAAACAAATTAAAAAGGCTGGAAGTAAATCAACATTGAATGAATTACTAAAAGCCTATAAAAATGTTAACATTTATTATCAAAAATAGTTATTACTAAGAACTACAGAAAAATTTGTTAGACAGCTCAACAAAAAAAAGAATGAACCAATATTTGTCATGAAATATAATAATAATAATACTTTATTTATTCTAGGACTAGTCCCTTTAGAATAATACAGAAAGATAGAAATGTGGGCTAAGGAGCCTCAGAGATACATAAATAAAAATACAGAGTAATTATATAGTCATAGAAAAAAAAAAAAAATTATGAATTACTTTCTAATATTAATCAGTTAATAATAAATAATAACAAAAATGAAAAAAATAATGAAGAACAAACTAATAATTTATATACATATTTACAGTAGTATCTATTTACAATTTTATGGGGACTGGTTGGATAAGAAATTATTGAATTGGCGAGATTTAAAGGTAGGAAGGATATTGGATTGACGGATGTGGGAAGGAATGGAGTTCCATGGGGATGAGGATCGGATAATGAACGATCTTCAGAAAACAGCAGTTCGATGGACCCTTATGTATAAATCAGAAGACCAGGAACGCGTATTGCGGGAACGAACAGATTTGAATTAAAGGAGCTTGGAGATGTATGAATGACGGTTTTAATTTCATTTTTTTTGTTGTGAAATTTTACCATTTTTGATAGTCAAATTTCAATATTCAATTTACAAAATATCGGTCTTTGATAATATCGATATTTTCTCAATATCCATAATTCCATCTTTGTTAGTTCTATCCATCTACCTGGTTTTTATACTTTATATTATAATATATTTATTTCTTTTACAAATAAATACAGCATTTTTATTAAAGGAACTCGGAGATGTATGAATGACGGTGGGTAAAGATATATAGACAATGTAGAAAGATATATAGACAGGAATGTTGGTATTATTGGTTTAAAAAAAAAACCTTAAAGTTCTTTTAGTCCTCTCTATAATTTGCAAAGATCAGGAATAGAAATTATTGTCATTAAATACAAGGGCTAAGGCTGTATAAGGAATTTATAAATTTAAAGTTAAACTTCAATATATTACATAAAAAGGAAAAACCGAACTATCATAGGGAACTCAATTGTCACTCATTATTCGAAAGTTTATTTACAATGTCCTTTAGTAAACGCGGAAGGACAAAGAACCAGTCACGATATGTAAGGATATGGAAGAGACTTAAACGCTCCAGATGAAGTCACTTCAAGAAAGTGGCAGAACAGAGACCTCAAAAGGAGGAAGAATCATTGGAAGAGGAGGACAAGGTTGAACTGGATGAATTGGAGAACACCATTTTTAGCGAAGGCCTCAAAAAGGAGGTTTGCCAATAAGACATGCTGACGGATAGGCCTACAGTTGAGAGCAAGATGGATGAAGAGCTCCTCAAACTAATTCAACTCGATAGTACTTCTTCCTTTGGCAAAGGCCGCTCGAACGGATACAGTTGCCTAAGTTATTGTAACTAAAATAATTTAAATCAGCTGTTTAGAACAGGAGGGTTAGTTATATTTTTAAATTCAAGAGGACTGATTTTTTAATTTAACGGCTCAAATTATTTGGTTAGGTCAAAATTCTATCGAAAAAACAAAACAAAAAACAATATCTAACATTCAAAGTCGTATATATTTTCCTAGGAAATTAAATTAAATTTCATAACTGGATGTAAACTTAAAAGTATTATTGTTATGTTCATAAAATCTGCCGAATCAAGCTAATGACATCGTTTGAAAAACTATTTCATTGTACTTGTGTGAAAGAAAAAGTGATGTACAAAAAAAAATTAGACCACACAATAAAAGTGAAAACATCAACAAGGCGAGATTAATAATATGAAATATAAATTGTAAATAATAGCTCATTATAAAGGGAATGAAATGCTGAACATATCTCTCTTAAAGTATGTGGAAGTCCGATTTTTAGTTTCAGAGATATTTTAATCCATATCTTCAGTAAAACTCGTTCGTTTGGTTTTCGACTTTATTTTTTTATTTTTCACCTCTCTAACAACAAGATATAATTTTGAATAGTAACCATTGCAGAGAGGATGAAATGCTGCGTTACACATCGGATCTGACAGCTGATTCCAATTCACTCTCACTAGTGCCTTTCTGGACGTTAGCTGGAAGCTTTCGACCGGGTATGGCACGATGGCTTGCTTTTCAAGCTTAAAACCCACTTATCCCAATCCTTGTACCTAGTCCTAAAATCCTATCTTTCAAATCGTTCCTTTCAAGACCACTGCGGCACCGAATTCTCCAATTATTATCCAGTTGAAGCTGGTGTTCCACAAGGCAGTATCTTGAACCCAGTTCTCTACATCCTTTTCACAGCTGACATCACAACCCACCCCTTCTAGCAACATTTGCTGATGATATATCATATCATCCAACCCAGACCCTGAAAGAACATCCCTAAATCTACAAAAACACATCTCCCTACTAGAGCAGTGGTGCAACAATTGGCGCATCAAGATCAATGAATCCAGATCCTGTCCACATCTCTTTTTTAACTCAGTACCTCTTCCCATCTCAGACACAGTTCGGTGGATTCCTTTTAGACAAAAGACTAACATGGAACCCACATACCACACTTAAAAGACAAGAACTTAACCGACAATTTGGTCAGTTAGATTTCTTTATAAGTCTTCATTAGTCTTTCTTAGATTAGTCTTTATAGACTAATTAACAAAAACCTAGCCCCTCAATTGAAAACAAACTATTAATATACAAGGCCATAGTGAAGCCCATCTACGGACTTGCACTGTGGGGAACAACACAAATTTCGAACATCAAACGCATCCAATCCTTCCAGTCTAAAGTCCTCCATATGATGCTATATAATTTGTCAATGCTTCTTATTATGTTACGAACAAAACCTTAAATAATAAACTAAACATCCCTTATGTCCTTGAGATTATTCTAACCCGATTTTCATCAGAACCTAATCCACTAGCACGATTCCTACAATTCTCCTAGAAGTTTCAAACCTCAGTGGCCTCGAGATCTTTTTAAATACGTTTCTGAAATCCTGGCAATGGCCAGCTTATCAATACAAGTCATGAGCGTATGTGGTTTTAGTGCTCTCTCTTAGTCTCCACTGGATTCCCGTCCTTGTGATACGGCTGAGAGAGAAGCGCTGGGATCTCTTGGATTCTTGCCTTATCCTCTACACGTGGGGGAAAGGGCCCGACTCGGAGCTCCCTCGGCTGACTGTAAATAAGTCTGAATGTGTTTTAATTTTTATTATTTTATTATTTTTATTAATTAATTTAAAATCCCCTCCGACAGCGGGACACGAACTCGTACTTTTTAAATCATCTCAAATCTTGTTCTCCGGTTGCCAGGCAACTCGCGGTGCTGTGCACACGCTTTAGCCCATTCGGCCACTCCGCCCCCTGTGTATTTAATTTAATGTTGTCTAATGTTTGATTTATTCTGTTATTCCAAGTTTTCTTTTCCGTTTATAGTATGAATGTGTTTCATACATCCCAAATACTCAATTCTCCTTAATTGAGTCAACATTTTTTTTTTCTGAATCAGAAAAATAGTCACTAGAAAAAAAATTCATCCTTCACAAAAAATGTTTAAACGCGCCTAAAGAAATTTTCACTTTAAAAATTTGGACTCAAAACACTGCAAAATTAAATTATAAGAGTAATTAAAACCATAGGGGTATTCAAACCAAGAAAAACAATATAGAACAGACTATAAGTGTAATTGTTTATGATTTACAATTTTTCTACTTCTACTTTCGCTTACATGGTTTTCAAAAAGAGGAAAGCAATAGAATTTTTTTGGAGAAAGGGAAGGATGCCATGCGCCACTGATTTTAAGGGAATAGGCACCCCTAGTATTTAAAATTACCCTTTCTATTACAAAAAATAGTCCTAAAAACTTAACAGATATTTTTGATATATCCTCTTTTGGAAGATGAATTTCTCTCAGTAATATTTCGATAACTACAGTAGTACGGAACTAGGACAGATCGATTTCACGAAAAGTAAAATGAGTCACTTTTACTCAACCAACCACCGCCCGGGAATCAACTCAATGACGTCACATCATTTTCGCTGGCCCACTTATGACGCAATGGCGTTCCGTATCCGGCAAGGAGACATCCGCATCGCACTAGGGTCACCGTATTCGACAAAATGGCGATCTTTATTGGCTTTTTCCTTTATTATACTTAAACAACGGAATAATAAACGTGTACTCTGTGTATTATGCAATAATAGTCCGCTGTACAGACCCATTTTTATCAAATTATTAACATCCGTCTAAAATTTCGTGAATGGCTTCATCTTATTGTTTCCCACAACTTTTTTTCTACGAAAATTCTCAGAAATGGGGCGTTTTCAATCTGAAAATCAGTAAAATTTCTAAAGAATAGAATAGAAAAATCAATTTTTTCTGAGACTTAGTCCCTTAAGGATAACAGTACAAACAAAAATAATGATCCATTCTAGCCATAACACCGATTACATAACCAGAAATTAAAATAAATACCAAATTTAATACATAGTTATAAAAAGAAAACATTAAAAAAAAAAAATAAGAAAAGGTGAACTAAAATCTTCACTGCTTAAATTTAATGATACAAGACGCATAATTAAAATTAATCATATCCATTCCTAAGTAACAAAGAATAAGATAAATGATTTAATTGCAACTTTTGTTATTTAAAAATCTATAACTGACATAATTATTAAGCAGAAGTAATAAATAAATAAACATAATAGTAAGCTCTAACTAGTGTTGCCCAAAATCGGTCTTGGTCTTGCACTTTGCAAATTAACTTAGCACTTTGTAAGTCCAAGACCAAGGCCGCCTAAATGTTGCAAACCAAGACCAGGATTGGTAAAAAAAATCGATTTTTTAAATATAAATTAAGGCAAAATATTTACTAACACTTGACGATCTTAGTTACTGTATGTTAATAATTGGTATAACCAATATACTTTTGCATTTAACTCTTCTAATTTTTTATTCAGACTTAGATAGGTTTCTCATATCTAAAAAAGTTACAGTAATATCTCTATAGTAATAAGCTAATAAGTAACTGCAAGACTGTTGTGAGACTCTTGCGCAAGACCAAGACCATGATCACGACTGAGTTTGCAAGACCAAGACTCGTCTCGGTCTCGTATTTGGGCAACACTAGCTCTAACTATACAGAGTAATATAAAATATGTATTCATATATTTTACAAAAAAACAAAACAAAAAAAAAGAAAGAAAGAAAACAAATCCTTGTTGTATAAAAGAAAAAGGGGAGAAAACAAGAGATTTAAATGTAGTATTGTCTTGTAGAAAAACAAATTACTTATCTACAAGACAATACTGAAACCTATATGGACATACGGACTTGAACTGTGGGGTACAGCAAAAGCTTCTAACATCAAACGTATTCAATCCTTTCAATCTAAAGTCCTTCGAACAATAGTTGATGCTCCGTTCTATGTAAATAACAAAATCCTACACCATGACCTTAATATCCCATTTGTCCTAGACCTTATTCCAGAAAAATTCTCCAAATTTCACCAGAACCTTACCTATCATCCAAATCCCCTTGCACAATCTCTATCCAGCACCACCCATCCTTACAATCCTCCTCGAAGGTTGAAGCGGCAGTGGCCCAGAGACCTTTTGTAAATAAGCATCTATTGGAGTTTTGGCAATGGCCAGATCCTCCACTCAAGCCCGAGTGTGTATGATTAGGTTAGTTCTTTTGTTTATATACATTCATTTTATTTTATTGTATTTATTTTTATTTTATTCATTGTATTTATTATTATTAAGTTTCTGTATTATTTTATTTTATTTTTTTTTTATTGTAAATAGAGTGTGAGTGTGCTTTCTCTGAACACTATTATAAATGTCCTTGATGTGACAGAATGTAATATTTCTAAATAAACAAATAAAAAAATGTGAATAGGAGTAGGCATGGCGTATTTCAAGAGGGAGAGAATTCTAAAAAGTGATGCAGCGGGCAATGAAGGAGTTTTGGAAGAAGGCAAATCTCTGAAAAGGTGCATAGAAGTCAAAGATCGAGATCTTGTGAAGAGGGATTGGATAGAGGACTTAAAGGGGAGGAGATTGGGATATAGAATTGGCAATAACAGTTGATTATTTGGTAAAGGAATGTTCCTAGGAAGTATTGTCATCACAAGGAGGAAAAGAGTCACCCTCTTTTATAGTACCCCTAAGAGTAACCCTAATATATAACTCTTTTTATCAAATTATTAACATCCGCCTGAAACTTTGTGAATAACTTAATCTCACCGTAATCTACAACTCTCTTATTTATGAAAACTCTTGGAGTTGGGGATTTTCAATCTGGAGATCGGCAAACATTATCAATTAAATTAAGTACTAAAAACTCATAAACACCTATTTGCTTTCCACTTGTATCGTAAGATAAATTGATATCAAAATCGTGAAAAGATGTGACCAACAAAAATATTGGGCCCGTCGACTTGTATAGCCTCTTTATTTTGAAACTTTGGGATGTTTATACAAGTGTAGGTCACGCCAAACCATCCTATATTTTTGTAGGATAATTTTTTTTCTAGATATTGAGATCAAATTATCTTACGATCAAGTGGAAAGCAAATGAGTATTTACGAGACTTTAGTATCTAATTAAATAAACAAAGTTTGCCGATTATCTAATTGAAAACGCCATAATTCCGATATTTTTTTGTGAATAGAACTGTTATAGGTTACAGTGTAATGAAGCTATTTACGAAGTTTCAGCCGAATTTTAATAATTTGATAAAAAGGGGACTGTACCACAGACTACAGTATGATAGTGGGCACGTCTCGGGATGCTATTCACAGTATTATTTAATGATGTACTAATAATTCATGAACTCGTTTGCTTTCAACCTCAATCGTAAGATAATTTGATTACAAAACCACGAGAAATAGTTTATTATGCTATTTACGGTGATCATCCTCAAAATTTTAAAATAACGAGATTATATTGGACAAACGGCACAATATTTTGTAGGCCTTATATTTTTTAGCAATATAAAATAAAATATATATTTTATCTTCTTTTGTTTTTTGTTTTTTCTGTCCTGACGAAGCCTGAATTGACGAAACGTTGGAAAATTAATTATTCACCTGTATGTTAGGAGCCTCATGGCTTTGTTGTTTGTATTTTACCATTTATAAGATATCTTCATAATACTATATTGTACGAATAAACATATGTCGGTTATACATAATTCTTCTTACTCCCTAATGCATTGTTCTCTGGGATATACTATTTATCATTTATTGAAATTATTTCGTTATCTATATTAATAAAAACGTAAATGTTCGATTGTTCAAAACCGCTAATCACCGAAACTTTTTCACCGATCGCTTTGAAATATTGACATAATGTTTCTATCGCATTCAGGAGTGTTTTTATATACATTTAATCACCCACCGGTCTTTCGTTTCGGAATGGCGGCCCAAAAATCTGTGTCACTATAGACTTTAGCGCCTAAACGGCTTTAATGATTTTAATTAAACTTGGCTAAAGTCTTCTCCTTGAAGAACTTTTAATTTATGTATATAACATCCTTCTCCCAAAACAAGCTGCATACATTTTTATGATGAATTCAGTATTTTATTTACGAATAACTCAAAAAGTACACATTTTTTTTATGAATAATACCAATATTTATTTGAAAGCTTCCTGGATTCCCTACAAAATAAAAAAAAAATCATCGAAATGAAAAAAAAGTTACAATGGATCCAAAAATATATTTGCGAATAACTCAAAAAGTATGTAATTTTTGTTGGATTATACCCATTATTATTTGAAAACTTTTTAGTGCAGATATATAAACATTTAGTAACGTTTCCTGGTAGATTTAGAGACCGATTGTTTCTTATACAGACAATTATGTGTTGCAAACTCTAGAGTCGGAAAACCAGACAATCTCTATATCTATGCAAAGAATATCGCATATTCCCAAGTATTGTTACATAAAATATATTAGAAACATCTAATTTCTTTTCTATTTTTATTTAACCAGAATGAGCCACAGCAACGCGTGGGCGGATCAGCTGGTTGTTAATATGATTACTACGATCAAAAGGCATATATTTTATTCTCTCCGTTTTGAATCACATTTTTTTAACATTTCGAACAATTTAAAAATCACCGTTGAGCTCATCGATGACATCGGAAATCTATCTAGATACTTCCTCATCGATGTATTACAGCTCGTTTCATAGTTCATCGATAAAAACACTGAAAACGCGGTGGTTTCAAATTCCATTGCTCTTATTTCTCAATTTTCTTTACATAATTATATTCATTTCACTATCTATCTATATTTATTTCTATTTCAAGACTTAAAAATTCAATAGGTAGGTAAATATTTCCTGTTTTATTTTATTTTTGTGTTTATCTGTTTTGTTACCTTCCAAGAGTGCCAACCTTCCACTGGAATCCAGAGAGTAGTGTGTAAACTGATAAGGAAAGGTTACAGTCAGTGGGTCACCGATTACAATCAAAATTTTTTTTTCGGTGATACATCGAAAAATATTGGACACGTGTTCGTTGGAATAAGCTCTAGGAGCCGAGAAAAGATATATTTTATAATTTTAAACAAAATTTATGTTCTTTATTTTATTAATATTGCTTTGTCTATTAAATTTTTAGCTGTATTAATTATTATATGTTTTTTGTGGTTATAAAAATGGTTATAAAATAAAATAGATACAATTTATTCCAAAACTAAAGATAAAATACCCACCGATAAATTAACGAATATTATTCATAAAATAAATTGTAAAAATTGCAACAACAAATCATATTTTGGACAGACATCACAATGGTTTGAAAAAGGCTTAAACAGCACAAACCAAATTGTAATTAAAAAAACACAAAAATTAAATCAGCTAATGGACTCTCTCAACATACTATGCAAACAAAACATGAATTTGATTTCAAAACCTCCAAAATCCTACATACTGAAAGTAATACGAATAAACGTAGAATAAAGGAAGGCAACATACATAACTAAAAATTTAAAAACCTCTATAAATAATCATATCGGTAAATAATCATATCGGTAAATAATCATACAGACCTTTTACGGGAATTCAATTGAAAAAATCAAAATTTGAAAGGAATTAGCTAATTTTACTTAAAATAGGTCCGCATATAATATTGGGAAAGATCATTGTATATGTTTAAAATAAATAGTCTTCCCCTACTCCTTTAAGAATAACCAGTCACTGAATAGAAATGAGACTGATAACATGTCGATGACACATGATGAGGTAATTTTAACATATTTGAATCGTTTAATAAGAAATAATTGAGTAATAATAATGTTTTAAAATAATTAAAGCTGGACATGACAAGAATAAAATTTTTTATTATGAGTAGACGCATGCATTTCGCATAAGTGAAAAGGACAGATACATGATTGGTATTTAGGTATATAAAAAGAATCTATATGTTGACATATGTAATGTTTTAAATATTATTGTAAATTAAAAATTTTTTTTAGACTTGAACATGGCTCAACGAGGCGAAACGTTGTAATTATATGTGTAGTCATTAAGTTGACAAAATTTTAAAAATTGGTGTAAAATTGGCTGATAATAAATAAACTTGAAAATAAATAGTATGCACCGAAGAAGAAGTTGAGAAATATTCTGTTGTTTATTTTGCCTTTGCTTTGCCCGAACAGCCGTCCTGAAGTTATGACAATTTTAGTGTTTGTCGATAAAATTTTGATGGGACCAAAATCTATCCCATGTTTTATTTTATCTTTATTTCTTTTTTTATCATTTTTGTTACCTTTCAGGTATGCCGGTAATCCAGCTGATAAATTGTGGGGATAGTTATTTAATGTGAGAGGTCTTGCTGTGGTATACTTCTGAATTACATATCTATCGACACACACACACACACACAAATAATTGCCATCACTTTCTTTTTTCAGCTGACTACGCCCTTGAAATTGCCCATTGATGCCCTAGCGGTTCTGTAATGAATGAATGTATAGTCGAAATTCCTTCCAGTCAGTTATCCGCTGACTGTAGACATTAATGACATCAGTCGCAGACACAGTACTGACTGCCAGCCCTCATTACTCCCGATGACCGCCCGTGACCTAGAAAGCAGCGCGGGTCGACGAACGCGAAAGGTCGTGTTTCGGCCCGCCCCCGCTCCCAGCTAACGGTCCGCCCCCGCTAATAGCGTTAACAGTTAGCGCTAACGGTAGCCCGGGCACGCAACGCGATAACACCGTTACCGCCGCTCTCCGCTCTTAGCTAACCTCGCCGGGGTACGAAAGTGGTTACCTAACCCTTCCGCCGTCTGTTCAAGGTCAAGTTCATTAACGAAAAACTTTAAACCTCTCGAAAGTCCCCACCGCTTCGGGGGAAAGTCCAATATAAAAATATTTTGCTAATATTGGCACAATATTAATATTGGGGAGTGGGGTAGCTCAGCGGTAGGGTAGACTGAGCTTCCAATGCTAAAGGTACTAGGTTCGAACCCCGGCTCATGGCAGAAAATTTATTTATCTGTTTCATTGGCCTTGGAGCGACTCAGGGTCGGGAGACCCGCCTGGGGTACACCCAGCCTCTATGATCAAATAATTAATTAAGGCGGAAAATTTGGCGGTTGAGCGTGATCTCGGTCAAATCACCTCCTTGCACAACCGTTGACCTAGAAACAGTGCTTTCCCTAATTAGTACTGATCCCAAGACCCTTCATGGGTTGTAGTGGTACAGGATTGTTTTTTTTTTTGCCACAATTAAGAATTCTTTTCCTTACTTATTTGCTCAGCCTGGTCATAAGTGTCCATTGCACAATTCGACTAAATATCGATTATACCTCCGACTTCCAGTTAAGGTAAACATATATCTTCTACACCTTAAAAGGAAAAAGAGAAAAAAAAATGTTCCTTATGTTTATTTCGCAAGTTTGCAAGGTGCGGAGAAGTGACTGGATTCAGAGTACACGGAATAACTGATGTCACGTAAAAAACAAATTGAATCTACGCATCGTAAACTCGTAACAAGGATATGGACTGACTTGAAATACACCAGCAAACTGTCAAAGAACATATTTATGATTCGAGACACACATATTTGATTGCAAATTCTAAAGACTGCATGCGGTATCTTTTGGACGAACGATAATTTTTTAATATCAAAACAGGACAGATCTGCTGCTGCTTCTTGGGACGTCCACTACATTGTTTCTCAATACATCTAATTAGAGAGAGAATCCCTTCATTTTCATAAAAGGCAACTGCCCAATTACATTGGGTTGCTTCAAACACAGTATACTTATTAATCACTACAGACAATTTTTTAAAACTGATATACAATCATATAGTATTAACAATATATATGAGCATACTATACAATATATAATATATAATATATATATATATATATATATATATATATATATAAAATTTTTTTTTTTTTTTTTACTATTTCTTTCATTCATTTATTAGCATTCTACACCCTTTTTTTTTCCTTCTCTTTCCTTATACATTTTTCTTAATCTTCCTCATATCCTCTCCTCTCTCTTCCTAACATAATTCATAAAATTCATAGAAATACATAAAGTACAGTGGACTTGTTCAATAAATAATATAAGTAAATAAGTAAGTAATCAGTACCAAAAAAAAAGTCTCCTTTTTCGAAGAAAAAAAAAAAAAGACTTTTCCTTACCTAATTATTACAAATCCTTTGTATTCGTACAGGAGATTAAAAAAATCGTTTTTATTCGTAAAAATTCATTAATGCTGTTGTTGGTATTATTTAATATTTAATTGCATAGATTGCTGCGATATAAAAATTAAAATTTGTATATATAAGCATAATTAAACCAATATAAATATCCACAATGAAATGTAAATAAATATAGAGTCTATAATTTTTACTTTCATTTCTTCTTTGTATGAAAATACTTATTTCTACTAAGTAGAGGGTGGTAAATGAATGTCGTGTGATGTGCGCACCAGATATTTTCTATATATTTTTTTATTATATAGCTCTCAACTTCGTCTAGAGGCAATACAGGTTTGGCAGGACTAATACACCATCATGTGATCAGGACTAAGCTCATGTGATAATTTTTGCAATACAAATAATACTAAATAACATAATACGAAGAATTTTGTGAGTATTTTTCCAATTTAATCCTATAATATATCTCTTCAACCAAAACAGCTGTGCTTTAGTGCACTTTCTATCGTCCATATCAACAATGGCGTGTGGGTGGTATCCACCGCCTCCTCAATCGCTGATTTGTGTGTCAAACAGGCCCCTCTCCATATTTCTTCGCCGAGCCCTCTCTTACCTCATATTTCGGTGGTTTCAATTTTAAAACGCCTCAGTACAAAGCGATTTTGGGTAGTTAATTATTTTCTTAATCTCTACGTTTGATTCTAGCAGTGATATATTTATTTATTTATTTTTTTTTTGTATGTGTGATTCAATTTATTATGCCATAGATCGATAAAAGTTTTACATCACAACTAAATTAATTTAACTTTTTTTTCTCGTAATCTCATGAAAGCATACTTGTCATTCATTATTTTGTGAAAATTTTAATTCTATGATCCCGCCTAATAAAATGGAATCTATAAAAATCAATCCGGAGGTCGGCGAACTTTGTTTGTTTAATTAGGTACTAAAAACTCGTAAATATCCATTAGCTTTCCAGTTGAATCGTAAGATAACTTCCACACAAAGTTGGGATAAAGGTGGCCTTCAAAAATATTGAACCGTTTGGCGTGACCTCCACTCCCAAATCATCAAAATAACGATGTTATATAGGCCAAACGGTCCAAATTTTTGTAGGCTACCTTTTTTATAGATTTTTTTATCAAACTGTTCTACAAACCACGAAGTATTTACGAGGTTTTAGTACTTAATTAATTAGACAAAGTTTACCGACCTCCATATTGAAAACACCCCAATTCCGAGAATTTTTGTAAATAAAATATTTGTAGGTTACGATGAGATGAAGCTATTAACATTAAACTTAGACAGATAGATAGAAAATAAACTTTATTCTGGAACGAAGTCCCTTATGAATAACAGTTATGAACAAAAAATAAAAACTACACCTGGCCAAAAATTATATTAATCAACATTAAAGAATATATAGAGTATCTTCAATAATACAATTTTGAAAGATAAAAAAAACAAAACATTATTTAAATGAAAAAACCAAAACAGAAAAAAGGTTAAAAAATAAATAACAAAATAATATAAGCATGGGTTGATTATTAAAATTAAAACTCAAACAATTATAACAACCATTCACAGCAGTCAAAATCTGTTTTGCAATATTTATTTCATTGTACGTCATTTTGGGATGTGAGAAGGAATTGGTATAGATGATATTTAAATGAGGACGAGGAAGAGGCATGGCGGATTTCAGATGCAAGGAATTCCAGAAGGCAGTGGATCGGGCAATAAAGGAATATTCAAATGCCTTAGTTCTATGAGAAGGGATATAAAAGTCGGAAACACGGGATCTTGTTTTCTGGGAGTGGACCACGGGTTTGAACTGTAGGAGACTGTGGATGTAGGAAGGGTGTCAGGTGTTGATCGTTTGGAATAGGAAAGATCCAAGGAAATATTGTCTGCGGAAAGAAGGGAAGGGCTACTTTAACTTGTCGTAAAGGTGGGACACATGAGACCGCCTCGAAATGCCGAAGACAAATCTTAAGCAGGAATCCTATCTATCCTCGAGTACCATCGGGATGCCTCCGTACACCACACAGCCGTATTCAAAGTGGGGGGAAATGAGAGAGGATACAAGGAGCTTGCGAATGGGTTGTGGGAGTATGTGGCGGGAGCGATGAAATAGCTTAAGGGTACCTATTGACTTACAGGAGATGAGGGCGATATGGGGTTTCCAGGAGAGTTTGTCGTCTATGGTAATTTCTAGGTTTTTAACGAAGGAGCTGAATGTGATTGGATGATGGTTGATGACTAAAGGAGGAAGGAAGGAGATGGATTTAAGAAGAGAACTGGAACCTATAATAATGGAGTTTTCATCGCATTTAGGTTTTTAGCTTTTTTAACTTTTTACGTTTTTAACTTAATTAACGCGTTTAACTTATTAATATTTAAAATTAAAACACTATAACCTGGCGTTAAATGAGACCATATTCTTAGAGAAAAATAAAGATATTAATTTTGTTTCTTCAAAATTTTATTTGTATAGTTATGTTGATGATTATGTATGCTCACTTGAGTGATTTTGTAAAACAACTATAAAAATCGAAAAGCTCTACTTTATTTTTTTCAGAAAAAAATTATGTCCAAATTTAGATTTCAGTAAGCTGAAATTTTAAAATGATTCCTACATAGCACATTTAGTCAGTCTACCCGGAAAACATATTATTTTAAAAAAATAAAGCATTGATAAAACAAGGATAAACATTAATAAATAATATTTTTTTTTTTTGACATCAAAGAATATAAACGAATAATTTAGCTGCAGGCTTGGCACACTTTACATTGTTAGCTCTTACCAAATTACTGGTTCCTGCTGTAAGCCTTTCTACAAACATCTTATTACTGCCTTTTTTGGCGCCGATAAAAAACAATTTCGACTTCAAAAACAAAAACAGGTTCCACTGCTCTTATACAAAAAAAGAAAACGACAATGATTTATCATATTTATATTCATAAATAACTTTGTTTGATGGAAAAGGAAAAAACAAAAACAAAAATGAAGTAATTTATATGAAACCTGTGATTCGGATAGCTGTGGTGATAAAGATAAAAATAAAACTGGGTTTATATGTTAATGAGAATTATAAGGAGAGCAAAAATAAAAGATGGAATCGTTTCGGTTTTTTGCGCCCGTCTGATGCGATGTCTGCTCCGGCAATGCAATTAGGAAATAAATTATTGAATGAGATAATTATAATATAGGTGGATGTTAATTATCATATCTATCAAACCTCCTGATATTTCATGTTTCCATCGAAACAGCTGATAATCATTGTAGCAATATAAAAAAATCTAGTGCGCGCCACACACAACTTTCACTTACCGCTCAATATTGAATTTTTTTTATTTTATTTATTTATTTAGACATATAATAATCTGTCTCGTAGACAATAATTATAGTGATATATGAACACATTCACACCATGTATACAGAAATTATGAAATTAACAAAAGTAAAATAATAATCAAAAAACTATGTAGAAAAAAAAATAATCTAAAGATAAGTTAATTAAAAACACCGTCATACTTATATACAATCAGGCAGGGAACCCCAAGCCAGGATTCTCCCTCCTACTATAGAAGGAAAAACAGGACTATAAGAGATCTCTGGGCTACTCTCTCAACGCGTCACTAATGCTAAAACCAGTTGTACTTTGAATAGAAATTATTTTCTGGCGATGTTAGGCTATTATAAAATTTTGGAATTGCATTTTTAACCTAGCTAAAGCTAAAAGATTACAACTAACAAATCATAAATACCATTAAAATAAAAAAAGTTCTATTTAGTACATCACCGGTTGGTTATGGATTGTACGATTCGTCGATAATGGATTGTACGATCCGTTGATTATGGATTGGACGACTATTAGTTATTAAACTGTTATTTTCCATTGCAAAGTTTACTACAACGGAATTAAGAAATTTGAATTGTCTGTCATAGATAGGTCAAAAGTTGTCACACTAATTGTAACTGGATACTGTTGAAATATCGCAAAGTAAAAATTCATAAAATTATTCTCTAATTTAATTTTCTTAAAGGTTATATGATGATTTTTCGGAATAAACAGACGATAGATACATAACTATTTAAATATAATATCAGATCTAGAATTATTAAACTAAAGTCAATATATTAAACTATAGTAAATATACGTATCCATGAAATATTTTTATATTTCACTTCTTCTTTCACACAAGTACAATGAAATAGTTTTTTAAACAATGTCATTGCCTTGATTAGGTGGATTTTAAATACTTTTTCAAACTTAACAATAGTTTAAAAGTTTACATTTAGTTACAAATTTTCATTTAATTTCCTTGAAAAAAATATGATTTTCGTTAAATATTATTAGTTATCTAAAATTATTATTTATACTGTTTTTACCAATTTCCGTTACCTTCTACAACCTTCTATATTAGATATTGTTTTTTTCTAAAATTCTCCGCTTTCCAACAATATATTATACGTATACCTTCTGGCTAGTATTTCCGGAGATTCATTTTCGACCTGGATAAGCATTTTTACTTTGTTCTCCTTTATTCAATTATCAAATTCTTTCAAAAGTTATATTTCTTCGTAAATCTTAATAATGAGAGATAGTCATTTATTTAAAATTAAATATATTAAAGGTTCTTAAGAAGAAGACGTATATGAACATTGGGCATTTAAGTCCTGTAAAGTTACATCAACGGGGATAAGACCTAAATGATATTATACCATAAAAGGCCACTTAATTATACAATGATACACCGAGTTTAATCAAAATCGTTATAGCCGTTTTTGATAAAATTGTAAAAATGTGTTTCAACGTTGATGTTAAGTGGCATTTCCGGTGAGCCGATTTTAAGGAAAAAGTTGCTGCCACATCCAAGGCATATACTTATCTTAAATACGTAATATCAGTTTCATGCGACTTTTCGTTTTTGAGATAGAGTGTTCACATACACACACACAGACGCACAGAGTATTTTTCGGGATTCGGTTATTTGGATTCAGGATACCTCAAATTTCCGTTGAAAACACATATACACTATTTACAGTCAGGCGAGGGAGCCGGAATTGTACATCACACTGTAGAACGAAAAGCAGTACTCAAAGAGATCCCTGCATTAATCTCTCAACCTCTTCAGTAGGGCTAAACCCAGTGGAGATTGAGCGATAGCGCCTAAGGCCCATACACTCATGTCGTGGGTAGAGAATCTGGCCATTGCCAGAACTCCAATACATACAAACTATAAAAGGTCGGGGGATTACTACCGTTTTAACCTTCTTGGAGGATTATAGGGATGGGTCGTACTGGATAGGGATTGTGCAAGGGGATTTGGATGATAGGTAAGGTTCTGGTGAAATTTGGAGAAATTTTCTTGGATAAGGTCAAGAATAAATGGGATATTAAGGTCATGGTGTAGGTTTTTATTATTTGGTTTGCAAAAAGTAGCATCGACTATTGTTCGAAGAACTTTTTTTTTAATTATAATTGATCGGCGTGAGAGAGAGGCATCCCTTCCTATCTTCATTTTTAGGATTAGCTATTAGGATGTCCGAGTAAGTTATCGTTAAATCTTTTGTAGTGTGTCTGTATGAGGTCATTAACTGTTATCAAGTGAATGTCTCTATATAGAGTAATATTTGTGACGTATCATGGAACTTTATTTATAGTTCTATAAGTTTTTTACCGAAACGTTTATAGTTTTTGTATGTATGGTTTTAGATGTCACGTAGATAAATGTATGTGTTCGCTTATAAATATGTACATAAAATTAGTAGGTTTTATTGGTGCATCGCGCTTGAGGAAACCGAAAATTCTTACAACTGAGCCCTACTTCTCAAAAGTTCTGTAACAAAGAATAATCCATTATTATAATGAAATGATTCATGTGTATCTACTTATTTACAATATCACATAAATAGCTTAGAAAATTTAATTGATAAATTACCATTGTTATCTAGGACTTAGAGTGCACATTAATGCATCCGGTAAAGGCAGACTTTTCTCCTTTAGCGTAAATGTCACACCACGGAAATGCCAAAAGCCCCTCTCCATATCTCTACAAATTTCCGCCTTTTGTCTGAATGTTAATGGCGCATGCGTTATGCATGTAGTTTGTATTTAATATGTAATTAGTTGAACCAGGTGAACAAGGACGTTGCAATAATTTTAGGTCCCCGGATCTCTTGGCGAAGGACTTCTTGCCTCAGGACTCCTTGCTAATATATCTCCATCGCCTTGTGTGTTAGGTCATGCTGCCTCATTGTTTATATCCACTAGTCTACAAATCCTTTTATAAATCAGCTGTGACTCGTGATATATGGACGCACCGTAAGTGAATTTCAATACCATGAGATGGTTATCTATTGTAATATATGAAGGTAAAGAGCTTGTTTGAAATGGTCTGGATGCCAAATTTTTAAAAATTTCTTTTTCTTAAGAGTTATTAAAAAAAGGGGGGGGAGGTGAAAGAAAATTCAATTTTCTTCTAGGAAATTTAGTCCTCAAAGAATAATTATAATGAACAATGAAGTGGCATGTGTCCGATATTAGAAGACAATCAGGAATAAATTAAGTTACTTAGTTATCTAACCTTAAATCTTCAAATATGAGAATCGTATTTTTTTTGTTTTAATCTTGTTATCCTGATCATTCTCTCTATGAATCACAATAGAGATTCATTTGCTTCAACATTGAATAAAAATTTTCTAAGCTGACGAAATACTCACGAGACAATAATTTTAGCAAGACACGAAAATCAATGACTGGTTTAAAACTAAATTCACTTCTCTGGAAACATTCAACATTTAAAAAGACAAAAATCGAATACAATTACTTACTAAAACCTATTTGGACTTACGCATCCCAAAAATTTGGAACAGATATAAAGACTCACATAAAGGAACTTCAAATCATTCAAACTAAAACATTAACGGCAATTAAAAAAGCACCTTGGTACGTTAACAACATAACCTTGCACACTGTCCTTTATATGCCGACTGTTAACGAACACATACGAACCCATTACAAACGAGTCGATGACAAAGACACCACAACATAATTGAGGCCAGGTAATGTCCTTCGAAGGTTGAAGAGGAGTTGGATGAGGGACCTCCTCGCCTAATGTAGATATCCCGCCAGGAGGAGGTGTCCCTAGGTACTGCTAAATCCCCTCTCCCCTCTATTCCTCTCACGCCATAATATTTTGTAATGAACATCTAATTCACAGATTGTCATTACTATTATGACACAAGTAGAGGTGGGCGTTTCTGCTACTTTTGAAAAACGTAAATGAACTGTTCGTTCGCTGACAAATAACAACAATTCTTAAGAACTGTTAAAAAAATATTTCATAGAACAACGCAACGCTTCATGTATTAAGAAGACCTGTTCGTTTTATAACAGTCTTGTTCGTTTTAAAACGGATTCTAGTCGTTTAATAACAGGTCTGGAAATGAATGAAACGTTTTATGTATAAAGTTTAGCATTGTTCGAGTTTAAAGAAGTTTGAAATTATGCTGCTTGGTCATCCAGTCTGTCTTTTAACTGTAGTTCAAACATTTATTTAACAGTTTACTTCTTTCAATTTTTATAGAATAGAATATTGTTTAATTTTATTTATGTGAATATCTTCAATCATAAAAATTATTTTCGGTCTGTAAGACACTAATATAGATAGATACACCTAAAAACCAACTAACTTTACCTAAAAATATGCTTAAGTTAATGTAGTAACTATAATGTTAATGCTTATTTATTTCTAGCCTTCATTAATAATGGGAGCTAAAAATTACATCCCTAAACTTAACAGTTGAAACATGTCTTATAAAAAAAACTGTTGGAATCAGAAAACGACCAACGGTTCGTTGGAAATCTGAAAGAGCTTTTGTTTCGTTTGGAAAAGACGAAACGAAAAACAGATTACAGTGGCTTAATAATATAATTAATAATATAATATTATTAATTTAATAATATAATATTATTAAGCCACTGTAAACAGATGAAACAGTGGCTCGACTAGTGGCGAACGGTTGAACTAAAGAAAAACAACTGCTATTATCCGTTTAGAAGAATTGTTCATTCGTTTGGCGTTTTCTCTCCCATCCCTAGACACAAGGGCGGGGTGGCCGAGCGGGCTAACGAGTGTACATAGCACTGTGCATTGCCCGGCAACATGATAACCGAAATTGGAAACAATAAAATAATTACAAGTTTGCGTCTCGGTGCACGGGGAGGGGTCTTTTAACTCTGACATTAATTCTCCTCCTCTCCCTTTGCCCCTTGAAACCCCCGTATATCCTAAAAGACGAGGTAGAGATGAAAAATAAAAATAAATTACTATTATGACAGGTGTGAATAAAAAATTACAAGTTAAAACAAAAATGTGATAAATTATTTCAACATGTTTACAACTCTCATTCACTCATTCACTCGGGTAGGACAATAGTGAACACAAATAAGTTTAGTGCTACTCAATTTTTATGTCGTGCTTAATATTTTCTCATTACAATTCCAGTCGCTTCAAATTGTGAAACTTTTTTCCTGAAGAACTTGGCTCATTTTCCGGAGGAAATGTCCAATTGGAAAAAGAGAGAGGATTAGTAAAGCTACTGCGTCGCTTCGAGGGTTACATTCCATTTTGAAACTGCTTCGGAAATAACTTGAACGTTTCGCCATTAAACAATCAACAAGCTTTCTATAGCTGTCACCCTGAAGCTGTGATTTATATCGATTCTCGAGAAACAATGAATTTCTTATTAGTGTAGAGTTAGAAATATTAGAGGTATGATAGTCACCCTCTTTGCTGTATTAATACTTTGTGCAATAAATAATATAAATCAAACTTGTAAGGTTTGTCTCGTTCTTCATCATCAGTACCTATTTTCCTTTTAGGTTAGAAAAAGATCCTAAATTCAGTGCTGAGTTTTAGATGAAACTTGCCATTCGTAACAAAAACCCGTTAACACGGTAAATATTTTCTATTTTTACTGGCGGGACTCATTCTTCAATAAAAATTATTTTTATTGTTCAATGGTGCAGAAGTCTGATTATCCTTTAATTTTGTGAGATTTTACAGCAACTTTTTCTTATAATAGCTTTCTTTAAAGTACATTTACTTTAATATTTTTACTTTCCTACCTATACTAGGCAAGGAAAGTAATGCAATCGGGTCAAATTTTCGGTATGCGGTTTTCGACGGAACTATACGTTTCAAAAAGAGTCCGAAAAACACAGCCATTGGTCTGTCTGTCTGTCTGTCGGTCTGTGCCAAGATTTTCTCGGGGACTGCTGAACTGATTTTGTTGCTTCTTTTTTTATTTTGTAGGGTTTTGACTACTGATGCCTGTGACAGAAATTCGGTCCTCCATGCGCAATAATTGAAAACATGTTTTTCTATAGACTGTTGCTCAAAAACGACTTAACGATTTTGATGAAACTTTCCAATAATGTTCTAATCATTGTCCTTTCAATTTTCGTATATAGACTAAATTCCCGAAAAAAAGTTATAAAGAAAAGAAAAATATTATGGGGCCTAACTCCCTAAGTATATATTAAACGATAAAATTATATAATAATAGCTGTCGTTTAGCCTGTCGTTTGAAAGGTGATGAAATTCCCTACAAAGCCATATAAAAATCGTTCATTTTTGACAACTATTAACGAAGTTACAGGTATTCAATTTCCAATGTAAGATTACGGGTTCATATCCTGGTGTCAGAAAGGGATGAATGAGAGAATAAAGATGACTAAGGAAAGTAAGAAAATCTGTTGCTCGCATCTCACAGTGTTCACCATTTTCTCTACTTTTAACACAAATTATTGTTTGACAATACTAATCTATAGCAAAATGTTTTTGATCAGCAATATTAGTGACTATTGAAATTTTTACACTGATCTACCTTAAGCCGGTTTACATTGGTTTAGTTTGTCAAATAAATCGTACTCAAATCTTTTCTTAGATCAATTTTCAGGAAAATGTATCAAGTTCAATTCTTTTTTGTTTCTTCATGGACATATGTAAAGATATAAAAACTTTTCTGAAATAGGTAGGAAAGTCGTGTGAATGGACACACCAGATCTTTTTTGATGTTAAACTATGAACAAGGAATGAGGAGAAAATAAGAATAATGATTCTAGTGCACCATACCTCAGGAAGTTGGCTTAGAGCCAATACAATATTTTTTTTCTAAAGGTAATTTGTCGCCATTTCCAAGGAGATATTTAACGGAACGAAATGGAACGGCCGTGACACTGAAGAGGAGTTGACAATGTCACCCTAGTGCAAGCGTTACGCAAACGCAGCGTAACCGGAACCTGTTACTGATGCGTTCCTACACACTCACTAATGTCACAGAGCGTAACAGGACATGGTCAGCTGTTAGTAACGGTATGTCACCGCATAACTGTGTCCCTAACATGTTTTCGTTTGTGCATAGTGCACCATAGTATGTTATATCACATTCAGGATTTATGTATTAATTTATTCAACCTTTCTTTTTAATTTCTTCTCATTTTAAATATATTAATCATCACTATGTCTCAGTCTGTTACAATAAGCAATTAAACGAAGGGCAAACTGTATTCTGTATTATTTTTGTAAAGGAAAAATTTGAGTCATCGCAATCTTTTTATATAAATGTAAGTAAATTAAAAACATAAAAATACAGTCATACCTATATACAATATAAATAATCAGGCGGGGAACCCAAATCCCTGCGCTACTCCCTCAACCTGACTGATGCTAAAGCCGGTGGAGTTTGAGCGAGAGCGCTTTAGCCACATGCACTCATGTCTTGAGTGGAGAATCTGGCTATTGCCAGAACTCCAAAATAAATACTATAAAAGATCTCTGGGCCACTGCCGTTTCAACCTTCGAGGAGGGTTGTAGGGGTGAGTGGAACTAGACAGGGATTTGGATGATTGATAAGGTTCTGATGGAATTTTGAAAATTTTTCAGGGATAAGGTCAAGGACAAATGGGATATTAAGGTCATGATGTAGGGTTTTTTTGGTTACATAGAACGGAGCATCGACTATTGTTCGGAGGACTTTGGATTGAAAGGATCGGATGTGTTTGATGTTAGAGGCATAAAATATTAAAAATAACTCATTCCAGAGTGTAAATGCGTATGAGAAATTATCTGTCGTCCATCAACAGGGTACTCATGGCGAGGCCTATATGACTATTTGTAGATATATGTAACGATTTTTTTCAACATATTTTGGACCGATTTTTACTTTCACTTATATGAAATATATATATATATTAAGGGAAAGTATTGCGATCGTGTAAATTTTCAAATTCTAATTTTCATACGAAATACACAGTAAGTATGCGTGTGAATATGCTAGACCAAAAACAAAAAGTCGTACGAAACTGAGATTGCATATTGAATGTTTTTATATGCCTAGGATGTTACAGCCACTTTTTCTTTAAAACCGGAATAGGCACTTGATATCATCGATTTTTAATTTAATTTAATTTTTTATATATTTTTTTTTGTATATAGGTACGCGTGTGTTTTTTGCTTAGTTTTAATTTTAGGTTATTTTATTTTATTTATTGTATTTATATTTTGAATATTATTTATTGTTATTTTGCTTCTATTTACTTTATAATTTTTGTACATATAGTGTGAATTTTACCGTACCTCACTATAACTAATGTCCATGTGACAGATTGTTGTAATATTTAATAAATAATTTTAAAAAATTTAAAAAAAATTAATTTAATGTCGATCAAGGATCGGTCATTTTAGGATTGCCCATGAATATATGAGTACTTCTCACAGTGAGCCATATCTTGACCGAATGTTATGCATTCCAATCTCTTAGGGATCAACATCATTTCAGAAATAGCCTTGAAGAATCACTCCAAAAGCACTCCAAGGCTATTATAAACTTAATATTGTTCCTTATGGAAATCAAAATATTTCACAAAAATCAATCACAAAATTGACTTGAAAGATAGTAAACTAATAATATTTTTATAAATCTGTATCATTTTATAATTTCACTAACTAAGCTATAAACTTATTGTAATTTGCATTTGCAAATCGTATCTGTTAACTCTTCTTTCTGCGATTTTAACATATAAATTTAAATTGTCTCTTTAAACTGCCCATCTTGTAATTGTATATAAATATACCCGTTAATTTTTTTAAGTTTGTAGATTCTTCATGAAATTGTAAATATACCTATTAAATTTTCTTCTTTTAATCTTTAATTTTTAATTTTAATGTTTTTTTTTCAACTTTTCTTCTTGTAATTTTTAATATTTAAATTGTTCTTTTCAACTTTTCTTCTGTTTATATAAATTTATATTTTTAGCATCCATTCTTTAAATAACTAACCTTAATTTTAATGGTGTTTTTCAACGTTCCTTGTTGTAATTTTTAATATTTAAACTGTACTCTTTAAATTTTCTTCTTTTAATATCGATTTTTATTTTTTAAAACGTATTTTTAGGTTTTATTGTTGAAATCATTAACCTTTATTTTAATTGGCTATGTTAACTTTTCTTCTTTTAATCTTTAACTTTCAATTTTTATAACATTAATTCTATTTTATCATCATATTCCATTGTAACTATTTAACTTCCTAAACATTAAATTGTATTTGTTAGCTGCAGTTTTGTTATGTGTAGCTATGTAGTAGTTGATCCAATTGTAATATAGGACGAAAATGACCCAGGTGGTTGAAGAGTCCAAAACATTTATAAATAAATAAGTAAATATCTAACACATTTTTACGATTTTCGCAAAAATAGCTCACACAATTTCGATTAAACTCTTTATGCTAATGTACAAATAAATGTTTTTTTTAATATAAGGTAGGTTTTATTCTCTTTGATGTTCTCTAATACGGCATAAATGTCGGGTTTTTTTTTTATTTCTTACTATAAAGCACCTTTAATTTTATTTATTTAAAATAATTAACTAATTCACACTGCAGATATTGAATAAAAATGGTTAAGTATAAACAGTGAAATATTGATTTTGAACTAGATGAGAAAAAAGATACAGTATATTTTAATAGTAGTATTATTTTATTAATCAGACACTAATGACTTAGACCTTTTGATCCTAAAAAATTAAATGATGAAAAACCTATTTTTCCTTAAAATAGGGGGTGGTAAGTGAATGTGATGCGTGCACCGGATTTTTAATTTTAAAGACTCAAATTATTCATTGAGATTCCGCCGTGAATGTTTTGAAACAATGTTATTGTATACAATGGATTTAATCTATCGGTTCAAGTTTTTGTGACGAATATTTTAGCAATTGGCTCGACTGATTGTAAAGTTGGTTCAAATTTCTAACTGAATGTTTTGGAACAATGTCTGTCCAAAGAACTGAAAAAATATATAATTTTCTAGTCATATCGTTCAGGTTCGGTGCCATTTTCCCATAAGTTTCTTATAAAATATTAGGCCAAAGGACTATTTATATAACTGATAGTTGTTATTAATAAAATCAGCATAACATATTAAATTAATATGTGTCTAATAAGGATGGATTTTGAACTATAAAAACTGAATTAAAATTAGTTTGCAGGATCTTGAAAATGGCTCCTGAAGCCGAAACGTCGAATAAATAATACAGGGTGTAAAAACTGTGTACATTTGGTGACCTTTGGCCTAATATTTTATAATAAACTTATTTAAAAAAAGTATATATCTATATATATATATATATATATATATATATATATATATATATAAAGTTATTTTATTCTCCATTGGTTTAAAAAAAAAAAAATTAATTTAAAACATCCGAATACAGAATCATCTATCCAAAGGAAATATTCTTGCATTTCTACTTCAATAACTTGGTATTGTTAGAGAAATTTACTTTTTTTTAATAACTATTTTAATTTTTATATACCTTCTAACGACTGTCAGTTACAAGTTTTTAAAAAAAAATTAAAATGTCCCAAAAGTCTTATTAATTTATAACATATCTTCCATATTTTTACCCTAAAAAAAAAGGTTTTGTTTGATTATCGGAAAGGTAGTTATTTTAAATTTTGATACACAGTTTCCTATTTACAGTAATGTCAGGATAGGAGGGTCAGTAACGACAATGTACAAGGTAAAGGTATTTCGTCAAATGATCTAATGAAGAAAGTAGCCATACGGAGGTGGGGGGGGGGGATTATGAAACCAGTTGGAAGTGGATAAACAAAGAGGTTAGGAACCTTCCGCGGCTGACCCGATTCTTGTCTTTTGAGTCAGGTTATCAAAAGGAGAAAGGCCCTCTATGAGTCAGTTCTCAGTTCTCGGTTCTTTGTGTTGATAGGAACTGAAACGACTGTTGTGACTAATGTTGTTGTCACTCCCTTAATAGATCAGGATCTATCGAGTCTTTAGTTAGGGTCTAGGTCAGTGCTAGTGTTATAAGTAGGATGATTAGCAGTAATTTGTTCATTTTAAAGAGTTCCTTCATTAAACAGATACAATAACTCTTACAATTGAATTGGGATTGAACTGATATCAGCTAAATGATGACATCACCCATTACAGGTTAGTTGGCGACGACAGCGATACCAGTGGAAAAACTGGGAAACTGAATGTACCTGTTTCATTGTTAAGTTTCGTGCATCAGATATATATTAGGAGCAACCGAACATTTCATTTAACGGTAGGACTTATAGTTAGTAATCATTATAAACCTCCTTTTTTTTTTTTTTTTTTCTGAGAAGTTGTATGTTATTTTTGTTTTTGGCAATGATGACTTCCAATTAAACAACAATTGAATTTATTTGTTGTATTTCCAAATTACATGTTATAAAAGCATAATATTATATACCTTAATTTATTATAACATAAATTTTGACCTGACAATGGATTCAATCCATGTATCAACAAAAAACATTGTTATTGTAGTTCTGAAGATGGGAGTAAATAACGTTAACATGTAAACATGTAATTTGGAAATAAAATAAATAAATTCAATTGTTGTTTAATTGGGTGTCATCATTGCCAAAAACAAAGAATTTTAAACCTCATCTGAACACACGACTTCTGTCATTTTGTCGAAAGCTGTCACTTTCTATGCGAAAATATAAATTAAAGAGGCGAAATTTGATGGTTCATTTAACTGCTGAAATTTCGATATGATGTCAAGAATATGTCCCTAAAAAAGAATTAACTTTGACTAACGATTTACTCGGAAATCAACGACTTGCGTTTTTGAAAATTGACGACGTAAAAGTCAGATGAGAATCAATTTAGGCGAGTCGGATGATAGCTGGATGAGGAAAACATCCAACTCGTCGGTTTTTATATTTTTTTGGGATGCTGAGTTTGAATTTGTTGTGCCCGTACTAAATTTCCCATTGTGTTCCGAGATATATGAAAGTTTTTTTTTTTAGGTTTTTTGGATATTACTCCGAAATTAAGCACTTTATCGAAATTATCGTCACATAGAAAGTTAAAGATGATAAAATTTACTATCAATTTAAAACCTAATTTTTGGATGTAGGCACAAACGGGTGAGGAGTTAGATAATTTATTTGCTTATTTAACAAGAAATATCTATTTTCGTCGGTTTTACAGACCTGTTATAGAAACAATAACGCTTTTAGAGATATTTTTTTACTTGCAATACATTACTAATACATTTATTAGCCGTTTATGCATTATAATTCTAGAAGAGATCATATTTTGATGCTTTTAGTATTTAGCTCAGATAATTGACATTAGCAAATATGGAATAAAAAAAATATTTTGAGGAGCTTCAGCCCAAAATTTCCTTCTCTCTCCCTTAAATATGCCAGTGAAACAGAAATATTTCTGTAAAACAGATCACTGCAATAACAGTTCTTTGTAACATATACAGAACAGGTTCATGGAACAGATAAAATTCTCAGTAACAGATACTGACTGCAGTTCCCTTGCAGCAGCTGTACTATACGAATCATTCGTTTGAAGATGTCAATCTAGAAATATCAATGAGGAAAAGGAGATTGAAATTCTTTGGCTACATGAAGATAATGAATAAAGACAGAATATCCTGAACAGATAAAGAAAAAAAATATTAAGAAAAATATTAAATATCCCTAGGTATATGATTAGGTAGAAATGATGGAAGAAAACTGACACGGACAAAGGAAATGAGTGAAATAATGAAGACATTTTGGGCTAGAACAAAAAACAGAAAATGATGATATACATGCGGTCCCTAGCTGGATCCCAAAAGAAAAAGTATTGATAGTACAACATAATATGTTTTTATGACATGATTTTTGCTTTATCATCTATAATTTTTCTTCATTTCATTTTATAATAGGGTGGAAAGTGAAAGTTGTGTGAAGCCATCAACACACCAGATATTTATCTTTTGTTTCATAGAACGTTCAATTTCTGCCTCTCAACATAATGTTTTCTCTCTGATTTTTTTTTTTTTTTTGCTAAAACGACAATATTTAAATGAAAAAAAAATCACGGCGTTGTCTCTGAGACTTAGGCCTTGGCATTTGGATTGAAAATTGAACTTGAAATCAAATAAATGGCTGAAGAAAAAAATAAATGCAGTGGTTATGTACAAATGATACTTTTTTTTTTAATTCAAATTCAAAACAGTTCCTTATTTGGTAAGGGTAACTCAAAATCGATAGGTGGTACCTTTTCCTTGTTTTAAGAATCCTATAACTTAATGGTAATTTGCACCCACCAATTCAGAGAATGAAATATTAGGTTTAAACTCAAAATTTTAATTATCTTACTTAAACAAATACAGAATTTGAAAAAAAAAAAATACATACTAATATGGCTTTGATCGGATTCCAGATAACTTTTTAATTGTTTCACGTAACATTATGTAATTACCAGCGTTGGGACAATCAACCTTATCTTGACATTCATGTTATTTACTTGTTGACATTGGTAATCCTTTGAAGCCTGTTTTTCTTTTTTAACTGTCATCATTATTTTGTTACTGAGAATGTTGTATTCATAATGAACCTTCAAGCTACTTATAAATTATAATAAGGAGATTTCTTAAATATACTTTTTTTTGTCGTTTTTTTCATCGCTCATTCGGTGGTACAACAAAGTAATTCTAAAATTTTCGAAAAATGCATAAGGTATAATTGTCAGAAAGGCGTGCTTAATGGAATCGGCGTCTTCGTATAAAATAGGCAAAATTGGAATGGATAGAAGATTTTTAATCTGGTATATTTAATTTTTTTAAATTATTTTATTTATATGAAAAAATTTCTAATTATTTCACTTCTCCTATAAAATTTATTTATTTATTTGTTTTTATTGTTTCCTCTACCCTGCAGGATCATTGTAATATTGCAATATTAGAAATTGCAAGGTTTTTTTTTACCACTTTTTCATTGTCAGTGAGGTTTTCTTTTAGACTCTGATTCATATCCAAATTTTTTCTTATATTCTTAAATACTGGGCAGTAGTGTTGCCCAAAATCGGTCTTGGTCTTGCACTTTGCAAGACCAAGACTAACACCGCCTATCTGTTGCAAAACCAATACCAAGAATGGTAAAAAAAAAATTGATTTTTTAAAATAAAAATTGAGGCAAAATAGTTACTAATACTTGACAATTTTAGTTACTATATGTAAAAAATTGGTGTAAACCAATATACTTTTGCATTTAACTCTTTTAATTTTTCATTCAGACTTAGTTATGTTTCTCATATCTAAAAAATGGCAGTAATAACTCTCTAGTAATAAGCTAATAGGCAACTGCAAGACAGTTACGAGAGTCTTGTGCAAGACCAAGACCTAGACCAAGACTGAGTTTGCAAGACCAAGACTCGTCTCGGTCTCGCATTTGGGCAACACTACTGGGCAGTCTTGGATGATATGTTGGACTGTTCTTTGCAACTTACAGCTCTCGCATATAAAATTATATGATTTGATGTTACGTCATTGTTGAGCTATATGTGTTAAAGCATGTCTTCACTAGCTCGAATATGTGTATTTAAAAAATCTTTTGATATTATGGATAAAGGAAATAATATCTTATAGATTTGCAAAGTTATCGGTTATTTCTTAATAGAGAAAGAGTTATTTAGCACCCTTGTATTGAGTTATTGTTTCTTCCTTGTATTCCTCACAGTCAGCTGTTGAATATAACCTTCCTTAGCTGTGTTAATAGAACCTTCTTTTTCTTTATGTATGTCTTCGTGAGATGTCTACAGTAACAATTTTTACTTTCCTATCCATCTATACTAGGTAAGGAAAGTATTGCGATCGGGTCAAATTTTCGATTTGCGGTTTTTGACAGATCTATACGTTTCTGAGCCCCCCGAGTTCGAAAAACACATTTTTAGCCATTGGTATGTCTATCTGTACAGACAGCTGTCTGTCTGTGCCAAGATTTTCTCGGGAATTAATGAACCGATTTCGATGCTTCTTTTTGTAATTTGTAATATTTTACATTGCTTTAGTTCATCAAATAAATCGTACTCAAATTTTTTCTTTGATCAATTTTCAGGAAAATAAATCTAATTCAATTTTTTATTGTTTCTTGATTGACATATGTAAAGATATAAATACTTTTCTGAAATAGGTAGGAAATATGGAGTGTACACACCAGATTTTTTTTTTTTCTTTTCCTTTTTTGTTTTTTCTTTTTACATATACGTGATCTTAGTTTTTATACCCTGATGGTGTCTGAAGTGGCGAAACGTTGGCAAGTTAACATTCACTTGTATGTTGGAGACATTTCATGGCTTTTTTGTTAGGATTTTTTCATTTATAATATAATTATCTTATGTTTTTTTCTAGCTATATGCTATAGAAAATTTTGTAAATAAAAAAGTTGTTGGTAAGAAAATAAGATGAAGACGTTCACGAAGTTTTAGACGAATGTTAATAATTTGATAAAATGGGGTACCCAGGAATATTCCTTAACTTTAAAATTTTGCTGTTAAATTTTAGTTACTCTTTTACTCCCAAAATAGGATTTTGTCTAAAATTTTAAAGAAAAAAAAAAGGTGACCTCTCTCAAGCTGACCTCCTGTCGATAAACACTTTATGAACAGGCATCTAACTTACAGGAAAATCTAGGAACCTCAAGAGTTGCACGTCGAATTTATTTTTCCAATCATTTATGACTGGTACTGTTCAAATATAAAGATTGTGTAAATTTAAGACATCACAGACGAGATTTAAACCTAGCCTAGAAGAGCAGACATAAACAGTTACTGTAAAGGTGATACTGATAACTGCTAATAGAAGATGGTAGACGACGCTAGCGGGACTGCCTTGCGCAACTGCGCACCGCGCTCTTGGCCTTACAACCTGTCGGTCCTTCTACTATCGATCATGGAATCGAACTGAATAATGATCGATTATTATATCCTACATGATCCATTATCACGTTAGGTCTCGTTGCCTCTTCGGAGTGGTAGTCAGTCTATCCTATATATATATATGACCTGGAAGTAGGTCATATATATCGTATGTGAAATAATAAACGAGAAAGCAATAATAGATTATCTAGCATTCTCGATGATAGGTGACTATTCTTATTAATAAATAAAATATTTGAAGTGATTGAATGAAATATGCATACCTTAAAAGTTAAGAACAGGCAGCCTTGGCCTAAAGTGTGGAGAGATACACTCTATAAGAAGTAAATATTAAATACATTACCGAGTTCATCGAAGCTTTTAGTTGTAATTGATAAATGCTAATTAATACTGAGGGATATTAATAACAAAAAACAGTAAATTATTACACAATCGCTTATTATTTCCAAACAGTTTTAGTCAGTGGTTAGTGTTGCCCAAATGCGAGACCGAGACGGGCCTCGATCTTGCAAACTCAGTCTTGGTCTAGGTCTTGGTCTTGCGCAAGACTCTCGTAACAGCCTTGCAGTTACCTACTAGCTTATTACTAGAGAGATATTACTGTAATTTTTTAGATAGGTAAAACCTAACTAAGTCTGAATAAAAAATTAGAAGAGTTAAATGTAAAAATATATTGGTTTCACCAAATCTTTACATATAGTAACTAAAATTGTCAAGTATTAGTAACTATTTTGCCTCAATTTTTATTTAAAAAATCGATTTTTTTTTACCAGTGTTGGTCTTGGTCTTCAACAGATAAACGGTGTTGGTCCCAAAGATCGATTTTGAGCAACACTATCCGTGGTATAGACCCCATTATATCAAATTATTAACATCATCCTAAAAGCTAGCTTTATAGCGTAAATAGTTTTATCTCATCGAAACTTACAAATATTTTATTTACGAAAATTCTCGAAATCCGGGCATTTTGAATCTGGAGATCGGCCAAATTTGTCTGTTTAATTAGGCACTAAATACTCGTAAATACACATTTGCTTTCCACTTCAATCGTAAGATAATTTGAACACGAAATCGAATAAAAAGGTGTCCTTCAAAAATATTGAGCCGTTTACCGTGACCTACATCTACAAAATTTTATAATAACCAGGTTATATAGGCCAAATGGCCCAATATTTCTGTAGGCCACTTTTTTTCTCGAGTATTCTGATTAAATTATATTACGATTCAAGTGGAAAGCAAAAGGGTATTTACAAGTTTTCAGTAACTAATTAAATAGACAAAGCTTGCCGATCTCTAGATTGAAAACGCACCGATTCCAAAGGTTTTCGTAAATAAAATAGTTTTTTGTTACGATGGAATAAAGTTATTCACAAAGTTTCAAGCATATGTTAATAATTTGATAAGACAAGGATCCGTACCACATTATATAAGGTGATCCCTAAATAATTTTTTTTGCAATTATTGATTCTGTTGTATAACTTATCAAAAATAAAAAAATAAAACAAAGGATATCGGCTTTACAGTGGAATAGGTAGAAAATATTCAGGGAAGTATGTAATATTATAATAAAATGAAATTATAAATAAAATAAAATTTAACGATGGATTCAGAATTTTATTTGCGGATAATTCAAATGGTACTAAACTGTTCTGAGATATACAATTAACGAATATATAAGAGTAAAAAAATAAATTTAGGAAATATCTAAATTCATATTTTGTCCTCAAATTTTCAATATTGATTATGGTAATATTTCAAAAAATAGGCGAACACTAATACACATAATTATTTGATAGATAAAAGAAATCCCTACAAAACAAAATAATATTTTGTATAAATTAAGATAAAAATATAAAGGTATTTTTATACATGTTCTATTAAGTTTCTATCATTATTAGACAATTGTGTCATATTTTTTATGAAGATTTTTCAAGATATCTTTACATTTTTTATATAAGTAGGCTAATATATAACAAAAATAATTATATTAATAGACTCCCGAGTCCAATTTTTGGCCCTTAATCTGTATTTTTGCACTATACATATTTTTACTTTCATTTACCTATATATGTAATAAAGGAAAGTATTGCGATCTGGGCTAACCGGAAGTGCCACTTTATATCACCGTTCAAACACATTTTTAAAATTTTCTCTAAAACCGCTCCAACGATTTGTATTAAACTCGATGTATCATTGTATAATTAAGTGATATTTATTAAAGGAAGTTTATTGACTGTTCTACATGTCATGGGTGATAAATATTCTGGACGCAGTCATTATAAGGTTTTTATTGGTGCCGACGTTTCAACCCAAACATGTGGGTCATCATCAGAGCGTGCACTGAAGGTATCACCCACATGTTTGGGTTGAAACGTCGTCACCAATAAAAACCTTATAATGACTGCGTCCTGAATATTTATCACCCATAAGTGGTCTTTAATATCATTTAGGTATTATCCATATTGATGTCACTTTACAGGTCTTAATGGTTTGTTATCTGTAAGCTTCAAGCATTAGCTCTGTTTAAAATGGACTTCTGAGCTATGGGGCTCCACCAAACCTTCGAATTCCTCTCGCATCCAATCCTTACAATCCAAAATCCTCAATGCTCCTTACTTTGTTACAAATAAAATCATCCATAATTACCTTAATGTTCCTTATGTACCAGATTTGGCCCAATCTAGATATCTGTCCTTCCATAATAAACTTCATATCCATCCCAACCCTCTTGTTTCTAACCTTGCTTCCTATTCAATTCCTGATAATCCTCCGAGGCGTCTGAAAAGAAGATGGCCACGTGATCTCCTAATATAGACATATTATTAGAGTGCTACCAATGGGTAGTTTCTCAACATGTGTTTCATGTCTTTATATCCATGTGCGAATTTACCAGATGTATTTTTTGTATACAGTTGTAAATATCATATAAATAAATTTAAAAAAAATGGACTTCAAAAATTTTATAATAGCCCATCATAAACCATAAAATAATGAATAATAATGATCGTGAATCTTGAGCAGCTTCTTTGGAAAAATAATATGTTCTCTCATAATATAATATTATATATAAAATATTTTTATTAATTTTTTTTTATTTTAATGAAATTTACAACTGTATTACATGAGAAATACAGCAAGTAAATGTGGCATTGGTAACATGATATGTACAACATGAAGATAAACTACCCATTGGTAGAACTCAAATTAAAGTTCTATATTAGAAGGTCCCGAGGCCGAGTGTTACCAGGGATCGAGGAGGAAGCAAGGTTTGAAACGAGAGGGTTCGGTTGGTTCTGCAGTTTGTTATGGAAGGATAGGTATCTGGATTGGGTTAAATCGGAAACATATGGAACATTAAGGTCTTTATGGATGATTTTATTTGTGACAAAGTAAGGAGCGTTGAGGATTTCACGAAGGATTTTGGATTGTAAGGATTGGATACGAGAGGAATTCGATAGTTTAGTGGAGTCCCAAAGCTCAATTCCCTAAGTCCAAATAGGTCTTATTATTGTCATATATATGAGTCGTTTGTAATTGATTGAAAGCTTAGAGCGTTTGTCTAGTAAGTGCTGCAGTAGTCGAAAACGTCGGGCGGTTTCTAGTCGTTTCAGTCTGGTATGGGGGTATATATAAATATAAACTAATAAATTCAGGATTTTCTTTTTATACCAATGACGGCCTTTTTTTTAATTTAAAACTTTATTCGTAGAGAAGCTTTGAGTGTCCATGCACCATATTCATCTCTATAATTATAATAATCAAATTAGTATAAATTAAGAGTTAAATAATAACTTCGGAATTAATAACTATCTCATAAAAAAAAACAGTCTAAAATTTCTTAATATAAACTAATATTATGTAATGTGATCTTCTGGTACAGTGGAAGGCTCCGTTCTTGTGTCTGTACTTCTACTTTTCATTAAGGGTTACACAATATCAATGCATCGTTTAATACGATCCTCCGTCCATCCAGAACTCCCTCCGATGGATCAGGTACCCGTAGAACAAGTTATAATTCCGTGAGAACTGGCGATACTGATACGAACGTTCTTGTTTGTTTTAGAAGGGGACCGTTAGTTGAGGGAACTCGACTTACATTCCTTCGTCGGAAATTCTTCCGCTGGCCTACTTTCGGTCCGACGGGTCTAGAACGGCCCTCCGTGTCTTTTTGGAATATCGGGGAGTCGTTTGGGAGATGTAGTCTGTCTGAGAATGTAGTGACCATCTGGAGGTGTAGGTATGTGTCTTCTAGTTCTATCAGGGCTGTCTGGATACTGAAAGTCTAATGGAAAGTAATAAACGTTTCCTTATTACGATAGTAGATTCTAGATATCGTCTTAAGTCTAATCTAATAAATACTTTAATATATAACTGATCTATTGGGATTTTTTTTTAAATAAAAACCTCAAGCCTATAACTCTACTCTATATACTAAAATATTTGTATCAAACATGTTCTAAGACTTGGAATTTCCCCAATTCAATTACTGCACAGTATTTGACAGAAAGGAATCAATCTACATTGTAAATATTTTGGATGAACTCGAGTCGAAGTTAAATAGCCTCGGAAAATCTGAAAATTTTCAAATAACTTTGACAACACCTTTTTTTGCCACAAAACTATTTTTTATTTATAAATTGTATCCACCCTCAAGTATTGATATTGTATCACTTTATTTATAAATAACAATTTACATACATATAGTTGCTTCACAGCATTTGTTGGTTAACCTCTAATTTAGTGGTTAACCAACCAGAGATGGGCAAATGCTACTCTAAATACTGAGTACCAAGTATTTTACTCAAACACGAACATTATTTACCAAATAATTTAATTACTACTTCAGTTGATGTCAAACGATTAACTAAAGTAGTGATTGAATTCTTAATAGTGATCCAATTTGAGTAAAATACTTGGTACTCTCTACTCAAAGTAGCATTTGTCCATCTCTACCTCTAAACAAGCAGCCCTGGTGAACGCCTGAGACTTAGACAAAAAACTGCAATTCCCACCTAATTTCCCTAACAATAATTATTTATGCTGTGGTCTGGTCCTTTTTGAAAACGTATTCTATTTCCATTTTTATTTTTCAAAACTTTGATATTCTATTTAAAATACCTGAATCAAGTAAAACCATCTTTATCTAATGTTTATGTATTTTTAATTTTTTTTTTATTCTTCTAAATACCACCCAATTTTTCCCAAACAAACTGTAATATATTTCAAGGAAGAACAGATGTAATATTTCAACGAGTAGCGTTAAAGAAAATTACCTCAAATAATAAAAATATTTAATTAGCCCTGGAGCAGGTGATAATAATATCTTGTCAAAATGGGTGTGAAGCAGAACTCAGCGAAAATTATTTTAAAATACAAAATATTTTCTTTTTCTAAAATATAATTTTAATCACCAAAGATTTCAATTGCTACTTATTTTGAAATTGCTCCTCTCAATTATTTAATTAAACAAATACATAAATTTTAAATACAAAAATTTAAATATTTGGTGATTGAAATTGTATTTTAGATATACAAAATACTTGATATTTTAAACAAAGTATTTAAAAATTCATTTTTGCCCAGATCTGATCGGAAAGAATCATAAAATGGCACCATTCAGGATATGCAGATGATGGAAATAATCCACAGGAAATTTAGGTTTATAAAAATTAAAATTTTTTCAGCCTCATTTTATTGTTATTTCAATGTTATCTATATATTACCCATGTTGCTTATGCTGTACAAATATATAAACATTCTGATATTTATTTATCTATAATTTATTCGTTTACTCAAACGTATCTTTTATTTTAGTTCTAAGGTTACATCACTCTGCAATTTAATTATGTCTTGTCATTTCACGCCTGACAAATGAAACTTTTATTGTTTGTTATCATTCTGAGGGGTCTATATGTTATAGAATAAAATTTACTTTTTCTTTTTAATCATAGGAAAAATAATTTAAAAAATTGATTCGATTTTCAAATTCTCATAACATAAAACCTCAAATTTTGAGGGGAGGGGGTTAAATTTTTTTTTGTACGATTAGAAAGGTTCATTATTGAAAATAATAAACCAAAATTTATGAAATGATGGAATTAATTGTTATTTTTTATTAAAATTATTACCTATAAAAACGCCAAACCTTCGGCAGCCGAAATCCCAATGGATCGGGCCCACTCTCTTCTGTTCCTGTTTCGACAACCCATCCTACTTACATCATCACAACACTTTCCACACTTTCTTCACTAACCTCTGCCACGTACTGCCCACTTTCTTCCACTCACTACTTTCTCGCCCTTGTTTTGAAACCTGGCCCCTGTTGTTTTCGACAAACGACGCAGTATTCGCGACCCGGGACTGTAGCGCGTTTATCATACCTTTACACTAAACAAGGGAAGAACATTCTGAATGAAGTATGGAAAGTCAATTTTGCAATTTTTTTTTTCAATTTTAATGATCATGTTTACTTAGTGCAGTAATGATAATATTGGAAATTCAAACTCTAATACCCTTATCTTTATATATAAAATGGTAGTACTTCGCGTTTATAGCCCTTTTCCGACTCTCAGAAGCTATGGATTTTGATGAATGAACTCTCAAACGAAAGGGAACTTCAGGTGAAAGTGACGTATCGAAGTCATACCCTCTCCCTTCCACCCGAAATTTCAGAAAAAATGTATGAAAGAAGAAAAATATATTTACGAATAACTCAAAAAGCATACACTTTTTCTCGATTAAACCCACAATTATTTGAAAGATTACTGAATAAGTCAAAAAAATATCAAAGAAAGTTGATCATTAAATCTCTTGAGCCAGGGCCAAAAAATCGACTTCATCGCAAGCGAAGGTTTGATTGTAAATTACGAAAGTGTATTTTACCTTCTAGTTTTAACCAATTAAGAAAAAAATTAAAGAAACTTAACTTAAAAAATAAAAATTATTAAAAACGAACTAATAATTTATATTAATACTTACAGAAACAACTTACAATTTTAAAGGGACTGGATAGATAGGAAGTGATTGAAGAAGCGGGACTTAAAGGTGTAAAAGGTATGGAAGCAGCGGATGTTAGCAGGGATGTAAGTTCCAAAGGGATGAGGATCGAATAATAATAGACCTGTCAAAAGCAGTGGTTCAGTGCACTAGCGGATCCAGGATTTATTTTGGGGGGGGGGGTTCAGCCCGAAAGCTTTTTTAAAAATAAAAATGACGATAATTACTTCGGAAAACAAGAAAGAAACTAACTATCTATATGAAATGATGTTTAAGTGATTCCTTAAGTCCTTTTAAATGTAATTACAAGAACAATAATACTTTAAGAGATAATTTTTTAATATCTATTTTCCATAAAACATGGTTATATTTTCCCATTTTGGGGCGGGGAAGGGGAGGCTTCAGCCCGAAAGCTTCCCCCGTAGATCCGCCCATGGTTCGGTGGGCCACTGTATATAAATGAAGACTAGGTAAGGGTATTGCAAGAGTGAATATAGGATTTGAATTGAAGAAGCTCGAAGATGTATGAGGAATAACTTGGAAGAGGAAGAATGCCAGGAAATACCTACGATGGTAAGAAAGATAAAGTCACTTAAACTCTTCATGAAAACGGGAAACAGAGGCGTCTCTTTCGATCCCGAAGATGAATCGTACAAAGCGATTTATCAAGCGTTTCAGTTTCGCCTCGAGATCTCCAAAGACGCTCTTGTATATCAAAAGCAACAGTCGAATTGGGGAAGTATTAAGGACTTGACTAGGAGCCAAAGTATTTCAAATGGAAATAAGTGACGGAGGTAATTTAGACGTTTTAAGGTGCAAAAAATATGGCGAGAGATATTGTATAAATGGTTATCCAGGAAATGGTAGGATCAAAGGTTGTTCCAAGGTTTTCGATGGTGGGATGAAATTTGATGGGGTTTTCATGTAGGAAGAGGTTTCTACTATTAGGAACAGTTTTAAGGTGATAGGAGCCTATTAGAGTTACCTTTGTCTTCTCCACATTCAACATTAATTTATTTTATCAGAGTATTCTCATAAAGACAGCGATTAGTTTTAATATTAGCTCCGTCGGATATACCATCACGGACGTTATATTAATAAGATATACACTGAACTTTGGCTGAATTCATGGCGAAAGATAAAAATAAGTGCATAGGATAAAATGATATTTTTATACAAGAAATAATTGAAAAAAATATTGGATACATGGTTTTCAGGAAAATGGTTTGACCAAGGTTTTTGATGGTGCGATAAAATCTGATGGGTTGTTCTGTATCTCTATACGAGACCAAGATTTTTGCTGATCTTAGAATTAGTTTTCCATCTTCTGGTTTCCTTGATCCTTTGAAGACGTCTTCCTCACGAGGTCTCTTCCGATTCGATGGAACGCTATAGAGTTATTCATATTGACAATCTGTTTTGAAAGTTGCTCACTATGGAAATGCCTAATTGAGAATTACCAAGAACTATTTGTGAGAAGGGTGCATTCTATCGGAGCATCTTTATCAATTTGATTGTTCTCCAATCAGGTTTCTTCTTGTTTTCTTCATTGTTCTTTATGAAGAGGTCGCTGATCTTGGGGACCAAATTCACTGTCTTCAACCAATCATAAACTGACATTCATATCTTCCGGACCAAATTCAGCGTCTTCGACCAATCAAAAACCGACACTCCGCAACGCGGAATTCGATGATATTGTGAAAACTAAAAGCGATCAAATGCTGTGTTAAAGTCTTTCCGATTGCATTGACATTGCTTTTGAATTCTAATCAGATTTATTTTAGATCTTCAGCATATTGAATGACTACGCTTTGCATATTTCAAATAATTTTTTTTTTTTTTTACTTATTTATTGAAAAATATTACAATCTGTCTCTATGACATTTATAATAGAGTTCACAGATCACATTCACACTCTATGTACAATAAATAAAATAAATTATACAGAAAAATAATATATATACAATAAATAAGAATAAAATAACCTAAAAATAAATAAATAAAAAGAACACATACACACCTATATACAATATCTACAATTTGGCAAGAGAACTCCAAACCAGACTTGTCCCTCCAACTGTGGAGAGAAAAGTAATTTAAAATAATAAATTTTAAATTAATTTGAAATTCCAATTAATGAAATCACCATAGCAAAACTCAACTTAGTCCTTAAACGCATAATGATATTAATTTTCACATTATTACTTTTAAAATGAACCTTAAGAAGAATTGTAAATATAAAATATATTTTAATTAATATTTTCAAAAACGTATGACATAATGAACGATGCCAGAAAGTATTAGAAAATAAAATTTTACCATTATAAAAAAATTATCACTTTTATAAAAAAATTATTGAAGAAATCGCAAAAACCAAACGCCATCCGATGTTGTCTTACAGTCCTTATGATTTCATTTTTATTCCGAACAAATTTATTTTACATTATCACTCTTCATTTTTTATTTCACTCTTCATTATCCACTCAATTAGACTTATTATCTGGAATAATCGATTTTATATTATTTTGTGTATATAAAACCTTTAGTTGAAAAGTTGCATGGGAAAAAATCTAATAAATAAAAAAAATAAAAATAAGATTCCAATCATGTTGAAATATATAAAAAATAAAATTTAAAATTTCGTGTATTTAGCTACTACAGTAGTACTTTTCAAGATCACTCAACTTTCATTTCAAGCTCTGGTTTGCAACTATAAGTGATAGTTAAAAAGTAAAGACTTTTCTTACATTTGTAGCAACATAACCTTTTGTTTCGATCCTCAATTACCTAAAATTTCTAAACAATACGCCATTTTGGAAATCAGCTGTTCTATTGGAAGGCTAAGACCAAAACTGGACTCTGCAAAAAAAAAAAATTGTTTTTGTGAATGAAAATTAAGGAAGATTAATAAGTAATACTAGATAATTTTAGCTACTATATGTAAAGAATTGGTAGAACCAATATAGTTTTGCATTTAAATTCTTCTAATTTTTCATTCGGTGTTTAGCCAGGTTTCTCCATTCTGAAGATATTAGAAGTAATATCTCTATAGTATGTAGTGGCAATATTTTTTAAAAGATTTTTAAATTTCAGAAAAAAAAATTCGATTTTAGCAACCTTACAGTGTATTGAATTTTAGACACTGATTTTAATTATGTTCATTTATCCATTTAAATTATTTTAGCTCATCAAAGAAATCTTACTCTAATGATTTCTCTGATCAGTTATCTGGAAAATTAGTCTAATTCAATTGTGTTATTTTAAATTAACATATATAAAATTGAAAAAATTATTTAAAAAGCGGTATGAAAGTCGTGTCATTGGACACACCAGATTTTTTATTTAAATAATCGGTGATATTGTATAGATTGTCTGTGCTCTACAACTCTTCCATTACAAGGTAAGAGACAAATCACTCTCTTTCTTGTCAACGTCTTTAATTTATAGTCAAGTTAATTTTATTAATCTGATTGTACTTTACTATTTTTATGTCAATAAAACATCTGAATGTACTGTAGCATTTTTCTAAGATCTAAAGTTATGTGTTAAATGAATAGCAATAAGCTAATAGGTTACTACAAGATTCTTTCGTAACTCTTGCGCAAGACCAAGACCGAGTCCGCAAGACCAAAACTCGTATTTGTCTCGCATTTAGACAACACTACTGAGTAAACAGTTAATGATCGAGCAGAGGAACATGGGGCTGATATTTACTAACAGATCAAGATTTTCTCGTCTTTTAATATTTAAGTAGAAATCACTATAACTCATTTATGTAACGGATTAAAATAAAATTATTTGCTCATCTTAGGCGAACAGCTTTCAAAATGATGGTTCATTAACATGGTTGAGGTTATAAACAGAGGCTGGGCGATTTTATATCAGAGGTTTAGGAATGACGAGAGCGCCCTCTGATCCTGTAATTTAAGAATCAATCCTTGAATTAGCTGAGGTCCGCTCCACAACAGCTGTTCATAGCTATTTCGTCTCTGTCAGAATTCTAAAATTTCAGTTTTCATCAAAACATTTTCCCTCTTAAAAGGGAGGTTTAAAGAGCAGCTAATTTTCTTGAGAATTTGAATAATTCTTAACACATTTTATTTAATTATGGGTCAGCATTTTTAGCTCAAATTGTTTCTAAACTCTCAGAGGATCTCACCAAATAATGTAAGCCGCCAAACTCAAAAATTGACACATCTGTTGTCAGGTAAGCTGTAATTAATAATAACTATATCGACCATAAGATAGTGTACTTGTATGCCTACCTGAACTCATTGTTAGTGAAATTGACGTATATGAATATTGAATCTTCGAATGCAAAATATGCATAATAATAATGTAAAATCGTTCCTCTAACTCCGCTTGAACGTTCCGAATAAAAAAAAACGCTGCAAATTATTTCACAATGGTTTATTATTTCCAAACAATTATACATCTAAAGTAATTCAGTAGCACATTCAAAGACAAAAAACCAAAACGAAGGATATGACCTTTGCAGTGTAACATAAAAAACGTCTAGATACCATATCTTTGCTCCTAAATATCCAATTTGAACGATTTTTTTTTTTAGGAAATTCCATAAACTTTTAAATAACCATCCCTCGTAACTTTTTTTCCAGCTTCTTTTTGTTGAAGTAAGTTATATAGATAAATTTAAAGGGCATCGAGAATAAAACTTTAGCGAAGTTTCATTGAAATCGGTACATTCGTTTAAGCGCTACAGTCTATAGCAACGCAGGTTTTTCGGTCGCCATCTTGAAAGGAAAAGGCCAATAGACATGTCGATGAAGGAGAATCATCCTCGGGTGACCTCTAATTTGAAAGCCAAATTAGAAAAAAATCGGTCCAGTAGTTTCGAAAAAATGTGCTGACGGCGAACGGACAACAATTTTTTTATTTGTTTTTCGAAATCTACGTATCCTGAAACGTTTCAATCCCAATGGTTCATTATTAAAAATAATAAACCAAAAATACTTTAATGGAACACAATGAAAAAGAACATCTTTCATTCAATATGATTGCAGAGGCGTTAATTGAAATAGTACCATTACCCTCACTACCTACTATATTTCCTGCGTTGTTTAAGATAAGAAGAAATTTTTTTTTTTTAGACATGATGTTATATATGATATTTTTATACAATATATTAAAAACATAAAAACACTTATTTATTTAATGTGGACAAATGAAGATAATGATATGATAATACTTGTTGTGTTGCTACCCATTGGTAGCACTTCAATTATATATCTACATAAGATCACAAGACATCTTCTTTTCAGGCGTCTCGGAGGTTTATCAGAAACCGAAGGAGAAGCAGTTAGAAACGAGAGTTTTCGGATGTTTCTGAAATTTATTACGGAAGAATAGGAACCTCGATTGGGCCAAATTGGAAATATAAGGTACAAACTAAGGTCGCAATGGAGTTATTTAAGGGCAGGGTGTCCGAGCGGGTTAACGCATTGCCCGATAACCAACCATACGATAAAATAAATTTTGAGAGCTATAAAGTAATTACCTTCTTACGGATCCTGTTACCGGAGGTCTTTTAACACTGGTTATAACCCCCGCCATCAACCCCTCTGGCCGGGAGAAACCTCGTATAGCCTCAAAAGGCGAGAACAAACAAATGCCCCAAACACATAACTCTTGTGTCCCTTCGCTTAATCGGGTAATAATCTGCAAAATTAATTAATAAGAAACTATTAAAAAATCTTGATTGATCTTTTTAATATAATAATGTAGGCTTAAACATGTTCCCATTGTAAATAAAAAGATAAAATGTTCATTAATTATTACTTAAAAACGTCATAATAGTTGGTTAAGTTTAAAATATCACTGCGACCTCCATAAAGTTATATTAGAATTATTACTTCCATAATAAATTCTATTACAGTATTATTTTTTCAGGAGACCTTAATACAAGAATAGGAAAAGATTGTTAATGTGGTAATAAAAAACAAATGACAAACACTTTACTGACTTCTGAATTAAAATAATAATACTAAAAAAAAGGTATAAATATTAACCTACAATTCCTGCTTTAACCAAGAACTTTAATACAAACGGCCCAACTTCCAATTTATTACGAAAAGATCGTTTACTATCATCAGGCCCTTGCTGAAATTTACTTTTAGCGCTCTACAAAACTATCAAATTCCTTTCATATCCAATTACTTAATCCTTACGCTCAGACTTTCCATTTTAATTGAAAAAAAAAATAATGGTAGTTCATATTCTTCAGCATAACTATTGTAAAAAAAGGAATTACTATTATCTATTTAAAATTAAATTTATATTTCTGTTTAGTAGACAGTTGTAGGATTTTTTTTTTAATGTGCTTTTGGATATACTCAAAAATATTTGAACAAAACAATTGGATAAATTACAATTTGTATTCATTAAGGAGGACAGTCTTCATAACAAGGTAAATTTCTAGAACTTTTTCAGATGAAAATGAATAATGTTAAAAACTGAAAAATACTTTTTTTATATCTTAGTTTTTACAACCTCCAAAATAAAACTAAAATGTTTTCATAGTGTTTCTGCCTGACTATGTAAAATATATTTATAATTGTTGAGTATATTTTCCAACTCCATTGCAGAATATATATGAGAAAATCACGCGAAAATGGATGTGAATTAATCATAAAATCCAACGATATGTTTCTATATTATTATTCCTGAATATGAATGAATATTTGAATAATAGTACTGTTTATGTCGTGATAATTGTTGTGATAAAATATTTACGTACCTATTTATAGGCCATTGCTTAACCAGTTAGTCCACTTTTCTATTTTCTTAATCGATATTAGTTGACAAATTTTATTCATTCATGTAGCTTATTTGTATCATTTTTTTTTAATACAAATTATTGGGGGAGGGGAAAGCGAAACGATATTCTTTTTCCTTTTCAAATTCGTGGACTCCTGGTTACCTCCTTAATATTTCCCAACTTCGACTATTGCTGTGCGGTATATGGAGGCGTCTCTGGGGATCTCGAGGCGAAACTAAAACGTTTAGTACATTGCTTTGTACGATTCATCTTCGGGATCCCAAGGGACGCCCCTGTCTCCTGTTTCTATGAAGAGTTGAAATGGCTTTATCCTTCCTACCGCCGTAAGTATTTCCTGCCATCCTTCCTCTTCCAAGTCATTCGCTCCAACGGCCCTTCATACATCTCCGAGCTCCTTCAATTTAAATCCTCTGTCCACTCCCGCAATACTCGTTCCCGGTCTTCAGACTTAAATATAATGGCCCACCGAACCGCTGCTTTCGATAAATCTTTTATTATTCGATCCTCATCTCTATGGAACCCCATCCCTCCCGACATCCGTCGATTACCTACTTTTAAATCCCTCCTATTCAATTACTTTCTTTCCATCCAGTCCCTTTAAAATTGTAAATAGAAACTTCCGTAAATATGTATATATATTATTAGTTTATTTTCAATTATTTTCATCTCATTGTTTTTTCATTTATTTTTTTTTCTTAATCGATTTAATCTAGAACATAACTTTTTTTTTTCTTTTTTCTCTATTATATCCATTAGTTAACTTTCTGAATACGTATACATATCTGAGGCTCAAAAGCCCACATTTCTGTGCTTTTTAATTATTCTAAAGGGATTCGTCCCAGAATAAATAAAAGATAATTATTATTATAATTATAATTTATATATATGTATATATATATATATATATATATATATATATATATATATATATATATATATATATATATATATACATATACATATACATATACAAATATATATAAATTATAATTATAATAATTGTGAATTTATACATTCGTCATGATAAATTAAAAATAACAGAATAGCTCAAGGGCGTATTAACCAAGTTGTTGATAGCCTAAGATAACTCGAAATCTATCAACTCAAGTCCTGTAACGTCTCTAGTGCTCCCTTTCAGTTTCTACTGGCTTCCAATACCAGTACTGGGATCTTCTAGAGTCCTGCTTTACCTTTCACATGTAGAGGACAAAGCATGGTTCGGAGTTTCCTGGGTGAATTTAAATATTGTACATAAGTGTAAATGTGTTTTATTTATTTTATTCAATTATTAAATTACATATTCCTCATTTAATTCCAAACTCTTTGGTCACTCCAATCCTCTAGATCATAACCTTTCATCGAATACGATTCCTGACAACACTCCGAGGCATCTGAAACGATGGCCAAGGGACCTCCTAAACTAATCTAATCTTTGAAGTGTTACCAATGGGTAGCTTTTCAGAAGTACTTATATATTATATATATTCTTATAGCATATTTACTTGTATAAACTTCAATAAAAAAAAAAAAAATATTGCTCGGTATTTTCACACAAATCTCAGGAAACATTTATAATATCCAATCTCACATTTCTTGAGTCATAGGGGTGAGGGGGTGTGCTGAACATAGCTCGGATATGGGGGTATTTCAAAATGAAGAAAGAGTACCTCTTTGCTGGAAAGATGTATTTATATTATTTCCTCATTGAGTACTCAATTTCTTGTACTGTCTTCACGTTGTTCACCCTTAGTTTCATTCTAGCAGCTCAGACATCCAGGATTTCAAATAATATTATTAGATCTCAATGTTCACTGTTGGATTCAGAGGGAAATGGACTTTTGGATTAAAACATTTATTATTTTTTTCATTGTTCCGTATTTGTTTTCTGCGTGAACTGAACCTAATACTTAAACAATTACAATTTGTTCTCATTGCAAAGAGAACTCTAGCGATTCCTCTTTCAACTGATATTTTATAGAAATGGGTCTTGAAAGGAATCAGCTACAGAATATGGCTAAAACAATCCGTTTGGATGCGATGAGAATCCTAGGAACGGGAAAGAAAAGGAATACAGGGAAATAAGGAAAAGGAGAAGGACCAGAAAACCATAACATTCGGTATTTGAATGTTTTGGGAGTACTCGTGCTTCCGAATAGCTTTAACTTAAGGCTGGGTTAGTACGAAATACTTCAATTGATAAACATCTTCCGACATGATGCACTAAATCTAATCTAGAAACGACTGATTTACTAGCGGAGCCATATTTGAAGCAACCCTAGTTAATTTTTGATAAGATCAACACCTTTTATATCCTGAGCAGCATTTTCCTGTCGGAGCCCCACGAAGTATGGTCCAATTTCTTTAGTAGCTTCATCTTATTTGTACAATTTATTCTAAGTTGATTTATACAGAATGAACATGTTACCTTGCGATCGAGATAGAGACCAAGACATTTTTTTATTATTATTTATTTATGATATTTACAACTGTATGAAGAATAAAAATACATTCAGTAAATGTGATGACAGAAAATAATAACATGAAAACAGTTGTTGAGAAACTACCCACTGAAAGCACTCTAAAAATGTATTTACAAGATATCGAAGCCATCTTCTTTTCAGACCCCTCGGATGGATATCAGGGATCGAAGAGGAAGCAAGGTTAGAAGTGAGGAGGTTCGGATGGTTTATTATGGAAGAATTTGGCCAAATCGGAAACGTAAGGAACATTAAGGTCATTATGGATGATTTCATTAGTGGCAAAATAAGGAGCATTTACAAAGAATTTCAATCATAAGGATTGGATATGTGTGGAATCCCATAGCTTTGTTGAGTCCCAAATCTCATCTCCGCAAGTCCAAATAGGTCTTTTTGTGGTATATGACTTGCTGAACTTAAAGGTTTCTGATGTGTGATTAAGGTTTTTGATGTGAAAAGAGTTTGGGATGCCATTAAAGGTTCATTATTAACTGATAGCATGGGTTCCCAGAAGAGGATTTCATGGTGCAAGCTGTACCATCAAAATTATTAAGGGGGCATATTTTAACGGTTTTTTTTCATTTTTCGACGGTGTTATGAATTTTCGGACTAAGGGACAAAGAGAAAAACATGGAACATACCGCAGAAAGTTTCATTGTATATGATCTACGATATTTCTAATTTTATCTTAGCTTGCTCTGTTTTTAAGAAATGTGAGCAATAAAATATCTTAGTAGTAAGTTCTTGCGCCATCAACCTTGGTAGGGGAAGCACCCCTGATAGGACACATGTGTCATCGGCAAACGTGGTGATGACAGTGCTAGGATGTGTTGGGTAAACTGTGTAAGGGATAGGATCTAGGATCCTACCTTGAGGAACATCAGCGGACCTAGAACAGAGGGATGAATAAGCGTTATTGTGATTAGCTTTTAAGTATCTATCAGTTAAGTAGGAACGAGTAGATAATGAGAAAGTATTTGATAATAAGTACCAAGGAACTTTTCTACGTAAGAAAGAGGTGATCCATTTAAAAATATTATTTATTAAATCAATATATGTGTATATGGGATATACATTTTTGGTTTATTATTTTCAATAATGAACCATTTAATCGTCAAAAAAATTCAAAAACTTAACCAATAAAACTTTTTTTTTCCGTCCGCCGTCTGCCATCCGTGAATTTTCTACGAGACTGCTGGACCGATTTTTTTCAAATTTGGGGTTTTAAGTCAGAGGTCACCCGAGGATGGTCCTCCTACATTGACATTACTATCCGCCCTTTCCTTTCAACTTGGCGGCCGTAAAAACTGTGTTGCTATTGACTTTAGCAATGAACGTACAGATTTCAATGAAACTTGGCTAAAGTCTTCTTCTCGACGCCTTTTAAATTATTTATATGATATACTTCAATGAAAAGAGGCTGGTAAAAATGTTAAGAGAGGTATTAAACTTTGATTTCTGAATAACTCAAAAAGTGTACACTTTATTGTAATTTTTAAAATAAAACGTTTCAGAGATCCTAAAGAACGAAGAAAGTTTAATCAAAATCAAATCAATATATATCGCGATTTTAAAATATTTTAGGTTTATTATTTTCAACAATGAACTATTGTAATCGTCCATAAAATTCAAAACTTTACTACCCTCCCTCAAAATTTTTCGTTATGGATTGCTAGCAAGTCTATTAAAATAACTATGTTAGAATTTGAGTATTATTGTATATAGGCATGAATGTGTTTAGAAGTTTTTATTTTATTTTGTTTGTTTATTTTTTTTCTCTATTGATTTACATTTTTTTATCAGTATTATTTATTTACTTTTTATATTATAGTTATTTCTTTATTATTTGTATATATTGTATGAATGAGAACTTCTAGCCTTAATACTTATAGCCCTCCAACAGTGGCTGATTGTATTATTATTCAATAAAATAAAATAAAATAATAAACTAATTAAAAAAAACAGAATTTGAGTATAAGTGGCTCGACAGTAATAAGTGTATTTTTTAAATTTATTTAGAAATATAACAATCTGTCACGTGAACAATAATTATAGTGATATATGACATAACATATTCATATCATATATACAGAAAATATAAAATTAACAAAAATAAATTAATAATCAAAAACTATGTACAATATAAAATAAAACAACCTAAAGATAAATAAATTAAAAACATAAAAACACAGTCATACCTCTATACAATATATACAATTAGGCAGGGAACCCCAAGCCAGGCTTCTCCCTCCAACTATAGAAGGAAAAACGGGACTCCAAGAAATCCCTGCGCTACTCTCTCAACCGCGTCACTGCTGCTAAAGCCAATGGAGTTTGAGCAAGAGCGCTTTTAGGATTGTAAAAAGTTCTGCTGTTATTACCGCTATTGCAGTTTGGTTGGTGGATTTGGAAGCATCTATGTATATCTTTGTATATTTATAAAAGTTTTTGAAACTGATTTAAATAAGATTAAGGAAACCTTCGTCAAATATAAATAAATGTATCTGTAAAGATAACTATCTGGTACAGTTATGAGGGCCCTATCCCAATTAGATGTAAGCAGAGAGTGGCCGACTGTCAGGAGAGGAGTGGAGGTTGGGCCGGGTGGGGAAGGTGAGGTTCAAAGACCTGGGCCGAAGTGTGTCAACTGGGTAGCTGCGTTCGTTCACCTCTCCCCCCGGTGTGTCTCTCATACCCTCGGGTTACGTCACGGTCGTAAACACACTCGGGGTTCTTCGGTAGGTCTAATCCAATTTAGGATCGGGGTCCAGGGGTATCGTAATGCTCGGGGATTATAATAGTAATGGCTGGCAGGTGGGGATTTCTAGGGGCTCCGGTTCCTAAGCTAATGGGGGCTAATCTCTTGAGGGAAAACAAAAATAAAAACAAATCCATAACTAGAGTATGAATAGAAGTTTTTAATTACATGTGTTATATATATATATATATATATATATATATATATATATATATAACATATATATATATATATATATATATATATATAAGAACAAATAAAGTAAATAGTTTAAAAATAATAATAATAAAACCAGGTTAACCATCTGATTTCAATTTTTTTTTAGAATTTTTTTTTTTATTATTATTTCTTAATGACATTTACAACTGTATTAAATAAATACATCTAGTAAATTATACATCTAGTTATAGTAAATTATACAATCATGAATATACTTGCTGAGTAACTACCCAATGGTAGCACTCTAATGACTACATTAGGAGATCACGGGGCCATCTTCTTTTCAGACGCCTCGGAGGGTTATCAAGAATTGATGAGGAAGCAAGGTTAGAAACGAGAGGGTTGGGATGATTCTGAAGTTTATTATGGAAGGATAGGTATCTGGATTGCGCCAGATCTGAAACATAAGAAACATTGAGGTCATTATGGATGGTTTTATTTGTACCAAAGTAAGGAGCATTGAGGATTTTTTAGAAAATAAAAATAGGATATGTAGATTTTTAATTACACGATTTATATATGCACAATGAGAACAAATAAAATTGCTATTTAAAAAAAAAAATTAAGGTTTGTGCTTTAGTCCACACTATAGAAATGAAAACATCAACAAGAAGAGATTAATATGAAATATAAATTACTAGTTGGCACGTACGAAAAATTTGCAGAAAATTGTGTTTAATAAAGAAATATCAAAACAATATGGAAATAAGTAGTTCCTATGTATTATGTAATGTAGGAATTAATATTTTTTTCCTTAGTCTATTACAATATTCTATTAAACATAATAGGCCAGTATATTTATATAAATTACTTTGCTAGGACTTATTTTTAAACGCTGACTAGAATGATAATAAAAGTGATACAGACAAAATAATGCCCCGATCATAGGATATTTTTAAATATAAAAAAAAATGTAAGAACAACCAAATGTTTTCAAGAAAAAATAAAGTTAATATAAAATCAACAAAAAAAAAAATGATTACACTATTCTACTCCTAAATGCAATAACTTTAAACAGGAAAAAATTATTAAGTATACCAAAACTAATGGACTCTATATTTGTAAATAATTATCTGATTTTGGTTTATTAGTTTCAATAATCAACCATTGTAATCGACCAAAAAATTCAAAAACTTAACCCCCTCTCAAAATTTGAGGTTTCACGTTTCAGGACGCGTTGAATTCGAAAAACGAATATATTTTTTTTGTCCATCCGCCGTCCGCGCATTTTCTCCGAAACTACTGCACTGATTTTTTTCAAATTTTGATATAAAATCAGAGGTCATCCGAGGATGATCCTCCTTCATCGACATTACTATCCGCCTTTTACTTTCAAAATGGCGGCAGAAAAAGCTGCGTTGCTATAGACTGTAGCTCCTAAACGAATGTACAGATTTCAATGAAACTTCGCTAAAGTCATTTTCTCGACGCCCTTTAAATTTATCTATATAACATACTTCAACGAAAAGAAGCTGGGAAAAAAGTTACGAGAGATGGTAAAATTATATTGGGAATAACTCGAAAAGTTTGTACTTTTTTGTTAATATTGTAATAAGATGTTTCAAAGGTATTTAAATTTCCTAAAAAATGAAGGCTGTTTTATCGAAATCAAAGCACTAGAAATATCGCGGTTGTTACATATTTTACTCGGAAGGTAATGTTACTTTAGATGTATAATTGTTTGGAAATAATAAACCATTGTGAAATAATTTGCAGCGTTTTTTTTTTTTTTGTCTAATTTATTTATCTTTCTAATTATTATGGGTACAATCGATGCATACTTTTTGAGTTTTTTGCAAATAAAGTTTCTTTTCCTCCATTACTTTTTTTCCAGGAATTTCGAGGGGATGGGACTATTTTTCGCATGTAAAGAATAATATCTTTAAAATGAGTGGTAAATCATTGGATTTGATGAAGAATTGACTAAGTTATTGCGTACCGAACAAAAACACCTTTTAGAAATAATATATAGGATAAATAATAGATCATTATAAAAAGGGTGGAATGCTGGATATTTCCCTCGCTTACATAATTCAGGTCCCATTTTTAGTTTCTGAGATATTTTAATCCATATCTTCAAAAAACTCGTTAACATTTGCTTTTCGACACTATTTTTCCCTTCTCTATTTTTTCTCTAAGACGGCGTCGCATTAAGATAAAATTTAAATTTAAAAGCTCGTTACAAAGAGGATGAAATGATGAACATTTAATCCATATGCAAAAACACTTCAATTAGAAGACTCTAGACGACTTTATCAGAGCGTTACACATCGGAGATCTGACGGCTTAATCCAATTTACTCACCACAGAAAAAGTGCAAAATGCGCCTAAGAAAGTTTTCACTTTAAAAACAAAATAATAATAATTTAACTCGATTAAACATCTTATTTCAAAATCTTTTTAGAAAAAAAAACGAATCTATAACTAGGATATGTAGCTTTTAATTAAATGATTTATATATGCACAATAAAAATAAATAAAATAAATATTAAAAAAAAATAATAGAACCAGGTTAAAAACCTCATTTTAAAATATCTTTAGAAAACTAAAATAAAAAAAATTCTATTACTAGGATATATAGGTTTTGAATTACATGATTTAATTTATATATGCACAATGAAAACAAATAAAATAAATATTGAAAAATAATAATAATAGAATCGCTTTAAACACCTTATTTCATAATGTTTTTAGAAAACAAAAATATAAGCAAGCCTATAACTGGGATATGTAGGTTTTTAATTACATGATTCAATTTATATATATATATATATACAATGATAACAAAGAAATTAAATATTGAAAAATAATAATAATATAATCTGGTTGAACATTTGATGTCAAACTTTATTGAAAAAACAATAATTAAAACAAATTCGTTACTAAATACGTAGGCTTTTAACTACTTGACTTACATATACATCATGAGAATAAATAAATTAAATATTATAATAAAATGGGGTTGAACACTGCGCTCAAAATCACTTTGGAAAAACGAATTTAAATCTAAAACTCGCATGAAGAGTTTCTAATTATTTTATTATTATTATCATTATTTTATTTATTTGTTTTCGGGGAATGCCCTATACAAGAGTTGGCTATAATGGTTACAATGAACAAATTAATATGAAAAACATTTATAACTTATAAGCAAAGTAAAATTCATGAGGATTCAATGACAACATCCTGTCCTGATAAAAACCAAGCATCTGATTATATGCCCAAATATAAACAAAGAAATATAATATAGTACCCCATATAATACAGTAATTCAAAATAATACATCTGAATATAGCGAGCAATAGAATGACAAATAGTAATAAAAAGCACTGGTAATAAAGATAAACACAGGCATAGTATACAATATATAATATATAAACATGTCAATAGTAAATAGCAAACGATATGCATATTACAATAGAACACGATATGCATATAAATATGTTTCATGTATGAATAATAAATACCACAAGCAGAACAAAGTAAATAAACTTCAAAGTTTTGGAAAAATATAGAGTTTCTAATTATATGACTTTATACATTTACAGTGAGAATAAATGAAATAAATTAGAAATATGATGATAATATTGGAACCTGTTTTAAAAATAGTAAAAAAACAGCAAATTCGCTAAAAAGAGAAACAAAACAAAAAAAAAACTTACAAAAATAAAGTTTAAATGTTTTAATTGAACAAAACTACTTATTAAAAAAAATATAGCTAACTGGAGGATTATACACAATGAATTTTAATTTCAGATTTTAACAAATCAGAAGTATATGTTTTAAGTTGCTTAATATGCACAGGTGTAAATATTTTTAAAAATAAACCATCCCTAAAAACACTTTGTGAACATTAACATTCTTATTAACTATTGGTTAGCAACGTCGATGGTGGTCATCACTTGGATGGGTGACTTGCTTTTGCACACACATCTCTTTTTCCTCCTTGAGACTCGTCATCCTACAGCTGTTGTATAAAATTTATGTTCTGTTATATCACTCCAGGGACAAATAAAGTGGGTAAATAGTTCTTCAGTGGTGTGGAAAATGCTGACATCATTTCCTTGTACAGTCATTAATCGATATCCAAAATAAAGAAAAATAAGAATTAAATAAAAATTATAAATTACAAGTAAACACCAAAAAGAAGTAAACAGTTAGAATTTTGTATAGATTAAAGAATATATTGAAGGCAAGAATCCATAATTTAGCAATGATATTGGCATGTGTTTTGTTTTTTCAACAGCTGATTTTCTACTTCTTATCATCGTTGTAATTTGCATTTCAATTTTTCCGATGAAAGACAAAATGACAATTTGAAATACCGACTCAATTAAGCCGAATTAATAAGCGGGATGTTTATTAACCAATGAAATTCAATCTTTATTAGGCCAAGTTGGAAGTGGCTAATGGTTTTATTTACATAACAGATCAATTAATTTTAGGAACTGCTTTCTTGATATCTACGAATTCCAAATAATTTTGAGCGTTTAAATTGAATTTGGCGAGTTCTCGTTTTCATCATTGGCTCTAATGTGTTAATTATCGATAATTTCGAAAAATATTCTAAACATCACGGATTCGGTATTCAATACTTTGTTAAGAAATACTGTTTCAAGGCCAACGGTTGTGCAGGGAGGTAATCGTTCGGACCAGGATCATGTTCAATTGATAGGTTTTCCCTCTTAATTAATTATTTAATTAATTTGCCCATTTTATATACTCGTAGCTGGGTGTACGAAAGGGGGCGGGGTGGCCTAATGCGTGTGCACAGTAAGTTGCTTGCGCGAGTTTACCGACAACTAGATAACCGAAGTTATGAGATTAAAAAGTACGAGTTCGCGTCCAGGGAACATTAAATTCCTCGCTTTCACTCTCCGAATCGGGAAAAACCTCATATAGCCCAAAAGGCGAGGTAGGGAAGAACAAAAAAAAAATAGCTGGGTGTGCCCTAGGAGTATCTCCCGACACCAAGATCGATCTACGATTGATGAAAAAAAAAAGATTGGAAGTCAGTGGCTTACTACTGAGCTACCCCGCTCTCCTAATTTAAATTATTATTAAATATTATTTCATAATTAAAATTGATAATCTTTAAAAAAAAAAAGAAAAAAAAAGATAAAAGGATTTGATATTATCAGTTTTAAACTTACCTACTTATTTTTTCTTCTTTAAGATTAAGATCACTATCATTATCAGCTACCCACAGGAGTGGCCCTGACCCCAACTACTCCCATTCAAACTTTGAGGGAGCAAAAAGGTTTACTTTCTATTCGGATACTAACCCATTTAGGGAGATACCTGACGTTTCGGACATACTTTCACCGACTTCTTCCACAACTTGAGTAGCCAGGCTGTTACGTAACCTTGCATCTTGAGGCACATCCTCCTCGAAAGGTCACCAACTGTTCTCAGGATAAAGGTCCTTTTCCCGATTCTCGTGAAATATTTACATTTTGTCACTAGGCATAAACCATTTAAATTATCAATCACATTTTATTTTTATATTATTTTTTTAAAATTTAAATAAACAAGTCGGCGAATAATCAGCATAGTACATTGTAAATAATTAAATGAAATGTATTTATTTCAGAAAGGAATAATTTTAATTAAATAATATACCAAAATATGGGTATAAATTATAATTAGCAATATCGATTTTTTTTTGTAGGGAATTCAGAAAGCATTCAAATTATGACAGGTATAATCAAGTATAATTTGTATATTTTTCAAGTTATGCGCAAGAAAAAGTTTCTTTGTCTGTATAACTTTTCCTGACTTTTGGTGGGATATATGTTTATTATTTGCATCTGCAGGAGAAGATGGCTTGATAAAATGAACCATCGATCATTGGATTTGATGAAGAATTAAGAAAGATATGGCGTACCGACAAAAAAAAATCTTTGAGGAATAAAAATAGTTAAAAATAAATAGGATTTTTAAAATTTTATGTGAATAGGTATCCATGACAACCGTGTCATCAAGATTCACTATCACTAGTATAAAATTAAATCCATGCGTTATATCGATAACAGTTCATTTTAGGGCTTTGAAATGCAGAGATCTTCAAAAAAGAATTTATTATTTCTCGATCCATTGATTTATAGAACGTCGACAATTCATTTTCGTAACTACTATTACTAAATAAAAAAAAAAAAAAAAAAAAAAAAAAAAAAAAAAAAAAAAAAAAAAAAAAAAGCCATTTTCCTTCATAAAAACCAATATTTTAGCAGACCAACGTCTGCTTTTTTGTAGTAGCTAAAAAACTCCCAGTACCAGATTTTCTTTTAAAACAAAAAAAAAATTATTTTTTTTCCATTTTCTCCTGTAGATTTTCCAATTTCTCCTGTAGATCTAAAGCAATATATTCACAAATGCATATATTATATTTTATATTATAATACAACAATTGTTACCAGTTCAGTTTAGGATCTTGTTACTTAGCTTACTCTGTTTATATAAATTATTGTTTTTAATATTTTAATGTACTTATTTTTTATAATTTTAATAAGTTTACATTTTTTTATATAAATATGATGTATCTTCCACAATTGTCTATATATTTTTGTATCTTTACGTTCTAATCCTGAAGAAGACCTGTACATTCGGTCGAAACGTTAGCTTTTAACAAAATAGTTTTGCCAATCTTTAGTCTATTCATATATAACTATTTATTTTATTTTGTAATAATGTCTTGCTTTTTAATTCATACTGCAAAACCCTCCAAAATGGAAATCAGTGACCGAAACATTTTACCAAGTTCATACATAGTCTTTGAGACTTTCATTGAAATCAATGCATGAATTATGCAAAAGGATATGATTAAAATATGATTTTTTCCAGTTAACATCGTTCGGAAATTTCTATTTATTAGTTAAAAATTTTAATTTTTAAATGCCAAATGCTACAGGGAAGCTAGCTGTGGCCCGGAACGAATAACAATATGTGGAGGAGGCGTGGTTGGATATGATATTAAAGATGGAACAAGGACAAAATAGGGGCTAAATATAAGGTTGACGCCTTAGGCAGGAATTACGGGGGAATAAATTTGTAAATTTATTCTTTCCTCTGGCTGTGGGTGGCCAACGGCGCAGTCTCCGCTAGTTTATGGAACACGGAAGTGTTGTGGCTGAGTCCTATGGGTATTATGATTGGGTATCTTTTATTAAACCCAACCATACCGATAACCAAAGCAACACATAAGGACCGGTGTAAAAATATTATTTGATATATATTTTTTCACATTTACCATTTATACAGTTGTAAATTTCAATAATAAAAAAAACAAAAACAAAATTTTCTTCCTTTTTTTATTCATAAATTTTTTGTGCTCTTCAACCACCTGAGTCATTTTCGCCCTATATTACAATTGGATCAACTACTACATAGGCATACATAACAAAACTACTGCTAACAGATTCAATTTAAAGTTTAGAAAGTTAAAAATAATTACAGATGAATACGATAGTACAATTAAATTAAAGTTATAAAAATTGAAAGTTAAAGATTAAAAGGAGGTAAGTTAACAAAGACAATTAAAAGAAAGGTGAATGATTTTAAGAACACAAACTAAAAATACGTATTTAAAAAATATAAATTAATATTAATAGAAGAGAAGTTAAAGAGTACAGTTTAAATATCTAAAAGTAAAAGAAGAAAAAAAAAAAACCCTGTACCACTATAACCCATGAAGGTCCTTCACTATTTAGAGAAAGTACTGATTCAAGGCCTACAGTTGTGCAGAGAGAGGATCGGGCCAGGATAACGCTCAACCGCCAGGTTTTCCCCCTTAATCAATTATTTAATTAAAGGTAGCCACTTTATATAGGCTGGGTGTGCCCCAGGAGGGTCTCCCTACCCCAGGGTCGTCCCACGGCCAATGAAACAGAATAAATAATTTTTCTGCCATGAGCCGGGATTCGAACCTGGGACCTAGAGCACCGGAAGCTTAGTGCCCTTCCACTGAGCTACCCCGCTGCCTAGTAAAAGAAGAATAGTTAACAAATTACATTAAAATTAAATATTAAAGATTAAAAAGAGAGAAGTTAACAAAGACATTTAAATAAAAGTTAATCATTCCAAGAATATAATATAAAAATACGATTTAAAAAATTTAATTAATATTAAAAGAAGAAATGTTAAAAAGTACAATTAATATTAAGATTTGTAGAAGAAAATTTAACAGGTATATTAACAATTTAGAGAGGAACCTACAAACTTAAAAAAATTAACAGGTATATTTACATACAATTACAAGATGGACAGTTCAATATTAAGAGACAATTTAAATTTAACTGTTAAAATCACAGAAGGAAGAGTGAACAGATACGATTTATGTTAAAAATACAAATTACAACAAGTTTGTAGCTTAGTTAGTGAAATAATAAAATAATACAGGTTCATTTTTTAATGTTTTTATAAAAATATTATAAGTGTACTGGCTTTCAAATCAATTTTTTTATTAAATTTTGTGAAATATTTTGATTTCCTTAAGGAACAATATTAAGTTTTCAATAGAATTGGAGTTCTTTTGGAGTGATTCTTCAAGGCTATTTCTGAAAAGATGTTGATCTCTAAGAGACTGGATTGCATTTAAAAATCTATTGAATCAGTACTGGATTATATGGACAATTTGATATTTTATCTTTTATCTTATTTTTAGTCATTTTTTTCGCACACAGTATCTTATTTATCATTATAATACCTTATTGAGGTTTGAAATCGACTAAAATCGATTTTTTATGACACGTTTTTATGAAGATTTTGTCTACTATGAGGTGGTAGAATTAAAAAACTCTGTACCACTACAACCCAAGAAGAGTCTTGGGTTAGCGCTTCGTAAGCACTGTTTCTTGATCAACGGTTGTACTGGGAGGTTGGCCGATATCACGCTCAACCATCAAGTTTCCCTCTTAATTAATTATTTAATTAAGAGTACTCAATTTAGAGACTAGGTGTGCTCCAGGATTGATCCCTGGCCGACGATACAGAATAATATATCTGCCATATATTACCCACTCTCTGGCGGTAGAATTTTAATTCAATAAAATTAATGGACAAAGATCATGTGGGACTAAACAAATATTTTTTTCAGCGTATACTAGTGATTTGACAGATGTGTGTTAACCAGAGGAGGGATTTTAATAAAATTGATATATTACCATTTTTTTCACCAATTCCTAACTTCCTTCTAGCTTTTAGCCTAATAGGACGAGACGTTTTGATATATTGGCGTATCTTTAATACATTTCCACACCCGAATTCATATGTGATCATCTAGGTTCATATGTGATAATCTTCCGCTGGAATACAAACCTACCTTCGGTAGTGAGTAAGTTATATTATAATATCCTCAATTAATTAGTTTCATATCAAATTATGTGTAGATTCATAATCATAAGTGATAAATATAAATTGCAAATACTTGAAGTAATAAAAAAGTTAAAATAAAAATATTTATAACTGAAATAACCTCTAAATAACCCTAACCTTCCACTACAAATTAAGGCACTTTTGCAAATACAAACTTAAGGCGAAATGTATAAATGAGTTTCCGTTAAGGGATAACCGACTACAAAACTAAGTTGAAATATTTATAAACCAAAGTAATACTTGATTGTGATATATCAGCCATAGATTGACCCTGAGGTTAGGATATGCCCGGCGATATCATTATTAGTTAGTTAAGAGAATGAACTATGGGGCTCCACTAAGATATCTAATTTCTCTCGTATCCAATCCTTACAATCCAAAATCCTTCGTAAAATCCTCAATGCTCCCTACTTTGGTACAAATAAAACCATCCATAATGACGTTAACTTCTTTCTTATGTTTCAGATCTGGCCCAATCCAGATACCTATCCTTCCACAATAAACTTCAGAATCATCCCGACCCTCTCGTTCCTAACTTTGCTTCCTCTTCAATTCCTGATAACCCTGAAAAGACGTCTGAAAAGAATATGGACCCGTGATCTCCTAATGTAGACATATCATTTGAGTGCTAACATTGGGTAGATTCTTAACAAGTGTCTTCACGTCATTATATCCATCTGTTCAAATTTACTAAATTTATTTCTTTAATACAGTAGTAAATATCATTAAGAAATATAAAAATAAATAAAAGTTAAGAGAAAAAAACCTCGTGGTTGAGAGTCATCTCAGATAAATCATCCATTTGCAAAACCGTTGCAGAAGCAAAAGTATCATCTTTCAAAGTACTTGCCCAAGATTCTATGGTCCCTCTTAAGGTTCTAAAATATATTTATTTAAGTTGTCCTTTTTTATTTTATTATAGATATTTTCTTGACATTATAATTTAAATTATAAGTATTATTTAATTATGTATAGATTTTATAGAAATTTTTTTGAATATTTTGAAAATTTCGTAATGCCCGGAGTAGCCGTGAATATAAGAGGAAGAGTTGTGGGAGAGTCCGATCGCGGGCATTGACCCCCGAAACTAGCAACGGTAAAGCAAATCTGCACAGAGTACCTCTCAATTACTCTTTTCCTCGGGAGGGAGGAAGGAATACCTTGCTGCACTCCCATCCAGGAAGAAGAGGAAGCCCCGTAAGAAATGTGGGAAAGGTTCTTCGGTTTGTGCGCAGTACTCTCGCTGGCTCTGGCGGCGACGCACACATGCAGAACTCCATGACGGGACACACTCACACGCCGGCAAGATTACGGTTCATCATAACAGTACCCGTCGAGCTGGAAATAGGTCACAAGGGGCTTAGGGCCAAGTCCGAGGTACCGTTAGTCGACTGGAGGGGATTCGGGTCGTCAGGGTCTGCGGGAGTCCCGATCTACAGGAGTCCGGAGGAGTAGTCGGATTATTTAACAGGTAGAGGAGTCGGTACAATGAAAAAGTATTCTGAAATGGCTGAAGAATATTTTTACAATAGATAAAAAATAAAATTTTAAAAAATTCGAAATATGGCATTATTTTAAAAAGAGAACATGGATTTCCAAAATGCATTATGTATACCACTGGTGGTACACAAAAACATTTTAAATGATAAGCGATCAAGAAAAAAAAAAGAACGTTATCAGCTAAGCTAAAGTTTGATTTTCCTCTTCTTGAAATGAAATGAAAAATAATTTTATTCTGGCTTCAGTCCCAGACTCTGAATTTTATTCTGGGACTGAAGTACCCTTACAATAATAGTATAGATTAAAAAATACGTACATTAGTCTGACATGTATCATACAAATATATACAAAAAATACCTAGGAAATTGAAGCATTTATATATGCACAAAGATACTAGGGAAAATAAAAATATATAAAAAAAAATATAAAGGAAAATATAAATATTTACAAAATATACTAACGATAAACACAGATACATACAATAAAATACAAGTATGTATACATTCTTATGTATAAAAATTTATGTTAAGTGATTTAAATGTTTTAATAATACTTATAGTCCGTAGTACATACCCCTCATTATCGAATTATTAACATCCGCCTGAAACTTTGTAAATAGCTTTATTACAAACTCTTGGAATTGGGGCGTTTTCAATCTGGAGAGGGACAAACTTCGTCTATTTAATTATGTACTAAAAACTGGTAAATCCCCCTTTGCTTTCTACTTGGTTCGTAAGATAATGTGATCACAAAATCGAGAACAAAGATAGCCTTCAAAATATATTAAAAAAATAAATAATAAATAAAAAATAAAATAACGAGGTTATATAGAACAAACGGCCCAATCTTTTTGAGGGCTACTTTTTTTATAGATTTTGTGATCAAATTATCTTACGATCCTAGTAGGAAGAAAATGTGTATTTACGAGTTTTTAGTGTCTAATTAAACAGACGAAGTTTGCCCTCCTCCAGATTGAAAACGATCCAATTCCAAGAGTTTTCGTAATTAAAATAGTTGTAGGTTACGATGAGATGAAACTTTTACGAAATTTCAGTTGGATGTTAATGCTTCGATGAAAAGGGGTCTTTACCCCGGAACAAATTTAATCTCACCAAATTAATTTAACCTCAACAAATTTAATACAATTTAAAATTAATTGAGGATTTCCTTATCAAGTTTAATCCTCATTTTATAAATTGTTTTCAAATTTAATTTATCTTGTTGGGCTCACACGCATATTTGAAAAGAAAGACTTTATTAAACAACAATCGACTGAAAATCCTAAACTCACTTTTTACGAAATGAAAATCAGACAAATATCAAATATATATATACCTACTTAAACCCATAAACACATACTCATACCAGATTCACGGTTCAGAAAAAAAAGATGCACTTACAAGCAACAATCTTTTCGATCCAATTTTTTTAGACTAACAACAGCAGCTTCTTGAATGTAAACCACAAAACTTTACATAACGACATTCGACAACAAACAATCGACCAAAGCATATGTATTTCAGATTTCATATTAAACTACACGGATACAACAACGAAACGTCCACGGTTGACATGCCCATCAGGAGCCGACTGTAAAAAAACTGGATGGGAGATCTCCTTTCCTGAATTAAGGAAGTAAACAAATATCAGGAAGAATTGCTGCTGGGTACTATTCTTCATGTTTAAATTGAATTTTCAAAATTCAACTCATCTGCTTATTGCCACATTCATGAAAAGTGCAGATTAAGATCTGAAGAAGGAAAAAAAATAAAAATAATAAAATTTTAAAAATATCACATAAATTGGCATTACCTCTATAAGAGTAGATCAGCGGTTCACAAAATCTGGTACACATACTTCTTTTTTTTTGGTGGTACACAAGAGCATTTCAATTGAAATTTGGGCTCAAAGCTTGAATATTTCTTATTGATCAAACGAATAGTTATTGGATAATGTTGTTAAAAATCGATGTCTGATAATAAAGTGAACATGTTCCTGTGAAAACAACATGGTTAAGATAGAAGAAAAGAAATTCGTTTTTTTTTTTTTTGTCATAACCTCAAGTACATCGGATGACTAATTAACTTTAATTTGGTACTCAAAAATGATTGGCACGTAAGGACGATCATTTTATGCACAAAAAAATTAAGGTCATCAAAACATTTCAAGCTGTCAGTCTATTTTGGATAGGTCATTAAAGACGAAATTTACTTTAAAATGATCTTGGGAGATAATTAATGCACTTTGAAATACTGATGTCTACATTCATTAACAGTTGCACGTATAGTAATGTTCTCTAAATGCAAGACCTAGACAAGGCTAAAACAGTCTTGGTCTTGCTGTGCACACTCACTAAGAAAATTTCCTATTAACTTATTAAAGTCTCAATTTGAACACAAAAGTTACACATGTAAGTGTGTTTATGATAAATGTATATCAGTATATACGACTGGTTTTTGTTATTTACTCATTTTTGAGCAACTTAGAGTATTTGCATTAATCAAACTGTCACAGTTAAAGACATTTATAATAGTGTTCAAAGAGCACATTCACACTCTATTTACAATAAATAATATAGGAAAATAATAATAATAAAAGCAAATGTAAATAAACTAAACTAACCAAGATAACAATTTAAACACAAGCATACATTTATACAATATTTACAGAATCCATTCACTCAGGAGAACTCAGAGCCAAGCCTTTCTCCCTACTCGTGGAAGGAAAGGCAGGACTCTAGGAGATCCCAGCGCCTCGCATTCAGCCGCATTACTGGTATTAAGAACCAGTAGAGGCTGAGGCCCTATAATTACACGCGAAATTCAGAAAAATTGAGTGTTTTTCGTCTTCTTAGCAATCTTCATACTTTTTTATTTGTAAGTTACTAATATGAACATACATTATTATCAGCATAACTATAGATAGAAATAACAATATGTATAATTATTTTTTTCTCTTAGAGTAAGGCCTCTATTAATGACATATTTTTGTTTTCTTAATTATATTACATATTGTCTTATTAGAAGGGCAAAAATATAACTAATCTAAACGACAGGTGTAACTTGAGGCAGCTTTATCGGATGTAATGAGGATTGTCAATACTCGGTTACTTAAACCATTTATTATAATGTAAATTTGTTCAATTAATTAAGTTTTCTTAATTTAGTTTATATTAAATAAATTAAATTTCTAGATTCATTTTATTTTTTTAATAGACATGAAATCAGCTGATCTTTATGTTGTGTAGCATTCAGTCAGCTGTTCAATATTCGCCATTTTTTGGAAAATACTACCATGAAGAGAGTTTCCATTTTGGTGAAAAAAATATCTTTTTAGGAAAATTTCGAAGTTTGTAGAGAGAAGAAAAGTGAAAATCAAATTTTAAATAATCGGCATAAAACATGCAATCGATCTACATGTCTTATTTAATATATAAATGTATGTACATCGGTAGTTATAGCCCCTTTGCTAAGCCTCCAATGGTTATTAATACCAGTTATGAGGCTGAAAGAGAGACTATGGGATCTCCTTGAGTCCTGCTTTTTCATCTATATGTGGGAGTTAAGTCTAGGCTCGGAGTTTTCCTGAACGAATGCTCGTAAATATTGTATACAGGGTGTTCCTTAAAGTAAATAATAGTCTTTAATATTTATAAAAAAAGTTCATAAAAACAATGGGCCAATTTTCAAGAGAAAAATAGCAAATTCAAGTTTCGTGTTTTTTTAAGCAAGTCATCTTTTTTGTTGAATATGAAGCAATAACTAAATAAATGTTTAATTTAATTAATTAACAATTGCTTGACTGTAAACTAGACAAAATTTACTTCAAATTAAAATAGAGTATATCACTGTTACAATTATTTAATGAGGACTTTTAGTCTACTAAACTAGGCTAAGTTCTGTTTTTAAAAACATAATAAATTATTCGGGATTTTTTTTCATCATTTTCCTACTATATTACAGACCACTTTTCGAAAAACTTATCTAATTAATGTACTTTCAGTCCGTATTAATTAATTAGAGGTTTACTAGAGAAAAACCTAAGGTTCACCTCAGGTTGTGTGAAAAAATGATGTGATTTTTTTATTCTGTCAAGTAAAAGCACCCTTATTTTCAGAACAAATGGCTACATAAAATGGCTTACTTGTTTCAAAGCTTTTATTTCATGGTTTTCAAAAATGTGAAATGTATTGTAATAAAATTAATTGCGTAAATACACTCATTATTTATAAAAAAAGATAAATTTGAATAATACTGATTTTTCAAATTTTTGTCCGGTAAATTGGTTATGAAACTGTGTTTTATTACCCAGATATGTATTATAGGAATTTGTCCGAATATATAAGTAACAAAATAAATTTTTCTAGTCCTAAAAGTAACATTTAGTTTGTCACTTATAAATACAGATAAATTCCTGTGATAGAGAATTGGGAGAAAAATATTGTTTCATTTCCACTTTACTGTCATAAAAATCATTATTTTTAACATTTCTTTTATATTAATAAAAAGTTAATTTAGGCTATTATGTTTATTAAAATACATCCTAGATCATGGAAAAACAAGAAATAAAAGCTGAGCATCGATTAATTTTAGTAATTTTTTTCAGAAAACCAAGGTACTTTTACTTGACAGGATAAAAATCATATACTTTTTTCACAGAACCTGAGGCTAATCTCAAGTTTTCCCTAATAAACCTCTAATTAATTAATACGTTCTTAGAGTTTAATAAACGAAGAGATTGTTCTAAAAGTGAGATATTTGTAGTATATTCGGATAACGATAAAAAAAAAATCCCGAATAATTATGATGTTTTTAAAACAGAATTTAGCTTACTTTATTTAGGCTCAAAAGTCTTCTTCAAATGATTTTAACAGAGATATATTCTATTTTCATTTGTTTACAGTGAAGAAACTGTTAATTACTTAAATTAAATATTTCATTATAGTCCTTGGTACAGACCCCTTTTTGTCGAATTATTAACATCCGCCTGAAACTTCGTAAATAGTTTCATCTCATCGTAACCTACAATTTTATTTACGAAAACTCTTGTAATTGGGGCGTTTTCAATCTGGAGAGAGCCAAACTTTGTCTATTTAATTTTTTTTTATTTATTTATTTAGATATATAATATTCTGTCTCGTGGACAATAATTATAATGATAAATGAACACATTTACACCATATATACAGAAAATACAAAATCTATTTAATTAGGTACTAAAACTAAAATAAAAATTAGTCACTAAATCGATAAAATTTTGAAAATTGGGGGTGTAGGTCACGCCAAACGGCTCACTATTTTTTAAGGCCACCTTATTTCCCGATTTTGTGATCAAATTATCTTAAGATCTAAGTAGAAAGGAAATGGGTATTTACGAGTTATTAGTACCTAATTAAATAGACAAAGTTCACCCTCCTCAAGATTGAAAAGTTATCGCTTCGTATACAAGAAAAAACACGACTTACTTGAAAAACACAAAAATTGGATTTCCTACTTTTCTGTAGAATTTTTTTATTTGTAGATCTTGAGATCTGCTATCACTCCTTTACAAATTTCCCTCTACTTACGGGACACCTTGTATATATATATTGAGGAGCTTATAGGCTCTGGATGAGGGGAAAAAACGGGAAAATTTATAGAAATGGGATAGAAACACTGATCACGAAAAAAAAACTGTAGCCATGTAAATGATTATTAATACAAATTGATGAAGTATAAATTAATCGTTTGAAGCTTGGGTATAAGCTCAACGTTTCTCAACTCCCACACAATATTAAAGGTCACTTTAATAATTATATCGTCCGTTCTCTCGGAAAGGAATTACTTACTTTTTTTCTTCTACGTTTTCCACATCATCAGAAGTACTTAGGATAAACTCCTCGACTAGGAAGATCTTCCAGATAGAAGAAATGGAGAGAGGATCGGTGGAAGATAAGGTAATGAAGACAGAAGCTCAACCTCAACCTACTGACCTTCGAGCAACCTACAACCTTGGCGCTCACCCGGTTATAAAATTCCTCTCCCGAGCCTATTACGAAATACCTTTCAGTTATGACTGTGCTACGGATAACTTCTTCTTTTTTTTTTTTTTTTTCTTTTCCTTTACAGTAGATATTTAACAGTCGGGATTTAATTCTGAACCGTCAATAAAAACCTTTACTTCATTACAGCAAGAATACATTAACTTTTTTCTCAACATGTTAACTTATACGGCTGTGAAGGAACTAATCTAAGTTATGTAAAAATTGCCTTTATGGCATTGACATAACTAGTTGGCTCGTGCGAATAATTGGCACAATATATTGGTCGGTGAACAAAGAAAACAATAATAGCTAAGTAATAAGTTGATGTAATGGACGAAGAGAATAGCATGATAGTCATTGTAATCGACCAAGAGAAAAAAATATTAATTTAGAACAACATTCATGAAAATATACTAAAAATATTAACAATCCTATTAAAAAATTTCTAATAGATTTCGATGATTTTTTTTTTCTGTATTGTTTTGAGTCATGCTCAAATACATTTTCATTTTCTATATCGTCGATAGAAATGCTAACTATTAAATCTCAAAATCTCCTAATATCATTATCAATTCAACCTAAATGACGAAGGGGTTCTGATTTTCACACTAATATGTACTTTTATGAATGTTTCAAAATTTTGTATTCGCTCTTTAGAAATATTTAATTACAATTAAAATCGCTAGAGTGCAGGATTGAATTTTTTTCATATCCGATAGTTTTATTGACGATATGAAGTTTTTCCTAAAATTTCAATGGGATGTGCCTATTTTTCGTACCTGAGTGAGATTTTATTTTTTTTTTTACATTAAGTACTTTGGCTGATGGTCATGCAGATCTTTATAGTTTTTTGTTCTCTCTTACTGAACATATTTGTATACAGTTTTACCGTACTTATCTCTTGTGTGGAATGTAATTACCTCCCGATAGATTGTACATACATAACAAAATGAAGACTTGATGGCCGAGCAAGATGGGGCATGTGTCTCAGAATGTCCGGTTCTGAACGTTGTGGGTTCAATTCCAACTTGTGTCGGTTATTTTTCATTTCTCGACGGCCCCCAGGAAATGGATCGTGACAAATTGCCACTCTGGTAAGTACGCAGCGGCAACCTCAGGAAAGGCGTCAGGGGTTGGCAAAAAGAACCAAGATAGGCCCACTTGCCGAAGTAGTTCCCCACACCAGTAAGAGACTTATGTATAAAAAATAATTATGTCATTAATGGAAAAATCCGAACTACAAAGCCCATGAGGCTCCAACATACAGGTGAAAAGTTAACTTGCCAACGTTTTGCCAATTCAGGCATCATAAAGGCACAAAAACCAAGATCACGTATATGCAGAAAGAAAAACCAAAAAGAAAAAAAATTATTATTCCTGTAGACATCTCAGGAAGCTATCGAAATACATACTGAAGGAAAGAGAAAGTTCTATTAACTTCGATTTTTTTTTTAAATTATTAATTTGTTATTTTATTTAATTTAACACGGTTTGTATTTTAACCTTTAAATATATTTTAGTTATATATACATTTCTTTTTTTTTTTTCTTTGTATTCCTGCTAATCAGCTGTTCAATCTTCGTGAGATGTCTACAGCAACAATAATATATTTTTCTTATTTTCCTTTTTTGTTTTTCCTTTCTGCATTTACATTACATTTACAAAATTTGAAAGGACATTAAACGGAAAGTTATAGGAAGTTTCATAAAAATCGTTAGAGCCGTTTTCGAGATACAGTCTTTAGAAAAATAAAGGGAGGAGATGGTCCTGGGTGGTTTTCATAAATAGACTAAACAGTGGCAAAACTATTTTATTAAAAGCCAACATTTCGAACAGACTTTGCTGGTCTTCTTCAGGGCTAGAACGGACAAGATACAAAAAATATAGAGAACTATGCATAATATTTAGAAAAAGAAAACAAAAAAGATTTAAAAACAATGCGAATAAGCTTATTAAAATTATAAACAGCCAGTACATTAAAATATAAGCAGAGTAAGCTAAGTAACAAGATCCCAAACTGAAGTTAATAGATGGTAACAATTTTTATAGTCTAATATATAATATAGAAATAGAAATGTATAGAGAGACATATCTATTTCTCTAATGGCGGAGCAGCTATTGTAGGTGACCGCCCAAGTTCTACCACAACCATCGCTGATTAAAATCCTAAAAGATTAAAAAAAATAAGAAAAAGAATCAAATCGGTCTACTTTTTCTCGAGATAATCTTGGCACAGTCAGTGAAGTCAAACGAATGATTAAAATTGTGTCTTTGGACTCATGTGATTCTGAAACGTAAAGAACAGTTGAAAACTGCACATCAGAAATTTTATATGATTGCAATATTTTCCTTACCTAATAGTATTAGGAAAGTAATAAAATGGATTTTAACAAATTAGAAATCAAACGAAAGATAATTTCATCTTGGCTTCATCTACAACTTTTTTTCTATGAAAATTCTTATGAATGGAACGTTTTCTCATAAAATTAATTAATTAAAACTAATTAACACTCATTCACTTTCTACTTCTACTGTGATATAACTTGATAAAAAAAATCGAGAAAAATGTGGCCCAAAAAAAAATTAGGCCGTTTGGCCTATATAATCCCGTTACATTTTGACATGTTGGGTGGATATCACGCCAAACTGCCCAATATTTTAGTAGGCCACCTTTTTTCTCGATTACCTTACTATTCAAGTGGAAAGCAAACGGGTGTTAGCGAATTTTTAAGTATCTCAATAAATAGACAAACTTTACCAATCTTAGAAAATACCCCATTTTCGAGATTTTTCGTAAATAAAACCGATGTAGATTACTCTATAAGATAAAGCCATTCACGAAGTTTAAGACAGATGTTAATAATTTGATAAAAATAGATTTTGAAGCGTTCCTTATAAAACCACACACATGATATTTCCTCAGCTAGTTTTTGATGACGTACAATATAACAAAAACAATATTAATCATTAATATTTTCTGCACTTACAAGTTTTCCTTTTATTTAATCATAGTGTATGGCTGAGTAAGAAAAAAAATAATTAAGGGTTAGAAGCTCTTTAGTTAATTATGGTAATTAATAATGATAATATAGCAAGTTTGATTTTTTTCTTTTTTCTCATTTAGTCAATCATCATGACAGGTAGCTCATGGAAGGCCAGCAAGACGATTTGAAAGTATAATGAAGGTAAATAGGATAATTTAAATATATAAGAAAAGCGAAAGAAAGTAATAACAATATTTCATAATATTATTTAAATAATAACATAATTTGTTATTACAAACACAAATTAAAATGTCCTGGTGTGCCCACTCACAAAAATGTTCATATCACTTTGGGTGTAAATTCAAATGAAAAAAAACTCTTGTGGAATCTTTGCTAATATTAATACTTTTATTTTATTTTACTATTATTATTTTTTAAGTTTAGCTTTGTAGGCAATCAACTATCCCTTAAATTAGCATCTGTAATATTCTGATGGAAGTATAGTTCTAGAGCTTTTTGAAAAAAAAAAAAAAATTATTTATTGAGTATTACAACAATCTGTCTCTTGGACATTGGTTATAGTGAGGTAGGATAACATTCACACTATATGTACAAAAAATGTGAAATAAATAGAAGCAAAATAATAATCAAAAGTATAAATAATAAAATAAAATAACCTAAAAATAAGAAAATTAAAATAAGCAAAAAACACATGCATACCTCTTTTGAAAAATTAAAAAAAAAATAATATATTGGATGGGTTCATGGGAATATGCACAGAATACATTTTAAAAAATCTTGAGAAATTCTGGACTATAGTCCACAATCTGTATCTTTTCTGATACTGGTCCGATTTAGAATTTTTTTGTACGAATTTGATTCCTGTTCAAATTAAAACAAATTCACAATCGTAACATTTTCCCTTACTACATATATACATATATACTGCATCACTTCAAAATGCAATTTTGAATAATAGGTAAGTACAAAGAGAATGAAAAACGGAACATTTCCCTCGCTTACAGTATCCAGACACGATTTTTAGTTTCTGAGATATTTTAATCCAAATGCAAAAAATAGTCGATCCGAGCCGACTTTACTCGAGCGTTACATATCCGAAGGTGACGCTAAAGAAATTTTCACTTAAAAAAAAAGTAGTAAACAGAAGATGAAAATCTCATAATAACCTTCCTACCAAATTTACAAAATCAACACCAGCTTTAGCAAATCTCAAGCCGTGTGAAAATTGAGTGTGCTAGCGGCCATATTTAACACATTAATAAGTTTCTCGACTTTTCAGAGGCTTACAATACTTAGCACTGCTTGCTTGAACACTTCTACAGTCATATCGTGATAAACTGCGATAGATAATATTATTCGGTCAGCGGAGAATGTCTCCCTGATAGAGTTACAAATAATTACTGAAGGCCGATATTGGACACAGTCCATCAATTCGGAACAAGGCCTCGTCGGAATGGACTCGAACCCACAACTAGCAAATCTTAACCTTATAGCACTTCCTGCTTGCAAAAAGCTTGCCTTCATTTTTTTTTTATATTAGCACTTAATACTTTCCCCGAGGTAAACTCATTTGCTTCCAATTGCGTATAACGACCGCTAATGATAACTTCATACAAATCGCCAACGAGATACCCGATACCCGAGAGGCAGAAGAACGCCACAGGAGTCAGGAAGTGAAAAGGAGCGGGTCGTGACGCAAGAGAAGAAAGCTGTCGGGTGAAATTGTCGGACCTTTCTACCACTTTCCTCTTCATCTTCCCCTCTTACGTAAGCCGCTTCCACTTCCTGACACTTTTCGGCCTCGAGTCTGTGGTTTTCCACCATCCGGGATCTCTGGGAACTTAGCGCATGCTGATGAAAAACAGGATAGCGGATCTGGGAAGACTTTAAAGGGAGGAAATGAGGGAGAAAAAAAACACAGGTAGGAACAGAAAAATATTAAGAGTGAAAGTGACAATTAACTGATCAGACTGTCTTGAAATTGAACAAAAAATAGAACTGCATATTCACAAAACAGAGAAAAATAAATAGTCCACGATACAGATCTCTATTTATCAAATTATTAACATCAGTTTAAAACTTTTTATCGTAACACACAACTTTTATTTACGAAAATTCTCGAAAATCGAGCGTTTTTTATCTAGAAATCAGTAAACTTGGTTTAATGAGGTACTATGGATCTATGGACATCCATTTCCCTACCTTTTTTTTTTTTTTCCTATTCATCCCTTCCTCGACTTTTACAATCGCGCTCATAGAAATTGCAACACCTATTTCGTTAGATTTGTATGCTGATAACTTTGATTCCAATGAATGTTTTTCTTTACTTATTAAGGTTACAAGAAAACTTTAAAAATGTATCTCAATTCATTTTTAGCTAATGTCAGGAAAAAAGCTATAATTATGACCTTGGGTGATAAATAGTCAGGACGCAGTAATTATACAATTTTTTTTATTTGTGCCAACGTTTCAACCCAAACATGTGTGTCATCTTCAGGGCGTGGTTGCCCTGGTTGGCACAGATTGCTTTCAAGTACTCGAATTATAATTATGACTTGTATCAAAAACTATCCTAGTCAAAAAACATTAAAAAACTGTTACGTCACATGAAGTAAAGGAAATAGTAACAAGGATAGGATAACACCAATCAACGGTCGTCATAGTTTTGAGAGAGATAAATAAAAAAAACAGCACGATGGAGCAATTGTTTTTAGAATATCGTTTCATAACTGGCAAAGAAATATCCGAAAATCTATATAGCTGGATGATGTATTTTCTATTACAGTGACTGTAGGCAATACGATATTTTTTCCCGAGCTTAGGGTGAGGACGATGGATTATTGCCAGAATTAAAAGCCCTCCTCTCCCCGGCACCGAGACTCGAATTCCTAATTATTTTACCTTGCCTTATCTGCGTTTTATCTGGTTGCCGGACAACGTGTGTTTTGTTTACGCATTAGTTCGCTTAGCCACCCTTCCTAATTTGCTTTCCACTTGAATCGTAAAATAATTTTAATATAAAATAGAAGAAAAATATTAGATCGTTTAGTGTAATCTCCACTTCCAACATACCTACTAATATTCGTTATATCTGTCCCCAGCTTTCAGATAAGCGGATCTGGAATGGCAGACATGGTTTATTGTACTTAGAATAACATAAACTTTCATAATTTACATTCAAACCTTCTCCTGCGTTGAGTACCCTTTTTTAGACCTTGCCTTCAGGATCATAATATTTTTTCTTCTTTGTTTTAGTCCTTTGTTGTTGTTAGTTATACTTTGTTGATGTTGATGAGTTATTCAACTCTCTTTGCCGACCCCTACCCCGGACCCTCGCATCAGCTCCGACCTAGGGTAAAGTTGAATACCCATGGACTCCCTTTGTGCTCCAAAACGTGATGTTTACCCCGGGAAGAGTTGTTAAGCTCTCCAGTAATTGTCTTATTGTGCCGTCCCACCATTCAACTCAGTTAATTATCCAAATATTGTGTCTTCGAGCCTCGTGTCCTCTGCACACGCAACGCATTTCTTTTCTATGTCTTTCAATTAAAAAGAAAATTGATTTAATATCTTATCTTGGCCGGATAAGGATTTCCTGGTTCTTCGAAGATGGAAAACATAACTGTGCATTCTCACCAACGTGAAGGTAACCTAAGTAAAATAAATAGAGAAGAATCGTATAGTCCGTGGTAGGACCCCCTTTTTTTCGAATTATTAACATTCGCCTGAAACTTCGTAAATAGCTTCATCTCATCATAACCTACAACTATTTTATTTACGAAAACTATTGTTGCCCAAATGCGAGATCGAAACGAGTCTTGGTCTTGCAAACTCAGTCTTGGTCGTGGTCTTGGTCTTGCGCAAGAGTCTCGAAACAGTCTTGCAGTTACTTATTAGCTTATTACTATAAAGATATTACTATATGTTTTTAGATAGGAGAAACCTAACTAAACCCGAATGAAAACTTTGAGGAGTTAAATGCAAAAGTATATTGGTTATACCAATTATTAACATATAGTAACTAAGATTGTCAAGTATTAATAACTATTTTGCCTTAATTTTTATTTAAAAATCGATTTTTTTTATCAGTCCTGGTCTTGGTCTTGCAACAGTTAGGTGGCTTTGGTCTTGGTCTTGCAAAGTGCAAGACCAAAACCGATTTTGGGCAACACTGACGAAAACTACTGGAATTAGGGCGTTTTCAATAACTCGTAAATACTCACTTACTTTCTACTTGGTTCGTCAGATAATTTTATCACAAAATCGATAAAAAAAAAAGTGGGCTTCAAAAATATTGAGCCGTTTGGCGTGACCTACACCCCAAATTTTCAAAATACGAGGTTATAAGGTACATATCCTACACAACTTCCAACTATTTACAAAGACTCGTATATATATTACTATAATAAGGCCTATAGGAATACGGATCGAGCTTGGGGCTCTACTAACCATGAAATTCCTCTCGTATCCAATACCTACTATCCAAAATCCTTCGTGAAATCCTCAATGCTTCCTACTATGTCAAAAATAAAATCATCCATAACGACCTTAATGTACCATATGTTTCCAGTTTGGCTCAATCCAGATACCTATCCTTCCATATTAAACTTCTGAATCATCCGAACCCTCTTTTTTCCAACCTTGCTTCCTCTTTTATTCCTGATAACCCTCCGTGGCGTCTGAAGTAAAGTTGGCCTCGGGACCTTCTAATGTAGAAATATAATTGAAGTGCTACCAATGGGTAGTTTCTCTTCATGCTGTACATGCCATGTTACTTGTTTCATATTTACTTGTTGTATTTATTATTTAATACAGTTGTAAATTTCAATAATAATAAAAAATAAAAAAAATTGGCTCAGTTTTCACAAATTTAGTAAAAATCGTTGGGCGTAGTTTTCGACAACCGATACACTTAACCAATATAGTTAAGGTACATATCCTACACCAAAGATTTTGTCTTTCAAAAGTATTGTGGGAGAGATCCGTATTAGCAAATCTAGAAGTAGCTTGCTCTAAGTGATTTTGAAACCGGTCGCCATTTTGGAATAACGAAAGAAAATTAGTTCCATATTATATTTCAAACTAAGGAAATAGTTAAATATTTTACATCTGAGCTAAAAATAAACAGAATGCTATTTATAGCGAGAGCTGGTTATCTAGTGAGCGGTGGAGCACGGCCGCCTGAATTACTGGCACTTTTACGACCCTGCTGACTTGATAGCTGCTAACAGCTCTGTTTGTTCCTCTTTGTAGCCATTTTTCAATTGGTTATTCACTTAACATTGCACGATTTAATTAAATTCATATAAATCTATGCCAGCTCTTTAAAATAAAATTCTTATTTAACAGTCAAGATGATTAACAAGCGACATCAAAGAAAAAACAAATTAATGAACTATATTGTTTATTTAATAGGTGCATTTTGACGACCTATATTGTAGGCCTTTATTAGAGTATAGCTGTTAATTTTGCATGAGAAACTTGTTTTTTCTCAAAATTTTCAATTTTACAAAGTTTATATTAATTGTGTATTTTTTCTATGCGTGTTTTCTTTGTAACTAGCATTTAGGAAAAATGGTTAGAATTTAAATTTCATTTGTTTTCTACTCGTTTAATCATGGCACCTGTAAGTCATCGGGGCTCTGGAAACAGCCTGCTCTAGATGATCATGAAACCGACCGTCATCTTGAAATAGCGAAAGGGAACTAATATTTTAAATATGTTCAAAAAAATAAAGTAACCCAAAAAAATTCATTGGACATTTATACAGTGTACAAAATACGCGTTTGTGTCCTTTTTTATTTCTTTATAAATGTAATTTAATTGAATTTGTAACTTTATTATTAAATTTGGAATTTTAATATTTGAAACTTTAATTTATTTGTATCATTACCTTGTAACGTTAACTTTTATCTTGAAGTTGTAAATTTTAATTTTAATTGTATTAATGGCTATTTCGTTTCTAGCTGTATTCTAGTTTTAATTATTTATTAGTATCGGTAATAAATTACAAAATTGCAAATTTCATCCTTTTTAGATTTCTTGTTATCAATTCTATGTTTGTTAATTAAAATTGTATTTATTTTAATTTGATTTTAAACATTATAGTGACTTTGCCTAATTATTATTGCTTATTTAATTGTTTTTTTTAACACTATTAAACTTTCAATAGTTTTAACTAATACAATTTTTTACCGTAGGCTGAAATTGACCAAAACTAAATATCCAAAATTCCAAAACTAAAATTTTTTAATTGTTAATAATGAAATAAAAATGTATGTGTAATATAATTTTTTTAATTAAAAAAAAAATTCTACGTTTATTCCGGACGCATCTTTCATAGTAATATTATAAGCAATATAGTGTACAAAAGAGAATATATAAAAATTTGAAAAATAACAATTTTTTTTGTGAGACAGTATTATAATACTATTATAGCAAAGTGGAATCTTTACTTATCCAAATATGCAGAAATTGGGTGTTTAGTAGGTAAAAATCTTCCGGGTCTGGGATCGACAGCGATTTATCTGCCGTGAATTGAGGCTGGAGTATAAATCACCTAAAGGGTCACACGCAATTTCTTTTAAATAGGAAACCAGGACATTCTTCGTGTTAGATATATAAACTCGGTAGTCAAGCTAGTTAGAGCATTGCTCGTTTTATTATTCTCTTATACAGCGTCACCGGTTCGAACCCCGGAATAAAACTCGACCATCCCATTCTGGTTAGGATAGGTTCGTTTATACCTAGAGAGCAGACTTACCTTCGTCTCTCCTCCCTCCTCCGTATGACAGAAATGGCGAGTTAGGAATAAAACTATAACAAAGGTGAAATGTTGAATATTTCCCCCGCTTACAGTAACCAGATACGATTTTTAGTTTCTGATTTTAGATTGTAATCCATATCTTCAATAAAACTCATTATCATTTGGTTTTCGATACTATGTTTTCCTTTTCGCCTCTCTAACACTGTGGCGAGTTAAGATACAATTCTGAATAATAGCTCATTACAAAGAAGATGAAATGGTGAACATTTGCCTTGCTAACCATATGCTGGTCCGATTATTAGTTTTTGAGATATTTTAATCCATTTGCAAAAACACAATTAGTCGTTTCCAGCCGACTTTACCCGAGCGTTACACATCGAAGATCCGACGGCTCAATCTAATTCACTCTCTACACAAAGTGCAAAACGCACCTAAAGACGTTTTTACTTCGAAAATCACTTAATAATGAAATACGTCTTTATTATTCGATGCCCTTTAATGTGGCAGAATGTATTAATATTCAATAAAGAAAGTAACTAAAAAAAAAAAGAAGCTATTAGTAGATTTTAGTGTTCATATACAAATCTATTTCTGTATGAATATTTTCCTCATTTGGACGCACTAGCGGATCCTGGATTTAATTTTTGTTTGGGGGGAGGGCTTGAGCCCGAAAGATTTTTTTTTAATATACATATAACGATAATTAATTTGAAAAAAAAGAAAGAAATTAACTACCTATATGAAATTGTGTTTAAGTGGTTCCTGAAATCCTATTAAATGTAATTACAGGAACAAGAATACTTTAAGAGATAGTTTTTGATATTTTTTTCTGTGAAACATGGTATTTTACCATTTTGGGGGGAGGGGGGGCTTCAGTCCGAAAGCCCTCCCTTCCGTAGATCCGCCTGTGCTTGGACGTTATCTTGAATAATTACAGACATGGCTGGATACCATGTAATTGTATAAAATGTAGATTGTAGATTCATCAGACGAAGAAATGCTGCAATTTTCAATGGTCGAAAAAAAAAGTGGTAACTGTACTGCGTTGGGAAGAATGTGGCTGTTCTCAGGGACAGGCTCTGGAACGGAACATGGCTTCCACTCAGGCCCTCGACTTCCCAGGAGTTGGACCCGTTAAGTCCCAGGACGATCCTACCGAGGAGGATCCAGTAATGTACAAGTAATGGAGGAATGGTAATGTTCGTGTAATACATGCGACCTAGATCCGATGCATCTCTCAATGCCTTGTTAATATTCAAAAATATTATACTTACCACTTTGATTATAAATTATTTTCTGGTTAAATTGGGCTATTGTAAAAAGTTTTTGAAGAGCAGTTTTAATGAAGCTAAACCTTAAAGAACACTTTTGTGGATTTCGTTCATATCACCAATGCAAAATTACATTTAGATAACAATCTATTTCATCTGCATGCCCTAGGATTTCATGATACTCTTATAAGTGGGAACTCTCTCCAAGAACAAGTCGAACAACATTAACATGTATATAAAATTTTTATAATATACAGGATGTCACAGTTCTTAATGACTAAACTCCAGAGAGTCATTCTTTTTTTTTTATTATTATTATCTATGATATTTACAACTGTATTAGAAATAAAAATACATTCAGTAAATGTGAACACAAGAATATAATAACATGAAACCACTTGTTGAGAAACTAGCCACTGGTAGCACTAAAAATGTATTTGCAAAATGAGATCTGGATGTCATCTTCTTTTCAGACGGCTCGGTGGGTTATCAGGAATCTAGGAGAAAGCCAGATTAGAAACGAGAGCGTTTGATGGTTCTGAAGTTTGTTATGGAAGGATAGGTATCTGAATTGGGCCATTTATTGGATAAATTTATTTGTGACAAATTAAAGAGCATTGAGGATTTTACGAAGGATTTTGGATTGTAAGTATTCGATACGAGAGGAATTCGATAGCTTAGTGGAAGCCCCAAAGCTCAACTCCGTTAGTCCAAATAGGTCTTATTGTAATCATGTATTATTTGTCTTTTGTAATTAACTTGAAGATTTGAGCGTTTGTCTAGTAAGTGCTGGAATAGTCGGAAACGTCGAGCTGTTTCTTGTCGTTTCAGTCTGGTATGAGGATTATAAGTTAAACATTTGTCTAAGTGGAGTCCAAGGTCTCGGATTTGTTCAACAGGGATAAGTGGGATATTATTAAAGGATAATGTAGGACAGGAGGTCATAGGTTTACGGAGTGTCATTCTAGAGACAATTTCCAACAAAAAAATTCATTTCATGTGTTTTTCTTTAAGTGGTCACGTTTTTTATTGAATAAGAAGGAATTGCACGAAAACTGTTCAAGCTAGTTAAATTTTAAGTATATCATCGTAAAGTAGACAATATTTTCTAGGAGAAAACAATGATTAAATTTATTGAGATCAATAATAAAAGGTACTTTCAGGAGGACTATTATAGCCGCTGTACTGCAATACACGCTGTACTACCATTAGTGTTGCCCAAAATCGGTCTTGGTCTTGCACGTTGCACGTTGCAAGACCAAGGCCGTCTAACTGTTGCAAGATCAAGACCAGGACTGGTAAAAAAATCGATTTTTTAAATAAAAATTAAAGCAAAATAGTTACTAATACTTGACGATCTTAGTTATTATATGTAAATAATTGGTATAACCAATGTACTCTTGCATTTAACTCCTATAATTTTTCATTCGGGCTTAGTTAGGTTTCTCTTATCTAAATAATTACAGTAATAAACTAATAAATAACTGCAAGACTTGCGAGACTCTTGGGTAAGACCAAGACCATGACCAAGACTGAGTTTGCAAGACCAAGACTCTTCTCGGTCTCGCATTTGGGCAACAGTAACTACCATATACAAGCAGCCAACTCTGTACAGCCGCTGCAATAGACGTGCTGAAAGTCTCTTTTATCATTGACCTTTGAAAATTTAATCACTGTTTTTGAAAAAATATATTGTCTACTTTACAATAGTGTACTTAGAATTTAATTATTTTGTACATTTTTAAGCGATTCCATATCATACAATAAAAATACAAATCTTAAAAAAATTCAAAATCGGTCTCCACTCGTCATCCGTTCGGAATCGGCCAATGCATCAAATGAACTTTTTTGTTGGAAATTTTATCAAGATCATCATCTTCCAGATTTTGGCCATTAAGAATTGAGACACCCATATGTATAAATTATATTATATTTAATATCATATATTGTACATATAACATCCTACATCGTACATATAATATCATATATTGTATATTACATATACAAATTAAATCCAGCGACTGGGACTTGGTATATTTACGTTAATAAAATGCTCACTTTAAGATGTAGAATAGAATAGAAAAGAAGTATCAACTTTATATTGGGACGAATTCCCTTATGAATAACAATATTGATCATAAAAAATTACATTACATCTGGCCAAAATGCATATTACAATAAAAGAATAACTAAAACATAAGTAATAACAGAAGTATTTACATGGCTATAAAGATATATTGAAGAAAAAGGATGAGCAATAAGGCCACAATACTTCAAAATAGTTACTACAAACAATAAACTATGCAGTAACTAAATGAAATTAGAAAATAATGTTAAATTACTTCTGTTGTCAAACCATTGTAGTAATGAAAAAAATAATAATAAAAGAGTAGATAAATATTTACTATAAATGATTTACATCTGTACCTTAATGTGATCAAATGAATACAATAATAGTATTGTAAACATTATAAAAGTCTTATATAATCTATATTCAAAGATGTAGATTGATCGGAGAAAATAAAAGATGATATACAAATAAAGGAGTCCGTTCAATATTAGTAATCAATTACATACATCTCAAAGATATATGCATATATATAATTTTAAACTTAACTATTTGAATGGGAATAAGGTCACTTATTAATAATTCAATAAACTATTGAATGCTCATTTCTTCTGTTTATTGACGTTTCGATCACGGTATTTTCGGTATATATATATATATATATGTAAGTGACTATTTAATCTTTATTTTTTTATAAAGATGTCCTGCATTAAACGTATTCTTCCGGGTTCTTTTCTAATGTACCTTCTATCTCAACCGAAGTGTTTAGGAGTGCGGAAGTTGGAAACGAAAAAATGTCTTTTATTTGTGTCCATTATCTCTCTTGGTCTATTCTATTGTTTTAGAATTATCTATCGAGAAGGGCATTATCACAGTATACAATAATATCTTATGATGACTAAGGCTTGTAGCTAAGTTATCGTAGGCCCTCTTAGTGGTCCAACTGGTTTGTCGATACACTCCAAAAAAAGACAGAAGCTTTTGAAGATAAGAGTTTCGGTAACAAAATATTTAAATTCTAAATTCTGGGGTGGTTTCTTGAGAAAAAAATACTTTTGAAAATATAAGTGACACTAGATGCTATTTTGCATATTATCACAGTCATTAGATCGTCTGATAAAATATTTATCATAAAGTAAAAAGCACTTATTTTAACGAGAAGGTCATAAGATCAACTAAGAGTCATTGGGCTAAAATAAGCAGAAGGTTTTTGTTATACAAAAGAAAGGATAAAATGAACGAAACATATTTTTTTTTGTGATTTTATTTCTAAAATCACAAAAATGTAAGGTTCTACAAACTACACAAAATGGCAAAGATCTCCCAAACAAATAGCTACAAAGTAAAAACGTTTGAAGAGTTTTCCTTTATTTATTTAATTTTTTTTTTTCGGTAGACACTAGAGACCATGAAGATCTTTGGCCGCGAGATGTGGTCACATTACAGACTTATGTTGCCTGGGAAGCTCAGATAGCCTGGAGGGCTCACCCAACCTCACGTTGCTACGAACCATGGTCTCCTTGGTGCATCGGCAGGCCATCCGTAGCTCTATAGCCGATCCCTTTGGGGCCAATCTGGCAGGGCTCTTCCCACTTATTCTATTCACTCTGGTTCAAGGGCAGTGACAAATCGGTCTAAATCCATGGCTTATGGCTGCTCGGAGTAAGCAGGCGCACGAGGACCTATATTTCTTTCTCCAAAACAGAGCATCAATGGACCGCACCTCAGGAGGGCACTAACACCCTGGGAAGCCAAATCCCGATTTCCGATTTAAGTACACGGGTTAGAGTCAGCAGCCCTACGCCAGATCGGTGTGAGTTGCCTCCAGTAGGCTGACGGACATCATATAGCCGGGGGAGGGGAAGAGACTTGGGCAGCATGGCTTTCCCTGGTTGACGGTCACCCATTCAAGTATTAAACACGCTCAACGTTGCTTAACTTTGATTACTTATTGCAAGAGCCTTAGCCCGTACGGCTACCCCAGCCCCATTTATTCCATATATAGATGTAAAATATAAAAGTTATTCATATGGTTTAGAAGAGCAGTAATTCGGCTTGTAAAAATTGAATTTTGAGAAATGTCTGTGGAGTTATGACTGCTTCAGTACACATTTTGAAGAAAACAAAATCCTCCGAAAATTCTTCCTTTTCTTCCACTCATTTGCTTCTCAGCGTGGGTACTTCAAGGTGAGTACTTCAAGCCAACGAATCCATCAGTGTCTGTCTTTGGCAAGGTTCCTTATTTCTCTCAAAATCCTCCCTCTGTGCTCTCCTATTCGTTCCATGTGGTTGTTAGCCGTTGATCTTCTTGATCTTCTTTCTGGTTTTACCTTCATGGTTTTCTGTGATGATCCATGCGGTAGGTATGTCCATACCACCTCAGTTGCTTTTTTTCTAGGGTTTCTACTACCGACCGTACATTAAGCTCTTGCCTAATCGTCTCATTTCCTCTGTGTTTTTTCTACAATTCTCCTAAGGAACTTCATTTCCGAGGCTTTGGAGCCTCTCATTCGTACTCCAGCTCTCCGCTCCATAGAGAAGCACTGGTAGGGAGATAGACTTGAATAATCTATTTACGTTAATAAGAATAAGAATTTACGTTCAATCCTACTTCCCTTTTTCCGATAACCTAGTTACAGATTTTCTAGTAAACAAAATTAGCCTTGCATATTCTGTTTGAGATTTGCAAATCCACTTTACCAGATCTTCTGATCACCGTGCCAAGATACGTGAAGTCTGTCACTGCGCCTCCTTTAATTCTCCACTACAGATAATCTGGACATCCCTTGAGTTCTACCAGCTTGAAGAATCTTGCTTTTTGTGGAATTAACTGTCATTTCCTTTGTCTACAGTTCCTCTTTCCACTCCGTTACTGTATCCTGAAGTTGCTTTGAGGAATTCAAGAATTTACATTTTTTATTTCAAATTAGGAGTTTCGCAGGAGGTTAAAAACAAATCTGAATCTTTTTTTTTTTGACAAATATTTATTTTCCTACTTTACTGGAAGCGTGTCATGATTTTTGTAATTTAATATACTTTTGAATTCGTTTAATACGATCAGCAATGTGTTCTTCTTATTTAAAAAAAAAAAATATTTCATACATTATAATATACATATACGCGCGAAGGAAATGCAGAAAACAATTTAAAATTTTGTAAAATATTTTGCTTTCTTACTACCGAAGGTAGGGAAGCATTGTATTCGTGCGAGAGGTTAAAAACAATTTTGGATCAAATTAGGTTCGGTGTCTGTCTGTTCGTCTGTCTGTCTGTAGTCAAATCGATGTAACTGTCATATCATCCACTACCGTTTGTCAGATTTTTTTTTTATTTTTCAGGTATTGCATGGGTTGGTGTCAACGCAAGCGCAAACGCATTTTTGTAGATATGCCAATATTTCAGAAACGGCTAGTTCGATTTGCCTCAAAGTTATATAAAAGGTAGGTATTTCTGAAAAAATAATGTAGGGTCAATTTTATTAAATTCTGAACATTGCTTTCTCTTGTACATGTTTTCCTTGATACGTCTATATCTCTAAAACCGCAAGTTCGATTTGGCTCAAATTTGGAGGGAATTTAGGGATTGATGAACGTAAAATGAAATAGGCATCAATTTTATCAAATTCTATCTAATACTAAAAAAAAAAAAAAAAAATACTTCCGCTTTCAGATCAGGAAATGTGTTATTTGATATGCCTATAGTTTGAAAATGGCGCATTCGATTTGACCCAAACTTGGAGAAAATTTGGAGACCAGTATAGAAATAACTTTTATCAATTTCATTGAATTCAATTTAATAATTAAAATTAACATAAATAATTGTTAACAATATAATGGCTGTGAAATATTGAAGGCACTGATCATATGGAGTGGAAGTTAGGTTATTACAATATTGTTGGGGGATTATAAAATTTTCAGTTTTATTCAAAAAATTAATTTATACTGTATTGTTTGGTCAATTTCAGACGTTACTGATATGGCACTTACTGCCGTTACTTAGATTTCGTGTAATTCTCAGTCAATTTAAAGTATTTTTACTCTGAATTTGTAATAAAAAAAAGTCTTATTTGTGATCGTGTTTATTTCCATAGAAGTAAAACCAGCTCGTCGTGGTCTCGATTTTTTCCTTAAATATCAAAATTGTGTGAACTTCACTCATATTTTTACATTCCAGCTTAATTAGTTTTGTTCTGACTGAAGTAAAGTATTGGTCTCGCTAACTCCGAACAAACAAAATGTTGAATTTTTTCTATGGATTTTGTGTTCTATCCATTTTACGAGTGAAAACATACCTATTAAGTATTTTTTAGACATTATGTAGTCTACAATTGATATAAGTAGTCTACAGTCATGGAAAATTGCAGAGGGCAATAAAAAATAAAATTATACTAATAATTATAAAAATAATCATAAAGAAATAATAGTTTTTGTGCTATCCTGTAAACACTTGGTTTTTACATACGTCATTTCCACTACCAGTAACAAGATACATATTCAGTATGCACTGGAATTTGTTTTTAATTAAGAATTATCAAATATGCAATCTGCAAATGCGAAAATTTTTCGCATTTTACTATTTGCTGATAAACTTAACTCGTAGATATCAAGTCCGTATATGTTAAGGGATTAATGAATTTCAGAAAATGGCTTCTTTCTTGGATGTTATTCTCATAAGGAAACTTTTAAGATCTTTTAATATAAATATTTTTTTAGCTAATGAAAACGGCGAGGAAGCTATACTGACCTTACTTGACTGATTTTTTTTCTAATAGTTACAACAGTTATAGTTCTTAGAGAATTATAATTATAAATTTCAAATAATTACTTTTCACAACAAACCGACGTTATGTAATTATTTATATGTATACCTGCATAAAAATCACTTAAAGTTATTCAATTTGTTTTTTTTTTTTTTTGGAGGGGGGGAGAGGGAGCTTAAATCCGCTATTCATCGTTGGCGTATGTTGGATTCCCATAAAGTTCACAAATTGTTTCTTTCAAACACTATCAAACCTGGAAGTATCTTACTTCGGACAGCGGTTGGCCAATAAAAAAAGTCCATTTGACTTAATGGTAGTTTTTTATAATATATTCAAAGCAGTCATCAAAATACGAAGTTTTTATAAATCTACAGGTGTTTTGAGAAAATAAAAATAAACAGCTGTTTTGTCCATAAACTGGATTCAACTGAGAAGAAATAAGCAGCAAGTAGTAAATGTAGTTTATTATAATATTATAAAATAGGATTCTTGTTTAACTTACAATAAATTTTTAAATAGTTTATTTTTATTTGTGGATATTTTTAAATTTAAATATGATCTATTTAAATTAAATCAGGGCTATCTCAGCAGGAGTACCCCAAGGTTCAGTACTCGCTCCACTACTCTATGCCACATACACCCATGACGTACCTTGTAGTTCCAACATTTTAACAGCGACATATGCAGACGAAACAGCAATTTTAGCCAGACACAAAAATCCAATATCTAAGTTACTTACTACGAAACAAGTTTCAAAAGTATATCAATGAGAAAGTGAACTAGTTGGTACTATTGAAAGGAATTGATACTCTTCATAGGAATGATCGAAATGCGGAACATAAAAAGTTAGTCGTGAGGGTTGTCAAGGAGACAAAAAATTCGTATATGATAATATCATCAGGCTCATTTGGACATACGGTGTTGAGATTAGGGACTCCAAAATATATAACAAATAACACAACATGTATAATTTTATTTTATTATATTATTATTATTTTATTTTGTTTGTCTTACCTCGCCTTTTAGGTTATAAGGGGTTTTCCCGAGCCAGGGGTAGTAGTCCGTGGCACAGACCCCTTTCTATCGAATTATTAACATCCGCCTGAAATTTTGTAAATAGCTTCATCTCATCGTAACCTACAACTATTTTATTTACGAAAACTCTCGGAATCGGGTCGTTTTCCATCTGGAGGGGGGCAAATTTTGTCTATTTAATTAGGTACTAAAAATTCGTAAATACCCATTTTCTTTCTAACTTATATAAGGATAAGATAATTTGATTCAAGAACAAAGTTGGCCTTCAAAAATATTGACTTACGATCTCAAATTTTCAAAATAACAAGGTTATATTAGACAAACGACTCAATATTTTTGTAGGCCACATATGAGATGAAACTGTTTACAAAGTTTCAGGCGGATGCTAATAATTCGATAAAAAGGGTTCTTGTACCACGGACTATAGAGCGCGGGAAATTCAAAATCCCCTTCGGCATCGGGACGCAAACTCGTACTTTTTATTAATCTCTCATAACTTATCTGGTTGCCGAGCAACCCGCTGTGCTATGCACACGCGTTAGCCCATTCGGTTACCCAGCCAATTTTATTTTCGTATCCATCCTCTATAATCTAAAGTCTTCTATAGATTCCTTAATTCTTATTATGTCACAATAAGATTATCCTTAAGCACCATCCATGTTCCCTTTGCTGCTTATTTGGCCCGATTCCTTTTAATTCCAAACTCTTTGGTTATCCCGATCTTCTGGTTCATAATCTATCATCCAAAACTATTCCTGACAACCCTTAGAAGCGTCGGAAAAGGAGATGGCCGAGGGACTTCCTTAATTAATCTAATCATTAAAGTTCTACAATGAGTTAGATTCTTAACAAGTTCCTATCATGTTTTGTAGTACTATAATAAATTTATTAGCTGTATTAATTTTACAGTTATAAATTTATATAAATGAATAATTTAAAAAAAATTGATTGTAATGATTGGATATGAAAGAAATTCGATCGTTTGGTGCAGTTTTTCCGTCGATTTTCTATGTAACCACTTCAAATATTTTAAGAAGTAATCTTTGTTTTAGAAAGATAGTTTAGTCTATTTTCCAGATAGTTTATTTCGGGACGTTTTTCATTATTGTTGGCCGTTTATTTACAAACAACACTTGATTTTCAACTTTAGTTTGAACGATTTAAAAAAAAGATTTTATTAGTGTTTTTTTATAACCAATGCCAATTATGTTTTAATAAGCTATCATGTATAACTAACTATAGCTTTGATAAAAGGCTAATTATTACCGAAATTAAGCCAAATGCTGAATAGCAGTGACCAGAAATACTAACTCAAGTCAAAGACATCCTCCATGTTTGGACGCCATTTTGGGACAGTGGGGCCACTTATTTGTGGGATATGTTATTTGTGTAATATATTATTACAAGGGACACATCTGTATGCTATCTTATAGGAGGCTATAATATAGGAGGGTCTGGCCCATAGTGTAGCATACTTTTCAAAACACCTCCCGACTACCGTCTACCGTTCCAGTCAATGGCTTATTATCTTCAATGAAAACTTACGAATTCTCTGGACGAGGTTCAAAATGGAGTTACAGAATTTTTCTGTTCAAAACTGAAAGAGCTCTATATTCTTGAAATCGAAATGTAAAAAAAAAGTTAGATAATTTTAAGTTAAAATTGAATGTAACCATTTTTTATCTATGTCGATCAAAAAAGGAGATATAAATAAAAAAAAGTTCGGAATCGCAATGGTTTTTAAAGCATTGCAGCGAGCCCACCAGGCTTTCAAAGTATTTTTGGTTTATTAGTTTCAATAATGAACCATTGTGATCGACCGAAAAATTCAAAAACTTAACCCCCTCTCAAAATTTGAGGTTTCACGTTTCAGGATAAGTAGAATTCGAAAAAGGAATAAATTTTTTTTATTCTTCCGCCGTCCGCCGTCCGCGCATTTCCTCCGAAACTACTGGATCAATTTTTTTTCTAATTGGGATATAAAAACAGAGGTCACCCGAGGATGATCCTCCTTCATCTACATTATTATCCGCCTTTTACTTTCAAAATGGCGGCCGAAAAATCTGTGTTGCTATAGACTATAGCGCCTAAATGAATGTACCGATTTCAATGAAACTTCGCTAAAGTCATTTTCTCTACGCCCTTTAAATTTATCTGTATAACATACTTCAACGAAAAGTTACGGGGGATGGTAAAATTAAATTCCGAATAACTGAAAAAGTTTAAACTTTTACGAAATTTCCTAAAAAAAAAACAAAAAAATCGTTTAATAGAACAATTAGGAGCGAAGGTATGGTCTCCGGTTTTTTTGTATATGTTCTACTCCAAATGTTATATCCCTTGTTTGGTTTTTAAATTTTGAATGTGTTACTGAAGTGATACTATTTTTTTTTTTTGCGTTTTACTAATGATTAAAAAAAAAAGTGTATTCCAATAATTGGAATCACCAATTTATCTTTCTTTGTAACTAGGAAGGTAATGTTACTTTAGATGTATAATTGTCTGCAAATAATAAACCATTGTGGAATAATTTGCAGCGTTTTTAAATTCACTAAATACCTAACGATATGAAAAATAAATTTGAATTACCCGACCTTTTACACGGTAAAATATCAAATTTGATTGAGTTAATAAAACATTTGGGTCTCAACATAAAGTTTATGCCCAAACCAAATAATATGGGGGTTTTATTAAAAACGAATGTTTTTTTCAAAGCACATTCTATTATGTTTGCCGACTCGAAAATGAAACTTAAAAAAAAAACACACGAAATTAAAAGACTAGACGCCTGTTAAACCTTTTTATTTTTAGAAATAAAAAACAAGTTCTCCCTTGACGAAGGTAAGTAAGGACGACGAAGGATAAAAGAGTAAAATGTAAAAGGACGAAGAAGGATAGAGGAGCTAGTTATTAATGGAAAGAACTAATGGAAAATAAAAACAGAGGCAGCCCCTCGCTGCTGCTTAGGCTATTCACCTTATCCAACTGGGTCACCCATTCAATGACCTCCAGCTCCACAGTCATTCACCACTCCTCATCCTCCTCTTCTTATATATTATATCTATGTATATATAAATATATGTATATATCTATTTATTTATTATGTATGTATAATAATTATTATAATAATACATATATAATATATAATAAATCTCAATATAAATTCAGTTACATTGATTATTTAGGTCATCAATTAAACAGGGTGTCCAGTTAGTAAATAGAAATATTTAAAGAGATGATAGGAAACCTCAAGAGCTACAAAAAAAGTTTATATAAACCATGGTTCAATTTTCCGCAGAAAAATAGAAAATTTAAGATTTGTGTTATTTTAAGCGACTCACGGTTTTTGTTGAATAGTAAGCGATAACTTAAAAAATATTTGATTTAAGTAATTAAACATTGCTCTATAAGATGATTTCACAGATATAGTGGGTGACAACGTAGTTAGAATATCAAGTATTATATATATAGAAGATACAAACAAAAATAGAAAATAAGTATGAATAAAAATATAAAACGAAGGAGAATATAGTATGTACATACATACTATATTCTCCTTTGTTTTCTGGTGAGAATATAGGGATGAAAGGCATAAATATACAAAGAGTGCCCGTACGTAGAGCAAAATATTTACAATATTTATTTATTTATATTCTCACCTTTTTGAATATGGACTAACCATAATTGATACAAACAGAGGATTCCAAATATACATAAAACGTTTTTTTCTAAAACATAAGAAATATAGGTGAAGAAATGTTTGATTATAAATAAAAGGTCTTTCCCCACTTCTTCGATTGATCAGCCCTGATGAAGGCCCGAACTTAGGGCCGAAACGTCGGCAAATATAAAAATAAATACAATTATTTATTTTTACTATTTTTTATTTTGACTGATCAGTATAACCATCCTTCTCTTCAACTATTCACTACAGTCAACCATCAACCCACAATTATAAATATTATAGTTGGGAAGTGAGTTGGTGAGAAATAAAAACAAAAATGTTTATTTTATTGTGTGCTCTGTGAACAAATCTCGTAAAATTGTCAGTTTTGCTCGACAGTGGATACACCATTTTAATTTGCTACATCCAGCATAAACAATCCACCTGATTTATTTGTGGTCAGTTTTGTTCATGTTATTGTTTATGATTTCCCTTATTGTCCTTTATTATTATTTCTTAGATAAAAATTACCCAAAAAATTTATTATTTTATAATGATGTAGAGATGGTTGACCGTGATATAATATGAGAAGGAGTTGATCAGGGGGTGCGGTCAAATAAATACTAAATTATAGAAATAGTATTATTGAATTATTATGCCGACATACATACTGTGTTCTCCTTTGTTTTCTATTTTTATTCATACTTATTTTGCATTTTTGTTTGTATCCTCTATATATATAATACTTGATATTCTAACTACATTGTCACCCACTATATCTCTGATATCATCTTATTATTTCTTTATCAGACTTTTTAATATCTACTCATTATTCATTTATTTTATTTTCAGCATATACCTTTTATAATTGGTATCTTTTGTAGTCCTGATGAAAACCTGCAAGGTGGGTCGAAACGTCGGCATAATAATTCAATAATACTATTTCTATAATTTAGTATTTATTTGACCGCCTTACTCCCTCCCCCCCATCAACTTCTCATTTATTATTTTATATTGTATTTATTGTTTTATTATTTATCAGTTATTCATACATATGTAATTATTATAAAGTCTTTATTTGTACTGTACCTGTAAAACATATAATATTTCCGACAGACGAATAATAATGTCGTACAAATGTCCTGTGTATTTTGAAATTTATAATTTATGTATATTTAATAAAGCATTTCGCATTAATTCATTATGAGAGTTGGATAGCCCAAAGAGTAAGACACTGACTTCATTAGCTCAAACTCTCAGGTTTGAGTCCTGGTAGGTTTTTATTTATTGTGTTATATTTGTCGATGACCGACCCTGGGATCAGGAGACCCTCTTGGAGCACACCCCGCCTCTATTAAGTGGGTACTGTTAATGAAATATTTAATTAAGAGGAATACCTGCCGATTAGGCGTAATCTTGGCAAAATCACCTCCATGCACAACCGTTGGCCTTGAAAGAGAACTTAATGACTGAACCGAAGACCCTTCATGAGTTGTAGTGGTACATGTTTTTTATATATTAATAATTATTTGTCTCCATATTCCATAAAAAAAAAAAACTATGAACTAATTTAAAATTTAATATAATACTATTCAAAATCTAGAAATGCAATTAAAAATAATACATACATTTCTTGGCGTTTACAAGGAACCTAATTACGGTGTGGAAATATTTCCTGGGTAATTATTTAGGTCTATAATCAAACCCTCTATGGACCGATAAATTTATTCAAGGAATGCACTGATTATTTGTATATGTGAGAACTGAAAGAAAATGATCTAAAGGCATGAGAACTCATATGAGAACTTGTGATGGACAAAACTGTTAATTAGGAGTAGCAGTTGCAATAGTATCTGCTACTTTCAAATAACATTTTGAAAAAAAAAACAGATACAACTGTTTCAATCTTTGTAAACCATGATGATGATATAAAAAAAACTGTTATAAAGAACTGTTTCTGTATCTATTGAAAAAACTGTTTAAAATAAAACAGGTTTAGTCAATGTTATGCTGTTTTACTGTCGTAATCGCCTACTAATAGCCTACTAATCAAATTATTAACATCCGCTTAAAACTTCGTGAATGGCTTCATCTTATCGTATCCCACAACTTTTTTTTATTAACGAGAATTCTCCAAAATGGGTCGTTATCTCATTAAGATAATTTCAAAAAATCGAGAAAAAAGATGGCCTACAAAAATATTAGGTAAAACCTAGCTATTTTGGCATGTTGAAGGTGGTGGCCACGCCAAACGGTCAAATATTTTTGTAGGCCCCATTTTTCTCGATTTCTTGATCGAATTATGTTACGATTCAAGTGGAAAGCAAATCTGTATTCGTGAGTTTTTGGTACCTCATTAAACAAGCGTTCCCCGGCAACCAGTTGATTGATAAACCGAAGTTTATAAAACATGAAATAATTACGAATTCGTGTCCCGGTGCCGAGGGGACTTTTAACTTTGTCAATAATCCTTCGCCCTCTCCTCTGGTCAGGTAAAATCTCATGTATTATTTAAAAGGAAGGTAGGGTTGGGAAAAAAATATAGACACTTCGTGTTTCTCGATTTCTTAGCTATCTTTATATTTTTTTTTAAATGTTACTAATGTGAGCTTACATAATAATAGACATAACCATAGATAGACCTCCATTTTGAAAAAAATATATAATTTTTACTTTCCTGCCTTTACTAGGTAAGGAAAGTATTACAATCGGGTCAAATATCCGATATGCGGTTTTCGACGGATCTATACGTTTCAGAGTCCTCTGAGTCCGAAAAACACAGATTTTAGCCCTTTTTTTTTTTTTTTTAAGCTGGTGTAATTTCCCACAAAACTATATAAAAATCATTCATTTCGGCCAATTTTTTATTTTGTTGGGTTTTGACTACTAATGCCTGTGACACAAAAAACATGTTTTTCTATAGATTGTAGCGCGAAAATGGCTTTAACGATTTTGATGAAAGTTTCCAATAATGTTCTAATAACTGTCCTTTAAATTTTCGTACATGGACTTAATTCCCGAGAAAATGAGATATAATAAAATGAAAAATGTTTTGGTGCCTAACTCACTAAGTATTATTCTATTCTATATTCTATGGTAAAATTTAATTTAAATGACCAACAAAACAAAAAACAATCATCGGGATCGAACCACTATTAGCGATGATACAGCTTATTCTATTTTTTATTTCAATTTATCACTTCTCTACCTATACTAGTTAAGGAAAGTATTGCGATCGGGTTAAATTTCCGATATGCGGTTAATTTTTTAAAAAATAATTTTTGACGGATCGTTTAGCCTTTTTTTTTACAAAACTATATAAAAATCGTTCATTTCGGGTAACTATTAACGAAGTTATAGCTATTCAATTTCCAATGTAAGATTACGGGTTCATATCCTGGTGTCAGAAAGGGGTGAATCAGAGAAAAAACATGACTAAGTGAAAGTAAGAAAATCTGTTGCCCGCATCACACAATCTTCACTATTTCTTCTACTTTTAACAGAAATTATTGTTTGACAAAATTAGGCTTTGGCAAAAAGTTTTTGATTAGCAATATTAGAGAGTACTGAAATTTTATTTTTATTTTAGTTTATCAAATAAATCGTACTCAAATCTTTTCTTTGATCAATTTTCAGGAAAATAAATCTAATTCAATTTTTTTTCATTTCTGAAATAGGTAGGAAAGTCGTGTGAGTGGACACACCAGATTTTTTTTCTCTTACAATAGAGCGTTAACACATAACGCCGGATTATAATAATTTAATTTTAATCAATTATTTCCTAAACAAGATGTGTTTTGCACAGGTGTTGCTCGGCAACCTGATTAACTGAAAATGACATGATAAAATAACTATTAGCCCGGTGCCGAGGGGATTTTAACTCTGACATTCATCCCCACCCACTCCTCTGGCCAGAGAGAAACAAGAAAAAACTCGAAATAGGCGAAGAAGAAGAGGACAAAAAATAAAAATGTTTTCAGTTGTGATTGTCGACTGTATTATTGCCAAGTGACATAAAAAAAATTTAAATGACCTATTTAAAATTCATTCAGGGAAAAAGGAAATTAAAACTGGAATAATTGTAGAAGAAAAAGGAGATGAATATTAAATTCATACAAGATAGGAAACATTGCGTATCAATAATTACACAAGTATGTAACACAGTTAATTAAGAACTAAATTGCTGATACTGCGTACTAAACAAATGCCAGAGCTATAAGCTAATAAAGCTGTAAGTACCAGCCGAATAGCCGCACTTACCAAGGCCCTGGAGATAATATCTAATAAAGAAGGCACAGAGGCTCGTGCCGGTAAAATATCCACTGCCACTTGGATAAATCATACGAGGTGGTTGTAGAGATGGAGGAAGATAGCGAAGGTGAGAAGATGATATCAGTGATAAAGGGTCTGTAGGAGGAATGTCCACTCCTTCGGTTCCTTCTTCTAGTCTTCTTATTCAGGCTATTATCATCCCTCGTAATGGGATGTCTCTTTTTATCTCTTGATCTTCATGAATTGACCTATAGTATAGGTATATAAAAACCTTCGGTCGGTTGCTATTTTGAATCAAAATGGCAGATGGTAATGACTAGAGACCGGATTTTCGTACAGTAAAAATTCGGAAAACGTGCAAAAAAAACTCAAAATGTGCAGTAAAAATCCAAAATATGTAAAATTGTGTAATTAGCACCTAAAAACCCGTAATATCATTAATATTATTTAATATTAAACCTATGTGAGGAAATATTGTTTCAAGGCCAACGGTTGTGCATGGACGTGATTAGGTCGATATCACGCTCAACCGCCAGGTTTTCCCCCTTAATTATTTTTTATAATTAAGAGTAGCCACTTTATAGAGCCTGGGGTGTGCCCCGGGGGGTCTCCCGATCCCAGGGTGGATCGACGGATAATGAAAACTTACTAGTCATTAGCCGGATTCGAACCCAGGACCTTGAGCTCTGGAAGTCAGTACTCACCCTCTGAGCTACCCCGCTCCCAATTTTTTCTTATTAATAACATTAATACATCGAAATCTTATCAGATCTTCAGTTAACCAAGAATTTTTTAGGGAAAAAAAAGAAAAGAAACAAAAAAAAAAAGATTGAAATGTTACATTGAAAATTAAATCCCAGATTATAATCAAATAATGCAGGACATTGAGGGTTTGACGATATAAATGAAGGAAGGGATTATATGTATCTATATATCTATATTATTAAGACCAGACCAATTTTAGATATTTAAATTTTATTAAAAATAATAATGAAAATTTTATTTTTAATAGATTTGAAATTTCCAATACGCTTTGGTTAAAATTTAAAGAATTTTGAAAAAGAAATTGAAATAGATTATTGTTTGAGATTTTCAAGTGTTCAAATATTGGTGTTGAAGCTGTTTTTCTATATCACAAAAACAAATATATTTTTTGGGATTACGTTCTCAACTCCTCAAAAAAAAAAGAAATAATTTTTTTATAGAAATATTTTTTTCTTATATGTTCCACAATGAGTGTCTATCAGTGATTTCCTATCACCTGGTTGATTTTTCATAAGGTGTATAGAACTTTCTCATTAAATTCTTTGTCCACACATTTCAAATCGGCATATTTTTATATCCAGATTTTAATTTTTGACGAGAGACTAGATTTTACTTTCAGCATTATCAATTTTTTTTTATAATGAAATTTCTACAAATCAATTCAAAGCCAGAAGTGATACTGAAGGGTTAAACGGTGAGTAAGGATTCAAGCCTAAACAATAACTATAAATGTCCTACTAACAAAGCAGCTAATCTAGGAAAGCAGCTTTTTATTATACAATACGTTAGGCAAGTTCTAATCCAAGAATAGATCTCACTTGTGTTTACTTCTTCCTTTTGTAATGAACACGATTTTTGCTTCACACAGAATTATTTGCCTTCCTCATATTTTTCTATTTTTAATAATGAATTTAATTTGAACAATATAGTAAAAGTAATAGTAAAATAAATATTAACACACTCACTTATACATTTGTATTAATAAATCGTCTAATTTAGCACAAAATTTGAAAAATGTGCAATTTAATGCAACAAAAATCAAAATCGTGCAATTTAAGCCAAAATCATACAATTTCGTGCAATATAAAATTTAAATATGTTATTCTACAGAACCTGAAACGGATAAATATTCGGGTCCGGAGTTTTTACACGCAAATAAAAAGTGCAATAACAAGGAAATCCGGTCTCTAGTAATGACTAATTTATAAGATCATTGACCTGTGACATGATTTATTTTACTAAAAATTACATAAATTTCATAATGAAAATTCAAAACTTCTCTTGCTACGATTACCCTTTTCATAACCTCGTTCAAGGTTTTGATCTATTTTTTAATAATTTTAAATAAAATTCGGGGTATATTATAACATTTGTCAGAATACTACAAAATTGCTGAAAGAAAAAAAAAAAATTTGTTTCAATTTTTAAAAATTAAAAATAAAAATTTCCTAAATTACTACTAAAGAAATTGAATTAAAAGCATCGCTGTTTTTTATACCGATTAATAATATTAATAATTGTTTCCGATATTGTGTTTTTAAAATTATTTTAAACAAAGAAAATTTGTAAACCACCAAGAAAAAACAATAGAAGTCCATTATACAAGGATCTGGTAAATTCATAATTCTTACGATGAAAAAACTTGTCTAAAGTGACTAAATATCCTAAATAATATTATCAGCCTCAATAAACAGTCTAGGTATTGACCGAAACGTAAATAGAGTCCACTTCAAGACTCCTCTTGAAGCTTTGGGTTTCGATGGAGGTGAGTAGAAACCTATTGTTGGTGGCATCGGCATTGAACCTTAGGATTCAATAGGATGACAATGTAATACTGATAAAGAAGATCCAAAAAATACCTTGCAAGACAACAAATTTCAATTTTTTTTTTCGAAATTAACTCATAAGCGGGGAATAGTTTATATCCGTCAAACTTGAGATTTATCTTAAATTCGACTTCTCAGAAGAATCTTCCCAAAAAAACTTGGTGTGTTCGACCAACCAGTAATAAAAATTAATATCAATGTAAATTAAAGAAACATTACAATCTCTCGGGGTTCTTAGTTATCTTAGTTTTCTCAGGGATTAAAATTTTGTTGACCCGTCGAGCTTGTGTCGATTTTACATATTTATTTAGATTTAACATTGCTTTATATATGCTGGTAAATTTCGAGGTAAGCTGCTACGTTTAAAATTAATTTTAGTCCTTCGCCATCTTTGACAAATTTAACTCCTTCCTTTATTTTCTTTTGATTCTTTTTAAAATCACAATAGGTTACAGCTAATGTAATTTCCTCATCCGTCATGTTTGCTTCATTGGAACTACAGAATCAGGTAAAATCACTTCTTGTTTTGTTTTTGCTTCTTGGGTTTTATAAATGTTTTAAGCCACCTTTAGGCAATTTAAAATCCAAATTTTCAAATCGAAATATTGAGAATGTTGGGCGAACATCGGATTTCCGTGGCATCTCAGAAACCCAGAATAACGGTTCTGAAGAAGCGGACCCAGAGGAAACGTTAAGGAATGTCTAGGATCCAACCTCAACTATTATCATTTTTTATCATCGAAATTTACATTAATACTATTATGAAGGCGCTGGCGGATTCGATGGAGGGGGGAGAGCTTTCGGACTTAAGGCTCACAAAATTGATTCCAGAATTCAAGCTGAAATAATGGGAATTCAAATGATGTGTACATTAGAACAATAAAGTGAGAAATGAAACTGTCATTGGTATTTACAAAACTACTTTTACCTTTTAAAATTCATAATATCACAAATTCTCAACTAAGCAGACATTTTTAAAGGGAAAACTTCTTTAGGCGCGATTTGCAACTTTTTTGGGGGGTGGATTAGAACGAGCCGTCAGATCTCCGATGTGTAACGCTCGGGTAAAGTGGGCTGGAGTTAACTAATTGAAGTGTTTTTGCATATGGATTATGATGTCTTTGTAAGTGAGGGAATCTTTCAGCATTTCATCCTCTCTGTGATGGGTCATTATTCAAAATTTTATCTTAACGCGACGCTGTGTTAGGGAGCCGAAAAGTGCAAAATAGAGTCGAAGACCAAATGTAACGAGTTTGTGTAAAATAATTTCAGTTTATTATATAATAATCGGTCATTTTGTTTTTGCACAAAAATTCTGCATGATACTTAGTTCCTGCTCTTAAACACCAATAAAAAGATTTTGTGATTTAACCTAATGTTTTCACAACTTTTTTAATTCTGGGACAGTTACATTTTAAGCCTGTCTTGAATTATAGATCTGATTTATCCTGCAACGTGTAATGTGCTGGATGGTGACGGAACATGCCACAGTTTTCAACTGTAATATTTTCTGTATATATATCTCATATATATATTCTGAAAATATATTCATCTATCTTGAATAGAGGAATTATTTTACATTTCAACGAGTCCAAGAATTTAATATGTTTCCTCTTTATGAATTCTAGAATTTTATGAATGTCAAATAGTTTTTGGAGGTCTGGACATTTTTCTTTTCTCCAAAACAACGTTATTTTCACGTACTTCGGGGTATCAGTATTTAACGTACTGTTTTGAAATCGTTGCTCAACAAGAATAATTTATCAACGTTTATAAAATTCTAATATTATATTAGACCAATAATTTACAACTAATAAATAACATATAATTACAAATGAAACAAGCATTTGCTGACAAGTCAGACCATATAGGTTCCAAACGCATTATTTTTCATGCTTACAAAAAAAAAATTGTTTAAAATAGTATTATTATCATCTGATTAAAAAATGTATTTATTTAATTTCTTTAATAAAATTATTAATCAAGTTGAAAAAAAAACTGAAATTTATAATTGAACCCTTCCGTCACCCCGTAAGTGTTTAAAACTAAAAGTTCATTGGCATACATACGACCTTGAAGACTTGCCGAAAAAACGATATATAACATTTATAAAAAAAAAAAGGAAACAACACGGATTCTTGTGGTTTTTTTTAGGGATGGTTATTTTTTAAGGAATTTGTTTGTTCGCAAGGAGTGAGGTTTCGTGGTCTGGAATACATTTTACTCGCTAATCCAACATACCGTAGTTTTTAAATATAGGGCAGTCTTGGTAATCCCAACACGTAGAATGATTCTCCATTCTCCAAACAAGTATTAAATGTCTTTATGGCGTTTCTGTCTTATCTATAGTGAAAAATAAAATGGGTGTAAAGACATTTTTTTTTAAATAAACATTAAAATAATTCTTTATAAACTATCAAGCTAACCTTTACTGGCATTAAAATCTTCCTTTATCATCCTTATTTCAAAAAATTGTTAAATAAAAACTTTGCCTTTTCAACTAATATATACCCAGATAATTCCGATGTTGAAATAATCGTAGGTTAAATTTAAAACGTTGGACAAATTTCACAAAGTGGCGAAAATATATATTATCAGATATGTATGTAAATATATATTATCAGATAAATATAAGCACATAGCAAACTAAAAAATTATTTTTGAAAATTGTCATAAAATGTGCGTTGAGTATCTGATTTTGTTGCTAAATAAAAAGCCTGATATCACAAATTTCTTTTAAGTGCTAGGCTTCGGTAGTCGACGTTGTATCCATTCAAGCAAACTCCAAGGAAGTATTAAATGCCTTCATGACATTTCTATCTTATCCTTAATGAAAAATAAAATGGGTGTAAAGAAATTTTTTTTAAAATAAACATTAAAATAATGCTTTTTAAACTATCAAGCTAACCTTTACTGGCATTAAAATCTCCTTCGTCATCCTTCTTTAAAAACATTGTTAAAGAAAAACTTTGCCTTTTCAACTAATATATACCCAGATAATTGCGATCGAAGGTTAAATTTAAAACATTGGAAAAATTTCACAAAGTGACGAAAATATATATTATCAGATAAATATAAGCACATAGCAAACTAAAAAATCATTTCTGAAAATTGTCATATAATGTGCGTGGAGAATCTGATTTTGTTGCTAAATATGCCTGATATCACAAATTTTTTTAAAGATAAACTGCTAGGCTTTGGTAATCGACGTTGTATCCATTCAAGCAAACTCCAAGGAAGTATTAAATGCCTTCATGGCATTTCTATCTTATCCTTAATGAAAAATAAAATGGGTGTAAAGAAATTTTTCATTGAATAAAAATTAAAATAATGCATTTTAAACTATCAAGCTAACCTTTACTGGCATTAAAATCTCCTTTGTCATCCTTCTTTAAAAAAATTGTTAAAGAAAAACTTTGACTTTTCAAGTAATATATACCCAGAAATTGAACATCCTCCATCTTATTCCTTGTGTTATTTATATTTTTATTTTTTCAAATCACGTCTTGTGACGCCTCCATCTGACGCGCTAAGCCATCGTTTTGGTTGCTTGGTGTTATTTATACCCATTTATGAATGGGTACTTGAGGACAGCAGTAACACCGCCCAATGAGGTAGAAACAGTTTACCTTTGGCTACTCGAATGATGGCCGGATTATCCGCAAGATTGGCCTGAGCCGGATTGAGTACTTCAACAGCCATGAGCCCACCTCGACAGGACAGAGGGGATGCTGAGGAGGCAGGTGAGATGTCAGCTGTTGCTGACCCGTGGGCATCTGTCCGGCCATTAGCAGTGGCCACCGCCTCCTTGATCCCGTTCCACAATAATACACATCCGCCCTGGCCGCCTTCTGTCCCTCTAATGGAGTATATAAGGAAGGAGGAAATGGGATCTCGAATCGTCTGCATCAACAAATTGATCCGCCTTCGGAACAGCTTTGATTAGGGTCCTTACCCACTTCCTCTTTCTATGTGTTATGCAAAGTATAGTGAAACAGCTTTCAACGAAGTTCTTATTCCAAAGAGGTAGAAGAAAACATGGCCCGAAACAAAATAACTTAAATAAATCCATATAATCAAAGAGAGAGAAAACTCAAATAAATTTATGAAAGTTTATAATATTCTAAAAACAATGTGTCGTAGATTTAGTAGGCATTATTCACTGTTGCAGAATACGCCCGAACGCGCGAACAGTCCGTGAGCCCGTGCAACAGGGCAGCACCACATTCCTAGTAGTCCGAGAGCCCGTGCGAAAAAATTTGACATATGAAGAAAATTTTGAAAGTATTTTTTTAATATTCATAACATTTATGTTTAAAAAACTAGGGAGTACTTCCTATCCTCTATTTTACAGATTATATAACTGCTCATTTAATTGAAGTACACGTTGCTCAAATTGTATAACTGTAGTTTACATGTATTCTATAGTTCACATTATATTATTTTTATCAACATAAAATAAACTGAACCACAGTTCGGACAAATATTTAATTTCTTTTTTTTTTAACTAATAATCTGTCACAACTTAAGGACATTTATAATAGTGTTCAGAGAGCACATTCGCACTCCATTAACAATAAATCAAAATAAATAATACAGAAAAATAATAATACTAAAAGTAAATGTATATAAACTAAAATAAACAAAAAGAACTAAGCTAATGGAAGTAACTACTCAAATACATACATGATTCTATACAAAATCTAAAAAAAAAAAAATCTCATTCACTCAAGATCTCCGATCCAAGCCTTTCTCTCCACTCGTGGAAGGAAAAGCAGGACTCAAGGAGATCCCTACGCCTCTCACTCAGCCGCGCTACTGGTATTAAAGACCAGTAGAGGCTGAGCAGAGGCGCTATAATCATACATACATGCCTTCGGCGGTACATATACTACAATTAATTTCTTTAAAAATGTATATTATACATCGCGCCTTATTGATATAATTTATATTATTATATCATTATAATTGTACTTATTGTCAATTTATAACCATAATACATATATTCAACTTGTCCAGCTCTATATAAGCCCAACATCAATCTGAGCCTTTTATTTCTAATATTTTCGTTATGCGTACGTTATATTGTGCTTTCTTTTCCATTTCGTAATAATTATAATGGTATCGGAATATAATATATAAAATTAATTTATTGTATTCAATTGGAAAATGTCTAGATCAAAATATAAATTAAACTACAACCTCCAGATCTTTATTTTGTGTTAGAAGAGTTAAAGGTTACAGGAGTTCAAGACCTATGTAATTAAATAAACAGTTGTATGATTTGTAAAATAATCACCATAGGAGAGCAGCACTATATCGAGCCTTGAGGACCGAGCTGAAAAGTTGAGCTCCTGTAATCTTCTATTCTCTTAATACTAAATAAAAACAAAATTGGCTACCAAACTTTTACAGCCAAAAAAAGCCACATTTTTTTCGATTTTTTTTGCTTTTTCACCTGTAACTCTTAAATGGTGCATCGAAGCTAAAAACGTCCAATTCAAAACATTAATGAACGTCAAATTCCGCATTGAATGAGTATCTAAATTTAATAATTTGATTAAGTAGAATGGTCGATAACAACGGTCAATGAATTCTGATTTTCACCAAATTTGACAAAAACTGAGACAAATTACAATAAATGACCCTGGATCTTGAAAATGAGTTTCCTTTTTTTTTTTTTTTTTTTTTTTTTTGTCACTCCATTTCTTTACCCATACCTGTCAATAAGTAATGACAATTAGAGGGTCTCTTGTCGGTAAGAGTACAGGTGGCTTGTACAGTGACTTGATCTGCTCTATGAGAGGAGTTCCCAACGACATCCCTTCCTATCTTGAATTTAGCATCTTTTTAAGCCTCCTAAGTGTGTTCTCGGGCATGTTAAATATGTTAAATATGAGTATGGCTAAACTTTGTATAAGTATGTTAGTATATCCATGTAAGTTATTGTGAAATCGTTTGTGGTGTGTCCGTAAGTGGTCGTTAACTGTTGGCATTTAAAGGTCTTTATGTAAAGTAATGTTTGTGACGTATTATGCAGCTTTAGTTATGTCCTTAAAATTTTCGACTGAAAAGTTTTGTAGTTTTTGACTGAAAAGTTTTGTAGTTTTCGTATGTGGGTCGTTTTGGCTGTTCCATAAATTTGTGAAGCGCAGGTCCATATGGGCTTAAGTAAGCAATTCTAAGTGTTCAGTTTTTGTTTTAGGTTTAATTTTGAACCTCTTGAGAGAAGTGAGTATAACAGTCGTAGTCTGAGGTTTAACGTTGTTCTTTCTTTGTTGATATGTGGACTCATGTCATTCTTCTGTCGAATGTCAGTCCATGATATTGATGCTGGATGGGAAGGCTCGTTTTACTTAGAATAGCATACACTTTCGTAATTGGCATTCAAACTTTCCCTGTAATGAATACCATTTTTAGGACCTTGCTCCTGGGTTATAGTAATTAGTAGGTTATATAATGTGCATTATATAGGTGTGTATGTAAATATAAAATTATATACATATACATCTTTATATTTAATGTATAGAGATTTGAAAGTGCATAGATCTATCAAATACTTAAATAAGTAAAGATTTTACTCAGTAGAGGAAACAGAATTTAATTTTGGTGACATTATGATTTGTTTTTATTATAATAGTGATTACTCTGAAGAAAAAGAACGAAACTGTCAGAACAATGTTTAAATTGTCTTCAAAGTTCTAATAAATAAAAATTAATAAATAATTTTAGAAAACTATGATTACAGACACAATAATACTTTTAGTGATAATTTTTTTTCATGACACATATTTGTATTTATATGCTGTACAGACTTTATAATTTAGAATAAAGTAGAAAATATAAAATATTGTGATTGTTTAAGTATTTAGCACATGTCAATCTCAGAAAAAAAATTTTAAAAATAAATATTTTCTATTTTTTAAATCTTCAACTCTACAGCTGCTAGGCATTGTTAATGGTTATAATAACTGTCAGTTAATTTTGACTAATTAAAGAAAATTTGTCTTCTTAATGGTTTCAAAAATACCAAGAGTGGCCCAAAATAATATTGAAATTTTTATGGATATATTTCTTTCCTCTTCAGTTGCTATGAATGGTGCTGGCATCTGTTGTATGAAGCTAAAACTATTTTTCAGATGAAACTATTACTTTCAGTTAGCAAGTTCTTTCAATTAAATAATTACTGTTTCTTCTTAGACTGTTGAAGTGAGCGATGCATTTATGTTATGGTATATTTTTCAGCTCTGATGATATTTTATCTACATTTCTTAGTTATAGAATGTTTAAATAATGAACTAATAATTTAATAATAATGCTATAATATTTATTTTTATAAAAAGTACTTTCAAAATATTAACATTTGTAAAATATTATAATAAATTTATTTATATTTTAATCTTATTAATTTTTTGTTTTGAGTAATTTTCTTTCTAATATTTCTATGCATAATTTTTAAAATAATATCATGGACTATGATTTTCAATATTGTCAATATTACAAAAGTTAAAACCTTTATAGGTCACTGCTACACATGTACCAATAGGAAATAAATGATTTAGAACTCTACAAATTTATCACCTACCACTATCACCTGCCAAAACACAGCAAGATTAGAACCATCTAGAAATACTCTTCCACCAATAGAAATACATTAATTCCACTTGTAGAAATGTTGGCACAAGGTATGTACTAGTTATCATGTAGTATTTGTTCAAGATAGATATCAAATGATAATCGTCTAATTTTTTTTCAATTAGTAAAACATTCCAATATATTGTAAAATTAATAAAAATTAAAAACAGTTAAATCATTTGTATTCTTTTATTTTATTAAAAATAAAAACGTAATAGTAGGTCTCTTGGCCATTTTCTTTTTAATCTGTGTTGTTCAGGTAACAGGGAACAGGAGATAGAAAGAACCAGAAGATTGGAGTGATTTTGGGTTGAAGAATGAAATGCAGTGTATTTGTCGTGGATGTAGGATTTTACTGTTGGGGTGTTTAAGTCGTTATGTATAGTAGTATTTGAAATGTACCAAGGTGCGTTAACAATTTTTCGTAAAATTTTTGATTATGCTGTTTGTATTTTGTTTATGTGTGTTTGTTTTGCTGAACCCCAAAGTTCTGCTCCATATGTCCATATTGATCTCAGTAAGGTGTTGTAGATCAGTCGCTTGTTTCGTAAGTTAAGTGAAGATCTGTAGTCTAGAAGATGTGAAAGTTGGCTATATCGTCTAGTAAGTTCTTGTCTTTTTAATTTTGCATGTATGTTCCAAGTAAGTCTCTTGTCTAAGTAGAGTCCAAGGTACTGTACATAGTTCTTTGAAGGCACTGGATTATTGGCAATCGTTATGGGTGGACATGAAGCTTTCCTAAGAGAGAAACTAACGAGGGTGGATTTTTTACTATTAATTTTGATTCTCCAGTTTTCAAACCACTTTTCAAGATCATGAAGATGGTTTTGTAGGGCAATTGATGCGATAGTAGGATTTTTGTGTTTAGTTAGAATAGCAGTGTCGTCAGCGAAGCAATAAATGGTGGTATTAGGGTGCTCTGGGATATCAGAAGTGTATACAGAATAGAGGATTGGGCTTAAGACGCTACCTTGTGCTACGCCTTTGTGTTGGGGAAAGAAGGAAGAAACAGAAGAATATATGGAAATACAGAAAAATCTATTAAGAAAGTAGGATTGAAGAATTAAAAAATAAGTGGAAGGCAAGTGCGATTTTAATTTCCATAATAGGCCCTTGTGCCAGACACTATCAAATACTTTCTCTATGTCGAGAAAGACGGCAGAGCAATATTCCTTTTTTTCAAAAGTCACAGAGACAGCATCTACTAGAAGAATTGATGGCACTGTTGCACAGTAGAGTGATAACAGCGAAAGCCAAACTGGTGATTTGGTATCACTTCACTATATTCTAGAATAGGCTTTAGAAGGTTTAGTAATAGTTTTTCAAATAGTTTGCCCATTATTGGAAGAAGTGCTATAGGACGATAAGATGAACGAGAAGTGATAGGTTTTGAAGGTTTGGGAATCATTTTGATTGTGGAGAGTTTCCAAATATTTCTTTCTAATTTCAATAATTTTATTTTTTAGTTGTTATTCTAAATTAAACTTATATATTAATTAATGAGTTTTTGTAACTCATTTTTTAGTTTTAATTTTCTTTCTCCAACCTTCTCAATAGATTTATTTTTATCAGAAATATTACAAAAAAAAAAAAAAGGGAAAAATTAAGTTTTGGTTTTCTTTTGTTTCATTAATAAGCCGTTTTAATCTACTTGGAAACAAGTTTACTTTCCCCTTAAAATTCGAGATTTACTTTTGAAGTTAGTACAACCTAAAAATCCAATAAGAAAAAACAATCCATCCTTGACTTTTCTCTATTGCAATTTTTGTAAACTAGTAGGCCCGTGCGAAAAATTCACACAGCATATAGTTATCAAATGAAAAATTAATAAGAAAATAAAAAAATGCAATGTTTCAAAGGATTAAGACATCAAATGTTACTTTATCGATAAATATAATCCACAAAGCAAACAAAAATTCATTTAAATCTTCATTTTTGTTTGAAACCAACATGTTTCCAAATTTCAGTAAGCTGTATCTTTGCTAAAAATTGTACAATTTCGATGATTTTTTTTTTCCTTTTGTAGGGAATTTAGTAATCTTTTATATAATCATGGGCATAACCCAGGGATTATAATAATTTACTTTCATCATATATTCACATAGCAAATAGTAATAGTTAGGTATAATTTAATTTATTTATATTTTGTAAATAACTTTTATTTTAATATATACTTCAGTTTTAATTAATTTCAATTTATATTTTTATAATACTATTAATGTTGTTAATAAATAATTTTGTCTAAGAATTTGAACGTTTATTTAAAATCCAAAACAAGAACAAGGAATAAGAAAAAGAAACCCCAGTGATTCCTCGAATGATTTCCTGAATAAAAAACACAAAATCAGTAGTAAATATCTAAATGAATAAATATAAAGATGATTTTTTTTTCAATATTCAATTAATTTGCCTTATAAAGGGTTGAACAAGCACTATTTACAGGTTTTATTGAATTATTTCTTAATTCTGGATACAATTAACAGAAATTGTTAACTAGTTAAATGGATCCCCAAAACAAGCTGATGCAACACAATTTACTGGTACACAAATATGAAATTTTATCATTAATTTTCAAGACAAATCTCTTCTTTGTTAACTGTTATGTAATAATGGATTGCTACTTCTGAAATATAAGATTACCGAGAATACAAAATTAGAAGAAAAAAAATTAGACGCTCCGTAATTATTCTAAAACAAAAAACATGATTGCAGTTTACATTAGCTACTCATTTATATAACTTAATTATAATATATTTTTTTAAGTGATTCGACTATTAGTATCTTCTAAACTACAGTCTAAATATTATTAATAATATTTTTTCATAAGTCCTAAGGGAGATGCTTTTCATCTGAGGTATAGAAATAAAAATTAAGTAACAGCTTTACTCTCCCAACAATTTTTTCTTTATTTCATGATGTTTCAGGATCACTTTATTATCCCATCTTCAGACTGGAAATTAAAAAAAATGTTTGTTATTTGTATTTTTATATTATCATTACAATATTTTTTTATATAACTTATAACATCAACAACAAATTTGCCAATCTTCTTATCATTATCTCATTCTTTTATAATTTTATTTTTTTAAAAAGATTTGTCATAATTGATTTATTATATCTTCATAATTCATCTCTTAATTATATTGTGGACTCCTTTTGGGGGAGCCTTTAATAATTATAACTTAAATAATTAACAATAAATTTCATTAAATAATATACTTAAAAATGTATTTTAATTTTTTTTATTATAAAAATGAATAATTAAAAAGGCAATGTAACAGTAATTAAAGTATTATAAGGCCAATGCAGAGTAATTATATAATAATACTTGTTAAATATCATAAGTTAGTTATAAGATTCCTTAGTATACAACAACGCACACAACATACAACATACATTAAAAAATATTTCACCAGTTGGCAGACTTTGACCCTTCAAACAAATGTAATTTATCTGAAAATAAACAAGAGCCTAGACTGCCTCAGTTGTATAAAAAAAACACACACGTTGACACTAATATTAGAGCCATTCATGGCCTTGGTAGACAAAATGGAGTTCTACTTCATTACTTGTCTCTTGTATTTCAGATCATAAGTAATTATGCACAAAGTTTATAAAAATCATTAAATTAATATAAATTGTTCTTTTGACTTATTTATGTAGTTGCATTTTAATTTTTAGGGAAAAATAATTCAACTATGAAAGTGTTTCTGTTCGTGTTCAATGAGAGTTTAAAACGTTTTAAAGCTTTGGTAGCATTGATTTTCAGATAGTGTCAATCAAACATAATTACACAGTTATCACCAGATACAAGTGAACAATGGAATTCGCACTCGGAGCACTTGCTGCAGTCGGAGCCACCTTATTTACAAATCCGATCGAAGTGCTAAAAACACGTTTCCAGCTGCAGGGAGAACTTCAGCAAAGAGGTCAGTATAGGGTTCATTACAGAAACATTTTGCATGCTGGTTATGTGATCGTAAAGACAGAAGGTGCCTTCGGTCTGCAGAAAGGCTTGGTGCCCGCGCTTGGTCACCAGATATTAATGAACGGAGTAAGACTTGGTGGATTCCATTATTTAGCTGAAGAAAAAAAACTTAACTTGAAAAGTAATGGTGAAATTTCATTTATACGCACGGCTATGATTGGCGCTGCAACTGGCATTGCATCAGCTTATTCTGGGAGTCCATTTTATCTGGTATGTATTTTTGTATATTTTATTAACAATTAAAAAATAATTCTATAATAACTGCAAATGATTTCAAATCAATCCTTTATCTGGCAAAATTATATTACATATGTACCAGTATCCAATCAGAGAAGCTTTTTTTGTGAGAGCTTCAAACTGCTGTTGGAACATTTGGCATCAAAAAATTTGTAGATGAGTTTCAAATACCTCATTTCTTGCTTCAAATAATAAATGAACGTTCTAAATTAAAAAAAAAAAGTTATTTATTAATAACTCTAATAGTGTTTTAGAAATAAACATTTAAATTAATTAAAAATAAATTAAATTACACCTAGCTATTACTAACTACAATGAGAGAATATATTAAAATTAAATTACACCCGTTTACAAAAATTATAATGTGCTGTGAAAGAGAAATGCTATCAGCACAGTAATCTTATGAAAAATTAACAAATAATTCCAGCATATACGTAAATCATTCAAATTTGATGTTTATAATATTTAAGGCTTTACAATTTGGCAATAATAATCGAAAACTATAATATTTTCTTGATAATAGCTGATAATTTTCTAAAAATATTTTAATACTATTTTTTCTAATTTTTCCAGGTCAAAGTGCGTATGCAAGCACAGGCCACAGAGGCTATAGCTGTCGGAACTCAACACAAAGTTTCAGGAACTGCTGATGCTTTTACACAAGTAATAAAATGGTTAAATATATATTAATCTAAATTTTTAATCTATATTTTATAATTTAATGATAGCTTTTCTAATATTCAAAAACGTTTAACATGCTAAAACTCACAATAAATAAATTAATAATTCCTCAATTTCAGATATGGAAACATGAGGGAATAGCTGGTCTCTGGAGAGGAGCGAATGGTTCAGTACCACGATTGGCAGTGGCTTCAGCGGGTCAATTAGGTACCTTCTCTTTGGCGAAGGAGTATATCGCAACTAATAAGGTAACGTAAATTGACAAATCTATTACATATTACTTTTATAGTTATTTATATAATTATGAACCGTGTATACTTTGTTGGCTTAATATTTGCTTAAAATTTATTGCTATAATGGTTAAAAATGAAATTATACATTTTTAGTTATCTGCGTTTGTAAATAAATAAATTTTAAAAAATCTCACAAACAAACAATTTAATCAATTAATGCTAATTTATAAAAAATATTTTTTTATAATAAAAACAGAATCATTTTTTAATTAAGAAACTTTACATACAAAAAGAGATTGATTTATTACTTATATAACATTTATATAATTAATATAAAATTATAATTTTACAGTATTATGCTATTGAATATGGACTGCTTAATTCATTTTTGGCTAGCATTCTGGGAGGAGTAGTCATTGCTGGGATGATGAATCCATTCGATGTTATTTCAACTCGACTTTATAATCAAGGTATTATTTAAAATAAATAATTTAATTAAATAACTCTTACATTTTTGAACTTTAATTCAGGATTTGTTGTGTTATGAATAGTCAATTATTTGTGATATGGTACTCATAGGTGTGGCTCCATCTACAAACCATAAATATTATAAGATATTACAAACCATAAGGATTCATTTCAGTGCTAAAAAGCTTTTTTTTATCTAATTTTTATAAATTCATTTTCTATAAGGAAAAATAAAACAATGCAATCACATTTCATTTTTTTCAAACACAAATCAATATCTTATAGATCAATTTTTATTTTTTAATTTATCCAACAAGTTTATTACTGACTGCATCGGATGAACAATAGCTCTTAATGAGATATTTCAAGAGTCCTTGCTCCTTCAAATTAGTTATACATCAATATTCCTAACCTAAAACCATTTTCCCCTTTTTTTTGGACTATGCCTTTATAATTTACTCTTGCTCCTCATTATTTGTTGTACTTGTTTTGTTTAAGCTTGTAATCTTATTCACTCAGATCACATTTCCAAATTGATTCTGAAGTAGGTTACATTTGAAGGGGGGAAAAAACATGTAATTTGTGAAAAATTGAGTTAAGGATTCAGTATCAATAGATTTAGAAGATTTTTTCCAGGGAATTAGAATGTAAAAAAACATAAAGTATTATTTCTTTGATTTTTTTTTTCTACCTAAACTTTCTGAATTTTATTATGGATCCAATTATATCAACGAAACATTTAGTGTAATAGTGTATTATTTTCAGGAGAAAATATGATTAAAAAACAAATAAAAAATTAAGCCTGTTGTTCCTCTGATTCATATTTGTTCCATTTAATTAATAATATAAATTTTTTTATTTTGTACGTAATACCAGTAAACTGAGATATACCTTTAGGGAGTGGAGGGGAAAGTGGGCCCCATTTTCCCCCGTTCCACAAGATGGGACTAGTTTTACTTTTTAAGTTTTTTTTTTTTTTTTAGTTCAATGATAACTTATACAATCATAATATGTGTTATAAAAGATTGACCCAAGTATCATTGTTAGTTCATTTGTGAATTAAAGTTGTTGAAATAACCTCAAGTTCTGATTGTTGTTTATGTGTAGAAATACTAATAACATCATTTATTGTAAGCACAATATAAAAACAAAAACAAAAATTCCCTATCAATTATTAAGCCAATGAGTGATTATAGTTCTATTATTTTTGTTATTGCTTTTAACATATACCTAAATGATTGATTTTTTTATAAATTGAATAAATCCAAGTTTTCTTCAGTATTTAAAATATATTGTTAGCTTGATCAAATAATAAAAAATACATGAAAGTATTTTATTTGCATATTTTGTACATTATAAAAGTTAAAAGATGAAATATTGATATGTACTGAAATGTACAGGGGTAGATGCTCATGGTAGAGGACTCATTTACTCCAGTTACTTCGACTGTGTCTCAAAAATGTGGAAAACCGAAGGATTCAGAGGCTTTTACAAAGGAATCGTTCCAGGATTTTTGAGGATCGGACCACATACGATGCTTAGCCTCATATTTTGGGACAGGCTCAAAGACCTTCAAAGAAAATATTTAAGCAAGGATTTACAGTATTAAGAGCAAGCTCATCATCGTTTTATTCTAGTCATTTGATAGGATCATCACCATTTATTTATTTATTTAATTAACTTTAATATCATACTATAATTTATTGTTTGTACATAATTTTATCCATTTATCAGATTTTTGAAATTATACTAAATTAAATAAACATTTGGAACCCAAATTGATCACAAGATGTTAAGGATGAATTAATTTTGAAATCATTTTTATAAAGAGCCAGAGAAAATCAGTGAACCACCTACAATTATTGTTTAACTTCCTGTAACTTTAATTCAATTTATAGTAAATTACACAAACATTTATTTATTGTATATAAATAAAATGCAATATGATGTTAATATGTTATTTTATTAAAAGTAATGTTCAATCATATCCCAAAGTTTCCAATAGAATTTCGAATGCTTTTCGCATATATTTCTTTCTTTTTTATATCTATGTATTCTAATATGATTTTTACATTACAACTATTCAAAAGTCTAACTTTTGAACCATTGAAGATAAACTAGTAAAATAATACATATTCTTGAAGAAAATTTAATTATTAAAAACTGTCTTCCCCATGACTTAACGTAGAACGAAGCAATCAAGAGTTAGCTAGTCAAGTACAGTAAAAATATGAGGTAAACATTATTTTTTTTCAAATTAGCGATAGTTGAGGACGAATATTTCGGAAATTAAGCTAGGTAAAGAAAAATGATATGTAATCAATCGTATTGAAAATCTTATCAGCTTGAATTTTGTATAGAATGTCTTTGTCGATGCGATGGATAGTTTTTCTAATATAAGCGAAAACCCGATAAAGTCACCCGATAAATCTAGGCACTCCCCCTAGGAGTGGGGATTTCTAGTTTATTTACATCCTTATTAGTACAAAGTATGTCCCAAAGTCAAAAATTGTGTCCCCGCTATTTCCTTCTATAATCATTCATTAACTGGATTATATGGGAAAGTGATTATTCTTTTTCTTTTAATATTCTGGTCTATTCGGTCCACCATATCCTTTACCTTACACTGTTAATGGACCTGCAACAGGTAATGTACTATTCGGCAAACACAAGTTCTTACGCGTCTTTCTGTTATGCTTTAAATAGTATTTTACCTGTATTTTTTAAAAACAAATCAATAATTTATGTTAAAAACATATTTATTCCGTTCCTTAAATTATTTGTACTATTATTTTGGCTCTTGAAATTTTACTGACACGCAAGGCGAGAAACCAAACACAATATCAATGATAAAAAATTTTGTTTATCAATGTCACGTGACTCATGTGACACGAGTGGGTATTGTGAAAAGTGACATCTTTGTCTGTGTTAATTCTCTTATCTTCTTCGTTTCTTATGATATCTGAATTTAAGGAACGATTAGTTTGTAATTTATTGCTACTTAGGAGATTTAACGCTTTGTGTAGAGATCAATATTGCATGTTAAAAAAAAACATATTACCGACTAGGGATGCCCATCAATAAAGGGGCATTTGACCTTCCCAAGGAATTTTACAGCTCTTCTCATCATAAAAATAGGACAAGTGAAAATAGAAGCCCCACCCCAATATATAAATCCCCACATCCCATCCCTCATAAATTATTACTGTAAGGCTCGAAATCGGTTTTGTACCAAATATAAGCTCCTGTCATGCTCAAATACCTTGAGTGGGGTACCGCTGGATTCAGAATTTCACGGGGGGTTAGCGAATCGCATTCTCCACTTTTGTTTTTCCTTCTAAAATAAATAAAGTCGATACAAACATTTTACTAGGCTTCAATACTGGAACGGTGCTGGGTCTGTAGATCGATACGGTACAAATTAGGCTTTGAAGATTTTTATGAGCACAGCAAGGTCCGGATTTCAAAGGAACTATCCAGTCCTGCGTTTTTAAGCCCCAAAACGTACTATTTTCGAGATAACGCAAGGCATAGGGTTCGCATCCACACAACCTTACGTTAATTGTAGTACTGCCATTGAATACATGTCTCATTTCGTCGACTTGAGGTCTCTATGATCGAGAGAGGAGGAGTTTATATTATTTATCGATGGTATTTTTGATCGGCAAGCCATATCATCGTTAATTCTTCACCAAATCTCAAGATTGAGCCACCAATTTTGAAGGCTTCCTTCTCCTTCAGGTGGGCAAAATAGTCCATTCACCCCGAAAATTCAGGCAAACTAGTTATGAAAGAAAGGAAACTTTATTTGCGAATAACTAAAAAAATACACACTTTCCCCTTGGTTATGCCCATGATCACATAAAAGATTACTAAATCCTTACAAGAGGAAACAAAAAAAAAAAACACATCGAAATTGGACAATTTTGAGCAAAGATAATTTTATTATAATTTGTAAATATGTTGATTCCAAACAATAATGAAGTTTTAAATTAATTTTTGTTTCTTTTGTCGATTGTATTTATCGATAAAATAACAATTGATTTCTTTATCTTTTGATACGTTGCATTATTTTATTTTCTTATTAATTTGGCATTTGATCACTTAACAATACGCTGTGCGAATTTTTCTACTAGTTATAAAAATTGAACTTTAGTTTTCTTAGCTTTTCTCGTTTGAAAAGACCATAACAAAAATATAGTTCCCTCCAAAAACTCATAACGCTTTAAATATGTGGCCTTTCAAAAATTTTGACAATGCCATCCAGCTAAGGACTCTCCTGTCGGTAAAGTAACTAGAAGAATGGAATGATTAAGTTCCTAAACTCAGCGCTGGGCTCATCGATGGCCCGTTTAGAAAGGGATCCGATGAACTCAGCACTGAATTTAGGAATTTGCCCAATATTCTTATTTTTAAATTGGCCATATTAGAGAGGCAGTTAAAGCTTTTAATAAATTTTACTCAAAGCATCAATGAATATATTCAATGAGCATCAAATCGAATTTGTGATATTTACCAGGTAGCTAATTGTAATTCGTAAACGAATCGCCTAAATAGAATGGTTGGAAAGGGACTTTCTATGCTTGGTTTTTGAACGTTTGTGCTCTATAAGATTAACTTTTGGCAAAATTGTTTTTACATGCCTGAGATGTTACAGCAACGTTTTAGTCAATATTTAATATTATCCAATAATATTATAATAATTTAATATGGCTAACACATTTTTATGGTTTTCTCGAAAACAGCTCTAAAGATTTTAATTAAACTCGGTGAATCAGTGAATTGTTAAGTTCTTTTTAATATCAGCTAGGTCTTATCCTTACTGATGTCACTTTACAGAGCTTAAATGCCCATTGTTCATATACGTATTCCTCTCAAGTACCATTAATTTAGATTATTTAAAAATGGCTAGATATAAGAATGAAAGAATTTGATAATTGAAAAATGGAGAAAAAAGTGAAAATGTTTATTTAGGTCGAAAATGAATTCTCGGAATTAATATTCAGAAGATATACGTATAATTATTGTTGGAATGCGGAGAACTTTCGAAAAAAAAAACAATATCTCGTACAGAAAGTCGTAGAAGGTAATGGAGAGCAACGAACAATTATAAATAACAAGTAGGACCGTGAGAAAATTCGCACAGTATATTGTTCAGTGATCAAATAATAAATTAATAGGAAAATAAAACAATGCAACATATATAAGAAATCAATTGTACTTTATCGCTAAATAATATCGACAAAAGAAACGAAAATTAATTTAAAACTTCATTAATGTTTACAAATTTCAATAAGCTGTATCTTTCCTAAAAATAGTCCGATTTCGATGATATTTTCTTCCTTTTGTAGAGAATTTAGTAATCCTTTATATAATCATGAACATAATCCAGAGAAAAGTGTGTAATTTTCGAATTATATCGAACAAATAAAGTTTTTTTTTGTTTCAAGTTTTTTGCCTGAATTTTCGGGATAATTGGACTATTTTGCCCACGTGAAGGAGAAGAAAATTTTCAAAATTGGTGGCTCAATCTTGGTATTTGATGAAGAATTAACGATGATGTGACTTACCGATAAAAAACACCTTCAATAAATAATATAACTCCTCCACTCTCTATCATAGTGGCTTCAAGTTGACGAAATGATACATGTATTCAATGACAGTACTACAATTAACGTAAGGTTGTGTGGATGCGAACTCTTTGCCTTGCATTATCTCGAAAATTAACAAATAAAATGTCAATTTATCAGGCAAAATGATGTATTAGTTTGCCAAACAGTTAAGTTGATCATAAAATGCGTCATAACTAGAATACTAGTAATAAATGACGTGATATAATTTCATTTTACATTTATTATTATTTCATTAATGAGTTATGTATTAATTGGAATCGGAAAAATAAAGATCATGTTTATTAATCCATGACCTTGAGTGTAACCAGCTGTATACCTTTTAATCAGTTCTTATCAGCATCGGTCTGGGTTAGGGAGAGTTTCCATGTCAAGATTTAAAAGTAGGATTATTCTTCATGAATCCCTTTCTTTAGTGGTTTCGTTCATCTAAATATTATTTATAGATTCAAAATTACTCTGTTATAAATTATAAATCTGCAAGTTTTTAAATTATTTAAACAAAAATGGAATTTGGTATTGGAGCTCTCTCAGCCATTGGTGCTTGTTTTTTCACAAATCCATTAGAAGTTGTTAAAACACGCTTCCAGCTGCAAGGAGAGCTTCGAAAAAGAGGTCAGTATACTGTCCATTACAAAAATTTCTTACACGCTGGTTATATAATTGCAAAGACAGAAGGAATTTTGGCTCTTCAGAAAGGTCTAGTACCAGCGCTTTATCACCAAGTGCTACTGAACGGTGTCAGGCTCGGAGGATACCAAATCGCTGAAGATAAGAATCTGTACAAGAAAAAGAATGGTGAAGTATCCCTTTTGAACACAATCGCGATAGGTGGTGTCATGGGTGTAGCTGGAGCTTATGCAGGAAGCCCTTTACAGTTGGTATGTAACTTCAAAATATATACAATAGCTTACGGTATTGATTTTTCTATTGTCTGTAATTTTTTTTCTATAGATTTGAATTAAACCACTTTCAACCATTCCTCGTTATTGAAAAAAGAAAATAGTAATCTGAAATGGTTATTTTATGTAAGAATTTATTAATTAGAATTAGATTCTGTTTATTTAGTACCCACATTTTTATTCACAACTCATTTTCAGTTATATCATCAATGAATTTATAAATAATTCTAATAAGTTAAGCACTTACTTTTAATGACCTACAAATTATACAAATTATACAATTATACAAATTTAATATAATATTAACATGTTTTAAGATGAAAATACGTCTACAAGCACAATCGGCAGAGAGTATAGCTGTAGGAACTCAACATAAAGTTTCTGGCACCTTTAGTGCTTTAACGGAGGTAATATATTTTATTTGAATAAATATTTGCACAAATTTAAATTAAAATATGTTGCTGTAATTGGTAACTTTTTATGTGTATTCCAAGCAAAATCAAAGTCATAATCAGCATAACTTTGTTTGTAACATTTGATTTAATTTTTACCAATTTGTTGGAAAGAAATGTTTTAACGTTTTTCAATTGACTGGTGGATGAAGTAGGCATTAGCAATGTTAGTGGTAATATTTTGTTGTCAATTTTAGTTAGAGTTGTTATTTGGGATAAGTTTTTTTTATTTGCTGTTTTGTGGTTGAGATTTGGAAATCGGAGGGTTTCTTTGGCCTTTGGAGAGGAGTGACTGGTTCTGTTCCCCGTTTGTCCGTAGGATCCGCCAGCCAGCTGGGAACTTTTTATGTAGCCAAAGAATTTCTTGCAACTAATTCAGTGAGTATATTTTTCTAATAATTAATAACATATATTTTATTTTCCTAATCCAAGTTCCAATAATATCCAAAGCCTTAATTTAAAAGTGATTCATTTATTATTAATTCTTCTACTTATAACTTTTTAAACTAATTATTTATTTCATTCTAAATTTCTTAGTTGTTGCAATTTGTTTCTGTTATATTTTCATGTTAATAATTAGCTGTGCACTTATCATACCCTTAAATGTGTTTTAAATGATTAGTTTTATTAGAACTCTTTTTGTTTTATTTTTAATTTATAAATTAAATCTATTTTTTAGAATTTTATTTGGCAAGTAAGCCATTTTTTAATTCACAAGTAGTTGTATTGTTTTAAAATTTAGTACATAATTTCATGTATTCAATGAATACTCCTTGATTTACATACAGTCAAGCATCTATATTCATTTATTAAAAAAATAAACCATAATTTATAATAACATTAATTAAAATTAATGAGACTGAATAACATCAAAGGTTATCCTGAACAGATTAAGGAAGAAATAGTAAGACTTGGGATAAAAGAAGATGAATACCTAGATAGGGATAAATTCAGGGCAACAGTGAATAAGGTAGAGGTCCTTGGAATAAAAAAGAGGAAAAGAAATGAAGGATATGGACCGAAGAATGAAAAAGGGAAATGAGTGAAAAAATTAAGAAAGTTTGGGCCAAAAGGAAAGCAAGAAATAATACGTGCGGTCCTTGGCCTTTATTGCAAAAAAAAATAATAATAATAATGATTAAATCAAATTGACCTTAAGCAAATTTAGCTCATTTAAAATTCAACACAGTATACCATAATTCAGTAGGATTTAATTTTTTTTTTTTTTTTATAATAAATGAATTCTATATTACAATAAATGAATTTACCCATATAATAATTGTCTTTATATATAATGGTAATAACTCTGAAGATAAATAAAGAACTATCTTTATGATTATGTTTAAATGGTACTTAGAGGCCTGTTCAAAAAACATTACATTAATTATATGAGCAGTAATATTTTTAGACAATTTTTGAGAAATAATTTTTTTTCTTGACACACGATTACATTCAATCACTGTACAATATATTGGAATATGTAAAATAATTTATAAAGAGAATGTATTGTGATTGCTTTAAGTTTTTAGCTTATATCACTCACAGTAATAAATATGGATCAATCAAGTAAAATAATGATTTGTCCATTTGGGAAGGGGGAGGGGCCTCTGCCTGAAGATCTGTCAATGAAGCCATAATTGGCTTCCATTTTTAAAAACCGATTTAAATCTTTCAAATTTAGTTGAGTTTTCTAATAATTGAAGTCTCAAAAGATTTTTTTTACCCTAAAAATTGTTTTTCTTAGTAAATTAACAGAAAACCCACAAATAAGATACTCAGTTAGTGAAACGATATTTTTAAAATTCTCTTTCATAAATCTATAATCATTTAATGTAATCGAAAGTATTAAAAATTCTTTTGTTTTTTATTTAAGCAGAGCATTAAATGTGATCCCTTTGTTATTGAAATAAATTAAATCATGTATATCTTGCATCTAATTCATTTTATCTCTTGGATACAGCTTAATTCACTTATAAAATTAATTCCTTAAATATTTCAAACAATGTTACTGAACTCTGAAATATTGTAATATTTTCAATCATTTAATCATATTATAAATGAATAAAGAGCTCCCTATAAAAAAATTTATCTTATAAAAACTAACAAATCTATCAGATTTTTCAGCTTGAAAAAGTTTTATCTTTACTCTACTTAATTGACCGATGATGCATTCTGTAGGTTGTTTTTTAATCTATTTGTTGTCTAATTTAACTTAGTAAGTCCACAGTGACAGATAATATCGTCGGTTTATTGGAAAAAGTCACTGACTGTATTTTTTATATAGGTTACCTTTCAAATATATTTTTGTGGAATTCAACTTTATTTATTGATACAAAAACATTGTAAGTTCATGACACAAACCCTTCTATATATCAAATATACAACAAGCACACAATTTTCTGATTTAATAAAGAGAAGAGAAAATTCTGTAAGGTTATGAAACGTCACTTAGTAACTTTTTCAATAAACCACCTTAACATCAATATGTTAATTTGATCTGAAGTTCCTGAATTTTTTTTTCTTTTTAATTTTTAAGCCTTTTTAGAAGAAGCTCTTAAAAAGCTTCTTTTGATTACTTAAAAAATTCCATTTTGAATGGGATTATACAACAATCACCTGTTGTAAGCAATCTTTGTACCTTTCTGAAATAATACAAAGAGATTTTAATAGTTTCATTAAATAGGATTTTTGCTTAAAATTAATGTAGTGTGCTAATTTTGATCAGAAATATATTTATTAATATATCTTTAATTTTTAAAATTAAAATAAAATACTAATCTTGGTGTTATGTTTACAGTATTATCAGGTAGCTCCTGGTCTTTTAAACACTTTCTTGGCAAGTATGATGGGTGGAGTCGTTGTAGCAATCACAATGGGTCCATTAGATGTAATTTCAACTCGACTCTACAACCAAGGTATATATTTATTTCTTCTTTTGCTTCTTTCTTTTGTGCCTCTCAGCGTAGAGGAGTGCTTAGCCACAAATTCCAATCCTCCCCCTACTCTCGCTAATTTCCTGGCCAGATGGGAATCTTTGCCTCTTCCTCTACAAAGTCTATTTATATATTCCATATGACATTCTTGGGCGTCCTCGATGTCTTCTGCCATCTGGAACATAATCTATCGTCATCAATGGATCCCTATATACCTCCATCCTAACCACATGGCCAAACCATTTCAATTGGCGGGTTTGGACAACATCCTTCAATAGGGTTGCCTCAAAAGTTCCTGCCATATCCTCTCGTTGCCAACACGGTCTTCTCTTCTAGTCTTACCAGTTGTTCTTTGCCGATATTTCATTTCTGTAGCAGAAGTTCTGCTCTCCTGTCTGTCTGTCAATATCCAACTTTCAGCCCCGTACAAAAGTATTAGTAGGTAGACATATTTAAATACATGAAGCTTGATGTCCTTAGCTACATCTCACTTTCCTACAACAGTGTTGCAAATCTGCACCACTGCACTACCAAATAGGGTAGTAGAACGCATTTTCCTTGCCTATTCTGTTAGATATTTCCGAGTAAACTTTCCCTAATCTATGATTGTTCCTAAGTAGGTAAAGTCCATGACCTCTTCCAAATCCTCTCCATTGCAATGTGGCTGTATATCTTCAATCAGCCTTCTTATTTGTAATACTTTACTTTTGCTGGTATTGATTTACATCCCCTTTCGGAATAGTTCCTCATACTATTTGGTCACTGCCTGCTGTAACTTTTCAACCGAATCAGCAACAAGAACAATGCCATTGGCAGAAGGGAGAAGCTGAATCAACACCAGATGAAGGTTTCTTCTCCTTAAAAATGTCTTCTCTGTTCTTTTACAGATGAAAACCATTTCATATATATAAATTAGAAATGGGCTTAAACTATCTCCTTGTTCTTGGTTCATTTTCTCTCAGAATTCCTTCCATGATTATTTTTTTCTGGTCCTCTCACAGCTTCCTTTGTCCTGTTTTGTGGCACCACATCTGCTTGTGGCGTCATAGAGCCATTTTCATAAGATCTGCTCCGCAAATGCATGCCCTATCAATGCAAATAAACAATAGTTGGATAGAGCTAAGTCTGATTAGCTGTGCCTGCATATGCCAGTATTTCCCAACTAAACTGCTCAATCGTTCCCTTCACTGGTTTTGCTATGTAGAATATTGCATTATCATGATATTGGGTAGTCTAGTTGTTATAGACCAATCGTTGTCATAAAAAGTGTTCAATATTAACAGTTTCATCAGATTTTAGCAACTCATAATAGATCACACATTTCTGATCCCAACACAGAGCATTGTCTTCCTTCCATAGCGACTTGGTCTTGGCAATAAATGTTGATAGTTCACCTGGAGTTACTCATGATCTATGACGCTTAGGATTCTTAAAATATATCCACTTTTCATCACGTGTCACATTGCTTGTTGCTTTAATTCATTTCATGCAGAATCCATTTCTTCCGGATTATTGCCATGGCTTCCAAACGTATGGAGACAGTTTCTCATGTTACATTCAATTGATCTGCAAGTTGTTAAGTTTGAGAATCATCCTCTCCTAACAATGCTGTCTGATTTATCAAGAGCGCTTACTGTAATTAATTAATCATCTATAAATTTCCTTATTTAACAGTTTTATTTTTGTTTTTTAGGTGTTGATTCTCAGGGAAAAGGAGTCTTGTATTCTGGTTACTTTGATTGTGTCTCAAAAATGTGGAAAACCGAAGGCTTCAGAGGATTCTATAAAGGAATAGTACCTTGCTACATGAGGATTGGGCCACACACAGTTCTTTGCTTCGTATTTTGGGATGAACTGAAGAAAGTACACCAAAAGTTTTTTAGGTCTGAAGAACCGTTGGTCACTTCTTGAAGCTTGTAATGTAAATTACTGAATAACATGAACATTATATGACAAAGGAAAAAATTATGGCCGTTATTTATAAACCACAATGAACAGTATTTTACTTGCTTAAGATAAATTTAACAGCTTCATGCAATAAATAAATTTTTATATTTAAAAAGAAATGAGAAACGTTACTTGTTCTTCTGGTCCATCTAGGACGTTTTATTTTTAGCATTAACTGTTTCTTCTTTCTTGAGCAACATTTTATTATGTTTCATCTCTAATTAATCATATGCTACAGTTTGCTGTTCTTTGTTAAAGCTGTATTAAATTATTTATAAAATGTTGAAATGTTTAATAGTTTTTAAATTTGTTGATTTAATGTTATTATATTTTAATAATAAAGAGTATATATGTTTTTTAATTTATTTTCTTCCATTCACTGATTAATTATTAACAGATATTGACAATGTGATAATAAGATATTGACAATATGAAAATAAAATATAGATATATAATTGGCTGTTGAAATAGTAAGAATAAAAATTAGTCAGGATATGGAGTCAATAATCATGTTACTATGTGTGACAACATTTAGTAACATGATTAAGTGGGTAATCATCAGGGCTAAAAATTAATAAACATAAAATTACATCAGAAAAATGATAAATATAAAATAATAGAAGTAAAGACTAAATAAGAGAAGAAAAAACTGGAATGTACGCATGAGATAATGGCAACAATATGCTAAGAAAATTGTTTCGTGCTATAAATCATTGAAAGAAAATAAAAATAATTAATATAAATTAAACTATTCAATAAATAAGAATTATGCAAAAACAACGTATAGAAACTTTAGCAAAGTTAATACTGACTGCATATTATATTTTTTATCCTCCCAAAAAAAAAAAATTGTTTAATGTAATATTTCAAGTATCAAAACAGTTTTTAATTCATTATCAAGAGTTACTACCCATAATCTGTCTTTTGGTGCTCTTTCCCTTCAGTAAATAATAGACAACCTCTACTAAGATTGAATAACGTGGTCAGAATTCGGATATTCCATTGGCAGTTTGGTAGATTTCCTCTTTTGGATACTTATTTAATAGCGGGTAGCATCAAAAACTCCCTTCTTATCTAATCTCATTTCACATAACCTCCCTTATCTCATCTAACCTAAGTTATTCCCTTGTTTATTTTGTGTTAGCTGTGAGTTAGTATTATTTAATTATGGATGTTGTCACATTGTGGGAATTCCCGTCTTCAGAAGAAGAGGTTGAGGATTTCTTTTTTAACGGCTTTAAAATTCATTTATGGGTGGTTCCATAAATCCCATTGTCTATTTTTTTATAAAGCCCATTGTATATTTTTATTATTGCATTTATTTTTATATATATGTTGCAATGTTTTTTAATTATATATTTATAATGTTTTGGTCTATTTTAATATATATGTTATAAAATAAAAGTATTTTTTTATTATTACATTTGTTTTTGTTCACAATTTCAATAATATGAATACAATACAATAAATATGAATATGAAGATATAATAATATGAATATAATACAATAAATATGAATATGATGAGCTTATCAATGTTAGGGTTATATACATTGGCAGATAGCAGTCGGACGCTACCCGCTATTAAATAAGTACTCTCTTTTGAAACAAATTGTTAAGTTAGAAGCTAAGTTTAACATACTTTAAGCATTAATTAATAAACAATTTCGAATTTGGTTACAGATGTCTGCCTTTGATATGAGGCCATTCATATTTACTTACCTGTTACAGAAAATAAGACTTAATAATTGGAATACTTATACCTTCAAGATCTGAAATTTAGGATTTCAGTAGAGATGTTAGAATCAAATCCTTATAATAAAATATTTAATCCTTGGACTCTTGAAAACTTTCCAGGCATGGGTAAAAAAAATGATTGAAAATATAAAATAAAAAAACAAACAACATTCTTCAGTTGCATTTTATTCAAATAATGTGAAGAAATACATAAAAATATTTTATAACTTATATAGATCACTCTATACTAAAATATTTTAAAATACAATTAAAATAATGGTATATATATTTTTATATATATCATATTTTTAATGGTTGTTACATGAGCGAGAAAAATTTCTTTTTACTCTCATACTGGACAGAGATATTTGAATTTGTTACCACTTTTGTTCAGTCGATTGAGCATTCTCAAACCAAGTTTTTACGTGGAAAGATAAGAAACAATAGAAGAAAATGGGGTCTGATGTGAATTAATGGAAAAAAAATATATATGAATAAATAAAATAAACCCTGTAGCTGGATTTTTGAAAGGGACTATCTATAGGCACTCACAGTCGTACGCTGTGGTAATTCGGACAAGAGACACTCGTTCATTTCAAACGTAACACAATTAATAAGGGATAAAGCTTAAGTACAGAAGAAGCCCTCTTAACTAAATCACACTTTATTTTTTTTTAATTTTAAATTTTCTTAATTTATTCTCTTTCTAAATTTCTAATAATTTATATTGTCATATCGTTGGCATTTTAAGTAATAACTATAATAAGTCGTAATAAAATAACATTTTGATTTATTAATGATTTACTCTAATAATATAATCGAAATACGGTACCTAATAATATAATCGATTTTGAAGTCCATTCCAGGACTGGCTCTAAATTTACAAATTAAATTTAATAAACTTTGAAAAATTATACAAAAAAAAAATGTTTAATTGAAAACTGTGAAACCGACTCACACAATATTATTAATACTTCAAATCGAAATCAATAATAAGCTCGACGCTCTCTGACACAATAAGTTCCTGGACTCACAGGCATGAACCGCTCTCAAACAATAAAACACTTTTGAAATTATTTTAGTGTTTGTAATGTAACACAATTGTTTTAAGAAACATAAAATAACACCAAACACTCAGAAGTGTTTTTATGAGTAATTACTACCTAATTATAAATTTGAAATTTTAAACTTTGAATGATTTCTGCTGTTTTTTATAAACTGAAAAACGCTAGCAGCACCACTGTTTAATTTAAAACATATTTTTACTTATTTTTTTACGTTATTTGATTCTCATTGATCATTCAGTTTTTTTTTAACCCATTGATGGTTACACAACTGATTAGGATTATCTTAAATTATAAACCCGTTGTAATGAAAGTGGCATAAATTAAAAAGAAAATGGAATCAATCCTGTTTCACAAACCCATACCAACTAGTATTCTGAAATATTAAAATTATTCATGTATATATTGCATTCTAATCACTGGTGGATTCAAGACAGGAAAGATTTTTGGACTGATATCTCCTCCCCTCCCTCACCCAAAAAAAAAAAATAGAAAATTAATTTTTTTCACTGATCCAATTTTGTTTTGTTACTACAGGTGATCTAAGCCAAATAATTAAAAAAATACAATATATTCTCTAAATTATAATACATGTACTTAAGCTGCAATATGTATAAGAACACGTAAAAAAAAAAAAATCTACCACTAAAATCAGTATTCTGGTAATTACCATTATTAAAAAATAAACAAAATTAAAAAAAAAAAATTTGAGTCCCAAAAACTTAAATCCTGAATTTGTTACTGATTTCAGACGAGGCAACTTTATGGAGAGAATGTTAATATATATTAACAGTCTATATAACCACTTATTATTTTCAAACAGTATTAAACATAAAATCTCAAATTTACTTATTCATGCCACTTTTGTTACAAGCTCACATTATTAAAACAATTTTTTTTTTTTTAAGTTTAATTTCATTTTATTATTTAGGTTCAGATTAACATTATAATAAATTTTTATTAAAGGAGATTTCTCTATTATTTCAATTTTTAAGTTGTTTATCATGGACCAATTAAAAGTTAAAAGACATGTTAATAAAATCATTAATATATCCCAGGTTAATATATATTTTTTTTTTCAATACTACTTTAATAATTAATCAAATTCATTTTACATTTTAAAAATGTAAGAAATTCAGCCAATCGAATAAGGAAAGTCACCTTTCTAGGCTATGAGAAACGATTCCGACATTAAAACATGAATGCCCGTGTGACCATTTTCCAAAGGAATCTCAATGCGCTATTCATTCTAAACTGTTTAAAACATTTACTTCTGTTAACTTTATATTATCTGTTCCGAGGTTGATTACAATAAAGTGATTTATTTTAATGACAATAGTCAAATCTGTTTATACATACAGTAGAATCCCACTTAGCAGAAAGTAACAAAAACAGTGAAAAAAAAAGGAGAAAAATGATGATATTATAAATAGAAAATGTGATAATAATAAGTTTCAAAATTATGGGATGATATAGATGTTGATTTGAAAAATTAATCATATAATTATTGATAATATCCTTTAAAATAGTCTTAATTAAGATAATAAGATAATTTATTATTTTCAACATTTATAATTTAATTTGTATCCAAATATAAAAACATAATAATAGTGAATTAAAAGTGATATTATATTTAAAAGCATTACGGTTACCGACTAGTTATTTAGATATAATAGGATACAGTGTATTTCGAATTGTTTATTTCTAAAGTGAACCATAATCAACTATGACAAATTTTCAGGAAAAAAAAAACAAACTATATTTTCTATTCCAATTGTGAGATTATTTATCATTTTAATAGTAATTAAAATACATTTAAACTTTAATGAACCACTTTTGGAACTAATTAAACTTCAAGGATTGCTATTATTAATTTTTTTTTTTTTTTTATGAAATGTTAATTAGGATTCAGTTTTAAGAGAAAAAATGGTGTAATATTCAAGTAAGAGGGGAGTGAAGTTATTAAAATGATATGAGAAAAACAATTTATTTCAAACTTTCATTCGAAAAAAAATTTTAAAAAGATGTTGATGTTTTTTTTGTTTTTTAAAAGTACTCGAGAAATATTAGTATCATTACATTCCTTGAAGTAAAAAAAAAAAAAAAAAAAAAAAAAAGCAAGAAATAAATTTATTTTCAAATGATTTGGTTTAAAATTTTGATTTTTTTTTTTGGCAAAAAATAATTACACCATTTGATTCATGGTGTGTTTCACATAAGAATTAAAACCTATCTTTATTTCCAAAAAAATAAACCAAGGTTCACTTAGGAAATAAGCAATTCATTTTATTGTAAATTATATATTGTATTTCATGAGATAATTTAATTAAGTTATATTAATATTGGAGTTTTCATATTTTTCGTACTCTGGATCAACCGACGATGCCTTGGCCTAGATTAGGATTGATAAGCAGGTTTCTACTGTATTTATATATAAAATTAATGTATATACTGTATGTATATAATGTATATTAATGAAACATTAAAAAAAAATCAAGTCATTCACGATTCTTAGAGCTTTTAAAAAAATTATACAATTTCAAGGACACAAATTGTACTATGCAGGAAAAAAAAGTAGTCTCAAAGAATTTTTTTTCCTGTTTACTTTTCGTTCAGAATTTAACCAAAAAATCCTTTATTATCATTTAACATGTTAATAGAGCTTCTACTGCATCAGAAAAAATGAAAATATTTGAGACAGTGAAACTTTGAATGCTTCATTCCTTAATGTCTTATAAGGTCACTTCTAAGGAATAGTATTACATAATATATAAATATATATATATTATACACATATAAATTCAATCAAAGGGAACTACCGTCAATATATATGTTGTTAAAATAAAGAAGTCAACTTAAATCATTTCAACAACACTTAGGCATCAACAGAAAATAAATTAATACATAATTAACCATGAAAACTACTTATTATATCACCTACTTAGCAATTTATACTTAATTTGTATTATTGCACCCTAAACGAACATATACATATATGTATACCACTAAGCGACATCCATTATTTCAAACTAAATTAAACATATCTTAATAATAACAAATTAAAAAAAAAAAAACAGTATAAAAGAATAATATAAATAAATTACAAGGCGCATAAGTCATTCAGAGCTAAGATGGTGCGTCCCCACCAATTATATTTCTATTTATATTTTTTATTGCGGATTATATATGCTTTTTTTTTAGTACTAAAAATTTTAGATTTTAAGAACAGATATTTTTACAACTGTTAAGTGATTTCTGAAAGTCTTATGCCCAAATTTTTTTATTTTTTACTTAATTCATAAAGAAAATTAAATAAAAATAACAAAGTTTCACTGCCAGAAAGAAGAAGAAATGTTAATTACACATTTTTTTTTCTCTTTATGTTCAAATTAAAGCTTAAAATTGAAGGACGAAATTGGACCGGGGAATCCTCAATAATCCTCTCTATTTCTTTTGAAAACCCCTCGCCGATCAATCATAAATTCTTTTACTAAGTAAGGAACGAATCATTTCTTTTTTTTTTTGTATTTTTTTTTTTTTTAATTCGCTCATGTCTGATATGTATCATGACAACCAAACATTTTTGTTTGTGTTACAAAATTTTCCCTTTAATAATTACTATAATTTATTTAAGGAATTTAATGATGTTCATATGTTCCTGAGCCGACTCGATTAAAGGCTCGAATGGCGATTAATATAAACTCATAAAAAGCGTCTAGCATCGATTTGGAATCTGTTTTCGTTTTTTTTTTTCTTTATTGCTCAAGAAAATGGCTATTAAAGATAGGTCTGAACAAGCGCTTGCGATAAGTACAGAAAGCTAACTATAAAGCCTAAAATTTAAACAGAAACATGTTTAATAAAAGTAAACATGATCCAAGTATTTATACAACACATTGGAGAAAAGAAAAAGCATCCGTCTTATAAAGATTGTTAGTTCATTGACATGGCGATATTATTACACCTTTACATTTGACGTTAAAAAGGGGCAGTGCGAAATGAACACAATTTTATTTAACATATACATATTTATATATATACCAGCAGCAATAAAAAAAAGGCTTTAACAATATTCAGTTTTATCCATGGCCAATTTGTGTCTGTTATAAACAAGATAACGATACCAGATACCGTTACTTAAAAAAAAATATATATATATCCATGCCGTAACAGACTCACAAAAAATGAGCTACACAAAATATAAGTAACCATGTTAAACAACACTAACACACAAATTGACCAATTCCATAATGCATAATAAGTAAAACTTTTATTAAAATTGTAATGGAGCATATCGTCCCGTCTAAGCAAAATTTACTACCGTTTTTTCACTAATCATTATGGCCCAGTTATGTACAAATATTTATATGAAACATTCAGTTCAATATAACTATTTTTATCGAACGCTACACTAGAATTATAGTTTTAATATATATTACGTTAAATATTTTATTTTTTGTAAGAGTAAAAACACTAATAAGACTACTTAATTTAAATTGTGCAGTTTGTCCGACAGATACCCATTATGTATTATTTTATTTTTTTTTCATATTGTTATTTCCTAACGATGAGGCACGAATGACGATAGTTTATATAGACAAACCGATTAAAAAAAAAAAATATTATAATAATAAAGTAAAAATGACCTACCACTACAGACTAAACTCCTTATAATCAGTTAAAAGACAATTGACTGGTATATTCATTTCAAATGTTTGAAATGAAAAATATCTTATTTCCTCTGATTTCCCCCTTCTCATAACTTTTGATATAGTTTTTTCAATACATGAACTAATATAAAAGGCTTTGATTACATTACAAATACATCTCAAATTTTGTCGGGAGGAACAGAAAAAAAATAAAATAAAAAAACATAAAACTTGATAGATACTCTGGACATCGTGTATAATATTGGATATAATGACATATTGGTAATAGAGACGAATATTTCTATATTTATGATTCTCAAAACATACAACAGGCTATAACGACCAAATATGCCTGGTCCCCTGGAGGACATAAAAGGATCCACAACGTACAAATTAATTTTTAATTTTTAAATATAATAGTCATAAATAAAAGTTCTAAACGAATGTTATAAGAAAAAATTTACATAATCATCTTGATTAGTTATTTTATATATTGTCAATAAATAATTAATATAATAAAGTTTTATCCAAGCATAGCTGACAATCGGTTAAGGAAATTAATTGTTCTCTCTGCATTCTTAAACTCAATTATTCTTCTCTGTGAATTATGTCCTGATTCAAACTTTAATAATACAAATAAAATTTTAGTTTTAATTCTATTTTAATAAGTTTGACATACAATCATATTTCTTTAAAATATAAATATTTTACCTTTCAATTATATATATGTATATATATATAATTTTTTTTGTCTCAATTATATAAGAATTCTTTTCTAATATAAGATGCGATTTAACTCTAAAATAATTAGATTCATGAACATTTGTCAACCACTGAGTCTTATTTGAGATTGTATTAATATTTATTGTTTTTAGGAGTGTACAAGCATATTTTTTCAATATTAGAATATTTAATTTTATCAAAAACTTTTTTTTTTTTTAATTACATCTGATCAACGTAATTTTATACTGGGTTTAAATTAATAAAATGAATTTTTAATTTGTTTAAAGAATACTTACTAAATGCAAGTTCCATAACAATCCTTGAATAAAAAGGTCGTATCAGAAATAAACTTGTTTTGACACCATTTTTTTTTAATATTGAGGTTCGTTTTTTTTCTTTTAAATAATTGTACCATCGAATTCATTGGCATTTTTACATAGGAATCAATACTTATCTCAATTTTCATAAAAATCTTCACTTTGGAAATAAACAAATCAAATAAATTACATCATAAATGAAAAATTGTGCTAATATAATTTTTTATAAAATATGGTAGTATTATTTAAACTCAATATAAATTCCTTAAATAATTTAATTTTTTTTCTTCTAAATTTGAAGATGATCAGTAGCTGTCCTATTAATGTTAACCAACTGAATAATTTTATAAATAACTTTAACCAATCCAGTATTTAAATTTATATATATTTGCTATATCTGCTTTCAAAATATTTTGTTGAAAGAATCTTAAAAAACCTAAATTAATTATATTAATTTCAATGGTAGTTAGATAAAAAAAAATTCACATGTATTTGTGATGTAATCAAAACCAATTTATGTAAAAAAAAATTGATCAAAATACATTTTGAATGGATTGTGGGAGTGATAAGTTACACAAGACTCATTTTTCGGCTGTGTAAGTATCTGAATTTGGTGAAAAAACATTTTTTATATAATAATACTGTGACCCGATTAAAAACATAAATCTTTTAAAATTCTTAATCAGGATATGGGGGGGGGGAATATATATATGTATATATACATTTCAAACTTAAATTTTCTTCTAAATTTTCTAGTTAATAATAATTAAAAAAAATATATAAAAAAAACAAACATTTATTTTAACAAATATAAATTATTATAACTGCACAGATCCCGTTTCCTCGCAGGTGCAATAAAAGAACACTAATTATTAAAGAACTTCCGAATGGAAATATTGCAACCACAGAGAGCTAAGCACTTTTTTTAATTTTTTTTTTATTTATTTTTAATTTATAACAATAGAAAAATTGTAGACACACATCTGCCTAAAACACCGATAATTTTTTTTCGTAAAATATCTTACACATTTTTTAAAGAGGGAATAAGGGGTAACTTAGGAAATATTCAACGATTTTTTGGAAACAGTCTTCAAGAGCCTTTTCTTTATCCGTTACAAAAAAATAATAATAAAAGGCCTGGTCATCATTTTTATCTCACTTTCCCCTTAAACACTCTCTTGGGGATAACAAACATTACAAAGTATAACCTAATATAAAAAAAAATAACAAAAAAAGTATGCATCAGAAAACCACCACATTCAGCTTAAGCTCATTTCAATAACGAATTTCTTTTTTTTACCTTTATTTTTTACAAAAACTATATATATTTATTTTATATATTAAAAAAAAAGAAATAAAAAAAAGACATATTATTAACAAATTACTTGTCTAAATAGAAAAAATATATAAAACACCAACAAAAAAAAGAATATATGCATTTGCTTAAAGACTAATAATAATTATTACAGTTATCAGTAGTAATAAAACTTTTTAACTCCTCAATTATAAGTTCTGTACTTAAAAAATTATATCAAGAAAATGTTATTGTACTTTCAAGACAACCGAAGTTGTATCATATTCATGTAAATATATCTTTGTACTCTCGCAATGTTTTACGAAAAGAAAACCCCCATAAATTGGCGCCTAAACATTTAGACCTGAGCCACGTATCTTCATAATATAAAGGGCTCTAATCTCTCTACTCAACACTAAACAGTCCATTGATAAATGTCTAACACATTTACACTATATGCATATGTATATATATAATTATTTATACACATATACACATACATATATATTTGTTTTTATATATATTTATGCATACATAAATTAAGTAACTGTAATCTAACAGTTCGACATTTTATCCAGTTAAATGAGTAAATATAGATTACTATTGGCTACTGCGTGGACCTGAGAGGTTGGAAAGCAGAACCGAGGCTAGGTTTGAGCTGGAAGTTCATACTCGGCTTCAACGGATAGTCCATCTCTGATATATCAACCATTGGTCTTCTGTAATAACAATTCATTAATTAGTTAATTGATACCTAGGTCACTTATGGAGAGGATAGGAAAAATTAAAAATAAAACTACGGCACGTGCTTGAGACCACATGATAAAAGTGAAAGCATCAACAAGGCAGCATTGGTAATATGAAATAAAACTTTTTAAAACCACTTATCACCTTTAATACAAAGATGACTATTTGCAATATCTAAATAACTAAATTAAAAAATAAGTATAACCGTTGCTCATATATATTAATACATCAATATTCTGGCAAGAAAAAAATAAAGAAGAAAACATACCTGTCTTCGGTAAACCTAGTACTAACTCTTTCGCACCCATCCGGGGGTTCCCGTGCCAAGAACCTATTTATTCTTGGGGATGTTCCCAAACCACGACCTTCCTGTTCAGGCGAAGAATCTTCACTCACGTCTGGACATCAAAAAAATTTATTATGATAATAAAACTAATCAAATAAAAATTATTAAAATGATTGCAAATGGTAATGATTAAATGAAAGACTAAATCAATGAGAAATATCATCCATAGTGTAAGTAGAAGACAAATTTAGCACTTTAGGAAACTGGCATTATCAATGTTAAAACGCTTATAATTAATAACGTACCATGCATTTCGCTAGAAGGCCTCGAATCGGAGATGTTGCTAAAAGGGCCTCCGCCAGGTGAATTCCTCGAAGGAGGACCTACAAAAAATGAAGTTTCTAAATATTAAAAATATATTTATGAAACAAATATGATTATAAAATATATTTTATAATTATTCCTTTTACATGGTGACAGTTTACTGTCGCAGCCAATACCATAGTGTAAACTGTTTGAAAGCATCAACTACTCTAGCAGTAGATAAGGAAAGAGAAAAAGCTATATAACTTAGTAGTTTTCTTTTTTCATTTAATACAAAGTTCTTTTAGTGCTTAAATAAATGAGTTTCCTTTGTTAAAATAACCATAAAATCAGATTTTCTATTAGTTGTGTTGTATTCAGACAGCAGTTCCAAATCAATAATTTCTTTCAACTATCTCCAGGTTCACTGTCAGCATGAAGATGAACCTTTCTTCACATGAAAACCATGACAGAAAACTGTCACTGTGCAAACAAGGCTTTAGGATTCATTTTCCAAAAAAATAGAAGCATGAACCAGTTTTCACAAATAAAATTTTTGATACGGAAATTCCTCTTTTTCGGATAGTGATAATATAAAGGAAAAAAATTGAATCAATTTTTAATGACGAAAAAATACTGGTTGAATATTGAAATAAACAAAACAAAAAAATTAAAAGATTTGTATTTAAAAAGTGGAGACCTACAGATATTTATATGATAAAAATTTTATATTTGCTAATATTTCTAATAAAATTGAAATAATTTTATTAAATGTAAAGAATAATGTTTTTCGTTATTAACTTTTAAACTAAAAAATAATACTCAACTACTCAACTTATGTTTGTTTTTTCTACCATACACACAAATTATTTTGTCTACATACACAGCTGAATCTAAACTAAAATACATTTAACATGCATATGAAAACTGCAGATACAGTAAAACGTCTCCATTGCGAAGATATTTCTAAAGAAAATCTTTAGATAATAAGCATCCAATGATCTGATTCTACATTTCACAGATCAAATCCACAACAATTCTCAAGTATATCAAGAAAAAAAATTCACTTACTTCAACCATACAAAGAAAAATATACAGAGTAGTAATATTAACAAACAAAATAATTTTTAGTATCTATGGCACGAAGCGCCAGTGGTTTACCTGATGACGGAGCAGTGAACGCTGGGGTCTGCGTATTAACAGACCTCGTTTCTCTTAACAAATCGGCCACTGGTGCTCTGTGACCCTCTGGAGTATTTTCAACTCCCTAAAAAAATATTATACAAAAAAAAGATGAATCAAAAAATTCTCTTTTGATACAAGCATTCATTCATAAGCCTTCTACAGAGGCTTCAGTTATTAAAATATAACATATTGAATCATCAACTGAAGAAGAGGAGGGTCTTAATTTTGAGCACCAGTTTTAGAACTAAATTGTAAAGAAAAGAAAATTTAAAAATTCAAATTCTGTTGAGAAAGGAGGAAATCGAACAAAAAAAATTAAGTGAATAATATTAATGATACAACTACTCTGTGTGTCAAGTATTACGATTATCAAACCTATTTATAATAATTGATACCTAATGATATGATTAGAAAAAGTCAATATACCACACGATTAATGAGATGATTATTTTATTTAATTTGCTGATAAATACTGAACCATAATTTATACTAGCGAAATAAATAAAACAACACAATGAAATTTGTTTCATTTATCTTGATCCACACGAACCCAAGTATATCTTGGCTTTGCATGTTTAAAAAAAAAATTAAATAAATATTCTGGAACACATATATTTCTCTTAATATGTTTTTTATATAATAGTTTATCCTTTCATATTAATTCACTCTTATCTCAAGCCATTTCATTTAACATGGTTTACACAAATTGAACATACTCTAAATCCATCTGTAGTTTATCATTAAAAATTTTTGAAACCAGAATCAAATCTAGATATAAGTCTTAATATTAAAACATGCCATTTGTAAGCAATCCTGATCACAATTTATAAAAAATTTCATAATAAAATAAAATAAAAAAATATTATTTAATTCGGAATTCAAACTAGATATCATATTGAAATTATATAATACATGATTTAATATGCATAAATTAAAACAAGTAGAAATATTTAAAATTTACTACCTAATATATTCACAAAAATATTTACTGAAATTTAATTATTTTTTAAGTAACAATGATAATTTACTAAATTTAAATAATTATAATTTTGTATTTTCTTCCAAAAATTGATTTTTATTTTCAAGATAAAGTAATTTATACAAATAGATAATAAGAAAAAGTGTGAACAGCAGAATTCAATCAAATTTTCTTCTTATATTTGTTAAAGATGAAAAGAGATTTAATTGTTTCATTCACACATAACAGAGGAAATTGATGAAAATTTTAAAACTTAGAAAATTATCACAATTTATTCCAGTCCAGAAAATGTTATAATATTTATATAACAAAATTTATAGACATTCACAATAGTTATAAATACAGATAAAATAATAGATCAACGAAACAACTGTGACTATGCTGATGAGAATTTAACTTTATTTTGGTTTCGGGATAGAAAGATTTAAAAAAGTTATACCTTCCTCTCTTCCCTCTCAAGACCGCCAAAACTCGGTGTAGATCGAAGCACTAGCCTTTCAATTTCTTGATTGAGCCCTTCAATAGAGCTTCTCATGCGGTGTCGGTGTGAGATGTGAGTATCTCCACCGCCGAGTAAGGAGAAAGCTGCAGTTCTCTCCCGACTGGAGCCTTCCTTTGTTCTCTGCATTCTAGATCACACGAGTAATTAGTTAAGTAAATATCTTAATTAAAGACAATTAGAATCAGATTTTTTATTTAGAATAGAACAGAAATAGACATTTAATAGAAAAAAAATTATAAAATTTAAAGAAAAATAACATCGAAAGATTCTAAAACCAAGCCCTAAATCTCTGAAATACTTGTTTAACATCTGTGTTAATGTTACTCCTCTTATCCTTAAGTATATGCTAAACTCTTTTGGATGGCAATGTTATATTTTTTCAATTCATGGGTTTATTGCAAAAAGTCATTAAGTAACATTCCATAAAATTAAATCATTGTGGATGAATTTTCCACCGGTGAAATCAAAACATAGTGTGATTAATGTAACTATATACGATATATAGAAGGTTATGCCATTTTCTTGCACTTGTATCCATAAATAAGGTTGAAATTCACAAAAACGTACTTAAAAGTTAACCTAATTCAAAAATGTACTTAGTGACATTATGTAAGAGATCGACAAACCGTTGATATAAAGAATACCATTTCTCGTTTATATCATCGGATCCTTTTCAGGCCCGATGATGGCAGATTAGGAAAATATTAATTGTAGTCTGTGTTGTATAGTAATGGCACTGAAATATTCCTCACTGCCATTCTAACATGGTGTCCCTTCCACACTCACTGTTCTGTTTCTCCATCAATTTCCCCAAATGTCTCTTCATTCCTTTGCCATTTTTTAACCAACAGAATAAAGTTTGTAATTTTATGATTCAAGATATTTAAAGCACTATTTTGAAATAACTTTTGATTTCCTGGAAAGACTATGAATCCAATATCTCCCATAGTGCCTTTTCCACTTTAAAATGTCTAAATTACCTCTGCCGCCTATTTCCATTTGAAATCTGTAAACTCCTGATCACTTCCTTAATATTTCTCCACATCGGCTATTGCTGAGCTCCTTCAATTCAAATCCTCTGTTTACTCCAGCAAAACCCGTTCCCAGCCCTCAGATTTGTATATAAGGGATCACCGAACCGCTGCTTTCTTTCATTATCCGATCCTCATTCCTATGGAATTCTATCCCTCCCTACATCCGTAGCTCTAATAATAATAATAATAATACTTTATTTATTCTGGGACGAGTTCCTTTAGAATAATACAGAAAGACATAATACCATCCTGATCTTTAAATCCCGCCTGTTCAATCACCTCTTATAAAATTGTAAATATTTCTCTTTAGAAGATAACTTTACTTTTTAAAATTTATTATGTCTATTTGTTTTTTATGATTATTCTCTGAGGTTCCAAAGCCTACATTTCTATCTCTGTATATTATTTTAAAGAGTCCCAGTACTATTATTATTATTTCAGTATATTCCAAATGATATTCTATGATCCTAATTTGATATGAATATTTCCTATTTTATATTTTAAAATTCTCACATCTTCAGCAATAGTATTGTCATCTCTTGAATTTTATTTTATTTATTTTTGCTTCTTCACTACCAAAAGTAGATAAGCTTTATAGTGCAGGAAGTTTTAAAATATTTATGTCCTCAGAATGAATAATTTCCACGCACCTTTTATCTTTTATATTTTACATCTAAACCTGGTATAATACAGCAAAATACAAACTTTGTTACTCAACCCAATAAAATGTCAGTTTCAAACTTTACACATACTAGACATGTTACACGTTGCACAACCCACTGATATAACAGAACATAAATATAAGTATAAATAAGTGTTATATGTTTTACCTGTGCCGAATAAGTTTCTCTAACTTATCCTCGTTTCCAGAATCCTGATGCCTAAGAACCTTACGAGGATCTCCATACCAGTCTTCAGTCTGTAACAATTAAACAATGTATTCCATTTTTCATACTAATAATGAAAAAGTTACAACAAAAAATCATGTAAATGTAAAGTATATTCTTCAGGATATTTGTTATAAATTAAAACATTATTTCAATTCAAAACAACAAACACATTACAACAGATTCTTAGATTTTTTTTCATTCTGAATTTTTTATCAACTTTCTCAAGAGAAAAACATTACATTATATTTAAGAAACACATGTTTTTTCCTTGGTACAGTAACAAATTAGATAAATCAAATAATGATGAAATATTGTAATTCAGGAACATTGTAAATAGTTAATTTTCTAAATGTTAAATTTCTATGTTAAATGTTAATTTTCTAAAATAGTTAAATTTCTATTTAACAAATTTGAAAAAATGAGAATAAATAAATCTTCGAACAATAAAAAATAAGTGACCATTTTCTTTTTCTTTTCCAGAGCGACAGTAGGTACTTATTTATAAATTTTGTTTTTGTATTTAATATACTTTTGTAATTAAATTTATATTTATTATGATAGTTGATACAATATTGTTATTACTAAAAATACTTGTTGCTGTATTGTCTAAATCGAATTTCGGATATATTGTTTTAAAAATTTATTTATTTTTTTTAAAACACTGTCTTAAATTTCATGTAATATAGTAAATAAATTCTCAAATAGAAAATATACAATAATTACAGTTAAAATTTAAAAAAGAACAAATGTGTTTAAAAGTTATACATAAATTTAATCATATAATTTTTTTTTTCATTTTGTTTTATTCAATCTAAAAACTTTAAAAAGCTAATCTCAAAATATTCATGTTTGTGAGACCTTTTGTTCAATACTGTGAAATAAATTTAATTTTTATAATCATATAATCAATTTAAAGTTAGTTACTTTTAATTTATGTTCTATATTAACATTAGTTATTAATTATATATTATATAATGCCTATTATTCATTCAGATTTATTTTTAAAGAATTAATAATCCATTTGGCCTATGTAAAATTGAAAATTAAACCAAGAGGCAGAAGATAAAAAAAAAAAAAAAAAAAAAAAAAAAAGAAATTCAAATATAACTACTGATGTCATTATAATTCTTCTATTTTCACTAGTTATGAAGGTTAAGAGGCGATGTGTAGAGACGACCCTGGATCTAATAAAAACAACCATCTCACACACACACACCCCTGCCAGGAATAGCATCACTTTTACTACGCCTGAGTTTACCATCAGCTTGCCAAAAATGTATTAATGTCTCATAAACAAACGAGCACACAAAATAAAAACAAATTTAAACTAAACAACTTTAAGAAATCATTATAAATTCTACCAAATTCAAATATGTTAAATGAAATACATCTTGGCTAATTATTTTAGTTATAGAATCGACAAATAATAAAATTTAATGTAATATATTTATACATTCATTTATGTGTAAAACATCGCTTAATTGCAATAAATCATTAGGTACATTTTTGATAGAGCTGAACTTTTAATTAGGTTTTTTCAAAATTATTTTTTGTTACAAGAATACAGTAAGTACATCATACTGATATAAACCTTATCAAAAATAGTTACGCTGAGTGCACAATATTTTGATTAAATAGAGAAAAAATTGATCAAAATATTAAGTGATTTAAGGTTATGAAATGCTACTTAGAGACTTTATGCAATAAACAAATGTTATATAAAAGATACAAAAATAAAACTTAACTATCACAAAATTCATAAATAAAACATTTATCAGTTGCTTACATTAATTATTTATTTATTTCAATTGGCATTACAGACCATGTAGACCTTTATGCCACCATAACAAGCCTGCTCCATCTCTGCCTGTCTTGGGCTATTTCTTTCTTCCAAAAAAGCTTTTTGGCCATCCGCATGGTCTTTTGCCTTCTTTTTGAGGCATTCATTGTTATGTAGAGGCTTCCAGATGGATAGCTATGAGCAACATGGGGTAGCTCGTAGCAATCCATCTGGGTTGCCCATCTTAACCTCCGTGCCTTCATCAAAATACATACCTATAAATGAATATGAGTACCTTATTTCCAAAATGAACCCTGATAAATTTTTCTGGTAATCAAGATAAGTATTGATTTCATTAAAATACCAAACCAATCTAAACGTGCAATTTATAATTTTTTTTTTTTTAAATTTATATTCAAGAAATAATTTATAAAATAATTTACAAATTATTTTCTGCCATATACTGAGGTAGATGGAAAATTTATTGTGAGCCAGGAATATGTAAAACTAATAGATAAATAAATATATTGTATTCAGAGTGAAATGTCAAGATACAAAACAAGCTGCTGTCACCTAGGTAAAATCAAACTACCACCTTCAGGTAAATACTATTTTCTGTACAAATTTTTGGTCTCAAAATCTTTATTTTGTATTAGGAGAGTAGGAGGTTACAAGAGCTCAACACATATATAATTAAATGAACAGTTGTATTATTTGTAAAATAAACGCCATAGGGCAGCAGCACTATCGAGCCTAGAGGACTAGGCTGAAAAGTTGAGCTCCTGTAATCTCCTAATTTCCTGTTACAAAAATAAAATATGACAGACACTAAATAAATTTTTTTTTTTTATATTATAGAGATTATATTTATAATACTTCTTACACAGCAACTTATCCTTTGGACTTGAATTGATCTTTCACAAATGCACCAAACATGAAATAACTCCGGTATTTATTATATTATATTTATTTTTTGTTTTATCTTAACCCTTGATTAGATAAATAAAACCAAATTGCTATTATTAGCTAGCAACCTACAAATTCCTAAAGTGGTTGGCTGTTTGCCAAACACGACTGACCGTGATCATGACCAGGTCAAATAATAAAGAAAAGACATAACTAAGGAACCCTCATCCCATCATTAAAACATTACAGTGATAATATATATATATTACTTGTAATAATTATTAATAATGATAGATTGAAGAGAAAAATTATTAGTGATCAATAAAAAAAAAAAAGTAAAAATAAATAAGTATATTTTGTTTCGGAAACGAGAGGTTTCCGCAAGACGCAAGACTCTCTCTCATTTGACAAGCCCTGAACTTTGGGCCAACACATCGGCAAAAACAAATAATAAATATACTTATTTATTTTTAGTTTTTTTTTTCTGATCACTCCAACTATTCTTCTCTTCAATTATTCACTACAGTCAACCATCAATCCACAATTAATAATGATAATTTATTTATAATCGTGAACTTATACAAAGATGAAAAATTATAAAAATGACTTAATCATAATGTCAATTTTAAATTACTGACTGCAAGGAGTCAACCGAAACCTTTTTATGGAATTCTTTGACTTTTCTAGGTAATTTTTAAATGACTATGATAATTAATTATTTTATATGATATTTTAATAAAATATTCAAAATTAGAAGGAATAATGTTATGTTTACAAAAGGGTCTGAAGATTAATTTTCTTCCTAATGTTTTGTTTAATTTAGCTTCAGTTTTATGCATTAGTTAATAGTTTCCTGTCGATGGATATAAGTAAGGTTAAAGAAAAATCCTTGGCACTTGAATTAAATTTTTATAAAATGATCTTTATTAAAAAATTATTTCACATAATAGATACAATATGTAACATTTTAAATAGTGTAATTCACAATATTGGATATCAAATAAAATACTATGAATTTTAATAATATATATAAGCATAGTATAAGACATATAGTGTAATGAGTACAGTATAACAAATCTTTAAAAAATCAAAAAGCTGGAATAGAAATAAAAATATCAAAATAGGCTTTTTGAAACTGAAAATTTATAATTGACGATAGAAACATCTAGAAGAATAGTTCATTGAATCAATTTTAAAAGTAACAACTAAAATTCAAAATTTTAGCAAATAAAAATATGACTAAAACTGAATAAAATGAAACTATTATTTAAAAATATATCTAAAACTATTTTCCAACTATGATTCCTTAATTAGTTGTATGAAATAATTTTCTAATTCAACTTCAGGCTTAGATAGTAGTGATTAATTCACGTTATACTCCATCAAGGCTAGAGTCACATCGTAACCTTCTACATGATCTACAAAATAAATTAGGAAACCAACTTTTTTTAAATTCTCATATAGCTCTCTAGGACAATGGATTCAGTTAACCAAACAGTTAAGTGGTTCTAAATTTAAATTTATTGATGTTTAGGAATGATGGAACCAAGATTAAATTCATAATCATCAGATTTGTTGCCATAGTATTTTTGATTGACTAATACAAAACTTATAGCTCTATCCCTTCTTACTGAAGTGAAGGAGTCTCATCCAACATTTTGCTCCAGACATAATAATTTCTTACTAAGCGACCGGAAAGATGGCCAGACTTTTTATTTTACCATATATCACTTTAAATTTTTTATGATATTGTATCTAATACTTTGTAACTCTGAAGAAGGGCAAAAACATAGGCCGAAGTATCTGTATTCATTAAGCAGTTTTTTATTTCTTTTTTTTTTCAATCTTCACGACCATCCTACAATCTTCTTTATTGTTCATAAATATGAAGTTTAACATTCACGACATATTTTTAAGTTACCTGAGTGGAACGATCGACTTGAAGATTGCTCAAATACAACGATTCCCTTGGCCATTGACCCGTGAGATAGATTGTGTCCAATGAAGCCGTTCTCCTCATTGATGGAACGTAACCAGGACCAACTCGTGGCCTTAAAGCCTCATTTTTGCCTGAAACAAATATTTTAAATTCAAAACTGAGTTTATCATAAATATTATTATTAATAAATTTGAACATAAACCAAAAAAAAAAACATGAATGATGGTATATATCAGGAGTATCCAAACTATGGCCCACAAGAAACTCTGATCCAGCCAGTGAAAGTTTCTTTGATTACATATTAAAATTTTAAAAACAATTTAAAAAATGTGAAATTTAGCAAATTTACTCCATGTTTTTTTTTTTCTTTTTCTCTTAGAAAACTCATTTTACAACTGAAGTGTTATTTATAGAACAAGATATTTTTTTTTCATCACAAGCCATGGCGTGAACTGAACTGAACTACACTAGATTTAGTTATCTATGTGGTTTAGTTATCTCCCTTGTTGCCTATCAGAAAATATATATATGCATAGTAATGGCATGTTACACATAATTGCATAACATATCATGTCTTCTGGTTATGTTTCTAACTGGTTCTGTTCTAAAGGCTCCAATGTTGAAGTGGTCTCAACCCACTGCCACCTTCCAGCCATTAATGAATTCCATAAACCATGGGAAATTCTCCTCACCCGAACACTGAGGACATAAATTCTCATAGTTCTCATCAAAATGGATGTTAATCCATTAAATGCAATGAAGTCATGGCCAAAATCTTAATAGATAAGACTTTGTAGCTTGCCTTGAAAGCTTCCCCATGAGAATTTGTGAAACCCATTGGTCCAGGAGGACTTATTTAATGTTTATCCAAAATTGCACAGTGGAGAGTGGAGAAGTATTATTTCTGAAGGTTCCTTTCAAGGTCACTACCCATCGTCCGTTCAAATCCTCAATAGTGTCCTCCTGGATTATTTTCTTCCGTTTGTTTAGGTTATCAACAACCCTCATCCGTTGATTATCTGAAAATTCTATTGAGCCTTCCTTCCTTTAAGAATACTCAATCACTAAAACTTAACTGACAAACTCTTGTACCAGCACTATGTTCACTTCTTCTGTTTTTCCTTCCTCCTTATACCTCTCAGCATAGTTATATCCAGCCATCGTAACCAGGCATTCCCCGGTCTCTCACGAGTGTCCTCATCTCTCCCAATATGTTCACAACTAATAATAATAATGACAATGTCTATGAAAACTCTCCCTGATATTGTCACAGATCAGGCCTAGACCATTCAATTTATGAAATAATAATGAATCACCAACTAAATTATTTAAAGAAAACTTATAGTATTTTACTGCAAAGAATGTTTTAAGTTCTTCCTGAACTTTAAATACATACTGTTTTTTTTTTGTTTTGTTTTTTCAACATAATATAGAATAAGAAGATAAGTCTTTTTATTTATCAAAATTACAAAATATTAATTTTAAGAAAATAATAATATTTTAGCATTTAAACCGAAAATCAGACACACTACATGGTCTGCTAACTGTCCGAGGAGTCGGTGTTACATAACAAAATTATTTTCAATCTATTTACATAAATAATAAATAACATATATGATAAGTTATATGATGATTTTACAAACCAAAATTGTGGTACCAAAATTCTTTAATATATTAATAGTTAAATTCTCTGGTGAGCATTATTCTATAGGAAACAAATCTGCAGTAATTTACCAATGCTATCCAATCTTTTCTATTTATTAATTCTATTACTTGATCCTGAGACAAATATCTGGATTTCAACAGTTTTGGACAGGCAGCCAGAAAGTGATAAGAGATCTTTTATTTTGTTTCTCTTTCAGATGATACAAATATTATTTTTTCATATGAAGTATTTATAGCTTAAGTTCAAAACATCACCCATCTGATCACCTCCAATGAGCTTTTGACATTAATATAATTTACTGAAATTAAATGAGGATAAAAAGGGAAAGTTTTAGAATTCTGAACTTTAATTGCACATTGTATATAGGTATGCATGTGTTTTTTGCTTAGTTTTAATTTTCTTATTTTTAGATTATTTTATTTTATTTATTATATATACTTTTTTATTATTATTTATTGTTATTTTGCTTCTATTTATTTTATATTTTTTGTACATATAGTGTAAATGTTATCATACCTCACTATAACTAGTGTCCATGTGACAGATTGTTGTAATACTCAATAAATAACTTAAAAAAAAAAAAAAAAATTGTACATTGATTATATAGATATAATCTTTCTGAATTTGAATTCTTAGTAAAGAAAAATTAGTTCTTCATAGTTAAACATCATCACAGTTTAAGCTACTTAAATTAAAATTTAATTCATAGGATTCTATTAGATTAAGTATGTCCTTAAACTTATAAAGACAGTTGTTCTTAAACAACATAATTACAGAGAAACAAACCAATATTATATTTAAAATTAATTTATTTATATGTATAGTTGTAAGGATTTCCATTTTTTTGTTTTACTTATTATATATACTTGAAAATATCTAAAAAAATATATATATAATTGCATATATAACGTATTTAAGTATGTCGTTAAACTAATATAGACAGTTGTTCAAGAGAAACAAGTCTTCTCTCAAATAGACTCCAAATACACTTATAAGTTTGTATACAGTGATTGCAAATGATGCCTTAACAGTGCATTGTAATATTAAACAAAATGGCAAATCAGATGGAATCATTGTAATAAGAATTATCAGTACTGTTGAGCCAACAGGTGATTTATCAAATATAGAGAAACTAAAACAATATCTTAAAAATAACGTACCTTGAATACGGCTCCGTTAAACAAATAAATCATTAGATACCAAGTTTAAATTTAAGGGAATGTAGAAGAAAATTAGATTCTTAATTCATTACTTTATCAACAGAAAAGCATAATAAATGCATTGTATAAAAATAAGTTACTAAAAATTTTGTTTAGTCAATTTGGTTACATGGGCAAGAATATAGAATTAATTTTCCAGGTTAAATGATGTTTATTGTTACTAATCCATACCTATGGGTCATAATAAGATTTTATAAAGCCTAAAACCTAAGTCAGTAAACCTGTAACAACCACTAAACATCCATAAAAAGTCTTAGGTTCAGTACTTAGTAAGAAAGTAGTGTTTTTATGTCAATGGTCGTGCAAGGAGCTAATATGACCAAGATTACACTCAACCGCCAGGTTTTTTCCCTTAATTAATTAATTAATTAAAGATACACACTTTATAGAGAGGCTGGATGTCCAGGGAGGAGTCTCCCGATCTGATGGCCAACGAAACAAAATAAATAATTTATCTGCCATTAAGTCAGTTAAGTCAATATCCAGTATTTCTGCAGACTTTGTTGAGACCTCCACTAATTTCCGCAGACCATTCCTTTTGATGGAAAAAAAACATGTTTTATGACACTGCAGTTGTGAAATAAGCTGTTTAAGAGTTTATTCATCATCTAATAACTCATGCTTTAAATATTGTAGTAACCTCATATTGGAGTGATTTAATGAATTTCGTATTTTTAGAGTGTTTTTTTTTTCAAATTTTACCAAGAAATCAAAGAGACTTTTCAGCCCATGAGCCTTAGTTTGCAGAGTTATGATCTAATATAAAATGAAATTTTCAAAATAGAATAGTAAAACCTGATAGTACTGCATTCAAACCAACAAACTTTTAGAGTTTTATATTACAGTACATATATAGATAAAGATGATTTATCAACACTGAAAATAATAAAACAGAAATATCTTTGAATCCCTTAAGTTTATATTAATATTTCAAATAAAAATATAATCTTTATATCACAGAATAAGACCGACCGATGACAATAAAATAAATCATAAATATAATCTTTAGCATAAAAACAAATAATTTAACAAGACTATCAGCTAGAAATGGTGTTTTTAACATAAATTGTTTAATATATCTCATTTCACTAATCTGGGCTCATTATTGCACGAGTCTGTTCAGATTAACAAAACTGTGGAATATTGGGAATTTAAAAATACAAAATAATATAAATAAATACATACTAAAATATTCAACAGATTTAATCTAAAACAATTAAAACATACATTTAGACAATAAACAAAAATATTCCATTACACATTTTAGAAATTCATTTTAAAAAATATAAATAAATAAAAAAGATAAAATAATGATTAAAAAAAGCTAAGGGTATTAGGAAATTTTAAATAACCATTTCAAACAAAACACCTGAATCTTTTGTTCATTTCTCTTCATGTAATTGTAAACTACTTTGTTATGAAAAAAATATTGACGTGAAAATTAGGTTTTAAAAATTAATTATTTATTGCAAGCAGGTATAAACTTTTTTTTTATTCCATTAAAACTAAAATGATTTATTATTTACAATCATTCTTGTAAGAGTTGTTATTATAATAAATTTCAATAACTGAGAGAGAATTCATTATTTACATAAGACTAGAAACATGAATTTAATATAATTCATCCCACTAATTTCATTTAGTGGAAAAAAGAAAAAAAAATATTAATGGTTATACTCTTAGCAGAAAGTAGTAACAGATCAAGACTTTAATTTTGGAAGAGGTTTAATTTTTTTTTTTTTTCTTTTTTTTTTGTAACAGTTATTAGGCTAGAAGAAAAAAAATATATAAAATAAGCTATTCACAGAAACACTAATATATAATATAATATATAAAAATATATATATATTTTTTTTTTTTACAAGAACTTAAATTTTATTAGCTATGTAAGCATTTAATTTAAAAAGAGAGCATACTGTAATTATCTAAGTATTTTGCTTAGATCACTCATAGAAACAAATATGGACCAATGAAAAAAAAAAAATTTATTTTGAGTTTCAGCCCCAAACTGAATTATTTTTTTTTTATTGTGGATAATTATATATATTTTTTAAATTCATAACTAGATATAACTTTTTTTTATCTTCTGTGTAAGAATAAAGAAAAAGAAAAAACATACCAAACAAAATACAATATTAATTTTCCTATGTAATTAAAGTAATTTATTTGACGTCTTTTTTTAAATAATTTATAGTTGTAAAAAAAAAATGAAACAAAAATAATATGTATCATTATTCTATCTAAATTGATAAAATATAAAAAAATAAAATAATGGTTTATTTATGTACCATTATTCCTTTCTTTAAAGTTTTATTTCCCTTTTATTTGATTAAGTTTACTCCTGTTACATTTGAAGTTATCATTTTTATTATTTGACTTGGTTTATGTTGTTTTGAGCATATATTTAACCCATTCAATATTTGGCATGTTCATTTAGCACAGATTAATCAACAAACTTACCATTGATTAAAATTAAACAAAAATAATTGATTAAATTAACATTTTAATTCATTATAATTATGGATCAATCAATGTTATTGGGTTATAATAATTTAATATGCAATATATTTAATCCAAACATATTCTGATTTTTTTAAATTCTGTTTCTCTTTAGACATTGACTGAAAATTTACCTTGAGGTGTGGTATCATTTTTTTTAACATCCATTGTCAAAAAATATAGAGGGTGCATGAATAAGATTAAAAAAAAAAAAATCAACTCCCTAGTTTCTGATTCTTTTTTTTTTTACATCACTGGTATTTACAATCAATTTATGCCTCCACTTAATTGAAAATTTAATTTCCAATCACTAAGATGAAAATTTGATAAGATTAAAATTAAATTCCATAGAATGTCAAAAAAAAATTTTAAATTAAAAAGATTTCACTCAGTCCTAATATATGTATAAGGTTTTTACAATAGTGTGCAAAATATTCGCTTAAGATTTAAGAACATAATTCAGTCAAGGAATTACATTGCAAAATAAATGATAAATCTCACTGAAAGTGATGTTAATTTTAAACTGTCAAAATAATTTAACAAATGAAATGTTATAAATTAAACTATAATCAGGAAAATTAGGCAAATATCTATTTTTATCTGATGAAACTAGTTTTTAAGAAATAGACTTCTAACTAATAACTTTCAATGGGAAACTTATTTTATTATTGTTACCATAAGTATAAGATCCAACGCTTATTCAATAGATTAATCAATCTTATATAAAACAAATATAAGAAACTTAGAAATGTGATATTCAAAGTAATTTATCACTATAACTTTTTTAAAGTAATCATTTTGATTTAATGTTCATTCATTATTAACAGCATAAAATTAAGTTAAAAAACTTTTTCAATTACAAACTGAATCTTCACGGACAGTGATTATTTACGCTAATTATAAAAATTTTAATACATGAACAAAAAATAATTTTTAATATTTTTTTTAGGTTGGAATGTTAAGCAAATATAATGTGCATATATAAATTTCCTGTCGTAAATATTCATTCTTCTTAGAAACAGATCATCCTACAAAGTTCTATATTATAAGAATAGCTTAATTAATAGAGGCTGTCAAAGAAGCTGGTAGGAGCCTTATTTTATCAATTCATAAATACTTCACCAAAATTTTGTTTATAGCAATAATGGAAAAATAATACTTTTGCCACTTGAAATATTAAACATTGTTATGGATGATACTAGATATCACAATTCTAAATGAATGAATAAATATTAGTTTATGTGTTTGTAAAAGTATGAAGATAGATTTACTGCTTGCTGATTTGTTTGAGTAAAAAGGTGGTAATAAAATATCTCATTAAAACTGTTCTACTTAACCACAATTTATTATATTTAAAATTCTTGTTTGAATTAAGATAGCATCGCATAGCATAAAACAGAAAACGATACATTTTATCCTAGACGTAAGCCATTCAGATAATTCAAGTTATTTTTAAATAATCTAATCAACAAATGTTTTATTAATAAGAGAAAAACAAAAACATCAATGGATATTTTAAAAATGACACCACACCTCAAGGTAAATTTTCAGAGTCAATGTCAAGGTTAAGAGAAATAAAATTTAAAAAAAAAATCAATCAGAATATGTTTGGATTAAATATATTGCATATTAAATTATTGTAACCCAATAAAATTGATTGATCCACAACTATAACAAACTACAACGTTAATTTAATCAATTATTTTGTAACTTGATGAGGTAAGTTTGTTGATTAATCTGTGCTAAGTGAGCATGCCAAATATTGAATGGGTTAAATATATGCACAAAACAACATGAACCAAGTCAAATAATAAAAATAAAATCATCAAAGCTGGATAACTTTAAATATAACAGAGGGAGCTTTATCAAATCAATGGGAAATAATCCTTTAAAGAAAGGTGTTACACAAATAAACTATTACATTATGTACACCAGTTTTATTTTATTTTTTATTTCTTGATATCTTAACAATTTAGATAGAGAAATGATACATATAGATGTATTTCAGGCATAAAAATCATCATTGCTTTTCAATTTCAGCTTTTACAGTAGCAATATGAGTTTTTAAATGCTCATTCACAATTAGAAGATTGAAATAAGATCTCATTGAACTTGAAGAAAATCATGAATGAAAGTTTACTGATTTGAATGATATACAAGGGAAGCAGGTATATTATTTTCAAAACTTTATAAATAACAATCGAATACATGTTTTAAATTGATAAATGATAAAACTAAAAGTTTATCAAACAGTATTAAATGGGACATCTTTTGGAAAATTAAATGCTTATAAGGAAAATATGGAAGGAAAATGGAGGATGAATGAATCAATGAAACAAACAATTGTGTATGATTATAAGTGTAAGTAAAGGGATTAAGAGATGGGTTAAGTAATGAAAATAAAATTGAATCATTGAAGTACCAAATAAAAGTAATGAAGCTATGTGTCATGATATGTATGAAGTTAAAAATTGTTTATGATGATGTATATCGTTTGTGATGGTTTATCATTTAAACGATGCTAAAACATCAAATAAAACCTTAGTACCTTTATAATTAACAGCTCCTGGACTTCTCAAGCCCGAGATGTTAGTATCAGGTGAAATACGGACTTTACATGAGACTGATGGCGACAACGAAGGGCTTTTACTCCGTCCTTCTTTAATACTATTGTTTTGCCTCGTTAATGAGGACACGGGTAACGTAGCTTTTAAGGGTCCCTGTTTGGAAGACGGAGATCTCCGGACCCATTGAGAGCCCTGTACGGACATCTTGATTCTCTCCGGTTGGATATCTCATTTATTTCTAAAGATTAAGCAGAAAATAATGCCGACAGATATAATATATACTAAGAAATGAAAAAACTATGAAAAGCTAATGCCGGTAGGCTAGTTTAAATGAGGAGACAAACTACATTATAATAAATGTAAGAGGATAAACTCGGTTGAAAAATCCAGAGAGGGAGTAACGATTGCCACGGAGCGAGAAAACACTGAATGAAGCCCCACTAGAATGCACTACTACGACCAACCATATGGCAGCATTCGGTGTAATAAAAATCCACTACCCCCCTCCCCGTCATTCTAACCAACGAGACCATTCCCAATAAAATATTAACCCTACTCTTTAACTCTAATTATTACTATCAAAAATAGAATTTTTACATTTGTCAATTATCATTTGACATTGTCAACTTCCAATATAACCCCGTAGTTAATAATAGAAAAACGCTCCTCTCCGCATTTAATCATTTAATATAAAGAGGAGGAATTTTCAACCAACAACCACATAAGTATTTCAAGTTTTATTGATTCGAAATGAATATTACATCCCTTAATTTGAAAATTTGTTTCGTGATCGAAACTAAAGACGTGAAATACATAATTTATAGAGGAATGGAATATTGAATTAATTTATTTAATACTTTTAAATAACTTTACCTTAACTATAAAAAATTCAATTCTTGATTATCACCTTCTTCAAAGAGTTCTCAAAAAAAAAACAAAAAGAAAAACAACAATAATTAAATGTCATCTGCAATAAGAAAACATAAAAATGCATTTTTGGATTACACTTCAAACTCTAGTATGATTAGATAATGACATTTATTATTTCATATTTTAAAACTTGTCTTCACACATTATGATGTTTATAAAATTAATAAACCAATATATCCAATTTATCACTTCATTATTTCAATTAAACAAATGTAATCATAAAAAAATGATAAGGGTGATAACAATAAAGTCATAATTTTTTTTTGTACTAAAATCATTAAGCCTTTAGTCTTTTTTTATCTTCAATATAACTTGGAAATAAAAATTTAATTCTTTCAATATTTCATAGCTATAATGGTTTTATAATAAAAACAGTTTGTAAAATGGGTTATTCGCAATTTATATCAGTATTTAATTAAAATAAAAGTATTAATTTTCATCATAATTATTTAACTGGAAAATTATTTTTTATTATTAATGAATATAGTCTTTTCATTACCCATATCCATAAATAAATACATTTTAATCCATCAATAAATTTTAATGGCTAAAAAAATTATGGTAATTAACAAACATCTTCGTAAACAAACATGAAATCTCTATCAGCTTTTGATTCAGTTAATTATAAGATACTACTTTCCAAACCCTAAAATCTTACTTTGTAAATCATTTATTTTAGTGGTTCCTCTTTTTCTTGTCTCATATTTTCCAAATAAATATCCTTCTCATCCCCCTCCCAAGAAGTGTTAAATCAGGATTGCTTACTCTCACCAACCTTTTTCTCCATTTACATTGATAATCTTCCTAAATCTATCCATACCTTCCAATACCACTTACATGCTGTTAATTTCCAACTTTACCAATCTTTTCATATAACTGAAAAGCTTGAGGCATTCCATAAGATACAAAAAGATATTGATGGCAACAAAATATTATATTAGCGATCAAATGTAAACAATGAGTTGAGACTGAATATGAAATCAATGTCCTTGGAGTCACCTTCACTGAGTACTTCTCCTAAATCAACTAATACACAAAAATCTATGGCTGTCATTAAAGAATTCTTTCTTTTACAAATCCATAGAACCAAAAAACTTACCTACATTCGAAAACTACTAATGCTTTGTATCACTTTTATCTCTCAACTGATTTATACACCATCTTATAAAATTGTCTCCTTTATTACATCTTTAGTCTTTCATGCTAATTCCTTTGGAATTTTATAACCAGCTAGCTTGTTGATAAGTAACATAATAAAATTAAATTTCTCACAAAAACTTTTAAAAAAGAGATTTTCATTTCATTGACCAAAAACAAAAAATAGAGATATTAAAGATAAAATAAAAAGATCTATAAAATAGAATTTCTTGTACGCCACTACTATTTTCAATGAGATTAATAATTAATATTTATTAAATGCTTTAAAAAAAATTCTCAAAACCAGAAATTGGGGAAAAAATAATCTGCCAACCAGCCGTAGAAAAATACTGCATTAACAAAAAAAGTTTGAAATTCACAAATATATTTTAAATGCGAATTAAAATTCTGCAATATGAAAAGATGACTTATAAGAAAATAATCATTAGTATAGCTTCAATTGTTGTTTATATAATATCAAGGAGTCACTTTTTTTTTTCAAGCTTCCTTTTATATTCAGCAGATATTTAAATTATAAATCACATTATAGCTGGAATATAAAAATGTTATCTTTCTCAACAGATAACTTGTTCTGTAGGCAATTGATATTGATTCTTGAGGTATAAATAATTTTACATTATATAATGAATAGGTATAAATATTAACCAACCAAAAAACCAATTCGAAAGAAATAAGTTAAAACAAAACCAAATTTTAAATTTTCAAAGAACATTTAATTTTATTAAAATTAAATCGAAATAAAGTCATTGAATGAATTTTTCATCAATACATTTATGATGAAAATTCATTAAGTCCAAGTATCTTATTTTTTCATATAAAATTCACAGACTGAACTTAGTGACTTTTGCTGGAAATTCCACCATATGATTCATTAAATTTTTAAGCTAGAATAAATTAAAGAAAAAATAAATTACATGAAGGCCATTTTAATACCAAATAATCAACAGACTTAATTTTTAAGACAATATAGAAACAGAATTTTAACTAGAATTTCATTTCATGCCTTTAATACGAGGAAATTTTAAAAGTTTGTCAAACGTAGGGAGGTAAAGTATATTATACTCAACAGTGGGAATTTTTAAAATTATTAATTTCTGATTTCACTATTCTAATATCATTAATTTTACTTCCAAGATTAAAATAACATTGAAATCAACTATATTTTTTTTTTTCATGAAAAATTATAGACTATTGTAGATATTTGTTCCTACAACTGTTAAAACTAGGAAAATAAAACAACCAATTTATAAAACAATGTTTACTTGTACATATGAATTTATAGAAATCAAGATGAAAAAAAGTAAAAAGTGATTTTAAAAAAAAACATAAAATAAAATATACAATAATAATGGCAGAATAATTATGCCAACGTATAAATTCAAGCGTAAATAAATAAGACACATAAATGACTAGAAAATGAAATCGTTAAGATTCAAAGCCCAAATGAAAGAAATCATAAAAGATGCTTCAGTACAGAGCTTCATATCAACAATCATAAAACACTGGTATGTTAAATCTATATTCTAATAACAAGTTTGTACTCTTTCTGAAAGACTATAAAAGCTCTTGTATATAAGAAATAATTAAAAAATACTTCTGAAATCAAAACTAATAAAAAAAAAGTAATACATTAATTAAGTAATGATATTAAAAACTAAGCAAAAATAAAAAATATGAAACAAGGCTAAATAAAACCTCAGCTCCCTTCATCATGTTGGCAAATGGTGTTTCTTGGACAGAACAGGATTCTCGAAATACATCAGAATATATTTCTAGGAAAATGGATATTCTTGATATGCTCATATTTTAATAATGAAATTAGCAATATCCTTAGATTTATCCCAACATAAAAAATTGATTTCTAGACTTTAAACCATTTCTAGAATCAAGTAAGATTCAATTATTTTCAACAGCCACAGGGAACTTAATTCCACATAATGAGGATGTGGTGGCTGAGCATACCTGGTGTTAATAACAGAGTGCCTGGTTTCAAACATTATAGATTCGATTCCCACTTGAGTCAGTTAATATTTATTTCACGATGGCCACAATGAATCTTGACACTACCACTCTGGTAAGTACGCAGCGGCAACTTCTAAGTAGCCGTGAGGTTCCCACATTAGTAGCAGTACTAATAACAGTACACACTCCCATACTCACAAAATATCTGAACGGACCACACACAAAAAAAAACCTTTTTAAGACATAATTTTTCTTTTTAATTATTATAATTACCTACTATATATATATAATATGGAAAAATAGATCCATTTTTTGGGGCTCAGAAGATATGAAATTTTTGACAAATGACAAATTTGGATTTTGACAAATGAGATGTCAAAAGAAAAGGGATTTTATAGAGAAGTGATAAATTTCAATTTCAATCCATGAATCCTTACAACTTAAATAAAAATCATTGAAAATAGTGGAATTCATCAAAACTCCAACATTTATAATTCAATGGATTGATAGGACAAATTGTATATATTATATTGTTTATAGGAATAAACATGTTTTTCCGATATCGCTTATACTTCAAATGTATTAGTGAAAAGAAATACAAATATCTAATTTAAAAATTCTCACTCAGGTATAATAGTGTCTAAAATTTACACTATCAAAAAGAAAAGTTTCCTTGTTACAACAAAATAAAAAAATAAATTGTAAAGGTTGATTACATGGACTTCCCAGAGATCGATTAGTCGGGATAGCTCATTAAATATTTTAATTCTGAAGTTTCAAATAAAAACACTGTATACTAAACAAGTTATCAACATTGAGGAAAATTAAAAATGATACCTCAAGAAGGATAGATCTAGATTAATATCGAGTAATCAAATATATAAAGGCTGTTGGTCATTTCTTTAATTAGGAATCTTGTTCTAACAAGCCATCCAACAATATCACAGTGAGGGATAAAAATATTAAAATGTAGGTATTTCTGTACTTTTTAAAAGATATTTAATGTAAAAATATATTAAATATCTAAAAAAGAGTTCATTTTTTTTCTTCAATATAAATGTTATGAAATACGGAGATATTGTTAACTGATACACTAGTAATGCCTTGTACAATAAAATAAACTATGTTGTCACTTAAAAACATAAACACTCTTTTCAAACAGCAATTCGCAATATTTTAATAAATATTACAAAAAAAAAAAATCTTACTTCTTATCTGAACCAAAATAATTAGTACAAATTTATCTGATTGTCATTTGGGAAACTAAAAATGTCAAATGTAACAATTCACGAAAATAAAATAAAAATTAACATGCCAGTGTTTAGTGATATACAGAAGAAATAGATATATACACTATATACATACAATGTAAAGAAAATATGGTATACAAATAGCATTATCTAAAGGAGACTTAGGCATTTTTTTTTTTCTAATTAAAATATACACTTTTATTTTTCACATAAAAAAAGGGGAGAAAAAAAGTCTTACAACTAACTAGCACTCTCTCTTGAATATTATAGGAATCTAAATACATCTGTAATTGACAGCTGAGCTGATATTTCATTCACGTTAAGTTCTAAGATAAGTCTCCAACTAGTTTATTCAGAACCTACAGGCTTAATCATTTATTAACTTGTAGATTTCTCCGGTATTACAATAATACAATACACTAAATAAGTTTTTACCTTACTTATAGGTTTATCTTTTAAACACGCATTAAAAAGATAAGTTATGCCATTATCAGAATTGATAGTAAATTAAAAGTTTTAAAAAGAAATATTCATAAAATTTTATTTTTATTCGATAAAGAAGTGAATATAATAAGCACTAAGAATAAATTGCTGCCATTCTTCATTCAAGTGGGAAAATGTTTTTACTGCATGTACGCCTTTTATCAATAACATTAGTATGATTTGAAAGTATTGAACAAATACAGAAGGAATGATACCTTCAAAGATCCAATTTAATGTATGTACATATATTATTGTTTATGATCTTTCATTCAACTATCTGGGATACAAATTTTATCACGGGTCAACTAAAATTTATGTAGACATATGTACCATCAATAGGTTGCTATCACAGCTCAAAATTTTAAAACAAAAATAAATATGAGTACAGATACTGATTTAGCATACTTATCTCATTAAAAATATTACAGTTAAATTACGAATCCTGAATCGTCGATTACTAATGATTAGGATGAGATACACCAAGTAAAAACCAAGCTTACTTTGATTATAGCAAACTGATAAATTTATTCCGAAAATCTTTTGATAAGATTAACGATATACTTTGTAACATTTCCCAGATTGATTTCTACGATAAAATGTTAAGTGGCATTTTTCAAATTGATATGTATTCAAGATAAATGGCAGTTTAACTATTTTTGTTATTAAAAACATTTAAATGCGACATACAATCTATCACAAAAACAACTGCATAGTTTAACAATGTAAAACACACTTTAAATATAAATTTATTTTTATTTTATTAAGAACTAAAACTATTTACCTCAATAATTTCTATATTGCTTAGTAACTATCATTATGGAAATACTTAAATTAACAGATTTAAAAAAAAAAAAAAAAAAAACGAACGAAACTATGTTTTCAACCTTAACCGTAAAACTTCGTGATGTTTACAAATATAGATAATTTCTAATGACTTATTAAAATAGTTAAAAATTCATAACTTAAAAGAAAAAATCAATTTTACATTTTTGATGGCACAACATAACATAACTAATTGTTCTTTAATGAAACCAAAATAATTTCTTAATCCAGTTAATATGTAAAAGAAAAAAAATTAAATTTAAAATATAATTAAAGAATTCATGAGCAAATAATGAAGCCTAATAAACCGATATAAAAATGCATAGTAAAAAAATTATTTATTTTTAAAATATTCTATTAAGAAGTACTTGCATGGTGAATCAAAACAAAATAGATCATAAATTATGTTCAGACATTTCTTAGGCACATTAAATAATGTTAAAACCTAAAGAAATTTAATATCTTAATTCAAGAAAATAGGAACAATCCAGAAAAGAATGACGAAGCATAGCAGAAAGAAAACATCAACATTAACAATTTACAACAATTATTCATAATGATATAGAAGTTAATTAAATCAATAAAACGAGTAAAACTATAACAGCAATAAAAAATAAAAAAAAATCTTAGAAATTTGTCACTCAATCAACATACTGTTCCGTCATGGGAGAGCAATTTATTTTTTGTTTTATCAATTATGAGGGATGATTTTAAATAAGTTTAATTTGAAATGCGAATTACGATTTAATCTATTTAAGATAACAGAATCATAAAAAATTATAACAGTTAAAGAATCTAATAAACATATAACTTCTATTCAGATACCTGACAATAAACAAAACCAATTTCTTAAAAATATAAGAACTATATAAACTGTATTGATTAACATACTTTCTAATTGTTTAGTACTCATTTCAACTGTCATATACATCATTCACACTCGCTACCGTAATAGTGACTGTCATAGCGGTGGTTTGAATAACATTTTTCTACTATCTGAGGCAAAACTCTAAGGAAAGAATAACCTCTCAGTAAGATCATACACGTGCTTAGCGCTAACAGAAGCAGATTTAGAGAAAGTGTTACAGCTTAACCTTATTAGATAACAACGATTTAACCTCAAAAATTCACCAATAACAATATTTCTTAAGAGTGTCGTTGCCAAGGTCTACGACAATAACATACTTATCCTCTATATCCACCAGCCCCGAAGGTCTTTTAAGCTTCGATGAGTCTGAATCAATAGTTTCAAGTAGGTTCCCATCAGCAAGAGAAAACACCTGTATGAAATTCTTACCTTTTTCTGTACGCGAGCCAAGTATATGGCCCTGAGAATCAACTGTTATTCCACCGTAACGCCCTTTACCTAAAAAATTAAAACTGTGTGAACAATAATTTTTTCAAAAATATTTTCCATGAAAATCGAACAGAAAACTTATATAAGTTAATGGCATCAGTGTCGACACATCATTATTGTAACCTATAGAAATTATTTTGATTTTTTTTTTAACCTAGTTTTGATAATATTGTAAACATGCTGTCATATTTAAACTCATTGATGAAAAAAAAAAAAAGTTTTTATTTATATATAATTTTTTTTTTTTTTTTTTTTTTTTTTTTTTTTGGAGCTGCAGACCTTGTAGATCTTTGACCGCGAGATGTCTTCTAGACCACATCCTGATTCCTAATTTAAGTACAAGGGGATAGGGTCATATCTATCATAAAATAAAATATCTATCATAAACTTTTATGTTGCTATAATTTGTCAAATAACATATTTTTTATCCTTTGTATGGGGTAATATTCATAATCAGGATGGCATTCCCTTTAAGAGCCTACTAGATTTTAATCCAACACACACATATACTAGTAGCACTGTACAACAGCGGGAAAAAAATATAGATGTACTTATGCAGTAATCATGTCAAAGGGTAGAAAATAAAGGGACATTCTTCTTCCGCTTAATAATACCATTTACCATTGTCAACCAAGTGTACAGTGATATGGTGAAAACTATATGAGTACCACCAACTTTTTACCATTTAAAACAAAATTTTATTCTTGAATTGAGGCTAGATGTCACATGAGTGAAATCTAAATACACTAAAATTTCATCATACAGAATTCAATAAAACTTCATCATATAACAAGTAGGCTTATGTTGTAGAGAATCCTTTTTCATCACCTACGCTGACTGACCACTTACAAGTATTTTATTTAAGGCCTCATTCAAAAATTTCCATAATCTCCAGCCACAGAAAAATTACCTAATGCCTCATAAGAAGGGTGTGGGATAGTTTAAAAGTAGAATTGATCACTGAGTACCCTGCCGTTTAACGAGAAAGAGCCCGACAGACTCACGACTCATAAATGAGTCCACTGTCGCCTGGGTCTGATTCTCTCTCAACTCATATATGAGCCCATCGTCGTTAAAGAGTTAAACTGTAACTAATAACTAATTTTCTAATAAGAGGTCATGGAAATAGTGGTAATATATACTTCCTATGTATTGAGGAAGAGGACTAGAGTTTACCTGATCAAATGAAAGAATGCTGACCTCTGAATGGAGGAAACATAACCTTTGGTTCTCTGTGAGCCAACGATGCCATATTTTGGACTACCTATTGGTTAAAGTATAGAGTACAGCATGTTTCTGGAGCTTGCTAAATAAATAGCAAACCCAATAGTCTAAGGCCCACATATTGAGATATCATCTAAGATTGACTTGTTAATACTTGAATCATCAAGCAGACTCTTCATAGAGTCCGTCTAAGATAAATTTGCTGGCGGATAGAGGAGCGAGATATGTAGCGGCAAAACATTTCCCTGCCGATCCCCCACTCTTTCATCTCTACTCATTTGTACGTATTTCTAGGATTTTTGTAAAATTTTAAATTTCTTTCACCATTTTTTTTTTTACAAAAATAGAATTTAGAAGAAAATCAAACATCGAAAAATAAGAAGATTGCTAGGGTTAGAAGAGAAGGTGGATCTTGAGACAGGAAAGTCTGCGCGAGCTCCCTTCCCTTACAGGCAAATTTATGTTAGACACACTATACCCAGCAGCCATTTAGTGAGAATTCCTTAATTATTGATATAGTAAAAAACTTTAATTTCTAAGTTTTTTTTTCTCTCCTACCTCATCTTTTCAGCCACATGGGATTTTTACCGGGCTAGAGGAGAGAGCAAGGGATTAATGGCAGTGCTAAAAGTCCCCAGCATCGGGACTCAAACTCATAATCTTCAGTTTATCAGGTTGCCGACGTCATGAATTTTTTCATTTTCGGGTCTCGCAATGCTGGTTAAAATCCCATTTTGATGGGTTGAAATTTATTTGGTGGTGGACCCATGGAATGAACCACGACCTTTAGATTAAGTTTTTTAGTACTCTGGTTAGATTAGGTTTGGTTGTACCTTTAGAAAAAAAAACTCAGCTTATAACAAGAATGGTTAATTAAGGGTGAGAAATACAATAAAAAAAGTTTATCACTTTCCAGGCAATGTGTATTTTGCTCGGTCACCCTGCTTCTCGAGACTATTCCTAAGTATCATGTACTCACCGAAAAAATTAATAATAAAGAAATTCAGAATATCTACCTTTCCCTTGAGGATATATTTCTTGCAAGAAGTCTCCTTTTGCAGAAAATACCTGAATTCTTGAATCTGCAACGACGATTTCCCCTTCAGGACCAACTGTTACACCTGATATCAGATTGAAGCAGCCTTTAGAACTCCCTTTTTTACCAACCTAAAAACAAAATTTTCAATTAGTAATAAAAATTTTATAAATAAAATACAGTGTTTCCTGCAGATTAAGATTGCTTAAAGATCTAAATTTCTACTAAAATTACAAAATAATTTCATTTTTGTGATTTGTTTATAGAATTAAAGCAATGTCGATCCAAAAGATTTTTCATTAAAAATCATAAACCAAAAAATGTGCGCAAAGAACAATAGGTTGTATTTTTGCAAATAATTGCCCAATTTTGAAGATTTTTTAATTTAATTTTGTAGAGAATTTTATAACTTTTCAAACTGTCATGAATGTAGTCAACCATTTTAAATAAATAAAATAATTCAATCTTTCCTTTATAAGTTTATTTCCAGCTTTTTCTGGGGGAAGTACTGCCAATATGGATAGTTACAAGAATCATAGTAGGAAGAACTATACTTTTTGAATTACAGTACAAAAAATTATATTAAAAAAAAAAAGATTTGATGATCTTATGAAATAAATGACAAATTTCTTGTGAGAAATCTCAAGAAATTATGCTTCTTCTGCCCAGATTGGGAGCCAATTCAACCTAGGATGTAATGTGTCACCTTTTTCATTGTCAAGTATACTAAAATGAAATTATGAGATTTTCATTGCCTACCATGGATAGGTCAAAAGTTGTCACACTGATTGTAAGTGAATAACGTTGGGATTTCACAAAGGGAAAATTCATCAAATTATTCACTAATTTAATTATCTAAAAGGTTACTTGATGATTTTTTGGGATAAACGGCCGATAGGTAACTAATTATTCAAATATAACATTATATCTAGTTATTAAACTACAGTAAATGTATTTAAGGTTAAGGTTATAAATATATCCATGAAATATTTTTATATTTCACTTCTTCTTTCACACAAGTACAATGAAATAGTATTTTAAACAATGGCTTTGGCTTGATTCGGTGGATTTTTAATACTTTTTTCAAATTAAAAAAAAAAAAAATTAACTTTTACACAGTAAGAAAATTTCATTTAATTTTCTTGTAAACATGTGATTAATTTAAATATTGATAGTTTTCTGAAATTATTATTTATATTTTTTTTCCGCTCTCTGTTACCTTCTACCACTTTATTTATTTGATATTATATTTTCTAAAATTTTCTGCTTTCCAACGGTATATTATACGTATACATTCTGATTGTTATTTCCGGAGATTCATTTTTAACCTGGATAAGCATTTTTCTTTTTTCTTCAGTTTCCAATTATCATATTCTTCCAAACTTCATATTTAGCCATTTTTTATAGTTACTATCAATAAAAAGAGAGTAATTTTTTTTTAAATAAACCATATAAAGATACATTAGAGGAAGACGCATATGAACATTGGGCATTTAAAGCGTGTAAAGTAGCATCAATGGGGATAAGACCTAATTGATATTAAATACCACTTAATTATACAATGATTCACTGAGTTAAATCAAAATCGTTAGAGCCGTTTTTGAGAAAATTGTAAAAATGTGTTTCACCGTTGATATAAAGTGGCACTTCCGGTTAGCTGATTTTAAGGAAAAAGTTGCTGCCACATCCAAAGCATATACCTATCTTAAATATGTAATATCAGTTTCGTACGACTTTTCCTTTTTGAGCTAGACTGTTCACATACACAAAGACACACAGACTATTTTATGGGACTAGCTTATTTAGACTCTCAAAACATGAATTTCCGTTGAAAACTCAGATTAAAAATTTTTCATGATCGAAATACTTACTCTTACTATATATTACATATATAGGTAAGCCAAAGTAAAAAAAATGAACAATGAAAAATAAAATATTTTTATGAAATCACATAAAGCTTTAATTATTCAATATTATCCTCAAATAAATCTAATTTTGGAATTAAGGATAGTTTCTCCAACAAAGAGATTAACACACTTAAATAATACAAATCAATCAACCTTCATATCTTTTGTAGTATACTTAAAACAATACTTTTTCTGGAATATTTTTAGAATTATCTTTCTACCATAAAAATTAAAGGACTATTTTTTAATTGTGACAGTTTCCTCAAAAATTATGGTCAAGTAATATATATTTCTTACCTCAAACAAAAACTTTCCTTCAGTATCAAAAACGAAAACACATGAAGGGCCATTATCAGCGACCAGTATGTGGCCATAAGTTGAGTCAACAGCAATGTCTATCGGTTCTTGAAATCCACAATGAGTAAAACTCGATAAAGATTCTCCTTCCAATGACATTCTGAAATAAATAAATAACAAGGTGCTGGTCTAATAATGCTTAGTAATCTACAAATTATTTAGGTGTTCTTTATATATTTTATAGAAATGTCTTTTAGTTTTAATCAGACCACTGCTAACTCAATATTTACTCTTCCTTTATATAGATCACATACCATGCCTAAACTGTATCATATTACCTTCTGGATTCAGTGCTCTCTAGATTTTTTAGAATACCCACTATTTTTTATAACTTTCGAAATATAAAACCATTATAGTATTAAATTTAATGTTACAAAAATTATAATTTTTTAATGATAGGAAATTATTATTGTTATTTAAAAATAATTCTGCTAATACCTCGTAATTGCTTGCGTTCTCCAGTTAACAACAACCAACCAAGGATCACTCGCAGCCGAGGTAAAACAGGAAATCCCAGTACAAGAACGTCCCTGAAGACCTGGATTATCCAAATGCTTTATCAATGAAAGATCTTTATTCAGGACTTTAATACGAGAATTTCCAGTGTCTACTACAAAGACCTAAAATTAGAAAAGAAATAATAATTATAGGAGTAATTCTTTAAAACGTATTATATATATTTCATATTATGATGTATAGAATATATACCAGATTCTTTGCCAAGACAGTTAATAAATCAAGTTTGTAAATCAGTTTCAATAAAATCAATTAAAATTAGATGATTCATACATAAATTAATAAAAATAATAAACATGCCTGCTGTGTTGAAGGATCGTATGTGATAGCAACTGGCTGTAAGAGCTGATCCTTCCCTGATCCTCTGGAACCGTAAGTTGTGATCGGATTATTATGTTCGCTTACTTCCAAAACATAAGGGCACTGTTTAACAGGTCTATCTACGACGCTCACTTTCATTTCATACCTAGAAATGTCATTTGTTGTACATCAAACATTATTTTGTCTGCAAAATTTAAGTTCATAAGTTTATTTTACAAAATGACTATACAAATTTTCATTCAATTTTTTTCAACAGTTTAGTAATTTCTGTGATAAAATCTTGACAAATACAAACTAAAATGATTCCCATTTGAACCTCGTTAACAATCAGAAATATACATTCTATTCCATTTCCCCACATCAGTATCAAAAATACATCGATAAAAATAATTTAAACTATACCATTTAAATAAATAATTTAATATTACTATTATTAATTATTAATTAATTACTATTTAATAATTATTAACTGCAAAAAATATAACTGAAATGTAATTTTAAAAAGTTATAATGGCAACCAATTTTTTTTTTTTTTTTACTAGGAAAGAAGTAATTAAAAATTATATACAAACAGCTAATGACAATTAATAAGCCAAAATTATTACCTTCCAGGTACAGGAGGTCTAAATTTTAAGTGATATGTACCATCCCCCCTATCGTCAACCAAAACTTCGAAAGTTTCTCCAGCTGGTGAAGTTATTTCACCAACTACAGGATCCCCACCAGTAAGTCTGACGTTACCATCGTAATCTATGGTGGTCAGAACAATGGAACATTCCAAATTCACAACATGCTCACCTATAACATACATACAGAAAATAATGTATATCTTTCACCAACTCGGGGAAAAAAAAAATAATAATATAGCATTTTTAATGTAGCTGTGGATGCGTATATTACTTCCTAAAACAGATTAAGAGATCAAATTCTTTAAATTTGAACATTTTAGGGATGGTGTACCGCCTCCTTCAACATATGTGTCCCAGCACTTCACAATACTGCGACAAATTAGATGCTGAAGAGAGGGGACATAGCATCACTGAAGAGTTCAAATAGAAAAAATTTGAACACTAATTGCATTTTATTATAACCTGAGGGAAAAGTTGGAAAACTTTAATGTAACAAAAGGACAATAATTTAAACTCACTAAAAAAATAATTTTTCTTAAAGAAGAAAAAAGTGTATACGATTAAAAATAACATGGATAATTTTATAGCTCGACCAAAATAAGTAGGCATTCGAAGGCGAAATCATGTGGCACAAAGGTAAAACTAAAATTTTTTTTTTTTTCCCCTTAATCTTTGAATTACAAAATATTTACAAATATATCTTGCCTCTAGGTCTAATTTATTAAAATGAATACTTGTAATTTATAAAATAAAAATAAAATAAATTTTATTTGTAAAAAAATATCTGAAATAATGATTACACATGAAATAAGAACAGAAGTTTATTCTAAATACTTAAAATCAAACTATAAACAAAAATTAATATTTACCCACCCCAACCCTACGTATGATCTTTTTAGTGGAGCGAATGTTTAGTCATTGACCAAACTTATTCTGCAGACTGACCCAACACAGGGGAATACTATGTAAGTAATTTTATTTTTTTTTATAATTACCTTCGTATTCCATTTGTTCTTCATCTGATCCCGGACAAATTTTTCAAATTTCACTAGAACCTCACTCATCATCCAAATCCTGCAGCACCGTCCCTATATAGGTCCAGCCATCCCTACAATCCTCCTCGGAGGTTAAAACCGCAACCTTTTGTAAATATGTATATATTGGAGTACTGGCAATGGCCATATTCTCCACTCAAGTCCTGAGCATCTGTTGCTCTATTGCCCTCCATCAATCTCCACTGGTTTCCAATACCAGTGACATGGCTGGGAGAGAAGCACTGGAATCTCCTGGAGTCCTGCTTTGGCTTCCACATTTGGGAAACAAAGCATGACTCAGAGTCCCCTGGGTGAATTTAAATATTGTATATAGGTGTGAATATGTCTTATCTATTTTGATTTAATTTAGTTTCTATCTATTATTTCATTTTTTTGTACATATGTATATTAACTTTCTTATTTTATTTGCAATATTTATTTTTCTTTATTATCCATATTTTAGTAATAATTTGAATGTACGTATTGAGTGAATGATTAATGTAGCCCTAATATTAATGCCCTCCAATGTGGCAGAATGTGTTAATTTTCAATTAATAAAATAAAAAATAAAATTTTTAATTATAAATTATTTATTATTAATTATTATTATTCTCCCACCTCCTGCCTCCAGAATGTCAACTAGTAAAGGTCTAGCTAAATTAATTTTAAAAATTCATAAAATTAAAAGTGATCCTCTGCATTAAAGATTATTAAACTTAAACATTAAAAAATTTACCTAAGGATGACAACGTAGAAAAGCTTGGGAATGTCGTTGTCGTTCTGACCGTAGCTTTAAGACCTTGCTCCAAGCTTGTAAGGCATCCTTGCACAAGATTACATTCTATGAAAGAATTTTCTCTCGGCTCGGAAAGAACAGAGACACTTTCTAACTTCTGCGAAAGTGAACATATCCTTTGAGATATATTTCTGACTTCAACTTGATACTGTAGCCCATCACATTCTGAAGTAACCTTTACAATTTAAGAATAAAAGTATTAAAAAATTTATATTTCTTTAATATTATTATAGACTCCAGTACTGAGGAGATGAGCTATTTACTCATAGACAACTATTTATTTATAAGATGTATTATAATAAGGAAATTAATAAAAGTTCCTACCTTATCTTTTTCGGCCTGAATTGTATCAAGTTGAGCTCTGAGAACTTTTAGTTTCGCATCTCGAACACAATTGATTTGTTCAACAACAGCCTGACGTCTAGCTTCAACAGCTGCGTGGGCCTCGGAAAACAAAGCCTCAACTCTCTCAAGACAAGCTCTTGCTGCACCTTCAAGCCTTTCTACTTCTCCTCTCACAGCCTCTTCAGCCTCTGTAAGCTAAACCACGGATTAGCAAAAGCCTGAACGTAATAAAAAATGCCCTACCCTCAACTTAGTATTAATGCATAAGAATGACATAAAAAAGTTGAAAAAAGAGCATCGGTACAAAATATTTTCAATAATGATCATAATTTTGATTTTGAAAATATTCAAATCCTACAAACAGAGAAAAATACAAGCAAAAGAAAAATTTGGGAAACACTATATATTATTTCAAATCGGATTCAAGGAAATTAAGTCAACATTAAGCAGAGGTAATTAGTAAAATTAATTTGTTAATATACTGATATACAAATATAAGGAGTTTTGCACTGATTTTAGATATTTAAAAAAAAATTATGTTAAAAGATAATTTTTTTTTTATTTAATAGCAAAACTAAATTTAAGAAATATAAATAAAAATTATGATTTTTAAGAACGACATTGAACATGAATTTAATTAATAATATGGCTCTAAATAAATTGTTATTATTTATTATATAAAGTTTTTGAACTAGTTTAACAATACAAAGGGATCATTTATTAGTGTAATTTTTTTTTTAAATGAATTAAAATGACAATGGAAAATGTTTAAATAAACATAACCTTAATAATAGATAATTAATGGTCTTCAACAAGCAGTCCTGGATTTTTTGTTGGAACAGACCCTAAGTATTGTGATAAGGAGCAATTGTTTCCAAATGATTTTATTTTTATATTAAAATAAATTATATGTGAGCAAAAGTAATAAGGCTGTAATGGTTGTTTTCGTTTGTATAAGATTTCTTCCCTAATAATTGAAAATGATCTAAGGGCTGAATTTATTATTAGTATTAAACATTATAGTTAGCATTAAAATACTAAGAGTATATAAGTAGTATTTAAAAAAAAGTCTTGCATGATAAATTGAACAGGAACTTTATCTCTATCATTTACACTTCTGATTAATTCAATTGAATTCAAAACTTTGATTTTTTTTTTAAACTACTATTTGATAAAATAAGTGTTCCATGTCACATGAAAACTGTAAAAAAAAAATAAAATAATAAAATCACCTTAGAAATACATTCGTTGGCTTTGTAGAGTAAAATTTCAGACATTCTCTTGATGGCGATGCTGAAAGGAATCACTGTATGTTCACATGATGACATACTTGCTGAGGCCGCAGAAGAATGAGAGCCAGACGTACATTGAGAACAGAATACGGTATCACAGGTTTCGCAAAACAATAACTCCTATAAGATAAAGGTTTAATTGAAAAAAAATTATTTAAAAAAATTTTAAATAGAGAAATAACACTATAAATTTCAATGAATATACTTATATATCTATTTAAACACATTGGTAGATTCTTAGTGAAATTGGCATCTATGAATATTTAAGAAGCAGTAGGTCGAATGTACGGTCAATATATGTATGTAATACTATATTTTATAGTAGTATTTTATAGCATGCTGACGTTTCGAAGTAGTAGGTCTTTATCAGGGCTTTATCTCTAGCACTGCTCTGCTGGATGTAGTTAGGAGCCTTCTCAGACTCAGTCCCCCAACAGCTTCCAGCAGTGCCAGATGTAATGCCCTCATGAAGACCAGCAACATACGTCGAAACGTCATCAAATGCAACAAAATACTACTATAGTATTATCTATATTGACCGTACCCCCGACCAACCTTCTCAATTTTTATCACAGCCAACAATCTCCACACCATTATGAATATTTTAATATTTAATAATAATAGTCCAGTGCTAGTCACTGAGCTACTCTGTTCCCCCTCCCTTTTCCCTATATAACATATAGTAGATTATTAACATATTTTTTAATGCACTGTGTTCTAATTTATCATTTCTTGTTTTATTTAAATAACAAATAATATAAATTATTACAGATTATTAGCTATTTCATATTGTCAGGAATGATACACCCCAGCTGCACTTCTCTTTATTACCTGCCTAAACTACTGATTTCTCTGACCTATTTTATTTTGACTTGGTCATATTGATGATTGTGCTACACATATTAATTTTTTATCCTATTTAAAAAACTTACAAATTCATGTGTCAGTTTTAATTAAATCAATCAACAAAGTTGTAGGAAATTTTAATGACCATTTTTAATTACCTGATTAAAATGGACAGAACATTTCGGCACAACTTCCCTTCTTTGGGAAGCCATTAAGTCCAATAGTTGATTGACTAGAAAACTCGGAGGCAGAGCAGCAACTCCACCTCGAGGAACGGTAATGTTATCTCTGCATATCGGGCAGCGGAAAGTAGGTGATGCTGGGTTTTGTCCAGCAATTCGAGACAGGCAATGAAGGCAAACAGTATGAGAGCATGCCAACAGTTTCGGAGTGTGTTCACCACCATCATACATACCTGAAATAAAAATTCCAATAACTAATGTTTCATTAATAAAAACGTTATTAATTATAATATGTGTTTCAATTATCTATTAGTTTATTTTTTTTCTTCCTCGCCTTTTAGGTTATAAAGGGGTTTTCCCGGGTTAGGGGATGAGGGCGAGGGATTAATGACAGAGTTAAAAGATCCCCTGGCACCGGGACGCGAACTTGTAATTATTTTGTCGTCTGTAACTTCGTTATCAGGCTGCCCAGCAACGCAGGGTGCTGTACACAGACGTTAGTCAGCTCGGCCATCCCGCTCCTAACCATTCATTAGTTTATTTATATTATAGATATTTATTTTTTATACAATGTGAGCTCTAATGAATAAAATTATTTTTTATCTAATTTCACTCATTTCCTATTCCCTAGATCTTAAAAATAAGTAAAATGTTCTATAGGGTTGGCAACTAAATAATTGTCGATTTTATGAGTAGATGATTTTAATTCACTTTTGAATGCACATATGAGATACACCAAGCTTCTCTGCAATCTCATGAGTAGAGCTATGACAATTTTTATTGATAACCTCTCTTTGATTTGATTTCACAAACCAATATTCACAATACATTTTTTTAAAAAGTTTTTTAAGGCACCATACACAGCACATAACTTTTTGTATGATTGTCAAGCATTTTTTCCTTTCCAAAAATAAAGAAAAGAATATATCAGCTTCCATTTCAAACAGAATTTGAATACTAAACTAAACATTTGGTCATTAAAATATTTATATGGAATTATAAAGAAGATATTAAAGGTCAAATAACAATCAGAGGATCAAAATTTCAGTAAGTATACAAAGACAACATTATTGTTAAAGTCCCTATTCATTAAATCTGCAATTATTTAGTTGCCAATCTTAAATTAATTAGAACATTTAAAATTTAAAATTTGCTACAAAAAAAAAAAAATTCTTGCTCATTTATAAAGATTAGCTAGATTGTTGCTAGAGGGTGTATGTATTTAAAACAATATTTGAGTGAAGTCAAAAGTTCTTCATGAACATTTCCCAGTTATCAGAGAATCCTTGTATCTATGTAAAATGGAATTTAAGGGGGCTGGGTGGTCGGGGAGGGGAGAGGGGAACTAATGCATGTATAAATTAACAAGATAAGATGACAAAATAATTACGAGTTCACATCCCAGTGGCGGGAGAGGATAGGGCTTTCAACTCTGTATTAATCCCTCGCCCTCTCCCCTGGCCAGAGAAAAATCCTGCAAAACGTTTCAAAGCTATGTTACAGGAAAAAAAAGAGAGAGAGAGATGGAATACATGATCCATTCCAAATATAAATAATTTTCTATGATTGAAAGGTTTGCTATTTCTTTAATCCAATTAGAAAAATCACTGAAAGATCTGGGAATGTATTGTATTTGTTTTTTTTAGTAAGCACTATTGAGTTACTCACACACTAAAAATAACTCATTCATTTTATAATTGTAAAGATAATTTGAAATTTATATCAAAGAGTGAATATATTTAAAGATAACATCAAATTTATTATGTTCACCAAATAGCAGCAACCAAATGACAACAACAGATTTATTTTCTTTATATTTCAAATTTTTGTTTTCTTTCCCACATGGTAAATAAGAGAAATTGTTTTGTTAAAACAATTGACATGTTCACCTTATCATAATAATATTAACAGCTGCTATAATACTTATCAGCTCAAGATTGATCTCCATGCATTTAACATGTGTTCAACGGTATTTTTTCAAACTATCAACTAGGTGAGCTCATATTATTTTCTAATCTATTAAGAGAATAAGTTCAATAAATAAATTTCCTTTGACGTTAAAGAAAATAACGATTGGCCAACAACTCCTCAACATCTAGATCATCGGCACCTTTAGTAAAATCTTTATATATTATTTCTCAAAGGTTCTTTCTTTTTTTTTTTTTTTTTTTTTTTTTTTACTCCATATCTTCTTTTTTAACCCGACAAAGGTGTATTGAGGCATATTCTTTGTTACAATATACCAGAGGCCTTTGTGAACTTCATTAAGGTGATGGAATAATCAATTAGTGAAGTTTGGGATCAGTAATAGAGTTATTTCCACAATGAAAATACCGCAGCCTAGCAAAGTCTCCATATACGCATATGAGCAGCTTCATATCAAAGACAGACATCTGTCATTTTCAGAAAGAGGAGAAAAAGTCAGTTTTTGTTTTATAGGTTTAACACTAAATGTTTCTGATGTGGAAAGCTTTGATAGTAGAGCTTGGCCATTCCGTGAGCACTGGTTGTGTGCTCACATCTTTAATACCTGCCCGGAGTATGAGGCTAGGTTGGGGTTGGTTAAGACCTTTGTGTTAGGTACGACCCCAGCCGGTGCCCACACTTCATCGCATAAGTAGTATTCACCTGATGATTTTAATTAAGAATGTTCAAGTTGAATCATGAAAAAAAAAAAATCATTAGAATTAGTTAAAATTGAAGCTGTGTTACAGAAAATGGACTTTTTCTCAGTTTTTTAAAAATCACAGATGTCCATCTTCGATATTAAGCCACTAATATAATATGATAAGCAGTCTCGACCTCCAGGCCACAAAGCCTACAGGTAGGTGCCACAGTTAAGCCCAGGTTAAAAGATGCTTATTGAGTCCACAGTGACACGTATACATTTAATAGCGCTCCTGTCCATCAAAAGAAATGATACGTTTCTCTTTGGACAGGCTGCTTCTTAGTTAATTCTTCATTAAATTCAATTAATGAGGTATCATTTTGAAGATTATATTATTCACATGTAAAAAATAAGAACATCCCTCAGAAAAGTCTTTAAAAATGTTTAGAAGAAAAGGAAACTTCACATATTATTTTAGCAGTATACAATTGAGCCTTTCAGTTGACAGAATGGCTAACTCCAATTTCAACATTTTTTAGTAAAGTCATTTTAGTGATATTTCTAGTTAGAAAATTTATAATATCTGTACAGACAGTGATTAAGTTGATTACAGAGAGAATTGTGAATAAAGTTATAAACTCACTAGAAATATCACTAAAACTAATAATCGAAAATTGTTGAAATTAAAGTAAGTCATTCTGGCAACTGAAAGGTTCATATATAGTATAGCTAAATTGTATATTGTAAGTGAGAGCCTTAATAAAAGAAGCCCAAATATTCCAATTTCTTGTTTAATACATGTTTGTCTGTAAACAATATTACTGTTTCAATTGGTGGAAGAACCAGAAACGCCAGTCCTCTCCAATTATGTAAAAAATGAGGGAAAGAATACATCATTGACCAATAGAAACTCTGTTACACTTCGGTCCAAAATCAGTTATGTCTGGATTCATCTTGTTTTCGACAATTTAATGAATGGATGTTACACTTATGGCAACAATAAGATTAGTTGTAGACTTGTGTATTTATTCAAAGCCTAATTCCTAACTGACCTTGTTTTCTTATTTAATTTTATAAGGTATTCTGCAATAATTAGTAATTCTGGACTTATCTCGATCTTGCATCAAGGCCTTCTATAGTACATATTAATGATCAAAAATCATATGGGATATTTTCTTTTAAAAAACACAAAACAAATATTACAGATTATTTTGAAGCGAAGTTTAAATTATAAATTAACAAGAAACTGTTTGTATAAGGGAAATACAAGGTAATTTGTGCATATTGATAAAAGTTTATAACACATTCAACTAATCAATGAGTAGTTGGCAGTCAGCATAAGAATTAAAACCATTTTCCACAGATAAAAATAAACATAAAATTGTCCCACTATTCTTTTTTATTAATGCATTAATTGAATTTAAAATAAAAATAAATTAAAACTGTTTATCCATTAAATTAAATATAAATAAGAAATTTGAAAGGTGTAATAAAAACAGAGAAATGATAAGGATAAAAATTTGAAAGAGAAAATATGAATATAAAGTTCTAACTGCAACATTACAAAAATAATGTTTCAAGGTCTGCAATGTCTACTGAAGCCAAGCATCCACTAAGCATTTAAAAAAAAGTTTTTAGCGATAATTTTAATATTTCTATTCGTAAGAAGCAATAATTCATAGCAATGAATAAAAAAACAAGTCAAGAACTCTTAATATTACTTCATACTTTCATTTACTAAAAATATTAACAAATAAATGAATACTGATTTGTATGAAATAAAAAAAAATTATAAAGATTTTTACTACTATATTATCAGAACCAGATATTATTATTTTTTTTCTTTTAATCATCACAAACAACAATAAAACATATGGAAATATAATTAAAAAATGATTTTTTTTTAATTAAATAAATTTTATAAATCATTTGGTTATAATCCCAACATTTTTATAGTTACATAAACAATAAAATAAATATGAACTTTTATGTTATCACTAGGACATTATAAAGCTAAATGATGACGCTGTTAAACATTTATAATGGAGTGTTTTAAATATATTCTATGAATAGAATATTTTGATATAAAAAAAAGATAATGTAAAGTAACAGATAACAGAAAGAGAAACAAAAACATTTAATAGACTTTAGAGAAGAATGGAACAATTAAAGGGTAAATGATAAGCGAAAACATAAATTCTACCTATAAAAATATTTTAAATCTGGTATAAGACAATAACAAGTGTTTAATATTTATAATGCATCAGAAACAAATTAATTTATATGCTGTCAAGTATCAACTTAAATCGGTATACTTACATAAACAGGTTCCACAAGTGAGGAAACTTTCATTGAAGTCTTCATAGTTAATTGAAACTGTTTCGACTAGAGTTGAACTCATGCTAACCATTTTGATATATCCTAAACAGAGAAAGGCAAAATATAAATTGAATATAGGCCAAAAATAAAATTGAATATAAAGCCAATCACTGCATATTACCTTTTTCTTTTCATCTGCACCACAAAAGTATGGGGAGCTAATTTGAATTCAATCCACACATTAAGAGAGAGGTTGGCATCAGGAATTAATGTTGGCTATATAAGGAACTGATTCTTCCAGCTTGAAGAAATGACTTTTAATATCTAAATTATAAAGAATATTTGGGTTAATCATTACAATAACTACACAGAACAATATTAAATGCAGAAAATAAGTGTTTTGAAACGATTTATAAAGAGCATGAAGTAATTAATAATATTAAACGATTTCGATATCGATAAAAAGTAAAATAACCATTACATACAAATGTACTTTTAAAAAACTATTTAATTTTAAGAAATGACACATAACTTTCAATAAGAAATAACTGAGTGAAATGATAAGAACACAAAGGAAACGCTCACCTCACAGTATTCCTGGAAAGACAACACATCTTTTAGAATCGACAGTCGCAGGGGACATCATATTTAAAAGTTAAAATACAAAAACTATAAGATATGATTTGGTCAATTTAAATTTAATGAAGAAGCTTAAAAACTACATCTACTCAGGGAGGTAAATAACATCTGAGTGATCAGCTGATTAATCGATTAACCTTGCAACTTATTGTTTACAATTTCTTCCTGCTTGCGTCAAATGGAATAGATGCGATGTAAATAAAATTAAAACTTGTTTTAAAGGAATTAAAAGTCCGTAATATTAAGGGAATGTTATAGTATATCCGAGAAGGCTTAAATTAGTTATGGATTGACATATTGTTATAGGTTAACTTCAGAAATAAAAATTAATTAAGAAATCTTTTTTTTTTTAAATTTCTAACTTATTCATTGTATATTAGGCAATAAAGGACGTTTTATCTTCTTTTTACTATCCCTTTTTATTATTAAATTACTATCCCGTTTTATTAAATATTATTAATCCATAACTCTATAAGAATAAGAAATAATAATTATAAATCTTGATAAATATTTTTCGAAATATGAATATTTCATATCCTCTGAGGCATCGATTTCTCAATTTCTAAATATACTCGAGGATAGATTGACAGATATTGATAATAGGTATTGTTATCAAAGGAAATTTATCATGAGTTGAACTGATGGCACGACCAACTCCCCCCTTCAATCAGTAGTCCGGCAGCTCCACTCTGCGTTCTTCTCTTCAACAATATATAGCTTTTGATACTTATTATATCTCAACTTAAACTTTTTGGTAATCATTATTTGATATATTAAGTTGTTAACAACTTCATTTATAATAATTTTCAATACAATGAATACATTTTTCACGTTTCTTCAATTCTGATAACTTATCAACTTCCTTACCGGTTTTATAAATTTATTTTTGTTCATTAACACCTGGTCTCATTTGTATTTTTATTATCATTATTATATTTATTTTAGTTTTATTAGAATGATCTAAGTAATATGTTACACTTACTCTACATGTATTTTTCAGGCCCCTAAATAGAATACCAACCCAAAATCACAGTGTTTTTTGTATCAATTGTAGAATAGAAGTGAAAAATGTCCCAAGTTCTCTTTTTTTAAGTAATTTACATTATTGAGTTATTTTTAAATTTTCTGATTTAATATTTGTAATATCAGTTGTAGAATAGAAGTGAAGCATGTCCAAGTTCTGCTTTTTTAAGTAATTGAATTATTGGATTGTTATTCTATTTCCTAACTTGATATTTTTGTTGTGCAATTTTTTTAACTTTTATAATTTTTGTGTCCATGAAATAGAAAGGTAAAGAAGGATACTAAAATAATCATGTCAATTCAGAAACTTCTCGCCAGACAAATTTTTGATTCCAGAGGAAACCCAACTGTTGAAGTAAGTTATTGCTTATTACTCAATCAAGTTAATAGGAGTCACACCCATTTGGTGTGACTTCAATTTAGAAATCAGTTCACTTTCTTTTTGAATATGACATTATGTATGTAACATTAATAATATAACCTATTCTCTGTATTAAATCAAATATTGATTTTTCAATTGATTAACGGAAAGTGTATTGCCATTGTAAATTATTTTTATTTAATTTCACTTCAGTTATAACTTATACATACGGATATATTTAGATTGTTTATCATTGAATTATTCTCAATATTATTCATAATTATTGTTACACTTATTTTATTATAATATAAAATCATGGTTTGAAAATAATTTTATATTTAACATTACCATAACTACTAGAAATTTAATTAATTTGTACCAAATTTTCTATCAAGGTGTTATATTTCATACAACACTATTAAATTTTATAATTAACATTAACGAATTCATATGGCTTTATTGTTATTTATTAAAGGATTTATCTTTTCAAACTAGTTCTTCTGATATTTTACTTGGTACATTGAAAATAAGAAGATTTTGACCGGTTTTAAAGGCTGTATATTTTTTTCAAAAAGCTTTTTATGCCCTTGACTTATTCAAGGTCACTTCTTTGCAATTTTAGCCCTGAATACCATTAATTATCCTCTTATATTATTATTAATTTACATATGTTAATACATTCCATTAGATTTATTGTTATTGTATTTACTTCATATATATTAGGAATAAATGAATTTTTTCAAATAACTAATTGTTAAAAAATATTTTTAATGTTTGAAAATTTTGAAGCTAGTTTGGAACGGAAACAACTTTTTAATTTAAACTGAATCTATTCATTGAATAAAACCATTTTTTTTAACCTTGGACTTCCTTATCATATTGGTCATTATTAGTACACTCTGTTTTTTATCTTTTCTATTTTAGTATCTTCTATTTCAATATTTATTTCCAATTAATTTATTTATAAATAATTTTAAATTATTTCAAATATTTTCATTCTGCAACTGGTGAATTCTTTTATGTTTTTACTCTGTTATTTTAAATACAAGATATATTCATTCATAACTGGCTTATGTAAAAAAAATTAGTACATAAGTTGATCAATGATATTTTATTTTCAATCATAAGCTTATTTTTAACAATTAATCTTCTTAGAAACCAAAAATAAAAATGTCTAATACCAGTTACAAATACTAAGTTAGAATTAAAAAATACATATATAATTGCATAATTATGTGTAATTGAAGGTGTTTTATATTTTATTGATGATTCAGAAAGATTTTCACTGAAAATATTCTATGAATAATAATTGTTACAACTTTGTGTTTTTTATTTTCAAAGGTTGACTTAGTTACTAGCAAAGGTCTCTTCCGTGCTGCTGTGCCTTCAGGAGCTTCAACTGGTGTTCATGAAGCGCTCGAACTTAGAGATGGAGATAAAGGTCAATACCATGGAAAAAGTGTATTTAAGGCAGTTTGTAATATCAATGAAACCATAGCCCCTCAGCTCATCAAAAGTGTAATTATTTATTTTATTAATTTATTATCTTTATAATGGTAGATGAGAGAGGAAATATATAAAGAATGATGGGAGGGAAAGGATTGATGAGTTATAAATAACCATGATGGTTTATTATTTTCATCAATTTAAACCAAACTTAAACCCTTTTAAACCAAGTAACAAAAATTAATTCTCCTCAAAATTAGAAGGATTTATGTTTTAAGATATACTTCGTGGTACAAACCCTTTTCTTTATCAAATTATTAGTATCTGCTTGAAACTGTATGAGCAAATTTGTCTCGCCTTAACCTACAACTATTACAAAAATTCTCAAAATCGATGCGTTTTTAACCTAGACATAACAAAAATTTCTCTTATTTAATTAGGTACCAAAAACTAATGAACAATCATTAGCTTTCCACTTTAATTGTAAGATAATTTGATCACGAAATCAAGGGAACGGACTAATGTGTGTCACAGCACCTCACGTTGCCTGACAACCTGATAACAGAAGTTGGAGACAGTAAAATTACGAGTTCGCATCCCAGTGCCTTGAGGATCTTTTAAATTCTCCGCCCTCACCCCCTGGCCCAGGAAAACCCCCGTATAGCCTAACATGCAAGGTAGGGAAGAATAAAAAAAAAAAATCACAAAATCAAGAAAAAAGGAGGCCTACAAAAATATAAGACTGTTTGGTGTGACCTCCACCTCTAACATGCCAAAATAATGAGGTTATATAGGCCAAATGACCCAAAATTTTGTAGGACACCTTATATTTTAGCAGTTTTGATTAAAAACAACTAAATTGAACAATTTATTCGTTTTCTTATCAATGAATTAAAATTTAATTTATTCTTTTTTAAATTATCCTTACTACAGGTTTTGTATTTAACACCCATAAAAATATAATTTGTGTGAATAGAATGTATACAAAAGTATCAAGAACATTAAAATATCTGTGCCCCAGAGGTAAAAGAAGCTGTTTCCATTTTTGTATTGAATAATTTAGTAACTCAAAAAATTTTAATATTTCAAAGATATGGATAATTGACTTTCTCAACAAATAAAAAAATGTGCCATCATGTCTTTTACCACTGAAGTGCAGATTTAGTAATGAAGAAACAAATTTTAATAGCTCAAAATTATGAAATATTGTCCCCCCTGAAGAAATACAAAAATGGATATAGTGTTCTATACCTCCAGGGTACAGATTTAAACTTAATTTAGTCTGTTTATATTTTAATGTTCTTAATACTTTTATATATTTTCTATTTACACTGTTTATAATTTTTCATCTAAAAATGTAATTGACACTAACCTTAACAGTGACAACTCTTCAAAAGAAATTGTCTATCATTTGTTTGATTATATTTTGATCTTGTCTTGTTATTTTTTTACTTATTGTAAAGTAATATTGTAACTGTGGGTGATGGAGTAAAACTAAAGCCAATTATGGATTTACGATTAAAAATTATAAACCTTAAAAATGAAGCAATTATTTAGCTGTGTAACTTAAAACCATATAATCTGTGGTACAGATCCCTTTTTATCAAATTATTAACATCCGCCTGAAACTTTGTAAATAGCTTCATCTCATCATAACCGACTACTATTTTATTTATGAAAATTCTTGGAATTGGGGCATTTTCAATCTGGAGATCGGCAAAACTTCATTTTTTTTAATTAGATATTAAAAATTGGTAAATACCCATATGCTTTCCATTTTTTTTTTTTTTTTTTTTTTTGTATAGCCTGTTTTTACAAGTCTTACAACTTGTAGGCCTTCCCAATTAAGAGGGTAATGGTCTAACTTCCCGCGGGGACCAGCCGTATTGGGAAGTATACGGCTTTCCATTAGAATTATAAAATAATTTGAGCACAAAATCGAGGAAAATGGTGGCCTTCAAAAATATTGAACCATTTGGCATGATGTACACACCCAAAATGTCAAAATAAGGAGGTTATATAGGCCAAACAGCCCAATATTTTTGTAGGCCACCTTTTTTCTCAATTTTTGTTCAAATTATCTTACGATCCAAGTGGGAAGCAAATGGGTATTTACGAGTTTGTAGTACCTAATTAAATATGAGAAGGAGTTAGTTGAGGGTGCGGTCAAATAATTAAAAAAAAAATTAAAATATATAAATAATACCTAATTAAATAGATGAAGTTTGCCGCTGACCAGATTGAAAATGCCCCAATTCCAAGAGTTTTCATAAATAAAATAGTTGTCGATTGCAATGAGATGAAACTATTTATGAAGTTTCAGGTGGATGTTAATAATTTAAAAAAAAAAAAAAAGGGGGTCTGTACCACAGAGTAATATAAATTGCTGTATAATATTGATCTATAGTATTTCAGTACAATCGTATAGTAATTAACTGAATTGTTTAGGGTTTGAGTGTTGTTCAACAAAAAGATATCGATTGTTTCCTTCTGCAACTTGATGGAACAGAAAATAAAAAGAATTTGGGTGCCAACGCCATCTTGGGAGTTTCACTGGCAGTTTGTAAAGCTGGAGCAGCTGAGAAAGGCATTCCATTATACAAGTTCGTTGTTTTATTTTTAAATATTATTGTTTCATAAAACTATTTTTATAATATTATTTCGTTACTTTATTTATCTTAATTTAATATAGATCAATCCTCCATTTATTAAAACAATTTTCATAAAACAATAAATGAGGGGAAAAATTAAACTACTAATAAGAAATAGATTTCTAATAAATTAGAAATAAATTTCTAACATATTGAAGCAATCAATTCTTATGATTTATCAAAACCCATTAGTTTAATATCTTGGCCAAAGTGCATTTCTTTAAGACTTTGATCAAGGAAATTAACCATGTGTACCTACCTTTATTTAAGCTAATTATATTGTTATGAATTTTTTATTTTCTTTAATCAGGCTTGTATTCATTTTAGATACATTGCTGAACTGTCTTGTAATACTAATCTAATATTACCTGTGCCAGCTTTTAATGTAATCAATGGAGGTTCTCATGCTGGTAACAAGCTTGCCATGCAGGAATTCATGATTTTACCTACTGGTAAGTGTATTCAACAAACAAAGTAACCTCTCTTTATTAAGATCGTGATAATGATGGCTTTCACAATATACCAACTGGTCCTTTTTAGTTAATTTTGGTGCTTTGATTACATTGTTGCTTTCAACTAACATTTACTACGCTCTCTCGTTTTCAGTTGAGGTCAGGGCCTTAGTAGACGGTTCAGTCACCTTCATCAACTTTTCATTCCCTAGGCCATTTTTTATAGTATAAAGTCTTGTGCCCATCCATCATTGTGGAGTACTACTACTACTACGGGTTAAAATGGCAAATTCGATTCTTTCAACTGAATCGATTCGTTACGATTCAATCATTGTCGTGAATCGATTCTTAGATTGATTGTTTTCCTTATTTTTTTAAATAAAAAATGGGCTTTATATTGAAAAAAAAAATTCTCAAACCTTATGGTTATTCAGACATAAAAATTTTTTTTTTTCTTTTTTGACTGATTTAAATTAAAAGTCCTGGTTCAAATAAATAAAAATTTATGACTTTTATAAGTTGGAAGGAAGTTTAAATTTGACAGAAAAAGTGTTTATTTTTTTTTTTTTAATTTTACATATTAGATTTGGTCTGTATATATAAATTGATCATTGGGCTGATGTTCATTTAGAACACATTATAAATTCAAAGTAAATAAAACATGACAGTGTGACTACGCATTAAATTTAATATTTACAAAATAATAGATAATTGAAAGTAGAAGTGAAAGAGAGATTTATCATTTATAAATAAAACAAACAGAAAAAAAAGTAAACAAAAATAGTAATGTAAGTAAGCATAGGTTATAAATGTCTGAAGTGCGAAATGCTCATGGAAGAGTTGATTCCCTAAGTAAAAAATCTGGTGCGATTCGCGCATCACACAACTATCACTTACCACCCTCTTCTTAGCAGAAATAAGTATTTTCAGACAAAGCAAAGTGAAAGTAAAAATTATAGACTATATTTATTTATACTTCATCGTGAGTATTTTTGTTTGTATAAGTACCCTCATATATACAAATGTTAATATTTATATCGCTATAATCTATAAAATTAAATATTAAATAATATCGACAATAGAATTTATGAAAACCACATATGTATATTTATATAATATTGTCGGAGTCCATATTATATTACTACGTATGGAAGCGTGTTCTAATCTTTCGGGCGAACTTGGGTTCCTCAATTACAACTATTCTCTGTTACAATCTCTTATTTCTCCTTTAGTTATTTATCAAATTCATTGATATTTTATATTTAACCATGATATTAGAAATTAATGTGAAATGGTCAATTGTTTCAATTAAAAAAAAAATTAAAGGTACTTTAGAGGAAGCTAATATTGAAAATTAGCCAGTTAAGCCCTGTTAGAGTACATCAATCAGAATAATAACTATATTTTATTTAAAACTGCTTAATTTTACACTGGTATGATGAATTTAATCAAAACTGTTAGAGCAGTTTTCATGATAATCATAAAAATATGTTTAGTCCATTGTGTCACTTCCGGTTAGCCAATTTCGACGAAAAAGTTGCTGTAACATCCCTAGCATATAAAAACCTTAAATATGCAATTTCACTACCGTATGACTATTTGTTTATGAGCTAGACTGTTAACACACACACCATTTTGCGGGACTTGGTTATTTGGACCTCAAAACGTGTATTTCCATTGAAAACTCCGTTGAAAAAATTTTCATGATCTCAATACTTACCATTACTATATATTACATGTATAGGTAAGTGGAAGTAAAAAAAAAAAACCAGTAAATAATGAAACACAACTGGAAGATTTCCTAGAGTAAACTCGGTGAACATTAGGGAAGAACTGAGAGTGATGTAGCAGTGTGATCGAGAATTTCAGTGAATCAACCGATTCCAAGTGAATCATGATTCTTTTGTGTGATCGATTGTTTGATTCAATTGTCACACAAAATTCATTCATTCAAGATTCATCTGCCCATCTCTAACTTGGAGAAGTACTTGTTCAGTCATTCGGTTATTCATATTACTCTGACATAAATCAATTTTATGATTCCATTTTTAATCAGATTTGATATTTTATTTTAGGCGCTTGCAATTTCACGGAAGCAATGAAAATGGGAACTGAAGTATACCATCACTTGAAAGCCGTCATCAAGTCCCAGTTTGGATTAGATGCGACCGCTGTTGGTGATGAGGGTGGTTTTGCTCCAAATATACTTGACAATAAACAAGGTTTGGAACTTATTAAGACTGCTATTGAAAAAGCTGGTTACACCGGAAGGATTGAAATTGGAATGGATGTGGCTGCCTCAGAGTTTTTCAAGTATGTGAAAAATATTTTATCAAGATTTATTTTAGGTTTTATTTAATCTATATTTTCTTATCATGTGGTAATATTATTTTATCCAACAGAGATGGTGTATATGATTTGGACTTCAAAAACCCTCAAGGAGATGCCAGTCTGAAGATCCCTGCCGACAAGCTTACGGAACTTTATCATTCATTTGTCAAAGATTACCCAATTGTTTCAATAGAAGATCCATTTGACCAAGACGATTGGGCAGCATGGAGTAATTTCACTGGACAGTCAAATATTCAGGTGTGTTTATTTAGGTTGAATAATAAAATAATATTTTTTAAAAATAAATAAATTTAATTCAATATTAAATATATAGGTTAAGTTTCAAGTTCCATTTTGAAATTTGTCCCATCCATTTTAGATTGTTGGTGATGATTTGACCGTGACCAATCCTAAACGTATCTATACTGCCGTTGAAAAGAAAGCATGTAACTGCCTTCTTCTTAAAGTTAACCAAATTGGAAGTATTACAGAAGCCATTGATGCTCATAATCTTGCAAAAGCCAATGGTTGGGGAACTATGGTATCTCACAGGTATGCTTTAAAATTAATTTTCCATTACCTTGAAATTATATCATCTATCGTTCATTATTGTTGTTATTTGATTTTTAAGGTCTGGGGAAACCGAAGATACATTCATTGCTGATCTTGTCGTCGGCCTCGGCACTGGACAAATTAAGACTGGAGCACCTTGCCGTTCAGAACGGTGTGCTAAATATAACCAACTGTTGCGTATAGAAGAAGAACTTGGAAGTAGTGCCAAGTATGCTGGCAGAAAATTCCGTTTTCCCTCATGTGTATAATAACCTCATGATGGGTTTTATTTTTCAATGCCAGAAATAATATAGTTCTGATATTTTTTCACCAATCACAATAAAAAGTTCTAAAGTCTAAAAAGTATTTTCTGTAATAACCTGATCCGTTCTCTTTCTAGGCATATCATGTTATTGTTCACCCAGTTACCTATATACAAGATAATTTGAACTTATAAACATATAGTCATAACCTGGGCAAAGGTTTGAAGGCTGAACAACAACTCAATTTATCATATTACATTATTTAATATAATACAAAAGTTGTATTTAGGTAATTTATTGACAAAAACAAAAATTATAAAGAATAAAATAAAACTTAATGTACAGATAAGATACCTTAAATAAAAAAAAATAAAATAAAAAAAAGAACAAGCTATATTATAACAGTATAATGTTGAAAAAAACAAACAATATTTTAATAGAAGTTGAATATTAATGTATTCGATTGATGAAAATTTAGTTGTGATAAACAAAATGTAACTAATCTTTATGATCTGGCAATATGTTAATGGTATGCATCATTTATGCTTTGCTTTAAAACTTTATACAATTTTGTTTATTATAACTTAGGAAAAAATAAAATATTGCCTTGTTTGATGAGGAGGTACGTGGATATCAAAATATTTAGATTGCTCAGGACAAATATCTTAATCTATAACTTTATTATAATGATGTAGAGATGGTTGACCGTTGATATAATATGAGAAGGAGTTAGTCGAGGGTGCGGTCAAATAAATAAAAAATTAAAATATATTAATTATTTTAATTTTTTCCGACATTTCGACCCACTTTGCAGGTCGTCTTCAGGGCTACAAAAGATACAAAACTTTTTTAAAATAATTAATATATTTTAATTTTTTATTTATTTGACCGCACCCTCGACTAACTCCTTCTCATATAACTTTATTACAGAGTTTGTGAGCAAAAATAATATCATAATGAAATATGCTTGAAAGTATTTAATTTCACAAGGCATTGGGGTTTTCTCAACTAAACCGAATTACAAATAGAAAACTTGTACATTTTCCAATGGAAGAATACCTGGCTATGAATTCCTAACAATAGAACCACATTCCTTCGAAATTGGAGAAAGATTGTTTATTTTTATTTATTTATAATTATTTTAGAATTACTTTCTTTGAAGCAGTTCTATATGAATATTTAAAATAATTGACCATATTGAAGTGCAATATTACTAATCTCATTCAGTAAAAAACAGTTCTGATGTTAAGAGATCTTTTGAATTCCGATTTTCTGAATTTGAATGGTGCACCAGCTTTCCTCCTAAATAAATAAAATTGCCAAGAGAATTAGCAAAATTTCAATGGTTAATCTATTTGAAGAATATATATTTTTATGCCTAATTACATAAACGGATCAAGAAAAAGTAAAACATTGATGTTGGGAGTGCAGTGTTTTAAAGAGATCAAGTTTTCATTGTTTCTTGGCAAATTATCTAGGAAATATATGCTTTAAAAAATTGAAAACAGAATTTTTTCGGTTTGCCCAGCAGATTCATCTTTAAAATATATAACAAATATTTTTTTTTATATAAAATTAAAATAATAATAGCCACTTAGTTGAAGTAATTTACAGCCAAATTATAGAGAATGTTTTGTCAATATAAAATATATATTATTGAAAGTAATTTCATGGCTGAGCAATTCATTAGGGATTGCAATTACAGATAAAAAAAAAAGAAAATTAAATTACATTTCTCTGTTACTGCAATCTCCAACCACAGGATTTAATTTTTTTGGGGGAGGGCTTTTTATATCTACAAAATCTTTTTATATATTTATCTATATATAATGATAATTTCTTTGAAAGAAAGAAACTACCAATATGAAATGGTGTTTAAGTGATTTTTGAAGTCTTATTAAATGTAATTACATGAGCTATAATACTTTAAGAGATATTTTTTGTCATAAGTCATAGTTATATTTTATTCTATCCATTCTAACTTCTAATCATATTATCTACAGTCAATTATTTTTCATTCAATTTAATTTAATTTTTAAAATGAAGTTTTGAGAAAAAAAATGGTGTATGTGTCATTGTTCTATGATTGTACTGTTTCTGATATTAATTGAGTTGTAATAAAAATGTTGTTTGTCTAATTGGGTTTAGGTGTAGGTGATAGTTGATAGTTTCTCATTATTGATAACTTTGTAAGTTCACCCCATAGACTCCAGGAAGGTTTATTTTAACTCCATGTTGTTGTTACTTGCATTAAAATGTTAAAATTTCATCATAATAATTAACATCAGGGATGCCCATCTCCTTTCCTCCCCCCCAAGGTTGATGGAGCATGAATCATCCCCTCTCTCCAAAAATTGTATTTCTCTTCTCATCTTAAAAACAGTGCAAGCGAAAGTAGTATTAGACAACTCCTAGTTCTCTGTTTTGAAACTTGTTACTTCAAAAATTCATAGCCCTGTCGAAATTTGCCCCCCTCAAAAATTGAAAACCCCATCAAAATGTGCCCTCTCAAAAATTTTGATGGGGCAACTTGCACCATGAAATCCTCTTCTGTGCAGCCCTGATTAACACTGACATTTATTTAAGTCAGATGCATTCTTGAAGATTTATGTTAGTATGAACACTAAAAAAAATTAATCAAAAGAACAATTGAAAACTTTATTCAAAGGAAAATACATTTGTGTAGAAAAATAGATGACCATATTCATGAATGTTATATTTAATGAAGAAACTACTATATCTATTTATAGTACTGTTTCAACTACTATAAAAAAAAAGGATTATTTGAGAGAAATGCATATATCCTTCTAACATTATTGTAATTTTCTAAATTTAATTTGATAATATTGCATAAAACTGATCTGGCATCATTGTAGCTCTTATGTATTCTTTTATATATATGGGAAATAGAGTTATATTAAAAATGGTATTAATTGAATTAATTACATTAAATTAAAAATCTTATAATTGTGTTAACATCTGTTTCACGTTCAAATACAATTTTTATGTGGGAGAGGGAAGGGAGAGAATTTTTGTGAAAAACTCAAATTAACGGTAAAAAGTTTGTATTAAGGTACAAAATATTTCGTTATCTACAACACAAGGACTAACTTCATATTATCGTGTGTCAAGCAAATGTTTTTCACGGTATGAACCGTGTGATTCACGCCAACCTTAATCCACGTGATTTTCAAAGACGTGCGAGAAGTGCTCAATGGCGAAATGTGAAGGTTATCAACGCAAAGAGTAAATAGTAATAAACGATGACCTTCAAATGTTTCGTATATTTCATTTTTTTTTAAACAACAGAATTTACTCAGGAACAAAAATAAAGCTACTTAAAATAATTTTTAAGTGGTTCTTAGAGGCCTATAAAAAAAATCTATTTTTATGGAAAGAATAAAGCTTTTTATGCAGGATATTTTTGTTTAAATTTGAGTCGTTTATTTTCAAAGTGACCCCCTAATTATTCTATAAAAAACAATATTTAAAAACAAATATATTAAGGAATTCCTTATTTTATGAATGTGTTTCCGGAAATCATTTATTTTCCAGTAGTAATTAAAAAATATTGAAACTTGAATAGGGTCCCTTTTGGAAAGAAATAAACTTCAAGGCCTGTTTTTAACAAAATAAAAGTTGATGGGTGTTTCTTTTGAAGATACAAAATGGCGTATGTTGTATGATTTGGGAGGAAAAAAATAAAATAAAAATTTTACTTTTTGTTTACAATAATTGTACAATAATATATATATATTTTTTATTTTCATTTGAATATAACGATGAATAAAGTTTCTTGTTGTTAAAGAACACTTAAGAAATTACTCCTTGAAAAAAATGGACTGTTTTAGAAATAAACTTTTCTCACACTTTTTTTAATATTTAGATTCGTTTTTGAAAAAAAAAAAAAAAAATGATTGCACCATTGGATTCATTGGTTGTTTTCAAAGGGAAATCTATACCGATTTCAATTTCCATAAAAATCGATTAAAATTCACTTTGCAAGTAAACGACTCATATGAAGATATTTATTGCAAAATATTTTACCTAAAATATTATTGTTAAATATATTTGTGGAGCTGAGGCATAATTTGACGGTTCATTTGAAAAATGACAGCTTAAAGTCTTATGGGAGATATTTTTTTTGTTTCTAAAAAAGAATTCGCCTTGAATATCTTGTTACGTATTGAAAACTTATGTCGTCAAAGTCACTCACATGGAAATAGTTCAAATTAGTCACCTTCTCTTCAATTCAATATTTTTTACTTTCACTAATCTGAATATATGTGTGTGTGTGTTTGAACTAATATGAAGCAAGGCACTACAGACCCAAGATTTAATTTTTGGGAAGGGCTTCAGCCCGACACCTTATATATATATATATATATATATATATATATATATATATATATAACGATAATAATTAAAAAAAAAAATGAAATAAACTAACTACCTATATGACGTGGTGTTTAAGTGATTCTTGAAGTCCTATTAAATGTAATTACACGAACAATAATACTTTAAGAGATAGTTTTTAATATTTTTTTCTATAAAAAATGGTCATATTTTACCATTTGGAGGGAGGGGGGACTTCAGCCCGAAAGTTCCAACCATAAGTTTATAAAAATTCTTTTGTATACAATAAAAAAAAAGGCAAACTATATTTTCCACAACTTTTATTTATTTATTTGATGACCTCTACTCTGGAGCATCTCTTTTCTAATGTGTTTTCTGTACAATACGTTCATTAAAAACGAAATAGGACTTGATTTATTTAATCATATAACTCTATGAATATTTCATAAATCATATTGCTATAGTAAGAAGTATTTTTCAAATGAATTTATTTAATAAATAAAATGTGTGTTTATGCAATTGGGTTTATTATAATACATCCAAGATCATGGAAAAACAAGAAATAAAAACTTTTCAACAGTTAATTATAGTCATTCTTGCTGAAATAAAATACCACATAATAAACAACAAAAGTTGTATTTGCTAATTTTCTGCTGAAAATTGGCCCATTGTTTCTATGAACTTTTTTGCAGCTATTGAGGTCTGCTATTGCTCCTATTGTTATATATATATAACGATAATTATTTTGGAAAAAAAAAGGTGAAATGGGTTTCTATTTCCGGTACTAGTTCACATCAGTTCCACACGGATTACGCGTGGTTCACTATCACATCGATCACACTTGTTTAAGGAATCCAGAAAACAGCCGAACGTTGTCGTCTTTTATGACGTCCGCTATTGCCCCATCACACAATCCCTTTTCATGCATTTTTGAAAAAAAAAAAAACGTATTCTCTTCATGGAACTTCATTACTAACAATTTATTAACGAATTGTGTATTTACTAATTTGTTAATTATTAATTTTTATTATAATGGTTATTACTGTGAACTAGTAACTAAGAGAAATTTGTTTATATGTTTTCCATAAAATATGGTAACATTTTACCATTTTCGGGGGGGTTCATCCCGAAAGCTTCCCCTCCCGGAAGATACACCAGTGAAATAAAGTAATTTCTCTATGCCTTCACAAATTCACAGCGTTATTGTAGATGGCGCTATCTGTATTATGCGTAACAGACCTTGTTAATGTCACCAACGCCAAGAGATGGCAGCACCAATGTGTAACCTCAAAGAATTTGGTTCTACAGCTGATTAATTTTAGTTTGTTTGAGTTTAAATATGTGATAGTTATTGATTTTATTTAATTTTAAATGATTATTACTATTACATAAAACCACGTGTTGCTGTTTTAATACTAAGAGATGGGTGGGAAAAAGACAGTCGAGTATGTATTTATTAAGTGTTGATGTCTTGTTTATTGTTTGATTTTCTTATGATATAATGTAATTTTTTCTTGGCATTCGTGATTGATTCAGAAACTCTCGGAGATTTGAAAAAGACAGGAGAGATAAGCTAAACAATGCTTTTATGGAGCTAGGTAAGCTCTTACCACATCATGATCCATCAGTAAATCTTAGCAAGGTGGAAATTTTAAGAAAAGCTGCCGAATACATCAAGTACTTACAAGGACAAAATGAGGAAATCATGAAACTCGGTGAAGACTTAGCACTCAGTATGTTTTCATTTCAAATATTGTGTTATCTATATTGATTTTGTGATGTCATAAGTATTGTTTTATTTCCAGAAAATGAGAGTGAGAAGTTGAGAAAAAGAGTTGCTCATTTGTTGTTAAAAACCAAAGAATTGGTTGAAGCGCTGAGATGTGCTGGAGTACCGATTCCCAATTCTAAACGTAGGAAGAGGAAGCCTAAAACAGCAACACAAGGTATATTTTTTTCTTATTAGAATAACACTTGTGAGTAAAATTTACTTTAGTATGCCTGTGAATAAGTTAATTATTGTTACAGAATTTTTCAATTCTGATATAAATTCTTGAGTTTTATAATTAAATTGTAAAAAAATTTAGAATTTTATTTAAATAGATATAACTATTCCTGTTCCTACTTAGAAGAAATATTTTATCAAGAGTCAGAAATTGAATTTGAATTATTGTCACGTCTTATTTAAATAAAATGGGAAAATTTGGTAAATATGTATATTTTATAGTGTTTACAGTCTATAAATATTTCAATGTACAGATTAATGTAACTTTTGAGAATTAATAGCAAGGAAATAAAATAATTTAATCTTTATCATCTCTGACCTGTCTAAAAGAAATAATAGTTTAAAAACTAGTGGAAATTTTTAGAATATTAGAAATTAGAAATCTGCTTGAAATGTTTGTTTATCTCTAAGTAATATTTATATTTTTAAACATAATTAGCATAAAAAAAGTCTGTTATCCCTATCAATATTTTTGTAACATATTTTATACAGTCAATTTCATAAAATAAATGATATAGTTACTGGCCTACAATTTTATGATAATTATTATAGCACAGCATAAAAACTGTACGGTTTTCCACATTAATTGGTTTGGAGACACAGTATTTCCATTCCACATCCATGTGATGGGATGGTGTGATTGTCAGTATCTAACTTTAGTCATAACCAGATCAATGTTGAAAGAAGAGCAACTCCAGCTCCAAAAATAGGCAAATTTAAATAAGTTTATTCCAAATTTACCATATTATTTTGTGGAATAATCTCGTGGAATAAATCTCAATCTCCTTACTCTGGTATGAATAGGTTTGGTTATACCTCAAAAATAACCTCTCTTTCTCCATATAACTTCTTATGTTTATCATTAAAGATTGTCACCCTTTAAAACAGTCTCACAATTTTTTAATTTATTTTATAATTTCACATGCTTTCTATAAAAACTCTTTTCTCTCAACAGTTCCAAATGTAACAACAACAATAAAGTTTGCAAACATCTTTTTTATACAATTTAGGTGATATACAAATGAATATGGCGTTACGCACCGAAAGCTTCTGGAATTATAAGTTATGTTTAATTTCATTTTTTTTTTCATTTTAGGTGGCAGCAATAAGGAAGAAGAACCAAAAACATCCCAAGATGAAGCCACAACTATAAAAAAAGTTAAATGTGGTTGTATGAAACTAGCTCCGGAAAAGAAGCCTTTAAAAGAATCTAATCCAGCTGTAACTGCTGTTCCCACAGTAGTTACGTTAGGAAATGTACAGACTGTCGCATGTGTTTCTTCGGTTTCAGCTCCCCCGTGGACTAGCAATACAAAACTTTTGACTGCTACTCCAACGCCTTTAATAAGTGCTTCAATTATGACCACTAGGGTTCAAAGTCTTCCTGTGGTTAGACAATTACTTCCTAGTAACAATAATGTCGTCAATAATGCAGCTTCACTCGCTGCGATTACAAGAGGAACTCAACTATTGCCGAACATTAAAGCTTCCGTAGATGGTAACGGTAAAAATTTGTCTACAGTAAGGAGTGGAATCCGTAATTTGCCGATTGCACCTTCCTCAATTCAAACGATTCCAATAATTAGTAACAACATTTTACCACCGAACATAGTGAAAGAAGTTACGCCAACAGTAATAAGTAATAAAACTGTTAATATTGTTACTACAACAAGTTCCAGTTCGATTCCTACACAGACTATTGTCAATAGTTCGCATATTATCACATTATCTCAAAGTAATATTATCACAGCCCCGGTAATGGCTCCTGGGATTCAGACTGTACCGGTATTAGAAAAGAATATACTCTCAAATTTAGGTCCTGGTACATTAATCCTAGCTGATGGCAGAATTGTAAATGTACCTCCAATCGTACCTCAGATTCTTGTGAAACCGCAACCGACAGTGATTTTGATGCCGACTTCCAAGAAAAAAGATAAAATAATTATTCCTAAGAAACAAGATGTTACAAAAACGACATTCGCTAACAAGGCACCTATTCCTGCCATTCAGACCTTCAGATTGGAGTCGTGTCCCAGGGTCCGTCCAAAGAAAAAACCCAAAACAACTTTAAAGAAAGCAGAGAAAAGCAAGAATACAGAAAATGACACTCAATCAGACCAGGCTAAGAAAAAAAGGAAAATAGATAATGTTTCAATTTGTCCTGATCAACAAAAAATTGATAAAACTGCTTCAACTAATAATCTTAATTCATTAAAAGAAGTAGAAAATATAAATATTGTTAATTCATCAAAAGAAGTAGAAATGATAAGTACTGTTGATTCATCAAAAGAAATTGAAAATATAAACACAATTAATTCACCAAAAGAAATTGAAAATACAAATACAATTAATTCACCAAAAGAAATAGAAAATATAAATACCATTAATTCGCCAAAAGAAGTAGAAAATGCAGATATTGACGTTGTTATTACTAGTGAGCAGGTTTCTAAAGATGTATCAGTAGATACTTGCAATACGATTACTGAAGCAACCACTACTGATACTGGTGAGCAAGAAAAATCTGATGAAATTATTGATGTGCCAAAATTGCCTAGAACTGTTGAGGATCCAGTACTTCCAAGTACTTCTAATTCAATTGTGACAAATACGTTTGAGTCTAACAGTATGATTTCTGATACAAATCTTAACGATTCTGATTTATCAGTTTCTTCATCTCCTGTTAAAGATGCAATCGATACTTTGAATGATAATTATTCGCAGCCATTATCCACCTCTATAAGCGAACAGGATAAAGAATCAGCTGATAATTCTGATTTGAACGATAAAATTGAAGAAGAAAATGATGTTTCTCCTGAGTTAGATACAATTGACACCACAGGATGTGAAACAGGGCAAAGATCTTGTAATCCAGCTATTTCTACTAATCTCTTGACGTTATCTTCAGTAGTTCCGGAAGATAATAATAGTGAAAATTCAGTTTTAAATAATACAAATGAAAAAAATTTAGAAGCTGGTACTACTGCAATTTGTAGTTCTGAAGGATCTTCAATGGAAACTGAAATAAGCCCTCTCAAAAATGATATGTTAACAAATGAATTAAGGAATCAGAAATCAGTTTGTTCTACTGCTAGCTGTGAAGCTAGTAGCAGCTATACATTGAGCCTGACAGAAAGTCTTCCGGAAGTGAATTCGAGTTCAGTACAAGTCTCCCTATTTGCCTCTAGTAACGAGACGAATATTGAAAATAAACCAACATCAGCCTCGTTCAGCTGTCCAACACACCACGGTGTCTACTCAACTGTTGATTTAAACCAGGGCAGTTCTGAAAATAAATCTTTTCAACAAAAAGATAACTCGAATTCACATATAGCTAAGGAAAGTGAACCTCTTCCAGTTACCGAACCTCCTAGCTCTTCTGCGACTGAAAATGTCATCTTTGCTAATAGTACTTTACTTCCGGAGAGTATTCCACATCCAAAGCCAAATACAGAATTAAACAATTCTGATACTACTACGTCCAAGACAGCTGAACCTTCCTCCATTTCGAATGATAAAGTGTTCCCGAATCGAGAAATAATGCAGAGATTGGACTTTCCAGATCTTGGAAGTAATGCCCTTGTCGAAAACACTTCAATGTATCCTTCGCTGAATGAGATCACGCATTCATTGTCTTTAAATATTCAAGAGAAAGCTATATATTCTCAGGCCCTATCTTTTCATCAAAATAAATGTCCTGGTCAATCTAATGGTTTAGGTTCTGGTGTCGGCAGCTTGACTATGCCTGGAAATAAAAATAATCCCTTTTCAATACCTGATAATAGTTTTAGTCAACAACAGAATAACCATCTCCAACTTGACCATTTGCAGTCGAATCATGGTAAGCAGAAAGATTCATTGGCACTCGATTCATTTTATACTGGATCTCAAAGATCTGATTTGCCAGTTTATCCACAAAGCAATGTTTCTTTTTCTTATTCCAAGTCAAATGGATCTTTTACTAATCAACCTACGTACAGATTTCCAGGAACTCTTCTCAGTGATAAGAATTCAAACCCTAATTATGGTGATAATGTTAACAAGTCAGTTAGTTTCAATTCCAACGATAAATTACCATGCAGCAGTACATCGGCTATTTCATCAATTAACCCATCTGCAAACTCTAATGCTAACATTTATACAGGCTATTGCTCGGCCAACTTTTATCCAAATACTACGGTGACATATTCACAAAATAGTTTTAATTCGAAACCTACGAATAAAACTTCTCTGAGCGATAATATTTCTAAAAAAATCATTCCTTACAGTACGTATAATGATCCTACATCATCAATGAATTTAGGCGACAAACAGCTTTGTTCTCGGAATATGTCTTTTCATCACAATTCAGGCTCTAAACCTAACTGGGAGAAGTCCAATTGCAGCAAAGATTTTTACAACAATTCGGTTAATAATATGCCAGATAATAATAATATTAAAGATAAAAACAATTCATTTCAATGTAACAAGATGCCAGGTTTAGAGAAGCAGAACGAATTACAAAACCAAAGCCAATTAATGTATCTCAATTTTCAAAATGAATCTGCTCCATCTCATAGTAATGGGTTCTTTCAGAATTTTCCTTCAACTTCTGGAGTTCTTCAAGGTACTTGCGGTTTTAATGATTTTCCATCTACGAGTTCCATACCTTCTAAAACGACTGCTCATCATGAAAATCAAATAAATGTCAACACATCTCATGTAGGAAGGAACCCACAAGAGAAGTTTAGAGACTCTCAACCTCTTATGAATAAGGCTAATTCATTAACTGCTATCGATAAAGATAAGGCAAGAAATAGTTCCTTTTATCCGGTCTCTGCCCCACCGCCAGGGTATTCAAATTTATGTTCAGAAAACCAATCCAAAGTTCAGAATATTTCATTCGAAAACAGTTCTATTAACAAATCTAAAACATCAGACGGTAACTGTATGTCTCATAATAATTATATAGAACCGAAAATTTCATGTATTGAAACCAGTGGATCAGTAACAAGTACTAATAATGTTCAGATCAATACCAATCATGCTATATTTAACAATTCTATTAGTTCTGGAGCTTCATTCATTGAAGGCAAAACCAATGATCAAAATTGTAATATCTCCGCTGATGATAGAAGAAAGATAAACGATGCTCAGAAATCATATTCAAAAGACAAAGAGGTTTCAAAAACAAATAGGTTTGCTGAGACTGCACCGCCCGTGCCTCATAATCCATCCGATTCCACGAAGGCTTCTCAAGCAAATACCAGTGTTCAATCAGCTTCCTCGAAAAATCTACGTATTCCTGTAGAACCCGAAAGAAATCATGAAAATAATAATTACAATTATCTCCCAAAGTCATCTGTCAACGGTAAAAATATTCAAAACAGCAATTCGGAAATCAACCCAATGAACCGTAAAATTAATGATTCAATTGAAAGTACGCAAAGCCACTATAAAGATTATGTTCCAAGTGGCGAGAAACAATTGCAAGAAAATCACAAGCTTTTGTCATCCTCTTCTCATAAATCAGTTTCAACTGAAATGAGCTCAGATGATTTTCAGGTCTTTAATTACAATGGAAATAGTTATCAAAAACTTCCACATTCTCAAAATAATTCTTTTGCATCCAATCCTTCAAGAATTTCTACTAATTCAATTAGGGCTACTAATTACAAAAATTTCAATGACGCTCCTTTTGATTCAGTGACAAATCAGTTTGTTAATCAAAGCGGTGCCTCCGTTAATATGAGAAACACAGGTATTTGTTCATCCCAAAATAATTCTTTGCAATTATTACCATCGACTTCTACTTCAACTTCTGATCACATTGCTCCTCATCCTAGTAATAAAACTGCACCAGTATCGGTAATGCCCAATTCTTTGCCTCAGAAAGAAAATCAAACCAAACCTTGTTCGAGTGAGGGGACTTCTTTTAAAGGAGATATGAACACGGATTTCTTGAAATCTAAAGATATTGAGAGGAATACATTCATCCCCATTATAGATGATGTACGCTTGACATCTGATTTCTCTTCTGATCTGTTCAGTTCTCTTCAAGTTCCTACTGGAGGTCAACATTCTGAATCAATTTCTCCTACAGCGGCATTTTTGTTAGCGTTTCCGCTTGTATCTACATCCCGCAACAACGAAAATCTGCCAGATAGTGAAAATCATGATAATCAAACATCTACTCCCACTACTATTCTACAGATAGGAAACATAGAACCACCGAATACAGAACTCTTTCATTCCATCGATTTTCAAAAGGGGAATAAAACAAACGACCAGTTTGAATTAAATAATGATTACCTTCATGTTAATGAAATACACGGAAAGCAAAATACAAGTTATAATAAACCGTGTGAGAAAAGAAAAGATGTCTTTCCAGATCAAAGAAGTGTAGAATCTAAATCTAAAACAAAATCATCGACAACTGTTACTAACAGTTATGCTACACAATCGTATAATTATTCTCATTTTCCATGCAACGATTTTCAACAATACTGTGAAAAAGAAGGTTCCCAATGGCAACAAGACTTTTCTAATATACCTAAAGATCAAAAGAAGACCTATGAAAAAAAGAAAGATAAAGCTGTACAAAAAGGTTACTTCTATCAGAATTATCAAGAATATTATAATTACAAAGATAAGAAGAGGAAACAGCAAAACAGGATATCAGTGAATTGGATGACTACACCGGAAAATCGAGAGCAGACTGAATATCAACAGAAAGAAACCGAGATAACTAATAACTACCCCAATCATTCGTCACAACCTGTTTATGGTGGTATCCCTGTAGATTTTCCTACAGAATCTTTCTCTGATTTTTGTAGTTCGAAGAAATCAAACAATTATTCTTGGTCTCCGAGTAAAACACTATTACCTGCCTTAGATAATCATTTAATGATACCTTCAACACTACCCACTCTAGTTGGAGATCTTGCATTAGGTACCAGTACACCATCTGAAAGTTATAAAACGTTTGAAACTCCGAAAGCTCAACCCCCTCAAGGGCAAGCCGGGAAGAAACCTCCAGAAAAAATGGATGAAATTAAAAAAAGAAATGAATTTCCTAAAAGCCAAGCAAATTTCTTTTCAGTCAGTCAGTTGGTCGATCCAAAAAGTAAAAAGCAGAAAACAACTGACAGAAACTACAAGAGACAAGAAAAGGCATCCAAACCTCGAGCTAATTTCAATTGTTCTAAACGTAAAGATGATCATTGCATGTATTACGAAGAAAGAAATAATTTTGCTCCGAATCAGAATCAATGTACCGAAAAGAAATATAACTCTTACAAGGGTGGTAGCTATAGCGCTGAATCATTAATTGGCGCCCAACAGAGCGATGTAGATTTCTCGTCCAATTTCAACTATCAGCAGAATTCAAATTATTTCCAGAGTGATTTCACTCCTCATATAGATTCCAATCAGCAATACGGCTATTTCCAACAGACTCATTTTTCAGGTTTTTCTCATGAGGACTACCAAGACTTTGGATTTGGTACGAATCAGAGAAGTTTAGATCAAAATAGACAAAAATCAGGGCGTAAAGATGATAATTATCAGGGTTCAAACCTACTTCAACCACAAATATACCCGTCGTACTCCAAAAGTATTCATTACAACCTGCCAGCTTCACAGCTCAATACCAACACTACGACTACTCTCACTAATTTCAACCTCAGTACGATTTTTCCTGAAATGAACGATCAGGTAAGCTTTATTATTTGTTTTTATTGTTTCAATCTATTTCTTTATTTCTTGGTTGATAAATAATTATGATTTTTAGTAATGTTTATTATGGTTGATGATCCCAGATTTTGTTGGTTGGTTGTTATATTGTTAAGGCATAAAACTGGTAGATTATCAACATCATAGTTAAGTTTATGTATATATTTATTCAATATTATACCTGCTAGTTGTGCATAAATAAATAAAATAATAATAAAAAACAGAGATAAGGTTTCATATATTAAAAATTTCTTCTTCGGAGAGAAAAAATATGACTTTATTCAAGATTTTTTCCTAATTTCACAAAGCATTCGATGTATTCCCTTTTCGTTCTGTAAAATTTTCTATGATGTAAAAGGTGCAACTCAAAGATATGGACTACTGTCATTCTCTCTCCTCACCTCCAACAAGTGGATGGCAACTAGAATTGCTCTATTGCTTCACCTCACTTTTTATGACCTTCAGTTTATTTGTAGTGCTGTTGTTTTTCCACAATGTCTGCCAATCTTGGTTTATGGCCTCAGTTAAGAACGCTTTACTTTCTCCTGGAAGGGTAAGAGCTTCTTTTGCTGCTCTATCAGCAATTTCATTACCAGTAATGCCTAATGGCTAGGAGATAATGAAAAATGTACTGATGTTCCTTTTTATTTCCATTATATAGCTGTTTTATTAGCCCTAAAATACTATATATTCCTCGATGGTCTGGATGCATGTTGTTCATGGTTTTAAGAGTGCTCAAAGAATCTACTACCTCAGCCACATTTACAACTGGTGACTCCCAAAACATGTCGTAGATCCATTACGATGGTATTAATCTCAGCAGTATATATGGAACAAAATGGATGTAGCTTACATTTATAGGTAGCATCAGAGATGATGAATGCAGGTGCTGATAATGTGTTCGATTTAGAACAAATTCCGATTTTACAAGATTATGAGTCATTATCTGGGCACAAGTTTGTGTAACAACTCACTTTATGAAAGTTCTTTTGGCGATTTAAACAGAAACTGTTATTTTGATGACTCACAAGCTTGATTGAATCATCAGCTACCTTAATGAACATCCCATAAAGATTGAAAATCCCAATTATTTATCATCCAAGATAACCTTCCAAATTTCCAAAACAAATAACTCTATATTTATATATATGTTTACAAAAAAAATTTATAATAACTGAGTTCTTTTGCTTCTTTGAGTTAAATAATACAAAAATGAATAAATAAATAAAATATGTCTTCCTGCGTATGCAAATTATTCTTCAGAGACCAGTTTTGGGCATTAACTTGTGTCTGTTCTCTCTTGCTTTTCAATTGAGGAAAAAAATAAATAAATAATTTTTATTAAATAAAAAAATTATACAGGAAGACATGTTTTTTATTGAATTTAATTATCAATCCTGTGACGTCAAGCCTCAATTCAAGAAATAATTTACTTCTTAGCTCTTGATATTTTTATTTACCGATGTTGTTTATTTTTTCTCCCTTTGATCCACTTCTGTATTTATATTGAGCAACATGAAAGTTATTTGAAAGAAATAGTTGTAATAATACAAATTCTTTAATATTATTATTAATACATAAATTTATTTAACTGTTGACAAGTTTTTGGTTCTACAACCAAACCAATCAAGTTTTTTAATCTAATTCAGAATATACTAAATATACGTAATTGAACTGGGAAAAATTAATATAAAATGAGACATATGATTAGTTTGTTAGTTAATCAGATGTAATAATTAGTTTTTACAATTAATTATTAAATATGGAACAGAAATATCTGTACAATCTTAGCCAAAATGATTGAATTCTAAATGAAACATTGCATCCTCTCCAACTCATAATTTTTAGGCAATTTCAGATTCAGATTTTAGTGTCCAGACTTCTGATAAGTTTGGGTTATTTAGTAGATTATACTGTTTATAAAGTGCAATTTGTAGACAATTTAATGTTTAAATGATTTAAAACTAAAGTAATCTACCATGCTGGTTTGTCCATCAGAAAAATAATTTTTATAAATCAATGCAGTAGATTGATAATTAAGTAGTGTAAGAAATAAGTGCCTTTTGATAGATATGATACAAGAGGAACCATTAATAAAAATGATAAATAATATTCCACAAAGAGGTAGCACATCAAATGAAGGATTTATTAAGGAATTAATTCTATGGGAAAGGAAATAAATGCAATAAATATTTATTTATTTTTGGATAAAAAATTTAAAAAAAAAAAAAAAAACTGGTGTGATCTTGTTATTCAATTTATTACTTTCATTTTTATTAAGTTTGCATAAGTTAATAAAATTATGCTTAAGGAGTTCTAAAACTTAAATTTCATAGAAAGATTGGAGTGTTATGCAGAAACATAAAAGCTTTTGTTTTTTAAGCGCAGTTAGGCATTCAAACCAATTTCTGCATTATTTCCTTTCTTCTATAGTAAGATTTGCATGGCCCTGGACAAAAATGTAAATAGCTGTTGTCACTAACCATTCAATACAGATAATACAAATACATTGAGAAATTCATTAAGTAACACATGTGTAAAAAATTTTGAAAAAAATATAACTCAGTTTCTGCATAACTATGTCCAATTGGGGTTGATTACAGGCTCATATATCAACAAATTAAAATAATATAAATTTTAATTTATTAGTTATATATAACTTCTATTACATTTCATTATACATAAAAGTCTATAATATTAATAATGAAATAATACATTATGGCATTTGATAATTTTCAAAAATTAAGAAAGTATAAAAATTATATACTAGATACAAATTAAATGTTGAGATTAGTATCCTACTAAGAAGATATGTCAGTTTTCTCAGGCATCGTCCCTTATTTGTTTCACAGATGATCCGCTGAAAAATTCAGTATTGGAACGTTTGGCCTAAAACCGTGACTAGGTTTTCCGTTGTGCCTGGACAACACCATCTGCTCCTTCCGGTTCCATTCACTTAGGCGTTACGGCTTGTTTAGGTGGCCGCCCTGTAATTTTAATAAGATATTAATAATCCTCTTAATGGCATTTATTATGGAAAAAATAGAAAAAGACAGAATTTACAGCCTGAAGATATTGTTTTCTCGTTCATATGAAAAATTAATAAATTATTTATATCATGATAAGCCAGTATTGTGATTAACATTAAATAAAAAAATAATGCTGATAATTTACTTATAAAAGAAACAAATTTTTTTACTGATTTATAAATTTCTACTAGATTATTAATTGGATCGTCAAATTATTTCGATTAATTTAAAAAAAAAAGAAATCAGTGCAAAAGTACTTATTACGTCTTATTCATCCAAATAATTTATAGTTTCATAAATATTATTATCAAAATAAAAATATTGATATATATTTCAACCTTATTAGCATTTTGCTATTGTTTTGGACTATTTTATCATAATTGAATTTAACTAATTTGTTAACTGGAGTATTAGCCATAATACTCAACTGAGTCTAGATAGATGCAAGATTTGCAATCATTGTGCTCTTCCACAGTATAAACAAACTTTAACATGAGATTGGTATCAGTCCAATAATCAAAAAGTAGAATTTAATAAGATTGTTATAATAAGAAAAATAAGTAAACAATTCTATATTGTTATAACTTGAAATGAAAATTATTCTCCATTCTGTAATTTATCTAATTTAATTTATAAAAATCATAAGAGAATACTTCCAGGTTGAGAATAAAATAATCAGAACCATTCTGGGACAAGGGCAGTTTCTGTTAGGGGATCTATTGATGCATATATTTGTGGTTTGTTTTTAGAATAATAAATCTTTTGCTATTGATATTACTAATGGAATAGAGCTATCGAGCACAGCAAACAAAATTACAGATGCACCTTTCTATGTGACAAATGACTTGTTATGCAAGGACTTGGACATCCAAACAGTATCAGATACTGCAACACAATATTATAAAAACTTCCACCAGAGACTGACGTACTACATGAGCCCATTAGCAAAAATACTGAATTCCAACACAGACCCGTACATCCCACACCGATAACTTTTAAGGCGTTTGTTGGTCAAGAGACCTCGTAACTAACTAACTCCTACCCGGATGTGAACGGATGGATTAAATACTTTGGTTTTATCTAGTTCATATTGATTTAAGTACATTGAGATTTGCTAAGGTATCTGCTGAGAACTGAAGAAATTAACCTAAACTTGATAATATACTAGTTTATACACTTCCGTAATTTGCTAGAAAAAATTGTAATTATATCATCAAATTCATTTTGATTTTTTCAGAGAGTAGCGTCTTCAGGACAAACGGCTCAGCAAATGAATCCTTCCTTCCCTCCTAGTTCACAAACTTACCGAAGTCACTTACAACAATGATCGTACTGTCGTATGACAATCAACTCTTTAAACTAGTCATATTTATTTAAGGCTGTGTATATTTTTACTAATGATTGGTAAAAATGTTAAATTGTTTAAATATATCTCTAGAATATTGTTGTTTGTTAGATAATTTAATTGTTAATGTTGTAAAAATGTATCATATTTCTATTGTAAGTTAAAAAAAAAATTTTTTTTAATTAAGAATTTCTTGTGATACAAAGAAATAGAGTAAGTTAAACATTGACAAGATATGATTTTCTTAATTAATTTATTACATTAATTAAATCTTGTAATTTATTAATTAACCTTTTATGTACCTGAAAACACATTTTAAAATATAGATTATTTAAGTTGTATAGTTAGTTTAATAACAAAGAAATTATTCTTTGTAAATATTTAAATATTGTAAAATATGATCTTTTTATTTGTATTGTTTTGTTTTTTTAAATAGCATTTTATAACTAAGTTAAATCAATGTCAAATAAATTTTTATATATATTTTATTTCTTTTTATTATTATTTTAAGAATCAATATAGTGGAGCTCCGATTATCCTGACCATAAATTAATTATTTGAACTAAACTTGTGTTTAACCTTGATTTTTCTTTTGAATCAGTTTCATAGATTTTCAAAAGTTCAAAAATTAAACCAGAATTTGAAGAACTGTAGTCATTATTTCACATATACATTACTTACACAAAAAGAACTTGTTTCAGGTTCGATTTAAACTGTTTATCACTAGCTTTGTTTGTTTATTAATAAAAACAATTTTATCACAAACTAGCTATATTGGAGTAGAATAAACTGTAGTTTATATGTTGATTAAACGTTAACAACTCACTCATTCAAGAACTGGTCACAACCAACATGTCTGATAACACCTGTCGGAGGCTGAAAAGGTGCTAGTTAAGGGATCTTCTCGCTGAATTATAAATATTGGAATCAAAATAGAAACACCACTCTCCCTCACATCTATCCCAAATTATTTTATTTTTCAATTCTGACCTTCCCACTCAGGTTAGAATAGGTTGGTTATACCAGCTGAAAAACAACCTCTTCCCCCCATACGCCAGAAATGGCAAGGTAGGGAATAAACGGAGGAAAAAACAAAACAGTAAAATTAAAATAGACAATATTTTAACTTTTATTCACTGTTTTTATATTAAAGAGAGTGGGTTAACTCAGTAAGTAAGGCTCTGTAGTCTTATGCTCTGGGTCCTAGATTAAGTTGATCACTGCTATATCAGGATGTCTCAGTTCTTAATGGCCAAACTCTGGGGGGTGGATTCTAGACAAAATTTTGAACACAAAAGTTCATTTGATGCATGGGTGGGCCAATTCCGAACAGAAATGATTTTAAACCATTTTTTTGTTTTTCTTAAGGTCACATTATTTATTGCATAAGAAGGAATTGCTCGAAACTGTTCAAGATTAATTAAATTTTAAGTATGCCATCATAAATTAGACAAAATTTTCTTTGAGAAAACATTGATTAAATTTGCTTAGGTTAATGATAAAAGGGACTGTTAGTGATAATGACACAAGGCCTACCAACTGCAGACCTGAAAGTCCCTTTTATCATTGACCTTAGTAAATTTAAGCATTGTTTTCTCAAAAATATTTTGTCTACTTTACCATGGGGCACAAAGAATTTAATTATCTCTAACAGTTTTTGAGCAATTCCTCCTTATGCAATAAATACCCGTGGCCACCTTAAAAAAAACACAAAATTGGTCTTAAACTCCTTTTCCGTTTTGAATAGACCCATGCATCAAATGAACTTTTATGTTCGAAATTTTGTCTAGAATAAACCACTCAGTTTTTTTTAGGGAGTTTGGATGTAAACTGAAACACCCTATATAAGCTGTGGTATGACCCAGCTACTATGAAGTCCATGCTCAATGCTGAATTCCATTAATTACTTAAGGGAAAAAAAGTTGGGCATGATCTTGGTCAAATCACCCTTTGGTATAAAAGCAGTATTTCTTTAAAAAGTATTGCAACCAAGATCTCTCCATGGATTGTACTGGTACAGATTTGAATACAAAAATTCTAAACTTGGTTTTAAATCTATACACAACTATTTCCCGTTATCCTTTGACATTTCTGGATTTTGTTCAATCCTTTCTACTCGTTTTATTTTATCCCACTGTGTTTAAATATTGAATAAGACACAGGGGTTTTGTATAGTTTTTCAGGTATAATTATGTACAAATATCAACATTACAACAGTTAAACATTTAACTTAAATAAAATAAATTATTTACATCCTATGTTAATGTTTGTTCTTATTTTATTCTTTATAATTGCATTTATTATCAAAATTATTTAATCAAATCAATGCTCTACTGTAGTCACAAATTGATAACTTGATGGCAGATTTTTATTCAGCAGTAAAGTTTTAAAATATACAACAGAATTGCCCAAACGTGGGATTATTTTAAATATAATATATGGAGCACAATTTAAAAGAACAAATAATTTAATTACAGTTCAAAATAATCCTTTTCCAATAAATTTTAATGTGTTAAGGTAATTAAGTATAAATATGTTTTCTGTATAAAACAACGATAATTATTAATTATCGTTATTATTAATTACATAAAAAAATAGTTGTAATTATTCAATCACCTACAATGAAAGAGAAAACAATTTATTATAACGTAATCTAGAATCAAATCCTATTTAACATCTATTGTGAGTTTTCTAAACGAATAAATAGATGTTAATCTTAACTAGAATCACTTTGAGAATTTAAGATTAATACCTCATGGCTCATGATGGATCTTTAAAAATATTTCAATATTGAGAAAAAAATTATAAACATGTGTGTTTGAAATATCCTAACAAATAATCCTTATTACCTTCCTGACAGATGAATGGCTGAACAAAAAGCAAAGTGACACAGATCAATAAACAAGTAATCATTTCTGACATATTAAAAAAAAAACAGTGAATAGATTTGGTTAGGTAAAAATTTTCTCCCACCACTGCAATTCGATAAATTAAATTTGAAAATAAATTATAAAATTTTCAAGGACAAAACATGAGAAAGAAATATAGCTCAATTCCTTCAAGTAAGCATTAATGATACAATAAAATAACTTTTCATTTATTATACAAATGAAAATGAGATAAAACATGCCCTCAGTGATATGATGTATGTTGCTCACACATTTTTTTTCTCTTTACACTTCAGTTAAGTTTTAAACAATAGATGAAATAAAAATTATATTTTCCTCCAGTTAACGTTAAAATCAGCAAACCAATAACTCATGTTTAATCAGTTTCCTCACAATTTTTTTTTTTTAATTTTACTATTAAATAAAATAATAATAAAGTATGAATAAAACCAGTTGAAGAAAATAACTTTCCCTGAGAATAATAAAAATTATTTTTACTTTTGTTTTAAATAATCTAAATAAATATTTAAAAAACACCTATATTGATGATTGATTGCAAAATGTTACTACTTACATTTTTGATGGAGTTAAACTTTTAGATACTTTTTAGTGAATTTCAACCTTATCTATCAATACAAAAACACATTTAAGTGCATACAAATGACACGATCAAATATAGTTACAATTATTCTGATTTTACAGAGGAAAAATTCTTCTGATTAACATAACATTAAAAAAAGGGAAAATTAACCCAATAATTTACTCAAATAAACAATTATAATTTTTTGTAAATACTAACTTTGTTAATTGATTTTTATCTACCAATATTTGTACTTTGTTAATAAAAACATTATAGTAGAATAACATAAACTTACTAATGTATCATAAATTCATTTTACTTTAAAACTTAATAATACCAGTTTAATTGAGAAATTATTAAAGGAATTTCTCAATTAAACTTAAATATTTTAATCTAATACAAATAAGAATTAATTCAATATATTTCAAGACAATAATAAATATAAATATTTATATTGTTTTATGTATGTTTCTGCATATAATAAATTATATATACGCATAATATGATTTTATGTAAATTTAATTTAAACTTCTTTCAATACTTTTCATTTAATTAAAAAACAAAACTTAAAACCTTGTATAATTTTTACTGATCAATCCAACACATGATATTATAAAATCTCTATATAGTTGTTAAATTGATCCCATAGAGACCCCTATTAATCTATTATAATCTCTTTGCTTGGAAATAGCTAAAAAAACCTTTTGATCATAACATAAATGTCAATCCAATAGCATTGTATGTCAATAAAAGTTTTTGATACACATCAACATAGGATATATATCAATAATAAAAAGTAATACCGAATTGCAAAATAAATAATACAGAGAGAAAAATTTATTATATATGCTAAGGCGGTATAGTAACTTTTTACTAAAGTGAAAATATATTACAAAAATATTTTTAACTATATTTATTATAATTCAGATATTTCACCAGCTGGTAATATATATCATTTGTATTAAAAAGTATCAATTCAGGAATAAAATTCATATTAATGGCAAAATAGGTTCACATGAGCTATTTAAGTATGTATGATTGTTTAAAGTAATAAAAAGATTATTTTTCAAAAAAGACAAGAATAAAATTATAACATTTAAAGATTATAGCGAAGGATCTGCTGACTAATCAAAGTTTAAATCAAGCATAAAATGCCAGCAGTAGGAATTGATTTAGGAACGACGTATTCTTGTGTCGGAGTATGGCAACACGGAAAAGTAGAAATAATAGCAAATGATCAAGGTAACAGAACCACCCCTAGCTATGTGGCATTTACGGAAACAGAAAGGCTTATCGGGGACGCTGCAAAAAACCAAGTAGCTATGAACCCACAAAATACGGTATTTGATGCCAAAAGGTTGATTGGTCGTAAGTTTGAAGACCCTAAAATTCAAGAAGACATAAGACACTGGCCGTTCAAAGTTGTAAATGATAATTCCAAACCGAAAATAAGAGTACAATACAAAGGAGAGTCGAAGAAATTCGCACCAGAAGAAGTAAGCTCTATGGTTTTGACCAAAATGAAAGAAATTGCAGAAGCATATTTGGGTAATAAAGTTCGTGATGCAGTTATTACAGTTCCTGCATATTTTAATGATTCACAAAGGCAAGCTACAAAAGACGCAGGTGCAATTGCAGGTTTGAATGTTCTCAGAATCATAAATGAACCGACTGCTGCTGCACTCGCATACGGCTTGGACAAAAACCTTAGGGGTGAGAAAAATGTTTTGATATTCGATTTAGGAGGAGGTACATTTGATGTTTCAGTACTGACGATAGATGAAGGTTCATTATTTGAAGTCAAATCAACAGCAGGAGACACCCATTTAGGTGGAGAAGACTTTGATAACAGATTAGTCAATCATCTCACGGAAGAATTTAAGAGAAAATATAAAAAAGATATGAAGTCCAATGCAAGAGCTTTAAGGAGGCTTCGCACTGCAGCGGAGCGTGCAAAGCGAACACTTTCATCAAGTACTGAAGCTAGCATAGAAATAGATGCATTGTTCGATGGTATAGATTTCTACACCAAAGTGACCAGAGCCAGATTTGAAGAGCTTAATGCAGACCTATTCAGATCTACACTACAACCAGTCGAAAAAGCATTGAACGATGCTAAGCTGGACAAAAGTTCGATCAACGATGTTGTTCTGGTTGGTGGATCTACCAGAATACCAAAGATTCAAAGTCTATTACAAAACTTTTTCAATGGTAAATCACTTAATATGTCAATCAATCCCGATGAAGCAGTGGCATACGGAGCAGCAGTTCAAGCGGCAATTTTAAGTGGGGATGAAAGTTCACAGATCCAAGATGTTCTTTTAGTCGATGTAGCACCTCTTTCATTAGGTATTGAAACTGCTGGAGGTGTGATGACTAAAATAGTTGAAAGAAACAACAGAATACCCTGTAAGCAAACACAAACATTCACTACATATTCAGACAATCAGCCGGCAGTGACAGTACAAGTCTTTGAGGGTGAGAGAGCTATGACAAAAGACAATAATCTTTTAGGAACTTTCGATTTGACTGGTATACCTCCAGCACCAAGAGGAGTTCCTCAAATCGAAGTAACATTCGACATGGATGCTAATGGTATACTTAATGTTACAGCAAAAGAGATAAGTACTGGCAAGTCGAAGAACATAGTTATAAGAAACGATAAAGGCAGGCTTTCAAAAGAAGAAATAGATAAAATGGTAAGTGATGCTGAAAAGTATAAGGCTGAAGATGACAGGCAAAGGGAAAAAGTAGCGGCAAGGAATCAGCTGGAAGGGTATCTTTATGGAGTCAAACAGGCCGTTGACGAATGTGGTAATAAACTTAATGATTCAGAAAAGAAAAAATTACAAACCATTTGTGATAATGGTATTAAGTGGCTCGATCAGAATTCATTTGCTGAAAAAGATGAATATGAGTATAAATTTAAAGAGGTTCAAAAAGAATGTGCGCCATTGATGACCAAACTACACGGTGGCGGTCCAGGATTTGCTGGATGTGGGCAGCAGAGTGGCGCCAACTATCAATCTGGTGGTCCAACGGTAGAAGAAGTAGACTAAAATATCAATTGTCATTTTTGAAATACAAAAAAAAAATAAAATAAATGATCTAAATTAAAAAAAAAAAGATTTATTTTCATTCATTATTCTGAGTAATAGCTAAGCCTGCCTTAGTCTCTGTTAAAGAATATTACCAATACCTGCACAATACTGAGGCATGAGCACCATTTATAAGATAATTGGGATTTTTTTTTCCAAAAGAGTTAAATTTCGTTAAGTAAATGAATAAAATAAAATTTCCTTTTTTTTATAATTCTTTTTTTCTGGGGGATGTAGTTATTTTTGATAATCTTCAAAATGAAGGTCCAATCATTGGATTGGATGTATAAATAAGAAAACATGGTGTACCAACAAAAAAGCATCTTTGAGAAAAGAAAAGTAAAATAAAATTGTAATGCTCAATTGCATTGAGTAGCTGACATAGCACACTGATCCATCTGAATGACAATATCTAGTATAATACAGAAAGAAAGTTTATGGGACTGTCATCATAAATACCAAGTGCTTTGCACATAAAAATGTCATCTGTTATTGTTTTCTCCCTCTCCTTATTTTAATGCTCCTCAATTCTGTCCTCAGGATACATAAAATCAGAATTAATAGAGATGGTGCAGGATTTCCAGTGAGTCCAAAATAACGGATTCTGTCATACTCTATATTTCCTTCCTTTCAACAACCAGCTTTTCCAAAAACTAGAAGTCGAAAGAGGAAAATATTTCTCTCACCAATTTCCTCTATATTTTTCCTTTAGTTACGGAATTCATTTTTAATATTTTTTCTCTTTCTTTATTTGTATTTTGAGACCTTGATACTCATTGTTCGTTTCATATCTAATTATAGGATCAACTATCAGAGCCTCCTTTTATTTTGCACTAAAGGCTAAGATATCTATGAATCTTGCTGAGCCTATTTATCCCAGGAATTTGGATATTCGGTATTTTATATTATTGTGCCAAAAGGGGACTAAATTATATGAAGATAGGTTTCAGTAATTATTTATTTACTTTTTATTCTTCCTTATTCTATTTTTTAAATTTTAAGTTGCAATTTTTCTCTAGTCCTTAGTAATAATAAGTGTTAATATTTGTAAACCTATATTTTGTTATTCATTCAATATCGACATTCTTCCACTCTTTTTGGTCTAGTTCGAAGTAATAAATTTATATTTATTCAATATTTAACTGACAAGTACTAATATAGCAATACTTTTTTTTGTATTATGGACATATACACTACCTGTCAAAAGCTTAGAATCACCCTTAGATTTTGTAATAAATAATATATATCAAAATTTTTATGTCTCAAATAATAAAAAATCAGCTTTATTTTGATAAATATAAATAAAATTATTATATAACAACCATAATTTTATTTTCAAATCATGCATATTGTCCAATTTCTGATTTTTCGAAATATCCCCCATTTGCCTTAACCAGAGCATTGCATATTTTTGGCATTCTTTCTATTAATTTTTGCAATGTTCTAGTTGAGAAATTTTGTTTTTATTGGTACATTTGATCTTCCGAGCGTATCTCTCGAGCTCATCCCACAACAGTTCAGTGGAGTTGAGATCACCATGTATTTAGGTATGTATTGTTTTTTTTTTTCAATAATGCACTCGCTCAGAAGAGATCTCCATATTTATAGCCAGCAAAACAACCCCCAAACCTTAAGTGATAGATAATTCACCTTTTTTTACAGCTAGTATTATACATTGATTTATCACACATTCACCAACAATATGACGGACATTTTGCTTTTGTTTACTTCCAAAAAGATCAAATTTTGACTCGTCAGTGAACAACACTTCCGATCACTATTCTACAGACCAATTTCTATGTCTTTGGCTTATTCTAATAGTTTATCGGTATTTTTTTCTTAATTGGAGTTTTATAGCAGCTACATTTTATACCGTAATGAGGAAATCGTTGCACAGTACTGATGGACACAAGCTTCTGTCTAACGCATTCACTTCTTCGCAAACTTCTGGCGCTTACTAAGAACGCAGATGAACTTGTACTCATGTTTGATGATACTGTAGGTCTCTCAGATCGTAAAGTACCGTAATTAATTACGTAAAGTCGGCAGCTCTTATTTTGCCTAGTTTCTTTATACCTCTTCAACGTTCTTATCATAATAGTCTGAGAAATTTTTTTTTTAAAAGATGTATGAGTGCACTGCGGCCATGTACAGCTCCATTAAAGTCAATCCTGTTTAGAGCATTACTCTTGCAGTCTCAATGAACTGTAATAAGGTTGTTGGATTGATGAACCTGTTTGCCTTGGGATCAGTCACCCTGTCAATGCCGAATAATCGAAATCTTAATTCAGCGAACCTGTCGCACCAATAAGTAAAGTGATAAGCTGTTTCATCCTCCTGGCCACAGAACCTACAGAGATGACCCCGTGAGCCGGAGATTGAATATGTGATAATTCACTTTACAGTGACCAATATATACCACTGAAATTTTCTTAAGTGAGCTCTTGCTCAGATTAATTTGTAGGTTACTTCTTTTTTGACAGATTCCTTCCAGAAACAGTCAAGAGTGAGTCTGTTTTTTAAAACACCAGTCCTTTTTAGCTTCAGCACCATAGATCTCCCCAATTCTGTTTGTTATTAGACACTGACTAATTCCACAGATGGATTCAGGAGCTATAGGAATCATTTATGAGCCTAGTCTAGCTAGCTCATCCACCATCTCATAACCATGTATTCCAGAGTAATCCGGAACCCATTCAATGTTTACCTAATTAAATCTGGATAAGTCAATGAGAATTCTGATACAATCCCCAACAGCCTTAGATCTAGTTGTATAGTTGTCCAGTGCTCGTACAGCCGCTTGACTGTCAGTATATATTGAAATTCTCCTTCCAACTAACCCGTCAAGCAGCATTTTTGAGGCACAGTGAGTTATCGCCAGTATTTCAGATTAGAACACTATGGCATAATTTCCAAGTGGAATTGACATGCCAGCCTCTGGTTTATCCTTTTTCCAGTAACCAGCAATAGATCCGAATGTCATAAGTGACCCATCAGTATAACAATTAATCCCACTAATGGGTTTGTGTTTTCCTGAGCTGTCTATTTTTACATTATACAGCCTTGTAAGAAATTCTCGAGCTTGAGTGTCAGAGTGCATTGTGAGCAACCTGTCCGTCTCAATTTTTTTTTGAGAAACTTTAGTCTTAGACGCAATTCCTCTGGTTGAATTGCCTTCCCTATGTAATACAATAACAATGACCCGTGTTTCAAGACTCACTTCTGCTTTTCGACCCCTATTTCTATAATAAACCCTGTAAAAAATCATTCAAGTTTTTTTCTTCTTAATATTTACCAGCTATTATAAATTAAAAGATCAAAATCAATTTTTTTAATGTGTGATGTATATGAATTTACCTTAGAATGAATCTCAGAAAATAAATGGTAAATATAGTGCAAACTAATAGAATTGTTATAGGCAAACTATTATTAGTTGACCTCATCAATCATAAAATAAAGAGACCCTGAAGAAAAAGTAAACAGTTTTAAGTTGGAAGAGGATTAGTAGGATTTTTGTTGATGTTTATGTCGAATATGTTATCTCTTGAGTTAGAATTATTTTATTAATCTTGAAGATTTTGAATGAAATACAAGTGAGTCTAAACTTTTGACAGGTACTTTGCATATTTAATTGTTGTTTATAAAGTTATTATAAACCTAAGACTTCAATGCAGCATTAACATCCCTACCCTTTTCAAAGATGACGAATATCGGAACCCAATAAATTAAAAATTTTTTTCTCGATATTTATATCCATAGGAACAGCTAAAACCTTATAATTACCACTAAGATTTAATCATAATTGTTTAATTGATTCTAACAATATATACATAAAAAGAATTATGCAGGATTAGTTATAAAATATAGAAAATAAATTAAGTTTTATTTTGCAAATATAATTCAAGTGTACATGACTCATATAATGTTCAAAACAATTTTTTTTGCTATATTTAAACCAAAATGGTGAATATTTCAATAGTATTGTTTGAATAGAATAATTATTATTTCATATAAAAGAAATAATAAATGAGCGAACTACTAAATATATAAATAAATCAATTATAAGATAGGATTCTTTTGATTTTAACTTCCTTATATGATAAGTTCTCTTTTACCTGTTATGATTACCGGCTCACTTCCTTGCAAAGAAAGAAAAGCACAAATTCAAAATTAATTAAATAAATAAAATTACATGCTGAACAAAAGTATTACATACTTTATAACTATGCATATACTAGGACATTACATAAAGAAAATCTATTTTTATTTATATAATTATAAAGATTAGTGTCGGTATTTTACTTATTCAATAGTAATCTTCAGTTCTATACTGTCTTTGATAAAATTTTACCAAGTTGATCTTCAAAACAAATGGAAGGTCTTATTAAATTTGAAAAATTACAATTTACCATCTCCCATGAGTATTGGTTTTACGAATTTGATAGGGAATTCAGATCCTATTAAAAACAAGAAATGGAAACAAGTTGGGGAGGCAAAAATGAAAAATTCATGAAAATTGAGTCAAATTTCAATGAAATATAAGTGGCTTACAAAAATATTGGGCCATTTGGCCTATATAACCTCGTTATTTGACATGTTGGAGGTGGGAGGGAGGAGGAGAGGTCAGGTTGAATGGCCCAATTTTTTTCCATTATTGAAATGTCCCAATTCTGAGTTTTTTTAAATAAACAATTGCAGCTTATGATGAGATGAAGCTATGAAGTTTTAGGTGGATGTTAATTATTTGAAAAAAAGGGGATCTGCATCAAGGACTATTATATTTGAACAGCATAATGTAAAAGAATGGTTACTTTTGAAATAAATAAAACATCTTTTTAAGATAATTTTATTAAATTTTAGATATCTGAATTCTGCTGTTTACATTATTGCAGCGATATAATTCTTTTACAAAAAATCACTTCTCAAATGGGCAGTCAGTAGTGAAGAGAGGTCAGTAACTGTTATCAAATGTCCGATAGTCATAGGACCCAGTATGCCGAGTAATGATGCTATGGAACATTGAACAAGTTTTTTGCTATATTGCCATATGTACAATAATAGCAGTTATAGGAAAATAAAATATTTTTAAAACTATGAAAAGCTTTGAAGAGTGAATTTTTGTTATGATTATATAAAGTGATTTTTCTAAAAAGAATGTTAATTATTTTGTATTTATTATTTATTTATTTTAAACTAAATTAGGTAAGCTACAGAATTCATATACGTACAGTTGCAGTCATAGAAATTGCATAACCTATTAGTTGTGATTATTATGATGATAACATTGATTTCATTGAATGATTTTGTTTTTCTTTACTTATTTAGGTTACAAGAAAACTTTAACGTTTTTCAGTTCAGTTTTAACTGATGTCAGGATAAAAGCTGTAATTATGGCCAATATAAAAAAACTGTTCTCGTCAGAACATATTAAAATTTTGATGTCACATGGAAGGAAATTTCATGTAGTAACAAGGATAGGGTACTACCAATCAACAGTAGTAATAGTTTTGAAAAAAAAGCACCATGGAGCGGAAGAAAGGAACTGGGATGAGAAAAAAAAACAAACGAACAATTTGACCACTTAATGCAATATGTAATGGCAAAGAAATATCTGGAGATCTTGTAGATAGCAATGGTAAATAAAATAAAATATTTACGAGGCGATACAATTTCCATGACCATGACTGTATATCAAATTGAATATTAAAAAAATCTAACAATCTTAGAAGTTTTCTTTATTTCAAAATTTATCATTATTTTTTTGCCACCCTGTATTAAAGGAGATATTTTACAGAAAATCCTAGAATATAATTAACTGAAACTCAGTTGTATTTAATCACAGCTAAAAGAAAATTTTAAATGGATGCCGTAAGACCCATGCAAGTATAACTAAGACATAACACAGAAGGTAATAATAAATAAATACGAAACAATGTTAATTCTTGACTAGACGTAAAACATGCTAAGGGTTATTCAAAATAATTTGCATCCAAAACAGCAATTGATTAAGGCTGAGATCAGAAGGCTGTGGAATCATGCACCACATTTTTTTCATAATATAAAAAACCAAAGAAACAGATTAAAATCAATATCCAGAACATGACCAGAATAAATTATTTTACTCCAGAAAACAATATTTTAATATAATAATTTATGAATTATAACTTGTGAAAAATTAAATATGCAATCAAAATTTTTTAAAATGTTTAATATTAAAATTTAAAATAATTTTAATTACGATAATATTATACCCGTTTATAACAAGTATGTTAACGTAACATATAAGTTTATTTTTAAAACACTGGATTATTGGACGGAGTTTTCGTAAAATTTTAAAATACATAAAAATATATTTTACAATACAAGGCCTTCATAGTATACACATGCATTGTTAAACAATATACAACAGGCTGTTTTACAATGTTTTAAGTGTTATATAATTACGTCAAGTTCCTATGCTCAGCTCTGAGCTCATCAAAAGCATAGCCTTCATCCACCATGTCATCGATGTGCTTAGCACTGAGTTTAGGAATTTGCCCTTACTTAATGCTGAATATAATACTACTTGAGAAAATAGATTACTTCAAAAGAAAAGCATACGGATAATATTTAGTATCTTTGGCAACCGATGTTTTATTTAAATATTAATAATATAATTCATTCAGTAAGTTTGAACTGAAGAAGGAATGGTAAAAACTGATCAAATGTAAACTCCTAAGGGTACGACCAAGTTCATGTGAGCTCCACTAGGATTAGGTGTTGTTCACAATCGCTTCAGTCACATTTGTTCATGTAATGCTGAAAACAGTCGAATCTTGCTGCCTGTTCTTGCCCTCACAACCCATTCCCTGTTCATGCATGTTTGAAAAATCCATGTATCCCTACCATGAAATTTTCTAAGTCGACCCACTTTCTTATCAATAAATAATGCCATTATATCATACTTTACTTGATTACGTTATCATGATTAGGTTCACGTTTCTGTTAACAACACAATTCATTCTAAACTTTTTAAGTTTGACTTTAAGATGAATGAGTGCATCAAGGGTTAAGATAAAAATCACTGACTTATATTTTATTTGTCATTTTAATCTACTATTAAAATATAAAATACTATTGTTTATATTGAATGAATTAGCTTGGTAATTATTGTTATTTTGCTTAATAATCATAAAATAGGGGCAGAGAATGTAGTCATTCATAAAAAACAAAAATTGTGTTTATTTGGATCTCTATTTCCAAGGAAGGAATAAGCATTTTTGAGATTACAGAAGACGAAGATTATCTAAAAATGCCATAGTAACGAATAATGGATATTATCATTAATAAAAAAAATATATATATATCAAGAAACAGCATTCAGTGATTTAATAATTAAAGTATTTTATCTATTACCGTGCCCCCCTCCCCCCAGAGCTGTATAATACATGCATAAGCTCGATGGACACATGATGGAACATAAATTTTATTTCATTGAATGAATTAGCTTGGTAATTAGTTAACTATTAGTCAGTTAACACTATAAAACTACATGGTTAAGATATAAAACTATATAAATCGTGGAAAAGTTATTTGTCGCTAGATTATGAGATCAATTGCCTCCATACTTTTTCGGAAAAACCTGGATACTTCTGATATTCCATGAACAAGTGACTGAAGTAAATGATTATGAACCATGCTTAATCCGTGCGAAGCTCACGTGAGCCAGTAACTTACCAAGAAATAAGCAACAATGATAGTTTAATTTTTAAAAAAGTTATTAAAGGTTTAAAGTCAATCCCCAATTAATTATTGGATTTACTTATACAATTAGAATTAAGAATAAATTCTCAGTAGCTACTATATCACCACATTAAGCTCACATAACACATATAAATAACTGATTATCTTGTTACCACCCAGGAGTAGTGTTGGCCAATCGCCTCATTCTTCTTGTATTTCTGTCCTGATCTCTTATCTTCTTCTCCATCTCTGCGTCAGTCAAGGTTTCCAGGAACGGGCACCACTGATCTGCTTCTGACTGCGGTCGGAAAGGCACTTCAACAGTTTGAAGAGGAGATTCACTAAAAGCGTACGTTTTCTGATGCCAACTAAGCTGTCCTCGAATAGAATAAGCAATAGCTGTAACAAATTCGCCTCCTAATCCAAGTTCCGCACACAATTTCATAGCAAACTGTTCAGGACTATTCTCTTTTTCACTCATGTCCCATTCGATTTGATCAACGAGAGAGGTATTACCAACATGTATATTCAGTTTAACTATAACTCTTTGATCAGTCTGATCTTCTAAAATATTGTCAGTAGGAAAACCTTCAATTTGCTGACGAATAGCTTGGGCTATAGCAGGGACGAAACTGAGAGGATTCAAATCTAGGTCATCACAAAGTATTTCTGCAAACTGCTCTGGTGTTATCAAACTTTCATTTTTATTCCAAGTAAATGTATCACGAAGTTTCTGTCCCTCTATTTCCATATCAAGACGTATTGGTACAAGTACTTCCATTTGTGAAGCATTTTCCATTATAGATGATGGATCAGTGTCATCAAAGCAAAGAGGAAAGCTTCTAACTTTTTTACTAACAACTCTATTTCTGTTAATTGGTGTTGCCTGTGGTACAGCATCTAAATGTGAACTATTTGGAAGCGAAGGTACCCAAGGCATAGCTTTTTTGGGTTTAGAAGAACTCGTAATAGGAGTTTCAGAAGAATGAACTGAAACAGCTTTGTATTTTTCATCATTTCCCTCAATGATATCTTCGACTTCTGAAGCTCTTAGTAAAGATATACTGGAGGCTAAACAATGAGAGCTTAGTCCAAGTTCTATAAGCCTTTTCCTTTCTTCATTTCCAAGAGTTCTTCGGTACATTCCAGGATACCTTTTATATAAGGATCCTCGAAACATTCGCAAATAATTACCGACTTCAGATCCAATGCAGTAATATTCTCCATTTTCTTCAACTTGGAAACTGATCGGCTTATCACCATAAGTTCGGATAGACATTTTGGAAAAATTAACTGTTACTTAATAGAAAAAACAACAAACGTAATTCAGTAAACAACACCAAGCCGACTCGACTCAACTCAACAGAACCTTCCAGTGATGCTTGTGCCTCCTTTATCTAAACACTCTTTACTGCCCTCTATAGACGTAATCGATAACGAGTACATTGTTTCCTTCTCGAAAGGGTATGTTTTTATGTAAGAATCAAAGTGGATTTGATGTTGGCGGCTAAGCCCTCTGATCCCAGATGGGCTTATGAGCCTTTTAATTCATTTATTTATGCTTATTTAAGTTAGTTATTTTAACGCAATTAATGACTGACCTCATTCCTTATGAATTTGGGTATATTTAACAGAGTCAACCTGAAGGTAAATTTATATTTGTATGTAATCAATTTTTGGTCTACATTTTTAATACAATTATATTCTATTTATGAGGAGTGTGACGGAGGTGGAATGTACTCTGAATGGGCTTCTCTGACCAATGTTGTCAGAAACGAATCAAGTGATAGAGAGAGTGTTTTATCCAAATTCCCAACAGAAACAGGTAAAGAAGTTGCCTTATCTGTTGTCAAACAGCTGATATCGAATATCGGTATCACTCAAGCTCCAGGGCCTAGTCCACTTGCAACAGACAGAGATGTTTTGTGGTGTATGGAGGTGATTGTATCATGATTATTATCATAAATATAAATCAGTAATAAATTTGAGATTTAATGTTTGTACTTTTGCTAGGTTATTTGCTATGGTCTAAGCCTTCCTCTGGTTGAACATGATGTCATACGTGATTGTGTTCACATTTATTGTGATTGGCTTAGTGTTTTACATCCTATACCGAATGTTAGTGTGCCGAAACCACTATTGGACGATCCCAATCTTTACTCGCGAAAGATGATTGCCCATCTTCACAATCTTTTCATACCAAGAAAAGGAGAAGGTACATATTTAATAACATGTTCTATTTTTCATTATAACTTTTATCTATTAATTCTTTCTAAATTAATTTTTTCATTTTCATCTAATTTTCTCTATTTCAAGTCTGGCCTTTCCTGTATTCGGACTTGGGTTTGTAAAACTGCACTTTTTGTAAAAACTGCAATTATATTAGTTAATATATCTAGATATGGCTTAGAATTAAATTTTATTCTTTTATAGGAGCTGATACAATACGTAGACAAGCTGTTCTATGCCATCGTGTACTAAGAACACTACAGCTTGTTTCTCAAACCTCTACAATTATGACACATGAAACATGGGAAGCCCTTCTGATTTTTATGCTCGCTATTAATGAAACACTATTAGCAACACCGACAATTAAAGGTATATACCCTAAAATTATTAATATCTCTCCTACAAGGTATGTTATTATTTGTAGTAATCAGATTTATTGTGGATTTTAGATGATGTTGGAGACCAGTTATGTGAACGAGTGCTAAGCGTACTTTTTGAAGTTTGGCTTCTTGCTTGTGCTAAGTGTTTTCCATCTCCTCCATTATGGAGAACTTTGCGTGAAATGGCTGTATCTTGGAGACATCGGACAGCACTCATTGTACAGTGGTCACGCCTTAATCTAGCTTTGACGCATAGAATAATAGCTTTTATGTGTCCTTCTGACTTTCCAAAACATCAATCAGGTTAGACCTTATAAGTTTATTATTATGAATACAATCTGTTATAAAAATTATTCCTTGATGTGTAAATTTATGAAGAAAAAAAAATTGATGATATTGTACTTTTGTATTGCTGATAGTGGTGTCAAACAAAATTGATATTTGGTTCAAAAAGCTTTACTTTGACTTTTCAGGCGAATTAGAGTATCAAGTACCTAGTGAACTGAGTAACGATGCAGTTGCACAAGCTTGGTTTCGATTTTTACATACGCTCGGATCACCTGTAGATCTCACTCGGCCACAAGTGATTTCCCAGACTCCAAAATTTCTTCAGTATGCAATGGTCTCTGATGCAGATCCATCTTCTCATCCTTGTCTAAATGCACTTCCTACTAATTTCTTGATTGCGATAAAGGGTATATCAATGTTGGTTGATGCCTTTCTGGGTAAGAAACTATTTTTTTTTTTCCATTATAGTTTCCTAAATAATTTTTTTTTAATTGAGTTTAAGATCTATTATGTTTTTCTAATCTTTATGGAATTATCTATTAAATGATAGGTGATTGCAAGAGTCTTTTTAATGTATAAAAAAAAAAAATTGAAATTGACTCCTGATAATCTTTATATTTCTTTTGTTTATTATTATTTCAATTAACTACCAATCAATTATTCTTGTCATCTTTATTATAAATATAGTTTTGTATGTGTAGGTATTATGAGTGAGCCTTTAGTATTGCCGAACATTGAAGAAGATATTAAAAAAGAAACTCCTACACCTCCTCCCCATCGGAGGCCAGCTAAAAGTTTTAGTGTTTCATCTGTTGCACAAAAAGGTACTTTTTATTTAAAATGTTAAAAAATATTAATAGTATTAATATAAAACAGCAAAAACCCTACAAGAGATATCATTTAGGCTGGTGGACCGCTTACAAGTGAAGAGTGTCCTCGCTACTTCCTCTTGTAGCTAACCTTTTTGTGTGCCTTTGTGGTAGCACTTTTAAATAAAACCTCGAAACACTTTATAAAATGTCAAAATAAAAATCATAATAATATATATTTTTAGTATTATTGTTTTGTTGTTCTTCTGTTTGATTTATTTTTATTTATTGTACATACGGTGTGAATGAACTCCTGCACCACTATTTACTAATGTTCTTAATGGCAGAATGTAATATTATTCTTTAAAAAAATACATAAAAATAAATAATGTATATTAAAAAATTATGGTCTACAGTGTTTTAATTTACAAATATTAATGTGCTATTGAACTTCTTTATTTTCTTTTTTAGCGGCTGGTTCATCGAAAAGTGCTCTCATTGGCCTAAGTGGAAGGGCAATGAGTACTTCCTCAAGTTCCTCTTCTACAAGTACTACTCCCATGAGTAAGTTCTTATTCATTTATGTCAAAGGATAAAAGATTAAATCTTTCAGTAGGTAGGATGGTAATTCGTCTAATTTTGTTTTGTCATGGTTGCCAATAGTAAGAGTCAAGAAAATCTTATTATAGAAGATCAAACAATAGTAAGGATTACTAAATTCTGCTTCCTTGGGAGTATGGTGAACCAGGATGGACGAGCTGATGATAATGTTGGGAGTTGTATAAGGAAAGCTCAAAAAGCATTCTCGCAGCTTTGGCCAGTTTAGAAATCCCAAGAAATCAGGAGGGGGGCCCAACTTCGCATCTTCAAAACAAATATCATGTTGGTACTGCTGTATGGTTGCGAGACTTGGAAAGTTATCAAGCAGGTAATCAAGAGGTTATAGACATTCTTCAATAGATGTCTGCGGAATATATTGTGAGTATGGTGGCCTGAAACAATTTCTAATGCCGAGCTCTGGTCGCGATCTAACCAAGTCCCGACAGATCGTTAAAAGCCGCAAATGGAGATGGCTTGGGCACATGCTTAAAAAGCAGCACAGCGATGTAATACTACAGAGTCTGGAATGGAACTCCCAAGGCCAGTGAAGACGCAGATGGCCTATAAAAATGTGGTGGAGGACTCTAGAGATGGAAATGCACAGCGCCTGACAGACTTTGTCATAATTTAAGGAGCTGTCCAAAGATCGAGATGCCTGGCAGAACTTCGTAGCGGTCCTATGTCCCACCTAAGGAATTGTAGGATATAATAATAATAATAATGGTTGCCAACATATTGACCTAAGCATGTAGGTTAAATTATTAATTTAAGTTTATTTTTCTGTTGAACATAAATTGTTTACTATTCCATTTGGAAGAAGTTTTGAAAATTATGCCTCTTAGTTATATTATTGTGACATTTTGTATTTTTAAGATGCATTATTTCATTAACACGTCGACTACCACATTACTTTTCTGGATTCTTGTGTAAAAAGAAAATTTAGTCTAGCCATATAATAATATTAAAACTCTAATTTCAGTGCTTAGTAACATTAAAAAACATACAATGTGTTTTTGAAATAACAAATATTGCAAAATTATTTCATTGTTAGCTTTTGTTGGACAGAGAGATGCTTTTAATATAATTTATAATTATTTATATACGCCACTTGCAGCATCCGTAAGTGGGTCTTGGGAAGTTTCTACAGTCTCCCAACCTCTTGCTCCTGGAAGGCCAAGGTGTAACAGCCTCCTCCACCTCTTCGGCGAGTGGCTGTTCGAAGCGGCTCAAGCAGGAACTGCCCTTTACGCCAACCCTAACTTATCACGTAAGCTACCGAAGTATTAATACTTAATTTTTTATTGAGATATAATAATTTCTGTTACTTTTAAGGGCAGTAAGTACTGAAGCTAGGTTTGACACATTCATACTGTATATGAAAGACAGTAACAAAAACAAAAGAAAAATTAATCTTAAAGTGAATAATTGAAATTAAAGTGTAATGTTAAATAAATTATAACAATCATTGAAATTAAAATGAAACATTGAAATAAGATAAAATATAATAAATCATATTTGTATTCAGTAAGACACTAGGATATTTCTTGTTCCTGGATTTGAATCCAACTGTGGTTGGTTATTATTTATTCTGTTGTATTAACTGTGGATCCACCCTGGGTTCAAGAGATTTTTCTGGAGCACACCCACCCTCTTTACAGTGGGTACTCTTAATTAAGGAGAAAATCCTTACAGTTGAGCGTGATTTGGTTAAATAGCCGCTTGCACAACCATTGGCCTAGAAATAATACTTTCTTACGCAGTGCTGAACCCAAGATCCTTTTGGGGTTGCAATGTTACCGGTTTTTTTTGTTTTTTTTAATTTATTTATTTATCACCTCCAAAATAATTATTTCAAAACTATGTTAGTGGTTTATATTTAATTCTTTTTGAAATTATAATTTAGTTGCTTTTGTCTAACATTGATAAACTTTTCTGTTAATTACCTTGATAATTTATTTCTCCAATGGTCAGGCAGAAATTCATAAATTTCCTGAGTCTAGTCAAAACTTGCAACATTCAAAATGTTACTGGTCTTAAGTTGAAGGGAAATAAAATTTATCTCGAGTTACTTTTTTAAATTTAAATTTTGAGTTTCATTTTAATAAATAAGAAAAAGCAAATTTCGATTAGTGGGGAGTATTTGCTATTTGTATTCATAATCATACTTATTTGTACAAATTAATATTTAGGAAAAAAACAAACAAATATTTCCAATTACTTGGATATGCAGGTTAATGGAATTAAAATTTTTATAATATGTAAGAGATCATTTTCTCAATTTTGCTTCAGTGGCAATTAAGATTTTTTTTTAACGATTTGAGAATATTAATTTAAGAACAATATTTAATTAGGTTTTTTTTTGTTTTTTATGTTTAGCTATCCCTTGGTCTGTACATTTGTGTAAGTTGATTTTAATTCTATTTTATATGCATTTATATTTTTACTATATATTAAATAGTAGAATGGAGTAACTATTAAAGAGAAGATTGTTGGGAAGATTAGCATAAAAAATATAGAAACATTTATAGATATACAGTCAAACATCTATTGATTGAGCATGAGGGTTCCTCGAAAAAATTCAATTCACAATTACAATTATTTTTTTAGAAATAAAAGGCAATTTTTGAGAATATTTCATGTATTCCATTTCAATACCGCTTATCAATTTTATCAAACTTTAAGGTTTAAATTGTTTATGATTCATGATTTCCTCCAAAAAAATTTCAATGTTTAAAGTGTTAGTACCTATCGTATTTATAGTGACTTCATATTTTTTTATATCACATCTGTATTTTTTATTTCTTTTTTTTAACTATAAACTTTTCTTTTGCGCTTAATAATTTTAGAAGTTGTGTTGAAAAAATGAAACATAAGTTAATAGTTAACTATTCTTATGGACATAAACTAAGGTTGTTTTTATAATGACAATTATATTTTATAAATTTTTTAAATGTGACTTTTTGATTTATATACACTATCGGGGGGACTCCCTGTTTGCCTAACGGCAGACCAATCCCCATTTTACAAATTATACAGCTGTTCATTTAATTGTACTACTTGTTGCTCAAATTGTATAACCAAATAAACAGAATGAAACTACGGTTTGGACAACTTCTTAATTTCTTTAAAAATCTATGTTATACATCGTGCCTTATTGCCAATTTCTAATCGTAATAAGAGAGAAATAATTCTGGGAATAAGAAGTGTGCTGTATTTGTTACGGTCTCTCCCGGCTGTGTATATGTAAAATAAAATATGACACTGTCAATAAAAACTTTTTGACTAAATAAAAACTATTCTATTAATTTTATAATAGAGATATAAATTTAATTTAATTTACAGAATATGAATTAGAAGAATTTTTATGGGTAGAAGTTTGATATAAAGGATTTATACTGTATTTCTACAGTATGATATAATGATAATAATAGTATGAAATAATGATAATAACAAGGTGTTAATAAATAACATGAAAATCTATCCACTCTTTGAAAAATTATTACTTTTAATTTGTCTTAAAATATATATTTAAAGTTTTGTTTATTTTCAGGGGAAGGAGTTGGTCGGAGGAGTGGATCTGTTGGTAGCAACCCTCCAGAACCTCCTGAAGACAATAGCAGATACCAAGCTGGAAGAGCGATGGCTTTAGCTACTCTATGTAGGATATTTTGTTCGAAGAAAACTGGAGAAGAAATACTTCCTGTCTACTATGCGCGATTTTATCTTGTTTTGCTGCATGGCCTTAAGATGAACGAGGTAACTGAAGCATTTAAATGAATTTGATACTTAGCATTATGTTAATTCGTCAATCTTATTTTGAATTTTTAAAAAATGTTAGCTATTAATAATAAAAAAAAAATTAATTGTATAATTTTTCAGCCTTGAACTCCTCTAACAAAATAGACTCACATTTTGTTTTCTGTTTCCTGTAGTTTTAAGACTCTTTAATTTATTTTATAGTAAATAAACTTAATCCATTGTTATTACAGAGAAGAGAAGTGGAGGAACCTCTGGCCAGTATATTGCTCAACTGCTTTGACTTGCTGAGGCTAGATTTAGATGGCATACAGATCATGGTTCCACATATTTTGGAAGCATTGGAGAGAGTACTTCCTGACCAAGACCTTGTTCTAAAGTAGGAATTAACTCATTCTTAAAAATCAACACTTATATTTCAACTTATTTTTAATTAATTCAATTAACTTAATTAATTATTCCCACCTTCATATTTAAATTAATTAATTTTTTAGTAATATCCCTATCTTATTTTTTGAAGTTGTACTAACAAAGTATAGTACATGATGAGATCTATTGGATTAATGCAGAAAAGCAAGATCATTTGTTTGTAGCTCTCTTTATTATTAAGAGTAGAATATATTAAAAATGACTTCGTCACATGTAATATTAATAACCAAGAAAAATATAATATGTCTTCAAAATATGTGTATTAAAGTGTTTCTATATTATCCAAATTCCCCAAGGGATCTCAACTTTGAAATCTTTAAACTCTGACGCCTCGCCTCGATATGCCATCTTTCCACCAGAATTATTGATTTCACATTACATTTTTAAATCACTTTTATCTAAGTTTTTCATACTTTGTTTGCCAAAATCCATTGTTTGTTAGAGCTGAAAAACGGATCTATACTGCTGAATTATATTAATTCATCGATTGAGCCAGTTTTAAACTTTTTAAAAATGATTTGTTGCAATTTTATTGTTTATGGATTTTAAATTGTATGTACATCAGCCAACTTTATTAAAAGCTCAATGTAAATATGTGACACTGTTTAAGTTAGGTTCTCTCTCATGTATTTTAATGTGCAATAAACATTACTGTTTGCAAATTTTATTTAGTATTTGGCGATTAAATTTATTACTAAGTACACAATTATTTTTAATTAAATACCAGTTATTTTATATTTGAATGAAAATTGTAAATTTTGTTGTTTTTTTTTATTAAAAAGTTCATTCCATTCAAATAATTAGTTAGTATCACCTCTGGATTCTTAAAATAAAATACAATTTGTATAATATTATTTTTTTTTTAAATTTCATTAATTCTTTTAAGAGTTTATGATTTATCAATTTCATTTGAATTAAGTTTTAAATATTTTATTTTTTATTTATTTTGAATCTTTTTGCCATATAGATCCACTTCAGTTTCAATGACTGAACTTAGAAGAGCATCTATTCATCTCCTTCTGTCAATGCTCGCATTGCCACTTCATTTCTCAGTAAATATAGATTCAATTAATTTATTTGTTATTATTTTTCAATTATTTTTATGATAATATTCATTTTGTTATGTTTTAAGAATCTTGTTATCAAAGAGCTCATCAGTGGTGGAACAGATCGTCCGCAAATTACATTTGGGCAACTGAAATCAAGGATTATGAATCTACTTATTAACGCTCTTCAAGTAGAAACAGATCCTCATAATACTCATTTACTTTTAGGTAAATTACTCAAATTTTCCCTGTCATTTAAAGTTTTTTATCTTTAATTTGTTATTTATACCATCTTCGAATTTATAAGTACATATTTTATGATTATATATTTTTGAAGTTTCCTTTGTTTTTTCTATATTATTAATTTAAATTTTTTTTTTTTTTAGGTGGACTGTTGGTAATGGTACAAGATACAGCAGCTGTCGAAAAGATTCAGAACGAAGACGTATTTCAGTATCCAATGGCAGCATCAACTCATGCTGCAGGTTTGTCGCTGTCTAATAAGTCAATTACTCTTAAAAAATTAGCTTGATTGTTTTGTTATCTTTATTAATTTTTCTTACCTTCCTCCTCTTGATTAATAATGTTAGTAAAATAAAACATTTAGATGAGTATTAAATTTAAATTTTAGTATTTGAAATTAAAATTATTTTCTGAATTATACTTTTTTTTTCCTTTGTTGAACAGATACAGCAAATAGTTTATTTATAAGAGCAACGTATCTTGTTTGCCATCGTCTAATTTCTTCTTGGAAGAGTGATCTGAGTATTTCGCTAGCTGCTTTGGAGCTTCTGTGTGGCCTCGCTAACACTGGAATAAAAGGAATAGGTAATGCAATAACATTTCTAAAAGTGTATGTGCTAAATATAAAATGGTTTCTCTTCTGCCTTCATATTGTCATTGTCTAAAAACTGAAATTAAGATTGGAAGAAAGTACATATGGCATACAAAATGCTATACTTAACATTAAACTAATGAGATTAATATATATATTTTTTTTGCTCCATTTACTTTTATTGTTTCCAATGCTTGTAGAAAAATTTCCTTATAATGACAGTTTATAATGATCTATTATCCCAGTACTGGTTCCAATTGGTTGTATTCTAATGAAATTTTGTTTGTTGATATGATCCAATTTACTGGTTATAACACTCCGAGTGAAGTTTTCCTTTAATATGTTTACATTTATAGTATTTCTCTTAGGTTTGAATATAATTTTAATCTCGCTGATGAGCTAAGCCTGAATGTGTTGGTGTTTGTATTACCAATTACCGATAGTTAATCAGAAAACAAGGAATATTTTAAAACATTATCCTCCTCTTATAATGCCAAGTATTTTGGCTATAAATTTATTTTTTAAAAGAAAAAAAGGCCTTTAGTTGCCCAATACCTCCGAAAGAGATACAAGGTGTGATTTTGTCTAAACTGAATCAATAAAATTTCATTTAACAATTAAAATTAATGTAAATAAGTGTTAAGAATATAATGATCATGGAATGTTGTAGGTAGTTTATATACGGAAAGATAAGTTAAGTCTCTACTATACTTTTATGAGGTTATAAGTTTGTTACTTATTTTTGATAGGATTGTAACTAACTAACATTTTTGGCTAAAATGAAATTATTGCTGCTTCTGACTCTGCTGTAAGATTAAGTGTATTTTTTCTATTTTTAAAAGTAATAAGTTCATTACCACTTTGTAACTATAATTTTCGCTCATTTTGTCTCTGACTGCATTTTGACATAAAAGTTAAATTACTATCATGTTAAGAAATGAAGATGGAATTGATAAATTTTAGTAATAAATAAAAAAAAAAAAAACTCGCTTTTCTTCAAATCAAACCAAGCTAGAAAGTTTTGAAATTTTGTATATTTTTATTGTCAAATTCATTTGATGGATAATAATCTACTGCTGTTTATTCAATTTGAAAAGATTTTCAGGGATTTTGAGTGTTGATATATGGATGGTCCAAGACAGAATTTACCAAATTCTGTCTACTTCTTTTGCTTAGGAGTTAATTTTTTTTTTTTACTACACTATACTTCAAAAATGGCTTCTCTTGTATGTTTTATTCTTAAATCACAAATCATGGACCTTTAAATTTGAATTGAAGTATGAGGAAAATATACTGATCTATACATGGCAGACTTATTTTTAATATTTAACAGAAGTCCGTGGAACTATTTCATCATCAATTTTTTAATAATTTGAGTAAAAATAGTTCTGTCCTATTAAGGGGTAAGAGTTGTTCTTTACATTATGATATTTAATTTTTTTTATTATTGTCTTCTAGAAAGAGTTGAATGGGAGAGAGGGATGAAATGGGTCTGCGATTACATAGTCTACCAGGCTTGGCGCCCTCCACAGTCTCATTCCAAGGACCTGCACTCCTCGATAGTCGCAGCCTTCACAACGGTCAGTGCTTGGATTTTATCACAGCCAACACTTCTTCAAAATAGAAACTGTCTCTATAACGTTTTAGAAGTAATAGAGCTCGGCATATCTGGTTCAAAGTCACAGGTAAATATATTTATTTATTAAAATAGAACTTGGTTTATTATATTAAGTAACCATTGAATATATGTTTATATTATCATAATTATTTTATCACCTTAGTTTATTATTTTCTTTACTAGGGTAAGAGAAGAGATGAACCAATTAGGATGAAAGATGAAAAAGAACTGAAACCCGTTTCGATGAGGGTGAGAGATGCCGCAGAAGCTCTTCTTACGATCGTCCTGGAGCATGTAACAAATCTTTATTCATTATTTTATATATATATATATATTTTTTTTTTTTTTTATCACAATATCCTATGACAAGTATCTGTACCATTTGTAATCAAAGCTTAACTTTGGGTATGATATTCAATCTTATATACTTTCTTTATCACTTGAATTCTATTGCTGCTAAAAATTTATGCAATTTTTTTTCCTTGCATGTACCCAATTATGCTGTAAATGAAATTATTTTTTAAATAGAATTATTCCAATTTTTGAAAGTACCTAATTTCCATTACTTTTTGCAAATAATTTTGCCAAAAATAAAATGGATATAATACCTAATTTATTTTTATTTTTTGCATTGTTTTAAATTTTTTAAATATTTAGATCTCATTAAATATGATTTTCTATTTCATAGGCTGGTTACTTCCCGACACCGTGCGGGCCCGAGTCTGTTTCTAGTCTAGTCGATGAATCAGTCCTCTTAAAATATAGTCATGCTGATGCCACGTCTTTCAAGTATTTCATACTTTATAACAATATACTTCTATGTCTTCTTGATGATCCGTTAGGAAATAATGAAGGTAGCGTTTAATTTGATTTATTTATTTTTTTACATGCATGATAATTATGTATATATTTTCTTTTTTATTAACTTTTAACATAAAATAAAATTATAAACCTGCTGATTTTAAATTTATGGGTAGTAAAATTTCTTAGATGTACGTAGAATTGAGTGCCTGCAACTAAAACTGACCTAGTCATTAATTTTAAATTTTTATATTAATAATCATAGAAAGCTAAAGCAACAGCACTTTTAATTAAATAAACATATGAATTCTTTACTTAAAATTAATTAAATTTGATGTGGTCAATTTTAATTGTATGTTGTAGATAAATTGTATATAAATATTTTATCAATTATGAAAAATAAAATTGGGTTTGTATCTGAGCCGTTAGAATCATGTCTTTGCAATGATTGATTTTAAGAATTGATTCCACTGGTGTTAAAGGCGAGATTAGTTAAGGAAATTCTTTTTAATTAGTTTTGTGTTGTAGAAATCATCGGATCTGAAGTCATTAAACTATAGCAAAGTTATTACTATTTATTTTTTCACCTGTCTCAACCATTTTATTTATGCGCTTTTAGTTATTCTCCATTACCTTTTATGACTTGTTATGTTAGGTATTAATTGTGGTACTCCTTAAATAGCCGGTCGGGTACGACTGCTATCTGCCAATGTTTATAACCTTAACACTGATAATTCCTATCTTCGTATTCATATTTATTGTATTATATTCATATTATTGAAATTGTAAAAAAAAACATAAACAAATGTAATAATACAAAAATGTATATATTAAATTGATGACATATGAAATTCCTATATATATTAAATAGACAAAAACAAATGTAATAATAACAAAACCATTATCCCGTCGTCTTGAAAATATTTGATGGCCTCTTCTTCTGAAGACAGCAATTCCCACAATGTAATATAATTTGACACATCCATAATTTGATGAAAATCACACTAATGGAACAAAAATAAAGGATGGAATAACTCGAGATATGAAGGGAGGTTATGTGACCTAACATTAGATAACAAAGGATGTTTCTTCCCTACCAGCTATTTAAGGAGTACCTTAATTTTTCTAACATATTTACCTTAACAATTGTTTATTTTATTTTTATATTACTATTTTTATCACTGGTAATTTGTTTTCAAGCTGTGAATTCCTTTAGTTAATTATCAAATTCTTTCATAGTTTATAATTATTTATTTATTATCACTACTAACAATGAGGAATGGTTAATTATTTCAAATAAACAAGACCTAGTTGATATTAAAGACCTTTAATTTTATATTGATTAAATCCATTTGTGAGAAAATTGAAAAAAAAAATTCCAGTTAGTGGACTTTAATGAAAAACTTGATATAACATCCGAGGTATTTAACTCTCTAAAATTAGTAATTTCAGTTTCGCACAACTTATGTGTTTTACCGAGGCTATTCACACGCACACAGACTGTCTTATGAGACTTTATTATTTGTTCTTCAAAACGTGTATTTTAATTGAAAATTTTTATCTATCACGATATGTTTCCTGGATATATTTTGTGTGTAGATAAGCTAAAGTAAAAATTAACCATGTTAATCAAAACTAGAAATAATAAATTGATACTAAGTAAATACCTGTGCTAATAAGAATCTGATTATATTATTTCCATTTGTTTTTAATTTTTTAGTTGTTTTTTTTATCAAATATTTACTGTTTTTTGTTTATCCTCTTCTTCAGTATAATTTTCAATCCTCAATATCCTTCTTTTATTTAATTATTGTACATATTTGTGTCCTTTTTCCCTCCCTTGTTTGTCTTAAAAAGTATCTACTCCTAAATCCTCATTCCTATTCTACCAGTATATGTCTTGTCTGTTGTTACTCTTTCCCCTGCTTATTTATCTGTTCCAGATGGATCCATGAAGATGGGTCGTAGTACTATGAGTTCAAAACACCAAAGCTGTAAAGACGGTAAGATCTATTTGATTCCAAGATATGTTCTAACTGCCAGATACTAACCCTTAGATAAATAATGGAATGGTTAAATAAATAGTTTTACAGGTTTTCAAACTTGTATTTGTATAATATATTGTACAATATGACTTAATATTTAAACATTAGAGAAAAAATCTTTTTTTAAAATATATTATGGCTGCAAAAAGGTCTACCATAAATTTTATTTTATTACATTTCATTAAAATTCATCAATATAATAAAATTTATGGTTGCATTTTTAATTTATAAACTAATTCCTACTTCATCTTATATGTTATTATAACAATAATCTATTTTCTATATCTTTAAAAAATGTTCACAAGGATATATGGTAACATATTTTCATTTTATTTGATTAACATAAGTATATAATTTGTCATGATGAATGAATTTGATATGTGTAAAGTGTTTTTTGAAATAAGCAAATCTTTACTTTTCTGGGTATGGATTAAGTTAGAAGTCTCTTAGCCACTGCCATGAAGTCTGATAACATATTTCACATAATATTTTGTCAAGCCTTAATATATTGATGATGAAAGGCTCTTTCGATGTCATATATTGAAAATAAAAATCAGTATAATGAAAGACTCCATTTTTTTATGCTTGTCAAACTATAGTTTGACCATGTTTAATTGGCAGCCCAAGGCCGAACCCGTTTGGCAATAAGTTGAAGCTCACATTTTGTTTTTTTCCTTAATCCGCTGATACTGCTTGCTAAATATTTATTAACATATACATAAATTAGAAGATTATGATATCATATTTCAATATATGTGTGTATTTGTAAATATTTTGTAAGTTTTATCAGAGGTTTAGAGACAAAATAAAATGTGAGTTTCTATATAGTGCCTCCTGAGTTCATTCTCAGGCTGACAATTAGTTGAGGTCGTAGTAATAATACATATACAGTTATTTTCAAGTTTATCAAATTTTAAGCATTTAAATCATTTTCCATTTCCTCTAAAATTTCCAAAAAGTAACCTAATTATGGTGTTTCTGAGTTGTTGATACATTGGTAATCATATATTTTTTCAACTTATGTTTTTTTTATCATCCAGTTTTTTATGTATCATATCAAGTGGAACTATTCTTTCTTACAAATGGTTTTTATTCCATCGTGTTTTCAAATTTTATTTAATGAACATCTCTGTTTTATTTTATTTCGACTATATTTTATTTTAACGTTATATATTTGGAGACCCTATTATTTAAAAGTTCATGTCAATGTTTTTGCATTTACTTTAATTGTTTCTGAATGTTTCCTTGCTTAAAAAAAAATTACTTTATTATTTTTGGAAATAGTTTTTTAAAAGATATCACCTTAAATTAATATCACAGTCGACCATTCGTGTTTTCGTGTCTATCTAATCCTAATTAATAATTTATGTTGAAAGTTGATGAGAAATGAGCTGTGTGTTTTCCTCTGCATGAAGTTGTTATGCCATCTTGATCAATAAATTTGGAGATCTTGAAAATTTATAAAAAAAAAATCTCTTGACTGATATACCCTTATTGTACCCTTATGTACCTGGTTGTGATTGTTCTTTATTCTTGTCAAATGTTGTTTTCTTATTTTTAACTTTATTTTTCAAATAAAGCCTATAACCTACAGCTGTTTCATTTTAAATGACTTTAATTAAAATTTCTGTTTTTTTTTTTAGTTTTGACTTATTACTTTTGGAATATTGATGCTTTCATTATTTTCTGTCATTACTTTCCTAACCTTCAGAAAATATTTTAAATTTTATGGTATTTTAAGACTATTAAAAAAAAAAATTCTTTTATGTAATTTGTGTCTTTATTGGTTCCTTAATAAAATACTTCTATGATTTCAGAGCCACAACCAGTTGTAAATGTAATACTCAGGGGAGGATTTGGAAGGCATACTTGGGCTTTTCAACTTAGACAACTTCCTAGGCATCGGTAAAAGCTTATTATATTAATTTTATTCGTAATTAATTAGATGAAACAAAATTTTTATTAATGCCTTTAGTATAAAAATTTTCATGATCAAAATAATAAAATCATGTGGTGAAAGACTTTTATATACATAAATGAAATTTACTGCTGTGTCTGATATATTTTATTCCTGGTTTCATGAAAAATTTATGTTTTATAATTTAGTTTATATTTTTTTAAATGTATTACTAAGTGGAAATATAATAAAAGTTATCTTAATTTTATATAGTTATTTTTAAAAAGTTACCTAAGTTGTAGAATATTTCTGGGCTGTATATGTTTAAGCTAATAGATTGAAAGTATTTTCTAGTAAATAAATAAATGGATAAAGAAATAGATTGTATGATTGAATTGGAATAATGTGAGATGGAAAAGTGGAAGTTGTATATGATTTGTATCTATACTGTGGTGCGAACTGAATTGTATTTTTGACAACATAGTTTGAGATTTTATGAATTTATATAGCTTGTACAAAACCCCCAAAGTCTGTGGCTTATTTTGTTCAGAAATTGTTTTCATTAATTAGTTGTATATCTTTTTTTATTAATATATTGTTATGTTGCATAGGAAAAAAATATAAATACAGAGATAACAATCTTTGTATATATGTATAAGAAGAAAGAAAAATCATTGTTTAAATTAGTCGATAATTAATTTTTGTTTAATAGAGCATATTCCTCTTAAACATTTGCTCTTTTGATTAAGAAGAGTTACACTCACCATTTTCCAACTTCCAAATAATATTTTCTTTTTTTTCGACCTTTAAGGATTTTCTTCCCGACATTTTGGACTTCCTCATACCCAGAACACAGAACCAACTGGTTAACATTCCACTCTTCTTTCTAATTTTTATGAACTGAATTTATAAATGTTGTTGAAATTCCATGAAAAACCAAAGGAATTGTTCACATCTTGTCTGCCATTATGTACTAATTTTAATTCTATAAAATGACTGAAATAGTCTTAAAAGAACCGGTGCCATCTTTATAGTAACTGTCATAAGCAGCTAGCTTTTCTGTAATTACCTTGTGAGTATAATAAAATGGTAAGTTGTTATAACCAACTTTCTATATGAAATTCCTAAATTCAGCACTGAGCTCATCGATTGGCTTCGAAAATCCATCAGGCCATTCTTGAACTCATTCTTGTATCCATAAATGAAATTCAGCGTGTTTCTTTATTCATTGATTGAATCACTGATAGCTCGGCGGTTCCATTGGCTTTTAGATTGCTGTATCTAACATAACATCAGTGTTGTTATTTCTCATTCTCCTTTACACATTTATATTCAATTAACTTACTATCTATATTTATTTCTGTTTTGAAACTTAACAATTCAGTAGGCAAATATTTCCTTATATATTTTTTATTTTTAAGGAATTTAACTTGTTGGAGTGTTAACTTTGCCCTAGAATCCAGCTGGTCATTCTTAAACTCATTATAAATTGCTTTCCATCAATGCTGGATTTAATCGATTGATGGTTTCCTTTGATTGAATTAATGCTGAATTTAGGAACTTGCCTTACCTTCAGACTGTACATATTTTCAATATTAAATTCTGACCAGTCAGAATTAAACTCTTCCTTTCTTTGTCATTATTTTATTATTGATTTTACTTCTTACACTATATAATTTTATCTATTCATACCATAACTTCATTATATATATTTATATGATTTTTATTTTTTTAACCACGAAGATCTACATTATGGTCTGATATTTCAGCCTTTATTTAATAGTTTGTTCTCTTGTAGTTTTGATTTTTAACTATAGAAGAATTTTAAATTTAATTAACTACTGTCAATGAAGTGGTTTGGTAATAATAATATGATTAATGTTAGATCGACGACGAGGGGGAGATATCAAGAAGGTCCTGGAAGGCCAGTATGTATCAATCCTCCACCACCTCCTTCACATGGTCCACGAGCATATTTTCCTGACTTCAGAGGAAGAATACCTCAATGCATGGCGTAAGTTCTAGTTAAATATATATTTAATTGTAATTTGGTAAATATTAGTTAAATATATATTTAATTTTAATTTGCTAAATATTGAAGTGTATTTTAAATATTGTATGTCTATTTTAACAGAATAAAGACCTGTAATTGTTGGTATTTTCTTTTTAATTTTTATTTGGACGTTTTGTGGATATTCTGTGCATCTCTTCAGCTTCTAGAATTGCATAAAAAATACGTTATTAGTTCTATATTGAACCAATCATTTATATTTCTTTAAAATTAATAACGTTTTTAATTATCATTTCCAATTATTTATATTTATATAATTATATATATTTCCATTTTAATAACGATTTTTTAAAGAAAAATAAAATTTACTTAAATAATTTGTTCCAGTATTGGGTTAGTCCTAGAACAAGTTTGATCAATGATTGAACGTTCTTTCTACTAAAAAGACCTAAAGTACATTTATATAGAAATAATTCAGTACTGGGAAAAATCAAGTAAGTAAATTTTATTTGAAAAAAAAAAACAAACATATTCCTATGGGTTAAATTATTCAAGAGTGAAAAATTTCTTTGTCAAACTTAAAAAATTGCTGACCGGAGTCACAACAGATACTGAAAACAATCTGCATTTCCACTGGCCCATTATACATATCCCAAATCTTTAATTATTTACCATAGTAAATATAAATTGTCAAATATAAATAATAAAAATTCAATATCACCGTACATGGTAAAACTTTATACCCTCTATGAAAAAGCTGACAGATACTATAATCATATCAAAATTTATACTGGTGCTTCTAAGACAACCAATGCATGCTTAATAGCCGTAATATATGAAAATTATTACCGTATATTATTTATTTTCAATGTTTTATTGTATACAGAGAAAGGAGCATTCCAGAACTTGATGGAGACTGTGACATTATGTCCCGGTTAGTAATGGAAAGAGGGGAAGCTGAAGCTGCGATAAACATCTCCAACGATCCACCTGAAGAATGTGTCCCTCCAAAGCTCTGTGACGAGTTTCAGACCACCAGGCTCTTTTTGTCTCATTTTGGTTTTCTCACTAAACTGGTAAGTCCTATTGTGTTTTTTTGTATCTAATGGTTTGATAAACATGACATTTTCTATATTTTAACTATTATCATAATATATTTTTAATTGAGAAGAACCCCCCAGCAAGAGCTGGAAAAATGTATACCTTTATTCACAGTTCTATATTTCAACATTCTAATCACCTACTCTGGAATCAACTTACTAAAACGACTTTATCCAAAAGTGTTGAAATTGGAGTTAGTCATTCTGTCAACTGAAAGGCTCATTTAATTATCATTATTTTTTAGTGATGATAATCAATGAGTTTTCTTTTTTGGTTTTGGCCATGTCTGATTTTAATTATGTTTCTGTAAAATCTAAATGTTTAGTCATTTATTGATAATTATTATTTTTTTGTTTACATAGGAAAATGGGAAGACTTCAATTATTGCTTTGGACTCTAAAAAAGAAGGTTTCCTGAAAGATGTCGAAGTCTTGGATAAGATGGAACCAAGAACGAGTGATACATGCCACATTTTTTATGTAAAATCGGGGCAGTCCCATTACCAGGACATTCTGGCTAATGTTGTTAGTTTTATTTATTTAAATTTTATTTTTATTATATGTATAATTATATGCTTTATATGAGTATGCTTTGATCAGGATTTTGAGTATGATTTGCATTATTTCATTAAATACATTTAGATTACGTAGCTAAAGTGCACATTTATATCAAGCGATTTTTCTAGACATCTATAAGCAATTAAGCGATTGTACGTAGACAAGCCTCTATAAATGTGTAGATTATCCTTTGAATTTATAGATGCTTCTTATAGTTAGGCTAACGTCATGAAGGTATTACGAAGTATCCATTTCAAAGCCTTTTTCAATTATGATTATCTTTTTTTTTCTTTGTTGGCCCTAGGCTTCCCTTGAAGTTCTATACTGGCCCTTGTGTTATATTATAAAAGAATGAAGGTATGGATGTAAATTATTATTGTTTATTTATATATTTTGATTGTTCTATAAATTTACACAACTTAATAGTATCCCTATCTAGATCTGCGAACTCTTGGATAAAAACGCCAATGTTTTAGATGAAGGAATATTTATTCCAGAATTTATCACATTTGCTGCATTTTAGTATAATGTGCAATGGATCCGTGATGGAGTTTCATATCAAACATTTATCATTTTTTTCAACTTTAATTAGTGTTAAGCCGCGATTTTAGCTACTATGGTTAATTCTCAATCTTGTAAGTAAGACTATTTGTTTTCTGTTTAACTTAACATAAGTCTTGGAGAACCATGGGTGTAGAGAGATGTTAGATTGGATAGTGAAATGATCTTTGCCTTTCAAACTTGACTTCCAGCCATACCTATCCTGCCATTCACTAATAAAGTATTTCTTAATCCATCTAAAAATTTCCTGTAAAGTTAATTTTGCGTTTTTCACTCTTCCAGAACACCGTTTTGCTATATCAGCTCGTTTATTGTTTTGTTCTAAAATAGGTTAAATCCAATTTTAGATATTTTAAGGATGTACAGAAATGATTAATTGTTTTTTTTTTATGTTTAAGTAGGTAGACTGAACAATAATACTGAAAGTAAGAAAAAAACTCTTTGTTTTTTGAAAAATTCAATTAATTAAAACATATTTAATTACATTTTTTACTAGGCTAAGTGACTTAAAACAAAAATCATCCATAACTTTTACAATCTTAACTGAATTTTTAAAACTTTCAATAATAAAAATATGTTGGATATAACTAAGGTTTGAAGAGGCCTTACAGATTAACAACTTTCTTAAGTATTATAAATCTTATGTTTAGGCATTTCACTTATCGAATACTTATCGAACTTAACATTATTGCTAAACCAAACTATTTATTTTATTTTTCTTGGTACCGACAGGCAGATGGAAAATATCAAAAATAAGAAACAAAAATGCTAGCACAGTGAAATAACCATTTATATATAATATTAAAATAACAATAATTTGTTACTAATTATACTACCAGACTAAGCCCTTCCTCCCTAAAATAAATATGAATATAATTTGTTTTTTCATTGGTCCATATTTGTTTCTGTACGTGATTTGAGCTAAATAATTAAACAAATATCAAAACCATACGTACTCTTTTTAAATTATAATGCATACACAGTTATTAAGTCTGAAGCATGTTTAAAAAAAAAAAATATTTATCCCTGGAAGTGTTATTGTTTCGATAATTTTATAGGAGCCGTTTTCTTTAAAAGTGGTAAAAGTCCATTTTTGACAAAATGTTAGTAATGATTATAATGAACGCAATCTGCTTTGAATTTTTTATCTATTAAAAGTTTCCTAAAAAAAAAAAATCGCTCAAAATGTTCATAATTTAGTCAATATAAGGTTTTTTTTCTTCATATTTATATTTGTGGCAATCAATGACAGAAAATTATGTTCGATTACTATAATTCTGAAACCCCATTTATTGTAGAATATAAAACTTATTGTATTCTGTTCACTTAACTTGAAGAAAATAAGTACAATTAATAATTTTTTATTATTAACTGATTAAAATTAGGAAGTAACTTATTATTTTTTTATTATGACTATTTAATTAATCTTTATTTTTGTTTATGTGTCTCTGAGGCTCCTTAGTCCACATTTCTGTCATTCTGTATTATTCTAAAGGTTATGTATTTCTGTACTATGTATTTCTTTTCAGGAAGATCCAACTAAAGTCTCAGCTCATTTTCCCCAAGTACTGAATTCTCTCGGTTGGCCGTTACATTCTTCTTCTCTCGCCGCCAAGGGTATGTCTTTTATATCTTCAGATAAAATTTATTCAATTAATATACATTTCATGGAATATCAGTTGTGAGTTAACATTAATTAAATACAAACAAAATTTATTGGTATGGTCTTTCCAGATGAAAAGTTAAAAGCTGCGCAGAATGAAAAGAATCCGTTCCCAACGTTATATTGGGCGGATCCGATGTCCCAAGTTACGTTCATTATTCCTACCAGGCAACCGGTTCCGGTAACTAGGCACCAGCATTCAGGTATTGAGCCATTTCATTTTATTCTTTGTTATGTTTAAGGTATTTAGTTCAAGTGATATTATTTATAAGCTTTGTACAGGTACTCTCGCTCATCATTCGAACATTGTTACAAGTTTTAATTGCATATCTTTATAAATAGAATAATAAAGATTTTGTCTGTAAATTGAATAGAACCAACCCGTTTTATGATATCTTTCCGTTTCATATATTGCAGACACCAAATCCACTTTTAAAAAAATTGTTGTCTGTCTGTATGTCTGCATTGCATGAACTTTTGTCAGGAGTAAGCTCAGCAATGGCTTATTGTAGACTTTTGAAATTTTAACATTATATTAAGGTCCGCTTGACTTAAAACATAGGCTTTAAATGAAAACAAAATATTGAGTATAACCAAAGTTATGAATTCTTGAGTAATTTGACTAGAGATTTCAGTTGATGATGATAATAAGTGATAATAATAAACATGTATTTATAGGTTAAAGAACATCTATATACATAAAATAAAGGTTTTGTCTGTACATTGAATAGAACCAACCCGTTTTATGATATCTTTCCGTTTCATATATTGCAGGCACCAAATCCACTTTTAAAAAAATTGTTGTCTGTCTGTATGTCTGCATTGCATGAACTTTTGTCAGGAGTAAGCTCAGCAATGGCTTATTGTAGACTTTTGAAATTTTGACATTATATTAAGGTCCGCTTGACTTAAAACATAGGCTTTAAATGAAAACAAAATATTGAATGGAACCAAAGTTATGAATTCTTGAGTAATTTGTTTAGAGATCCCCGTTAGGCAGTTACTTAGCTTCTCATCTCAACCTACTCTATCGTGAGCGACATTTAAAAGTTGTAATACTCAACTGATAGAAAAAATCATCACAACTCAACGGGAAAATTCCGGAATACCAAACTTCGGGTAAAATACACTCATTTTTCAACTTTATCCAATATTCCCATTCAGGGTGTCATTCAATTCAACTTCCAGAGCCTAACAAATGTTGTTGTATATATTTTTAGGATTAAGCAAATGGGTTATCCGGAAATCAGGAAAAAAGAACTCCAAAAATTTCACCCCGCCTACCACAATATTCAGATCAAGTTCTAATTTTACACGGATGTAGGTGACTCAATGTCCAATGTTATTTTGCCAGCGATAAACAGCATAATTTAAAGAAGTGGAGACACTACAACTCTTTTTGATTAATTAATCAACTCCACAATCTCCTCGCTTCACCATAAATGAAAATTAAACACTTAACAAATTTTAATGGATCGGTAGTGGTCGGTTTAGTTGTGTGGTACCTAAGCAAATAGCCGAATAACAAAGTTTTTGTTATGACTATTGCGAAACCTTGACTTCCACAAGCCCCGCCATACATTTTTTTTCAAAACAACTCCCCTCTCCCCCTCCTCACACAATTTTATGAAATTGAATTTGGTCCCTCCTCCCCATAATACAAAATCCATCTCAAAAGAGATTCTTAAATTTTAACTATACACCCGTCAACGATGGGTACATCAGCTAGTCATATAAATAAAGTAACAAATCACACCTACTATCTACGATTTGATTTTCATTCAGTTATGTCTCTATTGTTGTGTAGAGTCGTAAGAAGGTTTTAACCTATCTTTTACCTCCATAAAACAAATATGGTATAATATCAAAAACTTAGATTTTGCTCAGCTGTTCTTAGAAAAAATTGCCTAATCAATTTTGAATGATCAATGATCAAACTTAATATTGTTGTTATTTAGAGTTGTAAAAAGCTTGTTACTGATGTTAAACTGTTATTCGCAATCTTGAGATAAAATTTTGTATATGCTGAAATTTGATTTGATTTTTATTTTTTTCATTTAATAAAAAACAGAATTCCTCTAATATCAAGAGAGGGAGAGGGGGAGAGTAGGAAGGAAGGAGATATCATGGAGATATCTTTATTTTATTATTGTAGGTCAAGGGCTTTGCTGAACTTAAAAATATTTCAAAACTTAAGTTGTTCAGATTTATTTAATTAAACTTTTCTATTGGAAAATTCAATATATTTTTTTTTGTCTTAAAATGCTTATCTCTTATTGTTTCAGAGAGATCCATGTGTATTTATTCCGAGTGCGTATAAGAATTTAAACTTTATTTAAATTTTTCAGGCCATGAAGAAAAAGGGAAAAGACAATTAACAACATACCCAGTATTTGTCGTTTGGTTGGAGAGTTTAGAAGACCATTTAAATTTCCCATTAGGCAAGTTGCATAATTAATATAATTTATTAGCGGTTGTATTATTATTAAATTATTTTAAATTATATAGATGAGATGATGCCGCACACTGGCCACGGTCAAGAAAGCCTTTCGTTACAGCATTGTACTATTATATTTATTCATGCTCTGCAGAGTGGGCTTTTTAGGGTCAAAGTGAGACCTTCTACCACAAGGTAAACTATATATAAAATTATTTTTATTTAATTGAAAGTAATTAACTATTTTTATATATTTAATTTTTGAAATATTACTTCAAATTAATGAATTTCTTCAGGCCATGCGTTGCCACGCCTCTAGTCGACGGTATAGTAGTGAGTCGGTTGAAGGTTGGAGATTTTGTGAGGCAGACAGTACTTAACATATGTCGTAGGAAACGTCTAGATAATGAAAGGTATATTTTTTCTTTTTAACCTCCTCAATATTTTAGAATTTTATTTTTACTTTACATTCAAGTTTTCATCCTGTAGGCCATTTTCAATGCTTCATGAATTTTCAATTTTCGATGCTGAAACCCCCTAAGTATAAAATATAACCATGTTTTATAAACAAAATTATCTCTAAAAGTATTATTGTTTGTCTAATTACATTTTATAGGACTTCAAGAATCACTTAAATACCATTTCAGATAGATAGGTAATTAATCTTTTTTTGTACAAAAGTAGTTATTGTAATATATAAATTTAAAAAAAGCTTTCGAGCAAAGACTCTTCGTCTTTTTTCACCAGCGTGGAAGAACAGCCTCGTCCACTGATCCCTGTCACTAGCCCTCCTCATATCCACTGTGGTGCTACCTCTGGCTCGCTCGAGTCTCTCCATGTAGTCACAATACAATAGTCTGGACCTGCCTCTAGGCTGCCTTCCCTCTGGTTTTGCCTCTAGGAACTATTTTGCCTTTTGGTTATCGCCCATCCGGTACTCATTGCCAAACCACTTCAGTTGGCGCTCTTCTGAGGCATCTCATTTCTATGGCCGTTAGTTTGCTGAGATGTTTGTCTAGGATCGTCCAACTCTCTGCACCATACAAAAGGACAGGCAAAAATACTGTTTTAAACAAAGCTACTTCAGTTTTCTTCTTTATCTTCTGCTTCTCTATTAATGTAGTACAGATAGAGTCAAACACATCATTGGCCTCCTTAACTCTATTTAAAACCTCCTGGTCGATCCTTCCATCTCTACTGAAAATTGTGCCCAATTACTGATAGTTATCTACCTTGTCTAATGGCTCATTATTACATTTTATGAAAACTTCGTCTTCCACATCTTGGCTGACAAACATCACCTTACTTTTTGTAGGGTTTATTTCCATCCTCTTCCTCTGGAGCTCTTTCGATCATTCCTTGATAGCCATCTGAAGCCTTTCTTGGGTGTCGGCAATCAGGACCACGTCATCTGCATATTGGAGAGCTTGTGCCTGCACAGCAATTAAATTCCAGAACTTCACTGTTGCTCCGGGTATCCTTTACTTCCAGACTTCATCCATGCATATGATGAATAGTTGTGGGCTTAGGCTATCTCCTTGCTGGACGCCTTTATAAAACCTAAATGGCTGCAATTCAGATCCGTTAAGCTGCACTATTCCCTTGAGATCCTGGTATACCGATTTGATTGCGCTGATGAGATTGGATGGTACCCATTTTTCCTGTGGATCATTCCAAATCTCTAGGTGAGGAATCAAATCAAATGTAGCCTTCAAGTCCAGGAATGCCAAAAATAGGCTGAAGACTCTCCAAAATTAAATCCTGGATCCACTAGTGCTAAAAAGGGCAACACTCTAATATACTCGTCCTTCACCAATCGCATGAACTGTGATCTTTTTCAATGGTGAATACATTACATTGGTATTGGCATTGAACCTTTGGGTTCATTAAGCCTTTTTATTGATTATTATATTATACAATAGCTATATACTATGTGATTATGTATACACTTATATTTATCTGAATATAGGTGAAAAACATCATAGCAATATATGTAACTTTGTATTTTAATGTCATCCTTGATTAATTAAGATTTATTTTTTGTACAGCTATCAGCCACCTCATACAAGAAGGAGATTAAAGATTCAAGAAATCGCTACGAAGTACGAATCTGCTGAATCGAGGGCACAACTTCTTACTAACCTCTTTCTTTAAGTTTTATTATTATTGTTATTTTTAATCCTTGTTAAACGGAATCATTCTTAGAAATTTATCGTTGCGACTGATGATTTAACTTCTAAGAATACAGAGAGGGCAAATGTACTTAAATGAGTGTAAATCAAATCGACGGAACTCTTTCAACGTTCACGTCTAACATCTCAACGGCAGGTCATTTATCTGCTATCATTATTTATTTTCATAACAATGCCAAAATCTTACATTCCTCATTAGCTTTTTACAATTAAAAAAAGTTTGTGATATTCATAGTATTAGTAGGTTAATTTAGAAAACCGAGAAGCGTTTGTTTCTTACCACTTGTGAGTATTTACATGTATATAGAACAAGCAATTATTTAATTTTATTTATTTAAATTAGATATGGATATAGATTATATAAATATTAAATAAATAAAGAATAAATATTATATTAAATAAAAAAAAAGAAAATTATATTAAATAACTACTTGTTAAAAAAAGAAAAAAATTTACAAAAACGTTTTGTAACCACATGTGTACATTTTAAAAAATATATTCGTAAATCTGATACATAATTTAAATAATTATGTCGTCTTCGTAATTTTTATATTCTGCACCTATTTGTCTATATTAACATATTTCTATTTCAAAATTAATATAACAATATTTTTTCTAAATATGTTTATAACTGTATATGTGAAAGCTATTTTACTGAATGACATTTGTCAAAAAATGACAGATTTAAGTGGTGTACAGTAAAATGAATTCATGGTCGCTCATTTTTAATTATTGTAACATATTCGTTTATCTAAAAATGAAAAGAATCTGTAATTCAAATATTTTGAAGTTATATTTTATTAAACACAAAATATTTTTAGTAATAAAGAATTTATAATATGAATTGTTTTTTATTGATATGTTCCATTCTTCACCCTAGTGGTAAATAAATTTTTTACTCAACGTTTTTTGGATGCTTTGTACTTAACATTTTTTAGTATTGAATTTCAGTTTATACTTTGAACATTTTTGTATTGTTGATAGTTATAAAAAATGAATGATTTTGTTTTATTATCAATTATAATCTAATGATTGTCTTTGTTTAGTTTTTTAAGTTCAATTAAGATTGGTATCACTAGATTACACCAAACATTTTTTGTCTTAGCATTCAATTAAACAATAAAATAGCAATTTGAGATATAAGTAATATTAGGTCAGTGCTAGAAACCCTAGTTTTCTATTGTCAAAAGATCCCATTAGTGTGGCAGTTCGAAAAGTAGGATCTAAATATTGAAATTTATATATATATATATATATATAATTATTCGATATTTTTTAAATGTATTGAAATAATATGAAATGAAATGAAATGAAAATGAAATTAAATGAAAATATTTTTTTTATTATCCTGGGACTGTTGTCCCTTTAGGACAAATTACAGATACAGAATAAATGCCTGTGTGGCCATACATAAAATTAATTATTTACATTTATTATTAAGATTAAGATTTTGAAAAAATAATAAAACAAAAAATATAACTAATACACTAAAAACATTGTGATATGTATAATAAAAACTATATAATAAAATAAAATAGCATAAGTAAAGAAAATCATTTCTGGGGGAACTTTAAAAGTTCTCTTATCTACATTTCATGATCAATCGGGTTGGGAAAGGAGTAGGTGGTTGAAAAGGAGAGATTTAAATAAGGAAACTGATTGTACATGTCGGATATCGGGAGGGATGGTATTCCAGAAGGAGACGGCTTGAATTATAAAGGATTTGTCAAACGCTGCAGTTTGGTGGGGAGGTGGATAGAGGTCGGAGGTACGAGATCTAGTGAGACGGGATTGAATGGAATATTTGAATTGTAGGTTGTGAAAAATATAGGAAGGCCGCCGAATTCTGATGACTTGGTATAGAAAAGAGGCTTGGTATAGAATAATGCTTTTATAAATAATACAAATTAATGGTCATAGGGATATTTAACAACAATATTTTTATCTTGACCGTTCCTGCATTTAGTAAGCTGTAGATGTGTTATAATCTAAAAAGAATTCACATATTGTAATTGTTTAAATATTTAGCTCAAATCACTAAAAGTGATTTGATACAGAGGTCTTTGCTATTTTTAATATTTTTCAAACTTCGATATTTTTAATCTTTAAGAGAAAGGAAAGAGGGTTAATATTGAAATATTAGACTTGTTATACATTTATTTCTGACAAATAAATATTAATATATTTTTAGTATGAACTACACACAAATTATAATATTGCCATTCCATTTATACATGACTGGAGTAATTTTTTGTAAAATACTTTCAAGCTATTAATGTTACAAAAGACAACTTTACATATCAAGCACCAGTTGTGAATCCAAGATTTAATTTTGGAGGGATGGGAGGGGAGGGGGAGATACATGCTTCCTTTCTTTTTATAACACTAATTATTCTGGCTGCAAAAGAAAAAAAATGTATAAAATGATGTTTAATTATTCTTTGAAGGCTCGTTTAAAAAAATAAAATCAATTTAAAAAAAAACAATTACTGGAACAATAATGCTTTTAAAAATATTTTTATCTTGACAGTACATTTAGTAGCTGTAGAGGCGTTATAGTCTAGAAAGAGTACATATATCATAACTGTTTAAGTAATGGAGGTGGGTTGGCTTAGGAGGGTAACTGCAAAATGCATTGCCCAGCAACCTAATAAACCTGGTTAACATGATATGTGCTGGGGCAGGAAGGAGGCATGGCTTTTAACTCTGGTATTTATCCCCCGCCCTCTCCTCTGCCCCAGAAAAACCCCATATAACCTTAAAGGCGATGAGGAGGAACTGTTAAATGAAGAAATATTGAATGTTGAATGCTAATATCTAAAAGAAAAAACATCAACATAAAGAAATCTAAAGATCTATATGAATTTATTGTGCTCTTTGGGGATGACAGAATATTTTCGAATCTTTTTCTTCTCATTGAAACTCTGTTCACAATTGCAGTGTCCATCGCAAATTGTAAGAGATGTTTCAGAAAGTTAAAATTAATACTTTCGTTTGAGGGCTATTACCTGCCAAGAAAGATTGACCTAGCTTTGCTCAGTGTAGAGCCTGCAGAAATGAATAAAACTGATTTCGAAAACATCATGATATGTTTGCTTCACAGAAAGCGAGGAAGGTGCAATTGTAAGAATAACGGTTTAGCCGACTAACTTTCATTACAAATTAGCAAATAAATATGTTTAGTAAGATTTATGACTGTATATTTAGTGTATCTATTTTTTAAATCTAAAGAAGTTACGAAGGGACGCTACTTGGATAAGTACCCTGGGCGCCATTTTCCATTATTTCGCAGTTATTTACCAAAAAATAACTCGCAAGAACTTCAATAAACCTTATAGGTAACAACTATTATATATATTACAGGTAATAAACTGATTCCTGAGTTACTCTTTTATTTTAGCGTTCTCTCTCAAGCATTGAAATCAGTTATTATGTTACTTTCGCCCCTCTCCAATATTTCCTACCTCTTTACCTATTTTTTACTCCTCCCTTCTTCCCATTGTTATGACATTGTCCTAAACTTTTTCCCTTCCCCCTAAATATTTCTTAAGTGGCAGTGCCTATGCAACAGGCTTCCAGTAACTGTGTAGCCAATTACTATGGTGCTCATTTAGGAGTATATTTTATATTTGACTGGATCACCAACCATAATCTAAATTTCATCAAATACAAATCTGTTTGTATGGTTAAACAATAACCGTTTGTAGACCATTGGTGTGAGTGGTGGTATATCTGGTTTGCATTCATCTCATCTTATCCTACTCTGTTTTATCTTAGCAATTGGTTAGTTATTTATTGTTTCAGAAAATTAAGGTTTTAGAATCTACTAATCAGGTGTGCCCAGAAGAGGGTTGCATGGCACAAGTTATTTTTAGAGGCCACATTTTTCGGGGTTTTGAATTTTTGATGGGGACGGAGCATTCTTGCGGGGTCGAGAATTTTCTAGAGAATCGTGTTTTTGTGACGTTTCAATTTGTAACAACTTTAAAATCACAACGTAACGGCTAGAGCAAGATTTACAATTTTCTTATTATACTTTCGCTTTCACTGTTTTAAGAAGAGGACAGCATTACAATTTATAGAAAGGGAGCATTCGCCATCGAGCTTGGAAGGATGGTCATTCCTGCTCCTAACAAAATCTTAACAGTTTTATAATGCCTCTTGTTGGAGTTTTTTTTCATTAATTAATAAAAATTGACATAAAATAATCCTTCTATATTCCAATAATTTTTTGTTGAGTTATTCACTTTTTTGTTTTATAAATATGGCAATATGCACCGCTTTACAAAAAGGACTACTTTATGCGGTTTGGTTAACAAGATCTGTTTGCAAATAAACGATATGATCGCCATTACTTCAGGATGATCTGCGATGTAATTTCTCGATTTCATAATCAGCCTATTAGTGTCCATTTCGATCTTTCTTTTCATCACAGGCGTGTTAAGGTATCTGGTCATTAAAGGCCTCAGAAGTTGAGGGTCTTTGGGATGGTAACCCGGTGTGATGACAGCTTTAGGGTCTATAACGGCGTAGTGATCATCTCCAACCCACGTCACCAACGCCAATTGGCCATTCCTCGTGAGATATGCGTTACTCTCTTGCATTTCTTGAGTCGGGAGGATGATTCTTTTTCTTATTCTCTTCAACTCTGTTTTCTTATTGTTAACCGTGCACCATTCGAAAGGATAACACTTAAACTGCGTATCACAAACTTCTCTGTTCGTAATGACACTCTTGACGAACTTGTATCCACTAAAGTCCTTCTTGGCTATTTGTCGCATCATTATAATATTCGCCGATTCCGTTGTCACATTCAAAAAGTCGTCAAAGGTGAACTCAGTCTTATTCTTGACGTAATGAGTCGTGTCATATTTGTATCGCTCAGTCAGCAGGAATTTCTCATCGACAGGCCTCACATACAAGCTATGCACTGTTCTCTTATGGCGCATAACGTCAATCTCAATTTCGTATCTTACTTCGTTTGTCGAATTAAAGTTTTTCCTCACATACCCGTAGTTGTACACTTCGAACATCTTAGTTCTTCTTGAGAAGAAATAATGTAACATGACAAAGAAGTCACCATTACCTATGTGTTCGACAATTATTTTCATGCTCCCGATTTTCTTCAATGAACTACGATTGATCATGAAAAGTAGTTCGTCGAAATGGAAGTCGTCGCCTTTTTCATCTTCAATATACTCGTCTTTTAGTTCAGGTACGAAGTTTTCTCCGTCAAAGATGGGATCCTGACTTGCGGAGGAAATTGCAGATAAGGTGAGATGAGTATCTCCTGAAAGTGCGGTTGCGTTTCCCGAACTGGATTCTTCCCATCCTTCAGATCCAAATTTGTTGTCAAACAATTCCTCTTCAACAAGTTCACTTTCTACTTCCTCCTCAATCGGAGGTAGATTGTATACTTGTTTACAGGATGTACAACTACCTTCAGACATTTTACGATATATTAAAATAATTTTAACACGTGCTAATATTACAAAGTTAATAGTGAAAACTCGAATATTTCACAGCTGATTGATGAACAATAGGACATAATACCTAAACATGGAATTCATGACAGAAGTCATAGAAAACCTAGCGGCGTCTTTGTGTACTATGTCAATAGAACAGCAATCCCTGGTGAAAAACCAAAGAAGCTTGTGATACATTCTTGAACATATTTGTTTTTATATTCTCTGGTATTTTTTTACTGATATTTTATTTGTATTAAAGTTTTTAAATATTGAACCATTGTAAATAAATTTGGGTATAAATTCCCTTTCATTTAATAAATTAATGATTAATATATTATAAACTAGTTGATGTTCCCATCATTGATGGATGTATAGTTAAAATTTGGGAATATTTTTTTGAGATGGATATTGTATTATAGAGGGAGGGGGATCCAAATTCAATTTCATAAAATTGGGTGAGAGGGGATTGTTTTGAAATTTTTTATGGCAGAACTTAAAGAAGTCAAGGTTTCATAATAAAAACTTTGTTATTGGGCTATTTCTTTAGGAGCCACACAACGAAACTGACCACCACCGATCCATTAAAATTTTCCCAATGTTTAATTTTCATTTATGATGAAGCGAAGAGATTGTGGAGTCGATTGAAATAATAAAAAAAGAGGTTTAGTCTCTCCACTTCTTTAAATTCTGCTGAGTTTATCGCAGGCAAAATAACATTGGACATTACATCACCTACATCTGTGTACAATTAGAACTTGATCTGAAAATTGAGGTGGGCTGGGTGAATTTTTTGAGTCCTTCCCCCCGATTTCCGGCTAATTCTAAAAATGTATAGATTTTTTAGGGTCGGGAACTTGAATCGAATGACATCTTGGAATGGGAAGATCGGACAAAGTTGAAAAATTACTGTGTTTTAAGCGACAAGACGTTACAGATGTTCAGTATTTTGGATTTTTTTCCGTTGAATTTTGATAATTTTTTTCATCAGTTGAGTAGTGCAACTTTTAAATGTGGCTCGCGGTAGAGTAGGTTGGGATGAGAATCGAAGTAAGTAACTGCCTAACCAGGATCTCTAGACAAATTACTCAAGAATTCATAACTTTAGTTCTACTCAATATTTTGTTTTAATTTAAAGCCTATGTTTTAAGTCAAGCAAACCTAAATATAATGTCAAAATTTCAAAAGTCTACCATTAGCCATTGCTGAGCTTACCCCTGACAAAATTTCGTTGTACAATGCGGACATACAGACAAATTTCTTTTAAAAAGTGGATTTGGTGTCTGTAATCTATGAAACGGGTTGATTCTATTCAATGTACAGAATAAACCTCTATTTTATTTATATAGATTTGTATATTTTTATAAAGCTTTTTTGTAGTTAGGTACATTTGATTTACAAATTAAAGAAGTAAAGGTAAGACATATTGAATGAAATACATTTCAAATTTAAAATAACATACTACAGCTTAAGAAATAAAATATTTCTATACAGTTAGCGGACTTTGATTGAGGACTGATGAGGTTTGTATCATAAACAAGAGGTTCAGTCGATAGATGAGATGTCAAAAGATACACAAACACTTTGTTCCTAACTGGACTTCTTTTGTTATTACTTATGAAGAAAAAGAAGATATAGGCTTGTGTCTTACTTTAGACCAGTAAGTTTGTTTTATAATTCAATTTCATTTTTTATACCTAAAATTTATAATTGTATAAATTGCTGGCTAGTTTTATCTCAATATTTTATTAGAAATTAATTTGAAGACCAAATGCTTTTTCACATCTCACATCTTTGTAAAAGTTTTCTTATCAGAATCACATTTGAAATGTTCTATGCATGAAATTATTACTCAAAAAAATGTAGGTAAGGATGCATAATTTAAACTTCTGTTATTAGCATGATTTTATAACAATCATGAAACTTGATAGTAGCTTTTTGCTTCTATTTCAGCGCTGGCCTTAGGGCAGTACAACCTGTTTAAACACTCAGCCATTCCAACCATTCATCAGGAATAAAAAAAGTTTGTTATTTTTATGAAAAAAATTGAAATGCAATTGGGTACTGGGCAAGGAAAAAAAATTGCTTAAATTAAAGCTACAAAAATCTTTATATATTGACATTACACTTTTTAAACAATCTAAAAACTTTAAATAACTGTGCATATTGGAGGAGTGAGGGCAAGGCCTGAGTTCGCTTTAGTAAGATGTATATAGCTGCCAAACATGGTGCTGTCGAAGTGTATCTCAGCTCTACTTTATAAATATCCATTTATTAAAGTTAATAAATCTTTATTACCATAAAATACAAAATTCATGCAAGCTTACTTTAAAAAAAAAAAAAATAAATAAATGATGAAGTTAAATTAGATTTTGAAATCTGGATGTAAAAATTTAAATTCTTAAAATCCATACAAATGGAAGGAGAAAACGTTAGATTATCAGTCCTGGTTATTAAAAGTATTTATAACATAATTTTATAGGTGTTTATAGAGAAATAAAGTTCATAAAATATTTTATTTACTCATATAACAATTATGTTAGTAGTGATGTCTTTTAATAGTGAGCTCTCTAGATTATTACTAAAATAATTTCAGATAAAAGAAATATAAAAAAAGATCTGCAAAATAAAAGGAAGTTTAACTTCCTTAGGCTAATCTCTTATGGACCACATCACTGTATTCATCCCAGGCAGCTTGGTAGAAATTTCCAGCAATCGGATTTCCAAGTTTATACTTGCTAGCAAATTTAGCAATACTAAAGTTAGCTCTGTTTTTGGGAGAACTGAAAAATATATAGAAAATATATTAAATAATTGATTCCTTGTAAAATAAATAAACAAATATTGCAAATTCAGAGACGTACTTGTTGGGCAATCTTGGTTCATCAAATTCCAATTTTCCTGGCTGTTTATACATCACAAAAACGTAACGATGCAATCCTGAAAAAAATCAGTAATTAAAAAATGAAACATAACATTTATTAAAAATGACAAAATCTAGTTTTATTTTTAATTTATCATGATATTCAGTGATATAGCATGAAAAACTCTCAAGGATCTCAGGGCTAAGTTTAAAGAATTTTTTGTTAATTGAATAAAAAATGAAGAATAATTATTAAGTCAGTAATTTCTTATGATAATAAAAACACCTATGCAAAGTTTCACAATAACCTTGTTATTTCTTGATACATGTTATTGTAGAAGTTGAAAGGAGTCAGGCTTTTTTGTGTTGGCTTCTATTAGGATATCGCTGCTAATAGCCACAACCAGGGATGTTTATCTCATCCAAGGCCGATGGTGCTTGCCTACTCTCTCAGAATTTTTTTTTCTCTTTTCAAAAATAAAGTAAGTTAAAGTAGAATTGGGGGCAGGGTGGGTGGCTATAATGTTGGGGTATACGTGTATATAACACTGGTTGAACGGCAGTCTAATAAACTGAAAATTACAAGTTCAAATCCTGCTGCCTAGATTCTGGAACTCTGGTAGCATTAATCCACTGCCCATAGAGCCAAAAAGGCGAAAAGAAAAAAGACAAAATATAATTTTAAAAATTTTAGTCGAGTTTTTCCCATAGTTCCTTGATTATAAAGTTTCCCCAAATTTGAAACTTCGCAAATAAATGGTTTCCTTCAGAAATCTACAACCCTGTAAATATTTCTTGCCCTCAAAATTTCACAAATATGTAAAAATTTGCCTTTCTCAAAAATTTTAAAGGAATAATTAGCACCATGTAATCCCTTTATGGGTATCCTTAACATCTGTGTTTTTTAAGACTTGGAAGTTCTGCTGCTGCTGTTCTGCTGTATATGTGAATCTGTAAAAAGCATTACCCTCACATGTTACACACCTTGAAGACGGTATGAGGGTAATAAGATGTGCTTTTAGGTGTTATAATTATATCCATATGACATGCTTCGATGACATATTTCTGATTTTATTTATAATTTTAATTTATCTATCCATTCTGTACAAAATTCAGCAGTTCAAGATGATTATGCTGCGTGTGACTGTTTTTCAATGGTCCAAGGGATGTGACACCAAACATTTTATATTAGAAGCCTTTTCAAGAAAACCAAAAACCATTTTTCTTATGGAATTTTGAAGCATAAAGGAGTTAAGTTGTAATTATTACTTTATTTCTTAATCTTTAAAACTATAACCAGTTGAATGTAAAGTAATCAGTATGTTAGGATCTTCTGACACTAGGATCAATTCACAGTGGATGTAACCGAATAAATAATATCTTGCCATACTCAAACTGGGAGAATAGGAACACAGTGCCTAACTTATTGAGCTACAATGCTGTCTTAAAAATCTCCCTTAAATATTTTACTTACTAATATTATATTTTTACTAAATAAAAAAATTCCAAACAGTAAAGAGTGGTCAAAGCAGTTTAAAGAATTCTCCTAGTGTTTCTTGAGAAGTTTACAAAGAATTTAATGATAAGATATTTCAAATGGGAAATGGGTAACCAGCTAGTATAAAATTTATAAAAATAAAGTTTAACTACAAATAAATTACCTGTTCCTTTGGGGGGAGCTGATCCAATATATGCACTCAAGACTTCTCCCTTCTTAATATCTGATCCTGGAATATTGCCAACCAACCAATGATGCCATTCCCTTGCCTTTGGAGTGGCCCTGCTGGGCGCATCAGGATCTTGAGGATAAGAAATAGTTAAGTTACGGCCACGTCAATTATGCAAATAATATATTTGCACAATAAATTAACAATAGTTTAGTAGAGATTAGCTTAAAAACCATATAAAAAGTAGTTTTTTATATTTAAGGAATGAGTAAGTCATAAATGATTTTATGATTTAAATAGCCATAAAGTAACTTTACTCAGAACTTAATCCAACTTTTAAACTTTTTACAGACTAGATACATACATAAATTGAATTTTTATTGTTTTATTCATTTTTGTGGCTTTCTAATTGTTAAAATGAAATATACCAATTGCCAATTAAGTTGTTAAAAAAAAAAAAAATGGGAAAGATTTTCGGCATGTTTCCAATTGAGAGCATTGGCCACTATTGGAGATATATTTTAAATAAAAAACAAATTAAATATATCTCCGTTTATTGCAAAAAGTCACTAAGTACACTTCTGGTGGATTTTTACCAGAAGGTACTTATTTGTTAATTTTTATTATATTTATCGATAAAATAACTAATTAAGGGTATAGAAATAATACTAATCCTTTTATGCGTAAAAAATAGTTTCATTAATTATACAATGTTCTGGCTTTACAGAAAAAAAAGTCACTATCTGGTAATTAATGACTTCTTTCACTGGATTAATTGATCAGATGAAAAATAAAACTAAGCGAGCTAAACCTGACTCCCGTTCTATTTAATTGCAAGATTGTAAAAGTAAGTTAGTGTTTAGTTACATTTTCGTGGTTATATTTTATGAATTTTGTTTCATTGTTCTGTATATGTTAGGTATTTTAATTAATTGTCGAAATAGAATACATATGTAGAATTGCAAATAACAAAAATTAAATAAATAATCAAATTGCTATTTTAGTATTTTTTTAATGAATCAGAAACTTCAAATTCGATTGTCCCAAATTCATTAAAATATTACTTAATGACTTTTTGCAATAGGCAGACAATATATAAATGCATATTTTAAATACAAAAATTAAAACATATACATAAATCTATACTTTTAACCTGTAAAGAGAGATTGTTTTTTAGAAAGAAAAATACTATAGCAACATAATTTATAATAAAAATTTCATTTAATTTAACTAATTAACTGAAAAACATTTTTTGCTGCTTATAACGTCAAATGCACAACATTTAGTAACATCCAGCTTCTTTTTGTTTTGTTTTCAGAAAAATAATTTTTTTACAGCTTGAATCAGTTCATGTATTGTTTGAAGTGACTGTGACAATTATTGTTCAAATGACACAGAAATACTATTTCACTTAAGGTTTGGGTAGTTATAATAGCCTTTCTCAACATTATAAAATCAGCTCCGTGTTCATTCAACAAAACATTTCAAAAATATTTTTCCAAATATATGTAATCAATTGGGAACAATGACTTGTAAAGGTTCAATATTATTATTAATAATAAGAAAAAAATGGACTGGATTCTTTCAAAACATTGCATACAGAATACTTTTAAAAAAATCTATAATTCTCCATAACATTAAGCACTTTAATGCTAAAGCTATTTTACACCGAGATAGCGTACTACCAAACTATAAAAAGAGTTAATAAATATTTGAGTGATAACTAATACCTTTAAAAGCACTTTATTTCTTATCAAGTTTAATCATAATAGTGGACTTTATCTGTAATGCTTTCAAACCAATTGGAATCATGTTTTATCAACCTCCTTGGAAACATGTGATTCGAATTGGATTGAGAGCATAACAGATAAAATCCACTATTATAATTAAACTATTCATAGTCCATTCAATTCACAAGATTAGGATTTTAATCTATTATCAAACTTTATTATACCAATAATCATATTTTGAAATAGAAAAAAATTTATAGCAGAAAATAATATTATTAATTAAATAAAATAAACAATAGAAGAGAGGGTACTGGAACTAGTATTGGTTGGGAAACTAGTCCAAAACCCGGGCCTTGCAATCCTTTTTGCCAGACCCTGACTACTACCACACTGTACTGACAAGTGTGGAAGTGTCAAGATTCATTTCTTGGTTCTACCAAGAAATAAATATTAACTGATTGAGGTAGGAATCGAATCCCCATCTGGGTTCCAGACTGGGTCCTCTGGGATTCTCGCCATAAAATTAAACTATATATCAAGTACATAACAACAAAAAAAAACATGATTAAACCGTAGGATAAATAAATTGTTTGAAATGCAATTAGCAGAAAAAAAGATAATTTTGTATGAATACTATTAAAAATATATATTTTATATACAATGTCCAGTAAATATGGGAAAATATTTAAAGATATGATAGAGAAATAAAAAAGTTTATATAGACCATCGTCCAATTCCGATTAGAAAACCAGAAAATTTATGTTTGAATTTTTATTTTAAGTAAGACATGATTTGTGCTTAATATGAAAAGATGATAATAAAAAATGATGTAATTACTAATTACAGTATAATAAACGAGACTAGCACTGCTTCAATATCACTTTGAATGATAATTTTTAAATATCTATTTTTTTTATATAAATAAGTGTATTTTAATAAATAGTTTATTACAATAAACCACAGGTTACAAAAAAAAGGTTTGGAATAATTTATTTTATTTTTATTTATTTACTTTTTGAAGTACTGGAATTTGAAGGAGACAATTTTTTTTTTTTTTTTACACAACTTGATATCAATCTCAACTCGTATAATATTTAACCTCAATTAATATGAATCCAAAGTTTATTAAACAACAAATTTTTACAAAAGGTGGGGAATTTATGTCGAGTAACAGACTGATAAAATCAATCATAAATAATTCATGATTTTATGAAAAACAGAAGTTAACATATTTGTTTGCTTCTGAGTTTCCTTCTTAAAAATTGACAATTTCAACTTGCTTTTAAAGAAAATTTTGTCAAGTATAGTAAACTGTAATTTATCATTGCATAAATTAAATTATTTCTTAGTTATTACTTTCTATTGAATTAAAAAAACGTGACTTACAATTGCAATCGAATCATCAGTCATTACCAATCATCAGTCTATACCAATATTCATGGGACAATATATAAAATAAATTATTTTTTAATATAATATTTTATTATAGAAAAAGTCAATGGAATGTAAAAATTTAATTGAGATAAATGCTTTATTTATAAGCAATTTGGCTGCTGCATCAAGCAATATACTTATCATTCTTAGAATAGAAAAAACTTATTAATATTATAATATAATATATAATAATATTATATTTTATTATTATAATATTATATAATATAAGATATATTATAATATAATATCAATAAGTTTTTGTTGTTTTCAATGTTTAGCATATTATAAACAAGAAATTATCTTGTTAGCATTATATAGCCAAATTACTTAATTTATTTTTTTCATTTAGTAAATTCAGGGAAGTATCTTATTTATATTTTAATGTTTGATATGCAATAATAAAAACTATGTTTTGTTGAAATTTACATAAAATTATATTGGATATAAAGATATAAAAGGGATAAAGAAGGGAAGGTTTATAATTATGGATAAACATGTTTACAGCAGATGTTATGATTATAAATGCTCCAATGATTACGACTCAATCTTAATCATGGTATAGGTGTGTCCTTCACTAGTAAAAACTACTTCATTTTATGTTGTATAACAACTGATAAACAGCCTTAGGCTTATATAACTTCTTCATATCAGACAGTTGAAAATAAATATTAATCTTGAAATTTTAAATTAAAATTTCACTTTATCAGTACTGATTAGCCTCATTAAAAGTGAAAATTCCTGAGATAAATTTAGCTTAAAATAATTAGCTGATAGAGATGATAATTGCAATAATTGATATAATGCATTTCAAAATTTATTTCACACTTTATTAATTATAATTTATTCATAAATAATAAAAATACATTGCTTTATACAACTATCCAGTTAATAAAACAATTAAAATACACATTAATTTAAATATACTAAAAATATATAAATAGCTAGATAGTAAATTCAAAGTTAGGAATATTATAATTATAGCCTACAAGTTCAAGGACATTACCTTGAAGAAATTAATGATTTATATTAGTTTGACTTTTATCAACAGAATCAAGATAGTAAGATAAAACCAAGAATACTTATTATATTTCAATTTATGAAGATTTTTATTTTGCAATTTCAATAAAATTTCTACTAATTAAATTTTGTAAGTAAAATTAACATGTATGAAATATTCTGGCAAAAAATGTGTTAAAATTTAAAACTTTTAATAATAAATCAGACTGAAATAGAGCTGAGAAAGTAAAATTTATGATTACTTAGTGAACATAACAGTTGTGTAGCTCTACCTTAAAAGAAATATAGTGTTAGAGGATTTTTATATATGTTATATACATTAAACGGAAAAACAAAATAGGTATATAAAATATATTTTTTTGACTACTGTTAACTAATCTAAAACCATCAGTAAATATGCCACATTCATTCTTAAAACACTTGTGTAAATCTGAGTTGAAGATATTTAAAACTGTAGAAAAATGTTTGCGGATTAAACCACTTTCATCCCATCCGAAATGATTTTATTTTATTAATTTTAATTATACCTGTCATGCAAAGAGTGTAGAATGCATTCGCATCGGCATCCCAAGTAACGGTTGGTTCATCTTTAACAATTGTTGGTGTCAGTTCATTTCCTAGGTCAACATTGTGGTCTGGATATTGCACCTTAGAATACATTTATTTTTAAAATATGAATATAATTTATCGATCAATTTAAAGTTAGTAAAAAATGAAAAAAAAATCTTAATAGAATGAAAATTTTACAAATACTGTTAAATATTGAACAATAAACGTTTTAATTACTCTAAAAGATGATCATGAATAAAAAATAGTTATGAAAGTAAACTGTATAAAATATATGAAAAATTAACTGGCAGTAATTATATATTTTTATACTATTTATAGTTTAATTTCACTGGAGCTCATACCACCTTTATAATTATTATTATTTACAAGGTAAATCAGCTGTTTTTAATAAAGCAAGAAGATAAAAGTTAATATAGACTAATTATGTCATTATAGAATGTTAAGGGTAACCTACCCTTTTGTTTACATTGTTTAGTTAATGTTGTATTAATGTAATTATTTATTTATGAATTAAGTAAAAACGACTTACAGAAAGTATACTTGCTGGTGCAATAGGTAATACATCGGGTACGACTTGATGCTTCTCCATTGGTGTCAGTTTACTATCTGCTGCCCTGGCGACGCTTATCAACACAATTAGGAATAAACCGGGGGAGGGCATAATGAATTCAATAACTATCGTCTATTTCAAATATAGGTTTTATATAACCTAAGAAGTAAATAAGCGAATATATAAAATATAAGCAACAGTTAGTTTTCACAAAGTCGCTTAGCCGACTTCTCGACAAATACTACTTTCTATAACTGTAAACCCGCTGGAAGGAAACTAGGTCGTTATCAATGCATCATTAATTATTTAAAATGAAATGAAATCCTCGTATCTTAATATTCGTAGAGCCTTGTTCTTAGTAGCGGATTCAGGATCGGATTTAAAGGTAATAACAATGGAAGAAAAAATAACGAAACTATACAGAATTATCTTTAAGTGGTCCTTGAAAATCTGTACAACAATGCTTCCAGGGAAACATTTTTATATTTTTTCTCAACACTACTTTACGTTTAGTAGCTGGATATGAATTATAATTTAAGAAGAGTATATATGTGATTGTTTAAGCATTTAACTCAAATCACTTACAGAAACAAATATGAATCCATGAAAAAAAAGCTGGTGCGGTGCGCGCATCACACAACTTTCACTTAGCACCCTCTTAGCAGAAATAAGTATTTTCAGACAAAGCAGAAGTAAAAGTAAAAATTATAGACGCTATTATTTATACTTCATTGTGAGTATTTTTTTATTTGTATAAGTACCCTAATATGTACAAATTTTAATAATTATATGGGTGTAATCTATACAATTAAATATTAAATAATACCAACAATAGCATATTTATATAACATTGTCGGAGTCCGTATTATATTAAACTCATGTTGCGTATGGAAGACTTATAATCTTTCGGGCGAGCTCGGGTACGATCAATTACAACTATTCTCCGTTACGATTTTTTATTTCTCCTTTAGTTAATTATTAAATTCTTTCATATTTTATATTTAACTATCTTTTATATTAGAGATTAATGTGAAATAGTAAATTGTTTCAAATAAAAAAGATTAAAGGTACTTTAGAGGAAACAAATATTGAAAATTAGCCATTTAAGCCATGTTAAAGAACATCAATCAGAATAAAAACTACATTTTATTTAAAACTGCTTAATTTTACACTTATGTAATGAATTTAATAAAAATCGCTTCAGCCCTTTCCGAAAAAATTGTAAAAATGTGTTTAGCCCGCGATATAAAGTGCCACATCCGGTCAGTCGATTTTGACGAAAAAGTTTCCGTAATATCCCTAGCATACAAAAACCATAAATATGCAATTTCACTTTCGTACGACTTTTCTTTTTTGAGCTAGACTGATAACACACACACAGACCATTTTGCGGGACTTGGTTATTTGGACTCAAGGAACCTCAAAAAGTGTATTTCCGTTGTAAACAGATTAAAAAATTTCCCCAAAATTTGGATTGTAATGATTGGATACGAGATGAATTCGATGGTTTAGTAGGGCCCCATATCTCAGCTCCGTAAGTCCAAATAGGTCTTATTGTAGTCATGTATATGAGTCTTTTGTAATTGACTGGGAGCTAAGAGCGTTTGTCTAGTAAGTACTGGAGTAGTCGGAAACGTAGAGCGATTTCTTGTCGTTTCAGTCTGGTATGAGGATTCCAAGTTAGAGGTTTGTCTAAGTGTAGTCCAAGGTATCGGATTTGTTCAACAGGAATAAGTGGGGGTATTATTAAAGGATACTGCAGGACAGGAGGACATACGACGAAGGGTAAAGGTGATTTGATGGGATTTATTTTAATCCTCCAGAGTTTCTCTTTTAAATTTAGATTTGATATTTATACTTAATGTCAAGAAAAAAGTAACGTTTTAGAAAATGACTGATTTATGAAATTTAGTTCTCTTAAACTGGCTAACCGTTTTAATAGTTTTAATCATGTAATCTCAGTAAATAAATAAGCTTATGTTATCTTTATATACATTCGCTATATCTTCTGTAATTTCTAATAAAATTAGGTGATCAGATTTATAATTGAAACCAATATAAATAAGTTTTTTCTATAATACATTTTCTGATATAAGAAAATCAACTTTACAATGAATAGTTTAGTTAAAATTTGATTTAATATTTATTGAATGTCATTACTGATTCTTAATGAATATAGATTTTTGGATATTAGTTGCTACAATATGTATTAAAAGAGGGTTCATACTATTTTGTGAGGAATATATCCACAGTCACACTGCAAAAGCCTGTAAGGACAATTTTATTGAAAAATGGGGTTTTGAGTTTTTCTGATCAATAGTGGCCTGAAGCATATTTTGACCTCACAAAATGAAATCTACGACGTTACATTTCTTCTCTACGGCGTTTTGTGGAAACTTGTATTGTTAAAAACTTCCGAATCTTAAAGTAAAAACAATAAGTTACTTTGAAGGTTATAGAGATTATGTCGTTATCGAAAAAACGCTACTAAATACTCAATGAAAGGTCGCAACTAAATGTCATTTAAATACGCTAAGTAAAGCTTTTTAGTCTTATTATTGATCTATTAGAATTCTTTATTTGATTGACTTTCATTCGACCATATAATTATCACTAAGTATCCCCATCTCCATCCCCATATCCCCACATATATTATTACAGTAAAGCTCGAAATCGGTTTTGTACCAAATATAAGCTCCTGTCATGCTCAAATACCATGAATGGGGTATCGTTGGATTCAGAATTTCACGGAGGGTAAGTGAATTGTATTATCCACTTTTGTTTTTCTTTCTAAAATAAATAAAGTCGATACAAACATTCTCTGTAGATCGATACGGGACAAATTGGACCTTGAAGATTTTGATGCGTACAGCAAGACCCTGCGTTTTTAAGCCCAAAAATTATTTTCGAGATAACGCAAAGCATAAGATTCGCATTCACACAACCTTACGCTAATTGTAGTACTGTCACTGAATACATGTCTCATTTCGTCGACTTGAGGCCTCTATGATCGAGAGAGCAGGAGTTTATATTATTTATCGATAGTGTTTTTGATCGGCAAGCCATATCATGGTTAATTCTTCACCAAATCTCAATATTGAGCCACCAATTTCGAAGGCTTCATTCTCCTTCAGGCGGGCAAAATAGTCGAATCACCCCAAAAATTCAGGCAAATAAGTTATGAAAGAAAACAAACTTTATTTGCGAATAACTAAAAAATTACACACTTTTCCTTGGTTATACTCATGATTATATATATAAAAAAAGTACTATATTTCCTACAAAAGGAAAAAAAATCATCGAAATCGGATAATTTTTAGCAAAGATACAGCTTATCGAAATTTGTAAACATGTTGGTTCCAAACTTTAATGAAAATTTAAATTAATTTTTGTTTCCTTTGTCGATTATATTTATCGATATAGTAACAATTGATTTCTTTGTCTTTTGCAACGTTGTATTATTTTATTAGCTTATTAATTTGGCATTTGATAACAATATACTGCGCGAATTTTTCGCACGGGCCTGCTAGTTCAGTATAATTCATGAGCCTTTTTAGAATGGTATTTATTAATTATGTAGTATTAAAGTAAGATTTAATATTAGCTGATAAGTTTTTTTTTTTTAGTTTTTTTAAATTTTTTTTATGAACTATAATGATGAACTTGAAGCAAATCAGTTCCCTTTTCTTGCAACTTTAGTGATGAAAACATAATAGAGTGTATCGTAAATGGGGATTAATTGGCTCATTATAAACATGTCCAAAGTAAAAGAAGTAGTGAGAAAGTAGACTGAAGAATTATTAGGAAAAATGTAAAAAATAGGAACTTGTTCAGATGAACTCGAAACATGAGGAAGACGAAAAGAGAAAATGGGGAGGCTTGCCATGGTACTAGATGAAGCAAAGAAGAGAGTGGTATAATAATATTGAAAGACCTTCAAAACAATTAAAATCTTCAGATAACAGCGAAATGAGTATGGCAGGAAAAATACTACTATCACTACTAATACTATATAGAAAGTATGAGAGAAAAAACAAATTTCCATTTTTAAGAAAAATTAATATAAGTCAGAAAAAAAGCTTAAATTTCATCGTTGGTGGATGTTTTCAAACCAACTAATCACAAAGAAACTGGAGTAAGCAGAAATAATACCACCTCAAACCTGATGCGGAGAGATTATCTGTATCCAAAACGTATGACCCCATTTCTCTTATTTTTAATTTACAGCTAAATGAGATTACTAGTTTTATTTCGCTACTCCATGACGGCGACCGGTTTCAAGATCACTCAGAGCACGCTGAAGTTCCCGAAAATAACCAAATGTATCCGAAAGAAGATGGACTTACCGACCCCGCACTCTTGATTGTAAATTGCCCATTATTTCAAAGAAGGGCATTTTTACTCAACTATAATTGGCGATAATAATATTTACAATATTGAATTAAATATAATTTGTAGTATTCTGATCTAATAATCACTATGCTAGATCTGATTATCTCTTTTATATAATGATCTGGTTATTAACAATGAATAATTACGTTATAATTTTCGCAACGATCAAAATTATCTCCATATCTTATTATTTTATTATGCATATTTCATTACTATATATATATATATATATATATATATATATATATATATATATATATATATTATATATATATATATATATATATATATATATATATATATATATATATATATATAGGGTGGTTCGTAATTGAACGGCACTATTCTATTTTAGGTATGTGTTAACTAACAGAAAATAAACAAAAAAGTTCATATTAACATATATCTCAAACTCATTTATTAAACAGATATCAAAGGTTAAAGATTTATTATTTATTATTACTATTTAATATTATCACAACATTTAGAGTAATTGTTCAAAGGGGCCTCCGTTTTGTTGAATGCAATGTCTCCCATGATAATCATAAATTGAACTGTGTCACAGTATTCATTCACACTAAAACACACAGAACTAGACAAACAGAAGAGCAACTACCGTCATTGCTTATCGTTCATTTGTTTATCAGGTGATTAAAACCTGTTATTTAGTATTAAACACGTTAAACTTTGTTTACTCAATCTTAATGTAGTAAATAAATAATAAATCTTTACCGTTTGTTATCTGTTTAATAAATGAGTTTGAGACACGGGCGGATCTACGGCGGGGGAGGAGGGGTTTCGGGCTGCAGCCTCCCCAAAATGGTAAAATATAACCTTGCTTCTCGAAAAAAATGTTTAATAAATACCTCTTAAAGTATTATTGTTCGTGCAAGTACATTTAAAATGACTTAAGGAATCACTTAAACACCATTTCATATAGGTAGTTAGTTTCTTTCTGTTTTTCCAAAATAATTATCGTTATTTTTATGAAAAGAAAAGGTTTCGGGCTGAAGCCTCCCCAAAAATTAAATCCTGGATCCGCTAGTGGTTTGAGATATATGTTAATATGAATTTTTTTGTTTATTTTGTGTTAGTGAACACATACCTAAAATAGTGCCGTGCAATTACGAAACACGCTGTATAATACTTAGTCATATATTTATCCATGAAGAAGATGAATTATAATTTAATTATAATGAGTTTATTTTAATTATATATTTTCTGTAGATATTTACTCCGTATCTATCAGAGTGGGGGGGAGGAGAGTGAGAATTTTGATTTTAATTTTAGTTGTGTATTATAACATTTTGTGTTAAAGATAAACGAGCTATATCAATTTATACTTTATAACGTATTTCATTATTTCACATATTTGCGTATTAGAACGTAGGATAGTAACTTTTTTAATAATGACATTACAGACTAGAAAAATGCTTGCCCACTGTTGACAACAGGAAGTGGTTAGGTTGAGCCCTGACAGCTGTCCACAAGTATGACTTAATTAACTTATTCCTTTAAACTGCTACCATTTCTATATTTTGTGTTTCTTTTAGTTGTATTTTTAATAAATTTTCTTCCTATCGTCCTTTTATCCATGACGTAATTTCAAAAATAGTCATGAGAAATAAATTTTGTCCATTTTCGGATAAAATTTTTTTTGTGTCTAAAGTTTTTTTTTTTCTAAAAAATCTAAGCCTGAATATTTTAAGGTGTGTATAAACTTTTCACGAAGTATGGAACAAACAAATATATAAAAGTTTATTTCAATGTGCTGGTATTTTTGTTTCTTGTTTTTGATATTTGCCATCTGTTGTCGGTATCAAGAGAAATAAATAATTTGGTTTAGCAATAATGTCTTTTCATGTTTTTGTTTGGATCAAAATAAATGGAAATGGAAATGGAAGTGGGGGTAGTCCGAATGCGTTTATAAAATTTTCATTCACATTTGTCCAGAGTGTTAGTTTTTGAAAGCCCCTCCCTCATTGGGAAGGAATAGTCATTAGCTAGAGTATCCATCTCCCTTCCTCCCCTCAAAAATTATTTTTTTCGTACGCATCAAACTTCAGAAAATCGTTAAATAATCTTTGTTTTATATATTTTAATAAGTACTGATCCAACTTAATTTTTTGTAATTTAAATCAACGTTTTGCGTTTTTCAAACGAAAAACGTGATTTTATCATTTCAAACTTTTATTCCGTTTATTAATCCTATCCGACTATCCAATACATTTAATAATGTTACTTATAAAAGATCATCTTAGGACTTTTATAAATATCCCCTATGGCCATAAGACAGTAAGGATACTGAAGATAGCCAGATGTAGCTTAGTGTAACAATGAATTAGAAAGGATGTGTAACACCAAATAAATATATAATGAATGGGACAAATATTTAAATTTTTGACAAATGGTGCCACAACAAAAAAAGCAAGTTTCAGTGAAGGTAAGGATTGCTCTGATGATGGAAAAATTGTCCCGAAACGTTAGAGATAATAAATGTGAATAAAGGTATTTGAAGGAAATTGGAAGTATTTTTGCCTTAACTATGAAAAAATAATTAATTGCAATGTTTATCCAATCAATGATTAAAAATCTGGTGCGCGCAACACACAACTTCCACTTACCGCTCTACTTTGAATAGAAATTATTTTCTGACAATGCTGGACAATTATAAAATTTTTGAAGTGCATTTTAAACGGAGCTAAAGCTTAAAGCTTACAGACAACAAATCATTAAGAGCATTAAAATTACAAAAAGTCTATTTATTATATCGACGGTAGGCAATAAAACTCTAGTTACTCCATCTGCTTTTATAAACCACACAACTTCAGTCTCTGAGCCTTTCAGTTGACAGAATGACTAACTCCAATTTCAACATTTTTGTGCAATGTCATTTTAGTGATATTTCTAGTTGAAAAAGTTATCTATACATATAGTGAATAAGTTGATTCCAGAGTAGGTGATTGCAGTGTTGAAATATACAATTGTGAATAAAGGTATAAATTTTGCCATTAGAAACATCACTAAAATTAATAATAAAGAACGTTGAATTCGGTTTAGTCGTTCTGTCAACCGAAAGGCTCATATATGCCTCGAGAGGTTTGAAAGTATATCAGAATATTTAACCTATAAATGATTATGGATTGTAGAACTATTAGTTATTAAACTATTATTTTCCATTGTAAAGTTTACTAAAGCGAAATGACTAGATTTTCATTGCCTGCCATGGATAGGTCAAAAGTTATCACATTAATTGTAACTGGATAATGTTTCAAAAATGTTCACCATCGCAATATTTACCCTCGTATGAAATTTATTTATTTGAATTTAATATAAGAAAACAAATTTACTTTCCGGTTCCCTTAATACTTCATTTCTGTGTTACATTTAATATCATATATATAAACTATATTGTGTAAATAATTTATATCAGTTATACATATCATAACATAGTTTGGTATATTTATTATTAATTTCATGAAATATAATGTAATAACATTTATGATATATTATTACACGCTAGAGTGGGAAGGCTGAGGTTCTATGGCCATGCGATGAGGATGAATCCTGAAAGACTTTATCATAAAATCTTTCAGCGCATCCACAGTCATAAGAATTTAAGCGGGTATTTTAAACAGCTTAAGGATGATATGGACCAAGTGGGGCTGAGACCAAGATTGTTTGGACAGAGATCAGTACAGAAAGGCGCTCAAGGGAATAACGGTTCTTGCGGGAAAGAAGCGATACAAAAAGGGTGTTGCGTGGTCTGAGGAGAGAAAACGTAAGCACGCGGAGCTCATGAGGGGCATATGGTAGAAGAGGAGGCAGATGAAAAGGAAGCATTAAATTCGTGATATTCGCGTGGTCTTTAAGGACTGTTTGTGAAAAAAATAAATAAAATAATAACATTTATTTATGTACACAACAATATTTTATTCTTCTTCTCTGATATATTGATATGTATTTAATTAGAACGTTTTTTTTTTCTTTTTCTTGTTTATCCTTCCATTTTTACGCTTTAGCTTGGAAGAAATTTGCAGCGATAGGATCTCCTAGCTTATATTTACTAGCAAATTTTGACACGGAGAATTTAGCTCTGTTTCCTCCGGGACTGGAAAGAAAAAACATACGTAAATAAATATATCCATAAAGCGGAACAGTTAACTAAATATCGATAAAATGCTCACACAGTAATTTTCGGTTCATCAAATTGCAACTTGCCAGGCTGTTTGTAAACGACCAAAACATAGCGATGGAGACCTAAAAATTAAAATGCAACTTGTTGAAAACATTTAAAATTATTAAAATATCATTGAGATATTTCAAAAATAAACCTTTAAAAGTCTTTAGAATAAAAGTAACTAGCTGATGTGCCTATCATTGACGGGTGTATAGTTAAAATTTGAATCGTTTTTTGAGATGGATATTGTATTACAGGGAGATCCAAATTTAATTTCATAATATTGGGTTGGGGAAGAGGGGTAATTTTAATTTTGCGGAGTTTTTCTCCCGATTTTTGGCTAATAGGATTGGTCAATCCTAAAAATGTATACATTTGTTAGGCTAGGGAAGGTGAATCGAATGACACCTTGAACGGGAAGATCGGACAAAGTTGAAAAATGATTGTGTTTTAAGCGACAATAAGTTAGAGATTTCTGTATTTTTGATTTTTTCTGTTGTGTTTTGATCATTTTTTTCATCAGTTGAATAGTACAACTTTTAAACGTGGCTCGCGGTAGAGTAGGTTGGGATGATAATCAAAATAAGTAACTGCCTCACAGGGATCTCTAGACAAATTACTCAAGAATTCATAACTTTGTTTCTACTCAATATTTTGTTTTCATTTAAAGCCTATGTTTAAGGTCAAACAAACCTAAATATAATGTCAAAAGTCTACCATTAGCCATTGCTGAGCTTACCCCTGACAAAATTTCGTTGGACAATACGGACATCCAGACAGACAAAAAATCTTTTAAAAGTGGATTTAGAGTTCTACCAATGGGTAGTTTCTCTTCATGTTGTACATGCCATGTTACAAATTTCTCATTTACTTATTGTATTCTCTATGTAATACAGTTGTAAATTCCATTAAAATAATAAATAAAAAAAAAAGTGGATTTGGTGTCTGTAATGTATGGAACGGAAAGATATCATGAAATGGGTTGGTTCTATTCAATGTACAGACAAAACTTTTATTTTATTTATATAGATGATCTTTAACTATAAACATATGTTTATTATTAACATTTATTATCAACACTTAAGAACTCATAACTTTGGTTCCATTCAATATTTTATTTTCATTTAAAGCCTATGTTTTAATTCAAGCAAACCTTAATGTAATGTCAAAATTTCAAAAGTCTACAATAAGCCATTGCTGACCTTAGCTATGACAAAATTTCTTTGCAATGCGGGCATACAGACAGACAATTTTTTTTTCAAATGTGGATTTGGTGTTTGCAATGTATGAAATGGTAGGATATCATAAAACGGGTTGATTCTATTCAATGTACAGACGAAACCTTTATTTTATTTATATAGATTTAACAGTCAAATTTTCGTCAATTAAGGATTAATCACACAACAAAAAACCTTTAAGGGAGGCAAGTGTATCTTGCCTGTATTATATTGATGTATTGTCTTGCATACATATTGATGCAATACATCTTGCATAAACACTAAAAAAAAAATACAGCACTCCAAGCCATTATAAATTTGAGTTTATGTCGGATTATGTTTTTCCTACTTTCAAGCTATCGTTATTGTTATGTTTATGTCATTCTTCCATCTTACTAGGATGTGGGGTCAGTTATTTTAATGAAACTTTCTTTGATGTTACTAGGTTGAAAAATATTAGACCCTTGTCCGAAGTTTTTTGGCCAATGTGCCTTAAAAGCCAAGAATATTTTCTTTTATTTAAAACAAATAAAATTATAACATTTTTTATATTATTGTTTTCAATTTTTTTTCTTTATGGATTTCTTGGTTATAATGTAATATATCAATCGATTTATTTTTTTGTTACGTAAAATAAGAAAAACATATTACTAATAATATTTAATGAGTTAAAATATATCATAAAATAAAAAACCAAAGTACACTTCTACTAAAGATTTTTTTTTTTTTTTTTGGCCAATTATTTTTTTTTTTGAAAAAGCAAGATATATTCGTTTCTAATGTCCTTTGAAACTCTTAAATACGAATTGGTATTGAAATAAAAAATAAAAATTTTGGGGCTTTATTTTTTTATACCATTAACACAAAGCATTTATAACTTAAGAGTTATGACCTCAATATTTCCTCCAAATTCGACATTGTTGGAAAATCTAATAATAAAATTTATTAATATTGGTAGGAATAGCAGTTATTCAGCTTTTTTTCCCAATGGTTTAGTAACTTTGAATTTTGAGATAATTCTGTGGAGTTGGATATGATTAAAATCAAGTCCAAAAATTTACCTATTTATTTTTCTACACGAATGCGTATTTACAAGTTCAATTAACTAAAGAAACGAATCTAAATTGCTTTTTCATGACAAAAAATTATTTAGTCTACTTTACTGGAAGGCATATTTTGGGTTTTGTTCTTTATTATACATTCGAATTAATTTAATGCAGTATGCACTTTGTATTGATTATTTTACATAAAAATTCTTGGTCGCATTAGTAAGAATTTTTGGACAAAGATTTAATATTTTTCGACCTATTATCGCCAAAAAAAAATATATCTTAAAATCGCGATATCTCTACTAATAGTGGTTTGATTTCGATGAAACTTCTTTCATTTTTTAGGCAATTTACACATCTTTGAAACATTTTATCACAATATCGACAAAAAAGTGTATACTTTTTGAGTTATTCGGAATTTAATTTACCTCGTAAATTTTTTTCCAGCTTCTTTTTGTTGAAGTATGTTATATAGATAAATTTAAAGGGTATGGAGAAAATGACTTTAGCGAAGTTTCATTGAAATCGGTACATTCGCTTAGGCGCTACAGTCTGTAGGAATGCAGGTTTTTCTGCATTTTTATTTTTTTTTCTCCTTTATTAACTTATAAAATTCTATGTTTATACTTATAAAAGTTATATGTAGCATTTTTTTGTAACTCTGAATAATGCGAAATGGTTAACTTTTTAAAATAAACCATATTAAAGGTACTTTAGAGGAAGACATATATGAACATTGGGCATTTAAGCCCTGTAAAGTGACATCAACGGAGATAAGACCTAAATGATATTAAAGACCACTTAATTATACAATGATACACCGAGTTTGATCAAAATCGTTAGAATCGTTTTTGAGAAAATTGTAAAAATGTGTTTCAGCGTTCATTTAAAGTGGCACTTCCGGTTAGCCGATTTTAACGAAAAAGTTGCTGTCACATCCGGCCCATATAAAAACCATAAATACTTAATATCAGTTTCGTACTGCTTTTCGGTTATGAGCTAGACTGTTAACAAACACACACACACACACAGACCATTTTGCGACACTTGGTTATTTGAACTCAGGGGACCTCAAAACATGTATTTCCGTTGAAAACTGAGATTCGAAAATTTTCTCAATCGCAGTACTTACCCTTACTATATATTACATATATAAGTAAGTGGAAGTAAAAAAAGTTTCATTAAAACTGTTCAACCTAACGAGTAGCCTCCACTTTTAAAGTGATTTTCAATTCGGATTGAATTCATCTTAGTTAATATGTACATCAAGCATTTAAAGATATTACTGAAGATTTGGAATAAAAACGTTAGATAAGTCACACAGCTTTCAATAACTCGTTCTTGAGATAAACCTCCTCAAGGTGGTCTATTTAAGAAGATGTCAGGCGAATAATAATTTTAATTAAAACAATTGCAAGCATCCTTATTAAATAGTGACATCAAGTTTGTTTGTTTGTTGAAGAATAAAAACTAGAAACCAGTTCTGAATATTAAACGACGGTTTATTAGAATAACAAGATGTCTTCCTCTGAGAATGTTTTATTTACGTAGGGAACTTGGTTGTTACCTACCGCAGTGGGTTGACGATGTAATTGTATTAATGTATGTATAATCATCATAGCATTATCAATGTCACACAGAAAGTGAGCTATAATAACTGCCGTACAAATTAAATTTTGCAATATATTCACAATACATTAAATGAACTACTAAACTATCGCAAGACTGAATTATTTTTAGACTCCAATCACATTTACTATTAGCACAGAAATCGATTACTACAATTGAGTTATAAATATCAATCCTAAATATGACATGTGACAAAAAAATAAAGTTGATAGGTGTGATACCATTCGTATGAACTGTCTTATGTTATGCGTAGGTTGCCATGAATCTCACTTATATTAGAAGTATCCCCATCACCACATATATTATTACAAAAAGGCTCGAAATCGATTCTGTACCAAATATAAGCTCCTATCATGCTCAAATACCATGAATGGGGTACCGCTGGATTCAGGATTTCACGGGGGGTTAGCGAATCGTATTCTCCACTTTTGTTTTTCTTTCTAAAATAAATAAAGTCGATACAAACATTTCTCTAGGCTTCAATACTGGAACGGTGGTAGGTCTGTAAATGGATGCGGGACATATTTTATCTTGAACATTTTGATGCGTACAGCAAGACCCGGATAGTTCCTCCGGAACTATCAGATCCTGCGTTTTTATGCCCAAAAACGTACTATTTTCGAAATAACGCAAGGCATGGGGTTCGCATCCACACAACCTTACATTATTTGTAGTACTGTCATTGAATACACGTCTCATTTCGTCAATTTGAGATCTCTACGATCGAGAGAGGAGGAGTTTATTTTATTTATCGATGGTGTTTTTGATCAAAAAGCCATATCATTGTTAATTTTTCACCAAATCTCAAGATTGAGCCACCAATTTCGAAGGCTTTCTTCTCCTTCAGGCTGGGAAAACAGTCCAATATCCTCTACAATTCAGGCAAACAAGTAATGAAAGAAAATAAACTTTATTTGCGAATAACTGAAAAATTACACACTTTTCCCTGGGTTATGCCCATGATTGTATAAAAGATGACTAAATTCCCTACAAAAGGAAAACAAATCATCGAAATCGGACAATTTTTAGCAAAGATACAGCTTACTGAAATTTGTAAACATGTTGGTTCCAAACAAAAATGAAGATTTAAATTAATTTTTGTTTGCTTCGTGGATTATATTTATCGATAAACTAACATTTGATGTCTTAATCTTTTGATACGTTGCATTTTTTTATTTTCTTATTAATTTGGCATTTGATAACATATGCTGTGCGAATTTTTCACACGGGCCTACTAGTATTTAAAATTTTAATTTAAAATTTCATATTACGGGGTTCCGATAATACCGGATTCCTAGAGCCCAGTGAGTCTATGAAATATTTCTTGTGTTTTTTTTTGTGGATATAACAAGAAACTATTAACTTTAATCTTTTTGTCTTCTCAGTTTGGTTGTTCAGATTTTGGAGGCACTACACGAAGAAGAAGTAACACTGACTTTCGGATCTTGGGGTGCTCGACGATCTAGAATGTACAAGTACAAGTCGAAGTACAACAAGGACCATTTAAAATTTAAGAAGCAGAGATCATACCAGACTGAAACTATAAGAAACCGCTCGACGTTTCCGATTACTTCAGCACTTACTAGACAAACGCTCTAGACTTCCAATTAATTACAAAAGACTCATATACATGACTATAATAAGGCCAGTTGCGGAGTTGAGCTATGCGACTCCACTAAACCACCGAATTCCTCTTATATGCAATCCTTACAATCCAAAATCCTCAATGCTCCCTACTTTGTTACAAAAAAATCATCCATAATGACCTTAATGTTTCAGATCTGGCCCAATCCAGATACCTATCCTTTCATAATAAACTTCATAATCATCCTAACCCTCTCGTTTCTAACCTTGCTTCCTCTTCAATTCCTGATAAGCCTCCGTGGCGTCTGAAAAGAAGATGGTACCGAGATCTCCTAATGTAGACATATCATTAGAGTGCTACCATTGGGTAGTTTCTCAACAAGTGTTTTCACGTCGTTATATCTATATGTTCAAATTTACTAAATGTATTTCTTTAATACAGTTGTAAATATCATTAAGAAATAAAAAAAAAAAAAAGAAGCAGAGGAAGTACCGATTTGGTTGTTTGAATGGGGTTGAGTTCAGGAAACGGGTTAACAACAGGATCAGGATCCTTGTAGTGGAAATGAAAGAAAGGAAGAATGGGTGAAGTATTCGAAGACACAACACACGAAGAGAATGAGGGAGGTGTGAAAGAAGTGAAAAGGAAAGAAGTAGACTAAATGATATTCCTATGGTCCTGAGTTGACCTATCTCACACGTAACAAAATGGGTTATGTCGGCATTAGCGATGGGTAATGTTGGCATCGAACCTTCGGGTTTACTAAATCTTTTATTATTTATTATTATCATTATGTTGGTTCGTTTACAATAATTATGTTGAATTTCACACATAATAAAAACATTAGATATTTTTTTTTTTTAGTCGTTCCTCCCTCCTTCCCAATAATAATCAAAATCAAAAGTTTGCACCTATGGATTATAGCACAGTAGGACCATTCAAAATTCAAGAAGAAGAGGAATTAGAGTTTTTGTTGCTTGGATAGTGTTGAGTTCAGAAAACGGGGTAAAAAAATTAGGGTCCTCATCGTAGAGCAAAGGAACGAAAGCAGGAATGGAGGTTAGTGGTAGGAAGACTAATAGAAAAGAAGACTAAATGAATGACATTTGTGTGGTTCTGTTAACCTAATATATACACTGACAGACAAAAAATTCCACCCACTTGATTTTTTCATGTTTTCATCTAAAATATTTCTGCTTTGGATTGGTCTATTGTTTTTAATGAATAAATAGGTAATCTTTTTGTTTGTTTTCAATTAGGAATGTTAATATAGAGGACAATAACCCTTAATCCTTAATTCAATGAAATGATTCTAGATTCCAATGTTTACTTTCTATGGAATCAAAATGTTTATTCAGTATCATTAGTTCAGTGCCGTTTCTTGCAGCACATTTCTTAGTCTCCGGATTTTAATTTTTTCAATATTAAGTTTAAAAATGCCTCTTAGTGCTGAGGATGTTGCGCGTGATGTGGCACTTATTGATGATGGACGTTCCATTAGATATGCAGCTAATACCATCGGAGTTCCATATGAAACTTTACGAGACGCCGTCAGGCGTTTTCGGGAAACTGGTTCTTACAATAGAAGGCCCGGTTCTGGACGGCCTAGGGTAACAGAACCATGGGATGACCGGTTTTTGACTTTGAGAATTTTACGAAATCGGCACCTTACCGTTGTTCAAGCGATTCATCAGCTCGAATAAGTTTCGAGGTGTGCAAATTTCTGAGCGTACCGCTCGGAGAAGATTAAATGGGTATGGATTAATGGCTTTTCGTACAGTAAGAGGATCAGAGTTGACCAGAACTCACTGAGTAACAGTGCTGGCTTTTGCTCCAGAACGCAGCCATTGGACTATGGACGAATGGAGTGCTGTATTTTTACAGATGAGTCAAGATTCGCTCTTCGATCTCCAGACGGGCGTGAAAGGGTGTGGAGAAGAAGAAACGAAAGATATGCAGTCTGTAATTTTTTCCAGAGCCAACCTTTCCAACGTGGTTCCTTAATGGGTAACAAGTGGGTGGAATTTTTTGTCTGTCAGTGTATAACGAGTTCAGGATTTTCCAATTGAAATGATTATTCACTCACTCCGGATAATCCTGATTCAATAATAAATAACGGAAATAAATGTTACATAAATTGTAATGCAATATAAAATACTAATTAAATTATTATCATTTAATTGAAAAATGTTTACCAGTTCCCGGAGGAGGAGTAGCCCCAGCATAAGTACATATGACATCTCCTTTATCCACCTTGTTCCCTGGAATATTCCCTACCAGCCAATGTTGCCACTCCCTGGCCTTAGGGTTAGATCTACTAGGTGCATCGGGATCTGGAAAAAATTCACAGGGGAAATGATTAAGCGTTAAGAAGACAAATTGGCTAAACCCCAAAGGAACCTAGATGTTTTGAAGGTCACTTAAAGATTTTGGAAATAACTGAAAAGTTTTACAAAATACTACATGGAATAATTGAACAAATCTGTGCTCAGCAGATAAAGGGCACCATGTCCATTTTTTAAATTAAATAATTTAGTAACTAAGAATCAAACTTTAATAGCTCAATGTTATGGAAAATTGTCTTCCCTGAACAAATACAAAAATGGGCATAGTGTTGTTAACCTCTGGAGTACAGAAATACAAAAAAAAAAAAAAAAATCTTAAATTTATGTTCTGAAATCTTATATTTCTGTAAAAATCTTAAAAGTTGATTTTTTGGGGCGAAATGGTGAGGAGAGAAGACATGAGTGTCTTAAGAGTTATGTGTCTATAGGTGGCTGTGAAGGACCACCTCTTGTCTTGATTCTCCTTCGCCATACATTGCAATAATTACGGGAAACACAAAACATAGTATGCATCGTATATATACTAAGATACTTATACTAAGGTTGTTAACTAAAATGGTATGAAGATTGATATAGGCTGTGTTATATCTAGATCATTATGTAGTTGTTATTAAAAAAATAAATAAATAAATAAAAAGAATTCTTTAGATTCAAAATCTCCTTTAGTAACTAGGGAACAAGTCGAGTTTATTTTTGAGGACACCTAACAAAACCAATCCAAAAAAGAACTAAAAAAATAATGTCCCTTTATATATAATGATGTAGAGATGGTTGACCGTTGATATGATATGAGAAGGAGTTAGTTGAGGGTGCGGTCAAATAAATAAAAAAATTAAAAAATATAAATAATTTTAATTTTTGCCGACGTTTCGACCCACTTTGCAGGTCGTCTTCAGGGCTACAAAAGATACAAACATGTTGAAAAAATAAAAATAAAATAAAAAATAAATATAAGTATTTATTATAAGTCCCTTTATATAATTAATTAAATAAATCTATAAAGAAAAAATTCACTTAATAAAAGTTTTCATTTGATTTAAGTCAAATATTTTTAATATTTTGCAATGAAATTATCATTCAATTATCATCATCTAGAACATCAAAAGGAAATAATTCTCCAAAATAAAAATTAAACTAAGTATTATTTTACATAAGGAATTAATTATTATTTATTTTTATATGTTGGCACTTTTTATTAATTATAATAAAAAAAAGCAGGTGCAAGCAACACACAACTTTCACTTACCACTCTACTTTGAATGGAAATTATCTTTTGGCAATGCCGGGCAAAGAATGTTGAAATTGCGGTTAGTCATTCTGTCAACCGAAAGGTTCATATATGCCTAGAGAAATTTTAAAAGTATATCTGAATATTTAATCTATAAATGATTATGGATTGTAGGACTATTAGTTATTATGATACTACAGACACTCTCTTAACTCTCATAACAAGCAATTAATATATAAAACTATTTTAAACAGTAAGGCATATTGACAGTGTTGTTCAAGAAGGAGGAGGTAGTAACAGGTATATAAAATATATAAGTATATAAGTATTGTTACATAAAATATATTAGAAACATCTAATTTCTTTTCTACTTCTTTTTTTTATTAACCAGAATGAGCCACAGCAACGCATGGCCAGGTACAGATAGTAACTAAATGAAATTGGAAAACAACGATAAATTACTTTTGTTGTCAAATGACTATAGTAATGAAAAAAATAATAAAAAAGTAGATAAATATTTACAATGAATGATGTACATCTGTATCTTAATATGTTCAAATGAATACTTATAATAGAATTGTAAACACTAGAAAAGTCTTATATAATCTATATCCTAAGATGTAGATTAAAAGGAGAAAACAAAAGAAGAAAAAAAGATAATATACGTATAGAGGAGTGCGTTCAATATTAGTGGACAATTAAATACATCTCAAAGACTTAAAGTCTTATCAATAGAAAAAAATACGTTAAACCACCCCCACAAATTCCTTCAAACAACTTATATTTCTTTACCAAATCCACATTCAAACATCTGCAAGCTTGTAAAAATTTTCGGTTATGTAATTATAATTGCTCGCCAACAGTTGATAGATAAGAGCCATTTTATTTTTATTTTCCTCTTATTATTTTTTGTATATATTTCTATTTTCTTAGGATTCTTTGTATAGTATCTACATGCCAGACTGATGTATACATTTTTTGAACTTTGCTGTTATTCTGAAGAGATTTTAGGTTCCAGAATAAAATTATTTTTCATTTCATTTCAAAACCTTTCATAGATGACATAAATATCACATTTTATGTTAAGACAAGTCATAAATACTCTTAACAACTTATACAATCACTTTCATCCTTCCTGCTAACTGATGGACCTAAATATAGATTAAAAAGATGATGACTCAGCGATATGCTGCTTTACAAATGATACAAAACTTATTTACAAGTTATTAAAAAACAAAACAAAAAACAATGAAAATGAAATTGCTTGGTATACTGCAATATAGTGATAAATATATAATAAAAGAATATTTTTAACTGTGAGTGTTGTATTTTTTTTTTGTCAAGTTCAATTGCTTATAGTTTACTTATAAAGCATATGATTAAATATCAAGCCAAAATAATATTTATTTGCATAATTTATTATTCTGTTTATAATAATAAAAATATTCTATTTGTATTATTTTTTAAATGATAAATTGAATTTTTAAATATTAATCAATAATATTGCAGTATATAGTTTACTGTTGTAACAAAAATGAAATAGGTTACCTATCATGCAGATTGTATAAAAAGAATCATCTTCTCCGCTCCAGTTAACGCTTGGTGCATTTTCTACTGCAGATACATTCAGGGTGTTTCCTAAATTCACCTTGGAGCTATTGTAATGTACCTGTCCGAGTAAGGTCAGTGTTAGTTTGGAAATATTTTTATTATAATTTTATAATTATAATTGTATACGTATAATATTTGAGCTTCTCTATTAACTTAAATTGATATTGAGAATTTTTAATGGTATTTAAGATTAAGTCAAATTATGTAGAGTTCAATACTTGGTCAGGAAGTACTGTTTCTAAACTAACGGTTGTGCAAGGAGATGATTTGGCCAGGTACATGCTCAACCGAGTTATACCCTTTATCGAGGAAGGTTGTGCTGCTGGAGGATCTCCTGACATGTAGGTGGATTCATGGCTGATATAACAAAAATAAATAATTATACAATAGCTGGACTCGAAACCATGTAAATACAATGTCTTACTTACTGAGATACTCCAGCACATTAAAAGAATATAGATAAATTAAATTATGTAGTCCTACTCAATAACTTATGCTTACTCCTTGAAATTTATCATAGAGTAGTTATAAAACAGTATTTTTAAAATGTGACTATAGTTTTGATACTAATAAATTATGTAAATAAGGCAATAATTTCAAGAAAGAATGAGACATTTATACAATAAACGCAGATTTTATAATTTTATGTAGGAAATAACTGATATCAATTATAAGTGCTTCTGAAGAAATAAATAACTGTTAATATTATTTCATGAACAAATTTGTTGTTTTTCATATGATGAATTCATATTTTGTTATTACAAAATGGAATTAGAAACCACCTTTTGGGACTTCACCTATAAATTACAACATGATGTAGAAAATAATAGGTAATGTAGATAATCTGGCAAAAAAACAATAATGGAATACAACTCTGTTTAAGAATTTATTTCTATTTAAATAAATACAATAAATTAAAATTATAAAATAAAAAATGATTTTGAAGAAGAAATATTGTTGGTGCCATGTTAAAGAAATGAATGTGAAAAATTATATTTTTCAATGTCATTTATTTACGATAATACTCTATGCATTTCTTATGGCAATATGTCAAAAGTGACCAGCGACCAGAAGACCAGAATCAGTAATTTAATTTTTATGAATTTATAGCTTTGTTAGATACGTACATGTTGTAGTAACGGTTAATCATTATAAAAAGTTTATATTGGGCAAATGCAAATTCGTTACTTTAATCCCTCCAAATCCCTTTCCACAATCCCTATTCAGCACCACCCATCCCTAAAATCCTCCTCGAAGGTTGAAGCAGCAGTGGCCCAGAGACCTTTTGTGAATAAGTACACATTGGAGTTTTGGCATCAGCCTGATTCTCTACTCAAGCCATATATGTGTGATTGTAGTGCCTCTGATCAGCCTCTACTGGCCTTTAATACCAGTAATGCGGCTAAGTGAGAGGCGCTGGGATCTTCTAGAGTCCTGCTTTTCCTTCCACAAATGAGAAGAAAGGCTTGGCTCGGAGATCTTGAGTGAATGATTTTTTATTTTATTTTTTTAGATATTGCATAGAAACATGTGTGTATGTGCGTAGTTATTTTTATTAGTTTAGTTTCTTTTTGTTTAATTTAGTTTATATACATTTACTTTTAGTATAATAGTTTTTCTGTATTATTTATATTTATTTATTGTTGATAGAGTGTGAATGTGCTCTTTGAACAATATTATAAATGTCCTTATTTGTGACAGATTGTAATATCTCTCAATAAATGTGTTAAAAAAAAAAAACAAAAAAAAAAAAACAATAATAATGTGAACATACAGAATTTATATACTTTGAGAATATTATAATTTGATGTAATCTCATATAATATAAAATTATAATTATATAAATTATAATCTCATCATATTTTATAGTTCCCTTATGTAATGTTGTTAATAATTAGTTAATGCAATGATGCCAAGTATATATTCTATGTTGTATAAAAAGTAAATGTTTATTTTTTATAATGTCTTTTTATGTTTCTGAGGATGGCTTAAAGGCTGAAGCCTCGCAAATGTAATTAAAATAATATAAAATAAAAAATATGATGAAAATTTATACAACCTAAATAATTGTAATGTACCATAACAAACAAACAAAAAAAAAAAAAAAAGAAAAAATATTTAAACTATTTATTTATACCTTAAACTTATAAATATATGGAACATTGGCTTACTGTAAAAAGTCAATAAGTACATTTTGATAGAGCTATAATTTTAGTTAAGATTTTATGAATTTTAATCTTCTTTAGTGCAAAAGTTAGTGCTCCAAAATGAGTCGAACCCTTTTATATATAAAAAATACTTACATTAAGAGCAGAATGTTCTGATTTTACAGAGAGAAAATTCATTAATAAACATATTGATGTAATTTTATGAAATGTTACTTAATTTATTATTGGCAATAAAACAACAGTGTACTAAATTATTTAACCCTAATCCTCAATGTTATTTATATCAAGTTATGAACTGAGACAATTTTTTTAAGTTTATAAATACTTGACGAAACATTGATATGTGAGTTGTTCTAATGATATCCTAACAATTAGTTTATGTCGTTTTACTCTTTTATATTAAAAAGTTGTATTTTTACTAAGGAATGAACAGTTATTTATTTCTTTTCTATTAATAACATATATTTATGTACACATTTTTGAGTATATAGTTTATATAACACATGCCAATGTTTAAGTAGTTTATTTTTATGTAATAAATTAAAATTAATGCATTGATCATGAACGAATGTATACATTCAAAAATAACTTTGTAGCAAAATATAAAATATCCTCTTATATATTACATATAATATATAATCTATCATATACCGATAATAATATATTGATCTATTATATACAATTCATATATTAATGTGATATTTAGAAGTGACAACAGAATCTTGAAGGTCTGATTGAATAAATAACAAAAGACAACCAACAACAATATCGGCTTCTTAAAAGGAAGCTTTATTTGAAGCCATCTCTAGTTGATTCCTTAAGATTAATAACAAGACCTGTTTAGTATAGACTTAATAAACGTTTCTTCAACCTCAAGCTGGAAGAATCCACTGACTGCAGAAAACTTTCAATATTATCTGTTAGTGTGTTGCATTTGCACAGTTAAAGTAAATGCACTTCGGTATGGAACACATGACAGACTTTATACTTTTTGAATTAATCAATCTGCTAACCATATCAAGATTCACCAATATTATAGAATTGTTCTAAGATTGTTAATTTTACACATTACGAAATGGACCAAAAGGAGTGTAGTATATGCAACACAAAAAAATAAAATACAGCTTCCAAATTTTAATGTCTTTGTCAGGAAACTAGCCTGACAGATCAACCATGGGATACTTTATGAATTTTGAACATTAACTAAATAAAACTATTATTGAACCAATTGCCATATACTACATCATTTTAGTATCATAGTGAAAACAGTGATATAAAGATTGTATTTGTACAAATGAAAATGTATACTTTTTTTTTTCCTGCCTGGCCATTTCTGCCATGAGGAAGAGGAAAGATTGTTTTAGAGATACAAGCAAATCTATTCTTACCGGAATAGAGAATCAAGATTTATTCCATGGGCCAGTATATGAAATAAATTTCAATTGGTAGAACTAGTTAAGTACTTTCATTAGAGCCCAGACATGTGAGGGAGTGGATTGATTAGTACCAAGATACCAATGAGGCAAAGGAGCTAAGTGAAAATAGGATTTTATAATTATAGTTAAAATCTTAATATAACATATGGAATTTATATCATCGTCACAATTCGAAAGAGCACTGCTAGACTTGAGAATGTTAAAGCAAGCAATGCTTTAACATGATCATCCTTCACGATCTCAATTTGTATGTAGGTGTTCGTCTGGTGTTATCAAAAGAAGAAGATGAAGTGAGAAAAAAATTAATGAATAATAATTTTATTTAAGAAAAAAGTTTCTTGAGAATAAGTGTATTGCTGAGGCTATTTCTTTGTTTTGTTATTAGGCTGTTATTTGTTTTAGGAGAAAAAAATATTGAAGATGAAGTGATTCAAAAAGTCCTATTAAATGTAATTACACCATCAATAATACTTTAAGAGATAACTTTTTAATATATTTTTTCCATAAAACATGGTTTTAGTTTGGGAGGAGGGCGGGGACTTCAGCCCGAAAGCCATCCTACTCCCTGTAGATCCGAGTGTGGTGAAGCTCATATTCTATTATTTATTTACTTTGTCGTAAACCTATGACTTCCTACAGTATCCTTTAACAATACCCCACTTATCCCTGTTGACCAAATCCGATACCTAGGACTCCACCTTGACAAACGACTCACTTGGATCCCCCATACCAGACTGTAACGACTAGAAACAGCCCGACGTTTCCGACTACTGCGGCACTTACTAGACAAACGCTCTAAAACTGCCAACTATTTACAAAAGACTCATATATATTACTACAATAAGGCCTATTTGGACTTACGGGATCGAGCATTGGGGCTCTACTAAACCATCAAATTTCTCTCGTATCCAATCCCTACAATCCAAAATCCTTCGTAAAATCCTTAATGCTCCCTACTTTGTCACAAATAAATTCTTCCATAATGACCTTAATGTACCATATGTTTCCGATTTAGCTCAATCCAGATATCTGTCCTTTCATAATAAACTTCTGAACCATCCGAACCCTCTCCTTTCCAACCTTGCTTCCTCTTCTATTCCTGATAACCCTCAGACGCCTCTGAAAAGAAGATGGTCTCGGCCAATCCGCGTCCATTGGAGTTAAGTACTCGTAAAAAATTAGTATTCGCGAATGATCCGCCCAATTCAAAATTCTACAAGACATTTTAAGGGGCGTTTAGACATTTCACAAACTACGGGACAAACAGATATATAAATTGTTATCTCACTAGGCTAGTATTTTTGTTTCTTGTTTTGTTATTTTTTATCTGCTGTCGGTATCAAGAGAAATAAAATAAATAGTTTCGTTTAGCTAGAAAGTCGCTATTAGTTAAGTTAGATATTTGTGTTTCCATACTTTGTGAAATTTCTAAATACACGTTTAATAAAGACAAAAAATTTTTTTTCTAAAACTACTCACATAGTGATCAGGTAAGATTTCTCTCTCAGGAGACGCACCGAAAAATGTGCGTCAATAACAGTTTTAAACGGTCGCCCTCGCCTTTGTTTGTGCAATGTGTAAACGGAGAAGAACAGGAATTGATTCTAGACAAAAGAATTGCTCCTACAATAATAATAGTGAACTTAATTATTGATATGTATTTGTTGATAAAATTATGTAAGATTTATAGCCCTGGAGCCAGGGCCCAAAAATCGACCTGATCGCAGGCGAAGGTTTGATTGTAAATTACAAAACTGCATGTTCTTCTGAGTAAAAAAAACCTTGTCTGCCGTTCCGGAGCCGCTGCTTTCAAAAATGGCGGCTGATTTAAAGAATATTAGGCCAATAATTCGAGGATCGAAACGGGAAATCCATAGCGAAAAATGTGAGAAAAGTTTTTATTTTTTTAACTTGTATATATGGGTTTAGACATGTAAAAAATAAAATTGCTAAAGCGGGCCACAAGGGAAGAAGAAGTCCAATTTTTTACGGCCAAAAAAGTCAGATTTTTTTTTTATATTTTTCGGGTTTTTCACCTATAACTCCTAAAAAATGCTTCAAAGCGAAAAATGTATTCTTTAATAAATTAAAGAACGTTAAATTTTGCGTCAAACGAGTACATAAACTTTATATTTTGGTTACGTGGAAAGGTATAAAACCACGGTAAACCAACGCTGATTTTTACCAAATTTGTCAAAAACTAAGACAAATTACTATAAATGTAACATGGAAATGAGTTCCCTAAGAGGAAAAACCCATAGAATCAAAGTTGTAGAGCATCAAATTTCGCGTCTGCTGAGTACTAACATTTTTATTTGATAACTTTAGATGTATAATAGCCCTGAAGCCAGAGACCAAAAATCGATCTCATCGCAGGCGAAGGTTTGATTGTAAATTACGAAAGTGTATGTTATTCTCAGTAAAAAGAACCATGTCTGCGGTTCCAGAACCGCAGCTTTAAAAAATGGCGGCTGATTTAAAGAATATTAGGCCAGTAATTTGAGGATCGAAACGGGAAATCCATTGCGAAAAACATGGGAAAAGTTTTTCTGTTTTTAACTTGTATGTATGGATTCAGACATGTAAAAAACAAAATTGCTAGGCGGGCCACCAAGTGAAAACTTTTTACAGTCAGAATTTTACTTTCCTAGTGAAAAAGAAAAATAAATAAAAAGTGTATCCAATTATTGGACAAAACTTCTTTTTTTTTTAATCAATAGTAATATGCTGTGTAATATATATTTTATCAATCAATAGTAATATATTTTTTAATCAATAGTATTATGACTGCCACCGAATTTATCTGGGTGAAGAGATGACTCGCACAAACAGACACCTCTATTGGTTAGCCCGGCAGAAGAGAGCGGCGGGAAAAATCAAATATACGTGGTTTGCTTCCGGAAAGGTGCGGTGTCGAAAAGAGGACGGACATAGAGTCATCCTGATAGAACAGGCCTCGGATCTAGATGTATTTGACTGACTACCTAGAAGCCGTCAACCCCTTAGCCTCATTAAAATAGTCTTACTTCTTCTCTTAGTGCTATCTCTACACCGTCACTCATCAATCTATTTATTTTCAAGTACATTCTCTTTATTTATTTTTAATGTTAATATTACTTTTTCTTCACTTAGTTTCATGTACGATAATCGCTTTTCTGTACTTTCTACTCGTTTTGTCTTCTCGCTACCAAACACTGACTGTTTCTCTCCAAATCCACTGTATGTCTAGTTCCCTAATCACATGTCAAGTTAACTCTCAATCACTTTCTGCCCATTATGACGAATTCCTGCAATACTTTACCCAAAACTTTTATCATATCATAGCAATATCCGAAACCTGGCTTAAACCTTATATTCCATCATCTTCAGTATCCTTGCCGAATTACATCCTGCTCCGTCATGACCGGGTAAACCGGACTGGCGGTGGAGTAGCCATGTTTGTCCACAATAGCCTAAAGACCCGAATCCTCGATTGCTCCCCATCTTCCGATCATCCTCATGTAGAATATCTCTTAGTAGAAATTCTCAGTAATATTTCTCCTATCCTTTACGCCGTGGTATATCGCCCTCCTCTCGTGCCATTTGACCCGTCCTTCGAATCAACTCTATTCAACTTCGTTCCCCTCTATCCCAGAATAATTATCTCCGGTGACCTCAATACCAATTTCCTCTCAAAATCCAATGACAAATCCTATTTAGAAAATCTGTTTTTCTCACTTCACCTATTCATCGTTCCTTTTTCCTCCACCCACCACACCAGCAGATCTGACACTTGGCTAGACTTCTACATCATCGACTCAGCACAAAACCTCCTCTCCGCCTCTCAAGTGCCAGTATCCTTTCTTTCATCTCATGATCTGATACAAATAACGTATAATATCCGCACTCCTCCAATCCATCCTCGAACTATCACTTTCCGCCAACTGGATACCCTTACTCGAGAAAAAATATTACCTGATCTAGTAACATTGGATTTAAATGGAATATATCATTGCTCCTCTGTCGACACCATGGTTGATATTCTCACCACCAATCTTCTCAATATACTCAATACCCACGCTCCTCTCAAAACCTCCACTTTCCGTCATCGTCCTGCTCCTTGGATGTGTCAGGAAATTAAGGATCTGCAGAAGAGACGCGACGCTGCACGCAGACGCTTCAGACGGACTAGGCTTGCAGATGATTATCAAATATTCAGAATGCTTCGCAACACGACACAGACAAGGATCCGACAAGCGAAAGCGAACTACTTTCACGAAGCCCTTTCCTCAGCTCCTGATATCAAATCAAAATGGCTTCTACTTCGTAAGCTTTCCCTCTGTGAACCTTCTAGATCCCCTTCCTCAGTTTTCCCAATATCACCTGATGACCTAAACTCCCACTTTATATCGGTTTCCACCTCTTCGTTACCATCCCCTTCCGGCTTTTCTCCAGAGGTACCTTTTAACGACAATAATTTTTATTTTTCCGACATTTCTCCCACAGACCTTATTACCGTTATAATGAAATCCCGTTCCAATTCCGTAGGCCCAGATGGCATTCCTATCAAACTAATAAAATTATGTCTCCCTGAAATCCTCCCAGCACTCCTTTTCATCTACAATTTCTCCCTGCAGAATTCAATATTCCCGACCTCTTGGAAAAAAGCCATTGTCCTTCCTTTAAACAAAAAGCCTAATCCATCCTCTCCCGAAGATTTCCGCCCAATATCAATCCTTTCCAATCTTTCTAAACCCCTAGAAAAGTTAGTGCAATCCCAAGTTTCCAACTTCCTTGAACAATCCAACCAACTCGATCCTCTCCAATCTGGCTTCCGTCCTGGCTACTCTACACAATCTGCTCTGATTAAAATTACTAGTGATATCCAGACTGCAATAGATGACAAAAAATTAACCATTCTTATACTTCTTGATTTCTCTAAAGCTTTCGATTCCATTATCCATTCCATCCTTTTCAACAAACTAAAATCATTATCCTTCTCCAAGAGTTCCATCTCTTGGTTCCAGTCTTTCCTCTCACAACGAACCCAAGCAGTTTCCATACCTAATCAACCTCTATCTGCCTACCTTCCTTTATCCTCAGGAGTTGCACAGGGTTCAAGCATGTCTCCTCTTCTTTTCAGTTCTTATATTAATGACCTAAATGATACAATTATCCATTGTTCCCACCACCTTTATGCCGACGATTCTCAAATCTATTTATCCTTTTCTCCCGCTGAGTTATTGGTGGCATTTGCCAAAATTCAAGAAGATTTAGATCGAATTAATGCCTGGGCCAACTTAAATGGATTAAGGCTAAATGCTGCCAAAACTCAGGCCATTCTCATTGGTTCCAAGCCCCTTCTTAGATCCCACACCAACTTTCCCTCACTCTATCTAAACAACCACCCCATCACCTTCTATCCCTTTGTTAAAAATTTAGGCTTTCTCATAGATCAAACCCTTTCCTGGAATCACCATATCTCTCATATATCCCGCCGTGCAATTTCTACCCTCAAACTATTCCATCACTTCCGCCATCTTCTACCCCAAAATACCCGTAGACTCCTAGTTTCCTCTCTCATCTTTCCCCACTTTGACTACAGCTGTGTGGTGTACGATGGCCTCTCGGTGGAACTGCGTGATAGACTCAAAAGACTTATGAATTGCTTCGTAAGATTTGTAATCGGAACCCCGAGACGCTCCCGTGTCTCCCACCACTACACTGAGTTAGGGTGGCTCTTCCCCTCCTTAAGAAGACAATATTTCCTTGGCACTTTCCTTTATCAAATCATTACCGATCATCGTCCTTCTTATGCCTACAACCTTCTCCAATTTAAGTCCTCAATCCATTCACTCACTACAAGATCCCGACCCTCTGACCTATACATCCCTTCTCATAGATCTGCCTCATTCCAAAATTCCTTTATAGCCCGCTCTGTCAACTTTTGGAATTCCCTCCCGATCAAAATTCGACATGCCCCTTCCCTGTACACATTCAAAAACCTCCTATTCCAATTCCTGTTCCAAAAACAGTCAGATACCAGCTAACGATTAATATTATATATGTATTGTGTAGCAATCATATAATCATAACACTTGGTAAGAGATAGTACATGCATTTCCTACTATCGACGTAGGAATTTCAATACACACATTTTTTTGTATTTTTTTTTTATTCAATTATAAGTAACTGTTTATTTTCATATATATATTCAAGTAAAGTTTTTTTTTTTAATTAAATGAACTCATTGTATCTCTTTTTCGTTCTTCATTTCTCAAAGTGTATGTTTATGTTGTTCAACCCTTAAATATAATTTTGTTCATAGTTCAAATGATTCGTTCATAGTTTTAATTGTTTTATTCATAATTTTAAATGCTCTGTACATAGTTGTATCTGTATTGTATATAGCTTGTGCACCTAAGGTTTTCTTTACTTTTTATTTTATTTTATCAATTTCATTTATTGTTTCAACGTTCAGGCCAGTAATATTCTATTATTTTGTACATTATTGTTATTCTGAAGGGACTTAGTCCCAGAATAAAGTTTTTTTTTCTATCTATCTATCTATCTATATGCTAAAAAAAATAGTATTACTTTGGTAACACATTCAAATATCAAATTAAAGGATATACCCTTTGCAGTATAACATATAAAAAACATCTAGAGACCATATCTTTGCTGATAATTATCCGATTTTAACGATTTTTTTTTTTTTTTTGAAAATTCCATAAATTTTTAAATGATCATAATACAATATTAACAAAAAAGTGTATAGTTTTTGAGTTATTCGGAATATAATTTTACCATTCCTCCTAACTTTTTTTCCAGCTTCTTTTCGTTGAAGTATGTTATATAGATAAATTTAAAGGGCATCGAGAAGAAGACTTTAGCGAAGTTTCATTGAAATCGGTAAATTCGTTTAGGCGCTACGGTCTACAGCAGAGCAGGTTTTTCGAAATAAAATTTTATTACGCCGTAAGGTATAAAACCAAGGTCAACCAACGTTGAGTTTTACCAAATTTCTCAAAAACTGAGACAAATTACTATAAATGGCCCTGTAACCTAGAAATGAGTTCCCTAAAAGGAAAAACCAATAGAATCAAAGTTGTAGAGCATCAAATTTTGCGTATACTGACTACTGACATTTTTATTGTTTTTTATTAAGTTATAAAAATAAAAACTTTTCTCACATGAATTTCTCGTTTAGATCCTCAAATTATTGGCCTAATATTCTTTAAATCAGCCGCCATGTTTTAAAGCAGCGACTCTGGAATGGGAGACAAAGTTCTCTTTACTCAGAATAACATACACTTTCGTAATTTACAATCAAACCTTCGCCTGCGATCAGGTCGATTTTTGGGCCCTGGCTCCAGGGCTATTAGTTATTTTATGCTCGCTCAGGATCATAAGCATAATATTTTTGGGAACGCCTCCCCAATGTCCCAAAAGGTATCGACGCCTATAGTCACATCCCACTAACTATAACATTGCCGAAAATATTGAACCCACTAATGCTACAGATGAAGATAATTTTGTACTACCTCTAATATCTTGTCGGGTGCTTTAGTTAGTACGTCAGGTACTACTGCGCTCTTCTCCATGGCTTCCTTAAGCGGGTTCTCTACTTCTCCGTGTACTGAGGTGGCCATTAGTGCTAAGATAGATAAGAAACCCGGGTGTTCACACAGGTATTTCATCAACGGTTTCACAAGGAACTTTAGTAACAGAATACCTTAGAACGAATAGTTATACTATGGTTTAAATTTTAATGCACTGTATGATAATCTGGAAGTGACCAGCTGATTATAATAGAAATCGATTATCATTAAATAAATAGACAAACACAAATCGATTCAGCCCCTTTTACTCCTCTATTATTCAACCGATTTTCTTCTTATTTTTTTTCTTTAATAGATATTGCTCCTCCAGTGTTCTTTAATAATATTGCTCTAACACCTTCAAAAACTGTACGATATTTGGGTCTCCACTTGGACAAACGACTGACATGGACATACCACATAAAACAAAAAAGAAAAGAACTTAATCAGCGATACGGACTTCTTTCTAGGCTACTTGACAGACGTTCTAAATTATCTGTGACTAATAAATTAACTATTTACAAAGTCCTCATTAAACCACTATGGACATATGGAATCGAACTATGGGGAACAGCAAAGAACTCAATCATTCCAGTCAAAAGTCCTTCGGAAAATTGTAGACGCACCCTTTTATGTTTCAAACCTCACGTTACACACTGACCTTAACACTCCTTTCATCACGGCAACTGCCACTGACCGCTTTAATAATTTTCATGACAGACTGACTCTAAATTCCAATCCACTTACTCAGGCTCTATCTACTGCCACAAATCCATATAATCCGACCAGAAGACTGCTGAGGCGGTGGCCAAGAGACTTATTGCATTGATTTTTTGTGTGTGTATTTATTATTGTGTTATAATGTATGTGTTATTTTACTACATTTTTTTTTGTTGTTGTTTTTTTTGTCTTGTTATTCTTCTCCTTGATATCATATTTGTTGAATACCAAGGTAGATGGCAAATTTATTGTGAGCCACAAATATGTACAACTAATAAAAAATAAATAAAAAAAATAATAGATATTGACGAGCTTTAGTGTTATCAATAATTAAAAAAATTAAATAGTATGTGAATAAAAATATAAATGGTAGTTTGTTCAAAACGGCTTATCTTCGAAAGTTCTTCACCGATTTCTTTTAAATTTTGACACAACGTCGCAATAATATTTATAGGTTTTTTTTTGTACACGTTTCATTATCATCGGGCCTTTCCTTTCGAAATGGCGTCCGAAAAACGTGATTCGCTTTAGACTGTAGCGCCAATACGGACGGCTTCAACGATTTCAATGACACTTGGCTAAAGTCTTCCCCCCTTTTTTTTTTATTTATTTATTTATATATACATTACATCATGTCAAAATGATAATTCCAAGTTTGTGGTTGCAGTAACCTTGTACATGACATATTAGTTGTATGAATGTTGTTTAGTAGATTGAAATCCATTTTATACAGTAGGAAAAACCTCTTAAAAAACCTACATAAGAGTCTTCCCCTTGAAACCTTTATAATTTATGTATATAACATACTTTCCCGAAAACAAGCTGCATATATTTTTATGATGAATTCAGTATTTTATTTGCGAATAACTCAAAAAGTACATTTTTTTTTTTACTGGTAATACCAATATTTATTTGAAAGCTTCCTGAATTCCCTACAAAATAAAAAAAAAAATCATCGAAATCGGACTATTTGTTGCAGAGGTATATCATTTTAAACATTTAGTACCTTTCCTTTCCCTTCCAAATTCGATTTCTTTTATTTTATTTTTTGATAAATCGATAACTTTTCATTTACTGAGGTAATTGGGTCTATTATTTGAAGAGATGATATCATTTAATGTTAGTGGAATGATGCCTAATAAATTAAATTTTATAATATATTCTATAGTTATAATCATTTTTAACTTAAATACTCCACAAGCATTAATTAATGGAACAGGAATGAGACTGAAGTATTAATGGGGGCTACTTTAAATTAAAGAATTTTAGTTCCAAGAATTAATTTAACATTTTCTGACACTATACTTACATTCAAAGAACAACGTTCCTATTAATAGCTGCATTTGCTATGGCCATAATCAAATCGCAGGATAAAAGTTTTGGAAAAATGTGTATATTATTGTGACGTCCAGTAATTTCGCATGGACAATTATATGTGGCAACAATTAGAGCATTTTCATTTAAAATATTGAAATTTATATTTTCAATGGCAATGGGCAAGGCTATGCACTAAACAATAACAGAACATTTAAAAAGAACATTATTTACATAGAAGTTCTGAATAAAAATGGATTTAAATTCAATTTAAATTTATTTTTTGCTCGCCTAATCATGACATTAATTTATGGTGATAATAATACACATAAATTAAAATTAAAATTAAATATTTTTGAATGAGTATATTTTGTATTACTTATAAATAATTTTAAACGACTTAAGCTCGATTTTTAATTGAAATTTTGTTTATATTAATAAATGAGGATTTTTGAATCGTGATTTACTCTTTATTTTTTAGTTAATTATATCTTTTCATCAAATTTTTAATGGCTATGGTCGAATTTCGACCACTGGGCGAACACTAGTTAGTTTTATAATCTTTTAAAAATAATTATATTTCATTCGGATCTATTATAATTTAAATCAAAATTAAGATATTGTTTATTTTTGTTCAGACACGGCATGCTAATTTGGTGACTACCTCTGTAATTTTCAAAAGCAATTCATTTGTTAAAATTTTTAAGAAAAAATAACGTTAATAATGAGCAAATAATATAATGATAAGAATAAAACGTAATTATTTAGATGATCGCACTGGTTACACGTGGTTCACAATCAGTTCGGTCACACTTGCTCATGGAGCGCCGAATACAACCGGGTTTATCCGAAAGGCTGTTTTTAGGGTTTCTGAACAAGTGTGACCGAAGTGATTGTGAACCACGTGTAACCTGTGCGGTCCTCAACTAAATAATTACATAATAAAAACCTTAGCGAACCCGGAGGTTCGATGCCGATATCATAATTCTCAAGAGTACGTATTGGTGTACCCCTCGGACTTTATCTATCTGATGATCGATAGTTAAATTTTTATGGAATCTTTCACTTCTTAACCCAACGAATGTACATTGCAATTCAAACGATCGCCATGCTCTTTAAGTATATTGAAGTCATTTATTCAATTTCGAATTTTGTAACCTCTTAAATTCTTCAGTTAGTAATTTGGTAATTCAAAGAGGGGTCCTTTCAAAATGAACCTCATGGAAAAGGGAAATCAAACTATATTAAAAAAATATTATTTTAATAGTCATGATATTAAATACCACTTAATTATACAGTGATACACCGAGTTTAATCAAAATCGTCAGAGCAGTTTTCGAGAAACTTGTAAAAATGTGTTTCAGCGTTGATATTAAGTGGCACTTGCGGTTACCCGATTTTAAGGAAAAAGTTGCTGTCTCATATAAGGTATATTACCTATCTTAAATAGGTAATATCAGTTTCGTACGACTTTTCGTTTTTGAGCTAGACTGTTAACATACACACACAGGCACACAGACCATTTTGCGGGACTTGGTTATTTTCATAAAGTTATGTTTTACCATTTTGGAGGACTTCATCCCGAAAGCCTCTCCTCCTCCGGTAGATCCGCCTGTGGTTCTTTTATACCGCGGAACAGGGGCACCCATCCTCCCCCCCTCACTATGGTCGATGGCGCAATAACCTCCCTCCTCCTCCCAAGATATTTTATTGCTCACATTTTCCTAAATACAGAGCAAGCTAAGGTAGAATTAGAAAAATCGTAAATTATATACAATTACACTTGCTGCGGTATGTTCAATGTTTTCCCCCTTGTCCCTTACTCCGAAAATTCATAACTCCGTCGAAATTTGCATCTCCCCCTCCCAAAAAATTTTGATAGCGAGACTTGCGCTATAAACCCTCTCCTTCTGGTGACCTCTGCAGCGGACTAATATGTTAGGCAACAGAGGCTGTAATTGTGTATGTATGACTTTCATAAAAGCTAATGTGGGATTGATCGATACTTAATTTGATAGATTACAGCAATATGAAAATTAAAATTTGCATATTAATTAATAGAAAATTTAAATAGCATATAAAATGCCTAGGACTGAAAAAAAAATTGTGATACCCTTATGATTAAATAAATAATTAAAATATACAGCCATGAGAGGAATTGGAAATTGACGGAAAACATATGGTAATTAATTGTTTAAATGAATATTTTATATCATGCAGTATACGACTTCAATGGGAGCCTTGGGTCGACGAAAAAAATTCTTTATTTTTTACTTTTCCCTATTTATATACGAAAATATCAATTTCTACTTAAAGTTGGGTAATAAATGAAAGTTGTGTGAAGCGGGCACCTCGCCAGATGTTTGCTTTTACTTACCTATATATAGATATTCAGTACAATATTAATAAATTAAAAGAAGACTTGCAGAAGATTAATATGATTATCAACCCTGTAAAAACGAAAGTAATGAGGGTTGGGAGGAAGCCTAGGAGAAATATGCGCGTCATCAGAGTCGAAGACAAAATCCTCGAGCAGGTAGAAAACTTCAAATACTTGGGCGCACACCTTAATGAAAATGGATACATCGATTCAGAGGTGACTGAGGCATTTCTTCCCATTTTAACGTACTCTTCAGAATCATGGACGCTGACAAAGAAACAGCAATCAAGGATACAAGCGTCAGAAATGCGATTCCTCCAAAGATTGAGGGGAAAACGCGATGAGACCAGAGTACGCAACACCACCATCAGGTCGAATCTCAATATTAAGCCGGCCAATGATGTGATTGAGCAGAATCGACTGAAATGGCTAGGACATCTCCTGCGGATGGAATCGAACAGGATAGCTAGCGAAACATATCAAGCAAAAGTAGACGGAAAGAGAGGAAGAGCACGGCCTAGAAGGAAATGGGAAGAGGAGGTAAAGAGCGATTTCTAGAGAAGAGGTCTTCAATGGAACGATAGAAGGCGTCTTGTTAAAGACCGGCAGAGCTGGAGAAGGCTCTATAAACTTCCTCCTCACACTGCTTAATGCGGTTCAAGAGGATGGATTAAGATGATAGAATATACAGTAAGGGAAAGTATTGCGATCGCGAAAATTTTCTAATTCGACTTTTCAACGGAAATACATGTTATGAGGTCTCCTAAGTCCAAAAAACTCTAGATTTGATATTATATTTAAATAATTAATTATATATTGGCCGTTTATTCCAAAAAATCATCAAGTAATCTTTTAGAAAATTAAATTAGTGAATAATTTGATGAATTTTCTCTTTGTGAAATCCCAACATTATCGACAATTAGTGTGACAACTTTTGACCTATTCATGGCAGGCATTGAAAATATCTTAATTTCATTTTAGTAAACCTTACAATAGAAAATAACAGTTTAATAACTAATAGTCTTACAATCCATAAGCCAGAAAATAATTTCTGTTCAAAGGAGAGCGGTAAGTGAAAGTTGTGTGTTGCGCGCACCAGATTTTTTTTTTTGAACTGATGTGGTTTGTGTGGTAATTTTCTGTGATATATAACTTTAAAAGGTTAGTAGAAAATAATAATGATACAAAATACTCCCACTAAGTGAATACAAATATTATATCAACCAGTAGTGGAAGAAGTAGTGACATGGCATAGATCTAACTTTTTAATCCTCCCACCGGATGTAGGTTGTCCAACCGCCTTATCAATTTTTGATCCCCGCCCCTTCACACCAGCGCTGAGGCGGTGATTGAGGTTTTGGCAGGCCTGATTGGTTGAATTTTGTAGTGCGGTGTCGTACATCCTCCGGCCTCCGCTGGCTACACGCACGTCGATTATATTAAAAACAATCGACACGACTCTCGATCCGTTTGTTAAAAGTTGATCCCGTTAATGCGTTTTCCAGTTTCCTGCCTGTGTTTCCACCCTCCTCCCCCACCATAGAGGCCGGGGCATGTTTTAGAATAATCCAATTTTCCTACCTCGTTGGAGAGATCCCACCAGCCCCCTAAATCAGACCGATCGATTTGGCACTAATTATATAAGTTCTTAATTACACTCAGGCAATAAATTTCCATTTTATCTCGTATTCGTTTCTCTGCGATATATTAAGCGCCGATTGGTTCTGCCAACCAATCAGATGCGACTACATTTTATAAAAATTTGTTCATCGATACTAATACATCAATGCGAGCTGAGGAATGGATCAATTAAAATAAAGACCAACGAATCTGAAAAACTGTTGGTAATTACGCTTTCATAAGTTTCTGGACATATTGTTGGAATCATCGTAAAGAAATGACAGGGACAAACTTTTAAGTATATTGGCTTTAGTATACATTCAGCCTGAAAGTTTTTTTTTTGTATAAATATATTAGGATAATTACTTCGGAAGAAAGAAAGAAAATAACTACCTATATGAAATGGTCTTTAAGTGATTCTTTATGTCCTATTAACTGTAATTAAACGAACAAAATACTTTTAGAGATTTCTTTTTCCATTAAACATGGTTATATTTTCCATTTTGGGGGACCTTCAGCCCGAAAGACCTCCCCCCCCATTGATCCGCCCGTGACTCCAGGTCTCCTACAAGTGTATGACCACTATCTAGGTCTCCTGCCAAGTGTATGACTTCAAGAATGTAAACTGTAAGAGTGATTTGTTCTGGAGACCATGGGGGTAATATATCCAGAAAAAGAAAAAAAAAAAAAAAAAAATGAGACCCTAAAATCTGTTATTGTTCCTTAGGTCTTTATAATGGGTCTTGTTGTGTCCAGTCGGTGTCTTTTAGATAATTATGTCTAAGCTATCAGAGATAGCTTGACTTGGCTATCTAGGGATAGCTTTGTTCTTTTGTACTTTGAGTTATAAAAAATACTCAATTATAAAAATAAAGTTTAAATAAATATTATTATTCTTGTTTGTTACGGAATAAGTCCATTCTGTAACTATACGATTTTAAGATTCAAGGATTTTTTTTCTCTCAAATATAGACTGTCATGGATCAACCTCATGTCTATTTCATTTATACTATTTGAATAAAAATACATTAAACTCGACCCTGTAAGAAGATTAGCCTAGAACTTATTAAAAATTGTTTCTCTTTTTTCCCCCTCCTAACTTTGTTATTTCCCTAAATACGGAATTTTTCACAAAGTGGAAATCATGGAGTAGATACGACTGTCATCATATCGAATCTAACTCATAAACAAGCTTCGCTAATGCGCATTGTGAATTATAATTAAATATAATTTATGATATAACTTCTGCATTCCTTCTGCTATTGGCATGGCAGCGGTATACGGATTTGGTCACCACAGCAGCTGTGCCTTCTAGATACGCGGCGGTCTCCGGAACTATTAATGGTGAGGAAGATAAAGGAGGTGGTAGAATAATTCATTGAACCGGTATTTAGCCATTATCTTTTAATTTATTAGGATTTAGCCGCTACCAAAGCCGCGAGATAAAGCTAATGCAAATACTAGTGGCGCTATCTCCGTGTCTATAGGAGCACTAATGCTTTCTTCCTCCATTCTTGATATATCTACTTACCTTTAGGCCAATTAAATTCCAATCTAATAGTACCCGGCTATTTTGTTTCGCAATTTTATTACCCTCACCAATAAGTTATTTTCTATTTAGATTGTTCAATTGGTATTTGTTAATATATCTTGATAAAAAATAAATAAAAGAATTAAAGTACTTACTCTACTTATCGGCGATTAAGTATAATTTTCTTATCATTCAAGGCTCAGGTATCAAATCAAATCAATTTTTATTTATTTATTGGCATTGTAGAGTATCATAATTTCAAATGGCTTTACTGAAAGCAAATCTTACTCCGCAGAAAAAAAAAAAAAAAAATGCCAGTCATTTCTGTCAATATAGGCTTCCAACATTTAATGATTTTTAGTAATAAGTTTTTTTTATTTATTTACAATTTTCTTGCTATATATTTCTGTCGTAATTTTTTACTTTACATTTTAAATTACAACACTGTAATACTGTATTACGTTTTCATCTTCTAATCTTATTGTAAAATATAGAAATCGAAGTACTGAACCGAAGACCCCTCACAGCTTGTAGAATATAATAGAAAATAATTTTATTCTTGGACAAAGTCCCTTTAGAATAACGAATGTTAGTTGTTCGAGAGAGAACATCATTTTGGATTTTCAAAAAACCACAAACGTGTGAACCTTAGATATAGTTTTTCTTTTTCACCATTTCGGATGTTTTATATATGTATCTTGGCAATGGGTTACTTCAGTGGTAGGGCACTGATTTCCAATGCTCAAGATCCTGAGTTCGAATCTCGGCTAAAGGAAGAAAACTTATTTATTCTGTTTCATCTGCCTTTTGATGACCCTGGGATCAGGAGACACTCCTGGGGCACACACAGCCTCTATAAACTAGGTACAAATAATTAAATAATTAATTAATTAGGAAAACCGCACGGTTGAGCGGGATCTCAATCAAATCACCTCCTTGCACACTGTTGACTAAGAAACAGTACTTTCTCTAAATAGTACTGGACCGAAGACGCTTCATGAGTTGTAGTGGTACAGGATATTTTGGTTTATTATTTTCAATAATGAACCATTGTGATCGAACAAAATATTGAAAAACTTAATCCCATTCTCATATTTTGAGATTTTACGTTTCAGGATACGTAGAATTCGAAAAATGAATAAAACTGTTTTTGCCCGTCCGCCGTCCGCAACTACTGTACCGATTTTTTCCAAATGTGGCTTTAAAATTAACACCCAAGGATGATCCTCCTTAATCGGAATTTCTATTCGCCTTTTCCTTTCAAGATGGAAATTGAAAAACCTACTCTGCTGTAGACCGTAGCGCCTAAACGAATTTACCGATTCCAATGAAACTTCGCCAAAGTCTTTTTCTCGATGCCCTTTAAATTTACCTATATAACATACTTCAACGAAAAGAAGCTGGAAAAAAAGTTACAAGGAATGGTAAAATTATATTCCGAATAACTCAAAAACTGTATACTTGTTTGTTAATATTGTATTATGGTTATTTAAAAATTTATGGAATATTAAAAAAAAAAAATCGTTAAAATCGGATAATTATCAGCAAAGATATGGTCTCTAGATGTTTTTTTTATATGTTATACTGCAAATGGTATATCCTTTCATTTGATATTTGAATATGTTACCAAAGTAATACTAATTTTTTTAGCATATTACTATTGATTAAAAAAAAAAGTTTTGTCCAATAATTGGATTAACTTTTTATTTATTTTTATTTGTTACTGGGAAGGTAAAATTCTGACTCTTTTGGCTGTAAAAAGTTTTCACTTGGTGGCCCGCCTAGAAATTTTGTTTTTTACATGTCTGAATCCCTACATACAAGTTAAAAAAAATAAAAACTTTTCCCACATTTTTCGCAATAGATTTCTCGTTTCGATCCTCAAAGTACTGGCCTAATATTCTTTAAATCAGCCGCCATTTTTGAAAGTAGCGGCTCTGGAACGGCAGGCAAGGTTCTTTTTACTGAGAATAACATATACTTTCATAATTTACAATCAAACTTTCACCTGCGATGAGGCCGATTTTTGGGGCCTGGCTTCAGGACTATTGTACATCTAAAGTTATAAAATAAAAATGTCAGTATTCAGTATACGCAGAATTTGATGCTCTGCAACTTTGATTCTTTGGGTTTTTCCTCTCTTAGGGAACTCATTTCTAGGTTACAGGGCTATTTATAGTAATTTGTCTCAGTTTTTGAGAAATTTGGTAAAACTCAACGTTGGTTGACCTTGGTTTTTTACCTTACTGCGTAATCAAATTTTAAAGTTTATGTACTCGTTTGACGCAAAATTTAACGTTCTTCAAATTATTGGCCTAATATTCTTTAAATCAGCCGCCATTTTTGAAGGCAGCGGCTCTGGAACGGCAGACAAGTTTTTTTTTACTCAGAATAACATACACTTTCGTAATTTCCAATCAAACCTTAGCTTGCGATGAGGTCGATTTTTGGGCTCTGGCTCCAAGGCTATATTTTTTTGGAAATAATAAACCATTATATAATAATTATATAGAACCATATAACCATTATATAGAAATAATAATTTGCAGCGGTATATATATATATATATATATATATATATATATATATATATATATATATATATATATATGTACCTTACTATGGCTGCTTAGAAATGTCATCCTGTCACATATGGATCGATCGGAGATCCGGAAGTCCTGACGGCCTTCTTCGGGATCATTCAGGCATCAAGGCTTCGTCCTAAAACGGAGTCGATCTCCCCAGATGCTCACCTATCGCCCTGACTGCCGATCCAGGACGATTTAAAGGAAATTCCTGAGCTACCGACGGATCGGCGGCGGCCCATCAAGTCTAATGCTCCGATAAGATGCTCCGATGCCACTACAGTAGCAGATGTTAAAAGCCCGACAGTTTAGGGCTGTGTAATAAAGTGAGGAACCCGGGGGCAAAGGTGCCGCAGGTCTAATGGCACCCCTTTCAGGTTTAGGGGGCCCCATTTGATACTCTTTGTTTCTACTATTAATACTCCATTCTTCTGGGGCGTCCGGAGTGGTATAAGAGTACAGCGGATGCTCTAGGGGAAACCTGGCAAGAGTTGTTAATTTTCATGTAACTGTTATAGAAATGTCATAAAAGCAGACGATTATTAATTATTCGGTTGTTATTGGAAGATTCCATAAAAAAAAAAAAAAAAAAGTTGCACATTATTTCATAATGGTTTATTATTTCCCAACAATTTTTTTTTTTTTTTTTTTTTATAGCTTATTTATTGAAAAATATTACAAAAATTGAAAAATATTACATTCTGTCTCAAGGACTATGCAAAATTATAGTAAATGCATAATTGTTGGATAAAAATCCAACAATTATGCATCTAAAGTAACATTATCTTCATTGAAGTAGCGGATACAGGATTTAATCTTGGGGAGAGGGCTTCAACCCGAAAGTTTTTTTTTTTCATATACATATAACAATAATTAATTAGAAAAAATAAGAAAGAAATTAACTACCTATATGAAATGGTGTTTAGGTGGTTCTTGAAGTCCTATTAAATGTAATTAAACGAACAAGAATACTTTAAGAGATAGTTTTTAATATTTTGTTCTGTAGAACATGGTTACATTTTACCATTTGGGGGGGAGCTTTAGCCAGAAAGCCCCTCTCCCCCCGTAGATCCGCTGTGCTTTATAATGATTAATTAAAAGAAATAAAAAATTAATTCCAATTATTTGCCTAAACATTTTTTTTCTCATCACTAGTAATTTGCTAAAAGAAAAAAAAAATAGCATTACTTCAATAACACATTCAAAAATCAAAATCCAAAACAAAGGATTTGCAGAAGAACATAAAAAACATCCAGAGACCATATCTTTTATCCTAATTGTCCGCTTTTAACGATTTGTTTTTTTTAGGAATTTCCGTAAACTTTTAAATAACCATTTCCAGCTTCTTTTTGTTGAAGTATGTTATATACATTTTTTTAAATTCATTTATATATACATTACATCAAGTCAAAATGAGAGATTCCATGTTTGTGGTTGCAGTAACCTTATACATGACATATAGTGGTATGAATGTTGTTTAGCAGATTGAAATCCATTTTATCCATTTTATATATATATATAAATACATACACACACACATATACACACCCACACTTAGTGTTATATAGATAAATTTAAAGGGCATCGAGAAGAAGACTTTAGGCGCTACAGTCTATAGCTACGGTTTTTCGGCCGCAATTTTGAAAGTAATTAAAGTAAAAGGCGAATAGTAATGTCGATGAAGGAGGATCATCTTCGGGTGACCTATGATTTTAAATCCAAATTTGAAAAAAAAAAAAACGGCCAATAGTTTTGGAGAAAATGCGCGGACGGCGGGCGGACAAAAAAACGTTTATTCGTTTTTCTAATTGTACGTATTCTGAAACGTAAAACCTGAAATTTTGAGTGGGGAGTAAGTTTTTGAATATTTCGTTCGATCACAAAGGTTCATTATTGAAAATAATAAACCAAAAAGCATTATGTCTCTCAAATGCCAGTAAATAATTAAGCAGACAGCGTGGTACATACATATATTTATTAAATTATTAACATCCTAAAAACTCGCAAATTTTGTCTATTTAATGAGGTACTAAAAACTCGTAAATCCACATTTGCTTTCTATTTGGATCGTAAGATAATTTGGTTACAAAGTCGAGAAAGAAGGTAGCCTTTTTCTCTACAAAAATATTTTTGTAGGCCACCTTTTTTTTTTTTTTCGATTTTGTAATCAATTTATTTTATGATTCAAGTAGAAAGCAAATGTGAATTTACGAGTTTTTAGTACCTAATTAAATAGACAAAGTTTGCTCCCATCCAGATTGAAAACATCCAAATTCCAAGAGTTTTCGCATAAAAAGTACGGATGAGATAAAACTATTTAGGAAGTTTCAGACGGGTGTTAATAATAATCCAAACACTATCTACATAACAATGGATGCCTCAATAATAGGAATGACTGTAAGAGGAGAAAAACCAGATGAGTAGATCGTATTAACAAAGATATTGTAGAGTGCATGCATTCAGGTGGAAAGCTGTAGTAAAAAATAGGAGTGATTTTTCACGTCTTCATCATGGAAATGGCGATACTAAATTTAAAATAATTTTTTTTTTTTTTTAATTTTATTTTAAATTTGCCACTGCGTTGGAACGCATCAAGCAAATATCAATTATATCTTCTTGAATTCCTGATATCTTCTTAACTTTTCAACAGATCTCTAGGCCACTGCCTTTTTAGTCGTCTTTGAGGCTCACCAGGTAACAGGGAGGAAGATAGAGATAGAACGAGTGGATTTGGATGATTGAGAGTAGAAGTGTGAAATGTTGTGTACTTGTTGTGTATGTAGGATTTTACTTTTGCTATGTTCATGTCTTTGTGTATGGTGTGATTTGAAATAAACCAAGGAGCATTGACAATTTTACGGAGTATTTAGGATTGTGTGGTTTGAATTTTGTTGATGTGTGTGTGTTTTGCGGAACCCCAAAGTTCTGCTCCGTATGTCCAAATAGGTCTTAGTATAGTGGTGTAGATTAGTCGCTTGTTTAGTAAGTTGAGTAGAGATTTGTAATCTAAAAGATGTGACAGTTGTTTGTATCGTCTGGTCAGTTCTTGTTTTTTTAATTTAGTGTGAATGTTCCAGGTGAGTTTTTTGTCCAAGTATAGTCCGAGATACCGTACATGTGTTTTTGAGGGAACTGGTTTATTGTCTATTATCACAGCAGGACACGAGATCTTCCTCAGGGAGAAGCTAACATGAGTTGACTTGCTGGGATTGATGTTAATTCCCCATTTGTGAAACCATTTTTCAAGGACGTGCAGGTGATTTTGAAGGGCTATTGAAGCGATAGTGGGATTTTTGTGAGAAGAAAGTATTGCCATATCGTCAGCAAAGCTATAGAGAATGGTTCTAGGGTGCTCAGGGATATCAGATGTGTAGATAGAAAATAGAAGAGGGCTTAAAACACTACCTTGTGGTACGCCTGCAAGTTGAGGAAAGAAGGGAGAAGTAGAGGAATCAATAGTAATACAGAAGAACCTGTCAAGAAAGAAAGATTGAAGAATCAGAAAGTAAGTTGAAGGAAGGTGTGGTTTAATTTTCCACAGTAAACCTTTGTGCCAGACGCTATCAAACGCTTTCTCGATATCCAGGAATATCGCTGAGCAGAATTCAAATTAAAATAATTTGAATAAATATTTTAGAACATCAAATTTTGTTATGCTTCGAATCTAAATATTACACAACCCATTGTTTGAATCACCTGCTTGCTATCACAAATATATTGTCGATTGAACTTAGGAAAATTATTTAACTATAATTTTCATTCATTCTTAATGAGACAGATAATAGGACACTTGACTAATTATAGGGCCGCTAAAATTTAGACGAGAGAATTAGAGTAAATTAGCTTTATCATTTGTTACAGAGTTCAATATAATTTATTTATCATATTATAATTTAATACTCGAAATTATTTTATTCGTCAGGTTATATCGGACCGGGTTTTGATGAAACAGTGTTAACTCGATTATAAATTGTGTATTGGAATCGATCTCTCTCTACAGAAACAAATTTAATTATCCCTATTAACCATTTAATTTGCCTTTAATACTTAATCGTTTTTCGATTGCCCGAAATAAATGTTAACAGTGTTGAACTGCTGTTTAACCTGTGTACCTCGTTAGTTCTTTATTGGACCAGTATAACGAATTTCATGTTGGCAACACTGCTAAATTATCAGTATAATTACGTTGTTGAAGCCCTGTCTTTATTAAAAATAAAATGATTATTTAGTTCCTAAGGTGTGTTCAGTCGGTAAATATTAATATCTCACTTCATTTACAAATTATGAAGCCCCCATCAAATCTAAAATGTTATAATATTTTGTCCTGTGACACTAGTGGAAACAGGATTTAATTTTTTTTGGAGGGAGGCTTAAGCCCGAAAGATTTTTATTCATAAATAACTATAACGATAAATAATTTGAAAAATAAAGAAAGAAATTAACCACATACATAAAATGATGATTAAGTGGTTCTTGAAGTCCTATTAAATATAATTACACGAACAAGAATACTTTAAGAGATAGTTTATCATATTTTTTCAGTAAAACATGGTTATATTTTACCATTTCGGGAGGAGGGGGGGGGGAGGAGAGGCTTAAGTTCGAAAGCCTATAGAAATTACCTGCGAAACGTTGATCTGAATATTTTAGTAATATATATATATATATATATATATATATATATATATATGTTTTATTTAATATTTAGAGGTTTTGATTTTTCTCAATTTTTTTACATATATAAATAAGAATATTTAGAAATTACTTTCAAATAGTAAGAAAATATCGTCGGTTTATCGGTTTAATCATAATAATAATGCTTTATTTATTCTGAGACAAGTCCCTTTAGAACAATATACAGAAATAGAGATGTGGGCTTTGGATCCTCAGAGATAAATTACAAAATAAGCAAATTGATATAATGAATAAATAAAAGAAAAAATGTATTAGTTACCTTTAAACTTCAATTAAGAAAAAAAAATGAAATAAAAGTATTTAAAACAAATTAATAATTTATATACATATTTACAACATCTACAATTTTAAGGGGACTGAACGTCTAAGAGGTGATTGAATAGGCGTGATTTAAAGGTGGGGAGAGTATTGGAGTGATGGATGTAGGAAGTAATAGAATTCCATAGTGATGAGTATCCAATAAAGAAGGTATGTCGAAAGCAACAAATTATTTAAACTAAAAACGACACAAACTTTTTTATATATCAAATATATTTACAATTATGGGAGTAGAGTAGCTCAGTGAGTTAGGCACTGGGCTGCTAAGCTCAAGGCCCCGTTTTCGATCCGGCTGTAAAGTAAATTTTCATCAGCAGTAAATATACTCTGGGATCAAGAAAGCCCCCAGGGTACAACTAGCCTCTATAAAGTTGTTACTCTTAATTAAATAAATTATTATGAGAGAAAACTGGCGGTTGAGTGCTATCCTGGCCCAATCCCCTCCTTGCACAACCCTTGGCTTTGAAACAGTACTTTCAGTATAGTACACAACCTAAAAATGTACTAGATGCCTTCCAGGGTTATAGTGGTAACTACTAGCGGATCCAGGATTTAATTTTGGAGGGGCTTCAGCCCGAAAGATTTTTTTTTCTCTACATATATAACGATTATTGTTTTGAAAAAAACAAAAAGAAAGATACTAACCACCTATATGAAATCGTGTTTAAGTGATTCTTGAAGTCTTACATTTAATTATACGAACTATAATCTTTAAGAGATAATTTTTTTTTCCACAAAACATGGTCAAATTTTACCATTTGGGGATGGAGAGGGGTAAAGGTAAGTAAACTATAGTGACATATAAATTATAAACAACATTTATATCAACAACATTTACAGCTAAACGAATATAAACTCAAATGTCGTAAAACAATGACTTCCTGTCCTTCAGTATCCTTTAACAACATCTCACTTATTACTGTTGAACAAATTCGTTACCTAGGACTCCACCTGTACAAACGTCCTAACTTGGAATCCTCATACCAGACTGAAACGACAAGAAACCGCTCGACATTTCCGACTACTTCAACACTTACTAGACAAATGCTCCAATTAATTACAAAAGACTCATGACTGTAATACATGTCTATAATACATGACTATAATAAGGCCTATTTGGACTTACGGAGTTGAGCCTACTTTGTTACAAATAAAATCATCCGCAATGACCTTAATATTTCTTATGTATCAGATTTGGCCCAATCCAGATATCTATTCTTCCATAGTAAACTTCATAACCAACCCAATTCTCTTGTTTCTAACCTTGCTTCCTATTCAATTCCTGATAACCCTCCGAGGCGTCTGAAAACAAGATAGCCTAATATAGACATATTATTAGAGTTCTTCCAATGGGTAGTTTCTCAACATGTGTTTCATGTCACTATATCCATGCAGGAATTTACTAGTATTTTTTTTTATATAGTTGTAAATATCATATAAATAATAATAATCTATATAAATAAAATAAAGATTTTGTCTGTATATCGAATAGAATCAACCCGTTCATACATTGCAGACCCCAAATCCACTTTTAAAAAATGTTTTGTCTGTCTGTATGTCCGCATTGCAACGAAATTTTGTCAGAGGTAAGCTCAGCAATGGCTTACTGTAGACTTTTGACATCTTATTGAGGTTTACTTGACTTAAAACATAGGCTTTAAATGAAAACAAAATGTTCAGTATAACCAAAGTTATGAATTCTTGAGTAATTTGTCTTAATGTTGATAATAAATATTAATAATAAACACATGTTTGTAGGAAAAAGAACATCTATATAAATAAAATAAAGGTTTTGTCTGTACATTTAATTGAATCAACCCGTTTCATGATATCTTTCCGTTTCATACAGACACCAAATCCACTTTTAAAACATTTTTTTGTCTGTCTGTATGTCCGCATTGCAACGAAATTTTGTCAGAGGTAAGCTCAGCAATGGCTTATTGTAGACTTTTGAAATGTTGACATTATATTAAGATTTAGTTGACTTAAAACATAGACTTTAAATGAAAACAAAATATTGAATAAAACTAGAGTTTTGAATTCTTGGGTAATTTCTCTACCCTACTCTACCGCCATATTTAACAGTTGTACTATTCAACTGATAGAAAAAATTATACGGAAAAAATCCGAAATTCCAAACATCTGTAACGCGTTGTCGCTTAAAACACACTCATTTTTCAACTTTGTTCTATCTTCCCGTTCAAGGTGTCATTCGATTCAACTTCTCGAGCCTAACAAATGTTGTCGTATACATTTTTAGATTAACCAGAAACCAGAAGAAAAACTTCTAAAAATTAAATTACCTTTTCCCCTCACCCAATGTTATAAAATTAACCTCCTTCTCCCTCCCATAATACAATATCCATCTCAAAAAAAGATTCTCAAATTTTAACTATACATCCGTCAACGATGGGTACATCAGCTAGTAATAAATATATCAAATATCGTTAGTTACAATTGTTTTCTGATTTCATAAATGGAAAATTCCCAGTCCGCTGGTGTTCCTCAAGGTAGTATCTTCGGTCCTATCCTCTATACAGTTTATACAGCTGACATCCCTACCTGTCCCAACACTGTCATCACCACATATGCCGATGACACATGTATCCTATAAGTAAACAATGACCTAGCAATTGCATCCCAAATGCTTCAATCACACATCATAAATCTGGAAGAATGGTGTCAAAACTGGAGAATTAAAATAAACTCCAATAAATCCCACCAAATTACCTTTACCCTTCGTCGTAAACCAACGACTTCCTGTCCTACAGTTTCCTTTAAAATACTCCACTTATCCCTGTTGAACAAACCCGATACCTTGGACTCCACTTAGACAAACGACTAACTTGGAATCCTCATACTAGACTGAAACGACAAGAAACCGCTCGACGTTTCCGATTACTTCAGCACTTACTAGATAAACGATCTAAACTTCCCATTAATTACAAAAGACTCATATACTTGACTGTAATAAGGCCTATTTGGACTTACGGAGTTGAACTATGGGGCTCCACTAAACCATCGAATTCCTCTCGCATCCAATCCTTACAATCCAAAATCCTTCGTAAAATCCTCAATGCTCCTTACTTTGTCACTAATAAAATTATCCATAAAGATCTTAATGGTTATGTTTCAGATCTGGCCCAATCCAGATACCTATCCTTCCATAATAAACTTCAGAATCATCCCAACTCTCTCGTTTCTAACCTTGCTTCCTCTTCAATTCCTGATAACCCTCCGAGGCGTCTGAAAAGAAGATGGCCCCGTGATCTCCTAATGTAGTCATATCATTAGAGTGCTACCATTGGGTAGTTACTCAGCAAGTATATTCATGTCATTATATCTATTATGTCCAAATTTACTTGATGTATTTATGTAATACAGTTGTAAATGCCATTAAGATATAAAGAAATAAATAAATGGAAAGTTCTTAATTATTTAATGCCGCTTAATGATTTTTTGCAATCAACGTCAATATTTTCTTTTAAAAAAAAATGATGGAAGGCTCCCCCAGAATGGTGGAGGAGCTTCCCCGAATGAAGTGGTAAAGCACCCCCCGTTTAATATGTTACGGTGGAACGAAAGAGAGACAAGTTGATCCCTGCCCTAATGAAAAACATATTCCCCGATGATTCGAGAAAATTGATAAAGATGGTTGAAGATAATGAGGTTAGCGAGCGGTGACCGTTCTGTTATTGGATTGGCCCTCTTTGTTCCACTGGCGGCCCACACTTTTCTTGTCACTCCTCATGACCTCTTTATTATCTTCCTCTGCACTTTAGCTTATTGTTTTTGCCATCTGCCGGATCCTTTTTGCCTGCGGTTTAGCCGATGCCGTGATCGTCTGTATAATCTAACGATATGCTTGTACTATATTGAGGTACCACTTAATGTTCAAACCTCGTATCAGCTCAATTCTATTAAAGTTCTACAAAAAAATATAATATATTTATATTATTTAGAAAAAAAAAATTATTTATGCAGGGTGTTCCATAAGTAGAAGGAAGTATTTAAAAGATTGATAGTTTTTGTTATTTTTTTTATTGAATAATAATACAATCAGCCACTGTTGGAGGGCTATAAGTATTAAGGCTAGAAGTTCTCATTCATACAATATATACAAATAATAAAGAAATAACTATAAATATAAAAAGTAAATAAATAATACTGATAAAAAAATGTCAATCAATAAGAAAAAATAAACAAACAAAATAAAATAAAAAAATCTAAACACATTTATACCTAATAAAAAAAAAAATGGTTGATAGTAGAAATCACCATCTACAAAAGTTCATATTAATTGATCAATTTCCAGTAGAAAAGTTGGAAATTCAAAATTTGAGTGTTTTTAAACGAGTCACATTTTTTATTGAATAGGAACCGATAACTTAAAAAATATTTGATGTAAGTAATGAAATATTACTCCATAGTAAACTAGACAAAATTTACTTTAAACGAAAGTGGAATTTGTCATTGGTAAAACTATTTAAATAGGAACTATTGAGCGGACAAACACAGCTAAGTTTTGTTTAAAAAAAAGTCATAAATTATTTGTATCACTCTAAATCTGTACTACATTTACCCAACTTTTAGGAAAACTTTCTCGTTTAATAAGCTTTAAGTCCATATTAATTCAGTTGAGGTTTATTGGGAAAAAATTGAGATTCACCTCAAGTTGTGTTAAGAAATTATGTGTTTTTCTAACCAGTCACCTAAAAGTACCCTTGTTTTTAGCAAAAATGACTACAATTAACTGTTGCAAAGCTCTTCTTTCTTATAAATTAAAATATATTTATATTATTTACAAAAAATATATATATTTATGCAGGGTGTCCCGTAAGTAGAGGAAAATATTTAAAACGTTCATCAACTCTACAAAAAAGTTCAAATTAACAATTGCTCAATTTCAAACAAAAAAGTAGAAAATTTAAGATTTGTGTTCTTTTAAGCGAGACATGTTTTGTGTTGAATCGGAAACTATAACTTATATTTATATAAAATATTTGATATAAGTAATTAAATATTACTCCATAGTAAACTAGACAAAATTTAATTAAAGGAAAGTGGAGTTTGCCATTCTTAAATGTATTTAAATAGGACTAATTGAGTGGCTGAACACGAATAAGTTCCGTTTAAAAAAAGTCATAAATTATTTGCAATTTTTTTTTCCGCTCTAAATCTGTACTACATTTACTCCACTTTTAGGAAAACTTTCTTCTTTAATAAGCTTTAAGTTCATATTGATTTATTGAGGTTTATTAGAAACAAAATTGAGATTCCCCTCAAATGGTGTAAAGAAATTATATGATATTCTATTTAATAACCCAAGGAATGATGTGATTTTTTATTCAGTCATCCAAAAGCACTACCTTATCCAGGATTTAATTTTGGGAGGGCTTCAGCCCGAAAGCTTTTTTTTTTTTCATAAAAATAACGATAATTACTTTGGAAATAAAGAAAGAATACTAACTATCTATATGAAATGGTGCTTAAGTGATTCCTAAAGTCCTTTTAAGTGTAATTACACGAATGATAATACTTTAAGAGATAATTCTTCAATATTTTTTCCCATAAAACTGGTTATATTTTACCATTTTGTAGGGGAGAGGGCTTCAGCCCCAAAGCCCCTCTGTAGATCTGCCCGTGCCCAAAAGTTCCCTTGTTTTCAGCAAAAATGACTACAATTAACTGTTGCCAAGTTCTTCTTTCTTGTTTTTCCGGCATATATGATGTATTATAATCAACATAATGGCATAAAAATATATTTTATTTAAAAATTAAAAAAATAAATATAATTTTTAAAAATATTTTTCATGTAAGGTTATGTAATTGTGTTTTTCTCCCAAATTTTTATCTTATAAATTGGAGCGTATTTATTTGTGACAGATTTAATGTTTCTAGTCTTATTTACGTTTTCATGAAAATAATTAAAACAATCAAAAGGTTTCTTTATTTTAAACGTAACTTTTAGGAAGAAACATTAAGTTTGTCACTGATGAATACGCACCAATTCATATGAAAGAAATTTGAGAGAAAAACACAATTACATATCCACCTTACATAAAAAATATTTGAAAAAAATGATATTTAATTTTTTTTATTTTTACAAATAAAATGTGTTTTTATGTAATAATGTTTATTATAATATATCATATAACACGGAAAAACTAGAAATAAAAGCTTTGCAATACATAATATTAGTAATTTTTGCTGAAAACACGGGTACTTGTGGTTTATTAAATAGAAAATCATATAATTTCTTTACACCATTTGAGGTGAATTTCAATTTTTTCCTAATTAACCTCAGCTGAATGAATATGGACTTAAAGCTTATTAAAGAAGAAAGTTTTCCTAAAAGTGGGGTAAATTTATTACCCCAGATTATACAGATTTAGAGAGATAAAAAAAAAACAAATAATTTATGACTTTTTTTAAAACGGAAGCTGTGTTTGTCCGCTCAAATAGTTTTAACAATGGCAAACTCCATTTTGGTTTAAATTAAATATCGCTTCCTATTCAACAAAAGACGTGACTCGCTTAAAAGAACACAAATATTGAATTCCCTACTTTTCTGCAAGAAATTGAACAATTGTTTATTTGAACTTTTTTGCAGATGTTGATGTCTACTATCAACTTTTAAATACTTCCTTCTACTTACGGAACACTCTATATAGTTCAGAAACTGAAATTATGTGGTTTACAAAAATATGAGGTTCTCATTGTCTCCCTTCAATATTTTAAATAGAGTTTGTGTTATGTTAATGGCCTTGAGTTGTTACAAATCAGCTGTAAGAATTAAGGCTTAGCTCCGTTAAAATTGCACTTTAAAACTTTTATAATAGTCCAAAAAATAATTTATATTCAAAGTAAAATTGTAAGTGAAAGTTGTGTGACGCGCGCACCAGTTTTTAAAATTACTTTCTAGTGTGCAACCAACCCCTGGGTTCGTTCTTTCCGATTCACTATGTATTTTTTTAATTTTTAGCCCTGATGATGACCCACATCGAATAGAATAGAATAGAAAAATATTTTTATTCTGGGACACAGTCCCTTGAGAATAACAAAATAGAACAAAATAAAAAGATTACATCTGGCCAAAATAAAATCAATCGAAAAAAATAAATAATGTAAAGAAAATATAAGGTAAACATTCTATATACAAAACAAACGAAACTATATACAAAACAATTAATACTATGACAAGACACTTAAAGCTATTTGCACTGATAGACCAGTATACACTCTTAAGAAAATAATAAAGAATAAAAAAATAAAAATATAACAAATTCTCTATTAAAATCAGCTCGAATGGTTAGCAATTATCTGACTGTTTTTGGGATAGGAATTGGAATAGAAGAGTTTTGAATGAGGATATGGATGGGGAATGTCGAATTTTGATAGGGAGGGAATTCCAGAAATTGACAGAGCGAACAATAAAGGAATTTTGGAATGAAGCAGATCTGTGAGAAGGCATGTAAAGGTTAGAAGGTCGAGATTTTGTGGACAGGGAATGGACTGAGGATTTGAACTGGAGAAGGTTGTAGGCGTAAGAAGGACGATGGTTGTTGATGATTTGGTAGAGGAACGTACCTAAGAAATATTGTCTTCGGAAGGAGGGGAAAAGCCACTTTAACTCAGCGTAGTGGGGCCCCGATCACAAATTTTACGTAGCTGTTCATTAGTCTTTTCAGTCTATCGCGGAGCTCCACAGAGAGGCCATCATACACCAAACAGCTATAGTCAAAGTGGGGGAAAATGAGAGAGGAAACTAGGAGTCTACGCGTATGTTGAGGTAGGAGATGGCGGAAGCGATGGAATAGTTTGAGGGTGGAAATTGTCCGTCGAGAGATATGAGAAATATGGTGATTCCAGGAGAGGTTTTGATCAATGAAAAAATCCTAAATTTTTAACAGAGGAGTAGAAGGAGATTGGCTGATCATTAAGGTGAAGGATGGGAATGTCTGTATGGGATCTAAGAAGGGTCTTGAAGCAATGACAATGACTTGAGTTTTGGCAGCACATACTTGGATCGATACTTTGGTAATCTTAATAAACAATATAATTTACTGAATATCCTAATTATCATAATTTTAGCAGTCAACTATAAATAAAATTTATAGTGAAGCTTATATTCATTTGTTTTGGAACGATAATTTTGTTATGAAATATTGTAACCACGATCAAGGAAGCACTGAAAAAAAAAAATAGAAATCTTCTCTCTTTTGTTTCCTGTGTCTAATTATTAATTTCTATGTTTTAAGCATGTGCATGCACTCTTGCATGTTATGTCTCTTTTATTTTGACTTTCGCTACTTGATGTTTATATGTGGCATGCCATACTATTGTATATAGAATGAGTATCTTTTTTGTATTTTTTTTATCTATATGTTCTTCCTATTTATCTTTAATTGTATACAGTAATTATGTGTAAATTCTCACTTATTCCTTTTATTTTATTTCTTTTGCTTGTACATTGTATTAATTCTGTAAATATTTCTTTCTGTGAATAGATCTCTTAACCTTTTTTTCTGCTTTATAAAAATATACAACCTAACTCCTTCTCACCTGAGCTAGCATGGTAGAATAAATATTTAATGATGGCCAAATAATGGGTGAGTTCCTTATATTTTCTAGATTTATCTCTTTAGAGATGAAAGGCTGGTAAAGCCAGGCGCCCAACAAGTAAAGATTCCGATAGAAAATTATATTTATTAAAAATTATTTTATTATCTTTTTATTTATCATCTTCTTGGTCATAATATATATTAATTGTAATAGAATATTCGGGTTCCTTGTTTACGAAAGGTATAAAGAAGCATTTAAGAGATGTCTGGATCGGGCGAATATGGGAAAAAATCTAAGCTTGAAAAGGGCCTGTATTTTTCTCTAGACTAAAAGCCGTTTTAGACAAAGCGACTCCTGAAGGTGCCATTATGAAAAGCTACTCTCCTTCCCCCCATTTTCCCCTTCCACTATTGGCTAAAACGTTTCCCGGTTACTGCCTTAGCTTGTGAATGTTTAAACCAAGTTTAAACAGGCCCCCCTCTTCATGAATTTTATAACTCAGTCTCACCTTAACAGTAGGCTCTTTCCTAGGGATCCCTTTGTCAATTGATGGAAGGTGGGAGGGTGCACGGAGAAAATGGGTACCTTAACATTCGACGGAAGATAACTCTAAGAATAAATCACCTAAAAACAGTATGTAATTGTGGAATCAGTATTAATAGGCCTTAGAGTGTTGAGCTAATTTTTTTTTCAATTGTTTTGAGATGTACTATTTATTCGTCATTTATACAATATTTACATGGTTAATTATTTACAAGTATTTGAGAGAATTAAGGCTTTGTTTTTGGAATCTTCCAATTACATCCTAAAATCAAATGTCATTTCTTTTTTGAGATTTTTTGGAATGAATGAAAAGTTTATCTTCATAGTGACTCTGACAATAAGTCCTCTACGATCAAATTTAATTTTGATTGAATTATAAACTATATATATCGAATTAATGAATACAAAATAAATGAAATATAAAAAAGTTGAACATAACTTAACTACATATATCTATGAATATTGCAAAATTTATTACCTCAAAAAACTCAAAGTGGGTTCGAATCTCAAATCTAGGCTTCATCGGCAAAAAATAAATAGTAAAAAAAGAAATATTTAAATAAATCTGGAATCCAGGAATGTGAAGCACGTATACTAGGCAACTGGAGGCAACCCACACCGACCAGACCTAGGCTTGATGACTCTAACCCATAATTGTATATTTGATGCAATACAATACATTGTATTTGAATGGAAATCGCGATGTGGTTTTCCAGAATGTCAGTAACCCTTCAGAGGTTTGGTCCAAAGATGGTCTGTTTCGGAGGAAGAAACACATGCGCCTGCTGACTCTGAGCGGCCATAATAAATGGATCTATACCTATTTGCCCTTGTCCTTGAATCTTAGGGAGCGGTGGTAAAGACAATTCCAGATTGGCCCAAAAGGATCCGACTGACCATAGAAGCAACTTGAGGTTGGATGATCCCCTCCAGACTACGCATTCTTCCGCAAGCAAAATACACCTTAATCTTGATAAAGTTGTTTACTTCAGTTCAATGGATGTAAGAAATTTACAAAACCAGGTATCACAAATTACAAAAGATTTTACATTTTTTTTTCTGTGAAAGCGGTTAGACAAATCGGATAGTCGAAATCTATGAACCTCTCGAAACTGCCAATTATTTCAAAGAAACCATATTAAAGGAAGTCATTCTGAGTGAGGATTTGATTTATCGTATATTAAAAAATATTTTTAAATACTATTTTTAGCTTGGTATGTGTTATGTGCACTCAGGAGATTAAACACATCCGAAAATTCGGATTTGAAATTTTGCACGATTGCAATACTTTAATTTACTATATACTCCATATATTGGTAAAAAAAAAACGCGTACTACTATAATCCCATGAAGGGTATAGGGTTGTGTACTATGCTAGAAAGTACTGTTTCAAGTCTAGCGGTTAAGCAGGCAAGTGATCGGACCGGAATCACGCTCAACCGCCAGGTTTTCCCCCTTTAATTAATTATTTAATTAAGTGTAAATAGCTGGGTATCTTCTGAGAGATCCCCTAGGAGTGTCTTCTGATCCCAGGGCCGTTTCACGATTGATGAAGAATTATTAGTTATCAGCCAGACAGGAACCATATTATGACAATATATTGTGATTTTCTTACCCAACTATGAATAATTTTTTAATATAAGTTTAAAATATTGTCTGAGGATGTTTTTTTTTCTTACATAGCCAAAAAAATCGAGGTCAGACTACAGTTTTGTTTGGCGGTTACGAATTCTTTTGTACAGAAGTTAAAGAGATCAATTCATGGCTAAAGAAACCTTGAAGTAAATAAGCTACCCAAGCGAACCTTCTTTTTGGAATCAGGTTTAAAAATAGTCTAACCATTTTGTAGGTGAGTGGGATAGGCATGGTGGTTTGATAGGCTGGCTATATGCGATGGTCGAGGAAGTGATTAAGATAACTAATTATAATATATTTAAAATACACAAATATATACTTGTATTATACTGCTCATTCGGTGAAACAATAATTGAACTACAAATCATACAATGCAAAGGAGAGGAAAATAATTAAAATTATTAAATAAGTAATAACATTTTTGTAATTTTTTGTACAAGCGAAAAACTACTCAAACTTTGCTTATAATATAATATACTTTGACGTCGATTCGAGTAAGTAGGTCTTTCTAAGAATTTAATGTAATAAAAATATGTCCAAAATTTTAGAGTTGCTTCATTTCACTGCAAGAGTGATATAAATAAAATATCTTCATTTCCTTAGTCCACAATACATATATAAACTTATTTAAAGCCCCTTTAGATTTAACAAGTGAGTTATTCAATATTCAGACATCATTATTATACTGAAAAACTCATATCACATATAAGCAAAAATTACATTTCAAACCACTAGTTCAAAAAATATGCTCACCGATGACATCGGAAACCCAAAGTAGCGTTTTAAAGGAAAGTTGTGTGATGCTCGCATGGTAACGGATTTTTTTTTTCATGAATTACTTTTAGAATATAAGATAAGGGCGAAAACATCTTTCATATTATTTGTAGGACAAGACCGAATATAGAAAAACTCAGGAATATAAATGATTTCATATTCTGTAATATTATACTATTTAGTTAATTGTTATTTAAATGTATCACTATTATTGTATAAAACACAATATATACATACATAGAAAAACAATTTGTAAAAATTATTTTTGTCGGACTTTCGGTAAACCTTTAGAGTTATATTTTCTTTCATTATTTTTTTTAATTTCCCTTCCTTCCTTTGTGTCATAGGCGGATCTACGGGAGGGGGAGGGAGACTTTTGGGCTGAAGTTCCCCCCCAAAAATGGTAAAATGTAACAATGTTTTATGGAAAAAAATTATCTATTAAAGTATTGTTGTACTTGTAATTACATTTAATAGGACTTCAAGAATCACTTTAACACCATTTCATGAAGGTAGTTAGTATCTTTCTTTTTTTCCAAAATAGTTATTCTAATGTACATGAAAAAAAAAGCTTTCGGGCTGAAACCCTCCCAAAAATTAAATCCTAAATCCACTAGTGCCATGCGTACAGCCATGGTATTAGATTACTAAGAAATAATATAATTTAAAAGAATTTGAAGGCTCATGGCTGAAATTTATAGTTATTTTAGGAATTGTTAGATTATATCCCGGAATCAGGGATCGATTCGAGTTCAACACTGATTCCTTTTGCCTAAAAATTCCTGAAATGGAACGCCAGTGTTACCCCCGGTAACAAATGCAACAATGACACCCGTGAAATCGCATCGAATCAATTATATCGTTTGGAAACATTTATTGTCCGAGTTGTATAACAAAGACCGGGTAAACAGGATGAATATTGTAGCCATTTCACTAACTGAAATTGGCAGCCCTGAGCGAGCTTGGGAGGCGGAGAAGAGGGCGGCAAAAACTATTAATGTAGGGGGGGGGGATTTCGGGCGATTTGTATGGATCAACATTTCCCCCACCTTCCGGTTCGTCAGCCAATAGGAACTAATTATTACAGAGTTTTACATCGGACTTTTGACTAGTGCCATCCATATCAATGATTAAGGGGAAAGGGTAAAGTTTAATAAAGCACTCTCTAATGGGGGAGTTTAAATCCAGACTGAGTGAACCCAAAACGGCGGGGTGGCAACTGTTAAATAATGCAACGACTCATTCCGCTCTTCCGTTCTCCGGGGCTACAACTTTAAATCAAAACCAGTTTCGGTGTAATTAAAAACATAGCTCTTTGCTAATAACTACCTCTTTGTGTTGGATAATATCGATTCCAGTACTAATTAATTGTTTTTAATAATTACCTAACTTTCATGCAAAACAATGTTATCCATAACTCCTTTTTTAATCGACAAATTGTATTCTGTGTTACTTGAAAAATACAAGAACCGTTCTAAAATGTTCATTTCATTTGACAACCCTATTTTATTAAGTATACAAACTAATTGTAATTAAAGCAGCTGTTATAATTAGACGAGATATATCAGTGGGAACCAGTACAAATAAAAATGTAAAAATGAATTAGAGGTGATTTTTATCGCAATATTACATAATATTTTCAATTAACAACATTCATCTCTTAGTTTAGGAGAATTGTTTTTGTCAAATAATCCATTTTTTTAAATAATTTAATTTAATAAGAAGTATAGTTTATTTTTATTTTAACGATTATTAAAGTGAAAACTTCTTTAGACACATTTTACACATTTTTTGTGGTAAGTGAATTAGATTCATTTCACAGATCTCCGATGTGTCACGCTCGGGTAAAGTCGGCTGGAGTCGATTAACTGAAGTCTTTTTACGTATGGATTAAAATTTCTCAAAAACTAAAAATCTGACCTGCATATTGTTAGCAAGAGAAATGTTCATAATTTCACCTTATTTGTAATGAGCTATTATTCAAAATTGTACCTTACCGGAACGCCGTGTTAGAGAAGCGAAAAAGGAAAAAAAAGGTGCAAATTATTTCACAATGGTTTATTATTTCCAAACAATTATACATCTAAAGTAAAATTACCTTCCGAGTTACAAAGAAAAACAAAACAAAAGGGGATTCCAATTATTGGACTAAATTGTTTTTCTTTAATCATTAGTAATATGCTAAACAAAAATATCATTAGTTCAGTAACACATTCAAAATTTAAAAACCAAACCAAGGATATAACATTTGGAGTAGAACACATATAAAAAAACCGGAGACCATATCTTTGCCCCTAATTGTTCGATTTTAACGATTTTTTTTTGTTTTTTAGGAAATTTCGTACTTAAAAAAAAAATAAAAATTTTTTTTATACGTTTTTCGAATTCTACGCGTCTTGAAACGTGAAACCTCAAATTTTGAGAGGGGGTTATGTTTTTGAATTTTTTGGTCGATCACAATGTTTCATTATTGAAAATAATAAACCAAAATATGTAAAAACCGCGATATCTCTACTAATAGTGCTTAGATTTCGATGAAACTTCTTCATTTTTTAGGAAATTTAAATACCTTTGAAACATCTCATCACAATATCAACAAAAAAGTAAAAACTTTTCGAGTTATTCGGAATTTAATTTTACCATCGCTCGTAATTTTTTTCCAGCTTCTTTTCGTTGAAGTATGTTATATAGATAAATTTAAAGGCCGTCGAGAAAATGACTTTAGCGAAGTTTCATTGAAATCTATACATTCGCTTAGGAGCTACAGTCTATAGCAAGGCAGGTTTTCCCAAGCCATTTTGAAAGTTAAAGGCGGGTAGTAATGTCGATGAAGGAGGATCATCCTCGGGTGACCTCTGATTTTATATCAAAGTTTGAAAAAAATCGGTCCAGTAGTTTCGGAGAAAATGCGCGGACGGCGGACGGACAAAAAATGTTTATTCGTTACTCGAATTCTACGCGTCCTGAAACGTGAAACCTCAAATTTTGAGAGGGGGTTATGTTTTTGAATTTTTTGGTCGATCACAATGTTTCATTATTGAAAATAATAAACCAAAATAGTGATGAAAACCAAATTTTAACGAGTTTTATTGAAGATGTGGATTAAAATATCTCAGGAACTAAAAATCTGATCTGCATATTGTTAGCAAGAGAAATGTTCATAATTTCATCCTCTTTGTAATGAGCACTAGCGGATATATATATAATTAATTTGAAAAAAAAGAAAAAGAAATTAACTACCTGTATGAAATGTTGTTTAAGTGGTTCTTGAAGTCCTATTGAATGTAATTACACGAACAAGAATACTTTAAGAGATAGTTTTAATATTTTTTAACATGGTTATATTTTAACATTTTTTGGGGGGGAAGGGGAGAAGCTTCAGCCCGAAAGCCCTCCCCTCCCCGTAGTTCTGCCCGTGGTAATGTGCTATTATTCAAAATTGTATCTTAACGCGACGCCGTGTTAAAGATGCGAGAAGGAAAAATATTATCGAAAACCAAATGATTACGAGTTTTATTGAAGATTATATTTCATATTATTAATCTCGTCTTGTTGGTGTTTTCATTTCTATCCTGTGGTCTCAAGCACATGGCTTAGTTTTTGTGTTTTATTTAATAATATCTTTTGGTTTATTATTATCAATAATCAACCTTTGTAATGGTTGATTCAAAATTTGAGGTTTTACTTTTCATAATACGTAAAATTCGAATATCAAATAAAACAGATCTGTCCGTCCGCCGTCCGGACTTTTTCCGAGATAATAGGTATCAGGGACCGATTGTTTTGAGAATAGGTATCAATGTCAAAAGGGCACCCGAGGATCATCCTCGGAACTCGGTATTACCATCCGCAGTTTTTTTTCAAGATGGCGGTCGAAATACCGGTGTTGCTATAGACTGGGACCTACGATAGAAACCTGCCCTGTATTTATGTGTATATGTATATATATAAAATTCTTTTTGTTATATACAAATTTATCTATATAACATACTTCACCGAAAAATACTATCCTATCACGGTGGCAGCCGAAAAACCTGTGCCGTGGTGAGAGTGGCGCCTAAATGAATGTACTTATTTCAATATATTGGGTTGGCAAATAAATCCTTTCGGTTTTTCTGTTTATTTTTATGTCACTATGATACTACTTCTTATCTGATGAATCAATCCCTAAGGTTGATTGTTTATCCTATTCGTGTGAACAACTATATCTGTTAACTCTTGTTGAAACTAGCTTAGTATTGTGTTTGGCATTGCACTGCGAATATGGAAGAAAATACCATTCATTATCGGCATATTTTGTTGTATTATTTTAAAAAAGGTAAGCGTGCTGCAGAAGCTCATAGAAAAGTTTGCAGTGTTTATGGGGACGATGCTTTAACCGAACGCGCCTGACAAAATTGGTTTGCCAAATTTCATTCAGGAAATTTTGACATCTGGTAGCCCAGCTCGGCTATGTTTCCAGGCTTAATGTTGGGTCTCTCACATGATTTTTTTCGAAAATCACAAAAAATGTTATAACTTCAATACGATTTTAGCTATGTAACAAATTTAACAGGAAATTTGACCCACATAAACTACACAAAATTACATCAACAGGACCTTCGTAAACAAACTACAAATGAAGATAAAAAATAAAAACCTATAAAGAATTTTTGTTTATTTATTCCTTACGTAAGTTTAAGGATTCTGCGGGTTCGTTCAATAAAAAACTACATACAAACAAACATAAATCTTTAATAAATAAAACGTTATGGTAAAAACAAAATTAAAAAATAAAAACATACCTTTGAATGCACATGAAATAATATAGAAACAAATAAGAAAGCAATAAATCAACTAAAACTAAACTAAAATGTGTACACTACTGAAAAAAAAAATGCTTTACAATAACTCTAATAACTACAATAAACTATTAAATTATAACTATTGTAATGTGTGAGCGCTCACTACACTCCATACAGGTCACTAATAATGATAACTAATGTTCATTAATTAGTGAACCAAGAAAAAACAATGTAGCATATTAAACAATTGTGCTAGCACTAAAAAACAACAGGCGGCTAGAATCGATCTCTCGACCCAAGAAGTTGCACCAGCTTGCGCATGCTATAGGCTAAGTTGTCTTGGACGTTGGTCATTAGACAGAACCCTAACATAAACATTAAATGAAAAAAAAACATTCATACGGCTTTCAAGAGCAATAATCCAGCTTTCCAACCAATATAGTAACATCAAATTTGGAGAACATTATGAAGAGTCATGAATAATCGGAAGGGTGTTGTGTTTCACCAAGACAACGCAAGGTACCACACCTCATTATCAATAAGACAACGCTTGACCCCACACCGCATTGGTCACTCGCAATGAATTATTGAGCCTTGGATGGGACCTTTCGCCCCACCCTCCCTATTCACCAGACCTAGCCCCAAGTGACTATGACTTATTCCGGTCTCTGCAGAACTCCATGAATGGAAAGAAATTCAAAAAGAAAGAAGACATAAAAAACCACTTGGATCACTTTTTTAACAATAAACTTCAGACACTCTATGAACATGGCGTTTATGCAGTTAGTGGAAGAATGAGAAAGGTCCTATTAAATAATGGTCAATATATTGTAGATTAAAATAAAGTTTATGTCTATAATACATTGAGTTATATTTCACCCTGAAAAACCGAAAGGACATATTTGCCAGCCCAATAATAATAAATATCCACTTTTTATTGATTTTTATAATCTAGTGTTTTGAAGGCATTTAAATTTCCTAAGAATAATTATAAAAAAAAAAAAGATTCTTAAATTTATATTTTTGGTTTGTTATTTTCAATAATCAACCATGATTTTTGCTATAACTTCAATAAACCTTTTTATGAGTTAAATGGATTAGTTTTGTGAATTCCTAATTTTACTTATTGGTATTGTAGACACGAACTGAGTCATTACTCATTCTTGTTTTTATTTTCTATGAATCATGAAAAGATCGACTGGCCCAATCTAAGATTTAAAAACCATTCATAGCTTAATCTTAGCGATCGGAACCACAGAGGTCAACTCTATCTTTGTCCTTGATCGGAATTGGCTTTCAGAACCCAAACCACATCTTTACCGCTGTCGGTCTATCAAAAGGAAAACTATCGAATGTAACTAAACTATTTCTTATGACGATAGGTTATCTCGTGTTAAAATATTCATAAGTAGATAAGTAAGTAATTAAAGAATGAAAAACAGATAGGAAAAAGATAAATAATTGCTCAGTAAGCCGGTAATTCTGTTCCAATAACAGATTATATGAACAAGAATGATCAATTCTTTGCAATAAACTAGCGTTTAACTAGCGCAAATAGAGATTTATTCTTTCTTTTAAAGGTATTAAAATCCGGAAAAATATCAAGAAATCTCAAATTACTACGCAATAGATTTTTGTATAGTTAAACACGTTAATAAAAAAATATCTGGTGTGTCAACTCACACGTCTTTCCTACCTATTTCAGAAAAGCTTTTATATCTTTACATATGTTCATGAAGAATTGAACTAGATTTATTTTCCTGAAAATTGATCAAACAAAAGATTTCAGTACGATTTTTTTGATAAACTAAAGCAATGTAAACCGGCTTGAGGTAGATCAGTGTAAAAATTTCAATACTCACTAATATTGCTGATCAAAAACGTTTTGCCATAGCTTAGTATTGTCAAGCAATAATTTCTGTTAAAATAAGAGGAAATAGTGAAGCTTGTGTGATGCGGGCAACAAATTTTCTATCACTTAGTCATCTTTATTCCATTATTCACCCCTTTCTGACACCAGGGTATGAACCCGTAATCTTACATTGGAAATTAAATAGCTGTAACTTCATTAATGGTTGTCCAAAATGAACGATTTTTATATGGCTTTGTGGGGAATTTCATTACTTTTCAAACAACAGGCTAAACGTATTTTTTTCCGAACAAAATCGGTTCAGTAGTTCCCGAGAAAATCATGGCACAGACGGACAGACAGACAGACCAATGGCTAAAAATGTGTTTTCCGAACTCAGAGCGCTCTGAAATGTATCGATCCGTCGAAAACCGCATATCAGAAATTTGACCCGATTGCGATACTTTCCTTATCTAGTATAGGTAGGAAAATAAAAATTGAAGATAAAGTACCAAGTACTAAAAACTCCTAAATACTCACTTGTTTTCCACTTGAATCATAAGATAATTTGATCATAAAATCGAGAAAAAAGATGGCTTACAAAAATATTGGATCGTTTGGCATGACCTATACCTCGAACATTTCAAAACAACGATGTTATGTAAGCCAAACGGCCCAATATTTGTGAAGGCCATCTTTTTTCTCGAAATTATGATCAAATTATCTCACAATCCAAGTGGAAAGGAAATGGGTATTTACGAGTTTTTAAGTACCTAACTAAATAGACAAATTTTGCCGATCTCCAAATTGAAAACGCCCCAATTCCAAGAGTATTCATAAATATAACATTTGTAGGTCACAATAAGATGAAGCTATTCACGAAGTTGAAGGCTGATGTTAATAATTTGATAAAAATTGGGTCTGTACCACGGCCATATAATTTTTGCTTAAACCCCTCCAAAAAAAAACTTGTGCTAAACGAATGTAAGGATGCATTAAATGGTCAAATAATAAAAAAATACTCTCATATTTAATGCTAAAATTTAAATTTTGGTAAATATCCTATATATTATTTCTAAAAAGTGTTTTTATGTCTTTACGCCATAACTTCGTGAATTCTCCATCAAATCCAATGTTTGACCACTCATTTTGAAGATATTCTTCTCCTGCACATGTGAAAAATAGTCCTATCCTCCCGAAATTTCTGGAGAAAACATTATGAAGGAAAAGAAACTTTATTTGTGAATAACTCAAAAAGTATGCATTTTTTTCTTTATTGTACCCATGATAATTAGAAAGATTACTAAATTACCTAAAAAACAAAAAAAAAATCGTAAAAATCGATTAGGAATATGTATAATTTAAACAATTCGGAAGGAGTAAAGTGTGTTAAAATATTTTTTTAAGGAGAAATAGAGTTGAGATTTCTATTTCGCTGCTGGAAAGACCCTCGAATACGAATTTGCATTGCGATCGAAAAATAAAAATTTATTTCTACATATTTGAACTCTTTGATTTTATTTTGAAAATTGCAAAAAGTGTTATAACTTCAATATTCTTCGACCTATTCACACGAAATTTTGCAGGGATATAGGGCCTTATAAACACGAAATGACTCAAACTGTACCTTCCTAAATAATTTAGAACTATAAGTTAAATTAATTTAAGTTAAAATTAAAATTAAGTTATTAAGTTGAAAATTAAGTTGAAAATTGAAATTAAATTAAGTTGAAAATTAAGTTAGGAGTATTTATTTACTGTTTATAGACGTGTTAAAAAAAAATATCTTAAAAATCGAAAAATTATTAACAAAGTCCATTCGTTTTAGTATACTTAATTAATTAATTAATTAATGCCTTTTTGTGTAAAGATATTGCATTTAGGAGTAGAATAGTCTACTACATTTTTTTTTCTGGCTGATATATTAACTTTATTATTTCTTAAAGATATTTGTTTGTTCTTACATTATACTTTTTTTTAATAATGTAGAATATCCTATGATCGGTGCATTTGGTCTTTATTGCTTTTATTATCTTTCCAGTCAGGGTTTAAAAATAGGTCCTATCAAAGCAATTTGTACAAATATTTTTGTGTATTATGTTTAATGGAATATTGTAATAGACCAAGGAAAAAAATTTAATTCCTTGCCTACATACGGTGTTGCCCAAATGCGAGACCGAGACAAGTCTTTGTCTTGCAAACTCAGTCTTGGTCATGGTCTTGGTCTTGCGCAAGATTCTCGCAACAGTTTTGCAGTTACTTATTAGCTTATTACTGTAAAGATATTACTGTATTTTTTAGATAAAAGAAACCTAACTAAGCCCGAATGAAAAATTAGGGGAGTCAAATTCAAAAGTATATTGGTTATACCAATTATTAACATATAGTAACTAAAATTGTCGAGTATTAGTATTTTGCCTTAATTTTTATTTAAAAGATCTATTTTCTGTAAATAGAGTGTGAGTGTGCTTTCTCTGATTACTATTATAAATGTCCTTGATGTGACAGAATGTAATATTTCTAAATAAACAAATATATAGTGGATTTTTATTACCAGTATTGGTCTTGGTCTTGCATAGTTGCAAGACCGATTTTGGGCAACAATACCTACATAATACATAGGAACTAATCATTTTCATATAGTTTCGCTATTTCTTCACTAAATAAAATTTTTTGCGAATTTTTCGCACGGGCCAACTAGTATTTCTTATTAATGATTCAATGCAACAAAAAAAAAAAAAAAAATAAAAAAAAAAGTACTTGGAATAAATGAAATCTGGGTTTCAGATTCAGCTGGTGTAACTGATAACCAGAGCCGTGGTAGGAAAATTAATCCAGAGAGAGCTATGAGCCCTGTCGGATAAGGAAGCCGGGGAATTGAGTACGGCACAGAGATGAAAAACTAAATAAAGAAATGCGGGAAAGAGGGTATTTCATTAGGAAGCAGCGGGCCATGGCGTCAGTGGTGGGAGACAGTGAGCCAGCGTCGTCCAATTTATTATTTATATTTTAATTTATATCTCCTGTACTGGGGAGAGTGGGCTGGGGAGGGGAAAGGATTCGTTCAACTGCCAGGATAATTCCAGGCAGGATATTTAAGATTTAGGGACTTGCCTTCTGCTTCATCCCCTCTTTTCCAGCCATCCATATTTCACAACGTTTTGATTAAAAAGTCTCTTAACGAGTCCCATTATCGTCCCGTTTCCACAGCCCGTGATAAAGTCCGCTAATTGCAGCGGTAAAGCCTTAACTGATAACGGATGATCTTTATGGCCTTGTAATGAACTCCAATGGTCGCATAACTTATCCAAAATGGCTGCTGCTTAACTCAACTCTCTATATTACTTCGACGAAGTTTTAGAACCGATATTTTCATCTTCAATCAAAGTTCTACTCGCAAGTCATACGAAATGTGGCTAGACTGTTAACGAAACTGATGCTTTAAAACATTATATTTTGATTTCATACTGTAACGACTTTTTACTTTCACTTACGTATATATGTAATATATAGTAAGGGTAAGTATTGCGATCGTGAAATTTTCGAATCTCAGTTTTCAACGGAAATTCATGTTTTGAGGTACCCTGAGTTCAAATAACCAAGTGTCGCAAAATGGTCTGTGTGTGTATGCGTGTTAACAGTCCAGCTCATAAACGAAAAATAGTACGAAATTGATATTAAGTATTTAAGGTTTGTATAAGGGCCGGATGTGACAGCAACTTTTTCGTTAAAATCGGCTAACCGGATGCCACTTTATATGAATGCTGAAACACATTTTTACAATTTTCTCAAAAACGGCTCTAACGATTTTGATCAAACTCGGTGTATCATTGTGTAATTAAGTGGCCTTTAGTATCATTTAGGTCTTATCTCCGCTGATGCCACTTTACAGGGCTTAAATGCCCAATGTTCATATATGTCTTCCTCTAAAGTACCTTTAATATGGTTTATTTTAGTTAACCATTTCGCATTATTCAGAGTTACGAAAAAATGCTAAATATAACTTTTGAAAGAATATGATAAGTAATGAAGAAAAAAAAAATAAAACTGCAGGGTTTTTAAAAGTTTATGGAATTACCTAAAAAAACAACAACAAAAAATCGTTAATATCGGAAAATCAGGAGGAAAGATATGATCTCTAGTTTTTTCCCTGAAGAGGCGAAAATTTGGATAAATTTAAAATATATTTTTTTAATTGTTGAGACTAAAAAAACCTTTTTTCTACAGATATTTAATAAATTGTCTTTCCATAGATAACTTTTTCAACTAAAAATATCACTAAAATGTTGAAATTGGAGTTAGTCATTCTGTGGTTTATAAAAGCAAAGAAAGTTGTGTGGTTTATTAAAGCAGATGGAGTGACTAGATTTTTATTGCCTGTCGTCGATATATTAAATAGACATTTTGTAATTATAATGGTCTTAATGATTTGTAAGCTTTAAGCTTTGCTTTAGCTCCGTTTAAAATGCACTTCAAACAATTTTATAATAGCCCAGCATTGCCAGAAAATAATTTCTGTTTAAAGTAGATCGGTAAGTGAAAGTTGTGTGTTGCGAGCACCAGATTTTTCCGCTAGGAGTTAGTCTGTCAGGTGCTGCTCTCTATAGGGAAATTATAGGCTTAATACAGAAGCTTACGAATGTCTGTAACCCAGAAGAACCACTCTGTACCTTACCTTGTCTTATAAATATATTGATGTTAGTTGCAAAAGAAGTTTGATTTTATTTATATTTTGTTTTGTTGCTCCCAGCGTTGGTATTTACATATGTTCTCTTATAAGAAGGAAATATAATTGTTGCTGTTGGTATCTTTGAGAAAAAACTGAACTATCTGAACCTAACATTATCTGAAATAGTGCTAGAAAAGTGCTCATTGTATTTTATTTTTTTCTCTTAGGGAACTTATTTCGAAGCTACAGGGCCATTTATAGTAATTTGTTTCAGTTTTTGACAAAGTTGGTAAAAATTAGGGTTCCTTGACCGTGGTTTTCTACCATACCACCTAATTAGGTTTAGTTAAACTTATTTAGTTTAAATAGGTTTAGGTACTTGTTCGACGCACAATTTAATGTTTTTTAATTTCTTAAAGTGTACGTTTTTCGCTTCGATGCCATGTTTAGGATTTAAAAATCAAAAAATCTAAAAATGCTTTAAAAAATCTAGCTTTTTTGGCAGTAAAAAGTTTTTTCTTGGTTGCCGGCTTTAGCAATTTCGGATTTTATATGTTTGAATCCATACATACAGGTTAAAAAAAATAAAAACTTTTCCAAATTTTATTGCTCTAACTCTCTGTATATCTAAATCTCCATGTAAATATATGCATATACATACATACAATAACGTATTATAAAAATTATTTGTTTCTGCAAATTCTCGGAATGTACATATAAAGTTATAATTCATCTAACTTTTGAAATGTTGGAGATAAACTAGTAAAATAGTATTAATTTAATTATTAAAAACTTTCTTCCATAACTTAATCGTAAAACGAAGCAGTCAAAAGTTAAATATAGTAAAAAACATGAGGTAAACAAATTTTTTTCCACATTAGCGGTAGCTGAGGACGGATATCTCGGAAACTAAACGAGAAAGCGAAAAAAAGTATGTAATCAATCATATTGCAAATTTTATCGGATTTAATTTTGTATTGAACACCTTTGTCGATGTGATGGAGAGAAGCCTTTCTTGACGGCAAAGAAGCCAATCAAAACAGTAATCATTGAAGAACTGGAACGGAAACGGCAGTTGGAGTTAAAAGAGAAGCAATGGCCTTCATTACTAGAAGATGATGGAAGAGTGTCAGTGGATCTCCCTAGAAGTGAGGCCGTTGCATAGGATAAAAAAAAAAAAAAAAAAAGATGTGATGGATAGTTTTTCCTGATATAAGCAAAAAGTGACTTACTCCCCAAATCTGGCTCACCACCTTGGAGTGGGGACTTTTAGTATGTTTATGTCCTTACTAGTCCAAAAATATCCCAAAGTCAAAAAATGTATCGCCGCCATTTTCTTCTATAATCATTCATTGACTGGACGATTAGTGGTTAATTTGGTCTTAGTAGTTTTATCAAGAAATTTTTCACAATTCAATTTCTGGACATACTTGTTAATTTTGTTAGTGGTTTTTATAAGCGGATCTTTCTCTATCGATTTATAAGTATCAGACATAATTAGGAGCTGGAGAATTTTATCATTATACATATCATTCGCAATGATTTTTTATATTTGTCAGATTTTAAAATATCTGGATTGTTATTACGAAATTTCAAAAAAACATCTAAATCTTGTTTGATAAGTTTATCCAGAACATTTCCATGCATATTCTTTCATGAAGTTGTTAATTTTTCTAGAAATACTATTTCTTATTCCAGTTTTGTGATTGCCAGATGTATCGAGAAGGTGAATAATGCTCTAAGTATTCGCAATCATGCCAAAAATATCCTGATTTAATTTTTTATGAAAAATGTTAGCACTGTCCCCTAAACTCAACAAATTTAATATATTGTTATGAATATCCATTTTTGTAATATTTTCCACAAACATGTTATCGTGCACATTATTATATTTAGACACAAGATCATTATTAGTATTTTTCTTTAACCTTATGCTGTGTAAAAATTTTCTCAATAATAAAATAAATATAAGGGAGCGGGGTAGCTCAGTGGTGGGGCACTGAGCTTCCAATACAAAGGTCCCGAGTTCGAACCCCGGCTCATGGCAGAAAATTTATTTATCTGTTTCATTGGCCGTGGGGCGACCTTGGGTCAGGAGTCCCTCCTGGGGCACACCCAGCCTCTATAAAGTGGGTACCCTTAATTAAGTAATTGATTAAGGGGGAAAACCTGGCAGTTGAACGTGATCTCGGTCAAATCTCCTCCTTGCACAACCGTTGACCTAGAAACAGTGCTTTCCCTAAATAGTACTGAACCCCAGACCCTTCATGGGTTGTAGTAGTACAGGTTTTTTTTTTTTTAAATAAATATAAACTTTGATGCCAAATTCTTTTAAGTCCGGACCCCAGGTCGCTCTTCTCTCGTAGGGCCTGAATTGTAATTGGTTTCTTTAAGTAACCGTTAATTGTTTCCCCACAAAACTCAATCTTAGCCCCACTATGCGCTGATATATATATAGTAGACTTTACTGATACGTTCATGATAATATTTAATAATATTTCGTCCAATTAAAACCCCAATCACTCCGACCGGAGTATCTATGGGGTATTAATCGCCATCGGAACAACCTAATAGTATCTTAAGCTGGATGCCCCATCGTTTCCTAATAGTTGGCTATGGGGCTGCCATTGTGGCGGAGGTAATAGTTGCTTTATATAAGGCGATTAGACTCGTGGTACCCAGTAATGGCTTCGGCCCAGGACGTGTCTCGGGTACCCAATCATCCCCGAGGAGGGGCCGTGCCATCAATAGGGATGAACTTGCTCCTCCACTTCTTGTACGGGCTAATTCTCTAACAGGATTAGCCGATCCTTCTCCCCAGAACATTAGTGGATATCGTTTTCAATATTACAGTACCTATGTTCGTGACCTTTTTGGCAATACGCTCTTGTTAGATCCCACAGCCCTTCCTAAACCTGGAATAAACTAATAAATACAATAATTTACCGCTTTGTAAGATTTGAGAATAATACATTTCGAATCAAATTACTTTTACTTCATTGGGGTTCTATCAGAAAACACTAGCTAAAGGGGTACACTAATTAATGTATACTTTTCGTACGTATGTCGTAGGGACTAGGAAATAAAAGACTAACATAACTGAAAACAATAAATTTGATGGTAGTTTTAGGGAGTTGAAAATAAATTAAAGTAATATACTATACATAAATAAATTAAAATACAATAATGTAGAAAAAGTAAATAAAAAATTTATTGATATAGATGTAATTGACCTATATTAAAAATGTTGGAACTAAGTGGAGGTAGAATTTGATTCAATACAACTTTTATTTTATAAACTTTTTCTCTTAGGGGACTCATTTCTAAGTTGTAGAGGCATTTATAGTTATCCGTCTCAATTTTTGTTTATTTTGTTTAAAATCAGCGTTCGTTGATCGTGTTTTCGAAAACACCACTTAACCAAATTTTAAATTATAGGTACTCACTTTGTCCATTATACCGGCCAAATAGAAGAAATTAAAAGAGAAAATGACGAAATCCGAAATACCATTAGATAAAATTTTTAAAGTCCAAAATATCGAGATATAAAAAGTCCAGACATTATTTCGTTTATAATTAACCATTTTAATATGTATTATTAAAAAATATTTTTTAAAAAACTAAAGAAATAACACTATTTTTAACTATATTTTTTTAACCTTTTATAAATTTTACCTTTTATAAAAATAACCTTTTAACCTATATAACCTTTTATAAAAATATATCTTTTATGTATATATATATATATATATATATATATATATATATATATATATATATATATATATATTTGTGATCAAATTATCTTACGATCCAAGAAGAAAGTAAATGAGTATTTTTAATTAAATAGACAAAGTTTGCCTCCCCCCCTTCCAGATTGAAAACGCTCCAATTTCAAGAGTTTCCGTAAATAAAATAGTTGTAGATTGAACTAAACTGAAAATAAACAAGATTTTTGTTTATTTTAATAATGAACCATTGTAACAGAAAAATTCAAAAACTTAATCCCTCTCAAAATTTGAGGTTTTACGTTTCAGGAAACGTAGGACTCGAAAATTGTATTAAAAATTTTAAGTCTGTCGCTGTCTGCGGATTTCCTCCGATAATAATTGACCAAAATTGTTCAAAATTGGAATCAAAGTCAGAGGTCACCCAACGATGTTATTTTCAAGATGGCGGCTGAAAAATCTGTGTTGTTATATATTTTAGTGCCTAAACGAGTATATTGATTTCAACGAAACTTTGATAAAGTCTTCTCCTCGATCCCCTTTAAAAACATGTATAGAACATAGTTCACCGAAAAGTACTTCCTCTTCAATAAGGCGGCCAAAAAATTATGAGGTTCATGAGGTTTTAATATTTAATTAAATAGACAAAGTTTGCAGATTTTCAGATTGAAACCGCACCTATTCTGAGAATTTTCGTAAATAAAAATGTTGTAGGTTACGATGGGATAAAGCTCTGTCTGTATCACTGACCCACTAGCGGATCCAGGATTTAATTTTGGGGGGGGGAGCTTCAGCCCGAAAGCTTTTTTTTTCACAAAAATAACGATAGTTACTTTGGAAAAAAAGAAAGAAACTACCTGTATGAAATGGTGTTTAAGTGATTCCTAAAGCCCTTTTAATATTAATCACACGAACAATAATACTTTAAGAGATACTTTTTTAATATTTTTTTTCGATAAACCATGGTTATATTATACCATTTTGGGGGGGGGGGGTTCAGCACGAAAGCCCCCCCCTTAGATCCGCCCGTGCACTGACCTAATAAATAGACATAATAGGCTAGGAACATATTGCACGAGTTAAAGAAAATTAGTTATTTACGTTACATATATGGCTATATGTACATAAGTACGAAAGTATGTTGCCATGTTTGAGAGAAGAGTAGGTTTGATTGAGCCCTAAGTATTGCGGTCGTAATAGAGACGGCTGTTAGAGCCAGTCACGACTGGGAACATTGTCGATCTATCAAGCTATTCTTTCCCATAGTTATCCTCCTTCAATCTTCTATTCTACAAAGTTCTATTCTAGTACAACCAATCCTACTTAATAGTACAGCAAAATATATAAGTAATATAGGAAAAGTTTCTTTTAAAACCATGATAATTCTGGTGCTATGCATGACAAAATTAGACCGCGGTATAGCTTTTTTAACACCATCTAAACTTTTTGACCTCTAAGAGAAACCATATCCCAAGAATGTCAAAGACGGTGGGACTACAACGCACCCATTCTTTATTAAAGAAAATAAAGAAAGAGGTGCAACCGTGGACCAGCTCCAGACGCAGCAGCCGTAGAAGAGGTCGTCCTCAAGCGGCTGAGGATCGGACATACTAGACTGACACACCTCCACCTCATAACAAAAGATCTTATCCCCAGATGTCAAAAGTGTGGCCAGTCATTAACTATAAAACATATTTTCAAAGAGTGCTCTTTTTACTCCGCAAGGTAAAATATCTCGAAATACCCCAGTATATATCAGCATCCCTGGGAAATAAAGAAGAAATCCTTAGCAAAGTTATGAAGTTCCTAGAAAATGAAAAAATTATAAAACATATATGGCAAGTTTATAACTAATGATTAGCGTTGTCCAAATGCAAGATCAAGAAGTGTTGGTCTTATGCACTCAGTCTTGATCTTGGTCTTGGTCTAGAGTCTCGCATCAGTCTTGCAATTACATATTAGCTTATTACTATAGAGATATTACTGTAATATTTCAGATAGGTCAAAGCTAACGAAACCCAAATGAAAAATTGGAAGAGTTAAATGTAATAGTGGTTTGTTTATACCAATTCTTTAAGTATAGTAACTAAAATTGTCAAGTATTAGTAAATATTTTGCATTACTTTTTATTCACAAAACGATTTTTTTTTTTACCATTCTTGGTATTGGTCTTGCAACAGTTAGGCGGCCTTAGGACAATACTACTACACTACACCTTTGCAGATTTATTTTTTTAAAATCTAAAAGTTGCTTTATTTATTAATTCCAAATCATTTTTCGATTTTATTGTAATTTTTTAAAGTTTATTTTTTTATATATTCTATCTGATTATCTATAAGTGTCTATTATTATCATTATTTATTTATTTTATTTTTACCCATTTTTTATTTTTTTGTACCAACTATCTGAACAGTATAAAAATAGTGTTATTTAGTGATCAGGCGCTGATAAACAGGATGTTTTGCGCCTAGACATCGAAACAAAAAACAAAACTTCTGTTTTTAGTGATTCAGTTAACATGTTTTTTGGTTAATACATCATAAGAATATTTCGTTAATTGTATATGAATTATTGCAGCTATGTGCAAAAAATCCTCGCGCGGGCTCATTACCGCGTATGGGGAGCGTCCCACGGGTGGCGGATGTGGGGATGGTCGGTGGAAATTCCTTGGAAGTTCCTCCCGGCTAAGTCCGATGGACTCGCTGACCAACAATGAGAGGGGCCCTCCAGACTTGCTGGAGGGAGGGGACCTCCAGACTTGCTGGAGGTAGGGGCCCACCAGACTTGCTGGAGGGTGTGACGTAGGATTGAACGCCCTACTCACATATCTTTAGTTCACCAAACACCACAAAAAGTCATGGATCTCCCTAAGGTAAAACGCTCATTATCCGGAGGTAAACTAGTCCCCCGTTCGGGTCTCCGGGTGGGGACTGCTTTAGGGGATTCATGGTGCAAGTTGAAATATAGGGATTTAAATATTGGTACGTGGAACGTAAGGAGTTTAAACACAGCAGGGGGGCTAAAATCGGTCACGAATGAGGTAAATGGGTACAATTTGGATGTCGTGGCTCTGCAAGAGGTTCGCCAGGGGAGGGCTCGATGAGGGAAGGAAAGTACACTATTTGGTACGGAGGAAGCGGGAATCATTGTTTGGGTACCGGGTTTCTAATTAGGAGTAGATTACTATCCGCTTTGAGGGACGTACAATTCTTTAGTGATAGAATTTCGGTAGCTACATTTCAGGGACGTTGGTTTAAAATCGCATTAATAAACATACATTGTCCGACCGAAGACAGTGACGATGAAGTCAAAAGTGAATTTTACGATAAACTCGAATGGGTTTATGATAAACTACCGCGAAACTACATGAAAATAATTGTAGGTGACGCGAACGCAAAGGTAGGAAGGGAAGAAGTTTATATTCCGACGATTGGTAAAGAAAGTTTGCATGAATATAGTAATGATAATGGGATCCGTCTGATAAACTTTGCCATCTCGAAAAACCTGATAATTAAAAGTACGACGTTTAAACACAAGGATATTCATAAATATACTTGGACTTCACCGGATTCGCAAACACGAAATCAAATCGATCATGTCTTGATACAACATAGCTGGCAAAGCAGTATAATTAATGTACGGTCTTATCGCGGAGCAGAATGTGGGTCGGATCATGAATTAGTAATCGCGAAACTTCGACAAAAACTTAATATAAAAAAGAGAAAAGAAAACCGTTTTGATTTTGAGAATTTTAATTTGGAAAAATTGAAAAATCCATCAATTAGAAACCAATTCGAGCTAGATGTTAAGAATAGGTTTGAAGCTTTAGAGCTTCCTGACGAGGACCACGAGGATATTGACAAGTTATGGATAGAGATCAGGGATAATATTAAAGCGGTCGGTAACTCGTGTCTAGGAAAAAAGGAAAATAAGAATAACAAACCGTGGTTTGATGAAGATTGCTTAAACATGTGTGAAAAAAGAAAAGCCGCTAAATTAAAAGCTCTAAATAATCCTAGCGAAGACAATCTGGAATACTTCCGAATCTCAAAGAACGAAACGACAAAATTGCTCAAAAATAAAAAAAGGGAGTATCTTAAAAATAAAATAATTGAAATAGAAACTAATAGAATCGAAAATAACGTAAGAGACATGTACAAAGGTTTAAACAGATCACGTAAATATGTAGGGCCCTTAACGTCTGGAATTAGGGATGATAATAACAATATTCTGACCGATCCGGTTGACATATTGAATAAGTTTAAGGACCACTTTGACAATATTTTAAATACGGGAAATTATGATCTGTGTCCTCCTTCTGAGTACCAGAGTGCTGAACCGTTAATAGAAGGACCAAGTAAAGATGAAGTTAAAGTAGCTATCGGAAAATTAAAATCTTATAAAGCAGCGGGAATCGATAATATTCCTACTGAACTAATTAAGGCATGCGGGGAAGCTGGAGTTTCTAAAATACATCGGTTGGTTAAAAAGATCTGGGTGAACGAGAAATTACCTGAAGAATGGAAAGAATCTATTCTTATTCCGATTCACAAAAAGGGTCCGAGGACGGATTGTAATAACTATCGAGGAATTTCACTCCTTCCGGTATGTTATAAAATATTCACTTTAATCTTAACCAGTCGAATCACGGAATACGCCGAGGAAATTATCGGAGACTACCAATGCGGATTTAGACGGAATCGTTCGACAATTGATCAAATATTTTCTTTACGGCAAATATTAGAGAAAAAATTGGAGTATAACGGTATCGTTCACCAGCTGTATATAGATTTTAAAAAGGCTTACGATTCTATTGACCGCCAGAAACTGTATAATATTCTAATTGAGCAGGGGATTCCAAAAAAACTAGTAAATCTAGTCAGGATGTGCTTGACGGAGACACTCAATAAAGTTAGAATCGGTAATAATTTGTCCGAAAAATTTGAGGTTCGTTCGGGCTTAAAACAGGGGGATTCTCTTTCGCCTGTTCTGTTCAATTTGGCATTAGAACATGCCATTAGGGAGGTAATGCGAACCGAGAAAGGGTTGGATCTGGGCGGGACAACATCCGTGCTGGGCTATGCTGATGATCTGGTACTGTTAAGCGAAGACGTTGAAACTATAAAACTAAATACGACAACGTTAATGAAAGCCGGTAAAGAACTAGGACTCGAAATAAACGTGGATAAAACAAAATATATGGTTAGCTGCAAAAATGGCGATACTACTGGTGATATCGATATAGATGGTAATATGTTTGAACAGGTAGATAAATTTAGGTATCTAGGTTCTACGATAACTAGAAACAACGAAATTGAAGAAGAGATTAAGGTTAGACTGAAGGCTGGGAATGCTTGTTATTTTTCTGTGACAAAACTACTTAGTTCGTGCCTCTTGTCCCGAAACTTAAAAATTAGAATCTATAAAACAATTATCTTGCCTACAGTTCTTTATGGATGCGAAACTTGGCCGCTTACATTAAGGGATGAGCAGTGTCTTAAGGTTTTTGAAAATAAAGTATTGCGTAGAATATTCGGACCGAAGAAGGATGAGATAACCGGAGAGTTCAGACGGTTACACAACGCCGAATTGCGTGAGCTGTATCCGGGTAATATAATTGAGGTAATTTCATCGTGGCGAATCAAATGGGCTTGTAAAGTTGTTGGGCTTAGTAACGAGAGAATTCCTAAAAGGTTAATATGTGCGGTGCCGAATGGTAAGCGTCCGAGGGGTAGACCGAAGCGAAGGTGGGAAGATTGCATTAAAGCCGATCTGAAGGGACTGGGTTTGGACGGCGAACGGTGGAGGGAGGTGTGTAACAAGCGATTTGTGGTGTCGGCATCGAACCTTCGGGTTCGCTAAGCCTTATTATTATTATTATTATTATTATTATTATGTGCAAAAAATAAAATTTCTTTGAGTTGGAGATTTGTTTATTAGTAATATAAATTTGATCCTTTAGCAAGTTCAGTTCTTAATGGCCGAACTCTGAGGAGTGATTTTAGACAAAATTTCCAATAAAAAAGTACGTTTGATGCATGTGCCGATTCCAAATGAAAAAGGAGTTATTACCAATTTTATGTATTTCTTAAAGTGGTCAATTTTTCTATTGAATAAGAAGGAATTGTTCAAATATTATTCAAGATAATTTAATCTCAAGTACATATTCAGAAAGTAAACAAAATTTTCATTGAAGAAAACAATGATTAAATTTACTAAGGTCAATGATAAAAGGGACTTTCGAATCTAATACGGCCGCTGTACTACTGCAGTTACAGTACTCATTTTATGTACGGGCAGTGTACCTCTGTACATAGGCCGTACTGGACCTCCTAAAGTCTCTTTTATCATTGACCCTAGTTAATGAATCAATAGTAATAAAGAAAATTGCGATAGTGCAGTTAAAATTTAAGTGTCTTAAATAGTTTTGAGCATTTCCTTCTTGTTTAATATAAAATGTTTTTAAAATAAAACCTTAAGAAACAAACAAAAATAGACTGAACTCCTTTTCCATTCGGAATCGGCCCATGCATCAAATGAACTTTTTTGTTGGAAATTTTGCCTAAAGTAGTCCTCAGACCTGCGTATTTTAAGCGAGGGAAATGTTCAGCATTTCATCCTCTTTATAGTGAGCTATTATTCTAAATTCTATCTTAACGCGACGCCATATTAGAGAGGCGAAAAGAAAAAAATAGTGTCGAAAACCAAATGATAGCAAGTTTTATTGAAGCTATGAATTAAAATAGCTCAGAAAATAAAAATAGGACCTTTATTTTTTAAGCGAGGGAAATGTTCAGCATATCATCCTCTTTATAATGATCTATTATTTACATTTCATATTATTAATCTCGCCTCCTTGATGTTTTAACTTCTATCGTGTGGTCCAAAGCGTACACCTTGATTTTTTTAAATAATACAGTTTTATTAAAACATTGGAATTTAGTATGTTAAACCGAGCATGACTGTTGTGAATCCAAGATGGAAGCTGTTCCGGTTCTTAACCAAGCCTGTGAAGGGTTTCTTTGTTTTCTTTCTCTTCATGGTCCAGCTCCCCAAGGTGCTCGGGATGGATAGCTGTCATCGGGCAATAACACCATCTTGGTTCAAAACTTTTCTCAATATATAGTAAATATAATGGAAAATCTATGGTAAAAAGTGGCATCTCCGATTAGTCGATTTTAAGGAAAAAGTTGCTGTAACATCCCAGGCATATACCTGTCTTAAATACACAATTCCAGTTTCGTACGACGGTTTATTTTTGAGCTAGGCTGTTCCCATACACACAGATCTTTTTGTAGGACTTGATTATTTTGACTCAGGGCACCTAAAAACGTCTATTTTCGTTGAAAACTCAGATTCGAAACTTTTCACGAACGCAATACTTTCTCTTACTATATATTACATTTATATGTTAGTGAAAGTGAAAAACGCAGAAAATTACTATACAATGGTTTATTTTATTTCCAAACAATTTTACAAAAATAGTAACATTACTTTCCTTGTAACATAAAGAAAAAGAAATAAAAGATGCTTCCTAGTATTTGATAGAATAATATTTTTTTTCATGATTTATGTAACATATTAAAAATATTTAGAACACCATATATTTAAACCAAATTACTCGATTTCAACGATTTTTGGTTTTAAGAAATTTCCATTGCAATAAAGTGTATATTTTTGGGGCTATTCGGAAATCTAATTTTACCACCACATTTTTGTTTCGCAACTTTTGTTCCAGCTTCTTTTCTTTGAAGTATGTTATATTTCTCTCTAAATTGTATGAGTTTCGAAAAAGAAGAGTTTCATTGAAATCGGCACATCCGTTCAGGCGCTACATACGGCACAGGTTTTTTGGCCGCCATTTTGAAAGGAAAGTACTTTTCGATGAAGTATGTTCTGTACATATATTTAAAGGACATCGATGAGATGACTTCAGCCAAGTTTCATTGAAATCAATACATTCGTTTAGGCGCTACAGTATATACCAACACAGGTTTTTCAGCCACCATCTTGAAAATAAAGGGCAGACGGTAACGTCGAAATAGGAGGAGCATCGTCGGGTGACCTCTGACTTTGATTCCAAATATTAACAAATTCGGTCTAGTAGATATTGGAGAAATTCCGCGGACGGTGACACAAAAATTTTAATTCGATTTTCGAGTTCTGCGTATATGTGAAATCTCAAATTTAGATGGTGTTTTAAATTTATTGGTCGGTTACAATGGATCATTATTGAAAATTATAAAAAAAGTCTCGTTGAACAACAACAGTACGGAATGCAGTTACAAGTTGCCTTGGTGATCAACGTTAAAGGTTAAGTTAAGGAACTATTTCGCTGATAATGCCCATGGCAGCGACAGTCATTCTGTACTATCAACCGTTGATGCTTATCTATTTCACTGAAACTGCTCACCGTCGCGGCCTAATCCGCTCAATTTAGCATCCTAGTCTGAAAAATAAATTTAAAAAAAAGTACCACTACAACCCATGAAGGGTCTTGCGTTCAATACTATTTATGGAAAGTACTGTTTCAAGGCTGTTCCAACTGTTGTGCAGGGACGTGATCGAGCCAAGATCACGCTCAGCCGCCAGGTTTTCTACCTTAATTAATAATTTAATTAAGGGTGCCCACTTTGTAGAGGCTTGTTGTACCCTAGAAGAGTCTCTCTACCCAAGGGTCGCCCTACGGCCAATGAAACAGAATAAATATTTTTTCTGACTTGAGCCGGGATTCGAACCTGAGACGCTTATTGCCTTACTACTGAGCTAACCCGCTCCCATCTTAGTTTGAAATAATTTTAAATAAAAATTATAGCTTTAAATGTAATGGTTTCTATTTGGATCGGAAGGACAGCAGTGTAGTCTCACCACTACACTGAGTTAAAGTGGCTCTTCCCCTCCTTTCGAAGACAATATTTCCTAAGTCCGTTCCTCTATTAAATCATCAACAATCCTTCTTACGCCTACAACCTTCTCCAATTCAAGTCCTCAGCCCACTCCCTTTTCACAAGATCTAGACCTTCCGACCTTTACATTCTTTCTCATAGATCTATCTCGTTCCAAAAATCGTTTATTGCTCGCTCTGTTAATTTCTGGAATTCTCTTCCTATCAAAATTCGGCATTCTCCCTCCCTATCTACATTTAAAACCCTCCTATTCCAATTTCTATCCCAAAAACAGTCAGACGCTAACCTTCTATGTAAATTTACATATTATTCAAAATGATTCACATAACGATATAGTTACATATAATTCATCACTTGAATACTTAATATCAGTTCGTCTTCTTTTCCTTTTTTTTTTTTTTTTGTTTTTTTATGAAGAAATACAGAGTTTATTGCTAAGAAGAATGTAATGTATTTTTTATTTATTTTTTTAAAAAGTGAATACTCATATTTTACCACTGGACATAGTTTTAAGTGTCTTGGTATGGTTTCAAGTGTTTTGTATATAGATTCTTTTTTATTTTGCACATAGTATGTTCAACTAATACTTTTTTTTTTCTTTATTTTTACTTTTTATGTTTGTTTTTACTTAGGCCAGATATAATACTTTAATTTTGTACTTTTTTGTTACACTAAAGGGACTTCATCCCAGAATAAGATTATTTTCTATTCTATTCTATATATGATGGAGGATTTTCTATCTTATTTAATTGATACACGCCATTTTTTTCTTTTAGTTAAAGGTACTATTTTGCTAGTAATGCCCACGGAAGCTATTGCTGGCACTTGAGCATTGCTTTAGTGGAATAGAAAGGAACTATTTCGTTGGCACTGCTCGACAGTCAGCAGTAAAGCTGTCGCGTATAGGTTATGTTATCATATCAGAGCATTATTTTGATGATAACAGTAATCTTGATACGTTTTCCATGTTTTTTCATCAAGTCTGTTAAAATTATATGAAATATTATTTAAAACTTATACGAAGCTATAGTAAATATTTTTTTTAGTTATATCTGAATTGTGTTGTTTGAAACACTTTGACTACGCGCCCAAAGTAGGACTTCTCTTCGACCAGCTACGTTTCGACCCGCTACTATCCTCCAAGTTCTTTTCCTCCTCAGTATTAATGACAGTAATTGAAGAAGACCCAACGATAAGGACCCTCTGGTTCGGCCGGAGGCGGCAGGTGGCTACTCGAGAGCTCTTAGTGGTCGGGACCTTTCACGACCAGTTTGCGGTGGAGGCCAGACCACAAAGCACTCTTTTACACCGTCAACTGCAAGGCCTTCTCATCTCCTATTTCATCTCGCTCGGGTAATGGCGCAGTATTCACCATCGGCTCCAGTAAACACCAATACCTATGAAGAAAACGAGGCTGCTCGGATAGTCCATACATTTGGTGAAGTGGAACTCCTTTCATTAGGAAAAATTTGGGAACTTTTGCTAGTTGGCAAAAGTTCTTGGTCTCTCTGAGTATTACATTAAAACAACTATAATATCTTATTTTTCAAACATTTATCTGAAGCGCTGAACTGTTTGGAAAATCTCAAAATCAAAAAGATCTAATCCCTATCTACAGCACTGACGCAGACTTTCCATTTTGATTAGGAGGAAATGGGGAGGGAGGAGGGGTGAGAGAGCGAAGTACAAAATAAAAATATATCTGGTGTGTCCACTCATACGAATTTCCTACCTATTTCAGAAATGTTTTTATATCTTTACATATGCTCATGAAGAAACAAAAAAGAACTAGATGCATTTTCCTGAAAATTGATCAAACATAAGATTTGAGTACGATTTATTTGATAAACTAAAGCAATGTAAACCGGCTTAAGGTAGATCGGTGTAAAAATTTCAATACTCACTAATATTGCTGATCAAAAACTTTTTGCTATAGCTTAGTATTGTCAAACAATAATTTCTGTTAAAATTAGATAAGAGGAATAGAGGAAATAGAGAAGATTGTGTGATGCGGGCAACAGATTTTCTTACTTTCACTTAGTCATCTTTATTCTCTCATTCACCCCTTTCTGACACTAGGATATAAAACCATAATCTTACATTGAAAATCGAATAGCTGTAACTTCGTTAATAGTTGTCCAAAATAAACGATTTTTATATGGCTTTGTAGGAAATTTCATTACCTTTCAAACGGAATATAGAAACACGGACAGTAGAATGTAGGTAGGAAAGTAATAAGTTAAAAAATAAAATAAGCTGTATCATCGCTAGTACTGATTCGATTCCGATGATTTTTTTGTTTTTTTTTGGCGGTAATTTAATTACCTTTCAAAAGTTTTATTATAAATTTTACCGTATAATATATACTTAGGGAGTTAGGCACCATAAAATTTTTCTTTTCTTTATAACTTTTTTGATTCAATTTTCTCGGGAATTCAGTTCGTATACCAAAATTGAAATGACAATTTTAGAACATTATAGGAAAATTTCATCAAAATCGTTATAGCCGTTTTCGCACTACAGTCTATAGAAAAACATGTTTTCTATGTTATTGCGCGCAAGCTATTGCGCATGGAGCACCGAATTTCTGTCACAGGCATCAATAGTCAAAACCCTACAAAAATAAAAAATGAAGGAGCAAAGTCGGTTCAGTAGTTCCCGAGAAAATCTTAAAGACAAAGGAAAAGTGAGAGTAAAAATTCATTCATGTAGCTTATTTCTTACCAATTTTAATTTTTTTGTTTACTTTAAATTATTGGCGAACAAAACGATATTCTAGCCCCCCTCAACATTTTTATTGAAGGAGTATCGCACTCCCATCTCTCTCCCCCGCGCCTCCCTAAAGTCTGCGACTATGATCTACTGGATTGGTTGGATCAGATTGGTTAAATTCCCATAAAATGTATAAAATAAATACATTAATGTTCACAATAGCCATAAAACAATTTAATGTGTAAAAATAGCATGATGTTTCTTCTGTCCTGGAGCATATTCTAAAACAAAAATGGTTGCTATGGACAAAAAAAATCGAAAGATTTTAACACTTAAAATATTCAAATGAGAAATGAGAATAATACTCGTATGTGACAATGATCATTTTGACTTAATAAAAATGTAGAAGAAAAATAAATACAAAATACAAAGCTGCATCTGTCAATATAAACCTAATATTATAAATGCTGGATAAGATGTCAATACATCATAAGAAGAGAATGGTCGATCATTTGTTATGGAAGATACGTGTAACAATATTGTATATAAGAAAACATATTAATGATAATTAAAAAAAAATGTATTGAGTGGCATCGAAAGTAGGAAATTGATGTAATATCCCTAGCAAAGAACAGCATTATCATATGATGATAAATGATACGAAATACATTTATAATGTCAAAAATAAATACAAAATATTTAAAAAAAACTACAATTAATTCTTGAGATGAAAAACACACTTGGAAACTTGCAAGATATGGAATTAATCAAAACTTATTAATAATATCCCTAAGATACTATTTCGCTGGTACTGCTCTGGCAACGACTGCCATTTCATACTGCCAACCGTTAATGCTTATCTATTTCGTTTAAATTAATAACAGTCGCGGCCTATTCACCAAAGTAATACCATTGAAAGTTAGAAGGAATTATCAAAAATGCAAAATATTCTTAACTATTTCCTCTGCATAACAATGCTGAAATATAATAATTGAAAATACGACTATAAATAAGAATTAATTTTTTTTTCACTCGCATTTGCTTTATCCTGTACTTATAATGTTTTTTGTTTTATTCGTGCGGATATAGAGTTTAAAGTTATGTTTTTAATCTATTTCATTTTCGTCCAGATATTTTTTAAAAATATCGTTCAAAATACTCCACCAATAACAGTAACAAGATTATTAAATCATTTAATATTTTTTAAACAACTTTGGCACCCGCTGCGTTGAATCGAATCTCAACTTAGCAGGTACAGCGCGGGTGAAAGGGATACAGAACTCATAAGAAAGACAAGAACTAAAGACGACACTTAGTGTCGTTTAAAGAACAGGATGACTGTTCTTCCCACGAGCTAATGTCATCGCTATCACGGACCATTACATTTTTTTATTTGGGCACATCTGTTCGAAGGATTCGAAGCCGATTGCAACTATACCTGCCACAATGATACTTGTTAAAGATAGGTCCTGTGGTCTTTGTTTCACGATCTCAGGTCAGGAAACGCCAGGACATCCGGTCACTTTTCTGATCGGTTTTTTAGATGGTTCTTAAATTCGAGTAAGCAATTTTAAAGATTTATTTTTTCATCGGCAAACACGTTACAGAAAATGCAAAATAAATTGAGTCGATAATACGAACACAAAAGAGAATATTTATAAACATGCATAAAAAAAAGAAAAAGAAAAGAAACTTGTACCATTACAACCCATGAAGGGTTTTGGGTTCAATCTTATTTAGAGAAAGCACTGTTTTTTGGTCTACGGTTGTGCAAGGAGATGATTTGACCAAGATCACGCTCATCCAACAAGTTTTTCCCCCTAATCAATTATTTTAATTAAGGGTACTCACTTATAGAGGCTGGGTGTGCCCCAGGGTCGCCTCACGGCCAATGAATAATTTTTATAAATATTTTTTTTGCCATGAGCCGGTATTCAAAGCTGGTAACTTTAACATTGAAAGCTCAGTATAAACTAACAGATAATACAAGGTTTTATCGTGAGTTAAGAAAAGGAAAATTAATCGAAACGAATGCAAACAAAATAAATAAAAATGACGGCAAATATTTAGAATTAAGAGCCATTTTCTAAGAGTAAAATTTACTGATATAATCACCAGAGCGAACAATTAATTAATTTCACTCTTCAAGTTTTTATTTAAATATGGATTTGAAATATAGAAATGAGTTTTTTTGATAAATTACTCTATACATTTTTCGCAAAATAAGAAGAAAATAAAAATAAACCTTTTTAAAATGTTCATACAAATTTTCTGTTGAGTTATGAATAATATATTTGCAATCGGATAGGAATTAGAAATGGAGATCAGGCGTACAAATTTTCCCGAAACATAAGAGAATACCTCAGTGCCTTAATTTTGCATAGAAATCATTCACCATGATTTGAAAAGTGCGATAAAAAAGAATACCAAAACGTTATCTTTATGGTTACCAATTATACTAGAGGTCGATGACGCAATCCACTTCCAAAAAAATTTATTTCTGTTCTCTTTTTAAAAACAATGCGATAGTATAATTAGAATTTTTTAAAAATATATTCCATGTTTTAGCATATCTATATTATTTTATTATATCTGTACCATGTTTTGGAAGATTTCAAACCCTAACAAATTCAAACTCCACAAAAATATGGTTAATCCGAAAATTCCCTACCAAGTCTAAATGTGCCTCCCACCAAAATGTATACATCTTAACTTGCCTCATACGATTCCTTTCTGAGCATTTCTGGTTCACTTCGTAATATTTTATTGCTTCACTTAATCGTTTAAGAAAATATATGTTTTCAACTTTTATGTCAATTAAATTATTCTATTAATAAATCAAAATATTAATTTTAAACCAAAATGGCCTTTTCGAGCTCAACATTGCTGTTCCCAGTTAAACCAATACAGACAACCCAGTGGAAAATACTCGTTCAATTCTACAGGCGCCATATTACATTTCCAATTACACGATGCACAGGGATTAACACAAACTGTTTATCAAATATTACCTAGAACAAAGTGTACTCCTCATTCGAACATCAACCCTATGTTCGTGTACAAGATATTTCTTCCTGCATGTCACCTGGTAATAGGGTGCGTCGGGTAAAACGTATTAAACAATATTACATTTCGAAACACGGAAACGATTTATTTATTTTTTCAGCTTGAAAATGGACCATTTTTCATTTTTGACAAATTGTTAATATTTTCCACCATAAATACATCAACGAAATCTTGGAATAAATAAAGTTTTGTTCTCTATTATTTAGATAGACAGATAGATAAAAAACAACTTCTGGGACAAAGTCCCTTTTGAATAACAAAACTTTACAAACAGAAAATATTACTTCTGACCTAAAAGTTTAAACAATAAATAAAATTTTAAAAAGTTAAGAAAACCTTGTAGTCCGCGGTAGAAACCCCTTTTTATCGAATTATTAACATACGTCTGAAACTTCGTAAATAGTTTCATCTGATCGTAACCTACAACTATTTTATTTATGGAAACTCTTGGAATTGGGAGGTTTTCAATCTGGAGGGGGGGCAAACTTTGTCTATTCAATTAACTATTAAAAAATCGTCAATACTTATTTGCTTTCTTCTTGGATCGTAAGATAATTTGATCACAAAATCGAGAAAAAAGGTACTCTTCAAAAATATTGAGCCGTTTGGCATGACCTACACTCCCAAATTTTCATAATAACGAGGTTATATAGGACAAACGGTTCAATATTTTTGTAGGCCACCTTTTTTTCTCGATTTTGTGATCAAATTATCTAACGGTCAAAGTAGAAAGGAAATAGGTACTTACAAGTCTTTAGTACCTAATTAAATAGACAAAGTTTGGCCCCCCTTCTAGATTGAAAACGCCAATTCCAGGATTTTTCGTAAATAAAATAGTTGTTGGTTACGATGAGATGAAACTATTTACGAAGTTTCAGGCGGATATTAATAATTCGATAAAAAAGGGGTCTGTACCACAGACTATTAAATGAACAAGATATAGACAAAAAAATAACTGTGTACCAAATACTTAAAACTATATACAATTGTAGAACAGTATCAATATATACTTCGAGAAAAGAAGAAAAAAATAACAAACAATATTAAAATATTTTGATAAATAAGCTCTAAGTTTCTACTAAGAAAAATGAAAGCTGCATCTGTCAACATAAACCTAATAATATAAATGTTGGATAAGATGTCAATACATCATAAGAAAAGCATGACCGATCATTTGTTATGAAAGATACGTGTAACAGTATTGTATATAAGAAAACACATTAATGATAATTTAAAAAAAAAATGTATTGAGTGGCATCGAAAGTAGGAAATTGATGTAATATTTCCAGCAAAGAACAATATTATCATATAAATATAAATGATACGAAATACATGTATAATGTCAATAGTTAGCAGGTATCTGGTTTTTGGAACAAGAATTGGAGTAGGAGGTTTTTGGATGTAGATAAAAAAACGTCTGCCAAATAAGCTCAGTATAACTTCCTCATTGACTAAAATATATCTATACTACAAGGTATACAATTTTTCGTACTACAATAAAATCTCTGGGAGAAGTCGATTCAGAAATACAGTTACCCTTCAACATTCGCGGGTTTGATATCCACGAATTTCGTTTATCAGATAATATTAAAATGTATTTTAAGATTCCATATTTGATGGTTCTAAATAAATAAAAAATTACTAATGCATACTAAACACGCATTTAACTACTGTTAGTGCAAAAGGTCTTATGTAAAAATTGATTGTTTTACAAGAGACCATAAAAATTCATTATTTCTTTATGCTTTATTAATATAATTTCATATTTTATTGTCCTCTGCTTTTTTTCCATAGTAGCACACTACTTATATCAGTTGCAGACTACAAAATGCCACCTTTATTACTAATAGAATAAAAGTTGAAAATTTTTACATACGACTTTTTGCACTAATAGTAGTGATGTATAATTAATAGGTATGTATTCACTCGTAAAACGGATGGAAATACAAATATTTATATACTCTTATTTAAATAAACGTATTTAATAAATGAACTTGGATTCACCTTCGACAGAAGGATGACATGGGGTCCGCATGTAAAAATGAAAGACGCTTAACAAATGACTCAAAATACTTTATTACCTTATATTTTACAAATCTTCAAAACTAAAACTGAGACAGAAACTGAATACATATACACACTTACTTAAACCCATATAGATATACTCATCACTGATACACGGTATCGCTAAAAATACTAAACTACAAAAACTTCAAACGTTCCAATCAAAATTATTGCGACTCATAACAAAAGCACCTTGGTACGTTAATAACAAAACTCTACTTTCTGATTCCCACCTTTCAAAAGTAGGCCAACATATAATCATCCTTTATCAACGATTTTATACTAATTTTAGCGGACATCATTATAGGTCAATAAGAGACATGACTACAGATGACATACCCCAGAACATGAGAAGACTAAAAAGGCGTTGGATAAGAGATCTCTTTCCTTAAACAACCTAAGCAATTGAAATAAGTCAGGGCCATCCCCATGCCTGACATGCCATTTATATCTTAACAAATTTAACAAAGAAATGAAATTTTAAACAGCTGTATTTATTTAAATATTTACATTTAAAAAAAGTGCCTGTGATATCTGAATCCGATGTTGACATTTTTTCTTCGATGATACGATAATATCGAATCCCATGTTGCTATACTACATTGAGCAAAACAGAAAGAAAAATACCGATATTTATCGATATCGATAAAACCGCAACATCCTTATACACTATATATAGGAAATATCGATAAAAGTACAGATAGATTTTAAACCAACATCGATATATCTATATTTTTCCAAAATCCGTAGGCGAAAAAAAAACGCTGCAAATTATTTCACAATGGTTTATTATTTCGAAACAATTATACACTAACATTACCTTCCTAGTTACATAGAAAAATAAATAACAGGTGATTCCAATTATTGGACTAAACTTTTTTTTAATCATTAGTAAAATTCTAAAAAAAAAAAAAAAAAAAAAAAAATAGCATTACTTCAGTAACACATTCGAAATTTAAAAACCAAACAAAGGATATAAAATTTGGAGTAGAACATATTAAAAAAAAACGGAGTCCATGTCTTTACTCCTAATTATCGAATTTTAACGTTTTTTTTTTTTTAGGAAATTTCGTAAACTTTTAAAAAACTATATATACCAATTTTATCATCCCTCGTGACTTTTTTTTCAGCTTCTTTTCATTGAAGTATGTTATATAGATAAATTTAAAGGGCGTCGGGAAAATTACTTTGGCATCCTGAAACGTGAAACCTCAAATTTTGAGAGGGGGGTAAGTTTTTGAATTTTTTGGTCGATCACAATGTTTGATTATTGAAAATAATAAACCAAAAATAAATCACACTTAAAGTATCCGAATAATTAGTTATTCATTTTAGTATAGATTATTATCGGTTATTTGAGTTCTAACGGTTATTTTACTTCTTCCTTTCCTCTGCTCTTCTGATCCGCTATATTTGTCGCCTTTGCCGTTCGACCAGTCTTAGTTATGCAAGACGATACCCTTCAAGATCGGCCACGGAGAGGGATTAAATGCGAGTAATGGACAATCCGGAGACCGAGAACTGTCGTTAGGATAATGCCAGAGCAGAACATGAGCGGACTATTATCGATAATAGCGGTCGGTACCGAAGGTACTCGGTACCTCTCGTACCTCTACTTTTTTATAACCCTCCATCTAAACTGTATCTAAGAGGGCATTATCTCGGTCCATCTTTAGGCAACTCTCTGCTCCGTCCGACCATTACTTTTTTCCGTGACCCTTCTCCCAGTCGTTTGAGCTTAATACGTCTTAAATCTGGTGGGAAGAAGAATGGTCGCTGAATCGATCACGTACCGAATCGATTTAAAAAAGGATAAAAAATGTAACCGGTTCCTTTTATACTACCCATCATATGTCACAGCCCAATTAATAGTCACTTCTTTTAGTCGTGTTTTGTTTCTCAACAATAATAGACTATTAAACTGTACCAAATGTCGTCGGAGAGAAGAGATTTTTATTTATTATTTAAATGCCGGTGCCGCGGCTGAGAGAGAAGCGCTGGGATCTCTTAGAGTCTCGCTTTGTCCTTCACACGCGGAGGAAGGGGCTGGACTCGGAGTTCCCTTGGCTGATTGTAAATATTGTAATTAAGTATGAATGTTTTCCTTTTTTATATATTTATTTGTTTTACTTATGACTTATTTAATGTGCTACCAATTTCTGTATTTTTTTTTTAATTTGATTTCAAGTTACATTTATCTGGTTTTATAGTTTTTACCTTTGTTATATAGACATATATTTTTTTTCTTTTTTTTATTGTATTGTATATATAGTATGAATGGGCCTCACTCAGCTTTAGTACTCAGTGCCCTTAAATGTGCAAAATGTATTATTTCTCAATAAAAAGGTTAAATAAAAAAACTATTATTTACAAACTTATTTAACTGCCACAGACTGCTTTAATAATTTTCATGACTGGCTGACTCTAAATTCAAATCCACTCAAGTTCTATCTACTGCGACAAATTCATTGAGTTACTGCATTGAGCTACTTGCTGTATTATCTTTTTTTTTGTTCTGTGATAGTTATTATGTTATCTTATTTTCATTTTACTACTGTTTTTTATTATTTTATTTTTTATTTTTGTCTTTCTGTTTTTTTATTACTATTCTTATTTTTGAATGCTATCATTTATTCTCCTTGATATCATATTTTCTTAATACCGAGGTAGAAGGCAAATTTATTGTGAGCCAGGAATATTTGTAACTAATAATAAATAATAATTTACGGATTACAGTGTTTCATACACCTTTTATGATTTTACAGATATGCATCGACAAATATCCGATAAGTTGGTGTGTTTTAAAAATTAAATTTCTGGTGAGGCGCATCACATAAATTTCACTTACCACCCTCTTCTTAGCAGAAATAGGTATTTTCAGACAAAGGGGAAGTGAAAGTAAAAATTATAGACGCTATATTTATTTACATTTCATTCTGAGTATTTATATTTTTTTAAATACCCTTATATATATACAAATTTTAATATTTATATCGCTGCAATCTATACAAATACAATTAAATATTAAATAATACAAACGAAAACATTTAGGAAAACCGCATATGGATTTGTATATAATATGGTACGAGTCTGTAATATTAATATTAATATTACTATAATATTAAGGAGTAAGTAATATTAAGCTCATGTTACTATGGAAACCTGTTCTAATCTTCGGACCAGCTCGAGTGAGCTAGGCTGCGCTCCTATTTCATTGGTTCCTTCATTACTATTCTCTGTTACTATCTCTAATTTCTACTTTAGTTAATTATCAAATTCTTTCATATTTTATATTTAAATATTTTTTTACTTTTACTTACCTATATACGAAGTGAAGGAAAGTATTGTGATCGTGAAAATTTTCGAATCTGAGTTTTCAACGGAAATACACGTTTTGGGGTACCCTGAGTCCAAATAACCAAGTTTCGACAAATGGTCTGTGTGTCTGTGTATGTTAGCAGTCTAGCTCAAAAATGAAAAGTCGTTCGAAACTGATATTAAGATAGGCATATGCCTTAGATGTGACAGCAACTTTTTAATTAAAATCGGCTAACCAGAAGTGCAACTTTATACGAACGGTGAAACACATTTTTCTCAAAAACAGCTCTAACGATTTTGATTAAACTCGGTGTATCATTGTATAATTAAGTGGCTTTTAATATCATTTAGGTCTTGTCCCCGTAGATGTCACTTTACAGAGCTTAAATGCCCAATGACCATATACAGCTTCCTCTAAAGTAGTAATTATTGCATATTTAAATTGTGATTGTAAAATAATTGAAAATATTAGTAAATCATTTTTTAATTAATACCTACCTTTTTTCTAACTTCGAAACAAATTTTGCCGTTTCTGAAATATTGACATATCTAAGAAAATACATTTACGCGTGCGCAAGGGGAAGTGATGGATGGAATTTGATAATATTGATATGGGGTCAACTAGACGCTATCCCACACAACTCTGAAAATCAGATAAACGGTAGTAGGTGATATGCCCGTTACATTGATTTATCAATAGACAGACAGACGCCGAACCAAATTTGATCCTTGATGCCTGAAACGTAATATGCGAGTGAAAATTTTCGATTTTATAACCAATTTTTAAAACATTTCATTTCTTCGCGCGAATAAAAAGCTTCCCTACCTGCTGTAGTGAGGAAGCAAAAATAGTTTTTGGTGGATTGGTAAGAACCCAGAGACATGAGGCTGTGTTTGGTCTAATTACAAAAAAAAAAGAAAACATTGAAATTAGTGATAGAACCTCCTTCCCTTTGTTAGTGAGCGATTACATAGGCCAAACGGCCCAATATTTTTGTAAGTCACTTTTTTTCTCGATTTTGGGATCAAATTATCTTACGACTCTTGTGGAAAGCAAATGAGTATTTACGAGTTTTTAGTACCTACTTAAATAAACAATCTTTGCCCCAATTCCAAAAGTATGTTTAAATAAAATAAAATAAATTGTAGGTTAGGATGAGATGAAGTATTCACGAAGTTTCAAAAGGATGTTAATAATTTGATAAAAAGGGGTCTGTGCCACGGACTAATAATCAATATTCAAATTTTGAAAAATATATACTGATCAAATAAGATTTGGCGACAAAGCTGATGATTCTAATCACTTTTGTATTAAAAAAAAATGTTTAAGTACATTTTTTTTTCATGTCTACCAATGATAAAATCCACTGGGGCTTTTAGTAAATATTGGATAGAAGGACAATCAATAATTTAAAGAGGTTACATGTTAAAAAAACAAATAAAAAAAAACGATAAAGCCATTAGGTATAATTTAACTGTAACCGGTGTCGCTTTTGTAAACAGTTAAATGCACTCATTGAACGAACGGCCGGCAGGGGCGCTGCAATAGCTAATGGATGGTGCATGTTTAACTTCCGCTATTAGCTATTTATTTAATTTTATTATTGAGAGAGAACCGAATCGGAAATAGGATCCAAATGAAAAGTGCCTCCAGGATATTGGAGCGCTTCCTGTTAATGGCAATGAAACAGTGATTAGAGAAGGCTGTGAAATATTAATGAGGAAAGGGGTGCTCTTATCGCGATCACATTCTGTTAGGTTTTGCCTCTGTTTTATGCTATCTATTGTGTAGGCATATATCCTCCTGCTGAATACAAATTTTTCAGTCAGTGTGAAGAAACGCCTTCTTGATATTCCTCAGATTACAGTTGTTATAGGATAGCTTCATACAATGTCTGAAAAATACTTCTCTACAATTGAGATGATGATATTTATATACATTCCAAATAAGTATGTAGGTTGTATCAGTAACCCATCCCAACACAATAACCATGTATGCCGATGACACATGTATCTTATCAGTTAATAATGATCCATCAACTGCATCCCAAACTCTTCAATCACATATCACAACCTTGAAAAATGGTGTAAAAACTAGATAATTAAAATAAATCCCATCAAATTAACTTTACCCTTCGTCACAATCCTAAGACCTCCTGTGTTACAGTATCCTTTAACAATTCCCACTTATCCCAATTGAACAAATTAGATACCTAGGCCTCCACCTATACAAACGACTTACTTGGAATTCTTTTCCTTATCAATATTTTAATAACGATTCATCAGTAAAAAGAACATTTTCTTTTTGTTCATTATCATGAAGTCCAAACAATAGTGGTCGATTCTCACAATTGGTCAACAATCCAAACTTTAAGCAGTTCTCGATAATCAGTTTCTTAACGATAAATCGTTATTATTAAAGTGTCATTCATTCATTCAATATTGGCAGCACAGACGCATGTAGCGGTTCTTGGCCCTCTCAATTTCCTTTGCCCAGTGATCCCTGCTGGCTGCGCACCTGATGGATATGTCGTTTTTTCTCAAGTCTTCTTTCACGTTGTCTATCCATCTTGCCTTCGGTCTTCCCCTAGACCTAACTCCCTCTGGCTTCCCATGATAAAGCTTTCTCGCTGTCTTCGCTTCATCCATTCTCAGGACATTTCCTAACCATTTCATTCGCTGCACTCGAGCGAATTGGAAGATAGACAGATCACCGTACATTGAGTATACCTCCTTGTTTGTTCTCAAGCGGGGAACTTATATCTCAAGTTTAGGCCCTATTATCCGTCTTAATATTTTCCTTTCAAACCGATCTATTCGTTCAGCAGATGACTTTGTTAGAGTCCATGTTTCGCACGCATATGTTGCAACTGGCCGAATAATCGTTCTGTATATCCTAAACTTCGTCGTACGACTTAACAATCTACTCTTCAGAAGGCTCGCTAGAAAAAAGTACGCTCTGTTGGCAGTCATTATTCTAGCTGCTATCTCCTCCTCTTCGTTATTGCTGTTGTTAATTATGGACCCGAGGTAGGTGAAGCTTGATACAGCTTGAAACGTATGGTTTCCCAAGACGTAGTGATGTGTTGGATGGACAAGCTTTTTCTTCCTTGGAACAAGGATCTTGGTTTTACTTTCGTTGATGCGTAGCCCGATTTTCCCTGCCTCATGCTCCAACCTACTGAATGCACTATTCACTGCTTGAAGTGATCAACCTGTAAGGACCACATCGTCAGCATACGCGAACAGTTGGTTAATTCTGTGGAATATTGTTCCTCCTTTATTTAATATTGTCCTTCTCATGATGGTCTCTGGGGCAATATTAAAGAGGAGTGGGGCTAATGAGTCACCTTGCCTGAGACCCGAACAAACTACAAAGGAGTCGCCAATTCTTCATTTTAGCTTAACATTAACATTAAAGCTTAACGTTATAAAATTAACAAAAATAATATCATGGGGGAATAGCTACGTGGCCGCCTAAAATCATATATTCTTTTTCCACTGTACTACCGTTCCCTGGCATGTCAATTCTCTCCAAAAATCGAGACTTTTCGAAAATGCCGCGGGACGCGGGACAGATTGTTAAAAATCGGGACTATAACAATCTGACCTTTAGGTACCAGATGACCCGGGACACCAAAAGCGAGACATCTGGTCACCTTAGTTTTGGTAATATAATGATGCTGTATCGATTTTATTAAATTCTTTACAGTACTACCGGTTGCGCACCCGCAAATGTATTTTCTAAGACGGGCCGATATTTCAGAAACGGCTCGTTTCGATTTGGCTCAAAGCTAGAAGAAAGCTGACAATTAGTAAAAGAAGTATAAGTAGTAGTAGAACTTGAAATATAAGAAATTTTGGAACCAATGAAAATGGTGAGGAAGCTATACTGGCCTCACCTGGCAGACTTTTTGTATATATATTTAATCTCTGTATGCCGGACGTTTCTTGTTGAACATATTTCTTGAACCTTGTCATTATTCTTAGAAAACTTTAAGGATATATAAAATTAAAATATTTTTTATTAATTTAATCATATGTTTAACTTCCATAGGTCATATTTTAATATCTGAGCTGATTTTAAAGTTCTAAGGCCCAAATCATATTGTGTGATGCCGTGAAACTATCTGGGCTTAAAATACGAACAGATCATTGAATCAAACTTGTTTTAATTTATTCGTAAATAGTGTGTAATGATTTTTATAAGTTACATGACGAAAAATTTTGAAATTTGGCCATAGAAATTGAGAAAACAACAAAAAAAAAAGTCAATGGGTCAGCCCTTAGAACATTTTTTTAGTAAAGTTTGGCATTAACCCAACTTGTAGAGGATAAACGCTAAGAAAGATGGAAATAAAAATTTTAATGGCTTTGGAATGGATACAGAAGACCTGTTCAAATTAGTATTCCTGATTAGAGTTGTAAAACCACCTTTACTCCAGTTTCTATGTGTGATATCTTACGCAGTAATTTCTTCTATATTACTGCAGTACTTTACAATTAAAGGATTTGTAAGGTTAATATATTGTGGTTAAATGAATACGTTTCTACTACTTGACTTTAGCTAGAGTACATGTATTCAAAATTTTTTTTGATTTAGATGAAGATGACATTTCCATATGTGAATCCGATTCAATGAAGGAAAATCAGTAATGTTAGTTACATTAATGCGGAATTAGGTGGCCAGGATCGACCAGAAGTATCGTAGAGTCCTTGCATTAACCATCAGCCAATCCGAGCACAAATATCCGCAGGAGCAATTGTCCTGTGTACCAATAACCATCAGGCTACTGGAAGCCATCAATAACCCCGCGGCGTCAAACCTCGGCTGAATACTGCATGGCCGTCCTCGGGGGTGGGGCAGATAAAGTAGGATCAATGTCAACTCCCTTCCTCGTAAAGTAGCATCTTCTCTTCCAGGAATACAGATAGGATAGGGGGTTGAGGGAGGATGGGGACACTTCATCCCCGATCTGAGGCCGTCCTAGGAGGGTCGTAACTAGTCGGGGTATGAGGCATGTGGCTCTGATTTGATGGAGCGGCTGTAAATAATATCGGGACTTCCGACTGCCGTAATAATTCATTGTTCAGAGATTCCTTTATGACTCCAGTTCCCTGATTGTGGTGTTAAATGTTTAATATCTAAAAGGACATTCAAGTTACAGTTATTTTATTAATTCTTAAAGTATTTGTGATAGTAAACATAGTATTAATATGTTTTTAAATAATAAATAAAGATCTCTGGAGTTTGGACATTGATTAATCACTTTCTAATCAATTCGATCTAGCAGAGTTTATTTGGTACTAGTGGTGCCCAAATGCGAGACCGAGACAAGTCTTGGTCTTGCAAATTTAGTCTTGGTCATGGTCCTGGTCTTGAGCAAGAGTCTCGCAACAGTCTTGCAGTTACTTATTAGCTTATTACTATAGAGATATTACTGCAAATTTTTAGTCAGGAGCAACCTAACTAAGCCAGAATGAAAAATTAGAGAATTTAAATGCAAAAGTATATTGGTTATATAAATTATTTACATATATTGATTAAGATTGTCTAGAATTAGTAACTGTTTTGCCTTCATTTATATTTAAAAAATTAATTTTTTTTTTTACCAGCCCTTGTCTTGGTCTTGCAAAGCACAAGATCAAGACCGATTTTGGACAACACTATTTGGTACAGTAACGAATTCAGAACTTGATTTCGATGGAGGGGAGGTTAAATAATTTATTGTTTTTATAAACACCATTAATCTGGGGAAAAAAAGAATGATACTGTATAGAAATAAAAATATATTTAAATGGTCCTTGAGGGACGGAACAACAAAAAAATATATAAATAAAAGAACAATAATGCTTGTAGGGATAAAGTTTTATTATATAAATACTAACGAAAATTGTAAGTAGTGAGGCCGACTTATCATTGATGGTATAAAGCACTTGATGGTGAAATGCTACTTTCTGGAGACGTATAGAAAAATATACTTCTAAATATCTATAGAAGCTGCCAAGGGGGATTTATCGATTATTTTATTATCGAGTATTTTAGATATAAAAAATCTTGAACAATGAAACAAAATATTTTACTTTCTTATAAGTGTTTGTGATTTGATAAATACATATACAACCCTTTAGATTTAAGTCAGCCGTGTTTTTGTGTGTATATGAGTGTATTTATTCATATATATAATAAAGATTAATTTGGATGCCATTTAAAATAGCATCATTCGATAATATTATTTTATTGCGTAAGTACACTTTAAATGCTAAAATTTTATATTCTGCACAGTAAATTTTCTTTTGTAAACATGTATTTTTATTTACTTATTTATTTTTGTTATCTTATATTATATTTTATCTTATACGAACTGCAGCCTTTGACAAATCCTTTATAATTCAAGGCGTCTCTTTCTGGAATACCTTCCTCCCGATATCCGACATGTACAATCAGTTTCCTCATTTAAATCTCTCCTTTTTAACCACCTACTCCTTTCCCAACCCGATTGATCATGAAAAGTAGATAAGAGAACTTTTAAAGTTCCCCCAGAAATGATTTTCTTTACTTATGCTATTTTAGTTTCCCACGTTTGTATTATACATATCAGTATGTTTTTAGCGTAATAGTTCTGTTTTTTGTTTTATTCTTTTTTCAAAATCTTAATCTCAATAATAATCGTGAATAATTAATTTTATGTATGGCCACACAGGCATTTATTCTGTATCTGTAATTTGTCCTAAATGGACAACAGTCCCAGCATAATAAAAAAAATATATTTTCATTTCATATATTGCATTTACTTATTGATTTTTGTTATTCTACTAATAAAACTAACCCCTACTAATATTAATTGGGCCAAATTCAATAGCTGCGCTGTATATTAAGCCAATAAATAAATTTAAAATAAAAGATGAAGATAAATTTTGTTTTTTAGAAAGTTCATACTGCTAATCATTTATATATTTTTGATACTATACCTAACAATTCGGATCGTCGACACTCCTCCGCAGGACACTCAGATATTTACAATTGCTATTCCACGGATTGAAGGATTCTCTGCCGAAGAGACCTGACGTAGGGCCTCAGGAAGGTAGCCGCAGTCCTGCATAATGGACCCGCTAGCCCTGAAGATGCCGATTGACCGACTTATTTATGAATCCTTCCTTTAGCTAACATTATCCCTCTTCTCCTTCACTATTCACGAAGCTCCCAGTTCTCAACCCTTGTGTCAATATTCAACGACCTCTTTCCTTTCTTCAGGGGTCTTATTGTTGCCATTTCAGGCCAACATGACAAAATGTATCAATAGTATTTTCCTGATTTGTATAACTTTACATCATATAATTTATTTTTGTAAGTGGAATCTTGTTTAAGCGCGTTTTGCACTTTTATTGTGGAGAGTGAATCAGATTGAGTCGTCAGACTCCGATGTAACGCTCGAGTAAAGTCGGCTGGAGTCGACTAATTGAAGTGTTTCTGCATATGGATTACAATAACTAGAAAATTAAAAACCGGACCTACATATTATAAGCGAGTGAATTGTTCAGAATTTCATCCTCTCTATAATGGACTATCATTCGAAATTGTATTTTAACCCGACGACGTGTTAGAGAGGCGAAAAGGTAAAAAATAGTGTCGAAAACCAAATGATAATGGGTTTTGTTGAAGATATGGGTTAAAATATCTCTGAAACTAAAAAAATTGACCTGCATACTGTAAGTGAGTGAAATGTTTAACATTACATCCTCTTTATAATAATGAGCTATAAGAACACTTCTATCGTGTGTCCTTTAAGCACGCATTTTATTTTTGTTTTTAAGCTGCACTGTTTGTAACGTATAAATCCGATCCATTTCTATAATATAGATCTCAGTAGAAAATACTTTTTATTATCAATTTAGATGATGAATAATCTCAATTTTTTTAAATGAAAAAATCGTGTATTTAGTCAATTATTTTATTATATTACTTCTCATGTAATGGAAAAACAAGAAATAAAATCTTTGGAACAATTAATTGAAGTTATTTTTGCTGAAAACATGCGTAATTTTTAGTGACAGGAAAAAATATCACATCATTTTTTAACACAACTGGCGGCGAATCTCAATTTTTTTTTTCCGAATAAACCTCAATTTAATTTTACATAGCGCAGTTATCTCTTAGAGTCCTGCTTTTCCTTCTATAGTTGGAGGGACAAGCCTGGCTTGGGGTTCCCTGCCTGATTGTATATAATGTATATAGGTATGGCTGTGTTTTTATGTTTTTAATTTACTTATATTTAGGCTATTTTATTTTTTATTGTACATATTTTTTTGATAATTTTTTAGGTATTATTTTACTTTTGTTAATTTTATATTCTCTCTATATATATATATGGTGTGAATGTACTTATACATCACTATAATTATTGTCTAAGAGACAGATTATTATATGTCTAAATAAATAAATACAAAAAAAAAAAATTTATGTAGATTTGAAGAACATTAAGCGAGGAAGTTTTTGTATACGTGAGGTATCTGTAGCATAGTTGGAGGATGATGAAAAAAAATCACGAATAATTTTTGGATTTGTTTAAAAACAGCTCATAACCTATTTTAGCCTCTCAAAAATCCTCTTTAAATGGTTTTAACAAAAGCAAACTCTATTTTCGTTAAAAGTGAATTTTGTCTAGTTTACAGTGAAACGATTTTTAATTACTTAAATTTAATAGTTTTATATTTATCGCTTCCTTTTCAACAAAAAACCGTGACACTCAAAAAAACACAAAACTCTTGTTTCTACTTTCCTGCTGAAAATCGGCCCATTATTTATATAATTTTTTTTGTACCTCCTGAAATCTGCTATCGCTCCTTTAAATATTTCCCTCTACTTACGGAACACCCTATGTATTATCATAACTTGTTAGAGATATTTTTATTAAAGCAAATATCTACAGTTCAATACATCTTTCCTTTCCATTCAATCTACTTTCCTTTGAATAACCTCTCTCTTTCACTGTGTTGTAAATAAAACTTCATAAATAGTGAAGACTAAGCGTGGTAATATCCTCCATTTTTTTAGTTTCATTTCCACAATTTCTTTCTCAGAAGAAGTTTGTTTATGTCGGAGCAGTTAGAAGTGTTTAGGACAGGCCGCCTTGGTAATGTGTATATAATAGAGTAAATGTCCTAGGGCAGATGGAAAGGAAGTAGTTATGTCCTGTTTGGTCTTCAACTTCTTGCTACAACAGCAGGTAATAAGTGAAGGTGGATCTTCGGCACTTCAAGAACATGGTTCTATGTATTATGTTGTGTAATGTAATTCAATGTAATGAAAAATCTTTGTTAATATCATTAAGCCAGAGTTTGCTGAAACGATTTATGAATATAAGTTTTATTTTTTTCAATGTTTAATTGAGGGCCCTAGTAGCAAAGTGGTATATATATTTGAAAAAAAAAAATATTAAGTTCATGGATGATCTAGAATTTTGTTAATCTACGAAGAAAGTAAGTAAAGATATATGTTTTTCATGTCAGAGTTATTTATAAAGTTTTATAATTAGATCCGCCGAGTGTAACTATTATAAAGGGGGTCAGAATAGCCAACTTAATTCATTTTCTTGACTAGAAAAATTATGAAAAATGAGGGGTTACGGTGACCTGTTCACGTCGAAAGTCCGTTATTAATTAAATTTTCGTATGATACTGAAGATGATAAAAAATTGCGCACGCCAGTTAAAATAAGTAACGGGAGGGGTAGTATGTAAGGAGGGCATCGCTAAGAGCGATGGTGAAACAAATAAGTAATAAAAATAAAAAAAGTGGAAAGAAAAAAAAGTGATGCCAACAGCACGCGGTTTTCCCAGGCGGTCACCCATCCAAGTACTAACCACGCCCGACGTTGCTTGCTTAACTTCGGTGATCGGACGAGAACCGGTGTCTTCAACGTGGTATGGCCGTTGGCGAAAGTCGGCAACCAATATTTCATTATAGTGTTACCAAATGTTTATCTATTTGATATTGCTACTTTCCATTTAATCCCACTCTCTCCCCCTAACAAGATATTTTACAGTTCTCGTCTTCTTAAAAACAGTGCAAGCAAAAATAGAATTAAAAAATCGAAGATCGTGTACAATTACACTTCCTGCAGTCTGTTCTACGTTTTCCTATGGTCACCTGATATGATACTTTTCATTCCAAAAATTCATAACTCCGTTGAAACATTACTCCAGTCAATGAATGATTATAGAAGGAATGGCGGGATTTTTGACTTTACCACATTGTTTAGACTAGTAAGGAAGTAAATATACTAAAAGTCTCCACTCCTAGGTGGTGAGCAAGATGTGGAGGGACGCCTAGGTCACTTTTTTTCGAGTTTTCGCTTATATCAGGAAAACTATCTATCGCATCGACATAAACGTTCTATACTAAATTAAAGCTGATAAAATTTTCAATATGATTGGTAATATACATTTTTTTTCTACCTCGCTTAGTTTTCGAGATATTCGTCCTCAAAAATGGCTAAGTTTGAAAAAAAAATGTTGAAGAAAATTTAATTATTAAAAACTTTTTTCCTTATGACTTAGTTGTAAAACAAAGCGATCGAGAGTTAGCTAGTTAAATACTGTAAGAAACATGAGGTGAACAAATTATTATTTCCACATTACCGATAGTTGAGGACGGATATATCGGAAACTAAGCTAGGAAGCGAAGAAAGATAAATAATGAATTATATAGCAAATTTTATTAGCTTTTATTTTGTATAGAACATCTTTGTCGATGCGATGGATATAAGTTTGTTGCGATGGATATAAGTGAAAGCCCGTGAATAAGTGAAAAAATAAATTCTCATGCAATAGTATAATTTTAAATTATTTTTTAATAGGCGATTTAAAAACAAATCCTATCTATGTACAATAGGTAAATAATTACATATTTTTTTCCTAATCTGACCCTGTATGCTAACGTAAATATTTATTTAGCTTATAGTTTAAAGAAAAAATAAAGTTTTGGATGTTAAGTTTATTTCTGCGAATAGTATTAGTTCAGTATCATACAAAACAGAAGCAAACATCCCTCCATAAGGAAAGTTACAGCAAGCTTGACTGAAATTATAAAAATATCTCTACTTCATCAGTTAAGTCCCTTTATTTAGTTAAACATGGGATAATAGAATATTAGAGAAACTACAGTAACTAATACTTAATTTGAAAAGTAAACCAGGAATCACATATTATTATTTTTAAAGTGAGGAATTACTATATTTATTTAATTTTTATTTAAAACACACGAGATAAATAAAATAATTATTAGTGAACTGTAAGGGAAAAAATTGCTCCAACAAATTCAAGTAAAAATATTTATATATTTTTATTTCAATACAAATTCGTATTTAAGAATTTTAAAGGATGCTAGAAAGTAACCAGAACTACATTTTACAATAAAAATTTGCTTGGAATATTTTAAAGTAAGCGTTTTTTGTAATTACTTAAAGATTTCAATTCATTTAATGTATTCAGAATTATTTTTTCTTATTTTACACAAAAAGAAAAAAAAAAAAAATCGGCTGATATGACCTGGAAATGCAAGCAGAACAAAGAGAAAAAACGACTTTTTCAAAACAAAATTAATTATTTACATTTTTTCAAAGGCTTTTAATGCCTATTGGAAAGAACTGTTACTGTTTTTCTGTTAATTTACTTTACTGCAACAGACACAACATCGGTTCTGGTCCCCTAAATTATAACATATCTATACAATGGAAATCACTTGTAAATTATATTATAAACTAAAAAACGTACTAATTTAATAATTTTTGATTGCGTTTAATTCGAAAATAATGCTATTCAGTAATCATTACATGCCAATCAAATTACGCTTAACATTAACTCCAATTTTATAATGAAAAAAATGTTTTAAGTAAAAATGTTGTTATTTCCGTGGAAGAAATTATAGTTGTTTATAATTTTTATTGGAACACGTTTGTTTTAAATCATTTTATGTATGCAGTTTTTGTGTGAATCAAAAAATTAAAAAAAAATGAATGATTTGTTGAGTGCTGAATAATGTTAACTAATTCAAAGCAATGCTACAGAGAGAGAAAAACAATCGACATAAAGAAACAAAAAATTGGTAAAAAATACGATCAGTTGAGCAAAATCCTATTTTTTTTCTTTCGATCACATTTTTTTTTTTTTTTTGGTCAAACATTAATTTTATTATCGCTATACCTGTAAATAAAAAACAAATAAATGAATCAATTGATCTAATAAATTTCTATCTCAGGTTTTGTTATAGATTAATTTAATATTGGTTTCAGAATTTTATTTCTTAACACGACAGAAGAGAGAAAAAATGAATGTAAGATTACAGTTAGGTTCTTTGTCTTGTTATTTGGTTTGAATGTTTTCCTCATTTAAAAATTCACAAAGATATGGTCCCCTCAAAAAATTCACATCACCGTAAATATGTGCCCAACGAGATTCATTAACATCATAAAAATACACCTCCTTAAAAATTTGGAAGTCCCAACTTGTGCAGTCTGAGCCCTTCAATCACAAATTTTCAAACTTTGAAGTTGAAATCATTTTATAGCCGAACCATTTACATACCATTGCAATACCTAATTGCGCTCTTACCTAAACTGTAATTGCCACATCCAGATTTGTAATGGGATTTGTGAATGTATCAGTAATCTTTAGAGCTAGCAAACACTTTTACCACACCAAGGACTCGAACAGACGAAATATTTTCCAAAATGATTTGAAAAGTTACGTTCTATTTGATGTTAAAATCGTAATATTTTTGTTAAAATTAAAATTCGAAATCTGATTGACCAATACTTTTCAATCGTTATATTAATGATCTGACAGCTATTAAAGGTAAAACAGATTTCACCTTTTTGAAAATTTTTAGATCACAATTTTTTTTAAAAGTCTAAATAAAATTATCAAATTTAAATTCTTTACATAAACAGCGAAAATCATCAGTCTATTTTAAATTTGACTGCACCTCTAACCACCAACTATGAAAATTTCTATCATGTTCTTTAAATTTCTATCGTATTTAATTTAAAATATATATGGCATGAACATATGGCTTTGACTACATACAGAGCGACACAGAAATAAATCTCTTCTTTGTTGTCTATTATATAAAAGACGAGTGGAAAGTTTCTTAATGAGGAAATGTTTCTCTCTGTTTTTTCAAAACAAATTGTCTTAAGATGGTATACTTAGAAATTTATTATCTTGAACAGTGTTTGAAGTATTCCTTCTTATTCAATAAAAAAATTGACCACCCAAAATTGACCTTAACTCCTTTTTCGTCCGGAATCAACGCATTCATTAAATGAAAATTTTTGTTCAAAATTTTGTCTTGAAACCCTCCTCCCTTCCCTCAATCCAAAGAGTTTGGCTAATAAGAACTGAACTATCACTTTTCTGGCTCTCAGGAGACGGATTCTGATGAATAAGATATCATACAAATGAATTTTCAAGTGATAAATGCCAATTTCAAAATTTAAAATTTTATTACAACTATAACAGAAGTCATTGAATAAATGTATAGTTTTAAAACACGGGTGGTTTTAAACGTTGACAAATCTATACAGGATAAATTGTGATTTAATGATATTTGAGTATATAATTAATGAACATCAAAACCTAAGGAACTATCAGGTCCTATGTTTTCAAGTCATAAAATGTAGATTTTTCGAGGTACATCGTAATCTAGACAAAAGCTGCTTAAATCTCATGATTAAATGCCATGGGGTACTTGTCTCATGGTTACGAATTCAATAATCTTCGTAAGTGAGAGAACTGTTCTGCACAAAACAAAACATCTGTAATTGTTCTAAACAAAATACTAGTGTTTTCCAAAATCGGCCATAGTCATGTATTTTCCAAGACCAAGAGAGGTTGAAAAACAAAAGCATTTTTATGAACAAAAATTAAGGCAAAATAGCTACTGGTGCAAGACAATTTTAATTACTATATGTAAAGAATTGACAGAACCAATATAATTTTGCATTTAACTCTTCCAATTTTTCGTTCGGGATTCCCCATTCTGAAAATTTACAGTAATATCTGCATACCACAAGCGGATCCAGGATTTAATTTTGGAGAGGAGGGGCTTTAGCCCGAAGGATTTTTTTTTTCATATATATATATATATAACGATAATTAATTTTAAAAAAAAGAAAATAAACTAACTGGGTAGTCATATGGGTTATGACATGGTGTGTTGGTGATTCTTGAAGTCCTCTAAAATGTAATTAAACGAACAATAATAGTTTAAGAGATAGTTTTTAATATTTTTTTCTATAAAACATGATTATTTTATCATTTTGGGGGAGGGGTTAGGGACCACAGCCCGAAAGCCTCCCCCGTAGATCTGCCTGTGCTATATAGTATGTGTGGGTAACATTTTTTAAAGATTATTACATTTCCTATAAAAAATCGTCTTTATCAACGTTACGGTGTATTGAATTTTATAAACTGATTTTAATAATTGTTCACTAGCCGGTTTACATTGCTTTAGTTTATCAAATAAATCGTAATCCGGAAAATTATTTGAATTAAATTGTGTTGTTTTAATGGAAATATTTAAAATTAAAAAAAAAAAAATATTTAAAATCGGTAGGATAGTCATATGAGTGGACCCACCAGATTTTTTACTTTAATAATTCTTGACATTGCATAGATTGTTATTTCTCTACAACTCTTCCATTCCAAGGTGTTTGCCTATTAATATCTTTCTTGCCTTTAATGTATTTTTAAGTTAATTTTACTAATTTGGTGGCACTTTAGACCAAGACTAGTCTTAGTCTCGCATTTGGGCAATACTACAAATTACATATTTGTTTTCTATTCATCTGTCTATCTCTCTAATTAATTTATATATCTTTTTTGAGTTTTTGCACATTAATATTATAATTTCTTGGACGCTTTACCAGCGACATCTTTAATACATTTAATAAACCAATAGAATTGCTCTAAGAAGTTGGCCGAAGCGTTCTCACCTTCAGCAGAACCGAGACCCCTGGGCGGCGGCCATGTTGGCCACTCTCGAGATAATGATCTCTCATTACGTTCTCAAGAATGTATCCTTCGATAAGGCTTTAATTCGAAAGGGCGAGCAGTGCCTCGGTAATCGTCTCCATTTCCAACTCCCATCATGGCTTCCTTATAGTTCTCTCATACTAATGGCTGTTTTTCTGATTCCTACGGGAATGAATAACCCCTGATGGGGGGTTCGTGACTGTTGGGCCGATTGGGGCTACACGGAATACACGGCCCGGGATTAAATATGCCCCGAGGGGGGAAAAAAGTCTGATCCGTCTGGCGAGGCGGGGATGGGAGGGAGGCAAAGAAGGAAAAAACTTGACGGTAATTTTTTCTCAAAGCTCGAATCCCCCCATCTGCTCTACCTTAATGTACCCACCATCTTAGCCGATAATGTATTTTAAATTTCTCTGCAATAAAAGAAAGTCACCTTTGGGAAGGGGGCAGTAAAAAGTTACAAATAAAGATCCCGTAGTTTAATACACAACATACACCGCAATAAACAGCTGCTTTGTCTTCAAGAGTCAGTTGTCTCAACTACTGACAGACAATAAATGTTTATTTGATGAAGTGATTGAACTTTTAAATAAAATCAAGAATTATGGTAAAATTTGAATTAAAACAAATTGCAATAAATGTAGCAGTATGTCAAATTCTTATAATCACATTTATTATTTTATAGTACAGGTTATGTACTATAAAAAAGTAATAATAATAAAAACAATTTAAAAAATATACATAATTTATTTACAACGTTAATTTGAAAATTAGAACATGCAAATTTGTAAAAGAACATTATACAAGTTAAAGAATGGCAATATCACTGGTTAGGAACTAGTAGGCCCGTGCGAAACATTCGCACAACATATTGTTATCAAATGTCAATTTGATAAGAAAATAAAATAATGCAACGTATCAAAAGATAAAGAAATCAAATGTTACTTTATCGATAAATATAATCGACAAAGTAAATAAAAATTAATTAAAATCTTCATCTTTGTTTGGAACCAACATGTTTACAAATTTCAGTAAGCTGTATCTTTGCTAAAAATTGTCCGATTTCGATTAATTTTTTTTTTTTCATTTTGTAGGGAATTTAGTGATCTTTTATAAAATTATGGGCATATCCAAAAGGAAAGTGTGTAATTATTCGCAAAAAAAAAGTTTTTCTTTTCTTTCATAACTTGTTTGCCTGAATTTTCGGGGTGATTGGACTATTTTGCCCGCCTGAAGGAGAAGGAAGCCTTCGAAATTGGTGGCTCAATCTTGAGATTTGGTGAAAAATTAACGATTATATGGCTTGCCGATCAAAAACACCATCGATAAATAATATAAACTCCTCTTCTCTCGATCATAGAGGCCTCAAGTCGACGAAATGAGACATGTATTCAATGACAGTACTACAATTAACGTAAGGTTGTGTGGATGCGAACCCTATGCCTTGCGTTATCTCAAAAATAGTACGTTTTGGGGCTAAAACGTAGGATCCGATAGTTCCGGAGTAACTATCCGGGTCTTGCTGTACGCATCAAAATCTTCGAGATCCAATATTGTCCCGTATCGATCTACAGACCTACCACCGTTCCAGTATTGAAGCCTAGCAAAATGTTTGTATCGACTTTATTTATCTTAGAAAGAAAAACAAAAGTGGAGAATCCGAATCCCTCGTGAAATTCTGAATCCAACGGTAACCCATTCATGGTATTTGAGCATGAGCTTATATTTGACACAAAACCGACTTCGAGCTTTACTGTAATAATATATGTGAGGATTGTAAGGTCGAAATAATCCTGCAATTTATTCCTACCTAAACATTAGTATAACGGAAGTTAAGTATTTGTTTTGGATAGACTACCCCAGTACGACTACAACCCATGAAGCGTCTTGGGTTCAGTACTAAGGGAAAGCACTGTTTCTTGGTATACGGTTGTGCAAGGAGGTGATTTGACCGAGATCACGCTCAACCGCCACGTTTTTCCTCTTGATTCTATTCTATAATATTGGTCGTAAGGAAATAATTTGATCAATAGTTGAATAGTCTCCGACTACTTCCTCGACTTATTCCGTGATTCGACTATCTGTGAACTTTTAAATGTTGTTTATGTTGAACAACCTGTCGTTAGTTCAATATAAAGATTTTAATTTTGGTTTATATTCAATCATAAACAATATGATTAATTATCAAAAATCATAAACAATATGATTAATTAGATCCGTTACTGGCGATATGAAAGGCGGGCCTGAGGATGAATTATATAGGAGGATATGATATGACAACTGGCTAAATTATTAGCGGGCTCGGGCAATATGGTCGGCTATTATATCATATAATGATCCCTATCATATTATAATGTTGTAATGATTAGATTATTTCATAAATTATATATTTATAATAATGGCACTGTTGTTAGGTAGAACACAACCCGTTAAAATAATATGCGTGGTAATTCATGAAATTGTTAAATATTAAATATCTTTAAAACTCCCTTAAATAATATGAAAAGGTTGGAAGTATCAAAATCCATATTGTTTTTGACTTACTAGAATCAAAATTTTAAACATATTACTGTCCGCAATGGTGATTTCAAATACCGATATATTAGTGTTATTTTGATTTCCTGAAAAAATCAAATGAACAAAATTAATTTATATTTTATGTTCTGTCTTGAGGTGCGGGTAATATGGAATTTCCTTAACTTTTTTTTTGTTTGTCCTTAATTATTTTTTTTCTTCTAAAAATGCGATTTTTCATACTCACTATAGAACGTGAGCAAATTTTGTGTTTATGGGAGAGGATAATTTTTTTCTCTAATAGACAAAAATAAGTAGAAAGGGGCTATGGGGGAAAAAAAAGAAAAAAAAAAATTCTCTAAAAATCGAAAATTTTAACTCGATATTTACGTTTACGACATCAGCAGCAAATATCGTTCCACATCTGTTGGTCTTTCTGTCACTCATGTTATTTATTTGAGAGGCATATCGTCTACTATCATTAATCTAATTTTAATGATATTTTCAGAGATCATACACACGGTAAATAGACATGACATTAAATTTCATCCATTACTTTTGGGCGTAGGTACGCACAAGTAAACAGGGTTCCCAGATTTAAGTATTATAAAATTTATTAAGTTAAATTAATATCAAAACATTAAATAAAAGTGAGTAAACTATTTTAAAAATTATCCTCAACTTATTATTGAGGGATAATTTTGGTTACAGTAATAGAAAAAATAAGATATAAGCATATAGGATAAAAGTTTGGCGCATTGTAGTTAGAAATTTAGGTATGTTTAGGGAAATAATAAAGTGGTGTAGCTCAGTGGTAGTTTACTGAGCTTTCAATGCTAAAGATCCCAGGTTCGAATCCCGGCTAATGGCAGAAAATTTATTTATTCTGTTTCATTGGCCGTGGGATGTATTGTCGCCCCCAGGTAGGTAGACCCTCCTGGGGCACACCCAGCCTCTATAAAGTGGGTACCTTTAATTAAAATAATTAATTACGGGAAAAATCCTGGCGGTTGAGCGTGATCTCGGTCAAAGCAGCTCCTTGCACAGCCGTAGACCAAGAAACAGTGCTTTCCCTAAATAGTACTGAACCCAAGTTTTTTTTTTTTTTTTTGGTTGGGGGATAATATATTCTCTGTCTGAGAAATCCTGCGCTTGTAAAATTTATTTTCTATAGCATTTTATACTTACGGTTAACCAAAGTTTCTATTGTTTATCTGTTTATTTTTTGTAGTTGAAAGGAGTAAAATCCCTAGATCATCAACGCCTGCAGTTTATTTCAACTAAAAATATGGAAAAAAACTATATACAAATTTTATAAAATTACAATTAAAATGGTAATTTCATTCCAGTCAGTAATTTTATAAATGTTGTATCAGACATTGTTATGGTATGGTTTGAGTCATAATGTTTTTTTAGGAATTTTCTATTGTATATTTGATGATAAATGCTTACAATTATTTATTTTGGAAATTTAAAAAAAAAAATCCTTTTTATTTATAATTATATAATGCTGTTATTCTCTTTTTAGTAATTGTGAGATTGTATTATTAAATATTTAAAAATTGATTCATATTATATATTTTTATTTCCCTTTTACTTATTTTTTTTTCTATTATGTTTTAATTATTTCGGTTGATGTAAAAAAAATTAATCATACATCTAATTATGTTTTAGTTCAAATTTTTTTTTAGGTAGTAGTGTATTTGAACATTTAAGCTTATTGCTTAAATGGATATTTTTTGCTGTATATTTTATTTTTTATATTATGTATTTTGTTGTATATTTTACATGTTTTATTATATGACATATGTGCGTATCACTCCATAAAATCCGGGCTTTACTCATAACAGTAGGAAAAAAAAAAAAACTTATTTAAACGAATCTAAACATGTATTTACGATAAAATACAGAGAACGATTTCAAGACGTGTGTAGAGGTTTCGAAATACAATATCTCGACCTTTTCGTTGAACAAATGCGCAGAGGAATGTTGTTTGTTGAGTAGCAATCAGGGTGAAAAGGGTTCTTACTTCCAAGCGGCCATCTTCTTCTTGACCCGAGATCAATTACACCGCCGACTAGATTTGTACTCCAGCTGTTTCAAAACACAAGCGCTTGAGAAAGAGCGGACAATGATGGAAATAGATAATTACGGCAGAGAGCCAAGGCCGGCGTTATGGAGCAATGCTATCAAGATAGCAGTGGGATATAGGAAATTGATTGAGGGAAACTAACAATGATATTTCCCATGAGCTCATTAACAATTAGATTAACCGCAGCCGGGTTTCCATTAGCTTATCTTATGGCTCTTCTAATAGAGTTGTTCCTCTGAAATCGTTCTATCCGCCATTGTGTTCTGTTCATGTAAAGCTCAATTGTTTCATTTGGTATTGTGTTCACAATTCTACTGAATCGAATTCGCTAGCCTAATGTATCTAATGCCCGAGGGAATAGTGCCAATTAGAAGCATTTCCGCTCAGCTGTTCTCAGGATTATTTTTTTTATATCGATGCTAATTGTGTTTTGTAATCGATTAGCACTATCTGTGATCCTGAAGAATAAACATTTGCCATGGAATATATTAATGTTTAGCTTTTAAAAATTTATTTATGATAGTCCTCGAAGAATTAAAAATCTATTGGAAAGTTAAATGAAGGAGAATAGCTCTTTGATCTTTTGGCTATTTGGGTTAATATAGAAAAAAACTTTTCATGTTTTTGATAAATAAAATAACAAACAGGAGTACTTAAAAGGAGATTGTATTACGCAAGTTGCGCCTTAAAAAGTTTTGAGGGGGGCAAATTTCGATGAGGTTATTAATTGTCCGTCGAAGAGATAAGAGGAAATCATTTAACAAATCGCAGTAAGTGTATTTGTATATGATCTAAGATTTTTTCTGATTTTTCCATAGCTTGCTCTGTTTATAAGAAAAATTGAGCAATAAAATATCTTGGGAGGAGAAGGGAGGATGGATTCTTTAGCCATCGATCATGGAGGGGAGGGGGGGGATGGACCTTTGTTAACAAACGCAAATATTATCAGACCATCAATTTGGATTTAGGACACATCACTCAACTATAAATCAACTACATATGGGCGGGGTGGGCGAATGGGCTAAAGCTTGTGCACTGCACCGCGAGTTGCCCGGCAACCGGATAAACAGATTTGAGAAGATTAAAAAGTTACAATTTCGTATCCCGGTGCCGGAGGAGATTTTAAATTCTCCGGCCTCACCCTCCGGCCCGGGAAAATCCCCTATAGCCTAAAAGGCGGGGTAGGGAAGAACAGGGGGGAGAAAATCATATGGTAAAGGACTACATATCCACGGCACTAGAGTAGAAACTGTATTTGTAGGAAAGCATATGTTAGGATGTTTTACCACTAGGATCTTCTCTTTAAGCTCAAGATAATACTTTAATCTAAATACTATCTTGTTCTACATTCTTTCTTTTCTAATACACTTTTCTCCGTCCGGCACGGGTCATAACTATCTCATATTAGTTATATCTCAGTAGAGTATCCCTAGGTTCAGTACTGCCTTCATGATTATATATTACATACACACACGACATACCTTGCAGTTCCAACATTTTAATAGCGACATTCGCAGATGACACTGTTATTTTACCAAGACAAAAAAATCCAACTTACGCCTTACAGAACCAACAAAAAAATTTAACTAAATTAGATGACTTTAAAATGTAGAAAATTCGACTAATCAAGATAAATTACAGCATATCATGTTTACACTTTTACTTGAAACATGCCTTCCATTTTTTCAGTGGCCATACATGTTTCATGTTTCAACAGACACCGAAAAATAATATGGCCCATATGTCACGAAAAAAAGAAAAACACTAAATTAAAGACTAAAACTTTTAAATTCACTTCTCTGTAAACATTCAAAATTAAAAATTTGAAAAAAAAATTAACATTTATACTTACTTATTAAACCAATTCGGACTTTCGTATCACAGATATTTGGAACAGCTGACTCTTAACAAACTTCAAATCTCTTAAGCTATAACATTCGCGACAATTATAAAATCAACTTCGTAGGTTAGCCACATGACCTTACACATCGACCTTCACAAATCGACTGTTAACGAACCGATTACAAACGATTCCATGACAAATTACAAGAACACCCGGACATGACCAGAACACACTTGCCTAGTAACATTCGAATAAGGTCGAAGAGGATTTGGAAGAGTTAAAAAATAAAAACTATACATAAAATGTAAATTTGTACATGTAAATATCTTATCGTTATATTTTTTAATATTATCGTGATAGTTTTATCAATGTATAATTTAAAAAATACATCTGACTCTTTGTCCGTTGTTGTATTCGGCTCCTTTATTAATCACAAAGACAGACCGGAAAACCAGAAAAAAAAACACTATAATGATGGCATTGCACGCTAATGAGATGCTGAAAAAAGTCTGGAGTCACGGCTTGTTAGATCCGACTCGATGCAAAAGCTAACTAAATCGCTCCTAACATTGTCTCTGCCTGCGTTACTTTTTATATATGTTTTAATATATATTTGAAGGTACCAGTTCTTTTTCACAACTCCGAAATTGTGGGCTATTTTAAGATAATTAAGAGTTCTATTTCCACATTTGGGCAATATTTCAGGTCCAGTCAATATATACTTTATTTACTCTTCTGACATTCTATAAACTCCAGACGCATTACTAACAACTGAGGTAGACGATACTCTCAACTGATTCTCACAGAATTCGTAAAAGGACCGAATCATTTAAATCTTGATAAAATTTATTCATAATTGGTACACAAAAATTACCATCCATAAATCAAATTAGGTTACATTTACACCATGGTATTCGTTTTTCCCTTTTCTTACACTTTACAACATCCCTTTGCCAAATCATACAGGAAAAATATATTTCGAGTTCACAATGGACAGATGACTGACTTGTAAATCACACTTGGCTTCATTAAAAAAAAATACTGTTCATTGACTGTCATTACTAAGACAGCTGAGTAAATGTACTATCTGAATTCTATTAAAAGTCTGAAGTATATAAGTAAGATTTGATAACAGTATTTTTTCTTCCAACAATTATTTCTTTATTTTATTATGACGTTTCGGGATCTATTTTCATATCCCATCTTCAGAATAGAAATATTAGAATATTCTTGCTATTTAAATTTTTATTCAATCAATAAGATATTTTTTATATAACTTCTAATAACATTAACAGAAATTGTCAATTTTACTAGTAACTCATCCTAATATCCTCTTATTTTTTTGTAGGATTTGTCGTAATTGTTTTTTATTTTGTCATCATTCATTCTCAAAATGCAATAAGTTTCTGTTTTTATTTGTTTTATTATTTTTATTTTTATGTATGTAGCAAGTTTCTATAATGAATGTATTACCTCGAATTATTTTGTGGATTCCTCTAGGGAGACCTAGTCAGATACAAACCTTGAACAAAGGGTCAAATTCAAAAGCATTTTTATTTATTTTTATATATTTAATTTGTTAATTACATAAGCAGAATGGCTACCTATTTTAGCTTATATCAGTTTATCAGTTTATTAATTATCAGTTTTATAATTTATGGCTGTTTTATTATGTTTAATGATAAATATGGATTCTATTATTTTTCTATGCGTTTCTTTATATAATATTTGAGGTTGTGCTAAGATGAATGTATGTCTATTTGTAATGCTATGATGGGCTAGGGCTGTTTTATTGTCTATTTTACTATTTTTTGATTTAATTAAAATGCTGGTTCATTCTTTTATCTATGTTTTGTGTTGTTGTTGGAATTTGAACCTTTGCTGACAAGGTTTGATTCAGTTTCTGATTAGACTCTCCCTAGAGGAGTAACCAAAATAATTCGAGATAATAAATTCTATATAGAAACTTGCTACATACATAAAATTAGTAATAATAAAACAAATAAAAACTTAACATTATTGCATTTTAGGAATGAATGATGACAATATAAAGAAAAAAATAATTATGACAAATCTTATATAAAAAAGTAAGAGGATATCAGGATGAAATACTGTCTGAAGATGGGATACGAAAGTAGATCCCGAAACCTCATAATAAAATAAAGAAATAATTGTTGGGAGAAAAAATACTCTTATCAAATCTTACTTATTTACCTCAGAAAAAAAAGTATCTCCCTTAGGACAATTGAAGAATCTATTATAAATGTTCTTAACTGAGACACATTGTAATATTTCTCAATACAAAATTTTAAATAAATAATTTCAAATAATTGTTAGACAAATGCTACACGTGGTGCACCAAAAACAAATGATCACTTTCTAACGAAATTATCATATACAACATGTTGCTTATGTTAGACCAACGGGACCTATGCCACTCAGGTGTGTGGTTAGTGCAAAAAACACACTTATAGACAATTCAAATCTTCCAATCTAAATTTCTTCGATACGTCACGCACTGTCCCTTCTACGTAACCAATAAATCACTTGATAAAGACGTTCAAATACCACATATGATAGACGTAATTAAGAAATATTACAAAAATTATCATTACTCGCCATTGGACATTCTAATTCACTTGTACAACCATTTCTAACATCTGACATAAACCTCAAAATCTGACAAGGAAACTTAAACATGTCTGGAGTAGGGATCTGCTTCATTAAGAAGAACTTCACAGTAGGAGCTTTTATACATCATATATACATATATGTTAGGTATGTCAACCTAACATCGCCAGAACTATTACAGCGACTTACGCAGACGATACAGCAATTCTAACAAGACATACAAATCCCACACACGCCGCACAGACTTTACTGTGCTGTGACTGAATGATTGGTGCAAACTTTGCACAAATTCGACTCAATCAAGACAAATTATATCACATTACTTTCACTCGTCGATATGAACCCTCCTATTTACTTTGACAAATTCCGCAAACAGATCCAATACAATATCTCGGACTGACATTCGAAAGAAGAATAACATGCGGCCCACATATTAACAAAAAAAGAAAAACGTTAAACCTCACACTACGTCCATTATACTCACTTCTTTCAAGACTCTAAAAATCAAACTTTTTAAGAAATATTTTTATTGATGATATTTACAACTATATCACAAATAAAAATGCATTAAGTAAATCTGAACAAAAGAATATAATAACATGAAACCACTTGTTGAGAAACAACCCACTGGTAGCATTCTAAAAATGTATTTACAAAAGGAGATCTTGAGGCCATCTTCTTTTCAGACGCCTCGAAGGGAAAAATCAAACTTAAAACAGAAACTGAAAACTTACATTTATCTATTAAAGCCTATATGAATCTAGGCTTCACATATATACGGGAAAGCCAAAACTATACACCTACGAAAACTTCAAACCTTTCAGTCAAAAACTTTCAGGACTATGACTAAAGCTCCATGGTCACAAACATTACTCTACATAAAGATCTAAACATACCAACAAATGACCATAAACTGGTACACTACAAACAATTTCACGATAACTTACATGGACATACTAACGCTCCCATACAAGACAAGGCCACGATTAATTTGTCCGAAAATACGATTAGGAGACTCAAAATCTTTTAAAATCAAGTCAGGAAGGGATGCCGCTGGGCACTCCAACCCCTCACACCCTCACCCCGATCAATCCACTACCAGTATTCCTCCCGACCGTAGACTCGCTGATTGTCAGTACTTCTGAGAGGTGTGGGTGAAGAAATAAAGTTTAAAAAAATATAATTTAAAGGCGAAAGATGAAATCTCAATTCTGCGATGCTTGAAATTTGAAGGGGAAAATGCGATGAAATCTTTATATAAAATGGAAAAATGCTTGTGAATGAATTATAAGCTTCTAAGATATGTTGATCTTTGAATATAAACTAAAATTTCAATAATATTTAAATAATTGGTATGGATTTTGATTTTATTTTTGTACTTTGAAATATTATTCTTTCGCTATCTCGTATATGTTCCCAGATATATCAATATCTTCAATGTTTAATATTCGCAGGTTTCGAAAAAAAAAATTAATTAATAATCAATTGATGTATTGTAGACTAAATTAATTTTAGAAGGCATACGAACTTTCATGGTTACAATTTCGACTTTATTTCCCTGTCTCCAACGTCTGGGCTAGTTTTTCTTCAATAAGCACAATATTGTAAAAAAATATTATTAGATGTATAAAAAAAGATGTTTATTTTTTTTTATTCTATCTAATAATAATAATGGTATTTTACGAAAAACGTCACAAGGTAATTTTGGATATCAATAATATTTCCATTAACAACGCCAGACAAAAATAATAATAAATTCTTTAAAATGATAGGTTATACTGTTCCAGGTAATTTGCTTCCTTTTTTGAAAAACAACAGGAACCCCTGAGCCTTAAAGGAAACGAATGGATTGCGATTATCTTGATCTATCCTAGATAACCACCCGAGTCGAATATCCTTTGAAGGCTTATTCAATTACAGGCAAAGATACGCAAAAGGACAAGAGCGAGATAATATGGCGGGCGAGGTATCCTTGATCTGCTGGCTGACAATTAGTTCTCTTCTCTTCCTTCTAGGAGCCTTTCTAGCCAAGTGGCCTTCGATGGACACTAATAAAAATCCAAGTATTTCGCGGCCAGTTTTTAACCATACAGTCTATTAGGTAGAGGTATCTCCATGCTATTGAATTAATAAGTCATTAGTTAATAAGTCATAAGTTAAGATATGGTAAATATGACGAACATTTTTGAAGTTCAATAAAAATTAGTGTTCAACTGTAAGTCATTACGCAAAGTTTTGTTTGTTTATGTACATACAGTTACGTATTTGTTTAGTTTTTGTCTGATTTTATTTTTTATTTTCCAAAATCATACAAAAAGTAAATATATACATATACCTACTCAAACCCATATGGACATACGCCTCTCAGATTCACATTACAATAAAAAAGACTCACAAAAATCATAAATTACGACTTACGACAACCATGAACAACATATCGATCAAACATGCGTACTCCTTACTCCCGAATTCATAATTAATCTCGAACTTTACGGACACAACGATATCCTTGACCGCATGGCTACACCTCACATTCCTTCGAAAAATTGACTGAAAAGGAGCTGGATGAGAGATTTCCTTTCCTGAATTAAGGAATTAACTGAAATCAGCAAAATGTATTAACAATAAATCAAGAAATTAGTCGGGGGTGCCGTAAAAAATTATATATTATGTAATAAAAAGGGGACAATATAATAAAATATACTATTATATAAAATAGTATACTATTTGACCGCACCGTAATAATAATAAGCACTGCCTTCATATGGGCTATAATTGTTATATTATGATAGGTTGAATAATTATAATGTTACTGATAAGAGTGAGGTTTTTCGATTTGCAGATTTTCGAGTATTTGGGCAGGGGTATAAGTTTATTTTTAATAATTATCATCATTCGCAAAAAGATTCGATTCCAAGTCATGAAAACAAGAAAGTATTGATTTACGAACTACTTTTCATAGGAACTATTTTATTCATTATAACATTTCCTATGAGGATCCGTAGCCAAAGGTTAAAAAAAATTATTAAAGAAAAAAAATAAAAATAGTTGCAATGTTTTTGAAAGTTCCAAAAACCAGCGACTTTTATTTTTTTTTTTTTTTCCTTTCGTTTATTTTTACAGTGTAAAATATATAAATCTCAGGATTTAAAATTTAAGAATATCTCAATCAGGGAATTTAATCAAAATTAAATGAATTTGGATAAAAAAATAAATAATAATAAGCTCTGCCTTCCTATGGGGTATAATTGTTATTTTATAATAGGTTACGATTATCATCTTTAGCAAAAAGATTCGATTCTGTATTATTAAAAGAGGAAAGTTGATTTCCGAACCATTTTCTATAAGGATCCGTAGTCTACGGTTGTTCTTTTCCCTCAAAACGATATTTCATTTTATAAAAATGAACGATATGATTGTTATAAAAATTAAAACAAAAGACAGGTCCCTCTACAAAATTAAATCCTGAATTCCCTACTACCTAAGAAACCAAGATCCCAGAAATAATTTTTCCTGACCCTCGTTAAATATTTATTTTTTAATATATTTATTTGTTTATTGAATATTACAACATTCTGTTACTTGTACATTGGTTATAGTGGGGTAAGATCAAATTCAAAGTGATAATCAAAAAGTAAATATTAAATTTAACTGTAAAAACCAACCTAAACCTTTTAGGAAGTATTCAACAAACATATGTAAAGATAATCCATAATTATTATATGATAAATGTAATGATAGCTATAGTTTATTTAATTATAAATTTAGAAGATTAAATAATATCGAGTAGGCCACTCCGGGCCTTAGACTACCACTTGTGGGCCACATACATCAATAAAAAACATTTGACGTTATTGAAGCTATGTTATCGGAATCTTGAGCTTTGGAAATTAGTGCCCTACCAATGAGCTACCCCGCTCTTCTCCAGAGTAACACCGTTATTAACAGAAAAAAGTTCCACAAAATGTAATCCTGGATCCATTACCGTAATGGGGCATATCCTAGTCTCTTCTTGGAAGTTCTCTCGTTCTGGAATTTCTCTCATTTAAAAGATAGCAAGTAGAAAGTTCAAAAACAGCTTAGGACGGTAATTTGATGTTTTCATTAGAATCATCTTTACCGTAAAGACTTTACGACTTATCAATCAATCAAGTTTATATTCAAACAGCTGATTATCATAAACGAAAAACGTCTTATACTTATGTATTGGTAGTTTTAATTGTTGGTTTCTTATATCACTAACCGATTAATGTTATTTTTATTATGTTAAATTTTTACTTTCTCTTAACACGTTATGAGCAGTGGGAGACGTGGGGAGAGAAATGTTTTTAGGCTGAAGCCTCCTAAATATATACATACATACATATATATATATATATATATATATATTATTCTTTTCTGTTATTGATCGGAGCTTAATACTTTAACAATCCATTCTTTAAAATGTCTTTGGTCAGTAGAAGAATCAAGTGTTTAAGAACCAGAAGTGTTTATTTCTATATTTCGTATACTCATACATTTTAATTTGTTTAAATAAAATTCTGGAGGATCAGAAAAAAAAACTTTTTAAATTACCTAGCTACTAAATAAGCCTTGCAGCTAAGTTATCGGGATCTTGAGCTTTGGAAGTCAGTGCCCTACCCAATAAGCTACCCCGCTTCAATTTTCTAGTTGGCAAATTTATATCTGCACAGAGAGTAAGTTGATTCCAGAATAGGTGATTGCAATGTTGAAATATAGAACTATGAATAAAGGTGTACATTTTTCTACAAGACATATCATTTAAAATCAATAATGTTTAAATTAGAGACAGTATTTTGTCAACTGAAAAGTTCAAATATAAGTGTGTAAAAAAAATATAAAATAAATAATTATTTCTAAAATTAATCTTGTAGTTACCGCATTTTTTAAAATTATTTTTTCAATAGGATTTCTGCCTGATCGTTACTTTATGTAGTATCTTTCTTTTTATCCCATAACGCTGAATTACCATTATAAGCACTCTAGTTCAATCTTCACTGACTTTAGTTACGCGATTAAAAGAGGGGATCTTCTGAAGTCCTGCTTTTTCCTCTATAGTTAAGGGACAAACCTGCTTGGAGTTCTCTTGTCTGGTTGTAGTGTATAAAGGTAAATCTGTATTGTTTTTTTTTTATTTACTTATATTCAAGTATTATTGTTTGATTTTTATTTATTGTATATACTTTTTCATTATTATTATATTTTGTTTCTGTTCATTTTATCGATTTATATTTTATGTATACAGGATGTTCCATAAGTAGAGGGAAACTTTTATAGGAATGATAACAGACCTCACTAGCTACATAAAAGCTTATATCAGCCAATTTTCAGGAGAAAAATAGAAAATCGATTTTTGATTTTTAAGTAAGCCGTGGTTTTTGTTAAATAGAAAGAAATAACTAAGGCAATATTTAATGACAGAGAACCTGTAGAAAAACAGTAAAAAATGAAAATATTTTTATTTTTTTTTTATAAGTAAAAGTGTATTGAGGAAATTAAGTTTATTATATTACACTCCAGATCATGGAAAAACAAGAAATAACAGTTAATTGTAGTGATTTTTGCTGAAAACACGGATAATTTTAGGTTAAGTTAAACAATCACATCAAATATACTTGGATGATCATAAATGTCGGTATAGAACTGGGGCTCGAAATAAATATGAATAAAATAAAGTATATGGTTGGTAGCAAAAATGGAGACAATTGTATTGTAGTCAACTGCACCGCCTTTGATGGACTAAGGGCCGATATGATCAGAAAAATGGGAATCTATGGCCTCACGGAGGATGAATTTCCCGAGTTAGTGACGGAGCAGAACTACCCGTATTACAAAGATTTTGTGTACGGGTGGAAAGCTGCTCTGGGACCCTCTCACTTTAATCTAGGAAGAGAACCTGCTAATAGAAGGCCACCAGACTAATATATTGAAAATAATGGAAAAAAAAAGAAGATTTGAAAAACAAAACAAAATTGAAAATTAATTTGTTGTTTAATAGCAGGAATGGCATGCACGTGTGTGATATGGCATTCCTGCAAAATCCCGTGTAGCCGAAAGGCAAGGAAGGGAGGCATAAATAAATAAATAAATAAAATTGTATTGTAGTGTATTGTGTGTATATATTGTATCAGTATTGTAGATATCGAAGGAAATACATTTGAACATGTAGAGAAGTTTATTTATTTGGGATCTACGATAATAAGGGAAAAGGATACTAAAAAGAAGTTAAAGCTAGGTTAAAGGCGGGGAAATGCTTGCTATTATTCAGTTGGGAAACTTTTTAGTTCGCGGCTGTTGTACCGAAATTTAAAAATCAGAATTTACAAAGCCATTATCCTTCCTACCGTTCTGTGTGGATGCGAAACGTGACCGCTTAATTTAAGAGATGAACAACGTCTAAAGGTTTTTAAAAATAAAGTATTGCGCAGAATATTCGGACCGAAGAAGGATGTGTCAACCAGAGAACCGAGGCATGCAAAATCGCTGGACTTAGTTATGAAAGAATTTCTAAAAAAATAATATGTGCCTTACCGGCTGGGAGGGGTCAGAGGGGTAGGCCGAAGCGAAGGTGGGAAGATAGCGTTCAGTCTGATCTTTAGGGGTTGGTTTTAAACGGCGCCCGGTAGATGGAAGAATGTAGACATCGATTGGTTGCATCGGCATCGAACCTTCGGTTTCGCTAAGCCTTATTATTATTATTTAATATTTTAATATAGCTACAAAATGCAAGTAAGTGTTGAGAAAGAAATGTTCATTTAACTCTAAGAGTATAATCGATCCTATAATTACCGGAATAAAAAAAAAAAATATATTATAAACCTTCATAAACCACGTAAACATAATTGTGTGTAATATCATACTTTAAGGTACGCAAGAAAATTATGTCTTCCTCCTGGAATATTTTTTTTTGTTACTCATGTTTTTCGCTTACATATTCAAAGTTTCAGAGCTATGCTCTATCTTCAGGAATATTGTACAATATCATTACAACACACATATATCCACTTATAATAATGTACATTTTTATATAATTCAAAATTTTTAATATGATGGATGTCACTAATACCTTTGTTTTTTTTTTTTTGTTTTTTTCTTCGACCCAAGACTCCCCCACACAGGCGGATCTACGGGGGAAGGCTTTCGGGCTGAACCCTCCTCCCCCATAATAGTAAAATATAATCATGTTTTACAGAAACAAATATTAAAACTATCCCTTAGAGTATTCTTGTTCGTGTAATTGTATTTAATAGGACTTCAAGAACCACTTAAACACTTCATATAGGTAATTAATTCTTTCTTTTTTATAAAATTAATTATCGTTATATGTATATGAAAAAAAAATCTTTCAGGCTGAAGTCCTCCCCCCCCTCCAAAAATAAATCCTGGATCCGCTAGTGCTCCCACAGAAGTCCTATACTGAGGTGCTATTACCTTTTTCATATTGTTCTTAAAGATTGTCATATATGAGACATCTGTAATTCGTTGTGTTGTTATGGTTTATATTGTCATCTGTTATATTTAGGAGTATTGTTGCCCAAATGCGAGACCCAGACGAGTCTTGGTCTTGCAAACTCAGTTTCGTCATGGTCTTGGTCTCGCAACAGTCTTACAGTACTGTATTTTGTAGATAGGAGAAACCTAACTAAGCCTGAATGAAAAATTAGAGGAATTTTATTTTTATTTGTTTATTTAGAAATATTACATTCTGTCACATCAAGGACATTTATAATAGTGTTCAGAGAAAGCACACTCACACTCTATTTACAATAAAAAATAAAAATAAAATAATACAGAAACTTAATAATAATAAATACAATAAATAAAATAAAAATAAATACAATAAAATAAAATAAATGTATATAAACAAAAGAACTAACCTAATCATACACACTCGGGCTTGAGTGGAGGATCTGGCCATTGCCAAAACTCCAATAGATGCTTATTTACAAAAGGTCTCTGGGCCACTGCCGCTTCAACCTTCGAGGAGGATTGTAAGGATGGGTGGTGCTGGATAGAGATTGTGCAAGGGGATTTGGATGATAGGTAAGGTTCTGGTGAAATTTGGAGAATTTTTCTGGAATAAGGTCTAGGACAAATGGGATATTAAGGTCATGGTGTAGGATTTTGTTATTTACATAGAACGGAGCATCAACTATTGTTCGAAGGACTTTAGATTGAAAGGATTGAATACGTTTGATGTTAGAAGCTTTTGCTGTACCCCACAGTTCAAGTCCGTATGTCCATATAGGTTTCAGTATTGTCTTGTAGATAAGTAATTTGTTTTCAATAGAAAGTTTGGATTTTCTGTTTAGTAGTCTGTATAGCTGGCCGTATCGTCGGTTGAGTTCTTGTCTTTTGAGTCTAGTATGTGGGTTCCACGTCAGTCTTCGGTCTAAATGAAAGCCAAGATACCGGACTGTGTCTGAGTAAGGAAGCTGGATGGAATTAAAGTGTACTGGTGGACAGGAACTGCGTCGGAGTGTAAAGGTAATGTGTTGGCATTTAGATTCATTAACTTTAATGCGCCAGTTATTACACCAGTGCTCAATCAAGGTGAGGTGGTTTTGGAGATTTAAGGAGGCTATGTTGGGATCTGAGTCGGATGATAGAATAGCGGTGTCATCAGCAAAAGTTGCCAGGAAGGTATCGGGATGGACAGGGATATCGGCGGTAAAGAGGATGTAAAGGACGGGACCCAATACGCTACCTTGAGGAACACCTGCCTCAATTGGATAGCAATGCGAAAATTCAGTACCGCAACGAACTCGGAAGGTACGATCTGAGAGGTAGGAACGGAGAACAAGGTACAAGGACTGAGGAAGATAGTTTTTCAGCTTGGAAAGAAGCCCGGCGTGCCATACCCGGTCGAAAGCTTGAGCTATGTCCAGAAATGCACCCGAGCAATATTGCTTGCTTTCCAATGCTGCGGAAATATGATCAACCACTCGGAGTCCTTGTTGGACTGTAGAGTGTTGTGAACGAAATCCGAACTGATGGGAAGGAAGAGTTTGGGATTCTATAAAGGGTAGGATGCGTTTTAGGAGGATCTTTTCAAAGATTTTTGAGAGAATAGGAAGAAGGCTAATTGGTCTGTAGGACGTTGAGGTGTTGGGAGGTTTGCCTGGTTTCGGAAACAGGATAATAGTGGAATGTTTCCACAAAAGAGGAAAGTGGGTGGTTCGTAGGATGCTATTGTATATGTATGTAAGGAATATGACAGCTTTAGGAGGGAGTTGTCTAAGGATCTGAGAGGTAAGCAGGTCGTATCCAGGTGATTTACGGGTAGGTAGTTTTTGTAAAAGGAATTTGACCTCAGAAGGATTAACTGCTTTAGGCGGTAAGGAGAGTGGGATGGGTGAATTAAGGAATTCCTCTACTGCTGACGTGTGGGTGGGATTGGATTCTGGATGAGAGGTGAATGTAAGGGAAAGGTTTTTGGCGAATTCTTCGGCTCTATCTTCGTCAGATGCTGCCCAAGAGCCATCACCTCGACGGAGAGGATGTGATATGTGATGGGGTTTTAGGATATGTTTGGTGGTCTTCCATAGGGAATTGTCATGAGAAGAGAGGGAAGTGAGGTAGGAGTTGAAGGATTGGGATCTGAAGGTGGCCAATTCTATCTTTAGTTTTTTGCAAAAATAATTATAGGATTGGCGATCGGTGGGGTGTCTAGTACGTTGCCATAATAATCTGGCACGGCGTTTGGTATGGATTAGGTCTATGAGGTGTTGAGGTAACTTATTTTTCTTAGGAGTTCTTGAGGAGTGGTTTGGAAAGGAAGCAGTCCAGATTGCTTGTTGGATAGTGGTGGTAAAAAAGTGTACGGTATTGTCAAGGTCATCTGGGGTTTTCAGGGTCATTCTGAGGTCAATTTTATCGGTAAGGATTTGGTGAAAGAGTTTCCAGTTAACTGGGCCTCTGATGAAGGACGGTGGAGAAGACTTAGGAATAGGAGCTAGAGATAATTGGAGTAATAATGGACTATGATCTGAGGATAGTTCGCCAAGAGGGGTAAGGGAATGATTGAGGGGACCTAAGCCACTGTGGATGAAAAAATCAAGGATATCGGGATTGCGGTTAGGATCTGTGGGCCAGTAGGTAGGTGAGTTGGGTGGAAGGAGACTGAAACGTTGGGTATTGAGTGCAGACAGAAATGTTCTGCCACGAGAATTCGTGGTTCTTGAACCCCAAACTTGATGCTTGGCATTTAAGTCTGCACCCAGGATGAATTGATGACCTAAGGAGTTGAGGAGAGAACTGAACTGGACTTTGGATATGGATCTGTTAGGAGGGCAATATGCTGATGCAAGGGTGACTGGAAAGGAGAAGGCTTTGATTACAATAGCGGTTGACTGTAGGAAATCTTGAGTAGGTAATGGGAGTAAGTGATGGGAGAGGGATTGGTGTACGATGACAGCAGTGCCGGCATGTGCTCTGCCATCAGGGTGGTCAGTACGGTATGTTAAATACTGTGGGATTTTTAAATGCTGTTTTATGGTCAGTCGAGTTTCTGTAATTAGGGCTACGTCAATGTTCTTGTCTTGTAGTAAAGCTGTTAGTTCGTCAACGTGATTTCTAACACCATTCGCATTCCAAAGGAGAATGGACATGGGTTTTGGTATGTGGGTCATTAAGGATTTTTCAAAGGAGGGATGAGGTGAGATACGAGATTTGTAAGGAGTGATATGAGTGGAGTGACTAGGGATTTGAAATCGGTTAGGAAAGATGCTAACAAACTAGTGAGATCTGTTGCATTTGAAGGAGGAGGAATATGAGGAATTTGAGGTTGTTGATGATTATGTGTGTTAGGATGAACAGAATATTGAGATTGGGGCTGAGGTAGTTGCTGCGGCAGGGCTTCACATGTATTATTAGGGTTCTTACCTCCAAGTAGTTCGGAGTATGATAAATTATTGTTAACAATTCTAGAAGGTTCTCTTCTTGGTCTGGTTGTCTCATCTTGAATCCGGTTCTTCTGGTATCTGGATTTGAGGCTCTTATAGGTTTGGCAGCCTTTGTAGTTGGCCGGGTGTCCCTCCTGGCATAGTGCACACACTGCAGGATCTTGTGTTGGTTTGGTGCACTCCACAGATTTGTGCTGTTCACCGCATTTCACGCAACGTGGCAGATGGTGACAATAAGTTTTCGTGTGGCCATACGCCTGGCAATTGTGGCACTGCACAATTTCCTTCTTGGGGTATGGCTTCTCTATCTTCACGATAGTGTAGTACAATCTCTTGATATCATATATTTTTTCAATGCCAGGTGATGGCTCTAGATCCACGAAAAATAAAGGTAGTGGAACTTTATTACTCACTCCTGGCTGCTCCTTATTCTCCTTCAGAACGTTGGTTACCTGACGCACTTTGAAACCAAGCGTCGCTAGTTCTTCTTTTATCACTTCAGTTGGGGTTGAGGAGTGTAAATTTCTAACCACCACTCGTAGCGATCTCTCCTGTTTCAGCTGGTACGTGTGGAAATTTGCATTAGTTTCTGACAGGTACTTCACAATTTTTCGGTAGGCTTCTGCAGTATCAGGTGTTATTTTTGTGTCGTTAGTCCTGTTGAGGCAAGAATAACTGCCGGAGCAGATTTCGTTTAGCTGTGTACACAGTAGTTGAAAATTTTTGATGTTTTTAACAAATATCGGAGGAGGCCTTGGTTCCCTGGGTACTGCTGCTGACTCCATTACTTCTCTGTCATTATGAAGCACTTGGAACGGGTTTGGAGTGAAGAAAGGAGATTCTTCAACCATTTCTTGCGAAGAAGTACCTGGTTGAGGCTGAGGTTCTGTATCTGAAGTTTTCACTGTGGCTATTGGAGCTATTTCTCGCAGGCAGCGACGAGTTCTTTGTTTCACTGGTGAATCACGAGGGGTACTAACTCCGTCTGACCGAGTCCTCTTAGTGGGCACCTTACTGGACATCACTGGCTGACAATGCCGCATATCATAAGAGAAGAAAAAAAAAATTAAAAAAAAAAAAAAAAAAAAAAAAAAATATTAAAAAAAAAATGTAGCAAACTGTAAATAACAACTGCTCTGGTGTACAGTTCAACTATATTCAGTAAATAATCAAAGAGATTCCGCTGAAAAAATAGGCAACAACTGAGAGAAGATTTCAGAACACGTCCTTCGCATCAGCTGATCCACTGCCTTCAAGGAGGAATTAAATGCAAAACTATATTGGTTATACAAATTATTTACATATAGTAACTAAGAGTGTCGAGTATTAGTAACTATTATTGCCTTATTTTTTTATTAAAAACATCGATTTTTTTTAATAGTCCTGGTCTTGGTCTTGCAACAGTTAGGCGGCCTTGGTCTTGGTCTTGCATAGCGCAAGACCAAGACCGATTTTGAGCAACACTATTTAGGAGCATCCTAATATTATTTAAAATTAGTATTTTTCTTTTTATTTCAGAATAAAAATGAATTATTTCAGAATGATAATTACTATTTTATGTATATGAATAGAAGAAATTTTCTTTTTTTCTTGGAAGTTGTCAATTTAATTTAATTGCTTGGCAATAATAACTTCCAATTATTAACAATTCGAGTATATTTTTAACGTTACATATTAACAGTCTAGACCTTTTAATGTCCCGGGGGGGGGGAGAAGGAGAATGTTGGCTCGAGATGATAAATTTTAGAACATAAATTAGAAAATTGACGATGGAGCACATTATTATTAATATTAGAATTAAGCCTTGCATCCACAAGAGTATTGGAATTGCAGTTCTGAAGATGGGAATAAAAGGTCCCGAAACGTAAACTAGACTGTTAACATGTAACGTTAAAAATATACTCGAATTGTTAATAATTGGAAGTTATTGCCAAGCAATCTTCACTGACTTTAGTTACGCGATTAAAAGAGGGGATCTTCTGAAGTCCTGCTTTTTCCTCTATAGTTAGGGGACAAACCTGCTTGGAGTTCTCTTGTCTGGTTGTAGCGTATAAAGGTAAATCTGTATTTTTTTTTTATTTACTTATCTTTATCTTATCTTATCTAGATATTGAAGGAAATACTTTTGAACATGTAGAGAAGTTTATTTATTTGGGATCTACGATAATAAGAGAAAAGGATATTAAAAAGAAGTTCAAGCTAGGTTAAAAGCGGGGAAGTGCTTGCTATTATTCAGTTGGGAAACGTTTTAGTTCGCGGTTGTTGTACCGAAATTTAAAAATCAGAATTTACAAAACCATTAACCTTCCTACCGTTCTGTGTGGATGCGAAACGTGACCTTTTAATGTCCCGGGGGAAAAAAAGGAGAATGTTGCTCGAGATGATAAATTTTAGAACATAAATTAGAAAATTGACGATGGAGCACATTATTATTATTATTATTAGAATTAAGCCTTGCATCCACAAGAGTATTGGAATTGCAGTTCTGAAGATGGGAATAAAAGGTCCCGAAACGTAAACTAGACTGTTAACATGTAACGTTAAAAATATACTCGAATTGTTAATAATTGGAAGTTATAAATATTTTTTTTATTTTTTACTTAGAGTATTTGTGCATCGTTTCTATCAAAAATAAAAAGAAAAGAAAAATCTTTTGTCCTCAGCAGTGTTGGGTGTAATGATTCTTTTAAAGTTTGAACAGGTTCTGGTGAGCTAAATGATTCCCAACCCGGGTTCTGATCAATGTTGTGAATAGCGGATGCAGTGTACACCGCGGCCTGGAATCGTACCCTATGGTTGTCACACCAGACCACGAATCCAATGAATACAGCCCCAATGGTCGGGCCGATTCGGCTACATTTGTTCCCTCGTAGGGGGTTATAATTAATTCTGCGGCGGGGATTGGTCGGAGGCGGGAGGAGTGGGGGTAGTGGGCGTGGCCGGAGTGGAGGGGCGGGCGATCGCGAGGGCGGGGCCGCTCAGTGGGTGTGATGCAGAGCTAGTGTCATGACGTCCCCTCGAGCCAGTGAGGACGAAGAAGAGATCAACGTGGACTCGGGCCACGAGGACGGCACCGAGGACGAGGAGCAGCCGGTGCCGCTGCCGTTCTCGATATCCAGGCTGCTGGGCGAGGAGCGGCCGGCGGGGGTGATCCGGGTGCCTGCCCAGCGGGCGCCGCCGCCCCCCGTGGGCCCCTTCCCCTGGGGCCTCGTCCACCCCGCCGCCTACAGCAGTGCCGCCGCCGCCGCCGCTGCCGCCTTCGCCTCCCACGCCATCAAGGAGCGGCTCACAGGTCAGTCCTTAGTGCACTTGAAATAATGTATTTTTGAAAAAATTCATCGCTTAAAGGCCTGAGGCCACCCAAAATATTAAAGAAATTGTTTTTAATCATTTATTCAACATGTACATTATAAAAGCCTTTATAACTATTTAACTTTGCATTTTATGGAATAACATGGCTTCAATAACGTCAATTGTTCCTGAATGTGGCCCACAAGTGGCAGTCTAAGCCCGAGCTCCAAAGGGGGGCCCGGCACTAGCGGATTCAGGATTTAATTTTGGGGGGGCTTCAGCCCGAAAGATTTTTTTTCATAAAAATGACGATAATTAGTTTGGAAAAAAATAAAGAAACTACTACCTATATGAAATGGTGTTTAAGTGATCCCCTAAGTACTTTTAATTGTAATTACACGAACAATAATATTTTAAGAGATAATTTTTTAATATGTTTTTCCATACAACATGGTTATATTTTACCATTTAGGGGGGAGGGAGGTGGCTTCAGCCTGCTTCCAGTTACTTATTATCTTCTTACTATAGAGATATTACTGTAATTTTTTAGATGGGAGAAACCTAACAAAGCACGAATTAAAAATTAGAAGATTTAAAAGCAAAAGTATATTGGTTATACCAATTATTAACATATAATAACTAAGACTGTCAAGTATTAATAACTATTTTGCCTTAATTTTTAATTAAAAAATCGCTTTTTTTTTAGCAGTCCTGATCTTGGTCTTGTAACAGTTAGGCGGCCTTGGTCAACAATACCCATAACGTTAAAGAAATTGTATTTAAACATTTATTCAACATGTGCATTATAAAAGCCTTTATAAGTATTTAACTTTGCATTTTATGGAATAACATGGCTTCAATAACGTCAATTGTTCCTGAATGTGGCCCACAAGTGGCAGTCTAAGCCCGAGCTCCAAAGGGGTCCCGGTACTAGCGGATTCAGGATTTAATTTTGGGGAGGCTTCAGCCCGAAAGCTTTTTTTTCATAAAAATGACGATAATTAGTATGGAAAAAAATAAAGAAACTAACTACCTATATGAAATGGTGTTTAAGTGATCCCTTAAGTACTTTTAAATGTAATTACACGAACAATAATACTTCAAGAGATAATTTTTTAATATGTTTTTCCATACAACATGGTTATATTTTACCATTTTGGAGGGGGGGGGGGGAAAGGGGGCTTCAGCCTGCTTCCAGTTACTTATTATCTTCTTACTATAGAGATATTACTGTAATTTTTTAGATGGGAGAAACCTAACTAAGCACGAATTAAAAATTAGAAGATTTAAAAGCAAAAGTATATTGGTTATACCAATTATTAACATATAATAACTAAGATTGTCAAGTATTAATAACTATTTTGCCTTAATTTTGAATTAAAAAATCGCTTTTTTTAGCAGTCCTGATCTTGGTCTTATAACAGTTAGTCGGCCTTGGTCAACAATACCCACAACGTTAAAGAAATTGTATTTGAACATTTATTCAACATGTACATTATAAAAACCTTTATAATATTTAACTTAGCATCTTACGGAATAAAATGGCTTCAATAACGTCAAATGTTTCTTCTGTGGTGAATGTGACCCACGAGTGGTAGTCTTAGCCAGGCACTGGCGGATCCAGGATTTAATTTGGGGGGGGGGAGGCTTCGGCCCCAAAGGTTTTTTTTCATAAAAATAACGATAATTACTTCGGAAAAACAGAAAGAAACTAACTACCTATATGAAATGGTGTTTAAGTGATTCCTCAAGTCCTTCCTTTTAAATGTAATTACATGAACAATAATACTTTAAGAGGTATTTTTTAAATATTTTATTCCATAAAGCAAGATTATATTTTACCATTTTGGGGGGGATTCAGCCAGAAAGCACTAGCTCCAAAGGGGGAACCCGATATGAACTATTCACTATTATTACGGTAATGGATTCAGGATTAAATTTGGCAGAACTTTTTTTCTTTTAATAACGGTGTTACTCTGGAGAAGAGCAAGGTAACTCATTGGTAGGGCACTGACTTCCAAAGCTCAAGATCTCGATAACATAGCTTCAATAGCGTCAAATGTCTCTAATTGCCGTGTGTGACCCACAAGTGGTAGTCTAAGGCCCGGAGTGGCTTACTCGATATTACTTTAATCTTCTAAATTTACATTAAAATAAAGTATAGCTATCATCGGATAATTTATATAATAATATATGCGATATCTTTACACGATATTTTTGCTCGATACTTCATAAAAGGCTTTAGAATTAAATTTAATATTTAATTTTTTGATTCTGTTTATTTTATATCTTTTTCAAATATATTTTGAATGTGATCTTACCCCACTATAACCAATGTCTAAGTGACAGAATGTTGTAACATTCAATTCAATAAATAAATAAATAAAAATTATTCCTGAGGCTCAAGCAGTAGGGAATACAGAATTTAATTTTGCTTGGGACCATCATTTTTCTTTTAATTTTTATAACACTAATTGAAAAAGTGGGAATGAAATATCATTTTGAGGGAAAAGAACCTTGACTACGGATCCCCATAGAATATGTTATATGAATATATGATATATCCATATATGAATATATGAATAAAATTATTCTCTTATCTTTTTTTTTTTTTTTACGAAATATGATAATTATGAAAAATAAACGTATACCCCTGCACAAACAGTCAAAAATCCGTGAATCGATAAACCTCACTTATATCAGTAACATCATAAGTATTAATCCTATCATAAAACAACAATTGTGGCTCATAGGAATTCAGACATTTTTATTATTATTTTTGTAAGTATTTAATTTTGACTAGGTTCCCTGATATACTTAAATTTTAAATCCTTTAATTTTATATTTTCTACTGAAAAATAATGGAATGAGAAAAGAAAAAAAAAAAAAGCTAACAGTGGTTGCTTTTGGAACATTGAAAAATATAGAAACTACTTATATTTTTTGTTCCTTCATAGGTTTATTTGTTATCTTTAAGTGACTTTGTATATTTATTCTACAGCTTACCAAGGATAATAAACAATTAGTATTTTTAGGTTTTAAAAATTATACCTGTCAAGGTTTTTTTTTTTATTTTTTTTTTTTTTGTGCGGCGAAAATCTTTGTAGCAGAAATTGGTCATATTTTTGACAATTAAACAAGTCTTCACAAATGGTGCTAATTGTCTTGATTTTTTTTGTTTTTAAGATCTTTATATTAATTAATTAATTAATTAATTAAAGATATCTTATAGTAATTTTAAATTAATTTAAAAATGTATATAATTTTATTTGTTTTTATCGGGATTTATACTGAATGAAAACTCAATATATATATATATTTTTTTTTTCCGTTTTATTTAAATTGGAAATGTATATTGAGTCTGAAAATTGAAATATAGGTTTCTCAAAGAACTGAAAAAACAAAACCTTTTTTTTTTATAACATATTATATTTTACTGGTTCATCTTTTTGATATGTTGGCTTTCAATTGCCCCTGTTTTTGATGCCCCAGATTTGTAATTAGTTTTATAAATTAGTGCAAAATCTCTCCATCACTAGCGAGTTCTAAGGGGTGGAGAGAGAAATACGGACTGAAGCCCGCTCAAAATAAAAAATAATATTTGTTTCTATGATAGATCTTAGCCTAATAATTAATTAATAAGTGTAAGGCTGTATCAAATAAGCTTTATTTTTATTTGATTACCTACCATGATTAAAAATGAAAAAAAAAAAAAATAGTCGCCCCAAAATTCAATCCTGAATCCACTACTGCTGCCCATGAACCCTGTAACCCCACAAATTATTTAGCTCCTTTAGAAAAAAAATTAAATGTTGGAATATCATTATTAATTTTTTGTATTCGTTTGTGCTCTAAAGGAGTTTAGGGTTATATTTCTGACTAGTATTGCCTGAATAGAAAATACCTAAAATACGTATCTGGTATGTATTTTATAATATACTTCAGAGAAAACTGTCCTGATTTTCTTTTTTCTTCCAAATATCTCTTGGTTTACCTTAATACAAAATTTTCTTCTTTTTTTAAATTTTATTTAAAAATGTATAAGTTCATTACTAATTTTTCATTACTAATTTCTAAAATTCATTAAAAATCATAAACAGGGACAATTATAAAGCTGACTCAATCAAAGATACGAACCACTAAAATATAATATGTTATAAAAAAAGTTTTGTTTTTAAGTTCTTAGAGAAACCTATATTTAATTTTTCAGACTCATAAATTTTTATTAAACAATTTTCTTTTTATTTCCTTTTTTTTTAAAGACCACAAAAACCGAGCATATACTGGAACAAAGATATTAAAATCCCCGAAACAAAAATTTTAAAAAATCTTATTATTTATGGTATTTTTTTTATATTTTCGGGAAATAACAATTTTTACCTTGATAACATTTTCTTCCTATCGGTTTATTTTTCAGATAAAATGGCAATTAAAGGATTTAAAGATTATAAATATCTTCAACAAGAAAATCTCATTAAAATATCACATTAATTGAAATTTTAAATGTACATAATTTATAAGTAACGATTTATTTTTTAAATTTTTCATAACCACTTGGATTAAAAACAGAAAAAAGCCAACTACTTCCGATCTGTAATCGTATCTTTCTGATACGTTTTAATACCTTTAAATCTATAAATATCTTTGAGATTTGTCACCGTTTTTGTTTCTTCATATTAAAATTGATAAATGCAGTATCATGAATGATTGTTTCATTTAAACTTTAGTTAATATATTTAAAAGAAATTATTGTGTGAGGGTTTTCTAGTTGTCATGTTTGAATTTGGATGCATTTTTATTTTTTAATAATTATTATATTTTAATTTTAACAAATTATTTTAATTTCACTTTCTTTAATTCAATGAAGTCTTGATTTATGGTCTATTGTTTATACCTTTAATATTTATTTAACATGAAATTTACTGATTCATTCCGAAGTCAATGTAAGTTTTTTTTTAATAGTTTGAAATTCCTTATCATTTGATAAATATTGGAAGAATGAGATAATATACATTGGTTTTTAAAATTCCTATGCTAATGATACAATACTAAACAGTTTATTTTTACCATCAAGTTTTTTCTATGTTTTTAAATTATTACTAAACAATTTCTATAATAAAATGAAATATATTAGATTAAGGATTATGAGGATTAATGGAGTTAATTAGGCTTTTGAAGAAACTTTGTTTTATTCAAAGATAGTCCACTAAAGTTTATCTCTTTAGAGTTATGAATCCCAATTAATAAGGGAGATTGTTTACGATATTAAAGATAGGTATAGTTTATGTAAATTAAAAAATTGGTATTTCAATTTGAGAACGTCTTATGTAAAATATTTAATATTAGATATTTGTATAAAAATAAAAAAATCCATGTTGGTTATAAAGCACATCTTCACAAATATGCCTACTGGTTTCTTATTGCATATTTCGATGAAATGATAAATATATTATTGCATTGTCCTTTAAACAACGTTTTTTTTTATGAATATTCATTTTAGGAATAATGTATTTTTAAATTACACTATTTATGAATAAATTTTATTTATTGCTTCAAATACTAATGCCCTATTTTTTAATATTTACTTTTTGATAATGGATCGTCATTAGTTACAAAAAAATAATAAAGGTGGAAAAATAATTGGAATAAAATAAAATGTAAAATATGTTATTTTTCGAAACTTATTTCTTTTTTAATGATGTAAAGGGTTTTGGCAATTATTTATCTTAATAAAAAAAATATTCAGCATAATACATATTTAACATAATTTTTTTTTTTTTTACCATAATATTTTTTACAACTTATTATTATTAATATTAATATAATCGAATCATTATAATTATTATTATAAAAATAAATAGATTATTAATTATTATATTCTGTACCTAATCCGTTATTCAAAACTTATGTTTAAAATATTTCTAACTGAATCTCAAATTAATTGTTACTAGTCTTAAATTGTAAAAAAAAAAAAAAAATATGTTTAGAATAGTTTTGTAAACAATTGTTTAGAATCTTTTCCATTAGATTGGTAATAAATATTTTAATAGTGTTTTTTATTTAAAAATTTTTATATTTTTTATGATGGGTATTATTGACATATTTGTTGTTTCAAACCCGTTTCAAATTTTCATTCCTAAATTACATATTATTAATATTAAAAAAATCATTTCAATTAAAATTAAGTTATAATATTATTGAATTGTTTGTAAATAATAGCAATCAAGGTTTATTCAAGTGATTGGTTTCAACCACAGGCCGCAACTAGATCTTGGTTGGTCTAACAACAACGATGATACTATTGCGTTGTTTTTTTGTTAATAATAATTATTCATACAAATTATCAAGCAATATTAATATTTTGTTAATAATATTTAATATCATATTGATATAAAACAGACTATTGCTAGCGATCATGAAAGATTGCATGTTGTCTGATAACTAACATAATATAACTAGTTGTATACCTATGTAGAAAATGTTTTGATTTAATTGTTTTCTTATGATCCAATTTAGATAGCATCTATCATTATAGTTATTCATAAAAAGTTTTAGTTTGTAATAACGTATTTAATTAAAATTTGGTAATTTTGGTTATGTTAATTACTCAAGTTAAATTTTTATAATACTATTAATAATAAATACTAAATTTTAATGTTAATTTCAGATTGATTAAAATGCTTCTTTTTTTTCTTTTAATATTACTAAGCACGGATCAGCTGACAACTTAAGGGTTACTAATTTCTACTTTTTTTTTTTAATTTAAATTTTGCTTAAATATATAACAACCATATCAAATTAATCATCTTAAATTTTTAATTTTTATTTAATGAAAATTATATTTTATCTCTACTTGTAATGATTGAAAATTATTTATAAATTTTTTCGTACATTTAAGAATTTTTAAGTTCGTCAACTGAAATCCAAAAAAAAAAAAAAATAAATTAAAAAATATAAATTAAGGAACCTCCTGAAAGGAGTTGGAAAATTTCCATTTAAATTTGATTTTTATAATACAATTTAAATGTAATCATAAATAAATAGTGTAATAAATATAGACAATATTATTAATTAAAAAACTTTATAAACTCAAAATTTCTTTCTTAAATAATTTATTATTAGACTTCATTTTACTTAGTAATGTCATTATCCATATTTAAATTATTTATTGACCTATTTTTAAAATATCAAAACGGTTTTACGTTCATGCGTTAACATAAATATGATTTTGTATTTAATTTTATTTGGGGGCCGTGTGCCAACTACAATATATATAAACAAATAAAATATAACATAGAAATGTGAAAAATTCAGATTTTTAGTTTCAATATTTAAAGGAATGACAATTATTTTTTTTTTTAATGAAAACTGTAAGCATTATTTACTGGGAAAATTTTCGATTTGATATTTCAAGTATTTATATGTTCATATCTGCTGTGACCCTAATAAAAAATGTATGATAGTTTAAAAAGTCTCATGTAAAATTCCATTGGAAGAAGAGTGCCACAATACGAAAAAATGATATTTTACACACACACACACACACACATATATGTATATATCTGTGGTGTCCTAAATAAAATCTGTATGATAGTTAAAAGTTTATATATAAATATATGGATGTATTTATCAGACTGACCGAGTGTATTTATAAATTGCCTTATCCGGAAGGATAATTGATATTATAGTTATATCATATTATACATACATATGGTATATATGTATTAAAATAATCAAATGTTCGGTATAATTTATTAGTTTTAGTTCCTAAATCCGTTCCTATTTGAAGTAGCTGGTTTGACATCTGCCTGTCAGTCTGGGACGTAACCGGTTTTAGTTTGCAACGTTGTTGAGCAATAACTTGCATCTGTTGCAGAATCCTAACATGTAATTCAGATCCTGTATGTACAACATGCGCATCATACATAATTTATGCTCTAATTAATAAATTATCGTAGGTAGTAATTTATTTAAATTAGTTTCAGTAACCTAGGAAAAGTTTCGGTCGCTGATAGCTGATTTGCATTTAAAAATTAAAAATATCATTGGATTCAAAGGGAGGATTTTAGGCTGCGTCCCCAGAAAATTAAAAAATATTTATTTTTTTATCGGTTCTTTTTTTTTTACTGTTAGTGTTGTCAGACTGTAAATTCTCCTTTTAAATGAAAACAAATGTACTTCAGCTGCTAATTGTAAGTACGGTTCAGGGAAAGTTTTTAGAAAATTATCCTTAAAAGCATTATTGTTCCTGTTACTAAATAAATAAATAAATAAAAGAATTCCCTTGCTCATATCAGTAACTGTCAAAAAATATTATGTTTCATATCATGAAACATTCATCTCATAGATTGGTGAGATCTCGATTATAAGTATTAACCTTTTCTATTAATATATTTTATGATCACTAATAGCTAACAGTCAAAAACCAGAAAATCATAATCATATTTTGGCTCCTTAGAATAATTAAATATACTTAGAAATTTGAACAATTTTTAATTGTTTTAATAAAATTGTTTGTCCCTACTGTAAATTAGTAGTTTTATCAGATGGGATTTATGGATTAGGTATGTTGATCATTTTTAAGTGTGTAATGATTTAAGAACAGCCGTTTTTTTAAATACGATGACTCAAATTACCTAATGAGATGCTGCGCAGGAGTGCCCAGAAGGTGGTTTCATGGCGCAAGTTGCGGCATCAAAATTTTGGAGGGGAGGACGTTTTGACTTGGTTTTAAAATTTTGTGAGGGGGGCACATTTAGACAGAATAAGGAATTTCAGATAGAAATATTTCAAACCAGGAAGAAAAACATGGACCAAACCATAGCTAGTGAAATTGTATGTGATCTACTATTTTTTTAATTATAGTTTTGCTTGCACTTTTTTTTTTTCATAATTAAGGCAAAAAAACTTGCAATTTCCTTTATTCACATTTATAACCTCTAACGTTTCGGGACAATTTTCCCATCATCAGAGCAATCCTTATATTCACGGAAACTATGCACATTTTTAAATATGCAATTTTTGCAGCACTATTCTACTTCACCTATTGTACAATTATTTATTTACCTTGCTTTTTTGATGTGTCACCATTTGCCAAAAATTTAATTAAATAAATATTTGTCACGTTCATTATATATTTATTTGGTGTTAAACATCCTTTTTTTTATTCATTGTTACACTAACCTACATCTTCAATATCATTACTGTACTTTGTAGTTGTCCTCTTATTTCTTAATGATAAATGTGAATAAAGGAAATTGGAAGTTTTTTTTTCCTTAATTATGAAAAATATATAAACGTAGGCTTCCTACAAAAAAGAAGAAAAATAAGAAGATTTTTTTTTTAATAGAAGAAGAAAAAGAAGAGGATATTATAAAATTTCTTGGAAGGGAGGAGTTAATGAGCCATTGACATAATCAACCTGAGGGAGGATTATAATATCATAATAATAGATAATATCTACTATCTTTCAAAGAAATATTGATATAATATCTAATATAGATACATATTAATTATATAAGTGAAGAGGGAAAAGTTGTTTTTGGGGGAGGAATATGCCGCATTGGCCTTTGGTATATGGGTACTCCTGATGTTCTGTGTATTTTAAATTAATTTGAGTTCATAAACTGACAAGTTATTGCATAAAGTATATTTAATCTATCCTTTAAATGATAAGTAACGATGTTTTGAGCGAACGACTGGACCGATTTTTAAGTTTGTTGGCTAAAGTTGATCGGTGAGTTCCTGTGAATATAACGCTGAAAATATTGAAAACAAAATTTTATGTCAACTACTCCCAATTTTTTGTTTCATATCTGATGAATATAAATTGTCAATACTTCAAAAACTAAAATCAATATTATAAAAAAATACTACATTAACAATCTTATTTATCCTAATTGAATGTGCTAGTTTATCTGATTACTTAGGTGGATTGTTACGAAATTTGACGTTTACGAGTATTTAAACTTGATGTAGAAATCAAGAATATGTATATATATATATATATATATATATATATATATATATATATATATATATATATATATATATATATATATATATATATATATATATATATGTCAATTATCCTTAGAATCCAACAAGATGTTTAAGTAGATATTCAAGTATATTCACTTAGGATGGATAGAGTTATTTTTCTGGTCTGTTTGTTTTCACTTATTTTATTAATTTCCTTTCTCAATATACTCTTAACATATTTTGCTTTAGACATTATTGTATATAATAGCGGCTTCAACGTTACTATATTGGTAGATATAGTAATAGTAAACAACGCCCAGTAGGTTTCCTATCTCCAACTGTCATCACTAACTCCCACCCACTTTGCACTTAGAGTTCGCTCTTCTTTATGCTCTAGAGTCGACTAACTTTATCAATATAGGTCTCCTTTCATATCTCGGCTATTTGCTCTATCTTCCTTCTAGAACATTATATTTCATCCACCGCTCCCCTCTACTAAATATATGAGCCGTTTTCTTTGAAAGTGGTGTAAGTCCATTTTGTATTATGTGGAGACTATTACATGCCTGTGCTAATAATTCACATAAGTTAGTGAACAAATGAAAATATAATTTAGAAATAAAATAATCAAATATATTATAAGAGATGGGAGTATCATTTTCTTTTCTTAAGCGGATTGCACAACAAAACATGTGTAAAAATTACTGTAGACCATAAGTGGGGAACCGTGGTCTCTGAAGCCGCATGTGGCCTCTGTAACGTAGTTGTGGCCTCCAAACATTTTTGAGCGATATTTATTAATATAGTGCTAGAATTATTTAATATTTAACGATTTAAGTAACAACGATTTGGAAATTAATAAAGTTAAGTTGAATGTATGCGGGTTTGTGTATTTAGTGATAAATTAAAATTTCTATGGTAAAATATAAAGAATTATTGCGACCTCCATTCCTTAATGCGAGCCCCCAATGATAAAAATCCCCCTCCCCCTATGCTATAGACTGTGTATTTGCAAATAGTGATCCGACATCTAAACTATGTTAGCACAAATAGCGTAGAATTTTTAAAATAAAGCAGCTCTTTGAGAAGATATTTTAAATTACATTGATATCATGTATTTAAGAAAGGGGTATATAAAATTAGAATATTTTTTTTTATTATGATATTTACAACTTTATTAGTATGAATACATCAAGTAAATGTGTACAGAGAAATATTATCATATGAAACACGCTTGTTGAGAAACTACCCACTGGTAGCACTCTAAAAATTAGAATAAAAAAAAAAATTACCATACATATTTTTATTTAAGTTACCTCTAGAAACTCAAATATCTTTAGGTATTTCTGTCTTTAGGTATTCCTTCGGAAATAGATATCGTCACTGCATCGTAAGTTGCCAGTGGAATGCGGATTATTGTATCCGTTTTAGAAACCCTAGTAAATGATTATGTAATTTTTAGAGATGCTAATTCTCCCTCCCCCTCGCTATATTTCGACTTCTCCAACGACCCCTATTGGACCAAATTAACTTGGTAAATAGAGTTAGTTTTCAGATAGAACAATGTCATAAAACTTTGAATAATTTTATTAAAATTTCTATATGTAAGAATATTTTTTTCACTGTTTTCTCCCGTTTAATCATTCGACTCCTGCCAACTTTTCCCGAGCGTTACACATCGGAGATCTGACAGGTCAATCTAATTCACTCTCTACAAAAAAAGTGCAAAAGAAGTTTTCACTTCAAAAATTCAAAACGCTTTATCTCTTATACATCTGTACATCTGTACTACAATTTTTCTTAATAGAGTTGGAAGATTTAAATTTATAATCTATATTAAGTTGGTGTTTGAGTAGTATCTTCGAAGGATCTCATCACCAGAGACCATTTTGTTTCAAAATTCCGGCGAAAAACTCCGTTTCTCTATAGACTTCAGCTCTAAAACGGCTGTTTTGATAAAAACTTAAGGCATTCCTCAAAGAAAACCCAAAGTATTCCCTATTACACCCTGTAAATATATGTGTATATTATACTTTAATTATGTATTGTTTTTAAAGATTGGATTTTTCCTACAAAAAGAAGAAAAGTCATTGAAATCACACAATTCGTTGCAGAGATAATGCGTTTTGAATTTTTAAAGTGAAAACATCTTTAGGCGCGTTTTATACTTTTTTTTTTTAAGAGAGTGAATTAGATTGAGTTGTCAGATCTCCGTGGTGTAACGCTCGGTTAAAGTAGGCTGGAGTCGAATAATTAAATTGTTTTTGATTATAGATTAAAATATCTATAAAACTAAAAATTGGACCAGCATAATATTAGCAAAGGAAATGTTCAACATTTCATGCTCTTTGTAAATAATGAGAAATTACTCAAAGTTTTATCTTAACATAATGCCGTATTTGAGAGGAGAAGAGGGAAAAATTAGAGTCGAAAACCAAATTATAACGAAATTATTCAAGATATGGATTAAAATATCTCAGAAACTAAAATTCGGATCTGCATACTGCAAGCTACGGAATTATTCAGTATTTCATCCTCTCTATAATAGGTTATTATTCAAAACTATATTTTAACGTGAAGCCGTGTTAGAGAGTCGAAAAGGGAAAAAATAGTGTCGAAAACCAAATGATAACATTTTTTATAAAGACATGGATTAAAATATCTCAGAAACTAAATATCGGATCTGCATACTGCAATCTAGTGAATTATTCAGCATTTTATCATCCCTGTAATGGGCTATTATCTATAATTTATATTTCATATTATTAATCTCACCTTGTTGATGTGTTCACTAATATCATTTGGTCTAAAGCACACACCTTAGTTTTTTTTTCTTTGTTTCCGTGGAAATTCGATCTGTACTATATAGTTACCTATACAGATTAATAAAAAAAAATGTTATAATCTTAACGAACTAATATTTCTCTATGTGGTAGGAAAAGTAGTGTGTGGGGATACGCTATTCATATTGAATTTATAATTTTTTTAAAATAATAAGTCGTTGAGGAATAATTTGCAAAGATTACAATTATTAATCTATTTATTATTAATGAAACAATTTAAACCCTTATGATTTAAAAAAAAATTAAAAATGAGATATAAAAAGGACCTAACTGAGCTTTTCTCGCTTTTCTTGCTATTTTAATTTTTTAAATTATATAATAAATATTTGATAAAAATTATTAAGATGCACTGGAGTAAGGTATAACATTGGACGGAGAGGCATATGGCTTGAGCATTAGTCATGTAACAACAAGATACTATTACTGCACGTGAAACCGCACTCTTAAATTATTCATGCATTCATCTGTGCCAGTAGTGCCTCGGAGTCGATTCTCTGTTGGCTTCAAGATTGAAGACTCACTCAGGAATATAAATATATATATTCCTATATGTATAAAAATATATATATATATACTATTTAAATTACTAGTACATTAATAATAAATCTTTATTATAATAGAAATAAAAAGTCAGTTAAAAATGACAATAGTAACAAACAAATATAAGATATTTGGGATAATAAGAGCGAGAAAGTAAACCAAAATAATAAATTTAATAATGTACCGAATTTAATAACAAATTATTTTAAAACTGAAACTGAAGTAAAAAAAAAACCTCCATGAACGATATACATGATATTAAGACGCAAAATGAAAAATATAATGAAAACAAACTACAACCTAAAAAATATTTTAGCGTCACATATTTTAGAAAATTAACTGATAAAATAATAAGAACATTTAAGCAATATCATGTACGTGAAATTAAATTTGCAAGCAAACCAATTAATAAAATAGATACAATTTATTCCAAAACTAACGATAAAGTACCTACCGATAAATTAACAAATATTATTTATAAAATAAACCATAAAAATTGCAACAACAAATCATATTTTGGACAATAATTAAGTTGACCAAATTAAAAATTGGTGTAAAGTGGCTTAAAATAAATATTATGCACCGAAGTAGAAGAGAGAAATATTGAGAATATATATATATATATATATATATATATATATATATATATATTATTTAAATTACTAGTATATTAAGAATAAATCTTTATATATTATTTTTCAAAAGCGTTTTATTTTTTTGTCGGTACGCCGTTAATTCTTCACCAAGTACAACGGTTAAGCCATTATATTAAAGATCATCTTCTTCAGGTGCGGAATATAAGCAGATGACCCGGAACCAGGGCGAAAACCTTTTTTGCGCCTAACTCAACATGTTAAGATGTACACAATCATCAAAGATGCAGCCAATTGTAATTTGAAAAAAATGTTCAAAATTGTCTCTAATAGTGAATGAAAAACAATTCCTATCTCCTATAACAAATTAGATTTAGTTAATTCTACATTGTATAGCCATTTTTAAGAGTCTTAAGGTAAGGAAGTGCTGATAAGGGATAACGATTATGCCAGGATCATGATGAACCGCCATATTTCACCTTATTACTTATTTAATTAAGAATATTTATAGAAGGCACTTTATAGAGGCTGAGTGTGCACTGAAAAGGTCTCTTGACCCAAAAGTCTATGACTGATGAACAAGAATAGATAATTACCTGCTATCTCCCGGATTCGAACCCATGGTCTTTATATGAAGTCAATACCCACTGAGCTACCCCGCTTTTTCACTGATCAATATAATTATTTTTAAAATTAATTTCAATGTCAAGTTTTACTATTCATCATATTTTTGTATGATATATAAAAATAATAAATCTTTCCACTGCTTTCCAATTTCCTGCATGCAACTCTGTTGTTGATGCAACCCATCTCTCTTGGTCTTTTGGTCTCGAAGATTTGTCTCTTGTCAACTATTGTTGAATTTTTCGTTATCATTAATTTATTTTTTACTTGATTATATATGATATATATTACAGTGTTTATTATTTCTTTTGTTGCATTAATTTATTTAATTGTACAGATTCTTTAGCATTTTTATTACTCTTTTATTTTCTGGAATGATCCTTTGATTGGTAAGTTATTCCAATCTACTGACATTAATTCTTATTATATTTAATTATTTTTTTACAAAATTTATCTATAAACCTATCAGGTGTCTGAATAAAAATAATAACACAATTTTTTAATCGCAATTTTTCATCAATGAGGTTTTCTTCGAGGATTGTTTCGTGATCGATTTCATGTATTAATGACAAGGCCTTGAATAGGTTGGAAATCCATTTGTAGCTTGACACAAATCCTTAATAACGATTTCCAAGACAATTGAGCTTTAAAGATCGGTTGTGTATATATTTCGAAACGGCTGAGACCTAACCTTTACCGGTTGTCAAATTGATTCCAAGGCGGTATTGCTATCTACGGTGCTGCAGGGGTCAGTAATAGGTCTGCAGCTATCGTTCGGAGCTCCGAGATAATGGCTGGGTAATACTGTGTGTAATAGCTCTTCTCGTTGGGAAATATCTTCTCCCGATAGCTCGGGGGGATATCTTCGCCGGCGTTCCTCTCCGGATTGCCAATGCCTCTTCGGAGGTAATGGATACCCGATCGTGGAGGGTTCTTTCGCAAACAGGAGCTCGTGTGAGAAAACATCGCTTGCATCTTTTCGATAATGGCGAATGGTGGTCATTGTCTCGATATTAGGAATGAGCGATAATCGATTTTTCATAATTGCTTCCTTAAATTTCAATGATTTACGTTGCTTAATTCAAACATACTTTTGTAAATATTTATTTATTGGAGTTTCCACTGGTTTCTAATACCAGTGACGCGGCTGGGAGAGAAGCACTGGGATTTTCTGGAGTCCTGCCTTCGCTTCCACATTGAGGGATAAAGCATGAATCAGAGTCCCCTGAATGAATTTAAATATTTTATATAGATGTGAATTTATTTACTTTAATTTTATTTAGCTTTTATCTATTATTTCATTTTTTGTACACAGACGTATTCATTTACTTATTTTATTTTCCTATATTTCTTTTTCTTTATTATTTCTATCTTAGTTGTTATTTGTATGCACATATTGTGTGAATGATTCATGTAGCCTTAATATTAATGTCTTTTAATGTGGCAGAATGTAATAATATTCAATAAAAAAAAAGTAAAAATTCAAAGATAAATTTTATATAGGTAAGTTAATACTAAATTAACTTCGGATGTGATAAAATCGGCTTGAAACTTCTAGAAAGACATTTCTTTACCTACTATTTTAACTACTAATAACTTTTACCTACCCCTAATTATCTAAGTTTATTTCAATATTTTTTTAGTATTAAACATTTTTCTCGAGAGTAAAAAAAATAAATACCTCGGCTCCACAATAATCACAATGAATGATCAACGGCCAAAAATAGACCAGCGTATAACTAGCTCAAACAGAGCTTTCTTCTCTTTTTCATAGGTGTTGAAATCATGAAAAATCTCAAGAAATCTCAAATTAAGGATGTACAATGTTATGATAAAGCCAGTTCTAATATATGCCTGTGAGACCTGAACACTAACCAGCACCCTAGAAAGAAGTATTGAAAGATTTGAGAGAAAAATCTTCGAGCACGATAACCGGAGCGATCTGGGATCAGAGTACTAACACATGGAGAAGAAAGAACAATAAAGAACTGCTTACATAAACTGGTCAATCAGTATCCCATGATATGAAGGCACGGAGGTTAAGACGGACTGGGCATTTAAATCGTAGCAATCCATCTGGAAAAAAAAGACCAAGTGCAAGGCCAAAAAGTAGGTGGATAGATAGAATCAACAAAGATGCAATAGAGCTGCGTGCAGATAAATGGAAAGAAATAGCCCAAGGCAGGCAGAGATGGAGCAGGCTTGTTAAGGCGGCAAAAGATATACATGGTCTTTAATGCCAACAGAAAAAAAATATTTACAAAATGGATTACTTCTCCTAAAAAGGGGGAATAAGTAGAACGGAATATAATTATAACAATATAAAATTATATTATTTTAAATCAATATATCATCATAAAATAGTAATATTTTATCTATAAATCATTATCACTATTATATATAAATTCCTGTGCATAATTCGTATACTACATTGACTAGTGACTAAATAGTTATATAATATGGAAATGCAATGAATTTAGAGGAAAAGAAATTAAGTTATTTATGGTCGATTAAATGGTTTGTTATTGTAAGTAATAAACCAAAACAGGTAAGTAATAAACCGAAACTCCAAAAGCTATATCTATACTAATAATGCAATTTCCATGTTTGTTTCTTTTTCATTTATCAATGTATCTTATAAAATGTTCGGGTGATCCGGGATGTCATAGCTTTTAATATTTGTATACCTCTTATTCATTTAAAATTTCTACTTAACTCAAAAAATATTATTTATATTTATAAAAGTAATGTTTTATTATGTAGCGGAGTAGTCGAGCGTGCTCACGCGTGTGAAAAATATTCGTTGTCCGGCAATCTGATACACCGAAAATTACGAATTCGGATTCCGGTGGCGAAGGGGGCTTTTGAGTCTGGCATCGATCCTCCGACCTCTCCACTGGCCCAGTAAAAATCCCGTAGAGCCATAAAAACGAGGAAGGAGAGAGAACAAATAAAGTAATGTTTTATGAATTCAGTTCTAACATTTTTAAAAGACTCTATGTTCAAATCTATATTTTTTAATACCTATAAATATATTACTTGATATATTTCATATAAATTCATTTCAATAGAACGATTTTTTACTTTCATTATTTTAAAGTGGTGGTGATGGTTTTTATATTCAAAGTGAGTTATTAATATCGCTAGAAGTACTATCATAGCTAGTTCCATCAAATGACGACGCAGCGAACTGTTGATATCAGTATAAGTAATACATACCGGACATCGATATACGGGACACTACACTGACCAATCGATACCCTAGTACAACCAGCAATTTATTTATTATCGATACACACTCACCTCGATACATATTTCATGTGGCGCTACCTGGCCGCGACGATGGCGTTATTGTCCAAGCTCGTGCCCGATTAGCCCAGCTCTGGACACTCTTCCATCATTGATGACCTACAAATTGTTTCACTTTACCCGCCAAATTACCCTTTCCCGCTATTTGTCTTCTCGGTAAATTTAGGCTCCGCTATTGGTCACTTCTGAATTCGTAAACTGATTGGTTGATAGAGCCGTGTAGTTTATTTACATTCCGAATGGCTTTGTGGCTATTACATTCAATTCAATGGACATAATGTTATTGAATATTTATTATTTTCCATTTATAAATCGTTAAGAATAATTTTATATAGATCCGAAATGTAAAGAAGAAAGATAAATATTACGTTGCATTGAAAATGAATTACTGAAAAAAAAAAATGTTATGTTATTATTAGACAATTCTTTGCGTTACCAGTTAATAACTAACCGATAAAACTACATTCATACCAACCTGAAAAACATGTATTATTTTTTTCTAATATCTTTAATCGAATGTGCTCTCTGACCACTATTATAAATGGCCTTATTTGTGACAGATTGTATTATATGTTTAAAAAATATAGATATGTTTTAAAAAAAGTATATATATATATTTATTCAACATTGTCTCAAATTAAGGGACAATATGCAAAAGATGATAATATATATTCGTTATGTTTAACTTGCATTATACATTTCTATCATATGCAGATGTCAGTAATTTTAATTTTTGAGGATTTATCAGAGGACACTAGCGGATCCAGGATTTAATTTTGCGGGGGAGGGGGCTTCAGCCCGAAAGTTTTTTTTTCATCAAAATAACGATAATCACTTTGGAAAAAAAAAAGAAACTACCTACATGAAATGGTGTTTAAGTGATTCCTAAAGCTCTTTTAAATGTAATTACACGAACAATAATACTTTCAGAGATAATTTTTTAATTTTATTTTCCCCATAAAACATGGTTATATTTTACCATTTTGGAGGAGGCTTCAGCCCCAAAGCCCTATTCCCGTAGATTCGCCCGTGTCAGAGGATGTGAATACAAACAAATACATTCGACTTATGTATGCTATTATACAACATATAAAAGACCAAATCCTATCAGATCCTCAGAGCCTGTAGTACTACCTAGAGACCCAGGGACCAGATATATATTATATATATTCAATAATATTTAGATTCTTTTTGTTCATTTCCATGAGGAAAAGTTAGAGAACAGGGGTATGTGTGTGTGTGTGTGTGTGTGTGTGTGTGTGTGTGAGAGAGAGAGAGAGAGAGAGAGAGAGAGAGAGAGAGAGAGAGAGAGAGAGAGAGAGAGAGAGAGAGAGAGAGGGAGAGAGGGAGGAAGAGAGACCTAATCTACTCGCTAGAACAGAAGCAATCTGCACAAAGCCTCCTCCCCCCCCCACACTAATAGGTACCGCATCCCCCTAATCGAGGATCGATGTTAGCAAGTCGAGATATGTTGGCGATGCATCGAATCGGACAAGCCATTAGCTGAGGGTGCAATAGCTTTAGCAGCACCAATTAAGGGGAGCCTTCCATCTCTTAGCGATCTGATTGGCCAGCCGCTACCCCCACCCCAAAGCTCTATCTATAAGCTGTTTTATTTATCATGTAGTTGATAAATTATAATTTATTATCCACAGCGTGTTTCTTAAAATAATATTATTTTAATTTTTGAAATCATGGTCTTAATTGGAATTATCAAACAAATTATGCATTCATGATAATCTCTGATTTGAGCTGTGGGACTCCATTAAACCGTCGAATACCTCTCGTATAAGTTTTCAAAGCCTTAAAAATACACCGTTTTCGAGATAATGGATTCGCAGTGGCATAACCTCGCGTTAATTAATAGTGTTGCCATGTTAATTTTTTTTTTTTTTTTTCGATACGCCATTCTTCATTAAGTCAAATAATTGAGACATCATTTTGAAGATTTTCTTATTCTTCATGTGAGAAAAATCACCCCGAAAATTCAGGCAAACATGTTATGAAGGAAAATATTCTATTTTTGCGAATAAATCAAAACGTATGTACTTGTTGATTACATCCATTATTGTTTAAAATATTACTAAATTCCCTACAAAACGAAAAATAAATCACCGAAATCGGACTATTATTAGCAAAGATACGGCTAATTGTAATTTTTATACATGTTGGTTTAAAACATGGATGAAGTTTTAAATTAATTTTCACTTCCTTGGTCGATACGGGAGGATCTACGGAGGGGGGAAGGAAGCTTTCGGGCTGAAGCCACCCCCAAAATGGTAAAATTTATTAAAAAATCATCTCTTAAATTATTATTGTTCATGTAATTACATTTAAGAAATCACTTAAACACTATTTCATATAGATAGTTAGTTTCTTTTTTTTTTCCAAAGTAATTATCGTCATTTGTATGAAAAAAAAAGCTTTCGGGTTGAAGCTCCCCAAAATTAAATCCTGGATCCGCTAGAGTTGGTCGATTATAATTAAGGAGAAAATAAGTAAGTAAATTTTATTTTTTTGTCATTTGATTAGTGACCAATGTATAATTCGAATTATTCATAATTATTATTATTTCCATTATTCCACCACGTCATTTGCTGATTAAAACAAACTGTTTCGAGGTGCAAGTATGTGAAACAACAACAAAAAAAAAAACAAAAAAAAAAACAGAAGAAAATAATAAAGCAATTTATATAAATTGTATAAATAAAAAATAGGATTAATTAATTTGTCTGCTGATATAAGTTTTTATCGCATTTGCTTTCCAAATATTTTATTTCATTAGCCTTGCATTATTCTTTTTTTTTTTTTTATCTTAATCTTAGAAACGTTGTAGTGCACCCATAATATTTGTTTACAAAATTATAATAAATTTGGAAAAAGGAATGGAAAAAGTCGACTGATCAATTATGAGGATGAAACAGAATTCTCAGGAATTTCAGTCACGATAACATTTAATGACTTAGTTTCGACCCAAACATTGAGAACTTCCTGACAATTCCGATCATCTTTAAAATAAATTTAATTTTTTTTTCCATTTCAATGCTCAAAACAAATATTGCGTGCATATTTTTGTCCAATCGTATCCTTTCATGATATGTAGAGGTTTCTTCATTAACTTGAAAATTTATAGTAATCAATTAATTATTATATATAGTTTCATTTTTAACTATTAATTTTTAATTCACTAACAATTATTGTACTCTAAATAAGACAATGAATCGTAAAAAAAAAAGTTATTTTCAAATATAATTTCACATTCACGTGACGAGGTTTTTTTTTTTTGTTTTTTTTTTAAATTTGTGCTCTCGCATGCCTCTAATGGCATAATTAAAAGTCATTGAGAGGTAATGATATGAAATGACAGAAGCAGAAAGCCATTACCTACAAAGGGAGGAGTAGAGGTTCAGTCACAACAACTGTTGTCGTTTGCATCAGAGATAAGAGCGAGCTAAGTTATTGATAGCGAACCGTTTAGTTCAATTGTCAGCGACACCTCGACCCAAACCGCAAGCTCTGCAATTATCCCAATTGTTTGGGATATTATCAGAATGAAGGCAAGGGAAGGATACGTTATTCTGAATGAATGAATGAATAAAAATAGAATTTCATTCTGGGACAAAGGCTCCTTAAAATAATAGCGATATATTGATTTTAGGTACATCATCCGGCTTAATATTTACGTAAGAAATATCTGATGGCATTTTTTATAGAAATCAATATTTCTCTCATTAATGCGGTAGTTTGATTACGAAGTAGGTGAAGAAATAAATTGTTTGAGAAGGAAGATTAACGAATCGGTTAAAGTATTCCAAAAGGAGGTAGCACATACAGTCCCTTATTATCAGATTGTAACATCCGGCTGAAACTTCGTAAATAGTTTCATTTTATCGTAACCTACAACTATTTATTTAGAAAATTCTCGGAATTTGGGCATTTCCCAAATAACCAAGTCACGCAGTTAAAAGTCGCTCGAAGCTAAAATTAGATACTAAAGGCATATGGGATATTACATCAACTTTTTCGTCAAAATCTTGATTGATTGAAAATAGTATTTCTTCTATCCATTTAATACATTTGTACCACTTGCTATTTTTTGCCATATCTATAAACCATTGTTTATCATATTTTGTCTGGCCTTTAAACGATTGCCCAGATGATGACCCACATAACTGGGTCGAAACGTTGACAAATTCAATAAACATAATTTATTGACTGCACATCTTGACCTTTTGTCATCCTTACAATTTTTAAAAGTCAACTATACATTCACCTATAAGCAATTTAATTGTATATTCCCTTATATATTTTAATATCATTTCTTTTAGCAAATCATTAGTCATAACACGTGGTACAGAGCCCTTTTTATTAAATCATTAACATCCACCTAAAACTTCGTGAATAACTTCATCTCGTCGTAACCTGTGACTATTTTATTTACGAAAAATCTAGGAATTTGGACGTTTTCAAGCTGGAAATCGGCAAACTTTGTCTATTTAATTAGGTACTAAAAATCCGTAAATATCCATTTGCTTTCCTCTTGGATTGTAAGATAATTTGATCGAAAAATCGAGCAAAAAGATGTCCTAGAAAAATATTGGGCAGTTTGGCGTGACCTGCACCTCAAACATTTCAAAATATCGAGTTTATATAGGCCAATCGGCCCAATATTTTTATAGGCCACCTTTTTTATTGATTTTGTTATCAAATTATCTACAAAATTATTGGGCCGTTTGGTCTATATAACCTCGTTGTTTTGAAATGTTGGTAACGAAAATGAAAATTTTGGCAATTGGTGCGGGAGGTAGCTGGAGATCGGCAAAATTTGTCTATTTAGTCTAAATAACTCAAATACTTAGATAATTTGAGTACAAACTCGAGAAAAAATGTGGCCTTTAAAAATATTGAACCTTTTGGCGTTATCTACATCCCCCAAAAGTATCAAAATAAAGAGTTTGTATAGGCCATACGGTCCAATATTTTTGTAGTTCACCTTTTTTCTCGATTTTATGATCAGATTTTCTAATTAAATAGACAAAGTTTACTGAATTCCAGATTGAAAACGTCCGAATTTCAAAACTTTTCGTAAATAAAATAGTTGTAAGTTACGATGAAATAAACTATTCACGAAGTATCATACGCATGTTAATAATTTGATAAACAGGAGTCTGTACCACTGACTAACATCTAATGTATACTTTTTGGCTTATGCCACAACAAAACTTTTCTCCTTCATTTTCTCGTTGATATGATCTTAGTAATGTATTCCCATTTCGATTTATTTATTTATTTTATATATATTATACATTTTATATATTAATTAAACAAACTTTTGGACTCTATTATCACTCAAAAGACCGGAATCCGGTGATGTCGCCCCCACATATTGCTTTCCTGACCCTAAGGAACAACTTAAGGAAGATTCACTGAGTTAGTTTATGTAATCGCTGACCACAAGATCGATGGACTAACATGAAAGGATAAAGAATTCATAGTTCGCGGTCAAAATGATCGCTTCGCACCCTGACACTTCGATACTCCGCACTCCGAATTAGGTGATAAAGACACCAAAGGGTCGAAGATGACCGTTATTTGGGTAGATATAACGATGGGTCAGGTACCTAACTATTGCCGATGGGCAGTAACAGAAAGGTAATTATTCATTAGTGTTTGTCCTAGCCGAAGGTAACTGCTCCTTAAATAACAGTGTCTTTGCACGCACGCGCCTCTATCTCTAAGCCTTAGGTAAGAAACATTGGGTTTATAAAATATTTAAATATCCTATTCTATAAATTGTTTGCCATGCAAAGGATATTATTAACAGTTCATATTATTTTTGGTAATTATATTGTAATCCTTCACCAACATAAATAACTAAATTTAAATTACATTACATTAATAAAATTTATATGTTTAATCCCCACATACCCCCATCCCCATATTCCCCATTCCCCACATATATTATTACAGTAAGGCTCGAAATCGGTTTTGTACCAAACATAAGCTCCTGTCATGCTCAAATACCATGAATGGGGTACCGTTGGATTCAGAATTTCACGGGGGGTTAGCGAATCGAATTCTCCACTTTTGTTTTTCTTTTTAAAATAAATAAAGTCGATACAAACATTTTTCTAGCCTTCAATACTGGAACGGTGGTAGGTCTGTAGATTGATACGGGACAAATTGGATCTTGAAGATTTTGATGCGTACAGCAAGACCCAGATAGTTCCTCGGGAACTATCGGATCCTACGTTTTTAAGCCCAAAAACGTACTATTTTCGAGATGACGCAAGACATAGGGTTCACATCCACACAGCCTTACATTAATTGTGGTGCTGTCATTGAATACATATCACATTTCGTCGACTTGAGGCCTCTATGATCGAGACAGGAGGAGTTTTTATTATTTATCGATGGTGTTTTTGATCGGCATGTTATATCATCGTTAATTTTTCACCAAATCTGAAGATTGAGCCACCAATTTCGAAGGTTTCCTTCTCCTTCAGGCGGGCAAAATAGTCCAATCGCCCCAAAATTCAGGCAATCAAGGAAACTTTATTTGCGAATAACTAAAACATTACACACATTTCCCTTGTGTATGCCCACGATTATATAAAATATTATTAAAGTCCCTACAAAAGGAAAAAAAAATTATCGAAATCGGACTATTTTTAACAAAGATACAGCTTACTGAAATGTTGGTTCCAAACAAAAATGAAGATTTAAATTAATTTTTGTTTTCTTTGTCGAATATATTTATCGATAAAGTGCGAATTTTTCGCACGGGCCTACTAGTAATAATATAAATCCGTTAATCCTATCTTTAACGTTACACCTTAATTTCTATATTTTTTTAAATAGACGTATAAGCGTTCTTTCTATGCGGCTTCTTCATTAAAAATACCCAATTTGATCCTCACTCTCTATGGATAAATTTGCTTTGCCAATTTATTTTCTTTCAAATTTCTTCTTAAACACGCTAAAAAGAGCATAATTATGTTGATCACAAACTATTATTTCTCAAATATACCAAATTATTAATTCAGATCCGCCTCTTGGGAAAATACTTGACAAAGTTTCAGTTAACAATTAAATTGTAAAAATCACTCCACAACTTGATAGTCTGTGGTACAGACCCCTTTATGGAATTAACCCCTTTATTTATGGAACTATTAACATCCGCCTGAAATTTCGTAAATAGTTTTATCTCATCGTAACCTACAACTATTTTATTTTAAAAAAACTCTTGAAATTGGGATGTTTTCAATCTAGAGGGGAGAAAACTTTATCTATTTTATTAGGTACTAAAAACTCGTAAATGTACATTTGCTTCCTACTTGAATCGTAAGATAATTTTATTACAAAATCGAGAAAAAAGTTACCTTAAAAAATATTGAGCCGTTTTTTCGTGAACTATATCCCCAAATTTTCAAAATAACGAAGTAAAATAGGATAGATATTATGAAAAATTAATAAATATTAAATATAACTTACAAATCATATTTCATAAAAAAAAAAAAATCAATCAGTTAAAATAATGCCAATAATCAACATAGAAATATGTTAAAATTTACAAATATGAGATATTCACTACTATTATTATTTTCGAATAAAATGCCAGAAAAAAAATTATAGCGTCCGAAAATAAGTTTTTTATTATTGCTTGTTTGTCACAGCGTAAATAGGAGATGAATTAAATCTGAGTCATACTTCTCGAAAAAATCTACAGAAGCCAAATATACAACTAACAAATACTGAAGAAACGATAACAGAATTCAAAACAATGCAACCACTCGCATTCAAACATCAGAAATATAAATTAGTGGCACTCGAACACAAAGAATTGGGGTTAAAGGGTTCCTAGGAAAAAAGCAGCGTATTTAGTGAAATTGCCTCCTTTCCCTGGAACACAATTAAAAAGAAGAAAGGCTGCCGGGAGACTGGAAATTAGTTCCGTGGACTAGAACAATAATAGCAATAATGGAACATAATCGAACCTCCTAGCTACCTCCGTCCATTATATCGGGCCAGCTGCTCTCTTTCTAGTATTTAGTCTGCACGTACGCTGCGGAAGCTTTCTGTGGGTATGTATACATCTATTTTGGGTTACGAAAGCTCTTAATGTTACCGACATTTAAAAATCTACGTAAATGGTAATTTAGTAAGAAAATTTTGCAAAAAAAAATGGTCCATTTTCTTCAGTGACGATGTTTCGGCTTACGTCAGAAAGTCCCAAACGTCAGACATTTTATAAAAACTCTCCAATATAATATATTAACAGAGTTAGATAAAATATTAATTAATTTTTTTTCGTTCTGGTTTATCAGTACATTTTCTATGTGTACTAGATGACATAATTCTGCAAGCTAGAGACTTATAAATTCCATATCAATTAATAAGCAAGTTAATAAGCAGGAACCAGTGGGTAATTAATCAAGACAATGATATTTTTGATAAGAGCGATGATTTAGTAGGCTAAGCTGATGAAGGAAAGATAACGCGATTAATACAGGCTACTAATTGGGGAAGGGTTAGGCGGTGAGGACATCAATATCCCTTTCCCTTCCTGGCCCTCCTTCATCACCGGCTAATTCCATTGGCTGGATCCTGAAGGGGGGAGGAGGATTCTAATTGCTCTTCCTCTTGACGTTCTCTCTTAATCAGGAGTATTTCTAAAGAATCGTCTGTTCTAGAGAGTATTTACTGATAGTAAGGATTTGATGGCAAACGTTGGGGCGTGGATCGTCGTGGATTCGATTTCTACTTGGGTCAGTTAATATTAGTTTCTCGGCGTCTCCGGAAAATATATATTGACACTCCCACTCTGATATATATGCGGCGGCAACCTTAGTCTACTTGCCGGACTATTCTCCCCACCCATACCTGTACCAGTTATCGATACTGTAATGTTTTTTTTTCAATGCACACTTCTTAACCCAGTAAAAATGTACACACTTTTTACTTTTGGTGGTGAAATTTTTAACACTTTAACGACCAAGCCAATGGAATGAAACTTTATCCGTCGATCATCTTGTTTTTTTCTCTCAAAAGTTGTAATATACTGTTTAAAAGTGTATCATCCAATTTTTTTTAGTTTTAAAAACAATTTAAAAAATACAACGGAGCAGGCGTATTCATTCGCCATTAGCCATAGGGATATAACAGTTTTTTTTTTCCTATTTTTACCTATGGTATTCATTTCTTACGTGCATATAATCATATTTCGATTATTTTTGGAAATTTAAACAAAAACAGGCTTGTTTGTGGATACGTTCGAGGCATACGTCCGCCGCCGTGGTCTCTTGGATAAATTAGTGAGCGGGTGTATACGCCCACTGTCACTGGCGGATCTATGGGAGGGAGGGGTTTCGGGTGATGCCCCCAAAATAGTAAAATATAACCATATTTTCCAGAAAAAAATATTAAAAACTAAAGTATTCTTGTTAATGTAATCGTATTTAATAGGACTTCAAGAACCACTTAAACACCATTTCATATAGGTAATTAACTTCTTCCTTTTTTTTCAAATTAATTACCGTTATATATATTTATGAAAAAAAAGCTTTCGAGCTGAAGTCTCTCCCTCCCCCCCAAAAAATTAAATACTGGATCCGCTACTGCCCACTGTGGTCATTAAAGTGTTAAGCTCACTTGCTAGGTTTCTGGCTATCCGTTTTTCTAAGGCGGAGTAAGGTTTCAGAAACGGCATTTATATGTATTTACTATATAAAATATATGCACTATATATATATATATATATATATATATATAATATATATATATATATATATATATATATATATATATATATATATATATATCGGTTTCAGAAGGGATAATGAACAGGATTAGTCGATTTTAATAAATATATCATTATTTTTTCACTCGCATCCAAGATGATATTTATGCTTACTGTAATTTCGTGGGTGGGGGTTGTCCGACGGGTTAACGTGTGTTTTAAAACACGCGTTGCCCGGTAACCTAAAAACCGAAGTTTATGAGTTTAAATCCGAATGCTGGGTAATTTTAATTCTGAAATTATTTCCAGAACTCTGTCCTAAACCATGCAAAACCGCGTATAGTTGAAAAGGCGAGGTAGGGGAGAAAAAAAATAAAAATAAAGATATGGTAATTTAATTTAGTATTGTCATGCTACTGATTGCCTGAACTAAACTATTGTAATGGATGGATCAGCGACTGTCACGTTATCACATTACCTGATAATATGCACCCGGACCCGCACAAGATTTACAGATACATTAACAACGGGTTGTTAGTTCATTCGTCTTGTTTAAAGCTATAATATTTCCTATGTTGTTAATAATTAGTGAACATACGTCATATCGCTACTGTTAGTGCACAAGGTCGTATGTGACAATTATATTCTATTTGTTTTTCAAATTTTCTATTTGTACCCATTTGCTTTCAACTTGAATCGTAAGATAATTTGACCACGAAATCGAGAAAAAAGTTAGTCTACAACTACCTTTTTTGTACTATTGGGCTGTTTGACCTATATAACCTCGTTATTTTAAAATGTTGACTTCAAGGTCTTGCCAAAAGGCTCAATATTCTCGTACGCCAGCTTTTTCTCGATTTTATAATCAAATTATCTTAGATTTAAGTGGAGTGTAAATGTTAATACCCTATTAAATTACTTAATTTAATGAAAAAACACCCCATTTCTGAGAAGTTTCTTCGATAAAAAAATTTGTAGGTTACGATAAGATGAAGCCATTCACGAAGTTTTAGACGGATGGTAATAATATTTGATGAAAAGGAGTCTGTACTGCGGACTAAATCATTGATTTTATAAAATAAAAAATAAATTCTATAGCCTATTTTTTGAAAACTGCTCCTTCAACGAAGTTTTAGAATCTAACCTCTCAATTGAGAACAAACTATTAATATACAAGACCATACTGAAACCCATTTATACTTAATTAAACCCATCTGGACCTACGGACTTGAACTGTGGGGGCCAACTAAATTTTCGAACATCAAACGCATCCAATCCTTTCAGTCTAAAGTCCTCCGTATAGTAGGCAATGCTCCTTATTATGTTACAAACAAAACCTTACATCATAACCTTAACATCCCTTATCTCCTTGACGTTATTCCTTCCCGATTTTCAAATTTTCATCAGAACCTAATCCATCATCCTAATCCTTTAGCACATTCCTTATACAGTTCCAGTCATTCCTACAATCCTCCTCGAAGGTTGAAGCGGCAGTTGCCTCTAGATCTTTTATAAATACGTCACTGGAGTCCTGGCAATGGCCAGCTTCTCCACTCAAGTCATGAGCGTATGTGGCTTCAGTGCCCTCTCTTAGTCTCCACAGGATTCCCATCCTAGTGATGCGGCTGAAAGAGAAGAACTGGGATCTCTTGAAGTCTTGCCTTATCCTCCACACGTGGGGAAAAAGGCCCGACTCGGAGTTCCCTCGGCTGACTGTTTATTGAGTATTACAACAATCTGTCTCTTGGACATTGGTTATAGTGAGATAGGTTAAAAAAAATATAAAATAAATAGAAGCAAAATAATAATCAAAAGTATATACAATTGATAATAAAATAAAATAAAACTAAGCAAAAAAAAAAAAAACACATGCATACCTATATACAATCAGGCGAGGGAACTCCAGGAGAACCCTGCGCTACTCTCTCAACTCACTGGTACGAAAGCCAGCAGAGATTGATCGAGAGCACTAATAAGTATGAATGTGTTTTTATTTATTTAATGTTGTCTCATGTTTGATTTATTCTGTTATTCCAAGTTTTCTTTTCTTTTATTTTGTTATAATCTTGTTTTTCTTTTAATGTATAAATGTTATGTTTGTGTTTCATTCATTATAAATACTCAACGCCCTTAATTGAGGCAAAATTTATTTTTTTGTCTCAATAAAATATTATTATAGCCTTAAAAAAAAACAAAAAAACGAAGTTTTGCGTTGTATTAGCCTTTTATTATTATTTAAATAGGTATTATAAGCTTTAATTATTTAAATATCATATTAAGAACAATATAAAGAATATTGACAAAGGTTAGGTTGCTAACCGAGTAAGAAGAGCCGGTATCCTTTCTCGAGAGCTTGTTAACAAGACTGGCTTTATACAGTGCCGACAGACCTCCCATCATGAGCTGCTACCGTCTACAACTACCGGCTACTATTATTATATATTATATACAATTATACAATTAGTACTTGCTTTAGTAGAGTGGGTACCTGAGCCTTCGCGTGGCCGCCCTGTAGTTAGCCTGGCGCCCGCTCGCTCCCGGGCGATACTAACCTGCCGGTCGCTGTCTGGGTGTGAGCCTTTGAAGCTACACATTTCACAAACTATAGCAAACGCGAATGTGTGAATGGGATGTTTGTCTAGGCTTGTGATTTTGTATCTTTGTTTGTGATCGTTCTTTCGGCTGTCGGTTTTTCAAAAAATCAAAGGAAGTTAAGGTTTGCACTATCACTTTTACACGTTTTATAGATAGTGTAGCCTTATTTTATTTTGCTCACTTTTGTTTGATTTTAAAATTGTTGTTGTTTGTTTCATTAAAAATCCAGAAATGTCTGATCACTCTGTTGTTTCTTTTGATTTTTTTTTTTTGTTTATTTATAAGTTTTTTTAAAACGCGTGAACACGGTAAAGATAAATAATTTTTTTTAAACAAATATATCATCGTGTCTTTAAAAATATCAATTAGAGTAAGCACACCAGTGATGGACATAGCTAAAGAATATTTTTTGACTTATGTCGCCGTAATTATTATAGTTAAAAACTCCTCCGTTGGACATTTAGAAATTTTAGAGTCTCTTTTTTCTATTTAGCACTTTAAAATTGAAAAATATAGAGTTATTCAGGTATAATATCCATTTAAAAAAAACACAAACAACTTTTTGCACTAGTGATGGGCACCCCTAAATTCAATTGTTCTAGTAATGGACAGAGGATCGATATGAGTAATGGACATACGTCAGAAAAAATCTAAAATCTTTATTTTTTTTTTCCATTTAATTTGCCACTGCGTTGTAACGCATCAAGCAAATGTGTTGTAGTTTGTTGTATCTTCTTGTATTCTTGATATTTTCTTAACTTGCCAGCATAAGTCTCTAGGCCACTGTCTTTTTAGTGTTTGTTGAGGCTCACCAGGTAACAGGAAGGAAGATAGAGATAGACCGAGTGGATTTGGATGATTGAGAGTAGAAGAGTGAAATGTTGTATACTTGTTGTGTATGTAGGATTTTACTTTTGGCATGTTCATGTCTGTGTATGGTGTGATTTGAAATAAACCAATTGACGATCTTACGAAGTATTTTGGATTGTGTGGTGTGAATTTTGTTTATGTGTTTGTGTTTTGTAGAACCCCAAAGTTCTGCTCCGTATATCCGAATAGATCTTAGTATAGTGGTGTATATTAGCCGCTTGTTTGGTAAGCTGAGCGGAGATCTGTAGTCCAAAAGATCTGACAGTTGTTTGCATCGGTCTGGTCAGTTTTTTTTTTTTTTTTTAATTTAGTGTTAATGTTCCAGGTGAGCTTTTTGTCCAAGTATAGTCCCAGATACCGTACATGTGTTTTTGAGGGAACTGGCTTATTGTCTATTGTCACAGCAGGACACGAGATCTTCCTCAGGGAGAAGCTAACATGAGTTGACTTGCTGGGATTGATTTTAATTCTCCATTTGTGAAACCATTTTTCAAGGTCGTGGAGGTGATTTTGAAAATCTTTATTTAAATATAAAGATAAGATAACAATAATTTTTCAACTTACATTTGCAAAACTGTTAGTAGGAATATATGAAACACACTGATCTCAAGAGCACTACAGAAAGAACAATGAAAGGCATTTTAAAATGTTCTTATGAAAATATTGTTCATATAATATAGAGGGCATTGTTGTTCAACTTAGAAAAAAACTGGAATCTTTAGATCAAGAAGAAAGCTTATTATTTACATTTAAAGTCCAGCCTGGCTATAACTGGCGCTTTTATCCTAGAGTCACTAAACAAATCTTTAGCTAAAATATGTCACTTCAAACATTTGGAAAATATATTATTTATTCAACCTAGACAATAGTTTTTACTGGAGACTTTAGGTTTATTTATCAAGTCTTAAGTACTGAGAGCTACGAATTGTTATTATCAAGCCATCGTCAGAAGCGACACGCGCTGCTCCAACTAGCGCTTAAAGTGTCATAAAAATTAATCCGAATCTCCCTCTTAATAATAAATTAAGAGTTAATTCGAAGGTGGCATTTTCTTAATATTTAAGACGGAGGGGGGCGAGGATAATGCGCCGCAGCTGGTAGCCTTTAGCTAGCTCTCTGGCTATACAGCTGAGAGGGTCCTCAGGGTATTAAACTAATAAACTTGGACCTAATGGTAAGTGCCCCCCCACCTAATGAATTTTGCGGTCAACTGTTCCATCTTGAGGGGGGGAACTTTCATCAATCATATCTGATGGCTTCATCGATCCTGCGCCGTCTTGCACAATGCTCTGCAAACGGTCGGTTCTCAATTCGTAACGAAATACTCGTATCTGCACTTATCACTAATATGGATAAAGTTATATTTCATTTAATTAACTTTTTAAAAAAAAAACCATTTCGGTGTGCTAATTTTTGTAAATAATTTTTTTTTAAAATATATTATTTGTTGAAAAATAACGCAATCTGCCACAACTAACCGGAATTTGTGTTAGGACTAAAGACATCCATACATACAAAAAAAAAAATAATAATTTAAAAAAAAATTTAAAATGAACAAACAGATCTATAAAATAATAATTTTTATTTTTTTTATTTATTTATTTTTTTATTTATTTATTTTTTTATTATTTTTTTATAATTTTATTGATAAATGAACACATTCACACCGTATATACAAAAAAAAAAAATTAAAAAAAGTAAAATAATAACTAATAAAATAATAATAAGCACTTATAAAGAAAGTACAATGATAAAAACAAAAATATTTGACCACAAATAAAAGGATATATATAGATAATGGTTGTAAAATCTGTTGATAAAAAAATGTAAATTAGAGGTGAATACAAAAATAAAAATAAATAAATATAATACAACTTATTTACATCTATATACAATCATTTTTTTTTTTTTTTTTGAACTGACTGAAAAAGTTCCATTTGAAGTCGAATATAATCCATGTATCAACATAAAATTAATCAAACAAGTTACTTGAGTTTTTAAATAAAAATATTGTTATCCTCCCAAAAACATCATTTTCAGTACGTTTATCTGTCACCTCTAGTCATAACCATACTGAAAATTACATTTTTGGGAGAATAATAATATTTGTACTCAAAAATTCAAGTAACTTGTTTAATTAATTTTATGTTGATACATGGATTATATTCGATTTCAAATGGAACTATTTTAGTCAATTCAAAAAAAAAAAAAAAAAAAAGGATTGTATATAGATGTAAATGAATTTTATTTATTTATTTTTATTTTTGTATTCATCTTTAATTTTCATATATATTTTTACTAAGTTCAAATTAAGCCAAACCAGGACAGAAATTCGATTTATGTAGAGGCTGTTGACACTAACTTTATTTTGCAAGAAATTGCGCGTTTTGGAGTTATTGAACGAATCCTCATTTTTAAAAAGTATTCTGCACGAAATTTTGTTCTTAATTAAAAAACAGTTTTCTATGGATAGGATTGTTCCACAGTCATTTTTTTTTTAATCTAATTATGTTTTTAAATATATCTCCTGAAACATTTAGAGATTATAGAACCCGCTATGGTTTGTTTAAGTAAACTTACAGAAATACTAAAGAGTTTAAAGACGCTCTCAACACAACAAAAGTAAAGACAAAAAAAAAGAAATTCTTAAAAAAAAAATTAAGTAAATATGAATTGGTACAATTTTAAAGACAATAAAAAATCTCGTATCAATACGAATGAGTTACTCTATATCATTAAAGAAGGCGAAGAAAATAAAAATATATATTTTATTTAATGAATTAATTCTTTATTGAGAAATATTACTTTCTCTGAAATCCAAGGACACGAGTAACAGTGATAGAGTAGCGAATTCGCACTCTACGTACAATAAATAAAAATTAACTAAACAGTAAAATAATAATACTAAACGTAAATATAGGTATATAAACAAAAAATAAACCAAACCACAATCAAAATAATAACTTAAATACACATATAGTTTTATACAATATTTACATAATTCATTCACTCAAGAACTTCGAGCCAAGTCTTTTCCCCACTCGTCGAGGGAAAGGCAGGATTCTATGAGATCCCAGCTCCTCGCATTACTGATAGTTAAAAAAAATAATAACGAGAAATGAAAATTTGAAAATTGAAAGCAATTTTCAATTGTAGCAAAATACAAAGATGTTTTTAATGGAAAAAGTTCATATAAACATAGTCAAATTCAATAACGGATTCATTATTTAATTTTTGGAGGGGTTTCAGCTCGAAAGATTTTTATATATATATATATATATATATATATATATATATATATATATATATATATATATTATATATATTACGATAATTACTTCGGAAGAAAGAAACTAACTACCTAAATGAAATGGTGTTTAAGTGATTCTGTAAGTCCTATTAAATGTAATTAGACGAACAATAATGCTTTTAGAGATAATTTTTTTCATAAAACAAAGTTATATTTTACCATTTTGGAGGAGGGGGAGGGGTTCTTCAGCCCGAAATCCTCTCTCCCCCCCCCCTCTAGATTCGCCTGTGGTCCAATTACCTACAAGAGTAGACATCAAAAGCATTTCATCTTGTAGAACATATTATTGATGATGGATGTTTTACTTGACACAAGGAAATTTAGTTATGTAAATGATATTGAACTTGTAAATATTATTTAAAAAATATTGTGATTGTTCCTAAGATTGTGTATAATTTGCAATAGAAAAAAAAGTATTTTTTACAAATGCATCCTAATTTGCCCAACCTAATCATCGGATTGCGTTATAGAATATTGAAGAAACTCCAACGAATAGACAATTATTGGATACTTTCATACTTCGGTTAAATATTTACGAGAGCTGATACACTTAGCTTTTTATAGGCCATTGTTGACTTGATAACTTTCCAACCGAGTGGGTATTCTACTTCCGGATCGCATTTAATAGACAAATATAACGATGGCTTCCGATCATCTCCTCTGTAATGGCGGCCATTATATTACCTTTTGATGACTTCCAGCAGTCGTTGTCGTTTTGGGATTTTTTTTTAGGAAATATCATTGCTTCTATTATTGTCCATTCTGTTTGGAACGGTTACGTTATTGAAATAACAGCGATCGTTACTATAATACTTTATAGTAATGATAATGTCTGTATTTATTCCCAGTTGATATATATCGTTAAATTTTTATTTATGTTTACGGAAATGGCTGTAGTGTGAACGCACCAGTTACGGACAGGGGCCCCAGTAATGGACAGGTTGGACTTTGAATGTAAATAATAAGCTTCCTTGTTGATTTAAAGGTTTTATTTTTTTGTAGATTGAATTGAGAACAATGTTCTCTATTGGCAAATATATGAACAAAGTTCCCAAAAGAAAATTTTAAAATGCCTATCATTGTTGTTTCTATAGTGCTGTTGAGATAAATGTGTTTCATACCTTCCTATTAACAGTTTGGTAAGAGTAAGTTGAACATTTATATTATCTGATCTTTATAGTAAAAAAAAGATTTTAGAATTTTTCTGAGGTATGTCCATTACTGGTACCGACCATCTTCAGTCCATTACTAGAACAATTTAATTTCGGGCTGCCCTTCACTAGTGTAATAAGCTGGATTTTTTTTAATGGTGATTATAACTGATTAACTGAATTTTTTTTTTCAATCTTGAAGTTTTAAATAGAAAAAGGAGACTCTAGACATTCTAAATGTCTCGCGGAGAAGTTTATAACTATAATAATTAGACAACCAGAATCATGGGAGAAAAATTCAAGGTGACATAAATGCTGACAAAATCTAGTACATCTCACATCAACAGACTAAAAAAAAAACCAACTAAAATGTTGTTGTTTCTATAGTGCTCTTGAGGTCAATTTGTTTCATACCTTCCTACCAACAGTTTGTTAAGAGTATGTTGAACATTTATATTATCTTAGCTTTATAGTAAAAAAAAATATTTTAGAATTTCTCTGAGGTATGTCCATTACTGGTAAAAAGCTGTTTTTTTTTAATGGTGATTATAGCTGCATAACTGAATATTTTTTCAATTTTAAAGTGATAAATAGAAAAAGGAGACCCTAGAGATTCTAAATGTCCATCGGAGAAGTTTATAACTATAATAAACTAAAAAATATAAACAATTCCTTAACTACGTCCATCACTGGTGCTCTTACCCTAATCACATTTTTAAAATAAAAAAAGTAAATAACCAACAAGTTGATTTAGACAGAAAAATTCAAGATGGCATAAATGCTGACAAAATCTAGTACACCTCACACCAACAGACTAAAAAACACAACTAAAAACAACACTTTACCGCAAGTATTAACGAAACAACAGCATTTGGAATCAAGGACGAATTCATTTTTGCTCTTAATCAAGACCCTGGTCCGAATTAAGGAATATCTTAGTTTACTAAAATCGTGAAACAATCCCATCCATCGTGCTGTGAACTATAAAAATAAAAACATTTATCTTGGTATAAATTATTAATTAAGTAAAATTTTCGATGGAAACCTCTTAAGATGTTATGATGGAATACACAGACTTAATTGCGGAACCAATCGCATACACCTATTCAAAATATCAGCCATTAGACTCTTATTGTTCTAGTGAAAGGGAATTCAGATGGAGATCACGTTTTCCCTTAGCAACGGGAACATCATCGACCAATCGCGTTCACGCTTCCTTAGCAACAGATACTTTCGACCAATGTGTGAACTTTGTTAAGGTTCAATATGGCTCTCACGTTTTCTCAAGGAAAGGAACTTGTGATATCATTATTGACCTTTTCTCGATCTTTTTCCATTATCCTTTGTTTGATTTGGAAATGGCCCGTTGTTTTTTCACGTTTGTTTCAAATAAACATTCCTCTATTCAGATTATATTTTTTTCGATTTGAATATACCAGCAAATTATTTTATTTGTGAATAACTTTCTAGAGAGAATTTAATTCATTTGAGGCAAAATATAACATTATGAAGCATAAAATATTTCTTAATAAATAAATTGTGTGACAAGTAATTTTTTTATTATTATTTCAACAATGATTTTTTTCTTTTTACAATCATTTTTCTATTTTTCTTTGGCTTATAATGTATATATTTTTACATATATGTTTTCTTCTAATTTTATTTTTTCTCAGGTTGAATTTTAATTTTAATATAGAAAGTATGAATGTAAACATAGAGCCATAATACAAAATGCCCTTGATTGTATTATCCTTCTTCAATTAAAAATCTACAATAAATCGAACAATCTATAAATAATTTTTTATGATTGAAATTTTAAAAATCCGACCTGTAGGGCGCTCTCGCCACTTGTTTGTGGTTAAAAATAAAATAGGAAACGAGTGAGAATAACTAATTTAAACCTCTTAATAAAGAACCTGAATTAGCAAAATATTTAATGAAATAGAAATTCAAATATTATTCGTATAAAACAGCTTAAGAAATAATTTTACATTTTTGGAAAGAGGAGATGACGTCATAGTAAAAACGCTGCAAATTATTTCACAATGGTTTATTATCTCCAAACAATTATACATCTAAAGTAACATTACCTTCATAGTTACAAAGAAAAACAAAACAAAAGGTGATTCCAATTATTGGACTAAACTGTTTTTCTTTAATCACTAGTAATATGCTAAACAAATAGCATTAGTTCAATAACACATTTAAAATTTAAAAACTAAACCAAGGATATAACATTTGGAGTAGAACACATAAAAAAAAACCAGAGACCATATCTTTGCTCCTAATTTTTTTTTTTTAGGAAATTTCGTAAACTTTTAAGAAACTATAAAACTTTTCGAGTTATTCGAAATTTAATTTTACCATTCTTCGTAAATTTTTTTCCAGCTTCATTTCGTTGAAGTATGTTATATAGATAAATTTAAAGAGCGTCGAGAAAATGACTTTAGGGAAGTTTCATTGAAATCTGTACATTCGTTTAGAAGCTACAGTCTATAGCAACGCAGGTTTTTCGGCCGCCATTTTGAAAGTTATAGGCGGAGATTAATGTCGATGAAGGAGGGTCATCCTCGGGTGACCTCTGATTTTATATCCAAATTTGAAAAAAATCGGTCAAGTAGTTTCGGAGAAAATGCGCGGACGGCGGACGGAAAAATTTTTATTCGTTTTTCGGATTCTACGCGCCTTGAAACGTGAAACCTAAAATTTTGAGAGGAGGTTACGTTATTGAATTTTTTGGTCGAACACAATGTTTCATTATTGAAAATAATAAACCAATATTATAACTGTAATGAAACAATATATATATATATATATATATACCGTAAACCCGGGTTACTTTAGGACTAAGGGGCTATTATGTACTACAGTTTATTTTGAATATGAAATTACATGGCTGGCTAAAACATTTTTATATTTAGACAACTTTTGTTTAGTCTTGATATAACAAGTTTTCAGTCCGCCGGGTGATTTCAAATTTTAAATAAACTCTAGTATATAGTAACCCCTTAATCCCAGTTTACGGTGTATGGAATTTTATTATGTAACAACTCAACATTATTCTGGATTTAAGTCTCGAAGTGTAAATATGATGAGATTTGTCGTGACTTATTCCGACTTGTTGTTCCTCATTTGCACCTATCGTGAAGTGTTAGCTTGTGATGTAATGTCAGCGAGGTGTCCGTGGGATCTCCTCGTCACGTAACAACAGTGAGTACATGCGGCTGTTGGAGTGTCATGGCTGGTTGCTATATCTAATGGTACTAGTGTTATTGTTATCATGAAGGAACATTATCCATAAAAATCATATATTGATTAGGGAAAGTATTGCGATCGTGAAAATTTTAGAATCCTATTTTTCCTATTTTTCCTTCCTCTAAAGTACATTTGATATGGTTTATTTAGGATAATTTGATTCTTTTTTATTGACAGTAACTATAAAAAATGGCTAAATATATCTTTTGAAAGAATTTAATAATTGAATATAAGAGAAAAAACAAAATGCTGATCCTGGTCGAAAATGAATCTCCGGAAATAATAGTCAGAAGGTATACGTATAATATATCGTTGGAAAGCGGAGAATTTTAGAAAAAATAATATCAAATAAATAAAATTGCAGAAGGTAACGAAGAATGACAAAAAAATGTAAATTATTTTTTTTTTTTTTAACTTAATTTCTTCACCCACACCTGCCATAAGCAATGACAATTAGCGAGTCTGCTGTCGCTAAGAATATAGGTTGATCGGCGGGATGGCGAGGAGTGCGCAGTGGCATTCCTTCCTGTGTCGAATTTAGAATCTTTCAAGGGAGGAAATCCCTCATCCAGCTCCTCTAAGTATGTTTTCGGGTATGTTAAATGTAGCCATACTTCGTATAAGTCTGTTACTGTATCCGTGTAAATTATTGTGAAATCGTTTGTAGTGTGTCCGTATGTAGTAGTTAACTGTTTGAATATATTTGAAGGTCTTTGAAGGTCATTATGTAAAGTAATGTTTGTGACGTACCATGGAGCTTTAGTTATCGTCCTGAAAATTTTGGACTGAAAAGTATGTAGTTTGTGGGTCGTTTTGGCTGTCCCGTAAATTTGTGAAGCGTAGGTCCATATGGGCTTAAGTAGGTAATTGTAAATGTTAGGAAAACAAAAAATAAATAATAACAGCAACAAAATTGGGGACTATTAAAATAAATATAATGAATGAAATAAACATAATTAAAGTACGTAACAAAATGAATAAAAAAAAAATTAACAAAGAAATGCAATGAAATATCATGAAATAAAAACATAAGTATTAGACATAGACTTTATTCCATGTCTAATAATTAGGTTCTTATCCCCTTATATTTCTTTGTTAATTTTTTTAATTTATTTTATTACCTGATTTAATTATGTTTATTTCATTCATTGTGTTAAATTTATTAGCCCCCAACTTTGTTTCCGTTTTTATTTATTTCACAAGTTCTTCTCTGTTACTATCATTTTTTAAATATTTTCCTAACATCATTATTATTATTATTATCATTTTTTCATAATTTAACAGTTTCTCGTACATATTGTTATCTGGTATTTTGTTAGCCCTGATGAAGGCCTGAACTTTGGACCGGAACATCGGCAGAAATAAAAATAAATATAATTTATTTATTTTGAATATATTTTTTTGAACACCACAACCAAGTTCTCTTCAATTATTCATTAACGACTATTATATAATCTTATATTCGTTGAGTTCAAGTTATATAAGCAAGTTTTAATCTTTTAATCTTTTAAACTCCACCCATTCTCCGAAGAAGTGTGCTGATTAGATTTTGGATGGACGCTACTATTTCGTATAAGAGTATTTGGGAGACAGACTCCTTCTACAGACAGACAGACAAAGAGGACTAAGCTTGAGTTAGAACCAAGAGGAAGATAAAGCTAAAAGCCATTAAAGAGGCAAGTGGTACGCTGCTATCAGTATCGTTATCAGTATGCGGGCTTCGCCTCGTAAATATGGGCTCTATTAACTACCCAACGGCTCGCTTCAGATAGCCCCTTTTTAAACTGTCTGTAATTGCCAAGGCTTTTATATTCTGCCACGGTAATGTCTTCTCTTCTACAGAGTGCGTCTTCGCAACTTACCAGATTATAACTATAATTGATTAGCTGCCAACTTGGTCTATAACTAGCGGAAAGGAGCATTAAGTACGACTACTACAGATTTAGTACAGTTGGTACTAACTACTAAACACTTAATAACAATATACTCATAGGTGAAGACTTCCCATTCTGGTTAAGAGGAAGGAAGGAGAGAATGGACTTTCTAAAAAAATGTCTTGGGATTTTATATTATATAAAAAAATTTAAGTGATAATTAACAAACTTAATTATTGTAAAACGAACAATATAATACTAAAAATAAAAATAAATGTATGTATATGATTATGTACAATTGTTTTCACTAGTCAAAATTTTCTCACTCATTTTCTCTGATTTCGATTATGGCTGCCCAACCCTCAAACCTGTTTATTCCTTCTCATAGAACTGTTTCTTTTAAAAAATCCTTTGTAATGCGTGCTACCTTGTTTTGTAATTCCCTACCAACCTCCAAACGCAAATCATCATATAAAAAATGGCTAAATATATCTTTTTAAAGAATTCAATAATTGAATATGAGAGAAAAAAGAAAAATGCTTATCCTGGTCGAAAATGAATCTCCGGAAATAATAGACAGAATGTATACTTATTTTATATCGTTGAAAAGCGGAGAATTTTAGAAACAATAATATCAAATAAATAAAGTTGTAAAATGTAACGGAGAGTGACAAATAAAATATAAATAATTTTTTTAAACTTAATTTCTTCACCTACACTTGTTATAAGCAATGACAATTAGCGGGTCTGCTATTGGTAAGAATATAGATAGTGGCTTGAACGGCGTGATGGAGAGGAGTGCCCAGCGGCATCCCTTTCTGTATTGAATTTATCATCTTTTAAGCGTCCCTCATCCAGCTCATTTTGAGCCTCCTTGACCTCATTTAAACAAAATTTATCTATCCATCTGCTCAGTAATCAATCTTCCGAATATATGTAAAATAACGTTCTTCAGATCTGTTAATCGCTTTAATGTTATCTGACAGATAATTATATATCATCGACATTGTTTATGTGTAAAAATATGTGAACTCATATATCTGAATTTATGTATGATTTCATATATCTAACAGTGCCTTTTCTTTATTGTAACCTTAGATCTAGACAGTCATGTAATCTAATTTATTTCTAATGCAAGACAATTCTCATCAAATGCTCAGTAATCATTAGTATCATAGTAATTTTAGTTATTCTAAGAGGACTTAGTCCCAGAATAAAATTTATTTTTCTTCTTCTTATTGTTCTACAAAGTATAGCATATCCAAATTCCTGGAGATGAAAAATTATAGATGCTTCCTCGAGGTTTGTTGTTTAGATACGGAAGGCTCAGCAAGATTCGTAGACATCTTGGCCTTTAATACAAAAGGAAAGAAGGATCTTATAGTCAATCTTACAATTAGATATGAGCAGCAAGATCTCAATATACAGATTAAGAAGAATAAAATATATTGACTTTCGTTAAATGAAAACAAACATTTGAGAAGACATTGAGAAGCTCATACAACAAAGAACTGTAGAAAAACCTATTATTAACCTCCTACTTCCTTTCTATATTTTGATTTCGATATAACTTTTTATTAACGACCGAAAGTGTTGATTGCAGAGCTGAACTGTTACTGGTGGAATAAGCTCAGATAACTAAATCTTGGTTAAAACCGTGAATTGTGCAACTGACCCTCAGAGGTAGTAATTATTTTTATTACACATTTAGTTTTTTCTATTCCTCTGATAAAACAATAATAGGTCCTCAATTTGACAGTCTATGACGTAAGGTCATTGGCAACTTATAGTAAGTATATAAGTTACATCACCAGGCAATTTGAACTAAAATAAAACGTTCTGTTGGTAATAGACCAATTTTTTACACCTGTGTTATTAAGACAGTTTACTGAGAAGTCATTTAAAAGGATATTTGTCGACTAAAATAAAAGATTACTAAACGGTTTAGTTGAGCCATTTGCATTTATTGTTGGCATTTCATTTGAAGGCGTAGTAGAGATAGTAGTAATTAGCCTTTCAGAAAACAGTAATCTACTTTAGTACGTTAGTACTATCTCTAGAGTAAATTAGTTCCGAGGAAGGGCACTTATGCAGTAATTAAAGGCCAATTTTTCACTATCTTTGCCGAGATGATACGGCTCCTCGGCTATCTCTGTCGTTTCTTTTATCGTGCTAAAGCACTCTAAGGCTATTTGTTCCTTATTGCCGATTGAAATGAAAAATACAAAATAAAATAAAATAAAAACCTTTAACACTTTAACTTTTAAATGGTTTAGTAACTAGGGAAGGAGTACAGTTGTTTTTTTTTTTAACATCGGTCATTTAAGGAGATGTAACGGTCATATAAAGAGACTGAGTCCAAAGTGGATATTATCGAATAAATAAATTAATAATTTTTTTTCATGATTCTAAAAACAACTAAACATTTTGTTCCGTTTCAATTATTCAGTCCCAAGAATTAATCTGGACTTTGGAGAAGAAATTCGAGAAGTTTAAACTATTCATATGCCTTTTTCATTAAATTAAAAAAAAAAAAATACCCCAATACAGATAGCCCTACTAAATGAAAATAATAATAAACCGATTTTTTTTTTAATCACAACTACAAAGTTGTGGTTTGATTGAGAAATATAATTATTTATGCACTAGAGTTATCATTCAATACAAGTAAAATGATAAATAACAAGTCCTCTTTATGAATGGCTCTGTTTAAAAAAATATAATAATAAATTGTATAAGCGTCTGTTGGAATTTTAATTAACGTCCATTATTAGCTTTTATCATTTTTATTTAAAATACTGATTGACGTTTCTTAAGGGAACCCTACCCATCTTCAGAATCTGACTTCTTGTTTTATATTGCATTAAAGATGCACAACTTAAAGGTCACTTAATGTATTATATTTTTTAATTTGTAGGACCAGGACTAACAAGTGGACGTTACGGACGTGGGGTCACCAATTTCAATGAAAATTGTTTTCATGAAGGAACGATGCAGTTTCGTTTTTAGCATCCATTTAAACTCTTAAATACGAGTTTGCTTAGAAATCGAAAAATAGAAATTTTTGGACTTAATTTTATAATAATTATATAAAATTACGATTATATGGATTATGCAATAATGCTGTAAGTAGATATATCAGTCATTGATTTGAAATTCTCGATTTTCGTTTATTGCTCTTTTATGTGTTGTTATATTTTTTTACATATATATTTATAATTATTCTGCATGTATATTATAGATATAATTAATCGACTTGAAAATGGGCAAAATTGCTCAAAACGTCGTCAAGAAATTCGAATGAATTAAAGCAATGAGTAAATGTATGTTAAATAATTGTTTTATTAATATATAACCTTAGAAAATTTTAAAGATTTAACGAAAAAAAAAATGAATAAATAAAGAAAACTCCCCAACGTTTTTATTTTTGATCTCCTAGCCTAATTTATTTGCGGCCATTTTGTGTATATAATAGAGCCCTAAATGAAGCTATTTTTCGTGTGAATAAGGCAGCCTTACCGAAATTATCATAATTTTTGTGATTTTTGAAAAAAATAATAGATTACTTTAATCCTATAAGTAAATCACATAAGACAAGTAATATTAAATTTCTGGCCATATTTCGACCACTGGACGATCCTAATCATTATAAATAAATGAAACCATTACTTTGAGTATTAAATATGTATTCGTACCGTAGATGGGATAGGATCGGTTTATGCTGATATCAGCAATAGCGGAAACGAAGCGATATAGCCAACCCCAGGGCTATATTAATCTCGAATGTAATATCCGCTCCGCAGATATTTCAGTCGAGAATTCCCTCTAAAACGATTGGGCGATAGCCGAGGCGATTAAACCCTCGCCTTGCAAATGAAATGTGTAATGGCCGCCGCGGGGGTAGATTTGTTGGTAAAGTAACCGATATTTTTCGAGGGGGGGGGCCTCGTATTTATGTGGGATGAAAAAGTGGGTACCCTCCCCTGCGGGTTCTGGTTTGCATGTGGGATCGCCGCTCTTGAATAAAATATCAGTCAATGTTTCCGCTTCCTTCGCTCATTTCTCTCGGAATTTACAAAGTTGCTGTTGCTACTAACTTTTTGCTCTCTTCTTACTTATTGATACTTTTAGGAGTGGGGTTGGAAATATTATCTTCTTTGAAGGGAAACGGAAATGACGTTTCATCAGATATGGAACTTTCAGACTCCCTTGAGTCGGTAAAATTGATTTATATGCACTCTGTCTCTTTCCTAAGAACTCCTAACCTGTGTCAAACAGATTCAGGTATGGTGAGTACACATCGCAACTCTCATTATGAGATGAGATAAGAAGATGAGACATTGCAAGACCAAGACCACGACCGCCGAACTATTGCAAGACCAAGACCAAGATTGGTAAAATAAAATCGTTTTTTAAAAATAAAAATTGGGGCCAAATAGTTACTAATACTAGACAATTTTAGTTACTATATGTAAAAAATTGGTATAACTAATATACTTTTGCATTTAATTTTTCTAATATTTCATTTAGGCTCAGTTAGGTTTCTAATTTCTAAAAAAATACTGTAATATCTCTATATTAATAAGCTAATAGGTAACTGCAAGACTGTTGCAAGACTCTCCTTGGTCTGGCATTCGGGCAACACTAAAGACGATACTAGAGTTGAACGAGGTTTTATCATTTACAAATGCGGTAGTGTAAAATCCTTTTCCGGCTCTCAGCATCAGACTTTCAATTTTAATTAGAGCAATGATGGACCAAAAAAAAAGCATACAAATTCAACCTAAACATTGTGAAACGTTTTTTAAACCTAAACACAAATATTTGACTAGTTGTAGATTTTTTTTTTTAAATTTATTTATATATTTTTGTTTTACATATGGGTATACTTGAAAATATCTGGATAAAACAATTGAATATTATAACCTAACTATAAAATGCAATGAAAAAATTGGGACGTTTCAAAACTTGAATGATTTCTAAATGTTTACGAATCGAGGTGGGATCTCTTGATGTCAATTCTTAAAAACTATATCGGCCCTTGCGTCTTAACTTCAAAATATTAAGATTTATTTTTAAAGCGGTATATTCAAGGTAAATCGTGATTCTAGCCAATTTATTTTTTCAATAAACAAACCTAAATATAAATTTTTTTTTGTAAAAATATGTTTATTTCCAAAATTTTATTTTATTTTTTGGTGAAAACTAGGCGCGTTTTGCTTTTTTTCGTGGAGGGTGAATTAGATTGAGCCGTCATATTTTAACGGTCGGGTAAAGTCTATAGACGAGTAATTAAAACGTTTTACATATAGTTTAAAATATCTTAGAAACTAAAAATCGAGCCTGCATACTGTACGCGAGGAAATTGTTCAGCATTTCATCCTATCTGTAATATGCTGCAATTCAAAATTGTATCTTAACGCGACGGCGTGTTAGGGAGGCGAAAAGGAAAAATTAGTGTCAAAAACCAAATGATAACGAGGTTAGTTGAATATATGGATTATAATATCTCAGAAACTGTTAATCGAGCCTGCATACTGTAAGAGTGGAAAATGTTCAACATTTTGTCTTCTTTGTAATGAGCTATTATTTTAAATTGCATCTTAACGCGACGCCATGTTAGAGGGGCGAAAAGGGTAAAAAAACAAATAATAACGAGTTTTATAGAAGATATAGGTTGAAATATCTCAAAAAATCGAAACTGCATACTGTAAGCGATGGAAATGTTCAGCATTCCATCCTCTTTATAATGAGCTATTATTTATAATTTATATTTCATATAATTAGTCTTGCCTTGTTGATGTGTTCACTTTTATTTGTGGTCTAAAGCACACGATTTTTTTATTTGCAGAAGGTTTACGAGGAGGTGTTATTACACATTGGTGTGTTACACATTAAAGCCTCTAAGCACTGTATAATCAACAAATCTTTAAATCTTCGTCTTCAGTGGTAAAAGTAAACCTAAAATACCTTTGTATATTCTTTATTATGATATTAAAACGCACAAAAGTTGATATCGCTAAGCCAGAAATCAATATTTGACCAAAGGCGGATCTACGGATGGTTTTCGGGCCGAAGTCCCCCTTCCCAAAGTGGTAGCATATAATCATGTCTAATGAAAAAAAAAAAATGTTTAAAAGTATTTTTGTTCGTCTTATTACAGTTAATAGGATTTAAAGGATCACTTAAAGACCATTTCGTATAGCTAGTTAGTTTCTTTCTTTCGAAGTCATTATACTAATACATTTATACAAAAAAAAAAATCTTTTGGGCTGAAGCCCCCCCCCAAAAAATTAAATCCTGGATCAGCTAGTGTGATCGAATAGAAAGGGAAAGTATTGAATAATCTTCCTATGACAAAGCCAACGTTTAAAGTGAGAGTGTTAAGGCCAAGCGACAGTTTCAGAGCGTGCAGTTTTCTTCTTCACAACGACTGGCAAATTAACAGTTTCAGAGCGTGCAGTTTTCTTCTTCACAACGACTGGCAAATTAACAATTTACTTGATAAATAATTATCTTACCCACTGGAAAGCGATAAGATATAGCTATCGTAACTTATACTAATCTCTTATTGTACTCGCACAAGACATATTTGTTTGGTGAAATAGAGCCTTAGTGGTTCCACTATAGCATTTACTAAGAGCATTGAGGTCTATTAATGTGAGGATAGAACCAATCAAATCATTATTATCCGAATGCTCCATGGATCATAGAGCTATATTATCTGAGGAAGATTTTAGTGTTCATATTCCGAATTTTTTCTCATACCTAAACATATTTATCTGTGATGGTGATGAATAGTTAGGATAAATTAAAATATCATATTTTTAAAACAAGTTTATAAATAAATTTACATATCTTTATTGGGTAATATTACTAGTAATAGAGATAGAGTAGCTCATTCACAGTTTATTTATAGATAAATTTCAATTCGTTACTTAGAAAAATATCCATTTTTAGTGAACTAGTTTCGGGTTATACAACACAAGAGCATACCTACGCACGCATACAAATGTTTATATATATACACCAGTGTTGGGCAAAATTTATCTTAAATAAAAGATAATAGATAACGAATAATTTATTCGAACTTTTCAACTACAAATAACGAATAATTGTGTTTATCTTTTATCTAGATAATAAATAAATTCAAGTTATCTGTTATCTTTTTATTTGTTATTCGACTTTTTTCAAATAAATTTCGAATAATTTGACGCTAATTTTATTTTTCTTCTATAAACGGGCCAATGTGTATATTTTCAGATCTATAGTTTTTGAAAATTATCTCCATTTTAAAATTACGCCACTGCATTGCGACTTTTTTAGGATTTCTTCCATATCAGGGTTTTGGAGGGCCCTTTTTATGAAAATACTGTCGGATTAGAAATAGCGCTCCCCCCTTCCCTGAACCGACTTTTTGTAACTTTTCAGATTTAATTAATATGAGGGTCGATTAATATGTTTTGGGGGGCCCTTTTTATGAAAATACTGTCGGATTTGAAATAGCGCTCTCCCTCCCCCCCGAACCCAATTTTTGTAACTTTTCAGATTTAATTGATATGATGGTCGACTAACATGTTTTCGGGGGCCCTTTTTATGAAAATACTGTTGGATTTGAGATAGCGCCCCTCCTCAACCGACTATTTGTATCTTTTCGGATTTAAATGGTATGAGGGTCGACTATTATGTTTTAAGGGGCCCTTTTTATGAAAATACTGTCTACTAAAATATGTGTATATATATATATATATATATACATACATATATATATATATATATATATATATATATATATATATATATATATATATATATATATACAAAGCAATGTATGTATAAGACGGAAGACAGCAGAGGAGCGAGCAGAGAAAGACCGGTCGAACAGCTGATAAGACGGAGCGAGCTCTCCCGAGTCCTGTTTGGAAGGACCTCTTCACCGTTTGTGGCGATTAAGGATAATCTTAAGAGGATGGATCCACTTCATTTATTAATAGCGCATTAAATAATCTTTCGCCAAACGGGTTCCAAGATTTTAAATATTTTTTATCAACAAATCGACCGATATCTTTATTTTATAGATCTACTTTTGCATATATATATATTTATTGCACTTAGTTGTGGCAGATTGGATAAACATTATTATTCAATAAAATAAAAATATATTTACTCTCGAGGATCATCCTAAAGTGACAAAGGACAAAGGACCCTTATTGATATCAGTGAAAACTTAACTGATGGATTTTTACATCTATTTTTGGATTTTGATGGAAACAAAGAAACAAAATGGACCTGGTTCATTCTCAAAATCGAAAACTTTTACTCGTGATTTACGTTTTGGGTAGTGTCGCCCAAATGCGAGACTTACACGAGTCTTGGTCTTGTAAACACAGTCTTGGTCATGGTTTCGGTCTTGCGCAAGAGTCTCGCAACAGTCTTCCAGCTACTTATTAGCTTATTAATATAGAGATATTACTGTAATTTTTTGGATAGAAGAAACCTAACTGAACCCGAATGAAAAATTAGAGGAGTTAAATCCAAAAGTATATTAATTATACCAATTATTAACATATAGTAACTAAGATTGTGAAGTATTCGTAACTATTTTGTCTTATTTTTTATCAAAACAATCGATTTTTTTTGCAGTCCTGGTCTTGGTCTTGCAACAGTTAGGCGGCCTTGGTCTTGGTCTTGCAAAGTACAAGACCAAGACCGATTTTGGGCAACACTAGTTTTGGGTATTTGGTTTCATTTGTAGTCAAAACAATCTGACGGAAACAACTACTTTTAGGAGATTACGTGGGTCGACACCTTTATCAAAAGTCCATCTACTACTTTCAACTACGCATGCATAGATGTATTTTCTTTGATTAAGCCACTTATCAAAAATCTATAGATGTATTTTCTTTGATTAAGTCACATATCAATGAGTTATAGATGTATTTTTTTTCTTCTAATAACTTATAATAATTATATACACCTCTTGGTGTTAGGTGTTAATAGAGCCTTCTCTTCCCTTCAATATGTCTACAGCAAAATTTCTTTTTCTTTTTTTCCTTATGGATATAAGTGATCTTGATTTTTCTGTCCTGATGATGCTTGAATTGGCGAAACTTTGGCAAGTTAACTATTTATTAGTTTGGATTTTCCCATTTTTAACATAATTAACTTATACCTCATTTCTAGCTATATGCTTATTTTAGCAATATTAAAATGGATATATTCAGAAATAACTATATAGTGAATCGTTCAGTTTCAAGTAGTAATTAATATATACAGAAAATCTACTGAATAATGTATGTAAATTACGTTGAGCTATAACAAGTCTGAGGTTTCATCAATCGACCCCAAAATCCAATGGAACTGCTGGAACCATCGTTGCTTCTATCACTGAATAAAGGAATGTCTTAAATTCCATCCATGAGTTTGTGAATGGAATTGTTAAGTCATCGATGTGCTCAGAGTTGAGATTATAAAAACTGTAATTCATGAATCCTATAAACATACGTCGAAATCATTAGGAATAATATATACTGCCAGAAGGTATACAGCTGGCGTTATATAAAGGCAGCTATGATAGTTACAGAGTGCGTGATGTTTTCATAGGCGCTCATTTCGCCCATCTTTCCCACTTCCCATTTCCTTGCGGTAAAGGTTGGCGGTAGCAAACGCTAAATGCCGAGCAGTTCTCTCTAACATTGAAAGTAAATACGTTATAATCGAAACCTTTCTTTACCCTTCATCTTTTTTCAGCGAAATATCAACATCAATACAGTTTATTGATTCTTATTAATGCTGTTTTTTTCTCTAAAATAGCTATTTAACGCAATAATGTTTTTATTAAAGTACACAGAGTTGAATTGTTCAATGGAAATGGTGCTTTATTTTTTACTTTTTTTTTTTATCACAGCAGCCATTATCATCCCAAATAAAAAAAGAAAGGACTACCAAGTAGGTTCACTACAAATTATTCAATATATTTTTTTTTGTTATTCATTTAATGAAATTTACAACCGTATAAACGATACAACTAGTAAAAATGCACACATTAGAAATAATGACATGAACAGACTTGAAGAAATACTGCCGGATGGTAGCACTCCCTATTTAATTTTAGGTGAGAAGATCACGAGGCCATCTTCTTTTCAGACGCCTAGGAGGATTATCAGGAATCGAGGAAGAAGCAAGGCTGGAAACAAGGGGATTCGGATGGGACTGGAGTTTACCATGAAAGGATAGGTATCTGGCTAGGGCTAAATCAGCGGCATATGGAACATTAAGGTCTTAATGAATGGTTTTATTTGTGAAAAAATATGGGACATTAAGGGTTTTCGATTGTAAGGATTTGATACGATAGGAATTCGATGGTTTGGTTCAATAACATAAATGGGATAATTTGAATTAGTCGTTTGTGAATGATGTCTCTTTAAAAAATAAAATCATTAGAAGAAGCTATTTCTGAGATACTGTCTTGTGAAAGAAAAATACACCCCTAAGCAAGTTAATGAAATTTATATACAACCCTCACTATCTGAAAATTTCATAAAAATGAATTAACGATAAATGAATTAATGAATTAACGATTAATTAATGAATTAAAAAATGTTATTGTACTAAAATTGGATAACAAAAAGATTTAGTTTAAAAACTTAACGAACCCTTCATTCCCTATGTTTACTGTCTATCACATTATCACAGTGGGCAAAGCACTGACTTTCTAAGCTCAAGATCCCGGGTTCGAATCTAGCTGATGGTAGGTAATTGTTTGTTCTATTTCATTATCTGTGGATCGGTCCTAGGGCACACCAACACTTTATAAAGTTGGTACTCTTAATTGAACAATTAATTAAGAAAAAAAAACGTGGCGTTGACCCAATTACACTTTCTTACACGACCGTTGGTTTTTAAACAGAACTCTGTTCCAAACCCAAGACCCTTCATGAGTTGTAGTGGTACAGGATTTTTTTTTTATATATATTTAACATCATTAATTTAAATTTTTTATTTAATTTAATTATTTATTGAAATTTCCAACTTTATTAAGGAAACATATTTGGAAAAAGTGAACAGTCTGGAATAAGGAAATAAACAGACGTGTGGAACAACTACTCAAAGGTAGCACTCCACAAATACTTCGAGTAAGAAGATCACGAAGTCTTCTTATTTTCATACTCCTAGAAGGATAGTTGAATATTAGTGAGTTTGGATGGGACTGGAATTTGTCGTGAAAGCATAAATATCTGACTAGGGTTAAATCAGATACATATGGTATTTTTAAAGACATTAACGATTTTATATTATGACGAATAGATACGATAGGAATTGGAAGGTTTGGTGGAATCCCAAAGCTCAATTAATTGAGAGTTTAGAGCATTTGTTTAGTAAGTGTTGGAGCAGCCGAAGTTGTCAAACAGTTTCTTGTTTTTTCAGTCTTGTAATTTTAATTTTCAAATGGAATTTAATGAAATAGATACCAGATCTATCGTATACTTTAAGCAAAATTAAATTAGTCATCTTTAAAATATAGATGAAAAAACGTTAATGCCCCCAAAAGCGAAAGTAGCGGATGAAATTGATATGAGACCATCTAGGTACTAAGTCGTACTAAATATATAAATTTTGAGTGCTATCAGTTTCTCAACAAGAGATTTCATGTTATACGCTCGAGTACACATTTACTAGTTTTGAAGAGAAGAATAGTTGGGGTGCTCAGTCAAAAAAGGAAGGCAAAAAATAAATTATAATATTTATTTTTTACATATGCCGACGTTTCGACTTGAAGTTCAGGCCTTTAGGATTCTCCCCTTGACACTTAAGGAGAAAGCCCTGATGAAGGCCTGAACTTCAGGTCGAAACGTCGGCAAAAAATAAAAAATAAATATTATAATTTATTTTTTGCCTTCCTTTTTTGACTGAGCACCCCAACTATTCTTCTCTTCATTATCCACGACAGTCAACCAATTACCAATTATTTACTAGTTTTATTTTTTTTATAATACAGTTGTAAATATCAATTAATAAAAAAAAAAAAAATATATATATATATATATATATATATATATATATATATATATATATATATATATATCATAATATCTTCATTTGTCCTAAGGGAGATACTTATTTTCGAGATATATAAGAAAGAATATTTGTTTCAGTGATTTATTCTCCCAAAATCATTCCACTCAATTACATCATAACGTTTCGGGATCCACTATTATATCCCATCTTCAGACTAGAAATTACTACATTATCGCTATCAACAATTACATTCAAACAATACAGCATTTATTAATTACAAACAACAATAATTTATTTATTTTTTGCCAATCTTACCAGTATCTCACATAATGTTATTGTCCATAAGACTTGGCATACTATATTATTTTTTTATTATTGTCCTATTCCTAAAATGCAGTAATTTTTTATTTATTATTTATTTAATTATTACTATTATTATCTGTATTTCATTATTTTCAATGTTGAATACATTACCTTGAAATCATATTTCAGTTAAAGCTTAATCAGATACTGAAATTAAAGTTTGAACAAGGGGTCAAACTCCAATTCTTTTATTTATTTTTATATATCTAATTTGTTTGTTAGATAGGCATAATGACTCCCTATTTTAGCCGCATCAGTTTTAAAATTTTACTATGCTTAATAATAAATATTGACTCTATGATATTATGCCTATCTAGTAAACAAATTATATATAAAATAAATAAAAGAATTGGAGTTCGAAACCTTGCTTAAAGTTTAATTTCAGTATCTGACTAGGCTCTCTCTAGAGGAGACTGAAATATTATTTGCAGGTAATATAGTCAACATTGAAAATAGTGAAATATATATAATAATATTAATAATTAAATGACAATAAATTTAAAATTACTGCATTTTAAGAATTGGACAATAATAAAAAAATAATATAATATGACAAGTCTTATGGAGAATAAGATGATGTGGGATACTGGTAAGGTTGGCAAAAAAATGATTGTTGTTTGTAGTTATATTAATAATTACTGTATTGTTTGTACATAATTGTTGATAGCAATAATGTTGTAATTTCTAGTCTGAAGATGGGACCCCGAAACGTTATGATGTAATGATGTAATTGAGTGGAATGATTTTGGGAGAATAAATCACTGAAACAAATATTCTTACTTATATAATAATATTGGAAACGCCATGGCTGTAGAACCTCCGCTGTATTAAATTTGATAAAACGCTTGGAAGCCTATGCCCGCGCTTGTACCATCTTCTACGGCCAACCAATAAATTCTCCTTAGAAGGGTACCACCCCGAAGATATGAATGATGAGGGCGGTCTGGAAAGAGGTTAAGGATGGCTCGTAAAAGTCAGCCTGAGGAATCTGTATTAGGGACGAGGTGCAATCAGTGGAATTAAAACAGAAGTTGCGCGGGGAAGGGATCCAATATCCTGGATTAGTATACAAGAAGGAGCCTGGAGCCGCGGGATCCTTCGCCCCCCCCCTCAATACCGCGCCGCCTCCCCCCCGGCCCACTTAGGGCTATTGCCTCCGCTCCCGTCAATATCGTTCTTTATCGCCCCTCGCCCCTAAACAGCCACTAGCTCTCATTTTACTGCCTACCCATACTCGATTACCTCCTTGTTATCCCGATATGGCTCTACCGGATATCCCATCCAATATATCTATACGTCTTTATCGTCGTACGTTTTCGCTGCATATTCAAGGAAACGGAAAAGTTGCTCTCTCTCACCCATGCCTTATCGTAACGATGCGTTATCCACTAAAAGTACTTTTTAAACTAAAAACGATCATGTTTATTAAATGTTCTCCCTTCAATATTTTTTTATAATTTCTTAATGCTATTTACAACTGTATTAAAGAAATACATTTAGTAAATTTGAATATATGGATATACTGACGTTAAAACACTTGTTGAGGCATTAGGAGATCACAAGGCCTTCTTCTTTTCAATTGCCTCGGAGGATTATCAGGAATTAAAGAGGAAGCAAGGTTAGAAACGAGAGGATTGTGATGATTCTGAAGTTTATTATGGAAGGATAGGTATCTGGATTGGGCCAGATCTGAAACATAAGATACAATAAGATCATTATGGATGGTTTTATTAGTAACAAAGTGGGGAGCATTGAGGATTTTGGATTGTAACGATTGGATACGAGTAATGTTGCCCAAATGCGAGATCGAGGCGAGTCTTGGTCTTGCAAACTCAGTCTTGGTCATGGTCTTGGTCTTGGATAGGAGAAACCTAACTAAGCCCAAATGAAAATCGTAAGATAATTTGATCACAAAAGTTGACCTACAAAAATATTTTGCCGTTTGTCCTACATTGGCTGGTTATTTTGAAAATTTGTGTAGGTTAATTCAAACGGTTCAATATTGCATAATTATATGAGTTAAATGCAAAAGTATATTGGTTACAACAATTATTAACATATAGTAACTAAAATTGTCAAGTATTAGTAATTATTTCGCCTTATTTTTTATTTAAAAAATTGATTTTTTTTCCGCTTCTGGTCTTAGTCTTGCAACAGTTAGGCGGCATTGGTCTTGGTCTTGCAAAGTGCAAGACCAAGACGGATTTTGGGCAACTCTAGATACGAGAGGAATTCGATGGTTTAGTGGAGCCCCATAGCTCAACTCCGTAAGTCCAAACAGGTCTTATTATAGTCATGTATATGAGTCTTTTGTGATTAATTGGAAGTTTAGAGCGTTTGTCTAGTAAGAGCTGAAGTAATCGGAAATGTGGAGCGGTTTCTTGTCGTTTCAGTCTAGTATGAACCCTCCAGTATCAAATATTACTTTTAGTCCTGTCAATGAATGCTAGAAAAGGAGGTATTGAAGGAAATGATGGTCTAGTTTACTTTAAAACAATTGGTAATTACTTGAATTAATTTTTTTTTTTTCCGCTTCTGGTCTTGGTCTTGCAACAGTTAGGCGGCATTGGTCTTGGTCTTGCAAAGTGCAAGACCAAGACGGATTTTGGGCAACTCTAGATACGAGAGGAATTCGATGGTTTAGTGGAGCCCCATAGCTCAACTCCGTAAGTCCAAACAGGTCTTATTATAGTCATGTATATGAGTCTTTTGTGATTAATTGGAAGTTTAGAGCGTTTGTCTAGTAAGAGCTGAAGTAATCGGAAATGTGGAGCGGTTTCTTGTCGTTTCAGTCTAGTATGAACCCTCCAGTATCAAATATTACTTTTAGTCCTGTCAATGAATGCTAGAAAAGAAGGTATTGAAGGAAATGGTGGTCTAGTATACTTTGAAATAATTGCTTATTATTTGGTTATTATTTTTTTTTTTATCGCTTCCTATTGAATAAGAAATTTAAATTATAAAAAAAAAAATAATCGTACTTTTTCTGTTTAAAATTGGTCTATTGTTAATAGTATTTCTTTGTACTCTGTGTGAAAAAGAAAGGAATTATATAAAATTATAAAATTTTTAATATATAAATATAAAAAACTACTAACCGCAGTGCTACATCCTACGCTTTGCAGACCTGCAAAGTGGGTCGAAACGTCGGCAAAAATTAAATAATACTATTTGTATAATTTAGTATTTATTAGACCGCACCTCCCGATCAACTCCTTCTCATATATAAAATTATCTTCAAGTCGACTTTGAATCTGTATATTATTATCTTCTATTTGCAGATATTCGATGTTTTGTTTTACTGGAATAAATCATCAGCAGTTCTTTAAGAAATTGTACAGACGAAAAACTCGGAAAAAAAACACGAATAAAAACTCGAATTCGTAACCGTTAGTGTTTTTGTGATGGCATCGCGTTCGATTCAATTCCCGGATGATTAAATCACGTACTCCTCCGATAATTGCGTACATCGAATAATTGCCAGAGAAGTACCAGAAGATAGCCGAAGACCATCGACCACCGCAAGTGGTCGAAGCTCATCAAGAAGGAAGAAGACAGATTGCCGCAGGTTTTTGTAACAATAAAAGAGTGCCATCAACATTTTACTGCGATGGTAGACTATATGATGCTATTTGTAGAAGGCAGTGGGTACTTTATGTGAATAACATTTACGAAACCAATTTAATTGAATTCATCAATTCCACATTGATTCCCATACCTTAAAATTGAAACGATCCTAAATTCATCAAGACCATTATTATTAAAGTTGTATGGAAGAGTTTTATAGTAAAGACAAAATATACGATGTCACCAATTATTTAAATAAAAAATCTAGTGTGTCCAATCACATGACTTTCCTGCCCATTTTAAATATTTTACTTTTTTAATTTTAAATATTTTCATTAAAACACAACTGAATTAGATCAATTTTCCTGATAACCGACCAGAGAAATCATTTATTTAATGGACTAAATCAATGCCAACAGGTGAGTGAACAATTATTAAAATCAGTGTATAAAATTATATTGCTAACGTTGCTAAAACTGTTTTTTTAATAGTTTTCGAATATTTAATAACGTTTTAAAAAATATTATAGAGATATTCCTGTCATCTCTTAGAATGGGGGAACTTATCTAAACCCCGAATAAAAAATTGAAGACTTAAATGCAAAAGTATATTGGTTCTACCAATTCTTTATATATAGTAACTAAAATTGTCTAGTATTAGTAACTATTTTGCCATATAGTCCGTGGTACAGATCCCTTTTTATAAAATTATTAACATCCGCCTAAAACTTCGTAAATAGCTTCATCACATCGTAACCTACAAATATTATCTTTGCGAAACTTCACGGAATTGGGATATTTTCAATTTAGAGGGGGGGGGGGGGAAACTTTGTCTATTTAATAAGGTATTAAAAACTCATAAATACCAAATTGCTTTCCACATGAATCGTAAGATAATTTGAAATCGGGAAAAATGTTGATCTGTTTGAAGTGATCCCCAAATTTTCCAAATAACGAGGTTATTTTAGGGTAACTAATATAGGACAAACGGCCCAATATTTTCGTAGGTCACCTTTTTTATCCATTTTGTAATCAAATTATCTTACGATTCAAGTGGCAAGCAAATAGATATTTACATGTATTTAGTACATAATTAAATAGACAAAGTTTGCCCCCCTTTTGATTGAAAATGCCCCATTTCCGAGAATTTTCGTAAATACAATATTGTAGGTGGTTACGATGAGACGATGCTATTTACGAAGTTTCAGGCGGATGTTAATATTTTAATAAAAAGGGGTCTGTACCGTGTTATAGTTATCGTGGAATATTAATTTTTATTCATAAGCTCGTTTTTTGTTTTTTTTTAATAGTAATGCAAATTATAGTTATCGTTTTATTGTTATTACAATACATTAGCTTACATACAGAAGAGTTGCATTATTTAAAATATATTTTCCACCAGCCTCCTTGATATTTGGGAAGAGTGACGAACAAAGGAACCAGCGTGACCCTGATCGCTCTACCAGGTGACGCCCCGATATCGAGACAAAGAGCGCTCTATATCAGCCGCTTCCATATCCACGGCCTAATGAATATTAAGTCGGATCGGGGACAATACCGCCCTGTGATCCCAAGGTAGTTACTAACCACATCAGCTCTCTGCATCTCCGATTAAGTTATCAAGTGCTCTATCTATCGCATTCCTTAGCTACTTGGAGTAGATCCGTGTTCGGCTTTGTCTTCTTTATTCCTTCTATTGTAATAATTCTTGCCGAAAGCCTCTCGAGTGCTATGTACTTGTCATGGGATACTTACCACACGAGTTAACCTTAATCAAATACTTCAACAATTACTAGACAAACGATCTAAGCTTTCAGTTAATTGCAAAAGACTCATATACATGACTACAATAAGACCTATTTGGACTGGGCTCCACAAAGCCATCGAATTCCTCTCGCATCCAATCCTTATAATCCAAAATCCTTCGTAAAATCCTCAATGCTCCTTCCTTGTTCACTAATATAATCATCCATAACGACCTTAATGTTCCTTATGTTCTCGAATTGGCCCAATCCAGATACCTATCCTTCCATAGTAAACTTCAGATCCATCCGAACCCTCTCGTTTCTAACCTTGTTTCCTCCTCAATTCCTGATAACCCTCCGAGGCGTCTGAAAAGAAGATGGCCTCGTGATTTCCTAATGTAGACATATTATTAGAGTTCTACCATTGGGTAGTTTCTCAACAAGTTCTTTCGCGTCATTATATCCATATATTCAAATTTACTAAATGTATTTCTTTAATATAGTTGTAAATATCATTAAGAAATAAAAAAATAAATAAATAAGATATTGAAGGGAGAACATTTAATACATGATCGTTTTTAGTTTAAAAATTACTCTTAGTGCATAACGCATCGATACGATAAGGCAAGAGAGAGAGCAAATTTTCCGTTTCCTTGAATATGCAGCGCAAACGTTCTACGATAAAGACGTATAGATATAATGGATGGGATATGGCCTCGATGTCTCCTATTGTAAATACATTTTTTTTTTTTTGGGTCCTACCTATTTACTGAATGTATTTTTTCTCAATAATAAATAACAAAAAATAACTTTTATTTTTCAGAGAAAGTTGTTATATTTCATTAAATTTTTATTTCAGGTCCTCTCCAATATAAATTTAATGAAATAAAAAATAACCTTAATCATTATTCGTAATTTTTTTGGAAACACGAAAAACTATATTTTCTATTCCAATTGTAATACCGAAACCAATTTTTTTAAAAATTATAAATTAAAAAAATATTTTGGCTCGGTTTTTAAAAAAGAAATAAATTGCACTGTCGGATTAATTGGTTTTTATTACTGGGGAATCGATAAATTTCTCAATTACTATAAAAATCAATGACAGTTCACTTGAATAAGTTACTCACATAAGTAAAACACATCAAACGGCTGTGAAAAAGATATGATAATTAATCGTTTAAAATAATAAGTTATACCTTCCATGATTTTTATTATATCCACACCGCACTAAATATTTAATTATTTAAAAAAGTGAAAACAACGAATGATACAGAGGAAGAAAAATCGAAACGAATTATTGGTGTTTACAAATTGTAGAGAAAGCAACAATACATATTCTAGATTAATCTATGTTTTGGCATAAGCCCCAATAAATTTATAAATTATAATACACAGATATGTATAGATACGGAGATATGGATAAAATTAACTTCATGTTAAATAAAACGAAAATTCACAGAAGATAACTAACTGATCTCCTTATACAGAATTAATTTTTAAGCCTGTTAGAAAAAACATTAATTTTCTCTCGCCTTAAAAGAAACCCGGGTATGAAAAAAAAACAAAGAAAAAAAACGTTGTCTGCGCCTTCATTAGAGAGATTGGCTAATTGGTAAGGGGATTTTTATTGGTGGAGACGAGGAAGAAAAATGAAAACCCTAATTCATTCCGCCCAGTTGAGGGGGGCCCGCAGGAGTTTTAATGTTTTTTCATGGAGTTATGGCGGTGGGAGAGATGATGTGAAATATTCAAAATGAGGGGGGGTTCAACTTCTGTAGGATCCGGGGTGCTTGCTTCCTTGTGACTTTAGTCTTTGCAAACTGTGTTCATTACCTTTCTAATATTTATGTTATTGAAAAAAAAAAAACAGCTGTTTAATAATTTAGGTATGTAAATTGTTTAAATATGTAAGTAGAAGAAAAAATAAAAAATATGTGAAATATATAAAAAATAAATAAAGTATTACGATTGTGAAATAATTAGAATCTGACTTTACAAGGAAATATAAGTATTTAAAATATGTATATACCTGAGAGGTTAGAGAACCTTTTTCTTTAAAGTCGACTAACCGAAAATACCACTTTATATAATTAATTATACACTTGTTAACAATTATTACTTTCTTATATATTTTTAACAGCTTTAACTATAACATTATACTCCTAATGTCAATGTTCAATAAAATGGTCATTCTGGCGTGTATTGTAATATACTGAGTACAGAAAAACCACTTAAAATCGCTAATACTAAACCAATTTTACTTTCACTTGCCTATGTAGATAACGTAATCATATAGATCACTTTGTATTGTAATTATAATGGTGGAATCCAAGTTTGTGAACGTGAAAAACTTAGAATCACAGCATTTAATGAAAATACATGTTAAAGCCTACTTAGGGCTTATAACCAGATGACCAAGGATTGGGCCGATAAATTATCCTTTCATGCTATTGGTTAAGATGGACGGCTGTATATAACTATTAGGAAGACTTTTCAAGACAATTAGTGCCTCAACATCACGTGGAAGGCCAAAATCCAAATGGATGGATCGAACTAACAAAGATGCTATAGAGCTACATCCAGAAATTAAAAAAAAAATGTAATGATTTAATCATGGCTAAGACTTATACTTATATATATATATATATATATATATATATATATATATATATATATATATATATATATATATATATATATATATATATTAAGTCAAATACAAAAAAAAGCATAAAAAAACGGCTCTGTTGTCCAATGAAAAGCCCACAACGACATGTCGTTGTAAGCTCTGAATGGGTGGTTAGGGATTGCTGAAGCTAAGTAAATTGTAAATGTATTTTTTTTAATATATGAAATGCGTATTTATAAGTCGGTAAAGTAAAGAATATAAAAGAAATAGCTGAAACAAAGCAAAAAATATTAGTAAACTTTGAGAATTTATAGCCAATCTTTAATAATATATTTATTTATTGTTACAAATGGCCATCAAGATTTGATAGCAAATCCTATTCTGGATTTAAAAATATAATGTACTGGTCTAATTGCCTGAGTGGAAAATTTATAAATTTTTGCTCGATATTTATTAATCTTGCACTAAAATTAAGTAATATTTAATTATACTAGGTTATGGTTATACTAGCTGGTTAGACTAAGGCCTATAAGTAGGTATGTAACTATTTTATGACGACCTAAATATTCATGTTATTTAAATTTTCATTTATATTCAGGGATGATTATTTAGAATCATTTCCAATTTAAGATTCATTCATCTCTCAAGTTTACACTTCCATTTCCAAGTGATTTTCTTATAAATTGTCTTCGATAAAGTTGGAACAAATATATTTAATAAGTATAAGTATAAACATATTTTATATAGAATATTTTTGCAGACATTTTTACATGGCTAATGAGATTATGAAAACATTGTATTTTTTATTGAAAATATAACAAACTAAAAATTCAAAAATATTTTTCAGCTTTTTACATTTTTTATTTTTACCTAAAAAAGTTCTACAAATGTACTCATGTTATTTATGTCCCCCCCCCCCTTCCTTCTACGTTTAATGGATAAATATTGTAATAAACCCAATTGTTTTGTTAATATATTTTCAAGTATATCCATATGAACTTATAAAAAATTTACAAGTTATATACAAATTTATTTTTAAATATCCAAAATTATATTTGCTCGTTTCACAATAATTATGTTGAATTTTTATACATAATAGGAACTACAGCTTTTTTTTTTTTTTTTTTGGTCCTTCGACTATGTTATCAATACCTCCTTGTTAATATTTTCACTTCTATCGTGTTGTCTTAAGCACAGAGAGTATTTTTTTTTTTAGTAGATCACATTGCAAACTGATGTTCTATCTCCATCCACCATTTTTCTAACGCCACTTTTAGACAATTTGTGTTTTGGAACTTTAGACGAAGACACTATCTACGACGGCAACTGTCGCCATGTAAACGAAACTCAAGTATCCTCTCTAAGAAAATATCCGTAACCCGAGATGTTAGACAAGAGAAGGATGAATTATTCGGCTTGATCCTCGCCTGTTACAGCCCAGAACATCCTAACCGCTGTCACATGTTCTCTGTCACACCCCTCCCCTCCCCCCTTCATCCAGCGAACACGATTACCCTCGTATTATGATTACGCGCCCTTACTAACAGCCCATCACAATTAAGATGCTTCTCCTCCATATTGTCCTCTTAATTCTCCTTACACGACACCCCGTCAGAATTATGGACGTAATAATGGAATTAAGGAGGAGGGGAAGAGATGGTGTCTGGTTAATACTTCAATAGACTGTCGACTTATACCATCCACTACACCCCTTTAACATTTATCGATTATTCACTCAAATATCAACATTTATGTTTTTCTCGATATAGGCCAGCTAAAAAAAATGTATGTGCTCAAAGTAAAGCCAAGAAATAATGATATACGTATCATTATTTCTTGGCTTTCCTTTGAGCGCAAACTTGTTTCATTGTTTTTACTTATTTCCTTTTTTTTTTTAGCTATTCAGCCAATTTCCTTCTTGTCTTCCACCCCTTTTTTACTTCAAATACCTCCATCTTATTCTCTGTTCATCTGAATTCTTCCCTACCTAAGTGTTCGTCTTCTTTTATCTCAAGTCTTACTATTTCTTATTTAATCTGTTCAGGATACCCTTTGATGTTCTTCAATCCCATTACTTTGTGATATATCTTTTTATTTATTTCTTTACTCTTCATGTGACCAGAGAATTTCAGTCTACTTTTTCTCATCGATCTTTCTAGATCTTCGATATCTTAATAAAATAATTAATGCTTCTTGGTCCATGAATACACCTTAGTACCTACCTCTCTGTTTTCAGAAGCTTTTCGGTACAGATCGGATTGTCTCCATTCCATGTAACACTACAGGTTTAACTATTGTTTCATAATTTTTCTGGGAAGGTTATTCTTCTTATATAGCTATTTAACTAGATACCTAAGACTGTCTAACTTCACTTTTCTTGTTAAATAAAATTTATTTATTATTGTTTAAAGAAAAAAAAAAACAGCTCTCACATCAAAATTTTAACTAAATAAAAACTGGTTAATAATCCATATTTTGGATGAAGGACATGGGGCAGTCAATATCCATTATAAAGGTTTATGGTCTTGAAATTATTTTTTAATAAAGAATTTTCTATCGTTTCTCAAAATCATTATTATCTATTACACTAACGGATCGAGGATTTAATTTTGGTGTGTGTAGGCCTTCGATGTTTCTTTTACGTACTCGGTCATCCTTCACTTTAAATATCCGATAAACCTATGCTTTTCTATAGACTGCATCAAAAATTATTTTTGCAAAATCAATTAAAAGATATTTAAAATCCTATATGTGTATACTCTTGCATTTTCGAAGTGTGTAATATTGCGTAAGTATATGTGCGTTTGTGTATACGATTTGGTTTAGTGAATATATTGGCTGTGGGTCCAGCAATTCCCGAACATATCCCACGGGAAAAGTAGGCTATTACTGGTGGACTCCTTTCGGGTAATGTCAGTTCCGTGGGATGGTCTAAGGACATCGATCAGCGGAGGACCTACGAGATAGGGTCTGGTCACGGAACATCCTTTCTCGGTGAACTGCAATCAGGGTAGAGAACAGAGAGGGATCGAGTCGTGCCGACGAATCGCTTCGTTATCTGTCTTCAACGTATGTTTTCCTGGTTCAATGTGAAAGTCAATATGGTAGAAAAATTATAATACAGGCGATGGTGTTATAATAAAACAAATGCAAACATTAATACAAATAGAAAATAACTCTTTTTTTATCTTATCCTGAGTAATATTATAAATACATAAATCGATATAATTATCACTTTTATGTGATCTTAAATTTTGTATCCTAAAGCTGAATTTGAGAGATTCAAAGATTTCACCAAAAAAAAAAAAAAAAAAAAAAAACGAATGCAGACTCAAAACTAACCAACAACTTATACACATATTTATAAACATACCATTTACTTATTGCTGGAAACAGAAACGATAGGAAGTGATTGAAGAGGCGAGATTTTAATATGGGGGGGGGATATTATAAGTGATAATTATAAGTGAACATAAATTTCACAGATAATTTGTATTGAATGTATCAAATAAAGGTAATATAAGATTTTTAAAAATCCAATTAAACAGCCTTATGTCTCTAAATACAGGTCAAGTATAAAATAATCCATCAACACTTCACCAATCAGGACAGAAAAAAAAACTACTACCTAAAATCACACAATTCCATGACATTATTTACCTGCATTTGTATGCACAAGCCCTATTGTTCGATCTTTCCAATGACACCCTAACATATATATTCTTAATGGCCAAACGCTGCATAGAAATTCTAGTCAAATTATCTAACGAAAAAGTTTATTTGATGCAAGAGTCGATTTCGAACTGAAAAGCTCTATCTTTTTATTTAATAAGAAGAAATTACTCAAAAACTGTTCAAGATAATTTAATTCTAAATACACCGTCATAAAGAAGTTTTCTTTGAGAAAACAGTGATTAAATTTATTAAGTTCAATGATAAAAGGGACTTTCAGGAGGTCTAATAACACAAAGCCTATTATACCAACCATTAAATAATTATACCAAATTATTTCACGAATCGAGATTACAGACATATGCTGTAAAATATATGGGTAGGAGTCAAAAAATGTACTATATAAAGGAAATACGTAAAGTAGACACATTTATTTTTAAAAAAAACAATTATTAAATTTAGTAAGTTCAATGATAAAAGTGAGTTAAATTTAATAAGGTCAATGGTAAAAGAGACTTAAATTTGCTAAGCTCAACGATAAAAGGAACTTTAAGATGCCACTAGTGGATCCAGGATTTAATTTTGGGGGTGGCTTATTTTTTTTCATTTTATATTTTTTTCATATTTATAACGATAATTAATTTGAAAAAAAAAAGAAAGAAATGAACAACCTATATGAAATGGTGTGATTCTTGAAGTCCTACTAAATTTAATTACACAAACAATAATACTTTAAGAGATTGTTTTTAATATTTTTTTTCTGTAAAACATGGTTATATTTATCATTTTTGGGAGGGGGCTTCAGTCCGAAAGCCCCCCCAGTAAATCCGCCTGTGTAAGAAGAGATAGCCAATAGATTGCTGGTGTTACAATACTCACACACGGGCAGCATATCTCAGTACAGTGTTCGTATTAGACGTCCTCACAGTCCTTTATCATTATCATTGACCTTAGTAAATTTAATCGCTGTTTCCTTAAATAAAATTTCATTTGTTTTGCGATTGTGTACTTAAAATTAAATTGTCTTGAACAATTTTTGAGCCATTGCTTCAAATTCAATAAAAAACGTGATCATTTTAAGAAAAATATAAAATTGGTCTTCACCCCTTTTCCGTTTAGAATCGGTCCATGAATCAAATGAACTTTTTGTTGGAAATTTTGTCCAAAATCACTCACTCTCTATCCCCCCTCTCCCTCCCAGAGTTTGGCCATTTCATGACCTATTATCCGACTATAATTCATATCTTAAGTTATAATATATAAAGGTCGAATTATAAAAAAAAATTGTAATATATATATACAGATAATTCTTTAAAATAATTCTTTAATTTTATTATTACTATTTACTTCCCATTTAATAATTGAAAGGTCTCTTTATAATGTTAGATTTTAATGAGATCTAAAAAAAAAAAATCATTAAATAACTCACAGATGCCCACATCACCTAATCTAAAAGTGGTATTGAATTTAAAACAGACAGTCATTAAAAAATAATTGATCCATCTCGGAGCAACCGAAATGAACATTGTTAATCTTCTTATTAGAGGTGGCTCAATTGCCGGCTGATTGGACATGATGCAGCTGTAGAAGGCGGCATGTGCTGCACAAGGGGACCAATCACCTTCGTGCTCGCTTCCCATTGGCCAGGACGAAATGATCCCCCTAATCGCTCATCCAACCCCTGTAATCATCGCCCGCTCGCACCCCCTTCCATCATAGATTATCTTTCAACTTTTTTTTTTTGTTGTTTCCTTTGTAGTTCTTCCATCTTATAACCGTTCCAAATCCACCAGAATAATCGAGACGTTTGTGATATATCATTTGGGAAAAATGGCGATTAAATAAGAAAGAAATATATTTATAATAGAATATTTTTATTTAATTATTATTTTTATTTAAAATTTGTACTGGGCTGCCAGAAGCCGAATGGCCTAATAGCCAACGGCAGGGCGTTTAATAAAAAAAAAAAAATTTATTTAAAATAATTGAACTAATCAATTAAGGAAGTGTGTAAGTAATAGTGGTGTAGGAGTTCAAGAGTTGCCATGGGATACATATACATACATATAGTGGCAAAACTATTTTATTAAAGGCCTTTAACTAGGACTCCATCTGGACAAACGTCTAACTTGGAATCCTCATACCAGACTGAAACGACAAGAAACAGCTCGACGTTTCCGACTACTTCAACACTTACTAGACAACTCCCAATTAATAATAAAAGACTCATTTACATGACTATAATAAGGCCTATTTGGACTTACGGAGTTGAGCTATGGGACTCCACTAAACCATCGAATACCTCTCGCATCCAATCCTTACAATCCAAAATCCTTCGTAAAATCCTCAATGCTCCTTACTTTGTTACATATAAAATCATCCACAATGACCTTAATGTTCCTTATGTGTCAGATTTGGCCCAATCCAGATATCTGTCCTTCCATAATAAACTTCATAACCATCCCAACCCCATTGTTTCTAACCTTGCTTCCTATTCAATTCCTGATAACCCTCTGAGGCGTATGAAAAGAAGATGGCCACGTGATCTCCTAATATAAACATATTATTAGATTGCTACCAATGGGTAGTTTCTCGACATGTATTTTTTGTATACAGTTGTAAATATCATATAAATAAATAAAAAATTAAAAGCCAACGTTTCGACTCGATTTTGCAGGTTTTGTTCAGAGAGGTGTGTTCAACTAGGAGTTCCACTTAGAACTGACCAACAACCAGTTCTAAGTGAAACTCCTAGCTGAACACACCTCCCTGAAGAAGACCTGCAAAGTCAGGTCAAACGTTGGCTTTTAATACAATAGTTTTGCCACTATTCAGCCTATTTATACCGCCACTCCGGACCATCTCGTTCCTTTAATAAAATAACAACTTTGTGCGCATTAGTTAGGAAAAGATTGATTCTATGTACTATAGGATCCCCCAAGATGAATATACTGTATCCCAACGATTTATATGAAACTTGCCTTTTTAATAATCAAATTAAAATTTATTTGATATTGTAATTTTTTGACAGCTTAGTTATGTTTGAGAGGCATAAGGGTTTTTTTTTATCTTCGAATACTATTTTTTTTTCTTGCTCTCTTTAAGATATGTCGCCTATTAAATCGCATTTTCTCATTTCCAGCTTCTTTTCCCATGGCGAGGCGGATAGGACACCCCTACCAGAACCGGACACCTCCCAAGAGGAAGAAGCCGAGGACCTCCTTCACCCGCCTCCAGATCGCCGAGCTGGAGAAGAGGTTTCACAAGCAGAAGTACCTCGCTTCGGCGGAGCGGGCTCAGCTCGCCAAGTCCCTCAAGATGACCGACGCCCAGGTCAAGACATGGTTCCAGAACAGGAGGACCAAATGGAGGTGAGCTCATACTTTTTGTTTTGGTACTTATTGGTATGTTTTATCTCTGGAGATTTATTGACGCTGGATGGATTATACAATATTCAGAGATTTCCATCCATCGATTGTCCTCCTAGACTTGTTTTGTAGTGGTTTATTTGCTTTATTTTTTATTCGTGTTAGATATAAATGGGTCATATAAATTTGAGTTGAGCTGTCTGTTAATTTATGCTTTATATTAGACAGTGAAGTTAGGAATTAAATTTTGAAACAATTACTGCAAGTATCACTAAATAAATACATTTTTTTTTTTCAATAACGAAATATGACAGAAACAGTTCAGTTAAAGTGAACTAACGATTTAGGAACCCGACCTTGATCCGGTTGGTGACAGGAGTGCCCCTGGAATTTCCTGGACCACATCCTCAATTATTCGTCCCTTCGATATTTTAATTTAAAAATAAATATTAAAATTATCGTTTTCAGATAGCGCTAGGAATCTGATTATATACGAATCTGATCGTCAGGAAAAAAAGTATACTCATTTTGTCTGTTTTATATAGAATGTAGTGCGGAGTAGTAGAAAATATCGATATTTCGATAATATCGACTGTTGAAGGAGTTGAATAGGGGGAGAACTCTTCTCACTCAGTACATTCAATTTGCCCTAATTATTAATGCCCTAATAATTTTTCCACGTGAGAGGCCTTTGGTTCGGAGCTCGCGGAACGATACCAGACTCAACAAGGAGCTTCATGGAGGGCCTTGGTGTCGACATAAAGGACGTGGCAAGGTTGGCAGAGAACATAATCCTTGACTCCCTGGGAATTATCCATCACCATGTGCATGGATAGAGAGTTTATTCATGAGGGGAGGCATGCGTGTTTTACAGCATTTTTACATTATTTATTGACCACGTCCACTGCACTTTATGTATTTGTATGCATGTTATGAATTAGGTTAGGAAAAGAGAGCAGAAAATCTAGGGAACGAGAAAAATGTATAGAGTGAGAGAAGGAACAGAAAGGGATGTAATAATTAAAAATAAAAAAAAAATAAAAAATAAATAAATAAAAATATAGGAAAAAAAATTATGATAAAAAAATATATATAGATAAAAAAAAAAAATTGAAGATTATGCTCATACATGTTGTTAATACTATATAATTGTATATTAGTTTTGGAAAATTGTCTTTAGCGATTAATAAGTATGCTGTGTTTAAAGCAACCCAATGTAATTGGGCAGCACCCTTTTATGATAATAAAGTGATTCTCTCTCTAGAATTGTTGTTAGTTCTCAAACCAAAGCCACGAATTGTCAAAGAAATCTATGTAGGATGAAAATAAATCAGCATTTCGCTGAAGCCGATATATGTGTGAATGGAAGACATAAATGGTTGAATGGAAATTTCTTGAAAAAGTTGAAAATGACGAAGATGGACAGGAACTAGAAAATTAATTTTACTAAGGTGGGTAGAAGAATTGATATTTTTATTAATTAATTTAAAGAGGAAAATAACATATTTTTTGATTAGAGGATGACCTCTGTGTTTTATACCTCTAAACCCTAAATAAAATCTTTTTTGATGTGCCTATGTGCTAGAAATTCGATATTACTATTACTACATTTATATTTCAATAATGTTAGTACTATCGATGAAAATATTTATAATCGATATTTCAAGTCCGATATTTTGATATTAAGAGATGAGCAACTTCTTATGGTTTTTGAAAATAAAGTATTGCGTAGAATATTTGGACCGAAGAAAGATGAGTTAACCGGAGAGTTCAGAAGGTTGCACAACGCCGAGTTGCATGTACTGTATCCATTTAATATAATTGAGGTAATTACAGGTGATAGTTGGGCTTAGTAACGAAAGAATTCCTAAAAGGTTGATATTTGCTGTAAACGTAAACGTCCGAGAGGCAAACCGAAGCGAAGTTGGGAAGATAGCGTTAAAGCCGATCTAAAGGGACTGGGTTGAGACGGCGAACGGTGGAGAGAGGTGTGTAATAACATCCGGATTCGCTAAGCATTTTATTATTAATTATTATTATTATTTTGATGTTATCGATAGTTAGAGACCTTCAATATCTCATCCATAGCAAAGATACAACTTACTGCTGAACTAATTACGTTTTACTGAAAAAAGAAAATTATTTCCACTATCTCATAATACATCACATTTACTTATTTCTATAGTCCAAATAATCTATATATACAAGAAGAAAAGTTTTAAAGATATGTTTCCTGGTTTTTAATAAAATGAAAAAAAAATTATTTAATGCATCCATTTTTCAGATATAAGATAAACTTTAACCTGAAAGCTTAAGTGATGCTTTATATTTGCATACTTATTTTGAATAAATACCGTCTTATCTGTAACTGTTGACTAAATTATTTTTTTTTTTATTGATCTCTCATAAGTGATTATACTCAAACCAATACCCGTTGCAAGGCTACCCAGGACGCACACTATCTTGGAAGTACACTCCGCTCAGAGAGTAGGATTGAGCTATCGGACTGTACCCAAGGTAGTGAACACGAGTGTTCCATTAGCCCCTACAGTAATTAAAATGTTACACTGTCTCCTCGGCCAGCGATTAATACCTGGGCAGTTCCCGCCTTACATCTGTCTGTCGGCTTCTTGTCCTTCGGGGTATACTCTATCGAGATCGAGTCGAAGGAAAAGGAAACGGACCAGAGACCGGAGAAGAGAAAGACCACAGAAAGAAATGTTATATCAGTTAAAAATTCAACCTAATACAGTATACATGAATATTCCGTGTAGTATATTCCGTTTTCAGTATGACGGGGAAGAGGAGAGAGGATGAGGAGAGCGATGAACCAGAAAAAAAGTGCCAGGAGTTACAAAAATTATATGTGAAAATTAACGTAGTTATAATTAAACGAACAATACATAGTTAAAAAACAAATTTATACAAATATTTAATATATTTACACCCTTTTATTTTTATGTTGCATGGATTTTTTGGTGAATGTTTTGACAAAACAGTTAAAATATGATCTTTAGATAACATATTGTCTGTTTATTAGAAAAACTAGCAACATACATTTTTTACGAACCTAAACTTTTTTATATGTTTTTTTAACCTTATTTAACGATTGTTAATTACAACTAATTATAGCTTATTACAACACATGAAAAGTTGTGAAGGCAGATAATTGGGCCCAGAGCACGGCCAACCGTCAGGTTTTTTCCCTCTATTAATTACTTAATAAAGATTACTCACTTTCTAGAGGCTGAGTGTGCCCCAAGAGGGTCTCCGATGACGAAGGGGAAACCCTAAAATATTAGGACAGTTTTTAATTCTTCTCAGAATAAAGAAAATGACATTGATTATGGATATTTAGTTCGAGAACTCAATTAAGGTAACAATGGAGTTTATATAATGTGTAAAGGTTTCCAACACGATAGGCATTTAAAAAAATAAAGAATTATTGATGTAAAGTCTAAATTGATGAGAAAAATAAATTAGTAGATTGACTAAGTACGTAAAAGAAAGTCAATCTTTTAATTGTAGGTGTAATTAAATTGTAATCCCATGATGACAACAATTTCCCAGACTTGAAAATAGCCCTAGTGTTGGCCGAAACGTTTTCGAGATTAAATAAAAAATGTTGGTGGAATATGAGCTTGATTTATAATAATGAAAACAAAAATTGGGTCAACATGCATCAATCTTTCCTACATTTATGCCTTACTTGTTGAGGCTACTTTTTTTTATTGCCATATTCCTCGATATTTCTGGTGAACAAGGGAAATGTTGTAGAGGTAGTGTTACCCAAAATCGGTCTTGGTCCTGCACTTTGCAAGACCACGACCAAGTACGTCTAACTGTTGCAAGACCAAGTTCATGACTGGTAAAAACAATTGATTTTTTAAAATAAAAATTAAGACAAAATAGTTACTACTGCTTGACAATCTTAGTTATTATATGTTAATAATTGTTATAACCAATATACTTTTGCATTTAACTTCTCTAATTTTTCATTTGGGCTTAGTTAGGTTTCTTCTATCTAAAAAAATACAGTAATATCTTTATAGTAATAATCTAATAAGTAACTGAAAGACTGTTACAAGACTCTTGAGCAAGACCATGACTGAGTTTGTAAGACCAAGACTCGTCTCGTCTCGCATTTGGGCAACACTATCTACAGGTTACAACCGTCACTAAAATATTTTCAACCCGCCCATACCGGATTCCAACCTGGCCGCTAACTCGAGAATGTTAAAGCGTGGAACACCTAATCACGCTCGGATTCCACGGTGTCTGACACAAAAGTAATAAATGTTTTACTCGATCAAAAGTATACTTAGTGACTTTTTCCTATAAATTTACAATGCTCGAATGATCTGAACGAGAACGCAAGACCCTCCTTCCTTTAAGTCAAAACTGAGATAACCTTCCCAAGAAGTGACGTAATAGAAGAGACAAAGAGGTAATAGTCGACTAATTGACACTAGGTAGCCGGTGACGTCAGCTGGCTAGAGCCCCCTCCCAAACATTTTATCAAATTGAGCTTTTAGCCGTTACCGTAGAGCAGCCGGCGCCTACAGATAAGGCAGTCAGTAATGGCCACCTCGAGTCGAGGATCACTATCCTGCCTTACTTTTATTTGTCTCTTTTAACTCTTGTTCCCTTTTCGATTCTTCCGTTTCAGGTTTTGTTCTGTTTCGCCCCGATTGCTAAGTAATGGACTGGAGGCTATCTAATCGTCAAATAGTCTTTTGTAAAGGTCGAATAATAAATTCATTGGCTCAAGGACTCCTCCCCCCCCCCCCTCTTCAACTTAACCTAACCTTATTGTACTGTCTCCTACTTCGCTCGTTATTAGTCTCTTAATGAATCTTGGGTAATGCTCTTATCAAAATCCGTGCCATTGATAACAGATCCCAAAGGTATAGTCCTAGCTAAACTTGCTAAACAAAAATGTTACATATATATTTTTTATAGTTTTGACTGCACAGTACAATCCTTGCTTGTTTATAGATTTATGATATCTATAGTCGCGATCATAGAAATTTCATCACCTTTATCTATTGATTATTATGTTGATAACGTTATTCCATTGAATGTTTTTGTTTTTCTTTATTTATTAAGGTTACAAGAAAACTTTACTACGTTTCTCAGTTCAGTTTTAACTATTGCCAGGATAAAAGCTCAACCTAACATAACCTTTGGTCTCTTAATGAATCTTGGGTAATGCTCTTATCAAAATCCGTGCCATTGATAACAGATCCCAAAAGTACAGTACTTGCAAAAAAGTATATCGACGGTGAGTAATGGAAATCAATTTCGATTAATTACCCAATGTAAACAAAAATGTTCCATATATATTTTTTATAGTTTTGACTGCACAGTACAATCCTTGCTTGTTTATAGATTTATGATATCTATAGTCGCGATAATAGAAATTTCATCACCTTTATCTTTTGATTATTATGTTGATAACGTTATTCCATTGAATGTTTTTGTTTTTCTTTATTTATTAAGGTTACAAGAGAACTGTAACTACGTTTCTCAGTTCAGTTTTAATATTGCCAGGATAAAAGCTCAACCTAACCTAACCTTTGGTCTCTTAATGAATCTTGGGTAATGCTCTTATCAAAATCCGTGCCATTGATAATAGATCCCAAAGGTATAGTCGTTGCAAAAAAGTATATCGACGGTGAGTAATGGCAATCAATTTTGATTAATTACCCTATGTAAAAAAAGTTACATATATATTTTTTACAGTTTTGACGGCACAGTACAATCCTTGCTTGTTTATAGATCTATGATATTTACAGTCGTGATCATAGAAATTTCATCACCCATATCTTTTGATTATTATGTTGATAACGTTATTCCATTGAATGTTTTTGTTTTTGTTTACTTATTAAGGTTACAAGAAAACTCTAACAACGTTTCTCAGTTCATTTTTAACTAATGCCAGGATAAAATCTGTAATTATGACATGTTTAAAAAAACTGTCCTCGTCAGAAAATATTAAAATTATGACGTTATATAAAGTAAAAGAATCTTCATGAAAAATAGTAACGAGGATAGGGTACCACCAATCAACGGTAGTCACAGTTTTGAAATAATAAAAATAAAATAAATGAATAAAAGGTACCAATAGAATGAAAAAATCTGAAAAAAACACACAAAAAAACCGAACAATTTGACCGCTTAATGGTGCGATTGTTTTAAAAATATCGTTTCAAAACTGATAAGAAATATCCGGAGATCTTGCTGTAGTAATCTGGTAAATAAAATAGAATTTAATGAAATTTTCACAAGCTGTTGTAAATTTAATGACTGAAAATGTATTGAAAAGAATGATTGCCTATAATTAGACTTTAAGTAGAAGAGGAAGAGTATTTGAATTATCATCATTGCATGCATCAAGCATCAATACAAAAGATAAAAAAATCTCACAACTGATAATGAATGACACTATCCGATTTTGGTTGTGCGCTTTGGCACCTAGGTGGTTTTATATCAATTTGATCGTATTAAGGTAATACGACTTTCATTTACGCAGGCGCAAACGTACATTAGTTAATACGTCTATAATTCAAAAACGGTTCTTGCGATTTGGCTCAGGGTTAGAGGAAAGTAGAGACTACTGTACAAATGGTCAAATAACAATTTTATCTATTTCCATCAACATCATATTTTTTATATATTTCTCTTGACAAGTATATTTCCTAACTACTACTGTGGATTTTATTTTCGAAAAACATATCGTCGACCTATGCACAAGATCCTGGTTTGGATTATATGTAATTCTGTTTACAATAAAAATGGTATGAAAACATTACCGGCTCCTATTTATTCTAGTAGGCGATTGGATGTAATTCAGTGATGTGATCCTGGGTTTGTTTTCTTTTCTGTCCTGAAGATACCTGAATTGGCGAAACTCTGACGGGTCATGTTATTATTTACCTGCATTTTAGAAACGCAAGGATGTGTTGAAATGTTTCTTATTATAATCTAATAACTTTTAATCCAAGAAATTATAATTTTATAGATACATAGTTGTGCTTGAATAGAAATGAACGTTTCAAATATTAAATATTAACATTTACAACAATATCTGAAAAGTTAAAATCCATAAGAGTTAAAAGAATAAAACATATCTTTACCAAATAGACACGTCATATTTTTTTAAATTTTAAATATTTTGAAATTTTGTTTCAAATGTTGAAATTACGAAAATATTAAAAGTTTTCAAGCAACATCCCTGACTGCAAGTATTGGATTATTATTATTCAATTATCATTTGTCAACTCTGACACTATAAAATAAAAAAATTCATAATTTTAATACTGAAATTTTTTCCAATATTTTGCGTCTATACTTTTCTAGAATTATGTTTTTTTTTTATTTGTTATAAAAACAAAATCTGTACCACTACAACCCATAAAGGGTTTCGGGTTTAATACTTAGTAAGTATTGTTTTAAAATCAACGATTCTGCAAAGAAATGATCAGGTCAAGATTCCTCCTGATTAATTATTTAATTAAGAGTAACCACTTTATAGAGGCTGGATGTGACCAAGAAGCGTCTTCCGACTTCAGGATCGATCCATGGTTAATGAAAAATTACTTGTCACGGAACTCAGGACCTTGAGCTTAAAAGTCTAAGCCTTACCCACCGAGCTATTCTGTTTATATTAATGGTAATAATTAATATATAATTATTTTGGCATTGTTCAAACTTATTTTGTACTTTTATCTGCATCTTACTGATTGCATTCATATATTAACTGTTATTTTAATACTTGATCTGATTGAAGAAAAAAATATAGACTGGATATCTCAACCTCTATCTTAATTTTAGCCTAATTGGACAATTAAAACAGTTGATAGCCGATAATCTTTCAAGCCGATTCTCTCAATTATAGACCAATTAAACATTTAAAACTGAAAATAGCAGATAATCTGGTACGATCATATTTTAATTATGTAATTTTATTATTTATTTCTTAACTGGTATTAATTACCAATAATTATTGAAACAATAGTAATTGATAATATTAGCTAGGATGGCTTTGGATTGCCTGCCTGCCTCTTCAAGCCATGTCGTCCTCGAAGAGGTGAGATAAAGGAAGACAACTAGTCTAGACGACCCATTAAGGTGTATCTTGGGTCGCCACTTCCTCTCTCAGCAAAAACTATCCTTCCTCTGCACTATCGGCCTTCTTCAACGGTTTGGTACACCATTGAACTGTGGAAGATCGTCTCATAAAGAAGGCGTCATTGAAGACATTCAAAGCATATCTTGTTTTTTGGCCTTTAAAAACTCGTATTGGGTAAAATAAATTCGTGAAATTTTAAATCATCTTTAATTGGTATTTTGAAGATAAAGATTAGCCAGTAAACTATAAATTATTTATAGTTTTAGACATTTTTCTAAAATAACTTCTTCCGTTTTTAAATTTTTTTTTGTTATTCTTTATGCTGCATTGTGGATGTTTGGAGGTCCAGATACAATCTTCATGGTTTATTTTGCTAATTATATTAAAGTTGCAACATTCCACTCTGTCACTTATTATATAAAATATATCAATTTATTTCGTAATTTTCTTAAAAATTGAAAAAAAAAGAACCTAAACTACAGAAATTCCTGAAGATTCTTGGGCTCAGTAGTTAAAGTATTGTTTCTAGGGCTATGGTAGGGGAGTGATTGGGCCGAGATCACCCAACCACCATATTTTAGCACTTAGTCAATTGACTAAGGGTTTATAAAGGATGGGTGTGCCCCAGCAAAGTCTCCACGCCTGATAAAACAGAGTAAATGAATATCTGCCTCGGGCTAGAAGCAGTGCCCTTGAGAATGTGAGCTCAGTTTCTTACTCACTAAGTTTTTTTAAATTAGCTGAAAATATTTTCTTTTTTTTTTGTTGAGAGTGTTGTTCTTCAATGTTTTAAAAGTATTCAATATATTTATGTACGTATTCAAATTCATTAATTACCGAGTAATGATTCATATGTATAAATTATAAGATTACGATATCAGCATTCAATGTATGTTTTTTTTTAATGTATTTGGAGATATTTTTTAAATAATATCGGAGGTATATACTGCATTGCTCAATGATGACGGTTTTTTGGTTATCCCGATAATAATATAAAAATTACAAGAGTCAATAAATAGTGCTATATTTAAAACCTGTAATCAAAATACATTTTAATTAACTATCAGTTAATAGCATCTTGATATTAAATAAATCTATAGTAACTATATTATTTTAGAAAAGATTAAAAAAAAATTGCACTATATAAAAGCGAATAATACTTAAACGATCCTTGTCTTAAACGATGTTTTAAAAAACAAACAAGAAATGGGTTTTAAGTTAGCTAGAAGAGACACTCCACTCCTCATGAGTCGAGATAAGATACGAAACCTGATGGAATTCCTCTCGTTTCGAAAAGCTTTCAATAGGCGTCGAAACTCGATCATATAACTTTAAAATCAGTTAATTTTGGCTATCATAAGGATTATCAAAACGTGAGTTTTTTTTTTATTTAGTTTTTTAATTTTTTTTACATAACTACAAATAGTTTGAGCTGGCTTCCCTACCCTTTGAGAGATTTATTATCGAGTCCTCTTAAAAACAGACATTAATCCGTTTTTCCCATTGGGGTTTATCTGGAGACATTTTGGTTCTAAATTGATGAGGGCCGTTAAGTAAGTATTCCAAAAGCTGTCAAAGGGGCTATCTCTAACAGGACCATTAACATAGCTCACGCTCGGCCTTTTAGCAGTTTGTTCACCGAATTAAAAATCTCAGTCGTGGTTCCATGCGGCGTTTGTATAATTGCTCGAACACAGCTGATTTTTTTTATTATTTATTTATTTTATGCTCTTTTGTTCCCTTACTACCGAAAGTAAAAAAGCTTTGTGGCCCCAGAATCGAACATTCCCACTCGTGTTTTACAATTTAAACATCTAAGAAAACATGTTGTTTCGTGTTTTTACTGGTACTGGTAGTATAGGAGGTACTATAGTCCTCAAAAAATAGCCTTGTGGTATTTTTTTCAATCCCTGATGGGTACTTAAAGTAATGTACGAGAAACTAGTTAGTCAAAATAGCTAGAGACCGAGATGACTAAGCGTGCTAGAGCGTTTCCAGTTTTAAAACTCTAAGATATAGTGGCGCAGTTTTGAATCTCGACCTTTCCACTCTGTTTATAATCGGTTTGGTTGTACCTCAAGAATAAGTCTCTTCCCCTTCCGTTCACCAGAAATGACGGAGTAGGATAGGAGCTAATCGATAACAAAATATATACAAATAGTCAAATATAAACAATTGAAATTTATTTTAAGAGCCAATTTGTTGTATTATTTTCAATAATGAACTGTTGTAATCGATCCTAAAATTCGGAAAGTTTAAACCACCTTAAAAACTTGAGGTTTTACCTTTCATGGTACTCGAAAATCGAATAAAAATTTTTTTTCTTTTTTCTGGGAAGTTGTATGTTATTCTCAGTGTTTGGCAATAATAACTTCCAATTATATAACAGTTGATTTATCCGTTGTATTTCCAAGTTTACATGTCCCATCTTCACAACTACAATCCCAATGTTTCTTTGTTGATTCATGGCTTAAGTCTAATATACTCTATTGTCAGGTTCTAAATTCATGTTATAACAAATTAAAGTATATAATATCCAGAGCATCATCATACCTTTAGCATATATAACATGAATTTAGAACCTGACAATAGAGTACATTAGACTTAAGCCATGAATCAACAAAGAAACATTGGGATTGTAGTTGTGAAGATGGGACATGTAAACTTGGAAATACAACGGATAAATCAAGTGTTATAAAATTGGAAGTTATTATTGCCAAACACTGAGAATAACATACAACTTCCCAGAAAAAAGAAAAAAAAATTTTATTCGATTTTCGAGTACCATGAAAGTGACCCACCCACACGTCAAAATGAAACAACTGACTTTAAATAAGGGACTGAAAATACTATACTCACTTTTTTCTAAATCGAACTAAATAGATACATTTATCTACTCAAAACCTTTTGGACATACGAGTCTCAAATTTACGGTGCGGCAAAAAAGACGCAGTTACAAAAAATACGTTCATTTCAATACAAAATTTTACAACTTACAACTTATAAATATGGAGCTCCCTGGTACGTCAAAAACAAAATTTTACATAACGATTTACGAGAGCCAACAATCGACCAACACATACGTACTGTGCTCTCGTTTTCATCTCCAACAACACGGACACACAAACAGATTTATAAACGACATAGCCTCGACTGACATGCCCAACAAGAGGAGACTAAAAAGGAGCTGGATGAGAGATCTCCTCACCTGAATCAAAGTTTTGACAAAGTTGATAAAAATCGTCATTTGTTGACTGCAGTTTTCGACCACACTTATATCATCAGTAAACAAACATTTTAAATTGTGTTTCATTCTATAATAACTAATAAAATAATAATTATTATAGATTACAATAATTTAATTTATTATAATTATAACAATAATAAATTGATTATGATTATCGAATAATAAACATTCTCTACTATTTGGTTGGTTAAAGGAAATCTGTTTCTCGAGACAGAGGGCTTTCTGATAGCAATCCAAGATCAGGTCATAGCAACGAGGTCTTACTTCCGAAATGTCTTATTTATTATTATTGTCTTGTATCAGACAAGTGTAGGCTCTGTTCCAGCATGTTCGAGTCTATTCAGCACATAACTGGAGGGTGCGGAGTGCTTGGTGGTAGAGAATATCTCAAGAGACATGACGATGTTGCAAAAATGCATCATCAGGCGATTGGTCTAAAAAGAAAGTTAGTGAATGAATCAATATCTTACTATAAGTACAACCATATAGAACTTATCCAGAAGGAAGGAATGAAACTGTATTGGAATCAATCTTTTATAACAGATCATACTGTGCTCCATAACAGACATGATATCGTTTTGATCGACAGTAATATGAAAACAGCTGAGATAATAGATATTTATGTACCGAATGATGGGAACACCAACTCAGTCTGAGCTGAAAAAATACAGAAATATCAAACTCTTGCAGCCGAGCTAAAACATCTGTGCAGACTGAACAAAATGACAGTAAGGGCTTTAGTGATCTCTAGTAATGGGCTGATTCCAAAATCCACTGTAGAAGCTACCGAGAAGTTGGGCCTCTCAACAGCTACGATAAATGAAGCCCAGAAAGCTGTGCTGCTGAATTTTGCGAGAATAGTAAGGAGCTTCCTAAATATCCAATAGAACTAAAAAAATTGACGTGAAGTGGTTGAAGTTAATTCTTCCCCATTCTAGGAAAATGCCTTTTTTGACGTGATAAAGAATAAATAATAATAATCGGATTTACTACAGAATCTCGTATCTTATATTTTACATTGATCTGAAAGCTACAAAGGAGTAATCTTATTTTTAAAATACAAAACATACTGGCCTGTATTTCTACCTCAGTCCACTTCCAGGGGTCGAATTAAAACCCTCGGAATGGACTGCCCTTCCGGTTAATTGCCCGAGGGAGCCGCCCAGCCAACAGGAACCCTCAGAGTTGAAGAGGGGGGGGGGGGTTCATTAGTGAATATAAAATTTAAATGAAGGCCTTCTTGGTTTATTTAGTATCAACCCCCCTCTCCCCTCTTTGTTAGTAGGCTCTGCCACTCGATGACCGACAAAAGAGATAGATATTTTAAACTAGAATTTTTGCAAGATTCACAATTTGAAATAAGTTTTTATTAAGAAATGGGGAAGGATAGTATACAGCGGGACCTCTTGATTTAGAACCTCAATTTAGAAAAGGTGGTTTCTGGTCTTGGTCTTGCAAATTTCTCCTGAGCTAAAACGAAACTTCTTCGTTTTTAAATGAATTTTAGCACGAATTTAAAGCTTGTGATTGGAAATCATAACTCCTTCATGAGATTTCTTCTTTCTATGTTGTCGTATTTTATATGGAAGATCGTAGGGTTTTTTTTTTTTTATACGTATACGGTCTGTTTTATATAATTTTCCTTGTTTTTATTTTATCAAACAATTTCTTTTTTGGAATGTAATTATTATTTCTATTTTGTTTCTATTGTCGCCCAGTATTGTTTAAATTTTTCTTTCCAAGTTTAAATTTTGGAAATAACTGCCATATACCAGAAAATCTGCTAAAATGCGTCTAATTGTACGAACATATATTTTTTAAATATTCAGTGTTATGTTTGTTTCTTTGACAATAATTATGTTGAATTTTTACACATAGCATGAACTCGGCCATTTTTTTGGAGTCTTGCCAAAAAAGTGGAAAGTCGGCGTAGTAGATATTTGTTTTTGCAAGCTTAGTAAGGTTTATAAATTCCTACTTACATTATGTCTAGTCTTCAAGGAAACTGAACTTTTACCATCTTCAAAGTCTGTTCCACCGTTTATCAAAGAAAATAATCGAGAATGTGGATGTAATCGACGAGAGGTATCGAAGCAGAGGAGAAAGAGGAAGAGTTAAGTGAATTGGAGCTCCCCTAATACTATTAGCGGCGGTCTGTTCCTATCCCATTATAGTCCACCGCTCCAACAACATCCCTCCAACAATCCTGTCCCTCCCTCCAATCTTGTGGAGTATAGCACGGCCAACCTCACTCCTCCTCTACCTCTTTATACACATATTACCTCTTTTTTATCCACACAATATTTCCTATTTTGTATTGATGTTGACTTCACGTGGATATATGGAAAAAAACGTCACTTATACAGTAGAAGATACAAATAGCCGATTCTGGCACAGATCCTCGGTGCAATATGGCGCAAAAACGAATGTTTCTTTCACTATAAATCATTCAAAATTTTAGCCTTTAAACACTGTTGCACTCACTTTAAATCGTTCAAAAATTGTAAACTTTGAACAATGTTTCTTTAAATTTAAATCGTTAAAATATTCCAGCCTTTAAACACTTTATCTTTCATTTAAAATAATCCAAACAATGTTTAGATGTTAAAATTTTCATTAAACGCTTTTTCATTCGCCCCAAATTGTTGAAACATTTTAGCTCTTAAACTCCGTTTCATTCATTTTAAATCGTTCAAAAATTTTAACCTTTAAACACTGTTGCGTTCACTTTAAATCCTTAAAATATTGTTTAAATCCTTTAAACATTGCTGTCTTAATTTTATATCGTTCAGACATTTTAGCCTTTAAACACTGTTTTGTTCATTTTAAATCGTTTCTTGTATAAATTGTATCCTTTGATAATTATATAGTCTGTAAACCAACCAGTAGCGAATACTAATACTGCATATTATTTCTTACAATTATAAGACTTTAAATCTTCTTTGTGTAAGAAATATAATATTAAAAAGAATTATCTATGTACACCAACATAAGGGGTAAAACATATCGTTGGTTTCGTTGAAAATGTCACTGAATACATTGTTGAGTAAGCTGAATATTTTCGTTATTATCAACCTTTTTATTGTTACAAAAAACGCAGTAAGTGCACTAAAATAACAGAAACTTTTATATATCAAATATATTTACATTAAACAAAAAATTTCTAATTTTATAAAGGAGGAATTGATCAGAATGCTGGTGATTTTATTAAATAATTAAAGAAGTGATTTAAACATTTATTTAATGGAATATCACTTAATACGGGAGCTGAGTGAGTTAGAAACTTGGCTGCTAACATCAAGGTTCCAGGTTCGAATCCTGCTGATGTCAAGTAATTTTTCATCAGCTGTGTATCGTCACACTTGGGGCACATCCTGACTCTATAAAGTGGTTACTCTTAATTAAATAAGAGAAAAACCAGATACTTAGGCATGATGTCGGTCCGATCACCTTTCTGCACAATCGTTGGTTATGAAACAGTGCATCCTAACAAAGTACTGAATCCAAAATCCATCATGGATTGTAACGGTACGGTTTTCTCCTTCTTTTTTTAAAAATAAAAACTCCTTTTGTTACTCCTTTTGTCCTAGGCGCGTTTTGTAGATAGACTAGTCAGATCTCCTAAGTGTAACGCTCCAGTAAAGTCGGCTGGAGTCGATTAATTGAAGTGTTTTTTTGTCGATGAGCTCTGCGCTTAGTTATTAACTTACCCCATGATAAATATTTCTTTCTTTCTTTACTACTGCCAGAGATAACGGTGTAGATTAACAAATAAATAAGGTGTTCTAATTGATCAAATTATCGTTATTGAGTATTTTACAGATCTTTACGTTTAAGACTTAAGTCTAAAAAGGCATTTTCGTTCATTAGGGCTATGTTTCTGTTCCATAAATAATTCATGAACGAATGGGTTGGTTCCGATTTTTTGCTTTTTTTTTACTTAGACAATGAATTTTCATTTTAACCTGCTACTCAATGCGTTAAAGAAAGTCATGTAAATGTTCATGCTAGATTTTTTAATTTAAAAATGGAGTAATCACATTTTTAAGAAGCACCTTTGACATTTTATGTTTATATATGTAATTCTAAATAGAATAACATACCGTATAAAAACAAACCAGTAAATGATCCTTCGTAACAGCTTTCTTTAAATGTTTCAATAGCAATACATTGTTAAACGATTAATTAATTTATTTTTTAAGCTACTTCGATCAATTGCTTGTACAGATAGCTAAATGTTTTTATTAGTAGCACTTAATCATTGTCAGATTATTATTTTATTATTCCTAATGACCATTAGTGGTGTTGAAACTTCAATCTGTATACTTGATTATTACATTGGCTTTTAGCATGACACTAATACTACAACAAGGATAATTTGATACAAATTTTACTTTAAATAACTGTAATATGTTTTCTATTATGGTAAATGCTTTTCAAGAATTTAACTGAACCTCCAAACTTGGAACCTTAATTTATTCATTTTTCTACTTTTCAGATAATGTTCGTCCATTTTCAAAAAAAAATCTTTCCTTATTTTTTCAATTTTATAATTTTTATTTTCATTTTTATTTATTACATCATCTAACAAAATTAAATGATTGGAGCAAATTTTTTAATATTAGATTCAAAATGGAAAATCCTAAAACATTACTTTCACTCTCGACATGACACTTGGTTTCCTATTTACGATGATCAAATAGGTAAAGTACAATATCTTGGACTGACGTTTGACAGAAGTTAATATGTTATAAAGGAAAACGTTAAATCTCAGACTACAATTAATATACTCACTTATTTCAATACGCTCAAAATTAAACCTATAATTAAACTGAACACTTACATTTATCTACTTAAGTCATGTGGACCCGAGCTTTACAGACATACGGAACAGCTAAAACAATCCACATACGAAAACTACGAACTTTTCAGTCAAAAGCTTTTAGACTATAATGCTCCATGGTACATCTCAACCATTATTTGACGTAAAGCACCTTCGCATGTCAAAAAATAACGACCACATACGGACACTCTACAAAAGATTTCACAATAACATACATGAACGTACTGACACACTTATACAAGATATGGCTACTATTAATGTTCGAAAACACGCATAGAAGACTCAAAAGAAGCACTTTTCGCTTAAAAAGTGTATAAATATATATATTTTTTAAAATTATTATTACAACAATCTGTCACTTGGACATTAGTTATAGTGAGGTAGGATAACATTCACACTGCATGTACAAAAAAAATTAAATAAATAGAAGAAAATAACAATAAATAATAATCAAAAAGTACATACAATAAATTAAATAAAATAACCAAAAAATAAAGAAATCAAAATGAAAGTAAAAAAAACACATACACACCTATGTACACTACTTACAAGCAGGCTTGTCCCTCCAACTATGGAGGGAAAAGTAGGACTCCAGGAGAACCCTGCGCTACTCTCTTAACCGCATCATTGGTACTAAAGCCAGCGGAGATTGATCGAGAGCACTAGAAAAAAAGAAAGTATATTAAAATCAAAACAGAAAGGGATTCCGCTGGGCATTCCTCTCCCTCACACTGATCAATGCAACTACTATTATTCTTTCAGAGTCGCTGATTGTCAGTACTTCTGATAGGTCTGGGTGAAGAAATTAAGTTAAAAAAAAAACTCTGGAAAACCATCGTCATAATTTTCTAATTGTCACAACTTTACTGTACTATTTGCAGTTTTTGTCATTATTTAAAATAATACTGGATCACAGGGGATTGGGGTGTCTTTCAGGCTGAAGCCCGCCCCCCAATCGGAAAAATATATATTTTTTTCATTGATTAATATTTGTTTTTGTGAATGATCTGAACCAAATACTTAAGTTTTCAAAGTAAGTGCTCTTTTTTTAAACTATAATGCATGTGTTTAACCTACTAAATGTCAAAACATTTTTTCAAATTTTTATTATTTTTCATATGATATAGTCCATTTATTTTACTATTCAAAGTAATTAACGCCATTAATTAAAAAAGTCTTCGTTCTCGACTTTGTTGACCTTTAAAAAATGTATTTACGAAGAATCAAAGACGGAATTCATTAATTCAGAGTTTTGATTTTGCGGAAAAAACAATTTAATCCTACTGATATGGAGTATTGATTTAACGATACGATTACGCAATTAACATACATCTTATATATCTAAATATATTCTGATATTCTTTATTTTCGTTAGAATATATAAATCAATCGATTTCAGAATCAGGATTGATGTTTATATGAGAAATCGTGATTCGGGATTGTTCTATGAGGTTGATATTTCAGTCAGACATCGATAGTAAGTTCCAGATTTAGATCGATAATAGACTAATAGTGCTAGAACTAGATTAGAACTTTGAGTACTGGAACACTATTGGCGGACGGACTAACCAATCAGATGGGTGCTAACAGCTACAACAGTCGAGCTAATTGGGTTTCCCTGCTCGGGATCAATTGGACAAACGGTCCTCCCTTGGGAAAACTGAATCATTGATCGCCATTGCAAGGGTTCCCGGAGGTAATTAGTAGAGGATCCTGCCGGACAGCCCCTGACAGACTTTCAGCGATCTGCTGGAGTACGGATATAGTACGGTCAGTTGTACTAGCGCTTATACATAAACAGCAACTTATAACATTTATAATTAATTTAAAATTCCACTTGTCAAAATTAAAAGAAATGCATTAAAAAATGACGGGAATTACTGTACTATTTTTTTCGGAATCGCCGATATTGAAAATAAGCCAAAAACTAAATATATAGATACAGTACCGGATTCAGTATATCATTTTTGTGAAGGAAGGGTAGGTTTATTACTCTGGAAGAATAAAAAAGAAGTTATATGAAATACTATTTACATGCTTGAAGCACTGTAAAAAAATTATACTTAAAAATATAGAAAAAAAAATCGATAATTACAGGATATATCGATAATACTTTTAGGGATACAATTTGTATATTTTGTTCTTAAAATGTTAAGTTTTAAGGTATATATTAATTTTACACATTTTTACAATTTCCACGAAAATCTCTATATTCACTCCCTGGCCCGGGAAAACCCCCGTATAGCCTAAAAAGGGAAGGTAGATGAAAGAAAAAAAAATCCCACGAAAACTACTCTAATAATTTCGATAGAACTCGTCATGTCGATGTACAATTAAATTGTTTTTAACACAAGCTATTCGTCATTGATTAATATATATGCCTTTGGAGTCCTGGCAATGGCCAGCATCTCCACTCATGTCCTGAGCGTCTGTGGCTCTAGTGCTCTCTTTCAGTCTCCACTGGCTTCTGATGCTAGTGATGCGGCTGGAAAAGTGGCACTGGGATCTTCCGGAGTCTTGCTTTGCTTTCCACGTGTGGGGGATAAAGCCTGCCTCGGAGATTCTTGGGCGAATGTGTATATTGTATATAGTTATGATTGTGTTTAGAAGTTTTTATTTTATTTTATTTGTTTATTTATTTATTTTTTATTTACCTTCTTCATCAGTATTATTTATTTACTTCTTATATTTATATTTATTTCTTTATTATTTGTATATATTGTATGAATGAGAACTTTTAGCCCTAATGCTTATAGCCCTCCAGCAGTGGCTGATTGTATTATTATTCAATAAATAGATTAAAATAAAAAAGTACGAATATATCCTGGTGACACAAATAGGCCTGTTTTTAACTTACAACTTTAGAAGATATAACCTTTATTAATGGAATATTCGTTTTTCAGTCACTTCAGAGAGCCTAGCCCTGGATATTAATTATCGATCTAATTTGCATGAATCGAGATTTATTGCTATCGATATGGAAGTATAGGGAGAGTTAAATTATTCCTGGGACTATCGAGAGACCTGCTGGCTATCGCTGTTTCACTTCATTAGCAGGACTTATGTACAGCAATCCCTTTTACAATCTTATTAGTGTAATATATGCAGATGGTGGAGGGGGGAGGTCCGGGGCAGGATATGTAAATGGGTCTGCTTGTAAGTCGGTAATTGTACATGTGTCCTCTACATTTAGATAATATTCATTAGTTATACTTTAATTAACACGTCACCTTCCTCCCCCCTTTCTTTCCCCCCTTCCTATTCGCTATGACTGACTCGTTACGTGATCGGAATATAATTATCGATAATAAAATCGAAAGGCAATTTATTACTAATTTGCGGGATTGGCGGAGCTTATCTTTCAGAAGGAAAATGTAAATGATTTATCTACTTCCGAGATAAGACGACCTGTTTCGTACGATAGCTCGTTTCCTTTTAGCACTTAATTAAAGAGAGAAATGAAAAAGTCGAGGTGTTTATCCATGTCTTGTCTAAGTGAAGCAGAGCAAAGCCATATTAAAATATACGTACATTTTACTATCTAGATTTTTTTTTTTTTTTACTATACTTGGGATTTTCTCACACCTTTGATTTAATTTGTTTTTCTATCCCAAAGAGGTACAAGGTTTAATTATTCGTTAATCTAATTAAAACTAAAACTGGATCGGTCTTATTTCTTTATCGATGGATGCATGAAGATTGAATGTTAAGTAACACCAAGAACGCATGCATAAAACCTTGGGCTCACTACTTCGTGAGGAAGCACTGTTTCTAGGCCAATAGTTGTGCTGGGATGTGATCTGGTCCGGATCACGCTTAATCACAGGCGGATCTACGGGGTGGGGAGGCTTTCGGGCTGAAGCTAGATCAAAGTAATGGCAAAAGTATTATTGTTCGTGTAATTACATTTAATAGGACTTTAAGAACCACTTAAACACCATGTCATATAGATAGTTAGTTTCTTTCTTTTTTTGAAAAATAAATTATCATTATATATACAAAAACAAAAGATTTCGGGCTGAAGCCCTTCGCAAAATTCTATTCTGGATCCTCTAGTGCGCTCAACTACATAATTTTTAAATATTTAATTAAGAGTACTCAATTTAGGAGTGGGGTAGCTCAGTGGTAAGGCACTGAGGTTCCAATGCTAAAGGTCCCAGGTTTGAATCTCGGCTCATGGCAGAAAATTTATTTATACTGTTACATCAGCCGTGAGGCGACCCTCCTGAGGCATACCCAGCCTCTGTAAAGTGGGTATCCTTAATTAAATAATTAATTAAGGGAGAAAACCTGGAGTTTGAGCGTGATCTCGGTCAAATCACCTCCTTGCACAACCGTTGACCTAGAAACGGGGCTTTCCCTGAATAGTACTGAACCCAAGACCCTTAAGACCCTTCATGGGTTGTAGTGGTACAGGTTTTTTTTACTCTATTTATAGAGGCTGGGTGTACCCCAGAAAGGTTTCCCGATCGCAGGTTCGATCAAAGGCTAATAATAACATAGAAATTACCTGTGACAACCAGACTCGTACCCGGGACATGATGTACATGAGAACCGTGCATTATTAAGCTAATTCGATACAAACAAAAACTTCGTTTCTTATTCTTAGACCGAAATTCGATTCATGGTAGTAACTAAGTATGGTAGTAATTAAGCCACTTCCATCGTGTAAACTGTATGATATTATGACTCGGATTGCCGTACATAGATAGTAAGGTCCCTTTCACACCGATGATGGATGTGCGTCTTGCAGCCTGGACATCGCTTTGTCAGTATGTTTGTTCCACGTTTATCTCTTGATTGAATAGCCTTTTTTTTTTGTCGGCCTCCGATAAGTCTGTACCGATTCCAGGTACATACCATAGTCGAAAAACATGTTTTTCCCTGCATAGAATCACCAAAATAGTTACAACCATTAGTTACAAACATGAAACAAATTCAAAATCTTAGTATGTTATTTATTCTTCAACTGTTTATATATTTTTTAAAAGAGAATAAATTGTTATACGTGTGGAGGAAGATGCTTATTTTGTTATTTTTCTTAAATTAAAAAATCTCAAAGATATAATGGAAAATAAATCGTATTTGTATTGCATCACGTACTTTCATAAACTTCATCTTCATTCATTACTTAATATTTTCACTTTGTTTGTATAATAATTTATAGTATTTTCTTTTTATTTGTACTTTAATTTTTCAGAGATGCTCTTTTAAAAATAAATCGTTTATTTTCCAAATGAACTCTAATCATTATTAACAATTCTTCAACTGGCAAAATATGATAAAACCTTAAAGCCAAATATAAAAAAAAAAAAATAATAAAATGATTGAGGTTTGTTTCGAAGAGAAAAAATGGTGTACGATTCAAGGAGAAAAAAAAAGGTTATAAAAATCGCACTCTAACAATCAACTATTTCTTTACAGTAATGGTGCTATAAATTGAATTTATTTTTAAATATTATTTAATAATATTTGTTTTATTTTAGATGCTAGAAAGGGAGATAAATTAGCTTTGAAATGGAAAGTTAAACAAATTAAACACTACATTTTTTTTTCTGACCCCCAAAAAGTTTATTTAATTATAAGAATAGAGTGCTACCAATGGGTAGTTTCTCAACAAGCGTGTTTCATGTGATAATATTCCTCTTTACACATTTACTTGATGTATTCATACTAATAGAGTTGTAAATATCATAATAAAAGTTTAAAATTAAAATTATAAGAAAAACTACAAATTACAAGTTTATGTTTTATTATATTAGACCTACAGGCAAAGTGTTAGTAGAAAATACGAATTTATTATTATTTAAAATGCGTGTAAATTAGTCACTTAAGATAATAGAAATGAATGTTGTTAATATTGACACAAAATACATAGAAATTAACATAGAACCACTAGCCGATCCAGGATATATATATATATATATATATACATACAGGGCACTAGCGGGTCCAGGATTTAATCTTGGGGAAGGCTTCGGCCCGAAAGTTTTTTTTTTCATAAAAATAACGATAATTACTTTGGAAAAACAGAAAGAAACTAACTACTTATATGAAAATGTGTTTAAATGATCTTTGAATTCCTATTAAATGTAATTACAAGAACAATAACACTTTAAGAGATTTTTTTTTCCATACAACATGGTTATATTTTACCATTTTGGGGGAGCTTCAACCTGAAAGCCCCCTCCTCTGTATATCCGCCTGTGTTAGAGGGTGTCTGGGTTCTTGATGGTCCAACTCTGGGGAGTAATTCTGGACAAAATTTCCATCAAAAAAGTACATTTGATACAAGGGCCGATCCCGAACGGAAAAGGAGTTCAGTCCAGTTTTGTGTTGTTTTTTTAAGGCGTCGCGGTTTTTATATAATAAGTAGAAATTACTCGAAAACTGTTCAAAATAATGAAATTTTAAGTACACCATCGTAAAGTAGACAAGAATTGCTTTGAGAAAACAGTTATTACATTTATTAAGGCCAATGATAAAAGGGACTTTTAGGAGGTCTAATAACGCAAAGTCTACCGTTATGCCGAATTATTTCACGAATCGGTAGTACAGAGATTTTTAAGGTGTCGCGATTTTTTTTTAGAAGAATCAACCTTATTTTGGGACATTGTACTTAAAAATTAACATAACATCTGGCCAAAATGCATATTACAATAAAAAACTAAAAAAGAAGTATTTACATAACTATACAGATATAGTAAGGACATTGAATTGAATTTATTTGTTAAAGATTATTCTAAAATCTTTTACAAATGATACATATATGAATAACTTTATTTCACCTACATGAGTCTAGTTTATCCTAACTGTACATTGACTTACTATAAAAACAATAACTAAACAATAATACTTCATTACATTCCAATTAATTCCTATCTACATTATCAATAAAACCAAAAAATAAAAAAGAAACAAACAATTAATTGAACTGACCAACAATTATCCTTATTCGTAGAACTTGGTTGGTGTGTGGAAGATCAGAGCTTAAGGAATCCATTGAATTGCACGCTGACATTATGAACCAGTAAACCTTGTTAAGTTTCTCTATGCTATCGATTCGAAGTATGTCTTGTATCTTGTTTACATCACTTGCCGCAGAGAGAAATTCTCGTAAATGTTTGTGTCTGTCGTCTGTTAGCTTTTCACAGTACAGAAGGATATGGAACAGGCTGTTAGATATGAATCTCTTACAGAAAGTGCAGGTTTCCTGGGCTTTGAAGTAGAAACTTTTGTTTTTCGTATAGAGCTTAATTAATTCGGGTATAGTAAAGACATAATATGAGCAATAAGGCCCTAATACTACAAAATAGTTGCTATAAACAATAAACTATGGAATTCTAAATGAAATTTGAAATGAGCGACAAATTACAAACTTTTATTAAATAAGTAGAAATTACTCGAAAACTGTTCAAAGTAATGAAATTTTAAGTACACCATCGTAAAGTAGACAAGAATTGCTTTGAGAAAACAGTTATTAAATTTACTAAGGTCAATGGTAAAAGGGACTTTTAGGAGATCTAATAACGCAATGCCTGCCATTATGCCAAATTATTTAACGAATTCGGATTACAGAGTTATGAGTGACTGTAATTGAAGCGGTATGGATCCATATCAGACCTCCTGAAAGTCCATTTTATCATTGACCTTAGTAAATTTAATCTGTTTTCTCAAAATAAAATTTTATCTACTTTACGATGGTGTATTTAGAATTTAATTATCTTGAACAATTTTTGAGCTATTCTTTATTATTCAATAAAAAACGTGACCACGTTAAGTAAAACAAAAACTTGGTCTTAGGTCCTTTTTCTTTCGGAATCGACCCATGCATCAAATGAACTTTTTTGTTGGCAATTTTGTCTAAAATCAACGAGCAGACTTTGGCCATTAAGAACTGAGGAACCCTGTATATAACGATAAATACTATGAAACAAAAATAAATAAACTACTTGTATGAAATAATGTTTAAGTGGTTCTAGAAATCCTATTCAATTGAATTACACAAACAATAATACTTTTACAGATAATTTCTTAATATTTTTTTCATAATACATCGTTATATTTTACCATATTGGGAGCTTTAGCCCGAAAGTCTCCCCATAGACCCACTTGTGACGTCAACAATGTTATTTACCATTATATCTGTACCGAAGGTAAAGGACGCCATGTCACATTTTTGTATTTGTTCAAGAGAGGCAATTTTCTATAACCTTGAGCTATTAAAATTTATTTAAATTTACTTATTGAAACAGCAGATTTTCATATTGTCATTGACAAGTAATTGGATGTAATAATCATACTATTTATTTATGATAATTTACCTAAAATATTAACTTTTTTTCCTGTCTTTTACTTCTCATAAATACAGACAAGATATTTTTTTAAAAATATTATCTTCTTTATTTATGTGAACAGAACATAGTGCTCTATACCATTGTAGAGATCAGAAAATCTGTATTGAGAATATGATATTAATTCAATTTAATGAAAAATAGGCAGTGTTTCCATTGCCTCCTTGGTACAGATATTATTTTTTCAATGTATAATTGTCAGGTTTAATCTGTTTTATATGATAAGGATTAATTATATATTTGTATTAATAACAAATATATAAGATAAATACTAAAGCGTTAATAGATAAAAGATATCAAGAGTGGGCAGTAGAGATATATGGTGGGGGTAAGGCGGCCATCTTATCCCCACCTTTCTGTTGGCCAGTACACTCCGCTCTGGGACATGGCTACCCTAAGTAAACTCTCTTAAAAGATATATTAACTGCTTATGTAGGAGTTTATAGGACATACATTACATAATACCTTACATAATAATACACTATTAAAACATGTGATATTTAAATTTATGTTATCATTTTTTCCAAAAGTTAACTACACCTACATGAAGCGTTTATTCCAAAGCAAACCGTAATCACCATTGACAAATTTTCATTAAATGCGAAAACTTTATTTGTCAAAAAAAAATTAATTCTTTATATGTAGCTCACATTTCGTTAAATCGATGATTATTTTAATTGTAATTTAAAACATTGAAGTTCTTTTTTTTTCTGTCTATCAAAAAAAATATATTTGCGCCTGTTAACTTATTTTTGACTATGAAAATTAAATTTTGAAACGAATTAAAAACAGGTTGTCCATTGGATGTTTTTTTTTTTTCATGGGAATCGGTACTTATTAAAAAAACTCATTTAGTGTTCACTTTGGAAAACCTATTCATATAATAGTAAAAATAAACATTACGACGCATAATTACATTTTTTATTCGTAGACTTCATAAATTTAAAAAATCACTAAAAGTGCATTTTTTATTTTCTTTTAATTGTTCTTGTGAACCTCGATCTTATTTATCGATACAAAATGATACTACATTAAGTGTGCAATGTTCTGATTTCAAAAAGAAAAAACATTCTCCTCATACACAGTTAGCTATAACGTTTTGAATTATCAGTATTCCCATTTTACTAAAAATAACATCATTCGATCTAATTCAAATTTTGTGACACTGAGAAAACAATAAACAGATTTTATAAGACGATTTCATAAATCAGTTTTTGAAAATTTTAAGAAATACTAAATGTATCAATAGTTCTTTGATTTTCAAGACTTTGAATTTATTTTTCATGTAGGATGAGATCTCATGAGATGGGAGGAAATTACAAAATATTATTGTGATATTACTGTAAGATCAAAAAATAAATAAATAAAATACCTGCATAAATACTGATCAAATACAACTGAAATCAATATTGTTAAACGTGATTAATTAATTAATTAAGAAAAATGACTCTAAGATATATATATACTCATACTGTTTGTATGATTTTAATTTGTATTTGAATTTATCTTATTTTATATACATTATTTTTAGTGTTGCCCAAAATCGGTCTTGGTCTTGCACTTTGCAAGACCAATACCAAGACTGGTAAAAAAAAATCGATTTTTTAAATAAAAGTTAAGGCAAAATAGTTATTAATACTCGCCAATATTAGTTACTATATGTTAATAATTGGGAGTGGGGTAGCTCAGTGGTAGGGTACTGAGCTTGCAATGCAAAAGGTCCCAGGTTCGAACCCCGGCTGATGGCAGAAAATTTATTTCTGCTTTTTCATTAGCCGTGGGGCGACCCTGGGTCGGGAGACCCTCCTTGGGCACACCCAGCCTCTACAAAGCGTTTACTCTTAATTAAATAATTGATTAAGGGGGAAAACCTGGCGGTTGAGCGTGATCTCGTTCAAATTACCTCCTTGCACAACCGTTGACCAAGAAACAGTGCTTTCCCTAAAATAGTACTGAACCCAAGACCCTTCATGGGCTGTAGTGGAACAGGGTTTTTTTTATGTTAACAATTGGTATGAATAATATACCTTTGCATTTAATTCCTCTAATTTTTCTTTCAGGTTTAGTTGGGTTTCTCCTATCTAAAAAATTGCAGTAATATCTCAACAGAAATAAGCAACTGCAAGACTGTAGCGAGACGTCTAGGTCTCTCATTTGGGCAACACTAATTCTTTTGCACTTTTATATATACATATATAAATAAGGACGTTTTCGAAACATAAAAAAAAAAAAAGTAATCTAAAAGAGAAATGAATTTTGCTTTTTAATGTACTATAAAAAATTATTAGATCCAAGGAATGTGTTCAGAATTCCATTTATTCTTAAATTCAATTTTCTACTGCACTGTATAAGAAGATGAAATTCTTATCATTCTGAGAACGTCATTATATAAGACTTATATGAAAAAATATCAATATTTCGTTTATTCACAGAGGCTACAGATGAAAGGCACCATCGAAAGAGGGATTATGGGGCTCAGACCACCCTCGTATTAGAACAAGGGGGGAAGGGGGAGGAAGAGGGAGTACGCCCGAGGCTGAGTCGACCCGACAAGTTGATTCCTCTTTGAAGGACTCTATTAAACCCCCTCAGGAGAAATAGCAATTTTCCTTTTCGACTCCTCCGCCTTTCCTTTATTCAGAAGGACGTTTAGCTGAAGAACCCTTTTTATTTCCTTAAACCCTCCGAGTTGAATAGAAGAGCGAGAGGACTTATACCCAATATCCCTTTAGGGCGCCATAACCAAATGGCAAGAATGCCCCCCCCCCTAAAAAGGCCCCTACTTTTGGCTTTTCCTCTTCAAATCTGTATTCTTATTGCTTTGAACATCCGGCCTGAGGGGCTGTGAATGTGGAAGTGCAAGTCGAATAAGAAAATAACTCCCTTTCCCCCCCCTCCCTCTATAGTCCATCTCTTACGATCCCACCATCGTGAACAAATTTTATATAAAGTAAAATAACAATATAATAACAAATGTTACAATAGTTACTAATTATATTTATCTATTTATTTAAAACTTAATCAATTTTAAAGATATTAACTGTTTTACATTCATTTAACTATGCAAGATATCCCGTGAATACAAAGAAAAATTTAAATGATGAAAGTAGATATCAAGATCTATAAAAATGTCAATATAAACAATTGTCCAATTTTCAACAGAAAAGTAGGAAATTTAAGATCTGTGTTTTTTTAAGCGAGTCACGTTTTTTGCTGAACAGACAGCGATAACTTAAAAAATATTTTATTTGAGTAATTAAACATTACTCCAAAGTAAATTAGACAATTAATTTAAACGCATGTAAACTTTTTCAGCGTTAAAACTATTTAAAGAAGACTATAGAACGAAAAAAAAAAGTCATAAATTATTTGTGATTTTGTTTTTTTACCGTTTAACTGAAATATATTTACCTCACTTTTAGAAAAATTTCCTCGTTTAATAACCTTTAAATCCATATTAATTAAGTTGAGGTCTATTTAAAATAAATTTGAGATATACATCTGAAGTTGTCTAAATAAATGATGATTTTCTAACCAGTCACCTAAAATCACTACAATTAACTGTTGCAAAGCTTTTATTTCTTGTGTTTCCGTGATATGGAATGTATTTTAATAAATATAATGGCCTAAAAATACATTTTATTTATCAAAATAAAAAATTGAAAAATAACGATTTTTCAAATTTTTTATGTAAAGTGGTTATGAAATTGTATTTTTCTCCCACATCTCCATCATAGAAATTGATATATAATTAGCAGTGACAAACTTAATATTTCTTAATAAAATTTACGTTTAAAATAAATAAAACTATTGATTAGTTCATTTTCATGAAAACGGAAATATTAAGGCTAGTAAAATTAAGTTTTTGTGAAGGTGGGGTAAATGTGGTACAGTTGAAGGGTGATAAAAACAAATGACAATTAATTTATGACGTTTTTTTAACCGAACTTGTAGATGTTGATGTATACTATCAAACTTTTAAATATTTCCTCCTACTTGCTGGACTCCCTGTATATGACTTGTTTATTTCCAAAGTGAACATTAATCGATTGTTATAGAAATTGAGATAAATATCGATTCACATGTAAAAAAATCCAATGAATCCTAGGGTACAGTAAAAAAAAATATTTGCTAATCTGAAAATTAAATAAGTGGTGTTAAATTAAGTTTATTACCAAAAACCAGATTTTTTTTTTTCAAGAGATATAAAACATTTGTATTTCTAAAGCATTCTAACAAAAATAAGTAGTCAAAAGCTTTTATAACCGCTTTAATCCAATGGCAATTTAAAAAATATATATTTCATTGTACCATTATTATAAACAAGATATTAACTTTTTATAATACTATTTTCATTCCTTTTTTTCTGAATCATATATCATATTTTTTCTCCCAAACAACCCCCAATCGATCTTCTCTTTTGTTCAAAAACGAGTCTTGAAGTTCATTTCTTTTTAAATGGAACTCTATTCAGGTTTTAGTGGTTTTTAATTACTACTCGAATATACAATGATTTGCGGAAACGTGTGTTACAAATAAAGAATTTCTTAATTTATTTTCTAAAATGCATTGGTTTTGATATTACAATTGGAATAGAAAATATAGTTTTTCACAGTTTCTGAAAACATATTAATAATGATTAGCGTTCACTTTTATATGTTAATTTTATTAGTGCTAAAGGTGGCATTTTGTAGTCTGCAACTGCACTAAATAGTTAGCTACTATAGAAAATAGTAATAAAATAAAATATGAAATTATGCTAATAAATCATTAAGAAATAATCGGTTGGAAGAAAAGTTAATCTTTACGTACGACCTTTTAAATCAACAGTAGCAATATAGTAAGAGAAATCTTTGCAATCGTGAAAAATTTAGAATCCAAGTTTTTAATTGAAATATAAGTTGTGTCTAAATAAATCTTGTCAAATGATTCGCGTATGTATGAACAGCCTAACTCAAAGTCATACGAAAATACAATTACGTATTTAAGTTAAGTAAATGGTTTGAATGTTGCTACAACTTATAAAATGGGCTAACCGGCACTCAATATTATAGATTTTTACATAATTTTTTTCAATAACGGTTCTAACTTTATTAATTAAACTCGTTATAGCAATGTATAATTAAATCTTTTATAATAAAAGTTAGGTCTTATCTTAATTGGTTCAATCTAACAGGGCTTAAATGTCAAATTTTCGAAATGGCTTCCTCTAAAGTACCTTTAATGTGGTCTATTTGAAATAATTATTAGCCTGTCCTGATTAGTAATAATAGAAACTGGCTAAATATAAATTACGAAAGAATTTAATAATTAACATATAATACATAAATAACTAAAAATATATATAATTAATAGTTGTAACAATAGAACTGTTGTTTGAATTATAAGAGGTATAACATAGAGTTATATGTAATGTATTGTTGTTACTTTTGGTTATTCTGTGTGTATTGCGAAGAAGATTCCCCGTCCCCTTATTGCCAGCGCCCATACATTGATTATTATCATCTTATTTTAATATTAATTATATAAACTAGACATTATATCCGAACACGTGGTAAAATTATTCGCCTTATAACGAGGGTCCACTGTATTTATGAGCAATGTTATTTGGCTGTGAAATTGATTCGTAATGGTGTCAAAGAACCAATGATAGCCGTGAAGAGCGTGGTTGGCGACCGCAAGCTGCGACAACTGAATCGGAAAATATCCCTCTTAAAAAACTGAACCGCTTCCTTTAGCATGCTATTGATCCTCTATCATCTCGGGCCTTCGGGAGCCTTCAAGAAGTAGAGGAGTTTAGGAGGTTGAGGTTGTGGTCTGGTGGATTGTCATTATCTCCTCTTCGCTGGAAGGGAAAGTTCTCTCCAGCAAGGTCTTTTATCAGTCCATTAATACGGTGTCGGGTAAAAAAGTGCACTTTTAAAAACGTGATAGACCTCGTAACAGTTTTTTTTTTTTTCTGTGAGCGAAGAGGAACTTTTTTGTTATTTGGTTTATCACAGGTCCAAAACATAACAGGTTACTCTATTTTTTTTACAAGTTACCTTTAAAATCTCTAAGCCTGTTAATAATAATTTCGTGACTAATTTAACATTTAAAAATAAATATTTCACAGAAACTATTTATCAAGATATATCTTTTATGATTAGACAATTGTTAATAGATGGCTTAGAAATGTTATCTTGTAATCGCCGGGCAGAATTCATATTTTGATCTCAATATCGTATTACAATAACTAAAGCCCTTAATCTATTGAGACCGATATGTATGAAAAGTATCTGTTATGTCTTGTTTCTAATTTGAAGAATTTATATTGTGTCAAAGGGAAACATTTCTCAACACATTATTGCATGTTTTTTTATAGTTGGTTTAAAATAATATAACAACCAATACAAAACGTCATAACTAAGTAGGATTTTTATAATTGACACTATACCTATATAATAAGGTAGTAGATATAGATCCATTTTCCGCCTCCCAGGATGGATTTTGTTGAATGAGGTATCAATAAATTTATTGAAAGGTATAAATCAATAGATTTCATACAGGTAGTTAGTTTATTTTCTTTTTAAAAGCAACCAATGTCAATTTCAAAAATTAAAATGTTACTATAATTACAGTATAAGTCATTGAAAAGATTGAGAAGCTTTAAAACAATAATTGGTTTGAGCGAGTATAATAACGATATCATAAAAAGGAATACACTGTTGAATAAAATTAAATTATAACCATGGGGGGGGGGAGAGGTAAAAGGATGTGAAAGAAATAGACTTATAATGAAGAAGAAAAAAAGGAATTGAAAATATTTTTTATAGCAATGTTTCATAGTTAAAATGATGAATATATAAAATTTAAAATGGACTGGATAATTGTGGAAAATGAAAAATTGGTTGATTATTATTTTAATTGATATTTTGTTTATTTATTTATTGAATATTACGATTTAATATTAAGATCTCATTCACACTATATATACAAAAATATAAAATAATTAGAAGCAAAATAACAACTAAATAATAATCAAAAGGCATACACAATAAACAAAATAAAATCGTTTAAAAATACGGAAATAAAAAAAATAAAAAACACATACATGTCACTATTTACAATTAGGCGAGAGAACTCCAAGCCAGGCTTTTCTCTCCAACAATGGAGGGAAAAGCAGGACTCTCCTTCAGGAGATCCCTGCGTACTTCCTCAACTGTGTCACTAGTACTATACTGAAGCCAGCAAAAATTGAATTGATATTTTTATCATGCAAATGGTCTTAAATTCATTGAAATATAAAAACCTGTAGCACTACTACCCTTTGGAGGTCTTGGGTTTTCTACTTTTTAAGGAAGGAGTTTTTGTTCGTCAATAGTTGCCCGAGAAACTGGTAAAATCCAAACTACGTTCAACCAGTTTTTCCTCTTAATTAGTTATTTAAGTATCTTCTTCATAGGCTGAGTGAGCCACATGAATGTCGATCCATGGCTGATATAACAGAATAAATAATTTGCTGCCATAGGATTCGAACCCGGGACAGTGCCTTAATCACTGACCCACAGGTGCAGCCAATTAGTCTTCTACAATTCAACATTGATTTTAAATTTAATATTTTTTATTTCTTCAAGACTTTATGTTTGGAATAAACAGGATCCGAAGAGTATATATCGAACAGAAGAGCTTGAGGGAGATAGAAATCTAGGCCTCTAGAGTGGTCGTTAAATTTTTAAAGAAGCCAGGACAAGTTACACCCTCAACGTCGGGATCTGACGGGCAGCCTTCCATCAGGATGTCGAGGCTAGGGCCAGGATTTAAGCCAGGATTTAAAGAATCTCTTCAGGATAAAGTCTCTTGGTAGGATTCTGAGGCATCAACTTGAATCTTTAGTATCTAGGTACATCTAAAAAGTACTAAAGAAAATAGGTACTAATAATAGTAAAAGTACATTAGAAGAGGCCATTTTGAAAATTAGGCACTTAAGCCATGTCAAATTATTCCCATGGGTATAGGACAGCTGATATTAAATAATATTTAAATATACATTAAGATAATGAGTAAATGCTTTTAGAATGATCGTAAACTAGCATTTGTAAAAATAATTAACTTAAAAATAGACACTACAAATTTAAATAGCCACTATGTACATAATCATAAATAATTTTTAAAAAATGTAAAAGCAGACAAACATAATCTAGACACAAGTAAAAAAAACAATAGCTATTCATTAATACAAATAAATATAGCGGTAAGAGAGATGAAATAGCTAAAAAAGATAGGTCCAATACTACATAACAAGAAGCAATGTCTTAATGAAAATAGAGTAACATTCAACTATTATAAGTGTATTTTTATGTTTTAAAAATTTTAAATTACGACAAAATGTTATTCATGGATTAAAATGAAGAAGTGATGGATGTTAAAAATGTTTTTATGTATTTATATAATGGGTAACATTGCCGAGATATACTGATATATAGGGTAAAGACACTAATTTTGACATTTTTAATTTAAATTCGATAGTAAGTAGGTGTTTAGGTTGATGTAGGATTTTAAACTTACTGCTTAATGTACCTTTGAAAAGGCGCCAAGTTGAAATCCTACATGACCCTAAACGCATATTTTATTAAATTTAATTTACAAGTGTCAATAAGCCCATATAATTGGTGCATTTTCTTAATATGTATTTATATAAATAAAAATATTCTCAAATACATATTAAGCTAATTGTATTGTTGCGGAAAACAGATATAATTGTCCATGAAGATAGACGAGGAGCCCGAAATGTCGACAAAAAAAATTAAAAATTATATATCAAAAGAAGAAATACCTTCTTTTAACCGTTGATAATCTCGAGATTTCACGCCTTAAAACCCTAACTAACAACAACCTTTTAACAAAAAGATTTTTTTCAGCAAGTACCTAAGTAATACGACAAATAATTAAAAAACATTGACATACTTCGAAAAAATAATAAGAGACAGTATATACCAGATACGCAAATGTTTTCAACAGATTTTTCTTCGTAAATGTAATTTGAAGGTGGCACTCAAGGGTCTGAAATACGCTAAGTATTTCATTGATAAATCATGATTTTTTTGTATCACCTTTATGAACATCATGGATTACAGATAACACACTTCTATAAAAACTTCTTTGTTAAAAGACTAGAGATTCGCCTCCAGTTTTGTAATGTGAGATTAATGTTATATGTCTTCTTCATACATCGGTGTTAATAGAAAAAATAATTTCAATCAATTATTATTATTCTTTATTTTATTATTATTATTTTGGTGATGTAATCTCTCTAATTGCAGTTTGCAACTGATCCTTAAAAAATCATGAAAATTTACGAATGAAATCATAACATAATATAAATGTTGATAAGACATAATATGCTGAATGTTATTTTTGTGTAAGTGTAAATTGTTTGTTCTCATATTTGGATATCAAGAAAACGAACGTTTATCACAACATGAGTATAAGTTGAACTGTTTCTTGTTCTTCTTGCATTACAAAAGGATGGAAATAAATATTAAATTATATAGAAATATTTACCACAATAGGAAAAATAGTTTCTCAGTTTTCCTTTTTTGGTGTCAGTACCGAATCCCGTTATAACATTCCATTTCAACATACTGCTTTTAATTTATGTAAATATCTGTTAAGTGTTTTATCTATAATCATTTGCATAAGTGCAATGCAATACGGATATGCTAACAGTTGTAAAAATACTGCTAATAATTAAAAATTCAATGGCATTTCTGATGTCGAAAATATAAAACTAGTCCTGGTATAGAAAGTGTTTTATAGGAATGGCGCACAATAAATCACTAATGGCTTTGATAATGTGGAATTGATATCGTTTATCTCTCTATTTCATTCTATTTAAGTCTCGCTAATAGAAAATACATTATCTTTTTTTTTTATTCCAAAGGATTACTAAACACAATGTTATGAAATTTGAGATCATAAATTGCTGGGCAAGTCTTAAAACGTTATGATCGGCACCTCAGTGTCTAGTCAACGGCACGTAGGAAATATCGGGTGGGGGAAGGAAGGTAAGTTAACATTACAAATAATCCTTACAATCCAAAATGCTTCGTTAAATCCTCAAAGCTTTGTCACAAATAAAATAATCCATAAAGACCTTAATGTTCCAAATGTTTCAGATTTGGCCCAATCTAGACACCTGCCCTTCCATAATAAATTTCATAAGCATCCGAATCCTCTTGTTTCTAACCTTGCTTCCTCTTCGATTACTGATCTAACCCTCCGGGGCGTCTGAAAAGAAGATGCCCCCGTGATCTCCTCATACAGACATATTATTAGAGTACAACCAATGGGTAGTTTCTCAACAAGAGTTTTCATGTGGTTATATTCCTCTGTACACATTTACTTGGTGTATTTATACTAATGCAGTTGTAAATGTAAAATTAAAATCAAAATTAAAACATTATAAATGTTGAGGGAAAGGAGAGTATAGCCTTTATTATAATTTGTTTTCGGTTGACATTACTTATCATGTAGATATTTTGCCGCCTTAACAAGCCTGCTCCATCTCTGCCTGTCTTGCGTTATTTCTTTCCAGTTATCTGTATGCAGCTCTATTACGTATTTGTTGATTCTGTATATCCATCTGCTTTTTGGCCTTGTGGATTCTTGCCTATTATTGAGGCATTCATTGTGGTGTAGAGCTCCCAGACGGGTTGCCTCGCCCATCTTAACCTCCTTGCCTTCATATCATGAGTTATTCATTGATGAGTTTCTGTAAGCAGCTTTTTTTTGGCATTTATACTCTAATCCTAGATCGCTCCGATTATCGTGTTGAGGAGTTTTCTCTCAAATCTTTCATTACCTTTTTTCTATGCTGCTTATTAATATCCAGGTCTCACAGTCATATGTAAGAACTGGCTTTATCATAGAATTTGAGATTTTTTTATAATAAGGAATTCCAATACCTTGGAAAGGGATAGTGTTGCCCAAATGCGAGACCGAGACGAGTCTGGGTCTTACAAACTCAGTCTTGATCTAGGTCTTGGTCTTGAGCAAGAGTCTCACAATAATCTTGCAGTTACCTATTGGCTTATCATTATAGAGATATTACTGTAATTTTTCAGGAAGGGAAAACCTAACTAAACCCTGAATGAAAAATTGGAAGAGTTAAATGCAAATGTATATAGGTTATACCAATTCTTTTCATATAATAATTAAAATTGTCAAATATGATGGATATCTTTTAATTTATGGAATGATCTATATTTTAGAAAAAATATATTTTTTTCACTAGTTTGAAAGTGGTATGGATATTAGTAAACGAAATATAAGTATAATTTTTCTATGACGATTGTCAATTTTTTTTCCTTCAAACTTCATTTGTTCCCGCTCACCTTGTAGAAGTACTGACAATCAGTTAGTCTGCTGTCTGGAAGAACACTGGTGATAGCATTGATCGGCGTCAGGGAGAGGAGTGTCCAGCGGTATCCCTTTCTGTCTTGATTTTAGTATACTTTTTAATCGAGGAGATCCCTCATCCAGCTTCTTTTGTACCTCTTGAGAGTGTTTTCGGGCATGTTAATTGTAACCATATTTTGTATGAGTGCGTTAGTATATGTTCATGTAAGTTATCGTGAAATCTTTTGTAGTGTCTCCGTATATGGTTGTTATCTGTTGACATGTGAGGGTCTTTATGTAAAGTAATGTCAATTACTTAGAGCTTTAGTTGTAGTCCTGAATGATTTTTATTGTAGATATAAAATTGTTTCCGGGTGAAATCGTGGATGAATTTCACTCTACTGTTTCTTCTACAATTGACTATCGAAAGTTCTAGAACAGTCTATCCTATAAAGTTTTCTTAGGTCGCCATAAAGTTGATCCGACTTCCCGAAAAGCTGGAACGGGAGGAAGTATGGAATAAATTTAGGGAATATTCTGGAGAGGTCCCACGTAGCAGCAATAAAGCGACAGGCAAGAATGGGCCGGAAGTTGACAGTCTAAAAGGGCGGTTGTATAATTGAGCTGGCTGTGGCTGGATCCTGAAATATTCAACCCTCAGCCAGTGCCTCCTTCATCTGATGGCGTTCGCCCCCCTCCCCCTCCACCGGTCTCTATGTCTCTTGTCACGGCGGTGTGTGTGTCACGACCTCTCGTGTCTTCCAAACGTATCAGCTGGAAATAATTATTTAAATATGATACTCATGTCTTGGTTATAAATTTAAGTCGATTCATCAATGTTTAGAGAAAAGTTAGTTCGTTGGATATACAACCAATCGATCTTTACCACAAAATTTTAATATTTTCACATCAATTACATATTTACTAAATTTTGCATTTGACGAGAGCTAGTCTTCTTTTTCCGTCCATCTCATCTTGAAAGTATTCCGATTCGATGAAAAATGAACTGTATCTAAATCCCAGCAAGATTTCTCTCTTGATTTTAAATTATGTAGTAAAAGAAAGACTGCAGAAAGATTTCTAATAATTAAAAAAAAATCCAAAAAATATGGAACGGGCATTAGCAGGAAGATGAAAAAAAAGGAAGACCAAAGGTAAAATAGAAAGAATTTATGGCAAAAATCCACTCGAGACATACAATAAAGAAAGAGCTTTGGAAAATATTCTAAACAAGATTTAGGTTAAAAAGACAAGATAAAGAAAACTTATAAAAATATACTTAGAACTTAGGCGAATTTTCTTTTTATAAAATCAGAAAATTGCTGTTACTTTATATGATGTATAAAAGGAATTTTTGTCATTTTAGTGAACCTACTGTGTTTTTTATCGATGAATAAGGTCGAAATTTTCAGAAAATTACTTAAAAGTTCAGCTTCAACACAAACAAGTATGGGGTCTCATGGCGCAAGTTTGAGGAGGGCACATTTTAAGGGATTTTGAATTTTTAAGGGGGGGGGGCACTTTTCAACGGAGTTATGAAATTTCGGATTGAAAAGTTTCAAACAAGGAGACGAAGAGAATACATGGAACAAAGCTTAGCAAGTATAATTGTATATGTTTTACGGTACTTTTATTTCTAATTTTTGTAAGAAGAGGAAAGTAATAAAATATCTTGGAGAGGAAGGGGGTAGGTTCATGCGCTATCGACCTTGGGGGGATGGACACTCATATAAGCAACTAGTGAGTTTTTTCATTAACCAACAATGTAATGTACAAACTTACATAATAAAATAAATAGATACATTCTGGAACACCCATTTTCTTAGAAAGTGATAATTTAGTATTCAGAAACGTAACAACAAAAGTATTTTGAACATTTTATTCCACGTTTAAAAATAAGTGGTCATTTAAATTGCCTTTATTGCATTTTTATTTTCTAATAAACTCCATGCGATATCAAGGTACGATAGGTTGAACACCGATGAAGATCTTTTAGCAACTTTACAACCAACGAGTTAAAACCGAACACCCAATCAGCTGAATAAAACCGACAGTTACTGCTTAAACCCCGAAGCTAAATGCAGTTCAACCGCCGTTAAACCGAAGATGCGAACATAAAGTTGAGTTCACTTCTTACCTCGCGGCAGACATTATCTTTCGAAATTTGCATCATTTTGGGAGTCGTAAGTATGGGCTTGGGATGTTCACGAAACTTGTTTTTGTGATATTTATCTTTTTTTTAAATTCCGTTAACAGACCCGAAAACATAAAACTTTAAAAAAATTGTTGTCTTGGAGGCACTTTGTATTGTCCATGGATCTCTGTTTGGTTTGTATATGTTGCTGTGAGATATCCTTAATCTAGTCTCCACTTATTTTATTTTATCTTTATATCTCCTGTTGATGTCTGAAGTAAACGTTACTTGACTTTTCTCGGAGACTAATGGGTTTATATATATATTTTTTTAAATAGGAATGAAAAATTACCTACAGCTCGGCTATTTATTAGTTAAGCATTACTTAAGCGTTAATTATTTTTCCGGAAGCCAAGGAGAGAATTAATCTAACGAAAGCGGATCCAGTTTATTTAAACATTAGTGAATCCATTTGTGGATTGAGGAGGCGGTGGTTATTGGGTTCCGGTCAGGGAAGCCGAAGCCTTTATCTCAACAATTAATCTCTTTTAAGACAATTACCCTGTGATTAAACATTCCATTTGTATTACAGTACTTCCTTGGGCTAATTCAATCTAGAACTTTCTATTCTTAATTCATTAGGCATCAACTTATAAAAAAAGTTAAGAAAATCATATTTAAGAACTTAGCCTATCCAACTTTTATTTCTATATTCTTTACAATAGAGCGACGTTTCAGACTATATTTTTATCCACTGTAAAGCCATTGTTTTTAATTGTTTTTTTTTTGGCATTCTGCCACCTTATAGGCTACAGACATTGGGTCACTTCAATGAATCCATCTTTAGTAATACTGGTTCGAAAAATATTCGGCCTATGTTCTATAATTACATTGATATTGATAATGTGCCCTCAAAGACGAGAAAAAGTATGTTATAAAATTTTATAACTTTTTTATAATACTGTTTTCTGACTTTGCTTTGTGTGGATTTCTAAATTATTTTATTTCAATCGATTTGTTTTTTAGAAGAATAACATATTGATAATTGTATAAAACGAATTGTAATGCATAATAAGTTACAAAAATTGAAATACCCATATAATAAAGTAGGCCGAGAAAACTTTTTCATGAAAAAAATATTCAGAATTTTTTTTTAGCGTCCTTTAAATAAGAATTTTTTTTTTTTTTTGGAAGGTGCTGGCCAAAAAAAAAAAAAGAAAAGAAAGGATCCGAGAATAAAAATATTTTATAAAATTTTAACATTTTCTGCCTTAGATCTTTGACTTTCAAGTGAGCCTTCCATTGTTTATTTTTTTTTCGGAATCCACAAAAATTATGATAACTTTAATGTGATTCGACCTTTCGTAAGATCAGCCCTGATGAAGACCTGAACTTTCGGCTGAAACGTCAGCAAAAATAGAAATAAATATAATTTATTTATTTTTACTTTATATTTTTGACTGAACACCACAACCAACTTCACTTTAATTAAAATTATCAACGACTCTATAAACTACAAAAAATGACAAAAATCAGATCCCCTTACATAGAGCAGAACTGCAGATGTAGGATAAAAGCGATTGAGGAGTTTTTCTTTATTTATTCTTCAAAAAGGCGCAAAATATAAAAGTTATTGATAAGAATTGAACGAGTGTAGCAACATTTAATTGAGAGAAAATTATGTAACGTTACGATTCCATTAAAAAAACATTTTCCAATAAAATCAAGGAAATTTTAAGAGTTTAAAAAAAACAATCATCTATATGTTTTTCTTATTTACAAAAAATAAATAAATAAAAGAAATCGATTAATATATGAGCTTTTCGGTTGACAGGAAGACCAATTCCAATTTCAACATTTTTTTAATAAATTTTAGTGATATTTTTAGGGGGGAAATGTATATCCTTATTCACAATTCTATATTTCAACATTGGAATCGCCTACTCTGGAATCAACTTACTCCTCTGTCTGTGCAGATATTATGATTTTTTCAACTAGAAATATCACAGAAATGACTTTACTAAAAAATGTTGATATTAGAGTTAGTCATTCTGTCAACTGAAAGGATCATATTACAACCTCAAAATCCATGCATAGTAGAAATGATCTAAATAATAATAATAAAAGGCTTAGCGAACCCGAAGGATCGATGCCGACACCACCAATCGCTTATTACACACCTCCCTCCACCGTTCGCCGTCCAAACCCATTCCCTTCAGATCGGCTTTAATGCAATCTTCCCACCTTCGCTTCGGTCTACCCCTCGGACGTTTACCATTCGGCACAGCAAATATTAACCTTTTACGAATTCTCTCGTTACTAAGCCAACAACTTTACAAGCCCATTTGATTCGCCGTGATGAAATTACCTCAATTATATTACCCGGATACAGTTCACACAATTCGGCGTTGTGTAACCGTCTGAACTCTCCGGTTAACTCATCATTCTTCGGTCCGAATATTCTACGCAATACTTTATTTTCAAAATGATCTAAAAAAAAATAAATGAAGAAAGAAAGATCTAAAAAAAAGTTAAAATTTCCTACTCCTAGGTTGGATTGACAAGAACCCTCAGTCATTGTAATGAAATGAAATGAAAATATATTTTATTATTCTGGAACTTTTTTTATTCCTTTTAGAACAAATTATAAGTACAGAATGTATGTCTGTGTGGTCACAAATAAATTAAATATTTACAATAACAGTTAATTAAAAATAAAAATACAGAAATAGGAGAAAAGGAAAAGAAATTTGTACATATGTATAAGACAAACAAAATATACATTAGGGTCGATGAGTTCTAATGATCTGATACAGAAAGGTGGCTAGGAAGTACTGATGGCGATATGATTAGTGTTGCCCAAAATCGGTCTTGGTTTTGTACTATGCAAGACCAAGTCCAAGGCCGCCTAACTGTTGCAAGACCAAGACCAGGGCTGGTAAAAAAATTCGATTTTTTAAATAAAAATTTAGGTAAAAATGTTACTAATACTCAACAATCTGAGTTACTATACGTTAATATTTGTTATAACCAATATACTTTTGGATTTAACTCCTCTATTTTTCATTCGGGCTTATTAAGGTTTCTCCTATCTAAAAATTACAGTCTTATCTCTATAATAATAAGCTAATAGCTATACGTTAGCTATATATAAGCTAATTACTATACGTTAATAATTGGTATAACCAATATACTTTTGCATTTAACTCCTCTAATTTTTCATTCGGGCTTAGTAAGATTTCTCCTATCTAAAAAATTACAGTATTATCTCTACAGTAATAAGTTAATAAATAACTGCAAGACTGTTGTTAAAGTCTTGTGCAAGACCAAGACCATGACCAAGACTGAGTTTGTAAGACCAAGACTCATCCGGGTCTCGCATTTGGGCAACACCAGATAGGATGGATAGAGCCACTTCAACTCGGTGTAATACTGGATAATATGCGTATCTGTTGGCACTTCATTAGGCAACTGTGTTTTTTTTTTTTTGTTTTTTTTGTGATGATGTTCTTTACGAACTTTGATTTTTGTTTATTAATTGATTTATTGTGTATTTTCGTTGATCTCAAAGGATCTTGCCCCATACCAAGTTTATTTCTATATATCTTTCTAAACAAGGAAATAAAAATAGTCGATAAACCTGGATATAGCAAGGTATTTTTTCCCCCACTCTTTTATCGAGGTGAAAAGAAACCCTTTCGGATATCGCGTTGAATAAACCAGTACAGGTTTGAATCCCTTTCCAAATCCAAAAATCAGCGGAGCGAGCTGTCAGACGTCGGCCGTCCAGTTAGCCTCAGCCCAAGTGCGAATCGCGAATGCACTGTCAGTCCTCGATTGACTCTTCCGATTTCCATCTCCCGGGTTCATCCAATATTCAGCTGCGGCCCGAACACGTCTCCCCGGGTGGAAAACCGATTTCCGAATCCATTCCTTGTCGTTCGGGGAACTTTACTTTTAATGGGCTGTTTTTTTGCCTTCTGTTTTTTCGCTGATGGACGGTCTTGGACTTTCGCGGTTTCGATTCGTCCCTCTACTCCTTGAATAATGAAACAACGCATTATCCTTTGCCCTTTTGGGGAAATTCATTTGGGAAATGGAGGTCACCACTGATGGTTTTTTTTTTTTTTTTCCTTTTTTAACTTAGGTCAGACATTTAAAAAAGAGAGTTTTATCCACCCTCTCACCAGTTTTATAAACATTTAATCGACTTATTAATATATAACTAAATCGTGCTTTCCCTACATTACGAAATTAAATAAGGATAGACAGTAATATATTATATAAATGCATTATATGATAATATATATTAGAGTTAATTATTTATGTAATCACACAGCTAAATTCGTCCACAGCCATCCAGCAGATAAAATTTATATTAATGGTTGAATAATTAAAAATTAACTTCGATAGATTAAAAAATAAATAAATAAATGTGTTTTTTTATGTATACTGATTGTCCAACAAACTTGGATCTTATTGAACGATACACTAAAGAAAACGTACCAATTTTTCATTTGTGTGGCAGTTGCTACCGACTCAGCTTGTACTGTTTCACCATTTTCACTAGATATGAAACGATAGTTGACAGTATATCTCTTGAAAGTGAATTGTCACACCTTCTATGTATTGATCACTGAAATGGTGATTGTGCAAGAAAGTAATGTTATCATATATTGTTATATTTATTTTATTTCTGGACTTAATTTTATTCTATCCAACATTTTTACGGTATTCGATTCTTGAAGGACCTATAAAAATTATATATTATGATATCATATATTCCATAATTTCTTAAATTTTGAGTTTAGATTTTCATTAATTTAGTGTACATTAAAATGCTTAGGAAAATTGACATCATAATAGTCGGGTGGTTTTCACTAAATTATGCTCCATGTACCGTTGAATTTCAACATCCGAAAGTCTCGTTCTGGCATCTGATCATAGGCGCAGACATTAGGGGCGATCGCCCTCCCTCCAAATCAAAATGTTGAGGGAGCGAGAATATCGTTTCTCCTCCCAATAATTTGAATTAAAAAAAAAATTATGATTGATAAAAAATAATCTATTATGATAATGATTGAATAAAATATATAAATTAAAATCGATTTAGAAAATAAGAAAAGTTGACTATCAGGCTAAGCTAAGTCCTATAAGTAGATGCATAAATATTTTATCACGACCTAGATATTTCTATTATTTAAATTTTCATTTATCCTTGGATAAAGTAAAATTGGAGGCACCCTTGGATTTTTTAATTCATTCATCTTTCATGTGGACACAACCATTTTCACATGATTTTCTTACAATACATTTTCTTCAATAAAGTTGGAAAAAATATATTTAATAAGTACAAGTATAAATATATTTTATGGAAAATGTTTTATAGACATTTTTATATGACTAGTCAGATCTTGAAAAATTTTAATTTTTGTTTTGAGGTTGTACAAAGTAAGAAATCAAAAGAATTTTTCTGTTTTTAACATTATTCACTTTTAGTTGAAAAAGTTCGAGAAACGTACCTACGTTATAGAGGTTTTTTCCCCTCCCATGTTTAATGTATACAAATTATAATATATCCATGTTTTTCGTTCAGATATTTTCAAGTATATCAATAAACACATAAAAAAAAAATCCTACAACTCTCTTTTTAACTATGTTTTTTTTTTCTTTTTAAATATCCGATATTATGTTTTTTCGTTTAATAATAATTTTTTGTACACATAATATAAAGTACTGCATTTTTTTTTCCTCCCCTCCCCTCAATCAAAATAGAAAGTCTGCCTGCGCCTATGCATCTGATTACGATCCCATTACGATATCAATTTAAAATATTTCTATACGCCAATTTCCCCTACAATTTAGTTAGATGTAAATGCAGATATGGAAATAAATTAACATAAAAGAGAAATAGAGTTATTTCAGTAGTTAATTTATTTTATTTTTTGGAGAGAAGAATAGTTGGGGTGATCAGTCAAATAAGAAGACAAAAATAAATGATAATATTTATTTTGACAAAACTTATTTTATCAAAATAAATAGTATCATTTATTTTTGTCTTCTTATTTGACTGATCACCCCAACTATTCTTCACTCCATTATTCACGACAGTCAACCATTTACCAATTATTTTATTTTTTATAATTATATCAATATTCTAACGCTTAATTATTTTAATAAAAAAATAATTTCTGCTTAAAGAAAGGTTGTAAGTGAAAATTGTATGATGCCGTACTATATTTTTGATTTTGATTTTCCTTATACTCTTACGTTCCTGAGATAATTATCTATTTAGCAGTTAGGAAAGTGGGAAAGGGGTCCGAAACTAGCTCACTGGAGTGAAACATTGATAACTACTCCCCGGGACGTCGATGACTTGCGAATGCTGAATAAACTAACAGAGAGTGATTAGATAGGCAGGGGATGGGGGTGTTAACTAGGCATGTCGCCACCTCATTGGCCGGCTCAGCCGCTGACCAGGCTCTCTCTGAGATATTCATTGGTCGGCTGTCAGGCCTGACTCCGCCCCCATTAACTACCATCCAATCTTAATGCTCCTCTTAACGTCTTACTTCTCCGTCCAGGGCTTGAAATGTTAAAGAGTCATCCTCGCTTCAATGTTAATCGAGCCCATTAAAACTTATATATTACAATTAATTTGTAAAGCTTTATTTAGCACTGTCATAGAAAACGCACTCGTATGTTTTACACGTTGATATGTTTTTGTAGTAATACATTGTTTGTAATATGTTACTGTAGAAAGTTCTTCTGATGTCGCTAGTGTTAGCATATTTGAACTTAACATGCTTACAGCCATATATACAAGCATGTTAAGTTGATATTAGTTTTTCGCACCTCGAACTAAATTTTTCTTAACAAAATTTTTGCCCAGGTTGGACTCTTTTGTCAACAGCCACAAAACTTATAACTTTAGAACTTGATAACGTTAGAACGCCTTCAACGATCCACATGAAAATTAATAGGGATTTATAACTCTACATGCTGCATGAAATGGAATAAACCCGACCTTAATAAACAAATTAAAATTAAAGATATAAAATAAAAATAGATTAGAAGTTTTTCTTAATTACAAAGTCTTTTAAAAAACCGTTCAATCCGCAGATCGGCAAACTTTGTATATTTAATTAGGCAACAAAAACTCATGAATGCCCATTTGCTTTTCACTTAAATCGTAAGATAATATGATCAAAAAATCGAGAAAAAATGTGGCCTTCAGAAATTCAGAAAATTCAGAAATAACTTCGTTATTTTTTACATTTTGGGGGTGGAGGTCGCGCAAAATGGACCAATATTTTTGAAGGCCAATTTTTTTTTTAACTTAATGATAATTTTATCTTACGATTTGAGTGGAAAGAAAATCGGCATTCATGAGTTTTTAGTGCCCAATTAAATAAACAAAGTTTGCCGATCTCCAGATTGATAACGCGTCAATTTCGAGGATTTTCGTAAATAAAATATTTTTAAGTTACGATGAGATGAAGCTATTTACGAAGTTTCGGGCGGATGTTAATAATTTGATATAAAGGTCTGTACCACGGACTAAGAAGTTATGTGATCTGGTTTTTTCGTTCACGACGATCTCTGAAACGACGGCTTAGTTTGTTTTTTACATGTACTCACAGACGGATCTACGGGAGGAGACTTTCGGGCTGGAGCTCCCCCTCCCCCCCAAAAAAAACATAAAATATAACCATGTTTTAAAGAAAAAAATATTAAGACCTATCTCTTAAAATATTATTGTTCGTGTAATTATATTTAATACGACTTCAAGAATCACTTAAACACTATTTCATATCGGTAGTCAATTTCTTTCTTTTTCTAAAAAATTAATTATTGATATATATATATATATATATATATATATATATATATATATATATATATATATATATGTATACATGAAAAAAAAAATCAATCACCCCCAAAATTAAATCCTGGATCCGTTTGTGCCTGTATTTTAGACACATAAAGCTGTGAAGTTGGATGTTTCAATAACAACCTAACAACTATTTGAGTTGAATAACATCCTGAATATAATCGATCTTTGCCTCAAATATCCTTTATCCTGCAGAACGTGTACCCGGAGGACATTCTATATTAAGCTGGCCGTAGAAGGACTAGCCCATCGAGGGCCATTGCCGATGCTGCTCGCTGCTACTCCTGTATGCTGTCTTCTCCTCAGGACGTGCCCCATCCTCCGAGTTTCCTTCTTTTATTTATTTAGCAGTGGCTTTGCCTCCCTCCTTTATCCCTCCTCTTCCTCCCCCCTCCCCACCTCTCTACCAATTGTTCTTCCTCTGCTCCCTATTGGCTTTAATAATTAACAACAGACAACTGAACATTCCGACCATCTTTCCTCCTTTCCACTAAGATTGTTCCTGTTACTCTTCGGCCGATTGACGTCTAATGGATTGACATTCTGGAAAAAACCAATAGAGAGCTATGTCCGCTTCCGTGTGGATATTATATATTTATCTGAGCTTAAAAGTCTCAAACACGACAAATGTTTTATTAGACTTGATTTAGTCATTCAGTAAGTAGAAAACTGTGAAAATATAGAATTCAGTAAGAGTGATAGATTTTGACGAATGAAATTTTGTATACAAGTGATGAAAGTGAATTTCGACCCTTAAATGCCTGCGACAACTTTAATGATATTCATTGAAAAATAAATAAGTATTTTTATGTTTGCCGACGTTGCGGCCCAAAGTTCAAGCCTTCTTCAGGGCTGGTCAAACAAAAGATTTCCGCAAGACCTCTTTCATTCATCCGTCTTGCGAAAATATTTTGTTTGACTAGTCTTGATGTAGGCCTGAACTTTGAGCCGAAACATCTGCAAAATTAATACTAAATATACTTTTTGATTTTATTTATATTTTTGTTACCTCTTAAAAAGTCAGATAGATTCCTATTCAATTTTATCCAACACAAACACAAATTTCCACAAAACAACTGCACATAGAACTCCTTTTTCTTAGGAATATTTTCGAGTCCAAAATCGTGAATCGATTGTCCATATGGCCATTCATAATCTTTGAAACTATATGGTTTGCTCAGAAAGGAAAAAAAAAATAAATAGCTTTTTTTTCCTCATAAACCGGCACGAACTCGCATGTAATTATTAATGGAAAGTAAACTATAAATTCTCTAGTTAATTTCTGTGGAGGTAGATTTCTGAGCGATTTTTGTTATGAATGTTTTAAATTTTTTTCATGTTTTTCATTAAAAAAAACTTTAAGAATCTAAAAAAAAGTTCAAGCTTCATAAACATAAATTATGTTAATAAAGTTTTTTTTTTTTTTTTATTTGTAATCGCCTCTACCCTAGAGGGTCATTGGCGGCTAGTTTTCTATATTCTATTGTAATAATTCGTCTCCATTAAGTACCGGAATAGGGTGGTGACTCCTTCTTCGTTGTCTCTTAATATTTCTTTCATTGTCAATGGTAGTTTCAATTTTTGCCGAATGTTGTTGAATTCGTTGCACTCTACTAACAGGTGTTTTACTGACTGTGGTTTATTGTCACACTTTTGACACGTGGGTGGTTCCAGTCCTCTGAGAAGGTATCCGTGAGTAAACAGGCAGTGACCAATTCTTATTCTACACAATATGGTTTCTTCTCTTCTGTGTGCTAGTAGCCCACTTGTTGCAGTCTGTTTTTATTTCCAATAATTTTGACGGTCTATTTTTCCTTCGATTTACCCAATTTTCCAACAACTAATAAAGTTAAATTATCATAATAAAGATGATTCATTAATTTTGGTTCTTCAAAATAGCTGTGGTACTTTTCTTAAAAAAAGGACATTTTCCATGGGCGGTCGTTTAATAAGATATCTTAGCTGAAAATTTTTAATTTAAAAAAAAACTGACGATGGACAATGATAATAGAAATCAAGAAGAACAGCTTAACCCAAAAAATATGGGAAAATTCGAAATTTCAGATATTGGTCCTATGTCCACCAAATGTCCTATGTCGCGGCCATTGTGCGGCGGCTGGTAGATGGAAGAGTGAAGACAGCAATTGGTGGTGTCGGCTTCGAACCTTCGGGCTCGCTAAGCTTTTTATTATTAATATTGTGTAATTTACTTATAATTAAGTATAAGAAAAATAGTAATATTATGTATTAATTATTATTGTTTGTGTTGCAGACGACAGACAGCGGAGGAAAGAGAGGCGGAGCGACAGGCCGCTAACAGACTCATGATGTCCCTCCAGGCCGAGGCCCTCGGGAAGGGGCTGTACCCCTCAGAGCCCCCCTGGCCTCCCTCCCAATACCAGACCATAGCCAGTCCAATCTGCTGAGCTGTATACATATATACATATATATACATATATACACAAAACCAGGTTCCTATCGGTGGTGAGGTTCCTGCCCGCATAGTGTCATACATACTTATCGAGGAATGCTCTCCTTAATATAATGTTAACTAACTTTATTATTGTAAATATGTATCTTTTATTATTTTTATTTTTACTACAAATCGTTATACCGAAATTTCAACAGTATAAATAAAAAATAGTATGTTTAAAACACTAATCTTGTTAAGATTAATCTATGTGTACTTGAAACAAACCCTTAAGTCTCTCAAATAACTCAGCAATCAATCTTTTGATAATTCAGAGTAAAAATAGCAAGAACACGACTCAAATACTTGGCCAAATAGCAGCTCACAATATTGTTATTATATCATATTTTTTTAAATTATTTAAAATTTATATTTTTTATTTTTTTTTTCCGGGATATTCTTAGTCAATTAGCAACAATTAAATATATTTGTTGTATTATCAAAATTGCATGTTTACACGTTTACGTTTCGGGATATTTACTCCCATCTTCAGAACCACAATCCCAATGATCTTGTGGATACAAGGCTTAAAAATAATGTGTTCCATTGTCAGTTTCTAATTCATGTTATAATAAATTTAGGTATATAACATCTAGAGCAACATCTTGCTTTTAGACTAATTATTGGGTGTCTGTGGAAAAATTTACATATTTGTATATCCATATAAAGTCGTATTTAAAAGAGGCTACAAGCTAATCTAACTTATTTTTGTATGACAAAAATATCCTCGCCTACTTGAGTGGAATTGGTTTTTGAATTTGGAATTTCTGATTCTTTTGAAATCATTTAACACTATCAGTAATATTTTTTTTCTTTTATTTTACATTAATCCGGGGGAAAATTAAAGGCAAAAAAGAATAATTTACATTTTTTTTTTAAATTAAATATTATAATAATTATAAAAAAGAAATGTCTAGCTAACTACATTCAAATAACAATAAGTAAAATAATAAGTTAGTTAATTCTTGAGAGATTTGAGGATATTGTTTTAAGATCTAAAATAAAAATAAACTAATTAATAATTTAATATTTTATTTAAAAAATATTCTCCTTATTAAATTCTTTAAATATTTTAAATCATATTTGGATTAAAATACAAACAACCTAGTATGGATATTGTGAAATTAATTATTTACATCTTTATTTCGGTTATGTATTTATTGTGTTAATACAAACAATATATTTTTACTTTAATGCAAGAACTAAAAAAAAAAAGTATTGCTTTGATAACCATGTATTATTGAAATTTTTTTGCATTATACTTATAAATAATAAGTTTATTTTTGATTTTTCAAAATACTCCTTATATAATAACACGAATTTTTCTTGCATTAAGCTATGAATATATTAATTTTTAAAAAATGATTTTCTTTAATAAAGCTGTTATAAAAATATATTACTATAATAAACCGGATATCTCTCTGCAGCTGAATTATATAATTAAATTAATATAATGTGAAATAGTAGTAAAATTAAAAATACATATCGATTGTATATAGTATATAAGGATTAAATTGTATATAATTATAGTGAAACTAATTATAAAATATTATAAATAATAATTAAGCTATAACCATATTTTACTGTAAGTATTAAACATTAGATATAATTGCACATTCTGAATCTTTCTTGCCTGTATTACAATATGTTTGTGATTAATTATCTTGATATTTTTTTTTTCAAAATTGTAAAAGATGGATACTGTTTATACATGAATTCATAAAGATTTGCGTAAAATTTTTGAATAATTATTAAAATTATTGCATAAAGTTATGAATCAAAATTAACGTGCTTTCATTCCCACCTCGGTATAAATATTTTTTGTAAATTTGTATGTACTTTAATTGTTGTTTTGAGAATATTGGTATAGTCATATGTAAATGTTATGTTACACTGAGATGGTTTATTTCTTGTACAGTTTAATTTTCTTTATTTTATTATTATTTTTTTTTTTATAGTTTCTCGTATTGTATATAATTAAAATATACGCTACTGTGTAATTCATTCGTAATTTGATAGATTGCAACTCACTAGAGTAATTTATTGTGAAAATATTTTACATATATCTATAATATATGTGTAAAGAACACGTGATATAATTTCTTGTATGAATTATATTTTACTTTTTGTTTTTAATTATTAGTATGTCAAAAATTATTTTTTTTTAAACTGATCTTTGAAGCCTGTATGTAAAACCTGATATTTTTTGTTAGAGTGGTTTAGTATCCTTAGTTAGGAAAAATCTCGCACAGCAAGCTATAATAATGGATGTTATTTTAATGATATTATTTTATTGGACAAAATGCTGTAAATTATTTTTAGCTTTAGTTATAAATATATCTATTAAAAAAAAAATGAAACTACATAAATATGCATATTTTACAATATTGTTATTTATTTTTTATCCTGCATCCTATATTTAACTCTCACACGTATTCATATGTTTGGTATTATACTAAAAGCTATTATTATATATTATATGAATTTTTTTCTCCAAAAGAAAAAAATAAAGTAAAAAGTTACCTCCATCACTAAGGTCTCATATTTTTTACTAATATAAAAAACATGAAAATATGATTTCTTAATGCTCACTTTTCAGTTGATTAAAATTTTAAATGAATTCTTCCTTCATCACCATTTTTAAATTATTTTTCTTAATTTAATTTATAAAAACTTTTCTCCGATCTATACGGGTTGTCAAGTTGCGTAAAACATTACCGGAGGTGGGAAAATGTTAAAACCACTGAAACGTACTTGTCCAACATTAACCCAATTCAAATTAAAGGTTTTCAAACCTCTAACTCAATTTATAGGGGCTGGAGTGAAGTGTAGAATTTGTATTTTTAAATACAAAAATAATAATAATTATAAATAGATATAATTAAAAAAAGGAATGTAATTTAAAAATGAATAGTGAGGCAAACAAGATAATATTTCCCTTATCAAAATTTTAAACTTCTGACCAAATTTTAGAGACTATAGAGAAACACCAAGCCGAAAAAAAAAATACAGCTTGGACATGCTTCAATTAAAACAAAATTGTATGCTATTGTTCAGCCTAGTCCTAACAATTCTACGTACCTACTTTTATCTTATTTGATTCAGAGTGAATATAATAATAATAATAATAAGCTTTATTGATATCAGTTATTGACAAAAGCCTCTTCCTAAGGAGGAATTTCAAAGGAGTTGACTACAGCACAGAACAATATGTTTAAATTATTACAATCCTTTTTTTTTTAATGTTTAAAATAAAACAAAACAGATATACATATATTTTTTTAAATAGCCATGTAAGGCCTAAGAAAAACAAAACAAAGCCACACAGTAAACAGTCTTGAAAGCACTAGGTTAATAAAAAGACAAACAGAATACAACAAAACAAAACACAGCAACTAAATATCGTTTAAAACTTGTTTCCATCTGTATCTATCCTTAGCCACAAGCCACCAGTTTTCGCATACATGTTTATATATATAGGCCTATATATATATATATATATATATATATATATATAGGCCTTATAACCATTGTATATTCCTGATATTCATTAAAAGTAAATAGTTTTCATATCCCTACTTTATATTTCTAGTAAACGATCTTCAACTAATTATTCCTTAAATAATCAAGTGGGCAATAATTTAAAAAAAAAAAGTTTAAAAAAACTTCACAATTTACTTATAGAAAAAATAATTTTTAAATTTTGTAAATATTTGTCAGTTCTTTTTCCATTTTTGTCAAGAAATGTATTATTTTCGCAATACTTTTCCTTAATTTTTATAAGTAGTTGACTTATATTTTTCTGGCTATTATCAAAACAATTTTCAGGCACTAGAAGTAATTATTTTACCTCCATTTTTCTCTTGATGTCCAATTCTAAAAAGGATAACGGCGAAATAAGCTTCTTTAATTAAAAACATTATTATTAATGGACAATGCACCAGATCCATACTGCCTGTTATCTCCACATCAATTGAACTAAAATGTCAGTCCGATTGATACGTGTAAGGATCGTCATCATTGATGATTTGACTGTCATTCATGACTGACCGTGCAAGGTTCGCTTTAGAGCTCGCGGGGATGATGTCACTAGTTCCCGCCTATGTCTCAGTTTTACTGTTGCCTGTTGCAAATCGTAAATATTCAATTATTAATTGTAAGTATGAATGATTATTTTGAAAGTTGTAATTTATTTTGTAATAAATTGTAGTTTTAAAAATAATAATAAAGATTTCTGTTACTATATATAATATGGTAATTATTTAGATGAGGACCGCACGGATTAAGTGTGGTTCACAATCGATTCAGTCACACTTGTTCATGAAGTGACGTAAACGGTCTCAGATAAACCTGAATGCATTCGGCACTCCATGAACAAGTGTGATCTAATTGATTGTGAGCCAATTGTAACCCGTACAGTCCTCATCTAAGTAATTACAAAATATTTATATCGAACTACTTTTGTTAATAAAAATGAAGGCCACATAGCATAATTTTCCAAGAAAAATTTTAAAATTAAAATACAGTAGGCTTTGAGAAGCAAGGTAGAAAGTTCTGTGGAATTTTCCACTGTCAAATTGGCGGTCTCTTATTTTCCCTATAATCACGGCTACTTGTAGGAATTCGTTTTTAATATAAATTATTATTATTATTATTATTATATATATATATATATATATATATAGTTAGATTAAATATCATTGTTATTGTCTTCTTTGATTTTTTTTTTTTTAAAGAAAAATTAATGACATGTTGGTAACACTAGATTAAACTTATTTTTACAAAGTTATACAAGGGGAGGGGAGAGCTTTCGGGCTCTCCCTCCAAATGGAGTCCCCTCCAAAATGGTAAAATATAATCAAGCCTTACGAAAAAAATATTAAAAAATTATCTTTAAAAGTATTGTTGTTCATATAATTACAGTTCAAGAATCATTTAAACACGATTTCATATGAGTACTTAGTTTTTTTCCTTTTCTTCCAAAGAAATTATCGTTATATAAAAAAAAATCATTTGTTCTGAAGCTCCTCAAGATTAAATTCTGGATCAGTAAGTGCCTAGTTATAACCCACATCGCTTCTAATATTTACTCCTACTTATAAAATTCGTCAATCTAACATAAGAAAACTATAGATAATTAATAACAATTATTAAACTGGACGTTTTCGCCTTTACTGTACATATATGTTATTAGAAATAATAACTACAAGACGAGTCTTGGTCTTGGGGAAGAGTCCATTACAGTATTTTTTTAGATAGGAGAAACCTAACTAAGCCTGAATAAGAAATGAGAAGAGTTAAATGCGAAAGTGTGTTGGTTACACCAATTCTTTACATATAGTTACTAAATCACCAAGTATTAGTAACTATTTTGCCTTGAATTTTATTTTTAAAATCGATCTTTTTTACCAGTCTTGGTCTTGGTCTTGCAACAGTTAGGTATTCTTTTTTTGGCAACACTACCTTTAATGCACTAAAGTATTATTACCTGGTGAAATAATAATAAGTAATACAGGGGAGAAAATGCCTTATTTGTTGTAAGCTATTTAATGAAATATCTCGAATTTGTTATAATCGAAATATCGAGTCGATTCATGTGACTTTCATAAGTAGAGCCCCGATCTAAATTTACCAGGAAATATGTCGTAAAAAATATTTTTCTAGATCTAAAAAAGTTCTTAAAACATTTATTAACAATAATTAAATAAAAATATTTATAGAACTTAAACATGGCAAAACTGAGTAGGAACATTAAACCACCATGTTAACAAAAATTATAATTTAACGTACTAACATTACTTAATTACAAAAAGAGTAAATTCCTAAACATAGCTCTAATTCCATTGATGGATTCAATCGCGATGAACAGAGATTTTTGCTCAGTTTAGGAAAGACCTGATAGATTCCAATGGAAATACCCATCCCACTTATTGAAGTGTTGTATTTCAAAACAGATAAAAATAGGGCAAATTCCTAAACATAGCTCTGAGCTCACCGATGGCAAAGTTTTGCAAAGCGTAGAGACGGTCAAAATCCGACGATATCGATAAGCTCAGCGTTGACTTTAGAGACTTACCCATATAAACAGAAAGTAAACATAGAAATATGTGAAGTCGATTGAAATAAAACAACACCAAAGTTTCATGCAGCGGATTTATCATCTTCAAAAGTCTATAGAACCGCTGAGCCATTGGTCATTCAAGCGATGAATAAATGAACGCGCTGAATTTCATCGATTCATGATGTAACTTTCCCAAATATTTACCTATATGTTTGTGGGAAATAATATTTTCTAAATTTATTGAAAATAATGTATTACCTCAGATTTTAATCGAATTCTATTAAATTGTAATTAAACATTTACGATAAAAAGCATCCGTTACTACATTGTCGGATGTCTAATAATGGGATAATACTGAATTATATGTTTAAATATGTAAGTATATGTATGTATAAGTATATGTATAAATATGTTTAATATGGAATAAGAATACGTAATAACAAGTATACTATTGGATATTTGAAAATAAATTCATAAATGTTTAAACAATACTAAGGATTTTGTTTATATCCTGGATAGAAAGTAGAGATGGTGTCGAAATAGTAGTGTAATTAAAACTAATTATCGCCCTGATTTTAACTGAAAACCATTAGTAAGCAGTTTGCCAAAATTGTACATTACGAACTAAGTGAAGAGAGGTTGTATATTGAGACCACTCGTCAATCTTCGGCTGTTCTCGGAATCTCATTTATTGCGTGATCATTTGATCTTGGCCCATTCATCAAAGTGACACTTGTACAATGGTATAAAAAAACTTAGTTATAGGAAAAAAATGAAACTGAAATAGCTTCTGCCTAAATTTAAAAAAACAAAAAAGAATATTTATTCGATAAATATTATTGTACAATAGGAAATTTCTTGTAGTAACAAAAGGTTGGTAAAACTTTTAATATATTCATTTATTTTTCGACTTTTTTCTTATTCGTCATAAAAACCTGATTAAAAGTATTTATCGTTCTAATAAACCATATTTTCTTTATTTACAAAGAAGAACCTGTTTTTATTCACTACTTTTGCGTTTTCAAGGAAAATGTTAGTACGTTCTGATTGAAAAACTTAAAAATATATTTTAAATATTATAATTACAAATTTTAACATGCCTAATTTAAAGACAGTTCGCCTCAGAAAATAAAAATGACTGCTTATAATGTAAAATATTTTATTTGCTGTTTAAAATAATAACTAAATAGCAGGATGAAGCTTGAAATGAATAAAGGTGTGTAAATTCTACTGACGTACGTGAGATCACCGATTTCAATGAAACTGTTTTTGGTGATCGAAAAATAGTATACCACTGTTCGAGGGTTCTTCCCAATCCGCTCCAGTGACCGAAAAATTATTTTATTATTTATTACCAAATTATTATTTTGGCTAAAATAAAATGTCTAAATGGCATAAAAATTGACTAGATTGCCGTCAGTTTGTTCTCAATCGGTTATTTTTATATCATTAACTGAGTAAATTTACTTTATTCATTTTTACTTACAACATGTTTATTTAATAATTTTATTGTATTAAATAATTCCATGAGCATGTTTCATTTTTGCTTTATTATTATAAAATTGTGTTCAGTATTTGAAAATATAAATTATTAAAATATTGTATAGTGATGTTTCTATTTGTTTCAACGTATAGTAGTCAGGTTCACTATTGCTTTAACTTTCAGTATCGTTTTATTTTAAATTCATTATTGATATATATTACAACATGTCACAGATAAGGATAATAATAATAGTTATAAAAGAGTAGCTCATTCACACTATATACAATAAATAAACAGCAAAATAATAATACCAAAAGTAAATGTATATCAACTACAAGAAACATAACTACTTAAATACACACATGCTTTTATACAATATTTGCAAAATTCATTCACTCAAGATCTACAAGCCAAGCCTTTCTCCCCACTCGTGGAAGAAAAGACAAGACTGTAGGAGTTCCCAGCGCCTCACATTCAGCCGCATTACTGGTATTAAGGACTAGTATCAGTATCGTAGGTTTTAAAAATGCTGTTGATATCAGATAGTAAGTGATCGCGTAATCTTAGAATTGTTAGTATTTCCATAAATAAATCCTCCAATCGTATAATGATGGAACTTAATTTTCATCATACAAATCCGAATATTTTTTTTTGTATGCTGAAAACGCTTTTAATAATAATAAAATTAAGACGTTCAACCCATAATCCTATGAATTACTAATAGAAGTATTTGACATTTTCAAAGTTTAAGACAAAATTGTCGTTCTATTGCACTATATCTACTATTATGGTACTTACCTATGCTTATTAGTTCAAATTTGTGGGTATTTCAAGTCCGATATTGTTTTGTATATTATTGAAATTTATATTACAAACTCTGTAACCATATAATTGTAATATTTCATGATGTATATATAATACATCGATAGAGGATTTAAAAATTTATTCCAAAAGGTAAAACAAATTCAACATAATCATTTACCAAAAGTTGAATAGTGTTATATATATCTCAATGTAGTTCTTATTATTAATTACTTTTTTACAAATTTAATACATAAATCGATAAGTATTTATTTATATTTTTAATTTGAATCCTGACAATAACAAATGAAGATGTCCCAACGCCGTTCCATCCCCGGGGAGCTGTCCCTACAATTCGTGCTGCAGTAATTGAAATTATATCGACTTGCCCTCTCGGGATTCGAACCCGGCCCCCAGTAATCAATTATGAAGAGGGCAGGATGGCATCTGTATAATACGGCGAGCCTTCATTTCTTCTGGGATTCAATGACGATCGCTAAACTCCAACTGCTTCACTCCAAATGGAACTACCGTGAGTGTGGATTTTTAGGAGTGCGTATAGACTGATGCGGAGAGACTGGAATCTCATTGGTTCTAAACACTATCATTCCATTCCAAATTCCAACCATGGAGGGTAAATTTTCTTTCCTAAGGTATGGCAATATTGTTACACTCAATAGTCCGAGAGAATCCATTTTGTTCCCAAACGTTAAAATAGTTAAAAAGTTTAGATAAGTATTTTCTCAAGGCAAAGCCTTCCTCAGTATTTACTTATCGCTGATTCCATGACTCGATGGTGTTCGTATTATTCTTTTTCATTTAGACGGGTTTGCCGCAATCCTTTGTTGGGGATTTTCCGAAATACTGGTTATGATAATGGACGGAGGATCACCGATTTCAATGAAACGTTTTTTCTGGTGACAGTAGGTCTAAAAATATTTGACCAATGTTCCAGGATTCTCGCATAGGATGCGCCCTATGAGCGGAGCAAAAATAATTATTTAAATTTTAATATTTTTCATATTATTGATCTCTGCATGGATTTCTAGGTTATAACATATCAACCAATTTTTTTGTGTGTGTATAAAATAAAGAAAATGTATTCCTGATTGTATAAAACTAACTAAAATATATAATAAGCAAATGACGAAATACGAAATTTCATAGAAATCAGAATATACAAATTTATTTTTTAATGTTTTCACCTAGGATTATCCTAAAATTAGCAAGAAGTTAGGTTAATACTCTATAACTACACAAAATGGTACAAACCAGACCCCCATAAACAAATTAGAACCGGCGATGGCGTAAACTCTATTAACTAAAGCTTATTGTTTGGAAGAGCGAAAATTCAGCTTTTAAAAAGTTGCAGAAACCTTACATTATAGAATATACAAGAATATCCTGAAGTTATGACTGTTCTAGTAAACGGAATCTATATCGATTTATAATGCCAAAGATTTTCTTCGCTTACTTTATTATAGTGTTATTTGGTTTTTGTAATTTATTATACATTTTAGTAGGTTTATTACAATTAGCAATATCTTTTCTTATTTTACACAAAAAAAAACAAGCAAATCGATTGACATATACATACCATTGACATATAAATCCAAAGCGGAAAACAATAATATAAGAAATTTTTTTTTCTCCCCTTATAGGGCTCATTGGCAAGAACCTTCGGACATAAGTCTAATATTTTTCGACCTAGTATCACCAGAACTTGACCTATTTTATTGCTAGATGTAGATCGTCATCAGGGCAATGGTTTGAAGGCAAGACAATAACTGAACTAAACTGCGTTTTCAGTTCTTGTAATCACTTAAACCACGATGTACTTCATTAACGGATTCAGGATTTAATTTAGGGGAAGGGATCCGCATTTTTTTTTTTTTTTTTTTTTTTTTTGTGACATATATGACGAATAAAAAAAGAAGAAAAAAACTAACCACCTGTATGAAATGGTGTTTAAGTGATTCTTGAAATCCTATTAAATGTAATTACACGAACAATAATACTTTAAGAGATAAGTTTTTAATAATTCTTTCAAAAGCACCCTCCCTCCTGCAGATCTGCCTGTGATGTACTTTAAAGATTTTTCCTCTATAAAAGCAAAATATTATGCAATTGGTGCACCGAGCACATCTTGCTAGTCTGTACCGCATATGAGGCACTGAGGGCTAAGTTGCTGAGGGAGAATGGGCACTATATCTTATCGGAGCGGGATCTCCCTCAGCTAGTGACCAAAGAGAACTAGCGCAGCCCACTTCTATTTGTGTAGAAGAGAAGAAACTCCACCACAGAGGATGGAAGAGCCAAGATAAGCAGAAAATCTTATTGTATCGATTATGCACGCACGTGTAGCTATCCACTACTGCAAACACTCGTATTGCCAAACTGGTAGGGTAGAGATTTAAATAATTAAAATAAATAAATAAATGCACTTGATGCAATTATATGTTATACAAAGGGATTGGCGTCATTTTGGTGTACTTCTGTGTTAGGAAATTCTGTAGCCAACTATACATACATCTCAGAATTTTATGTTACTTAGAAGATTTTTGCAATTATCCCTCGATATATATATATGTAAATATTAAGATATTCAGAGGAAATGTGGATTGTACCGTATTGGTTTAGGGTTTACTAAATAGCAATCAATTGGATATCAATTTATGATTTATGTCATCCGTTAACTATTAATAGAGACATAATACTCCACTTGCGGGGAACTATTACCGTGTAATAGATGACATGTACTAACTAACTGACTGACATGGTACTAATGGGTACGCGACCTCTTAGTAGAACTATTAGTAATTCAGTCCAGTTTGCTCAGTCCATATCCTCAGTCGGTGTGGTATTGAGCAGCTCCAGACCGCGTTCCTCAAATATTGATGTTAATTGTCCGGGGTAGTTTTGTCTCGGGTAAAAAATTATTTCATGAAAGTTTGAGGTGGGCGTGGCTTGGAGGAGAAGTGGGCGTGGCCGGTGGGCGGGGCCTGCTAAGTGAAAGCCCCTTAGCTGAGAGCGGCCACTAAATTAGTCCTTCCTTCTTGTTAGTAGCCTCTTCTTAAACTTCTCATTTCATTTTCACATTTCTTATTAATCGATTACACGGCTCTTTCTCTCCACCTTTTTTTCCATTTTCGATTTATCGAATCGAGCCAATCGAGTTCTCATTGTTTGTAGAAAAATAATTTCAACAATTCTCAAGACTTGAAATTGTACATATATGAACTCAAAACTAAATGAGAGCAATAAAAAGAAATTTAAAAATGAATTCATGAAAACGTGTTAATTAGGCATGAGTGAGCCTTCGGTTTACCAACTAATTGCTATTAAACTATAATTCAACTTTGATTTTTATGTTGAGCAATTTAATTACTTTTCTCAAGTTTTATTATTATTAATATGTCTTGGTTATTAGTAAATATAGAAGCGGGGTATCTAAGTAGGATACCGATTTCCTAATCTCAAGGTTCCGGGTTCGTTTTAAACTAATGACAGACAATTATTTATTCTTTTGGATCAGCCGTGGATCGATCTTGGGTTCGAGAGACCCTCCTGGGGCATATCCAGACTCTATGAATGGGTACTCTTAATTAATTGAGGCAGAAAACCTGGACGTTTGAGCGTGATCACGGTGTAATCTAGTGTTGCCCAAATGCGCACTCAGTCATGGTCTTCGTCTTGCGCAAGAGTCTCGCGACTTTCTTACAGTTCCTACTAGCTTATTACTATACAAATATAACTGTATTTTTTTTAGATAGCAGAAACCTAACTAAGCTCAAATGAAAAATTAGAAGAGTTAAATGCAAAAGTATATTGGTTACACCAATTCTCTAGATATAGTAATTAAAATTGTCAAGTATTAGTAACTGTTCTGTGCCTTAATTTTTATTTAAAAAATCAATTTTTTTTTTTTTTTTTTACCAGTCTTGGTCTTGGTCTTGCAACAATAAGGCGGCCTTGGAGTTGGTTTTGCAAAATTCAAGACCAAGACCGATTTTGGGCAATACTAGTGTAATCAGAAAAGGAAGAATCAGTCGAAAAAACACAAATAATATAGGTATTATAATTTACGGCAAACATCGAAAATTGAGAGCCAGTTTTAATAATAAATGGTACTAGTTTGATTGACAGAATGTAAAAGAATATTTTACATCTTTAAGTTGAGATTATTTTTATAAAAAACATGGGTTTAATATGTATAAATAAACCTTATTCACGGAAGTTACTCGACTGTTCTACATATCATGGATGATAAATATTCAGGTCGCAGTCATTATTAAGGTTTTTATTAGTGCCAACGTTTCAACCCAAGCATGTGGGTCATCATCAGGGTTGAAAATTGTTTAATACAATCAGAGATAAAATATTATAAGACAGATAATGGTTAATAATGAAAAATAGTGATGGATTATACATGAAATACACAAATGAAATATGTATTAAGTTATGCAAACTAAAAAATAATATATTTAATTAATTTTTAACAAATGTAAGTGTTTCGAGCACTGAAGGTGTTCAAGTACGGCACTAGGTAGATAAGTAAATAAGAGGGTGGGGGGAGAATTTTGCAGGATATGTTTTTAAGATAACGAAGGTAGGTAAACAAAGTCAGAGGAGGGTAACATTTTTGTTTGTAGAATGCAAGTCATTTGATAAATGAGGGGGGCGGGGTGGCCGAATGGGCTAAAGCGTGTGCACAGCACCGCGAGTTGCCTGGCAACCGGATTCCAGATTTGAGAAGATTTAAAAGTACAAGATCGCGTCCCAGTGCCGGAGGGGATTTTAAATTCCCCGCCCTCATCCCCCGGCCCGGGAAAATCCCGTATAGCCTGAAAGGCGAGGTAGTGAGGAACAAAAAAAGTTATTTGATAAATAAAATATTCAAGATAACATGTGAACAATCGCCACGTTGTTTCTTATAGTTAAAAAATTATGACTAATTATGTCATCTCTTATCTATTTTTATCTCATTACAAGATAATAGTCATACTTTTTAAATACTATTTAGGCTTCTAGATGGATTTTTCCGAGGTGCTTGTCTCGCCCAATTTAACCTCCGTGCACTAGCGGATCCAGAATTTAATTTTTTTTTTGGGAGGGGCTAAGCTTTTTTTTTCATAAAAATGACGATAATTACTTTGAAAAAAAGAAACAAACTAAATATCTATATGAAATGGTGTTTAAGTGATTCTTTAAGTCCTTTAAAATGTAATTACCCGAATAATAATACTTTAAGAGATAAATTTTTAATATATTTTTCCATAAAACATGGTTATATTTTACCATTTTGGGAGGGGGGGATTCAGCCCGAAAGTCCCCCCCCGTAGATCCGCTCGTGCCTCCGTGCCTTCATATCATGAGATATTGATTGACCAGTTTCTGTAAGCATAAGGTGTAGCATATGAGTACATTGATTGATGGGGTTTATCCGTTGTAAGTTTTTGTTTATATAGGTAGTGCCTGAAAGTTAATTAAATGGAACTTTTAATTTGTTTCTAAGAGTTGAAATTGAAGCGTTGGGATTTAATAAGTATAACGACGTATATTATCGATCGAGCAGTCGAAGTGATTATGACAAACTGTTAAGAACTTTGTTATTAGTAAGTTAAGTTGTATAAGAAGTTAATCCGTACAATGGGTGGAAGTTAATCCGACAATGGGTCCTAGAGGCGAGTCGACCGCCCCATTACTGTCGCTTTAGCTTAGCCCCTTCGTTTGTAATACGGCCCTGGTCTTCTGTTTTTCGTTAACTTGTATTTCCTCCTTTCCACAAGGGGTCTTGCTATCATCACCGATATTTCTGTTATTTCACACCTTATATATATATATATATATATATATATATATATATATATACACATACACACAGAAAAGAAGAGGTCATCGATTTTTTTTTTTGTAATATATGTTATATATTTTTGTATTTGCTATGCTTCCGACTTGGCTACAGGTACCACACTTTAAAGAAAACTTTCTTTTTTAATAACCTTTAACATTAATTATTGCGTACCCAATAATATTTTACCCATAAGAAATACGCCAAAACTACTTTTGTAGCAAATTCATTATTTTTCTTGACAAGAGTTCAATTCAAAAACTTTTTTTTTTTATGTTTTAATGTGAAACGACAAATCATAGACTTGAAATATATATATATATATATATATATATATATATATATATATATATATATATATATATATATTTGAAATATAACCTTCTTTGGAATGCGTTTTTTTTTTTAACAATCAAGACTATTTGGCCCGTTCGACTACAGTATATTGGTCAGTGATCAAATGACTAAATAATACGAAAATAAAATAATGAAACGTATCTTAAGATGAAAAAATAAATTTATATATTCTTGCTAATCATAATCGACCAAGGAAATTAAAATTAGTTTAAAAATTCATTCATGTTTTAAACCGATAAATTCATGTTTAAAAATTAAAATAAGCTGTAATCTTTGCTGATAATGGTCCAATTTCATAGATTTTTTTTTTGTTTTGTAGAGACTTTAGTAATCTTTTCAACATTAATATGTATACTTTTTGAATTATTTGCAAATTAAGCTTTTTTTCCTTCAAAATTTTTTTGCCTGAATTGTCGCAGCCTATCTTTCCCATAGGAAGGAGAAGGAAATCTTCTAACTGATGGCTCATTATATGGATTTGACGAAGAATTACCAAAGATATAGCGTGCCGAATAAAAAAAACGCTTTTGATCAATAATAAAAACTCCTCTTTTCGATCATAACGAACTCAAGGCGACGAACTGAGACATCTATGCCATTGAGCACTACAATTAACGTGAGGTTGTGTGGCTCCGAATCCTTTGTCTTGCATTACCTCGATAATGGTTAGGCCATATTGGACTTTACACGCAGAACCCAGTAATTCCGAAACCTCAAGTCCAAAATCTTCAAATCCCAATTTTTCTCGCTTCGGACCATCGATTTGCCACAGTCCCAGCATTGAAGCCTAGCAAGATGTTTATATCGACTTTATTTATTTTACAAAAAAACAAAAAATGTGAAAACACGATTCGCTAACTCCCCATGAAATTTTGAATCCAACGGTACCCCCATTGATAGCATATGAGCATGACAGGAGCTTATATTTGGTAACAAACTGAAATCGAGACTTAGTGTGTAGTAAATAAAATAAAATAAAAAATGATTTTATCTTTAGGCAGAGATGAAGATGGGATATAATGTATATAATCTGTTGCAACATATAGTGTACAGTCCAAAATCAGTGAGTTGAAAAGTGCAAGACAAAGACTGGATCATGGGGGGAGGAGAGAGGAGGAGGGTCAAGAGCGTGTTTTGTGAATAAATATTAAGGCAAAATAGTTACTAATACTAGACAATTTTATTTACAATGTGTAACTAATTAATATATTAAATATACTTTTGTATTTAACTCTTCCGATATTTCATTCGGGATTTAGTTAGGTTTACCCACTTTGAAAAATGACATTAATATCTCCATAGTATGTAGTGCTAACATTTTTGGAAAGGTTATTAAATATTCGACAAAACTAAAAAAAAAAAAAAATCGTCTAAATCCGACGGGTTTTAGCAACGTTACAGAGCATTTAATTTCATATACTGATTTTAATATTGTTCAATTGTTTACATTGCTTTAGTTCACTAAAGAAATCGTATTCTAATAATTTCTCTGATCTATCAGGAAAATTAGTCTAATTCAATTGTTAAAAAAAAATATTTAAAATAGGTAGGAAATTCATGTGAGTGGAGACACCAGATTTTTTATTTAAATAATTGATGGCATTGTATATATTGTCTTTACTCTACAACTATTCCATCACAAGTTATGGTACATGTTAGTATCTTTCTTCACAATGCCTTTAATATATTGCTAAGTTAATTTTATTAATTTGGTTGGACTTTACTATATTTATCAATAAAGTATCTAAATGTATTGTAGCATTTTTCTAAGATCTAAAGAAAGTTGTTTAATAAATGACAACAAGGTAAAAGGTAAGTGCTACACTCTTGTGCAAGACCAAGACCAAGACTATGAATGAGTGTGCAAGAGCAAGACTCGTCTTGCTCTAGCATTTGGGCAATAATAATTGTAATCATCTACTTTACTTTTTATATTATGTTAAAAGTATGCATTTTCAGCTCGATCGGATACAGAATTAGCTAGTGGTTACTAAAATAGAAGTTAAATTGAGCTGTGGACTTGAAGAACTTGATAAGCGGCGGGACTTATCGACCTGCTGTGGGAGCGAAGTATAACAGCCAAAGGAAGTTATTATACTTTGCGGCCATTTCAACGGCAATTTTCTTCAAAATTCTTCTTTATCGCTTCTTTTCCACAACTGTTTAATGGCCATTTTATTCTGTATCGTGTTCTCCAACTTCTCCAATCCTTCGTATTGCTCAATGTTCTTCGAAATTAGTCTTTTTTCGAAACAGTTATGAAGGAATACTGTAAGTAAAAGGAAAAAGAACAGTCGACCAAATGTTCGCAATGAGACAAATATTAGAAAAGTGTTGGGAGTACAAAACTACAATTCATGTTCTTTTCATTGATTATCACCAAGCCTTCTACAGCATTAATAGGAACAACTTGATTAAAGCACTAATAGAATACAACATTCCGAAAAAGATGATAAGATCGATCCAGATGACTCTCAGCAATAGCAATGCCAATGTTATTTCCAATGGTAGAGTAAATAATACATTTACAATATCAACCGGTGTAAGGCAAGGAGATGCTCTGTCCGCCACTCTCTTCAACCTAACGATACATTATGTAGTCAATAGCATAAATACGCAAGGAAATATATTTCATTCTAGCATTCAAATCTTTGCATATGCAGATGACATAGATGCCAGAAGTGTTCAAACCCTTACTGAAATTTTTAATATTATCTATGCTGAGAGTATAATTATGGGTCTTGAAATAAATGATTTAAAAACGAAGTATATGTCCATTGCTTCAGAAAATTCAAGAAATTCCCATAACCTTTTGGAGGAAGCACATGTTTTCGAAAACGTCAATACCTCTACCTACCTAGGGGTAGAAATAAATAATGAAAACGGAAATAAGGCTATACACTACCCTACTAGGATTCATATTTACTTACACGGCTGATTACATATGTACTGAACATAGACGATTACTGCCACCATGGCAAATTCGTTAACGATCTTCGAGAAGAAGATCCTGAGAAAAATATTTGGCCCCTTGTACGATGAAACAACTCAAGCATGGAAGATTAGAAACAATAAGGAGCTATATTATTTTTTCAATCATAGTGAAATTGTGGACTTATAATATCACGGCAGATCGAATGGTTGGGAAAGTTCTCAGAATGCCAGGTGAGACAATTCCAAAAAAAGATCCTCAAATGAAGAATTTAGGGTGTCAGAGGAAGGGGAAGGCCGAGAAGAAGTTGGAGGATGTGGAGGACGACCTCAGGCGGTTGAGTGTTACAAACTGTAGAGAAAAGGCTAAGAACAGAGACATTTGGAGAGCTGTCGTTCAGGAAGTCAAGGCCCACCCCGGGCTGTAGAGTTATCGAAGAAGAAGAAAGAAGGAATACTGAAGTTAATATTCAGATTTCTAATGCCAATATTTAAAAAATATATACGTAGTATTTAAGTAACAAGAGGAGCTTACAGTCAATGGGTCACCGATTCCATCCAATATTAGTTCTGTTATTAAAGTTTCATGTAATAATAATATTTGTTACATATTTAAAGATATTAATTATTAATATGAAAATGTACGATTTTCTAATTTTTTATGGTGATTCAAAATTGAAAAATATTAAACAGTTGCTATGAAAAAAAAGAAAAAACAATTTTTTTTTTTTGTTTTTTTAAACATTTCCTTCAAATATCGGTGGAATTCGACCCTGTTAAAACCAATTTACAAGCAGCTACATTAAGTTCTGATAGTCAGAAAATCAAAGAGTATTCGCCATAGATTTTCATTGGACTCCTGCTAGACTACAGACCCCTCTTTCAGAAAAACTTGTTTGTTTTCAATTAATATATTTTCTTTAAACCTTGCACAGTCCTTACCAAAAAAAAAAACCTGAAAAACTTTATCAAATCGACCCTGAAAAACTGTGAATAAATTGAAAGATTACATACTACTGGTACTGGCACTGGTGTTGTTAGCTAGTCCGTCAAGTGGTCCCTTTTTTCCAAAATCTAACGCCACTTCATTCTCAGAACTGTCGAGAAATAAATATTACCCGGCACAGGTGGGAATCTAACCCATAACAATCAGAACCCTCTGGGAGCCACGCCTCAACGTGCTAGGACATCACGTTCTCCAGATTACACACTTGCTATCGCTGCTTGTAAATTAAACATGGTGTAGGCGTGAGAGCGGCGAGGGTAATAAAGATATCAACAACAAATAATCTAATTGAGAAGACATAGAGACAACTGCAGCATACAGGAGGCAGTGCCATCTGACGCGAAGGGGACACGCTACCGATAATGGAGGCAGTGGCTCAGCTCCCAGGGGGATGCTGGGAACTGCCACTGCCACACGGATATCCGATTCCACTCCCTTGTATTATCGATGTACTCTCATCTCGACAACAATATTTAGATATCGATAAGTATCCTGTTCCGATTAGCAAGTGATTATGCCCGTGTCAACAGGCAGTATGATTGAATATAGATTTATCTTTGGGACAAACAACCATTTCTTTGTTCTTTGTCTTCTTATTATTTTGTGTTAGTGCTGGTTATACATTGTATTTTTATTTTTTATTTTTCTTCATGTTGTCGTTTACAAGTGTATGTTAGGTAATTTATATAATTGTCAAATATCAGTTAGGCCCTGGTTGATGCAGGATTTTTTATAACAGTAGCTAATTACTCTTGAAGAAAAATAAAGAAACTATTTGTTCTTTTTTCTTTTTTCTGGGAAGTTGTCAATTTATTTTAGTTGTTTGGTAATAATAATTTCCAGTTGTTAACAATTGAGTATATTTTACTATCAACGTTACATGTTAACAAGTTAGTTGACGTTTTGGGGACCTTTATTCCCATCTTCAGAACTGCAATTCCAATACTCTTGTAGATGCAAGGCTTAATTTTAATAATAATAATAATAATGTGCTCCATCGTCAATTTTCTAATTTATGTTCTAAAATTTATCATCTAGAGCAACATCCTCCTTTTGACTAATAATAGGGTTTCTGCTATAGTGAAAAACTATTTGAAATAATATAATAAAATAAAGAAACTATTTGAAATAATGAACTACAATAACTTTCACCAAAAACTGACGTACAACATGAATCCAGACAAAAATCTGTACAGCCCACTACGACGATTACGTAGGCGTTGGCCAAGAGACCTGCTGATCTGATTTATATCCCGGGCGTAATGGGAAGCTGTGAAGCTGCCAAAAAATTTGCTCATTGCAAAGAAATTTGCAGATTGCAAATTTAACCTAATGTTCTACATTTTTGTTTCGTTAATAAATAAATAAATAAAAACTTCCTAGGCTAATGTCAAAATAAATAGCATCATTTATTTTTGCCTTCTTATTTGATTGATCACCCCAACTATTCTTCTCTCCATTATTCACGACAGTCAACCATTTACCAATTAAGAAATAAATAAACAATTTAAATTTTCTACAATGCATTATTTTCAGTAATCTATCACAATTAATTAAATCCATATACAAATTAAATTTCATTGCTGTAGCATTAAAACAACAAAAAACTAGTCAATAAACCTCTCGACACTAAAAAATCAGAAACTTTAACTTTTTATTTACCGAATTATAAATGATAAAATCTTTTCTGAAAATTTTAAAAAAATTATTTCAATCTTTGTTTTAATGGGAAAAATTGTTTTCTAAAAAAAAAAAATTATTAAGTTGAAGAAAAAAAGTTATTCAATATATGTTAGTATGAAATCTATTGTAAAGTGTCCGTGTCTGTTGGTCAACTGTTAGCAATTGGAAGCCAGTATGAAGGGCTTTGTTAATAACTTACTACGGTACTTTAGTTATGAGTCGTGATATTTTTAATTGAAATATAATGTAAAAATAAATATTATCATTTATTTTTGCCTTCTTTTTTGACTGACCACCCCAACTATTCTTCTCTTCTTTTAATTAAAATGTTTGAAGTTTTCGAAAGTGGGGATTTTAGCTATTCCGTAGGTATAATTTAGTTACAGTCTTAGTTCCAATTTTGAAGATTTGAAAAGTTGCTTTAGTCGTCTGTTGGGTGTTTTCTTTTTAATGTGTGGGCTTAAAAATACTAACAATAAATTTTTAAAAAAATCTACAGAAAATAGGATGATAGCAAAGATTGTGTGATGGGTTGTACGAGGTTTTTAATGTTTAAATAAATTTGTATAGTACAATAAATTAATAAACTATAAATAAGTTAATACCGACAAATTAATATATGAATAATACATTCCTTAGTTCTTGGTAGGATACTAGCCCTAGATAGCGAGTATGAATTAACCGAAATGATTCCAGGAAAGGGTTTAGATCGGGATAGAATGGAGTGAGGGTAATATCGTTCGTTGTAGTTTAATGAGATCGTCCTAACCAAATATTCAGCAGCCACTTAGGGCAACTTGTCCCTTAGTTAAAAGTTGGTCGGCTTGGCAGCCCTGCTGAATGATTCACCATGAAGAATATGGCCTCTATCAGGAAACGCCTTCTAAATGGCTAATATTATCCCGAAGCGGGAGGAGGATCCCTGTATCCGATTGGTGGGAAACGGGTAGAGGTTGAATACAAAAAAAAAAGAAGAAAAAAAAAGTGGAGTCGGGTTAAAATTGATAAAGCTGTCGAGGAAGAGGGCAGAGATTGGAGAGGCTGACAGAGGGGCACATTGACCAAGCTCCTCAATAATGCATCCGGCCCCGCGGGACCAAAGTCCCTGTTAACAGATTGTACGCTTCTTCTGCGGTATCCCATCTATATTTCATCTTCCGTCCGGTCTCACTTGATAGATTGCCAAAAATAGACAAATACAATCTTTTTTTTACTTCCACTTACCTATATACGAAATATATAATAATAATAAAAGGCTTAGCGAACCCGAAGGTTCGATGCCGACACCGCTTATTACACACCTCCATCCACCGTTCGCCGTCAAAACCTAGTCCCTTCAGATCGGCTTTAATGCAATCTTCCCACCTTCGCTTCGGTCTATCCCTCGGACGCTTACCATTCTGCACAGCAAATATTAACCTTTTAGGAATTCTCTCGTTACTAAGTCCAATAACTTTACAAGCCCATTTGATTCGCCGCGATGAAATTACCCCAATTATATTATTCGGATACAGATCACGCAATTCGGCGTTGTGTAACCGTCTGAACTGTCCGGTTAACTCATCCTTCTTCGGTCCGAATATTCTACGTAATACTTTATTTCCAAAAACCTTTAGACGCTGCTCATCCCTTAATGTAAGCGGCCGCATCCATAAAGAACTGTTTAATAGATTCTAATTTTTAAGTTTCGGGACAAGAGGCGCGAACTAAGTAGTTTTGTCACAGAAAAATAACAAGCATATCCCGCCTTCAGTCTAACCTTAATCTCATCTTCAATTTCGTTTTTTCTAGTTATCGTAGAACCTAGATACCTAAATTTCTCTACCTGTTCAAACATATTAACATCTATATCGATATCACCAATAGTATCGCCATTTTTGCAGCTGACCATATATTTTGTTTTATCCACGTTTATTTCGAGTCCTACTTCTTTACCGGCTTTCATTAACGTTGTCGTATTTAGTTTTATAGTTTCAACGTCTTCGCTTAACAGTACCAGATCATCAGCATAGCCCAACACGGATGTTGTCCCACCCAGATCCAACCCTTTCTCGGTACGCATGGCATGTTCTAATGCCAAATTGCCAGGGGAATTCCCCTGTTTTAAACCCGAACGAACCTCAAATTTTTCAGACAGATTATTACCGATTCTAACTTTATTGAGTGTCTCCATCAAGCACAATATACGAAATATATAGTAAAGAAAAAGTATTGTGATCGTGAAAATTTTAGAATCTCAGTTTTCAACGGAAATATACGTTTTGAGGTCCCTTGAGTCCAAATAACCAAGTCCCGCAAAATGTTCTGTGAGTGTCTGTCTCTCTGACTGTGTGTGTTAACAGTCTAGCTCAAAAAAGAAAAGTCGTACGAAAATAAAATTGCATATTTAAGGTTTTTGTATGCTAGGGATGTTACTGCAACTTTTTCGTCCAAATCGGTTAACTAAGACTGGCACTTTATATAATGGACTAAACACATTTTTACGATTTTCTCGAAAACGGCTCTAACGATTTCGTTCTAACGCATCTTCCTAGTTATCTTCCTTATATCAACTATAGTTCTAAACGCAAAATGTTCTAACTCCACAAAGAGAAAATTCTTCAAATAGACCAAAACATATGCACAAATTACAGTTGACTTTATCTTTGCTAAAAATCGCATGATTTAGAATTTTGTTTATGTTTTTTAAGGAATTTAGGAACCTTTCAATTCATCATGGTAAAACCAACCATAAACTGTATACATTTTGAGTTATACCATATAAACTTTCTGTTTACTCTTGTATAAAGGAGATCGGCAAATTACGGATTTGATGAAGAATTAAACAATTTTTGGCAAACTGACAAAAAAAAAAAAAAACCTTTCAGAAATCATATATATAGCTCAAAAATTAATAGGAATATTTCTATTTGTTGTTTCTTTTATTCGTTTTAATTAAAATAACCTATTTTTTTTAATCGACACCAACCGGCGTACTAGAAAAAGTATTGCACGTGCGAAGTGAGAACTTCTCCTGAACACAAGGAGAAGAAAGACCAATAAAGAGCTGCTTACAGAAACTGGTCAATCAATATCACATGATATGAAGGAAAGGAGGTTAAGATGGGCGGGACATGTAGCTCGTAGCAATCTATCTGGAAGCCTCTACTTAACAATGAATGCCTCAATAAAAGGTAAATGACCACGTGTAAGACCAAAAAGCAGATGGATAGATAGAATCCACAAAGATGCAATAGAGCTGCATGCAGATGACTGGAAAGAAATATCCCAAGACAGGCAGAGATGGAGCAGGCTTGTTAAGGCGGCAAAAGATCTACATGGTCTGTAATCCCCCAACCCAAAAAAAAAAAGAAATATATATAGAATAATAATAATAAATTTGGCATACCTTTCATCTGAGTTGTGGTTAATTTATCAGTTATAGAAAACTCTATATACCATTATGGTTTTTATACAATATTTTTAGACTTGGGTGATAAATATTCAGGAAGCAGTTATTATAAAATGTTTTTAATAGTGCCGACGTTTCAACCCAAACATGTGGGTCATCATCAGGGCGTGTTTGGAGCGCTGAAGGTTTTCAAGTACTGACCAATTAAAAACCTTCGTGCTCTAACCACGTTCTGATGATGACTCACATGTTTGGGTTAAAACGTTGGCGCCAATAAAAAAAAATTATAATGACTGCAACCTGAATATTTATCATCCATGATATGCAAAACAGTCGACTCGACTAGCTTCCTTCAATAATATTTTTAGACTTATTTAATAATATCATATTAAAAAATAAGATTAACATAAATTCAGTACGGTACATCTCACATCATACTAAAAAATAGTTTTAAAAAGTGCATATGAAAACAGCGAAAAAAAACAAAACAATAATTATCGTGGCAGGAGAACTCTAAACTGTGTGTGTTTTTTTTTTATTGAATAATATAACATTTTGTCACTTTGACAATTGTTATAGGAAGATAGGACCACATTCACACTATATGTACAAGTATAAAATAAACAGAACCAAAATAGCAACTAAATAATAATTAAAAAAAATTATATTTCATCACTACTGCAATTTGGGGGAGAGGAAGCTATTGAGGTGAGCAAAACTTTAAAAACATACTCATAATTCATACACGTGTCTTCACCAGAGGGGTCATGTAAAGAATTCATTCCAACTGTAACATTAATTAATCAATGTCAAGTTTTTCAATATTAAATAATAATAATAAAAAAGTATATATGAATGAAGTGCGAGAAAAAAATACTTATTTTGATTGCTTTTTTTAAATTAAAGATTTAAAAAGTACCTTACAGTAATTAATAAATGTTACAGTTGGAATAATTTCTGCTTTTCAAACGAAAAAAAAAAAGTGAAAAAAGGTTTAATATAAATACTGTAATTCAATTTATTTTTACAACGTGGAGAAGTTGCGTCAGGGTTGACAGATGGTTTTTTGTTCGAACTCTAATGGAATTCGTTAACTCTTTTTACAATAGAGATGATTGGCATTATATAGTCCTCCATTATTGATGATCATGGAAGCAGCGGTGTTTTATTCCGATTCCTGCTGCAACATCCGATTTCCACGGCCTCCTGGACATCGGGAACAAGGGAATGGGGCCGCTCTTCCGCTGCTGACGTTGTGGAAACGCCGTGATACATTTCTCATACACATTTTTGTATTTCGTTCAAATCGAACAGATATGTACCGTAACTTGTAAAAATTGTTTTTTGATTTGGTGACAAGTGGATTTTTGTGAAAAATTATGATAAAAAAGAAGATGGGACATTCTTTTCCTCGATTGGAATTGTATGCTTTGTATTATTATTAATGCAATGAAATGTTTTTTTTTTTTTTTTTCTTCGATACTCAATTAAAGTTGAGTGTTCATTTCAGCTGTTATTATTCAAACACTATCATTAGACGAAATGATTAATATAATGATTAAAGATAATTAGTAATTAGTTAACAATTTCTGTTTATGTGGAGCGCTAGTGCGCATGTTGAAAAGCTTAATATTTTTATCTGTTCGACAAAACTTTTGCATGATCAAACTGTCATTTCAGTTATATTAACAAAAAAAGAAATGGTTTGTATCCACCTTATAAATTGTTTAAAAAAATAAATTATAGTCGATGGAAGTTCTAATCACCTTGTCTAAACATAAGCAGCTTTTTTTCACTTTAGAAAAGAGAAATAAAAAAAAAAAAAATAGAGGATGATCTTTCCATATAGTTCCATTTATGGTATTGCTTGGAAAATTCTTTTAATTGCTGAATGAAAGTGTTCAATCATCTGGGGTTAGATCTATACATAATTTTTTCTCTATAACAGAAACTAGATACATACATTTATCTACTTAAACCCGTTTGGACCTGCGTTTGAAAGATATACAGAACAGCCAAAAAGATCCACATACGAAAATCACAAACTTTTCAGTCAAAAACTTTCAGAACTATAACTGAAGTATAACTGAACTATATAAAATATTATTTCAAATAAAAACCTACACATGGAAACAGTTGTGTACACAAACAACCTGATGTGCACACACTATAAAAGATCTCACGAGAACTAGCACGAATATCCTTACACTCTCATACAAAATATGCCGACAATTATACCCAATAACAGATTTAGGAAGCTGAAAAAAAGGTGGTTACTTTTCTAGGATCCGGTCGGAAGAAAACTCCCTTCTTATCTTATCTTTCGTCACATAACCTCACTTCTTATCTCGTGTAAGCTGTGAGTTATTCCATATTGTATTTTTTTTTTCCATTTGTGTATTTTTGTTGAAATGGATGTTATTACGTTGTGGGAATTACCGTCTTCAGAAGAAGAGACTATCGAATATTTTCAAAACGCCGGAATAATTGCAAAGGTGAAATTCTGTGAAGGTCATGAAATGAAGTTCGACAGGATGCTTTGGATGGAGATGCTTTCGTATCACTTGTAAGAAAAACGTGTTTATAAGGAAACGTGGTTAGAGGGGTAGAAGATTTCGTTTTCAACGGTATATATGTTGTAAGATCAAAGTGTTTTGTTATTATAACGTTTCTTTTCGTCTATTTCAATTTTCATAAATATAACATTTGTTTTTGTCTATTTCATACATATGTTGTAAAATAAAAGTGTTTTTTTATAATTATATTTCTTTTTGTGTTTTTGAATTCCCACAAGTATGATATTTGTTTTTGTCTCTTTCAATTCCATAAATTTGAATACGAAGATAGTGATTATCAGTGCCTTATCAGAATTATCAGTGTTCAGGTTATAAACATTGGCTGATAGCAGTCGATCTCAACCGGATTCTAGACAAATAACAGAAGCTGGATGAGAGATCGGATCTTCTCGCTTAAAAATCTATACTGAATTCAAGAAAAGTAGGGATGCCTCTGGGCATTCCACTCCCTCACGGCGAGCAAAGTTAATACTCATATTCTTTCCAACAGCAAACTCACTGATTGTCAATATATTTGGTTGGTGTGGATTAAG